>CM060908.1:1081023995-1083523995 GCA_030737815.1 Allium fistulosum
AATGTATAGAAATGTATATACACAAATATATACATACATACATATTTATACACACACACACACATATATATATATATATACTGTAAAGTAAACTGAGCAGAGTAAAACAACACAATAGTAAAATGTATAAATATGGTTTTTTACCGAGTTTAGAATGGCAAGCGTGTCGTCAACCTTATGTCCTAGCAGCCATTCGGCTTCCTTATCAAAAGCGATGATAGTAGTGGACGTAGAGGAGTCCAGTATGTCCACATTTAAGCGGTACCTACCAAACAACATTTTTGGTGATAACAATTAATGTTATAAAAAATTAGAACAAAGAATTTGTCAGCTGTTACCTGTTTACGAGTTGCACAGCCATTTGGTGGCATCCGGAGCAAAAGTAGTTTGTTCCCTCGAAGTGAACCATTGATTTGCAGAATGCATATGCAAGATAGCTCTAGGTCGAACTTTTCAATTTCACAATAGTTGCGGGCATGACATATATTTTACCCTGAACAAAATTGTTGTTTAAATAAGTTATTATTTATATCGACATAAATGTTTAAATCTAAAAATGCAAATGTTGAATATAAGAACGGCAAGCAGAGTAGAGTTCATTTTTTTTTCTAAACTGGTGAATGCACAGACTATAAACAGTACCTAAATGATAGGGTTAAAAAAATTATGATCAATCAGTGGAAGGGTATGCATGGGGGCGGTCAACTTTTATGAATATGCGTGTAGTAGGTGTAAGAACAACGTACCCGACAGTTTGCAGTCCTGACGTCGTTCAAAAGCTGGGTGAGCGTAGTGTTCATTCTTTCTAACACAGCAGCACGGTTAGAAGCGGAGTGGTCTATGTACTCGAATTTTTTTCCATCATGGTGGTTGGATCTACGCGATGTAAATAAATAAATGCAAATGAAATTAAAGGGTCAAACATACGAACAGTATGTATAAAAAGCATACCTGCTTTTAATGACAGCTAGTTCAGGCAAATTAATGTCCAAATATATTTTTGTCGCTTTAGTAGAACTGAAAGTAAATGCACATGACAAAGAAAAATATAAATCAGAGGGCAGTTGTTTTGTGGTGGTGGAAAGCAAGTACAGTGATCAGTAGCGTACGGCCGTATGTTGCGACCGTCAATGAGGTGACAACAGCCGTAGGTGAGTTCTCAAACTTGTCTACCACGGATTGGTCAATTAAATTCCTTTGGCTCGCCCAAAGTGACACAACACTTGTATTCCCACTACGCGATAAATAAAATTAATACAGCGATTGATTGATTGCAATAAAAAAAGGTTAAAATGGTAGCACCTATTGCTTTCCACATGCAACTCTCGTTTCAGTGTTTGTGTTCCACTTTTAGAAGTTACAGCAAATACATTAGTCACACCACGTAATATACCACCCAAATCTGTAATACAAGTCATGAATGTACAACATGAGTGCACATACTTTCATTAATGGAAATAGGTGATATATATGGAGGGAGAAAAAGTACTCGTAAGGTTATCTATATGGCATAGCCGGGTTATAAGTGTGCTTTCATCAGCAAAGGCAAACTTATACCGTGGTGTTTTGTCCACTGCATATGCTACCTTGACTTCTCGGGTATCAGTTCATAGAACTATTATCTAATCGTCATGTACAGTTCTATATGTTGTTTCAACGTTTTGGACGTTGAACCGTGTCACGTCGTACACCGAAGGTTCTTCAAACACGCTTTCAAATTGATGCAGTATATGTTTTCAAACTGTTGCCACCTTCTCATTTCCCTTTCACAAATAACATTTATTTTGAGTGGGAGGGGATAGGTTGTGATACGTGGACTTATCAACATGCCGACGGAAAGTAACACACATAGGTACCTGCACGTAGACTAGCAGCGGATGTCATAATGTATTGCGATAAATAGGGACGGTGCTTTGAAAAATACAGTATTACTCGTCTCAGATATGAACAAATTGGTCAATGATCCCACACCAAAGTTGAGAAATGGTAATATACAAATGTGAACTAAATGTCTAATCTCAGCTGTTATTGCTGTCACGTATGAACCATACAGTACAAAGGTCCCAGTTGGAAAATGCAAGTGCAGAAAACAAATGGATTTACATGCGTGCACATATAATTTAGTACCGCTTCATGCTTGTGGACCAAGTGCAACACGGGTGTAAAACAAAGTGAAGTATAATCAAAATTAATACCACTCCTAGTGCACAGGCGAGTGAACATGTGTTTACTTAGTTGTACAAATATCAATCGAGGGAGGGGAGGAAAAAAAGGAAGCATACTACCCGACTCGGCAACAGTAGTCAGTAACATACCTCGCTGTCGACAAACTGCATGTTCAATGCGTAAACTTCGTTCGTTCCCTGACGGATCAATTTCCACAGCCTAGCCACCCGGACACGAATGGTATTCCAATTTGTACCAAACACCGGTTCTGAAAGAAACGGGTTGTTCCCATCCATTGTAGTAAGCCAGTTAAGAAGAAAGATAGAAGTTATTGCAAGTTTATGAAATGGAGAGAGCAGAGTTCAGACTATCTTGGTAAAATGGTGTGTTACACAGGAACGTGGGTAAACTATCACTATGATGGTGCACGTAAACTTAACTTCCCACTTTCTACGGCAGTAATTAGTTAATTTTTAGTATAATTTGTGAGCACCCATATGTTGGAAAAAAATGCAAATGTTAGAAACAACACGTGAGTAACTGCATGTTGCGGGTAGCGGCTGAAAGAATATTTAACTATTTGAATTTGAGTGGATATTTTTGTTTCCAATCTTTTTGTAATACATTTCTGGAAGGTATTATGAGTGGACGAAGATCGTGTATTGAGGTTGTACTAAGCTTGTCAAACTTGCTATGGCTAAAAAACTCTCACCCACTTATTTTAGTAATTTCGTGTTGATAATGTGTTTGGTCCACACCTTAGCCAGTAACTAAAACACGGCTGTAACTGCTGTTTTTTGTAGCTTAAAATACAAATGCATTTAAAATTTTACTTTAAATTGGTTGTAATGTTTCCCCAGCCAAACAAATATCATGTTACGGTTGTAGTCTGATTTAATTGGTCGCCCATTATGTCTGGGTCTAACTAAGGTGGTAAATGTTATTTAATCTGAACACTATAATAATACACATGCTAACAAAGTGATTTTACCATGAAATAATAGGTATATGCATACAACTGCAAGAAAATATATTCAGCATTCCAGCTGTACTATACTTAAATTGAGATAAATACATTTTTCTTACTGTTGTACATGCATACAACAGTCAGAAAACTCAGGTCCACAGTGACAACAATAAGTATATCTTGGATTTAACAACATATTGAAATGAAGATATGTTGTGAAAACTGTTAAAAATATGCAAACGAAATGGGTACTAAGGTGAACACGGAAATAGTATTCCATGCAAAAGAGAACCTGGTACGTACTGTTGCGGATAGGACCACTACAATAGTAGAAAATATGTGAGTTAAGAATTAAATACGTTGGGTTTTACATCCTAGTTAATCAGATAACATGTGTACAAATACATTAATATTGAGTTGGACATGGTCAGACCAAGCATATATAATGTAACATCTCTACAAATACAGTACCGATCTACAGAATAGCAGTTCCTTCCATAGACAACACAAGAAATGAGCCACAACAAAAACACATAGAACTACTTAAGTTCACTACATAAACAACTCGCCATTAAAATATCCTCAGACTGACGTAGAAGAGCTGAATGAAGTTTCCCTAATAAAAGCACTGATGGTGGACAATGGATGGACCCGATTCATCGTAATACCCATTGGATATCCACTCATATTGAAATGCGCTCACCGTAGCAATATTAGAGTTTAGAACACCAATCCAGACAGTGTGCTTGCTTTCATTTGGAGCAACCATCTTCATCTTCAGTTTGATTAGAAGCCAACATCAAATTGACAAATCATACCTACATCAGCATAAGCTTAGAATGATTCTATGAAATTTGGATATTAGCTGTGTCAAAATTGGACAAATTGTCCACGATGTATATTCACAAACTAAACCATGTTTATTGATCCTAGGTTTTTCTCTACGTATGTACGTATGTATATATGTATGTATGAATTTGTGAGTTTGTTGAATTTAATATAAGTTATATAAAACAAAGTAAATGCAAGTAATTTTAGCACATTACAATTACAACAGCATAAGCTAAAACAAATACGAACTCCGTTGTACACGTCGTCAAATTATTTCGCAAATATTAAAATTATTCCAACAATTTACTTCCTTTCTGCTTTCGCCTTTGTATTATTTTTCCTTTTTACGCCAGTTTCAAACTCCTCAAATTTGATTTTCACTTCCCTCCATTCTCAACTGCAGCGGTTTAATTTCAGTGACCGAAATCACGATAATAACTTTTTGCATTTTAATTTACAACCAATTTCCCATTGTTAGTAATATATTCAATCCGATCCAGTAGGGGTATCCTTCAGTTCAAATTTTGATTCTATTTTGATAGAAGATTGCATCCATTATAATGGTATTTGACAATCTGATTAGTGTGGATAGTATTCAAGTACTACCTTTTCGATAGTATGGAGTTATGATTAACGTTCTTAAAGAATTCCAAGTTCTTGGTCACATTATTAATAATTCGCCGCTGTTTTTCCTTATTTTCCCTTCCAAGAATTTTATGGAGAAAATTTTAGCAAACACTTTTGATGAATGGTACAATTCACATCCACTTTGATATATCGCATGGGTTTTCTTTTGATAATTTCATTTCATTTAAAGTTATTGTTCATTACACAATTTATGGCCTCATCAGTTGCAAGTGATCCTTTGTCTCCATTATCGGTTAAATAACGTTTATCGGTATTTTAAATAACAAACCAACTGTACATTTATTACACTACTGAGAACATTCATGCATGAAATTCCTTTCAACTCAATAATTGTTTGGGAGGTTGTAAATCAGCCACGTCTTAGTTTATCAGATGGGCAATTAATTTAACCGATAATTAGTTCTCAAAGAGGTCGTAAAATTCATCTGAAATTAAGGCAGCCAGAAGTTGGGTAGTGAGCACAGTAATCATGTTTTACCAAACCAAGTAGGCTGTAACGCCAGTGATTACAAAGTGCCGAGGACTTTCTTTTTGGTTGATTATAGTTAAATAATTTGCAAACAAATTAGCGTTTCCAAAATATATTGGCGATGCTAGATTTGTAAATCAGATATATATCTATGACAACGATCAGTCTGCTAGAAAAAATATGAATTTTTTCAAACATCACAAAAAAACTGCATTAATGAAAAGGAAAACAATTTGTCTATGTTTAAGCAAAGCACTAACTATATGTAACGCATAGTGGGTACACGGACATTCTAATCAACCGTAACAAGACTTAAAAATCATTTGTTTAAGGAAAATGGAAATAAAATCAAATGGTACCAAGTTCAAACAGTCGGTAGTGTATAATGATCGCTTCTGAAATCGTATATCATAGTGCAATTATAACTGAACAGCTCAAATATTAAGAGGATAGGTAAACATATTATCTAATACGTATTAACATTTTGCAAGCATGGCTACTCAGACATGGGTTGGAGCTGGTCATGGAATTTGAAGGTATAATTATAAAATACATGGTAACCAATTATAAATCTGCTATTGGAATAAGTTTACGAAGGAAAACTGAGCAGCCAACATGTGCAGTTTCACAACCAGGAAGTGCATCCAAGTGATGATGAACATACAATCTACGTGTACTGGTATTTCGAAGTTAAATTTTACAAATATATTAATGTTGTGTGCACTGATTTTTAGTAATAGCCAAGTATAGCATGTGCAAATCAGGTGCTTAACTGAAGTATGCTAGTACAGTAATATATTTTCTTCCGATGATGCTCTGTTCATGGCATTATTTCATGTTTGTTTATTATGTTGATGTTCCTGTTAAAAAAAGCTTTATTGATACACTGTACACCTATGTACAGAGTTATCACACTTATTTATCATTCTTCTGAAGACATGAGACTCATTAAATAATATATAGATTTCAAACTGTATAATAAACTGATGTTTGCAAACAAATTACCCGTTACCATTGTTAGCAGAATGCGACGTCAATCATAAATCATCAACGCATCATCTACGCCTTCCACACCTATTTCATATGAAACACATTGAACATCAGTTTGCAATAATTGTTTGTGATCGTTAAAATTAGTACTTAAAAATTATGGATGATGGATAAAAAACATCATACCAGCAAGATTTGTGAAGACTTCCTTATAAACGATGTTTTACGTGTATTTTTGAAAACCCGGTTTAGTAGTGCCAAGCAATATCTTCAGACCAGACATTGATGTCATTCTAGAAAGTGCTACGTAAGGCTGTCCATGTGTAAAAACTAGCCTTGGTAAATAAATTCCAACCTACTCCAAAGTTTGGCCCTGACTTTTGTTAATTTTCATTGCAAAACAGACTTTAACTGGGAATTGACGTCGATGCAGGACAAATGGCCACTTCGTGTCGTCAAAGGTTAAAACTATCCTCGGAATCAATACTTTCCTACCCACATTGTTCCCCGTTACAATCTCAGCTTTAATAACCTTCGTGGATAGTTGTGTAACAATTAATCTCGTTCCATTGCATAAACCTAGATTCTGGTTAATATTCCACATCAACATTATCGGCACACCCACCTTCAAATGTAACTCATGATTCGGTAGGCCTGAAAGTTTTAATGTGTTTAAAAATTCAGGAGGATACAGAAGATGATGTTCTTCGGTTGTATTAGACATAGGGCTGATTGAATCCGCGCTGTAATAAGTTTGCATGGTACCACCTATCAGATCAATTGCATAGGAATTAATTTCTTCAACGCAATCGTTTGTTGGAGCCAGAATACACCTTTCCCGCAAATAGGGTTTTTTAATATATTCTTATCCAAATCAGGATACATCATTTCCACAATTGTATGAATGGCATCATCTGCGTTTGGTATAAGATATTCATCAGGTATTTCAATCCAAGTAGGTTCTTCACCCACATCTATGGACATAGACACCACCTTCCCTTCGCCCACATCTAAAATCCAGTTAAAACGACGACAGCTTTGCTCTTTCATCACCTGATAAGTTGTTATTTTTCAATCTCATGTTTATTGTTAGAGTGAAAACTTTACACTTTTGCCACAAAGGTGAGTAATTTATAGCAGAGCGAACAATCATCTTTTTTGTGCCTTTATGAACAACAGGCAGTGTCTACCTGAAATCCCCACCCAGTATAACAGTCTTCCCACCAAAAATTTGACCATCATCGTTATTCGAGTCAGAGGAGGCTATATCTAACAATGACTTTTCAAATGCTTCAAGTGCATTTCGGTGAACCATAGGAGCCTCATCCCAAATAATCAAATCCGTACGTCTAAGTAAATCAGCTAAACACGACTGCTTAGAAATATTGCAGGTGGACATGTCATCAAGATTCATAGGAATTTTGAACTTCGAATGTGCAGTTCTTCCACCGGGAAGTAGAAGTGATGCAATGCTAGAAGATGCTACCGCCAATACAATTCTACCTTCCACTAAAATAGTGCATGCTAAAGTATTCCATAAAAAGGTCTTCCCTGTCCCTCCACTTCCGTAGACAAAAAAATAACCTCCACTGCGGTTACGAACAGAGTAGACTATGCGTTGAAAACCATTTTCTACTTTGAATTTAGCAATAGCACTGACTGTTCTGCTTCCATGCGTAACAAATCACAATCATAGTCCACTTCAGCATATAGTAGTGTGGTATCCACCGAATGAAACTTTCCAAAGTCGGCTTCCCCTACCGACCAGTACTCGGTTAGCGATATGTTGTTTCTTCGCATAATCTTTTTTAAAGCAAGTAATGCTTCTGATCTCACCATATTCGAAGACCTCTCATGTGACCCACATCCATTCCTGCATACGTACCTCCATTCGATATCCTCGCTACACTTCTCCCAATGTTTATCCCATACTTGTTTTGCATCTGAAACCTCATAAAAAGACAGCAACATTGCGAACATTTCTCGTATACAGTTTGGGGATGCCCATGATGCAGCTTCAATCAATGCCTCATCCCACTCATTGTCATCCTCTAACAAACCCTGTGCAAGGCATGCATCTTTAAAGGTATTGAAAACAACACCATTTACTGTTCTAATGTCTTCATAGCATGTATGGCCATGAACAATATTTAAAAGCATACGCATATAAAACCTCTCCCCTGACATAGGATGTGCATAGTATGTCATATCGATACATTCTCCTTTCTGCCTCATCCTCCACTCCTTCATAGACTTATCCCATACCCAACTAGTAGGAAAATCGACATAGGTAAGTTGGCGAGCTACATGACACGTTCTATTAGTCTCCAACCACTGGTTGAACATAGTTTTGCATATATTATGCCTGCCTTGGACGTCATTTAACTGTTCTGTTTCATCAAAATACATAGTTTTCTCTCCCAGTAAATGAAACATTAACATCTCCACCGCTGGAGTGCGGTACTGAACATCAAACTAAAATATTCTCCACGATGCTTCTGAAGCTGAAATATATTTGCAGTCCAAATAAGTTTTTACTTCATCAACATCCCGAACTAATGTGCATTCTTTGTTCGCACTATCTTCAATAACAACAGTTGCTCTATCATGCCCCTTGTTGATGTACTTAAATAGGTATTTAACAGACATTGCTCTGTTGCATATCTCTACATTGATATGTGCTTGATATTTGATAACTAAATCAATAGTATGAGGTATAACCGAACCGTTGTCCTGCACAAACCCATTTGCCATCTCGGTTGACAACCCATTGTTGTGTCGTCTATACATAGGAAATCCAATTTTGTCAAAACTGGTTTCATTCATGTATTGTTTAGGATAATGCTTGGAGCAAGAACCATCCACCAGGCAAGCACATCCAGGATTTACGTAACCGCATGGACCATGAATCATGTACTGACATACTGACCGATAAGCAAATGGATCCGCATGTTTATCTGGTATCTCAGCACTAATCACTGCATCAACTTGGTTAACAGTCTTTGGTCTCTGATCGCCAAACACAAATATAAGTATATGAGTATGCGGTAGTCCCCTTTTCTGAAATTCAATTGTGTAAACAATTGAAAAAAAACAGAAAGAGAGAAATAAAAAATAAGTTAACTCAACGAAAGTATATTAAAAAAATGTGAAAAATTAGTAATAATTTGTCAAACTTACGTGCTTTGACTTTTTCGAAATGACATTCTGTCTTTATGTCACGCATTAGCTCCATAAGCTTCATATGGAAAACACGAGAAACAATGTCCGGTCTATCCTCAGCTTTCTGACCGGAAATGTTTAGTAAAGCCATTTCAATCTCAGGCCACTTTGGGTTGCACATAAACGTTACAAAAAAATCTAGGGATCCCGCCCACGACAGATGGCCATAACATCTTGGTAGTTTTGCACCATGTACCTAGGACCTGTTGTGAAAGAGGAGGGTAGAACAACCTTTCTTCCTATCGTGCGTGCACTCGTGTTACCAACCGTAATAGCATCTTGCGGACCCCTGTACAGTTCACATCATAACGTACTTTGGTTACACTTTACCCACGACAGTCTGTCTTCTTCAATACATGTATAGTTGTCTACAATAAACTGGTGGAAAAGCATACCACCCCCACAACAGAACCCAGCCATCTTCAATGCGCTGAATAAGATAGGCGTAATACTCCCGCATTGTGACGGTCGTTCTTTTAGTTTGTAAACATACATCAAGTACTCTATATCCTATATCACACCTGAAACCATCCTCACCATACGGAAATAAAAGTGGATATTGCATGGACATAAAAGAAGGATATTTTTCACTAATCCTCTTTAGTACCCCTTGCTATCTTTAATCACAATTCACGACAGCCACACGAATCCACATTTGAGTTATCAATCAATGTTGCAATCTCCGACGTAGTTGGTAAATTGTACTGTCGTCCATCCCAACAGCGTCTCTCCAAGAGTCTAACGGTGATAGGCCGGTATTCCAACACATGAAATCTATCTCTAACCAGCCTAAACACTTTGGCCAACTCGCTGTAGTGGTTGAACAAGCGTATTAGATTGTCGACAATAACCACATCTAAATTTTGCATCATACTTTCACCAAACGACGAAACCCGATTACTGACTTCATTACTGGTGTCGTAAAAATATAACTGAGCAAATTTTGGTTTACCCGTCGTCGGTAGAAGCGAGCCAATTCGATGGTGGTTCTGACCATTTAATCTGAAAACATATGGACCACGACCATTGTTTATGGAGTTATCAACATTCCCACTTATTGATGTGAAAGCAAAAATAGAATTATAAGCTTGCATATGTTGTCGAAATCCCTTTGAAACAGAACCTCGATTGTAGTCCAGAAGATCCATCAAATAATGAGGGGTTGGTCGATAGGACGGCGGCTGAACCTTTCCCTTCTGACAACATATTGAAAATTTTGGATTTGAATTTGAATTCGTACTCCCCTTTTTTACCCTTTCTTCAAACCAAGGAAATGCTCCACAGTACGGACATGTACATGTGAAGCAACAGACGTACGTATGCTGTTCCCCCGTTGAGATGAGTCAAATAATGTCGGATATGAGTCGGTGGGACACCCCGTCAGGTCGTGGTTTTCTATAATAACAAACAACAATGCTAAGAACGTTCAAAACATGTAATAACCTGTAACACCCATACTGTAAAGCGGACGTATTTACATCGATCAATGTCCCACAGCAGATGAAAAATAAAATCAGTCATACCTATAGCTGCCTTCCACGTTTTTTGTGCCTCAGTTTTCGATGTTTGTGATGATGATTTATCTGACAAACTTCACACAAAGAACAACATTTCATAAATGGTTGTGCATAGTATGCATAGTCAGATGGGAAAAAAAGCAGATAGTAAAATGGTACTAACTCTGTCGATGGTAAGATCGTTCGATAGAAATCAATTTGATAGCATCCTCCTCATGTTGTCGACAAAGAAAGTCAGAGAAATTATGTAGGGACATGTCTATGAAATCATGACAACAGTGGCTGCACCGCATCAATCTGGTTGTATGATATCTTTTTACCCGTTTCCACGCCAGCAGCAGTCTACATCTCGCTCTTGAAAACTTGCAAATCTGGGTTTATAAATTATTTCAGCCTCATAAAAGTCAAAGAAATTTCAATATGCCAGCATGAAGAACGTAAAGAAACATTAAGATAGTTGTAAATGGTAGCACAGTGTGTAGAAAGATGGTAGACAAAGTATGCGTACCGACTGTTGACATGCACGCGTGTGCGATATGTCTGACATCAAAAGCAACCACCCAGCCTACAGACTTTGGATATGATGAGTACGCTGAGTCGAGGACAGTTGGTGGGAAAGAAAAAGGGTTTTAAAAAAATAACAGTAATGGTTATATGTGGTTAGACCATAAGGCCGAGGAAGGGCAATCGAAAATCATAACACAGTGATAAAAAAGAACAACATGTGCAATGTTCATCCAATTAACATTAAGACCCTAAAGTAAGAACGGGTTGAAAACAATATCACAAATAGAGAAGAAAGTAGTCATGTATGTAGTCGATAAAAATAGGCATGTTCGGAATGAAAAAAACCATGAAAAATAGGCAAGACATCTATAGTTGGACATATAGATTGGGTACTCATAAACCTTATTTTCTTGCACCTATAGATTGAGTACTCATAAACCTTGTCTGCCGAGAAACCACTTCATTATACTGAGAGCTGGACAGCAAATATTAAGCGGAATTAGCATTCAATCAAACAGTTATTCAAACGGACTTGTGCAGAATTGATATCCACAGTTGTATCTTTAGTTCATCATCCGTGCATAGATTAACTGGTAACTAACAGAAAATAAAACTAAAACATATACACTCCTACCATAATTTTGCTTAACTCAAACTATATATTTATCTATACTACATGCAAATTTAGTCTGAGTTTGGTTGGGGAATGGTGGATGCGTTTTCGGCCCCATATAGTCTGCACGAAATACTTTCCCCTCTCTAGTTTTCACCTCGTTATCACAATTTCCACCTTAACTATAGTTTAAATTTTTTTGTTATCATTTCCTTTAATTTGTTTGCGTCGTCAATCAGTTCATCATTATTAGTTTTCTTCAGTAATTCAAATGATGATGGTTCTAAAATATCATCCTGTATATGTGATACCATGGCACACTTAACATTAGTATAATCGCATACAAATCATTTATGTAATGAAATTGGAAGGAGGCCCATGCGTCAGTATAAATGGCAATGTTCTATCCTTGAAATAATGAAAGCTGAAACTCCGACCATTGAATCTGATATAGATAGATCAAATCCTTAGAATGAGTATAAGAGAACCCATAGTTGACCTTTGTAGTCTAAAATTGAAATATTGAGAAAATCTTATAAACTAAAGTTTGTTAAGGAACGCTTAAATGCTAAATACACATATATCACTGAATTTGTATGAAAAGCATTGTGGGCGCTAAAGCCTGGTTATTCGTGCTTCACTTAAACTGAAAAGATGATTAACTGCTTTTATGCTAAAGTACAGAAATGCATATGTTTCAAAAAGTTAAAAAGGGAGAGGACTATGAAAAATTGTTACCAATTCAGCACACTCAAATAAATTGAGCGAAAACAGAGCCAGGCAGGTTGATTGTAGTTTCAATTCTTAAAGCAGCGTGCTCTGAATTCAATCGTGCAACAATCGGTATAGCTTCTGTTTAAACAACACAAACGTTGGTTGCCTGCATAAGTAAACGCCGACGTTTAAAAAAAAGGTAACTAGTGCAATCAGAGTGTAATGTAATTCATGTTGATAATCCTTGTTTACATGTACCAAAATAGTTACCAATAACATTGCAGTAAAAATATACCAAAGAGCATAAAAATGAAGTAAATAGGGGTAAAGCATTCGTAGATAAACTCATGAACAAAAATGAACCGTATCCAAAGTCTATCGAAAATATATGAGACAACAATAGTGCAAATCAAGCATGTAATGTAAATGAGGGGTTGCCGATAATAGACGGAGTAAAAATTTAAATTCACCGACTAATAAAAATAGCTAGCACTCCGGTGTGATGATAAAAAATAATCAATGAATGAAAGTTGAAGTAAATAGAAAATTATATTAATAAATTAGCTAAAGCATTGTGGATAAACCGTAGATGTTTGAATCTAAAAATTGACGGTAAACTAAGAATTTAATGTTGAAAAGTGAGGTATGAAGCTTATAAATATGGAATTTGAGACAGATGGATAATTTTTTAAATAAAGATTAACAAAGTACAAACTGTTTATGAGAACATCAATTTTTTATTCTTGTCTGCTGAGAAACAGCTCCATTATTTTGAGAGATGGACAACAAATATTAAGCAGAATTAGCGTTTAAGCACACAGTTATTCAAAGGGACGTGTGGAAAACTAATATCCGAAGTTGTATCTTTAGTTCATTATCCATGCATAGATTAACTGTTAATATGCAGAAAATAAAAGTGAAACATATGCACTCCTACTATAGTTTTGCTTAACTCAAACTATATATTTATCTCTAATACATGCAATTTTAGTCTGAGTTTGGCTGGGGGCTAGTGGATCTGTTTTCGGCCCCATATAATTTGTACGAAATGCTTTCTGCTCTCTTGTTTTCACCTTGTTTTCACAGTTTCTACTTTAACCATACCTGAAAATTTTGTTTTATCATTTCTTCTAATTACTTTATGGAATTTATCAGCTCGTTGTTATTAGTTTTGTTCAGTAATTCAAATGACGATGCTTCTAAAATAGCATCTTGTATATGCGATATCTTGATACATCTAAAATTACGATGATCGCATACAAATTATGTCTGTAATGAAATTAAAAGGAGGCCTATGCTACATTATGAACATCAATGTTTTGTCCTTGAAATAATCAAATCTCAAACCCCGACCATTGAATGTGAAGTAGACAGATCAAAACCGTGGAAGACTATAAGAGAAATCACAGTTGTCGTTTGTAGTCTAGAATTCAAATATGTAGAAAATTTATAAACTTAAGTTTGTTAAGGAACGCTTGAATACTAAATAAACGCATAACACTTAAGTTGTAGGAAAAGAAATATGGGAAGTAAAGTGTGTTTGTTCGTGCTGCATTTAAACTGAAAAGATGATTAACTGATTTTACACTAAAGCACAGAAATGTATATGTTTCAAAAAATAAAAAAGGTTAAGTTGTAGGAGAAGCAATATGGGCGCTGAAGTGTGTTTATTCATGCTTCACTTAAACTGAAAAGATGGTTAACTGCATTTACAGTAAAGAACAGAAATGCATATGTTTCAAAAAAATAAAAATTGGAAAGGAATGTGGAAAACTGTTACCAAATCAACACGCACTAAAAAATTGAGGGAAGACAGAGCCAAGCAGGTTGAATGTAGTTTCAACCCTTAAAGCAGTGTGTTGTGAATTCAATTGTACAACGATCGGTATAACTTCCATTTAGACAGCATAAATGTTGGTTGCCTGCAAAAGTAAACAACGTAGTTAAAACAAATTAGTAACTGGTCCAACCAGAGTGTTATGTGATTTATGTTGATAATCCTTGTTTATAGGTAGCTAAATAGATACCGATAACATTGCAGTAATAATATATCAGAGAGCAGGAAATATGAAGTAAACATGGCTGAAGCATTTGTAGATAAATTGAGGAACAAAATCAAACTGTATCCCAAATCTGTCGAAAAACTATGAGACAGCAGTAGTGCAAATCAAGCATTTAATGTAAAAGAGGAGTTGGTAATAATAAATGGAGTAAAAATTTATATTCAACAACTACAGAAAATAGCGACCACTCCAGTGTCATTAAGGAAAAAAAATCAAGGAATGGAAAGTTGAACTAAATTGAAAATTATATTAATAAATTAGCTAAAGCAGCATGGATAAACCAAAATTTTTGAATTTGTAATAAACAGTAAACTAAGAATTCACTGTTGAAAAGCGGAGGAAGAAGCTGAGTAATAAGAAATTTGAAAGTCATGGCTAATTTTGTAAATATAGATTAATAAAGTACAAACCGTCTGTCAAAACATCATTTTTTATGCTAAAAAATTGAAACAATCAGAATGTTGCAGTGTTAGTAAACTGTAATTATTGTACAGTTGTAGGAGCTCATAATTTCCTTCAATTTTTTTTAAAGTTCGAACACCGATAAAAACTAGTTTATGCCTGTAAAATATATAACTCAGTTGTACGTAAAACCAAAAATGGGGGAAAAATGTTAAAAATATGGTAGTCTTCAATTGTACTGGAAGAAGAAAAATATAATATAAACTACTGTAAATAAGGAAAAACTAAAATTAAAGTAAGCATTATGTGAAATGTAGACAGTAAACGAGGGTTTACTTCACAAACCAAATTAGTTATTGGTCCAATCGGATGGTAATATAATTTATGTTGAAAATCCCTGTTTATGGGCAGCAAAATAGTTATCCAGGTTGAGTAGTATCTTGTAGTATAACTTTTTTAGTCAACCGAAACAACAAAAGTGGGTAGATTAATCAAGCAATGGACCAAAAACAGTATTCAGATAGAGAAGACAGTCTAGTAAGGTTAACTGGTAATGCGTAAATATGGACATGGAGCACATTGGTTTTTTCCGTTATTTTAATCTATACAGAAAACCATGGAATACCATACCCTAGTAAATATTAACGTATTAAATTTTGTACAATGTAACTGTAAATGATTGTGAATAAAATTTTAGTTCATGTCATAAAGTAAGCATTATCTGAAATGCAAACAGTAAAAGTGGGTTTACTTCAAAAACCAAATTAGTAACTGGTCCAATCGGTTGGTAATATAATTTATGTTGAAAATCCTTGTTTACAGGCAGCAAAATAGTTATCCAGGTTGAGCAGTATTTTGTAGTATAACTTTTTTAGTCAACCGAAACCACAAAAGTGGGTACATTAATCAAGCAATGGACAACAACAGTAAGACAGTCTAGTAAGGTTAACTGGTAATGCGTAAATACGGACATGGAACACATTGTTTTTTTTGTTATTTTAATCTATACAGAAAACCACGAAATACCATACCCCAGTAAATATTAACGTAATAAATTTTGTACAGTGTAATTGTAAATGATAGTGAATGAAATTTTAGTTCGTGTCATATAAATACACTGGTTAATAAATCATTTGCTATGACAACTGATCGACCGGATATACTATGTCGTATTCAAAGTAATACACCGTGTAACAACTAAAATTGAGTATGTCTTAAACCGAAACTTGCATCGAACCAGTAAGTGATCTCAATCATGTGTGGCCTGCTTTTCTTATCATAATTATCTTACTGTTACATCATGGAGTTAAGTTAGATCATAAATATGTTTCGAGCTATAGTATTACCAAATAAATCAAACCAAATTTGGGAACTTCAGCAACAACATAATGTAAGGATGATAACAGGCAAAAAAAATATGTTGTATGTAGTACAGGTAAGGTTACAATCAGATAAATAATACTTTTCACGGTTACCATTCATGCATATATTTACTACAGGATATGATACCTTATTGTTCAACTGTCGAATTTAAACTACCCATGCCTAAGCGACAGAAGAAACTGATAGTGCTACATAATCTGTCGATTATGATATACTGTGGTAGTTTGGTGAAGGCATGCAAAAATGGAACAGAGTAGAGGAATTTTCTTTCATCGCCAACGATTTGATGGTATTTGACCAAAGATACACAGGTAGTCATTTAAGCTCACCTTCTCAGGTTACACTATGGAACTAAGACTATGTTGAACCTGAAGTAAATGATTGCTTACTAATATTCAACGAATTGTGCACCATATGTCGATTTAAGAAATTATCAGGATAAAGGAAAAAAAAGAATAAGGACTAAACATATCTGAGCCATTAAGTCAGCAAACCGACAATATAATACGTCACAGTAAAACAAAGAGAAGGGAAAAAAACTCGTTTACAATGGAAATTACAGTTTTTTACGTCCACTGTGAGTATCAGAATGAAAAGTCGTCGGGTTCAAAAAATTAGTTTGCACAGACAGCACATTAAAAGTATATACGACTTGAAAATTAAAAGATGTATGCTCAGGGTCAAGTGGTTGGATATCTAAAAAGTAATCGTAAATGAAAAATAGATTCAGACAAATTCGATAGTTCGTATGGTGGAAATAAAATTGTCAGATTCACACTTTTAATTGGAGGAAGATGACATCAGAGATAGTAAATCAGTCGGCCCAGAACAAAATAAAACTTCAAATATGTCGAGGAAGGAAGCAGTTACCTGTACATTCGACTGAGCGGTAAGGGGGAGGATGGGGGAAAAGCAGGCTATATTCGGTTGGGCGGTCATCATGAAGATTGGCAAAACGAAACCTGTAGGTTCGAAAAGGCAGTTGGTTAAACCTGACGTTGGGTGGGAAAGGATTTGTATGGTGGTGAGTATTTGGTAGAGAGGAGGGGCGGGGAGGGAGGGGAGGCAGTGATGGATCGGAAGTCGGAAGAAGGAAGAGGCGAAGAGGGAAGGAATTCGGCAGTACCATGTTGGGGAAGGAAGAGGGCAACGAAGTGGAAAGAGAAGGAATTTGAAGATATCACGTGGTGTAGTAGTTCGAGATAAGGTAGGAAAAAAACGTGGAAGCGGATAACGAAGTGGTATTTTGAAATGAGAAAAGCGGAGGAGTCCATATCTGTTTGGGGAAGTTCCTGGTTTAATATAAAGTAATAGATGACTACATCTAAAGTAATCCTTTGGCATAACATCAATAAAAATAGAGTACTAACAACTAAAGATGGGTCTCCATATCATTTTGATGAAGATTTTTAAAAATCCAAATGACTTAAGGATTCTAACAATGAAGAACCATGAAATATGATCATATGCTTTTTCCATATCAAGTTTGATGATGATGTTTAACCCTCTAGTTTTGCGGTTAATATGAGACACAAGTTCCTAGGCTATAGGATATTTTCAGTGACGAGTCAGCCTCTTATGAATCCTCTTAAAACAGAGAAATTATTTTCCCAAGGATATTAGTGAGATCATTTGCAAGAATTTTGGAGATAACTTTGTTAGAGATGTTATAGAGGCTAATAGGTCTAAGATCAGTGTATGTTTTAAGATTGTTTGTTTTGGAAATTAGAACTATATTAATAGAGGACCAGGTCTATGATATTTTGTGGCTTCCAAATAAGCTTAGGATACCTAATAGAATGTTAGAATCAATTGTTTCCCAACATGACTAGAAAAAGTGTCCGTTGATACCATCAAGTCTAGTAACATTGTCTTTGCCAAGGCTAAAGACTGCGTTCATGACCTCATTTACTTCCAAGAAGCCAGATAAAGAAAAGCAATCTTCCTCAATTATGAGAGTTGTGATGATGTTTAGAATGTATGGGTCGTAGTATGTTTCAGACGGGGATGCAAGGTGATCCTTCAGCTGTGTTGCAATTGCCACATTCAAATCTCTACTAGAACTGGTCTATTAACCGTTCTCTTTTTGGATTTTGTGAATTTGAGCTTTATTCCTACTTTTATTAATGTAAAAGTGAAAGAATTTGGAGTTAGTGTCATTAAAGATAGATCAATTGATCCAGGATTTCTATTTCTGAAATACCTCTTCGATTTTAAGTTCATTATTGAGGGTATTTGAGCATAGATTGATTCTTCATAGTTAGAATGGCAAGGATCATCATCGTAAATGGCCACTTTGATGATGATATCTTTTTCTGCATTCATGACATGACTGAAGATGTTGCCCAAAAATTTACTTATTCAAACTTCTAATAGCGGATTTTACATTTTTTAGTTTATTTGCAAATGTGATCATTGGACTACCATTAGACGAGGTGGCATATGCTTCCTTTATCATATCTTAAAAAGAGGGGCATGATGTCTATATATTCGATATCTAAATGGTGTTTGGACTGAGTCAAACGAAAAACAAGTCCTAAAATCATAAGGGAGTGATCTAAGTTGATTCGATCGAAATGGCTGACAACGGAGGATAATGGAAGTGGAAACCACCCATCATTCCCGAACACATGGTCCAGTCAAGCAACAATTTGGAATTCTCCCTCCCTATTTCTACACCAGGTATAACTAGAGCCACGGAATGGTAATTCATAGGAGACTAATGGATATGATCATGTGATCAAAATCTTAAATGGCTTAATGATTGGATGGGATCCCACTAAACTCTCCATCATTGGCAATGGTATAAAAGTAACCACCAATTATCCAGGAAGAGAATCAAATGGTGGATAGGTCAATAATATCGTTCCATAAGGCACAACAGTCAAAGAAATTCATTTGGCATAAACATAAGGAATTTGAGTGGAATGGGAATTAGGAATGTTAAGAGAGAAGATAATTAGTTGGTTGGAATCTTTAATGAGTTGATAATCAAGGTCAAATTTCCAAAGAATCCAAATTTTCCTATTATAATTGAAGACACCGCTAGAAAAGTGAAGTTTTCTTATAAGAACATCGATGTTATGGGATTGTATAGGGGGTTCTTAGATAGCAATGACACTAACATTATGTTTTTGAATTACCCTATCAACTCTACAGGCTACGGGTCATTTCCAAACCCTTTTATTTTCCAAAAGAGAATATGGATTATGAAAAAGATTTATTACAAGGAGTAACTTTTGACTTGGTGGAAGTAGATGACCTAGAAGCAAAGAGATTGCCAGTGGAGTAGATTTAGGTTTACCTCTTTTTGATTTTTCGGATGTTCGTGTATATGGAAATAAGAGGGAAAGTTCATTAGATAGGGCACTATTTCAATATCCTACCTCACCATTGGGTCTGTCAAAATCTTACACAATAGCATCAAAATTGTTTGGCCCAGTTAGGCTTGACAGAGGGGAGGTAGAAAAATGGTTGTGTTCATGTGATGGATTAAAGGAGGGGATGGATGGCCATCGGTCGAGTGTTAGAGCTACTGGTAGCGGTTTTGGGGCAAGGTGGTAGGCATAAGGTTGTGTGGTGTTGGAGATTTAGTACATACAACCTTAATATCATAGTTAAAATCTAAAGGAAGAACCATACGTAGTAGGTGTTCATCGCCATCACATAAATGGGCTGCAAATGCCTCTAAAGATTTTCTAATTGCGGTGATATCTCCATAAAATTTGTTGTGGGAGATTTTGTGAGTTTGTGATTTTCCAATTTCAATAGCTTTAGCATTCAGTGCCTTGTTCACTCTAAGGAGATCATCCTCAATGCTAAAGTACTCAACCGAAAGTAGAGGTAACGAACAAGGAGCTGATGGGTTAATAATAGGCATAAGTCTTCCACATCCTTAAAGGCAAGCAGCGAAAAGGAGTTCGAAGTATAGGAATATTTTAGAAAGGCATGCCTACTATGCTTGTTGCCACATCTAGACAATGGAGTTGCAACTAACAGCAGGCCGACATGCGGCAAGTGATCTCGTGTAGAGATACCAAGATGGTAGAATAGACGATTTGATTTGGACCGGTGATGCCTTAGGCAAGAAGGAGCTGATTTGAGGACATTGGAGGTGTAACGACCCACATTATTACACATCAACGGATAGTAAAACTATTTTTTACATAACCAAATTAACTTAAAACGAGCTAAAACTTTGAGTAATATCACAATTCAATATTTTGGCCCCTAGTATGAATTATGGACAATTCCAGCCTAAAAACATGTCATGTCTATAACTTGATAGGAGCATAATTTCAACTAGAAGTCTGTTACAGGTATAATGGTTTGCCTTTTCATACGGTGATCATAATAGTAATTTAGCCTAGCTATTTAGGATATATCGCAGTTTTTGGTTTTTAGCTTTTAGGAAGATTTAAGATAATTAGGATCAATTCCATAATTGAGGCCTAGCTACTAATTTTGGAAGCTATGCTAATCACATAAGTTAGTGTAGTTCCAAATCACTTTCTCTTCTTCCCAAAATAGTTTTAAACCACCATTAACCATCTTTCTTCCTTAATCAACCTCAAATCATACTATATTAATCTATAATAACTTGAGTTAAGGAGTAACTAGTCTAGAGATCCATTAGAGATTAACAAAACATCAACTTTGGGAGAGAATTTCAAGATAGGTTGCTATTCATTTGGAATCTACCTTGATTTGTGCCATTTACATCTATTTTTCATCTATTGGTGAGTGATCTGTGATCCCTTATTTGTTATATATCATTATATATGTTGAAAGATGCTTTAGATCCATTTTTCAAATCAAAATAATGTTTTCCAAATCAAATTTGATATTAAAATGAGGTTAAAAATGTAATTTTATTATTTAGAAGTATTTAAATCATATATTTACATGTTACGAATGTGATATGTATGTTAGGATAGGATATGAATGTTTGTATACTTGAACGGCTTTGATACGATGGTTGTATGTTTATCGTTATTGTTTTGCATGTCATGATTAATGGATGAAACACCCATGTGAAGTGAATGGGATTAATTCATCATATGGGTGAATATCTTCAAGTGTAGATGGAGGTTATGAGATGAGGTCTGTGATTTGATTACACTAAAATGGAAGGTCTGTAGTCATAAAATGAGCTTTAATGGATCAACTTTAGATAGTTTGGGGTTAGGTCATAGAAGTGAACGATGCACATGGATCAAAAAAGCAAAAGGAGTGAATCGATGTAGAAATAGGCCTAGGGAGAACAACGATCTTGTTTGACTAAGTGATGGATCAACACCAATACCTATGGGTTAGAACCAACCTATGCCATTCGTAGGAGATTACACTTTGGAGCGCTTAGGGACATAGAAGAACCGATAGCGAGCAACTTGGAAGAATTTGGCTAAGTAGATGGGTCGGCATCGACCCATATGGATCAGTACTAATCCATCAATATGTTGCACTAGAAAAAATCTATGTTTGGAAAGCAAAAAGCAGGCTAAGTACAAGGGTTGTACCAATCCATCATGGATCGGTACTAGTCCATGCTACAGTGACCAAAGGTTGAGTGCTTTGGGAGAAACAACCAGAAGCATCTGGGGATCGTTCGAGCATGCAAGTTTTATGAGATGATGACTTAACGAGTGGAACAAAGGGGGTTCTACTATCAGTACATGTGCTAAGGGAGCATTGATAACATGAGGGTTTTGATGTATGGTTGTAAAGAAGGAGAAGGTAGGGATTCTAATCTTAGATAGTTGAGTGTATATGTATCTCTAGGCCATCAATGGGCAAGGATTCGAGCACTCATTTAGCTGCAATGTTTGAGTAGTCGTTGACCATCACAGTCATTTGTGTTATCATATATCCAACGACGTTGAGTATGAGATATGCTAGATTGTAAGTAGTTGTTATGTTTGCTATGGATGGCATGTGACGTAGGTATTATTGAATCTAACACCCTGACACCTTAGTTTGTACTTAGAGTAGTAGTACAACCATATTGATGATAATATTTTAGCATATATTGTGGTTATGTGCTAACTTTAGTTGTAGGTGCAATTCAGATTTGACTTTCCATACCATATGCTGTTGTTCTGATATATCGACTTTACGTCTATTTTTGAGATTATAGGTTGCTCATATCGGATTGTTGTCTAAACCGAGGTATGCATTGATTCTTATATTCTCAGGTCCTCTTAAATGAGTATACTGAGAGACAAGTATGGAGATTACGCATGGAGCTATGTAGAGGATGAAGCGGGAGGCTTACATTTTCTTATATATGTTATTTTATGAAGCCACTACCGCTTATTTCCACTGTGCAATGCTATGAATTACTAGCACTTATCTTATGCGTAAAAAGACAATTTTATTTGGAGTTTATGATGTATGGAGATGTATAAACTCTTACTCTACTTTGTATAATTTGATGAACCTACATTGGGTTTTGATATGACGTTTAGGTTCATTTTACTTATGCTACCATCTCACCTTTTTTATATCCATATGGATATATTTGGTCCATGCATTATGAGGTATATGAAAAGTTATGCATTAATCGATTGTTTATCCCTTGACAGTGTCCCTCCATCACCTGGGTACCAATATAGAACATTGCTATCTTATCAGGATATTTGGTACTAGAGGTGGAGGTAGGTCATCACACTTGGTATCAGAGCTTAGGTTGAGCGAACACCTAAGTCTCTTTGACTAGATCCATTAGAGATGGCATAAGAGATATACCTTACAAAGAATCGAAACGAAATACAAGAGAGTTCACTTATTACATTTTAGCTTTCGAAACTATATGGGGTATGTGTACATACATACATATTTATATGTATGAATCTATGAATGTATGTATGTATACATATATGTGTGTGTGTGTATGTGTATACATATATATATATAGTAAGACTCATTGCATACACGAGTACCATTTATGCTAATATCCTTTATGAGAGACTAATCATTCTTATTAAAGAACGTAATAATGTGGCGGCAAACAAAGAACTCAATGAGGAACTCTGTATCAGGGGTAAAAGGAGGGGTTGGAATTGAGGCAGCTGTTAACCCTGACATGTGACGATGTTCACATAAATAATGATGAATATAATGCATAATGCCAAAGGAGTAGCTCTTGGTGAAGTAGTGGTTGGTGGTGCTTTGGTGCAAGCATAACGAGTTGACTTTGCTAAGCTCAACAAGGACCATGTTAGCCTTGGAGGAAAGTCGTTCATGGAAACAGATTATGCTACGGAGGCGCAGGACTAGCTAGACACTTGTGAGTGTATTTTTGATGATCTTAAGTTGAAAAATTCTCAGAAGAGGAAGTTGGCCTCACAACCTACGTAGTTAAGTTTCCGCTAAAGCTTCACTAAATCCTCGCTAAAGCACATAGCGCTCTTTAACTGCTATGTTTTTTCAATTTAGCGTTAGTAGATTCGCTTAAAGCCCCGTTGTCTTTCGATACACCTACTAAATCAATGGTTTTTAGAAATCGCGTTACCGACGTTAATACAAAAATGTTAATTAAAATATATCTGAAGAGCTGGTGTCGGACAAAAGCGCATGGAATTTAGCGATCCACGTACCATAACCATGAGCTAGGAGTTTTTTTGCTTAAGGTTGGTTTAGGGGTAGTGTTATGAGTTTTAGATTATAGGACTAGTGAATATGAGCCTAAGAAGTAGTGTTTGGTTTTTGGTCCATGTTACTATTAATTCCATTATTACTATTATTACTATTATTACTACTACTATTATTATTATCATCATGGTTTTTTTAATTTCTTTATATATTTTAATGTTTTATTTTATTTTATCTTTATTTTTTATTTTACTACTTATTTATTATTATTATTATTTGTTTAATTATTTTACTTTATTTTATTATTAGTATCACGGTTTTTATTATTGTTGTTGTTGTTACTTTTAACTTGCCTTTGTCATTTAATTTTAAACCAAATCAACAAAGTTAAGGTAACAACAAAAGTTTAAGGCCTAAGTACTCAATATAAGTTAGAAATCTATTTTACAAACCAAGCCAAGACTGTATTAATCATACTATTTTCTATTTTACTATATAAGATTAAAAAAATATTTCTTTTTTCTACACAAATGATGTAAGAAAGAGAATGGATTAAGTTTGGAGATTTAATTTTATTTTCGGGCTTTTTGCACCTCCGCTATTTTCCTCTATATCCTCGCTCCATCCCCACTATAACTTTCCACACCTCCATCGCTATAAAACTATTAAGTGCTTTGATTACACAGCTCACGAAAACTTCAAGATAGAGCGATGGGATGGTGAAATGCTATCAAAGTGGCTACTCCCGATGATCAGTTCACTTGGTAACTATTTAAAGCTCTCTTTGAGGAGAATTGTATTCCTACTGCTTAGAAATTTGTTAAGTTTAGGAAATTTGTTGATTTGAAGCAAGGTGATAGTTTGTTTTGGAGTACGTAAATGAGTTTGACTCTTTATCGAAATATGGATGTCATTCATCGAAACTCCCTTAAAAAAGAACGATAAGTTCATCACTGACTTGAATGAGTATTTGGGAGAGCGCTTAGTGAGCCATATCGACGAGAGCTTTGAGAAGATAGCGGAATAAGCTTTAAGGCTTGTACCCAAAACCAAATCTGGTTGTCTTCCTAAGGATAAGGCTAAACCACAAGTAGGCAAAGGTTGAAAGAGAATGCAACCATGCAACAACAAAGGAAAGAAGCAGTTTTAGAATAAAGATAGTCATAAAAAACGTAAGTGGGAACCTACTTTCTTTAGCTAGGCTTTCTCAATAATAATTGTAAGAGTGTAGAAGGGAAATGCAGTTAATAGACCTAGGCATAACAAGAAGGATTGTCCACAACTAACAAAAGATAAGGTAGATGTAATGGCTTATGGGCCAAATTCTATTTCCAACTCATCGAGTGCTCCATCGATGAAAGAGAAGGGAAAAGGCATCACGGTCCAAGGTATTATTTCCATTTATGATATAACAATTTGTGTTTTTTAAATACCGAGGCATCATATTCGTTTATATAAAGTGATCTGATAGATAGGGTAGGACTACCACCTGACCTAGCAAAAAGACCTTTAGTGGTGTCGAATCCTATAAGAGGTTTAGCTAATTTGAGTATGGTTTGTCATGACATTCTTTAATCAAGTAATGCATGTTTGCTTGTGAATTGTTGTACTTGGTTCCGTTGGATTTGGTATTACTTTGGGAATGGACTTACTTCAAAGATATGGGGTAGTACTCGACCTTGAGAGGTTATTGGTAAAGATAGGGGCCGATGATGGGCGTAAGCTAGAGCTGAGCTACATGCTAAAGGGTGCAATGATGGTTAGTTTTTTGTATTCGCTCAAGATCCTACATGATAAATTATCATCAATACCGATTGCGAGGAAGCGTCCTGATATATTCGACAAGGTTATAGGTTTACCACCACATAGATTGTTGAGTTCAATCGATTTAGCAAAGGATGCTAGACCGGTTGTTATTATTTTAAGTGGGCACCAAACACTACAACAAACAGGACTTTTAATAGTGTTTGTAAAATGCTATAAAAATATGCTATGGAGTTTTAGAGAATGTTGTGTAACGACATGAAATAATAGATCAATGGCATATAATAGTACAGAACTAAACGCTATGAAAGGTGGGCGTTTTTATTGCATTTTTGAAACGCTATTCACTAAACTCTACAAAAATTTCAAATGCTATAGAAATGTTTCCAAGTAAATTTTACTATGTTATCTTAGTATATTGAATTTTCTATAGTGTTTATGAAACCCTATTGAAACTCTATATTGTTTTTGATTTTTTTGTAGAATTTAGAATGCTCTATCCAAGTATCCTTTTATTCTTTGCATACCATATAACATCATTTCACAAATATACTTATATGGAATAACTTTTCATAGCTCTAGTGCGGTTGGTAAGCGCTCCTTGCTCCCTAGTAGTGGAAGAGGGTTCGATCCTTAGCAATGACACTTTAACAGCTTGTTACTGTTATTTACAAGACATGCAATAATCCTTTAAAATAAATAAATAAACTCATGGTCGAAAAATGTCACCATGAAAACCTGATTTAAAAGGGAGTGAGATTGAAACGGACCAATTTACATCCCTAGCCTATGAAAGTAGGTTATTTTTCTAGAAAAATGAATGAAACCAAAAACAAAACATATATGAAAATAAAATGAACATCGAATGTTTAACATAACCAATTTTAAACTATGTTCCTACGTATAATATTTGTTTATACATATAATATTTGTGATAATATTTCCTGATAATGTTTTAATTGATCATAAAAGAGTACACCATCACCATTAATAATCCTCATGACAAAATATAAGATTATCTAAATCAAGACTATGAGCATAAAAAATGCAAAACCATATGTAGTAGTTAACTTCACCAAAACCTTTTATGTAGCAACTTCTTTGATTCATTGTCCTGCTTTAAGATAGAGAAATAACCAAATATGATATAAGTACATAAAAAAATCACCGCAAATAGAATCGACTACTGTGATGGCGTACAATCACAATTATACAACATAAGCTTCACAAATTGAGCACTAACAAAACCAGGAGTGCTCAGATGCAAAATTAGGCGCGCTCAGTTCTGCAAGACTGGGCTCTTAGTGGGCACGTGCGTGGTTTCGAAACTGAGAGCACTCTCGATTGTGAAACTAAGTGTTCTATCTTGAGAAACTGATTGTTGGAATTCCTAATACTAAATTGAATGAAAATAACATAGTCCCACATCGCCAAAAATTGCAAAACTATTCTAGTATATTAATAGCTTTGTAATGAAGGGGTTGGGGCCTTGGGGCACCCAAAAGTTTGCTTCGTTGTGAGGAGAGAGATCATGCATCACCACCACACACGTGCACGCGCCGCCGCCGTCCGTCCGACCGAACCGGGCCGGTCTCGGGCTCGGGTTTGGATCTAATATGATCCTATTTTTACTGCAAAACTGGGCTGGGTTTTCAGACAGTTGCAGGCTATACAAACAGGTGCGGATCTGTTTGGAAACGGACGTGGATTGACTGAAGAGGCACAGGCGAACAGATGCGAGTAGCAGGCGAGTGCGACCCGACTGAAGATGTGCGGGAAAACAGAAGCGGGTGCGACGCGAACAGATGCGAGTAGCAGGCGGGTGCGACCTGTTAACAAACAGTAGCAGGCAACGGGTGCGACCCATCAAGCGGACGCGACTGTTTGAAGGGATGCGGACGAATTTATAAATAGGAGAGAATACTGATCACATTCTTATTCCATTTTTCAATTCAATTCCTTCTGCTTCTTCTTCTCTACCGCTCTATACAATAAATCACAGAGTTGACATACTCATTACAATCTCGTGCAGATTACGTCTGTTCTATCTTGGGAGAATTTGAATAAAAAATTCTTAAGGAAATTGTTTCGACAAGCCTCAAACGGATTTTCCTTAGTTAACCAGTCAGGTTCTAGTCTATTTGTATATTCTTATACATCATTCTTTTATCTTTCCAGTTTCTACGTTGTGCTATTTTTTACGATAGTATAACGTTGTTGTTGTAATTTAACTACAACATACCTATTTCTTAAATTAGCTAATACAGACTTCCAGAGTAGTGGAAATCTGATTGATAAACTTGTGAGACGAGTTTATAATTGATTATTCTCTATTTTGGTATACTAGGCATATAACATCTTAAGAATTTTTTATTCAAATCAGTCAGTCAAAGATGGAAACAGTAGAGCTCTCAACAAAGGCTACTACACACAACAGGCCCGATCCTTTTAAAGGAGATGGTGACGACTTTCTAACATGGTAGAATCAGATGTTATTTTATCTCACCACACTCGGTTTGCAACGGTATCTCAGCAAGGAGGAACCGATTCCTACACCAGGCAAGGAATTAGATGTTGATACGTGGAAGCATTCCGATTTTCTATGCAGAAACTATATTCTGAATTGTCTCGACAAGGTGCTATGCAAAGTATATCAACCTCTAAAGACAGCAAAAGCACTCTGGAATGCACTTGCCATGAAGTACAAGACGCAGAATATCAGTCTTAATAAATTCATTGTAGACAAATTCATGGACTACAAGATGGTTGACTCCAAACCAGTGACTGCTCAACTGCATGAACTGCAAATCATCATTCATGAACTCGAAGTGGAAGGTCATAATGTTGGAGAATCGTTTTTGGTTGAAGCCATCATGGGAAAACTGCCGCCGTCATGGAGAGACTACCGCAACTATCTAAAGCATAAAAAGAAAGAGATTTCTTTGCAGGACATCATCGTACGATTAAAGATTAAGGCAGATAACCGTGGAATTACCAAACAAAGCGAGGAGGCTTTGGTAACAGAAGGGTCGAAGAACAAAAATAAAGGCCACTTCAACAAAAAGAAGAACTTCTCAAAGAAGAGGAAAGCTCCTGAAATAAAACCCAAAGATAGTAAAACCAAGAAGTTTAATGGCGAATGTTGGGTTTGTAGCAAAATGGGACACGCCGCTAGAGATTGCAGACACAAGAAGGAACGCAACTCAGAGGCAAATATAGTTGACAACATGGAAGTGGACGAGTCCAATTTTTTAGCAGTTATATTTGAATGCAATTTGGTTCAGAATCCTAACCAATGGTGGGTGGACACAAGAGCTGCTCGTCATGTCTGCTCTGATAAATCCATGTTTTCTACATATCAGAAATTCGATCAGAAAGAAAAACTCTACATGGGTAATTCTGCTGTTTCCATGATCGAAGGCAATGGCACAGTAATCCTCAAGTTTACTTCTGGAAAAACTATCAAGTTGAATGACGTGCTCCACGTTCCAGACATATGCAAGAATCTGATCTCTGGCTCAGTACTATCAAAGAAAGGATTCAAAATTGTGTTCGAGTCAGACAAGATGGTTCTGTCCAAAGATGGAATGTATATCGGTAGGGGATATTTATGTGATGGCCTATTTAAGGCAAATGTAGCCGTTATTGGCAATAAAACAATGTATTCTGATTGTGTTATTAATAAAATTGAAGTTTATTACTTGCTTGAGCACGAAATTTTACTATGGCATGATAGATTGGGACACATAAATTTCCGAAAAATGAAAATATTATCAAACTTGGGATTAATTCCGAAATTCCAAGTAAATAAGAACTACAAATGTGAGACATGTGTAGAAGCAAAAATGGTTAAAAACCATTTCAATCTGTTGATAGAAGCACCGAACCACTAGGTTTGGTTCATACAGATTTATGTGATTTTAAATCGTTACCTACAAGAGGTGGGAAAAAGTACTTTATCACGTTTATTGACGATTATACTCGATATTTCTATGTCTATCTTTTGAATAGTAAAGATGAAGCAATTACATCATTTATAAAGTACAAGGCTGAGGTAGAAAATCAGTTAAATAAAAAAATCAAGATATTGAGATCTGATCGAGGAGGAGAATATGAATCACCATTTGAACAGTTCTGTGCCGAAAATGGTATAATTCATCAAACAACAGCTCCATATTCACCACACAAAAATGGTGTAGCCGAGAGGAAGAACAGAAAGTTCAAAGACATGATTAATGCCATGCTTTTAACCTCTGGTCTACCGACGAACTTGTGGGGGGAAGCCTTAAATATGTCTAATCACATATTAAACAAAGTCCCTCACAATAGAACATGAACAATTCCATATGAGTTATGGAAAGGACACAAACCAAGTTTTAAACACCTCAAAGTATGGGGGTGCTTAGCAAAAGTTCCAGTTCTGCCTCCCAAGAAAGTCAAACTTGGACCAAAAACAGTAGATTGTTACTATCTAGGGCCAGCCCAAAATAGTAGTGCCTACATATTTTTGGTATTCAAGTCCGATATAGCTGATGTTCATGTAAATACAATCATGGAATCAAGAGATGTCTCGTTCTTTTAAGATGTGTTCCCACATAAAAGAAACGATGGAAACCTTGTCCTAAAGAGGACAAGAGATAATAGAGATGAGACATATGAAGATGAACTCATCAGGACAAAGATGAAGTTGAACCAAGAAGAAGCGTAAGGGCAAGAACTTCCAAGACATTTGGTTCGGATTTTTTAACTTATATGTTAGAACACGAACCTCAAACGTACAAGGAAGCAATGTCATCTTCTGAATATTCATGTTGGAAAGAAGCAATCCAAAGTGAGATTGATTTAATTCTAAGTAATAAAACTTGGGAAATGGTTGATATTCCACTTGGAATAAAACCAATTGGCTGCAAATGGATTTTTAAGAAGAAAAGGAAACCAGATGGCTCTATTGATAACTATAAAGCCAGATTAGTAGCCAATGGATATCGTCAAAAAGAAGATGTAGATTTCTTTGATACCTATTCACCGGTTACACGAATAACCTCTATAAGAATGTTAATAGCAATTGCATCCATATATAATCTAGAGAATCATCAGATGGATGTAAAAACAACATTCTTAAATGGAGATCTCGATGAGGAGATTTACATGGAGCAACCTGAGGGTTTTATTTCCAATGGAAATGAAAACAAAGTATGTCGGTTAGTAAAATCACTATACGGACTCAAACAAGCTCCAAAACAATGACACGAAAAATTTGATAGTGTCATGATGAAAAATGGTTTTCGTATAAATGAATGTGATAAATGTGTTTATTGCAAACAAGTTGGACAATCATACGTTATGATTTGTTTATATATAGATGATATGCTAATCTTTGGTCCTAACACTAAAGTAATAGAGACCATAAAGAAGATGTTAATCAACAATTTCGATATGAAAGATTTAGGAGTTGCAGAAGTTATTTTGGGAATCAAAATAATAAGAACACCCACTAGAATTGAATTGTCTCAGTCACACTATGTAGACAAAGTGATTGAAAAATTCCAAGACTATGGAATTAAAGGAGTGAGAACACCTTTTAATCCATCAGAAGTACTACATAAAAACACTAATGAGAGTGTCATGCAATTGGAATACTCTCGTGTAATAGGATGCTTAATGTATCTCATGAATTGCACTAGACCAGATATCGCTTACGCGATAAGTCGACTAAGCAGATATACAAGTAACCCAGGGAAGGAACACTGGAAAGCACTAATGAGAGTGTTGGGATATTCAAAGAATACCACTAATTTTTCTTTACATTATGGAAAATATCCTACGGTCTTAGAAGGATATAGTGATGCAAACTGGATCGCAGATTCAGAGGAATCAAAATCCACAAGTGGTTATGTCTTTACCCTTGCAGGAGCAGCAGTGTCATGGAAATCTACTAAACAAACATGCATAGCTCGATCCACTATGGAATCTGAGTTTATCGCATTAGATAAAGTAGGCGAAGAAGCAGAATGGCTTCGTCAATTCTTAGAAGATGTTCCATTTTGGCCCAAACCTGTAACGGCCATATGTATTCACTGCGATAATCAAGCAGCGCTAAGTAGAGCAAAAAACTTTATGTATAATGGCAAATCATGAGACATTTGTCATCGCCATAACACAGTTAGGCAGTTACTCTCTAATGGAACTATTTCCATTGATTATGTGAGAACAAATGATAACCTAGCGGATCCATTTACTAAAGGTTTATTAAGAGAAAAAATTGACTGCGCATCGAGGGGAATGGGTTTAAAAGCCTAAACCAACAAGAGTTACCTTATACGGAAACCTATCCTAGCAACTGGAGATCCCACGGACTAGGATCAATAGGCAAACTAGTTATGAGTAACTCAAGAAGCAATGCATTTGTTTGGACTTAGTCCTACTTCATTCCTATGGTGCAAAATATAATTCATGCCTACAGACGTAGTTAAAGGTTAAAACTATGTTTTTTAATGATGACCATATCTTGGAAATAACAAGTGAGGTATATGTAGGATACTCTTAATGGTTACGATCACCTATGTTAGTGTGAGCTTGGTCGGCTCTATGAGAATATTAAAGGCTTAAATTCTCTATAACACTCGTAGAACCAAAATGTGCTCAGGACCAAAATGAACACAACCAAGAGATTGGATGAAAAGGAAATCAATGCTTCATAAAGCTTATTGTCCGGATATACAATAACGGCCGACGGTTCAAGATGAAATAATTCACCGATTAGCCAGGTAGATCCGATAAGTTTTAACTAGGGAAAGTTCAAAGTGAAATATCTATTTATCCACGATAAAGCATTCTTCCATATGTACTCTGTGATATTTCGCTTTGTATGGGGATATGTATATTATCATTCATGTGGGGGATTGTTGGAATTCCTAATACTAAATTGAATGAAAGTAACATAGTCCCACATCGTCAAAAATTGCAAAACTATTCTAGTATATTAATAGCTTTGTAATGAAGGGGTTGGAGCCTTGGGGCACCCAAATGTTTGCTTCGTTGCGAGAAGAGAGATTATGCATCACCACCACATGCGCGCGCGTGCCGTCGCCGTCCGTCCGACCGAACCGGGCTCGGACTCGGGTCTAATATGATCATATTTTTACTGCAAAACTGGATTGAGTTTTTAGACAGTTGCAGGCTATACGAACAGGTGCGGATCTGTTCGGAAACGGACGCGGATTGACTGAAGAGGCGCGGGCGAACAGTTTCGAGTAGTAGGCGGGTGCGACCCGACTGAAGATGTGCGGGTGCGACGCGAACGGATGCGAGTAGCAGGCGGGTGCGACCCGTTAACAAACAGTAGCAGGCTACGGGTGCGACCCGTCAAGCAGACGCGACTGTTTGAAGGGATGCAGACGAATTTATAAATAGGAGAGAATACTGATCACATTCTTATTCCATTTTTCAATTCAATTCCTTCTGCTTCTTCTTCTCTACCGCTCTATACAATAAATCACAGAGTTGACATACTCATTACAATCTCGTGCAGATTACGTCTGTTATATCTTAAGAGAATTTGAATAAAAAATTCTTAAGAAAATTGTTTCGACAAGCCTCAGACGGAATTTCATTAGTTAACCAGTCAGGTTTTAGTCCATTTGTATATTCTTATACATCATTCTTTTATCTTCCCGGTTTCTACGTTGTGCTATTTTTTACGATAGTATAACGTTGTTGTTGTAATTTAACTACAACATACATATTGCTTAAATTAGCTAATACAGACTTCCAGAGTAGTGGAAATCTGATTGATAAACTTGTGAGACGAGTTCCTAATTGATTATTCTCTGTTTTGGTATACTAGACATATAACACTGAGTGCATGCTTTTAGTTTCGCCAAACTAAGTGCATGCTTCCAATTTCTCCAAACTGAGTGCGCTCTCTCAGAACTGAGTGGTATCAATTTTGCAGAAATTGAGTACTTTCTCTCAGTTTAGCAAAATTGCATGCTCTCTCAATTTTGCAAAACTGACTGCTTGAACGCTATATTGCAGCAATGAGCACGCTCAGTTGTAGCAATGAACACACTCACTTACAGTAAAGAGCAAACTCAGTTTTGTTTTCCTATAAAAAATAGATTAAAATATTCCATGATAACTTTCAAGATATAATGGATGAACAAAAATTCAATCATATATTACTTGATTTTTTCACAACCTTTTGTATTTTCATAATCATATAGAATGTGTTGATTGGGTTGATAAAATCCAATACAAAGATAAACATATACCCTACGAACTTCAAGGATTAAGTTAAACTTGAAAAAGGTGTGTGATAATAGCGGACCAAGTGAATGAATGGTAGAGATGGTATCTACCAAATTTTTGAGGAATAATAGCCTATGACATAAGAGCATATGAATATATAAGAAAATAAAAATAAAAACTTGTAGATTACCCATTAAAAACACCTTTACATATTGTGGCGTCAATCAATATATTGGATTGAATGTTGGGAACTGGGTTCAACTAAATAGCTTTAATCAACCAAAGTTGCAAATGACCATAATAATATCAACTTGCTGTTTAGAACACTAAAATCTATATAAAGTTCAAATCATACTCTAGTAATTGTTACAATAAAAAATTTGGATTATTATTGATAACTTGGTATGTTAACTTACTAAGAAATCGAATAGCTTCTACAACATTGACTGTATATTCTGTTTTCCTGACCTGTTAAAAAGAGTCATTAAAAAACACGAAAGAAGGCTGGATAATAAAATATCTCTTACAGTAGTACACTAAATTGTCGTAAAATTGATGTCATTAAAAAATCACATTTCAAATATAAAAGAGTGATTTTGTGATTACAAGGATGTGCATGATGTAAAAATTCCTTAATTATAACAAAAGTAGCTTTATGAAATGGTCAGTTAGCAATTTAGTCATGATAAAAAGGAAATGTCAGCAGAAGTTGTATTATAGATAGTAAAAGTGGCACATTATGCGAACAACTTAGGATTTTTTTTTTTGAAAGAAGGTAATAGGCCCGGCCCAAATTTACAATAGATCACAACCGGGTGTAAACAAAACAAACCCGAAAGAACCAACAAAACACGAAACCCTATCTAGGGTTGCCGACACAAAACACTAAACAGACACAAAGCTAAACAATGGCGATGAGATATTCTCTATCTCGAGAGATTAAATCTCCTTCGCCTTCCCCTTACCTCTGCTCTCTCCCCTTTCCCAATACGAAAGCCCCTGATTGAGCTTGTTTCTCATATTGCTATCAGCTTTGCTAGAGTTGGCGTATTTGTTCAAGTCAGCACTTTGGTTTCTCGAGCTAAGATTTACAGATCTGGTGTCATCGCGATCCAGATCTGTACATCTGTAGCTATTATCATCAGTTCTAAGATGCCTTGTGATTTGGAGCTCTTTGTCACTTTGGGAATATTGCTGATGAAAGTCTAAGTCAGTTTGATATGCCTTCGGATTGAGGAGATAATGCTCTATATTCTTGCTACCAGCTTCTTTGCTCCACAAATCCGCAAGGAAGTCAAATTTGGTTTGGTCTTTAACTTTTTTCTTTGATTTTTGAAGAATGATTCTGCTATCATTATCAATAATCAACCATCTTTGCTCTTTGGACATTTTAAGCTTGTTATGGGTACGATTATTTCTCTCTTTCCAAATATGATAAACTGCAGTGGTAATCAGAACATGGGAAAGATCTCTTTCAAGAGATTTTCCTCTGAAATGTTTGGAGATATCCATGATAATCTGCTTTAGATCCATGCTGCTAACATTGCTTATGCTCATCTTAGTTTTTATCTGACTCCATATGTAATAACTGAAATTGCATTCAAAAAATAAGTGAGAAACAGTTTCATTTTCTAAGTTGCATAAGGAACAAAGTGAGAGATTATTCCTCCCCCATTTATTGATTATATCCAGAGTTGGCAATCTGTTTTTAATAGCAAAATAAGTACAGATAGCCATCTTAGGATTATTCACTTTGTTCCAAATGCACTTATACCACTCAACAGTAGGCTGCTTGTTTCTAATGTGCTCCCAAGTTTTCTTAAAGGAGAACTTACCATTGATGCTAGCTAACCAATCCCAATGATCACTATCTGCATTTGGGTCTAAAGGGATATTAGTTATAAAATTTTTATGAGGATTAGTAATTGGGTGCAAATGAGGCTGCCATTGATTATTTTTGATTATGACGTTAACATTAGCTTTAGCTTCACCACAAATGACAAGATTATCCCAACCCACTCTATTAATAAAAGAGTCATTTTGAAACCACGGATCAAACCAAAGACTAGTTTCACAACCAGATTTGAAGTTTCTTTGAATAAGAGATTTACCCAAATCTCTGCATTTTAAAATTTGATTCCAAGCATTTGATTGATTATTTTTTGGTAAAATTGTCCAAAAGTTACCATTTTTGAGATATTTACAAGTCATCCATTTGGTCCATAAAGAATCTCCACTAATAAATCTCCAAAAAAGCTTTAATTTGCAAGTTAGACTGAGATCATTAAGATTTCTGATACCAAGCCCACCTTCATTTTTTGGTTTGCAGACATTGTCCCAACTAATTTTATGGTATTTACCACCCCAAAGAAATTCAGCACATCTGCTCTCAATTTTTTTAATTGTAGCAATAGGGATGTGGTGTGTTTGAAACCAATATAAAATGATAGCATAGACAACAGTTTTGATTAATTCAATTCTGCCAGCAATGGATAGAAGCTTGCATGACCAAGTTTCCATTTTGCTTTGAATATTATCAATCAGATAAGCACAATCACCATCTTTAATTTGATTAGCAGATAAAGGAAGTCCTAGATATTTGATAGGAAGATTACCTTCATTGACTTTCAGAACTTCTAGAACATCATTTTTGTGTCTGCAGTATTTACTAAAGTATGCTTTTGTTTTAAATTCATTAATTTTAAGCCGAGCAAAATTATACATTTTTTCAAAAATCTCACTAATGGCCTCTGCATTATCTTTGTTAGCTTTAGAGAACAACATAAGATCATCGACATAAATCAGGTGAGTAATGGAAGGCTGAACTTTATTAATAGGAGAAATATTGTTTTTAATAGTTTCAATATCAATAAGAATAGAAAAATATTCCATGGCTAAAGTAAAAAGATAGGGAGAAAGAGGGTCTCCCTGTCTAATACCCCTATAGCTCTTAATAAAACCCTCAGGTTTACCCTGAAATAAAATCGAGAAGGTGGGAGAATTTATGCATTCAAAAATTAACTTACAAAATTTATCAGGAAAATTCATGCATTTCATGATATGGATAATAAAATTTCTGTTAACTTTATCATAAGCTTTTTGAAGATCCACTTTAAGACACATATTATCCCCCTTTTTAGAATTGAAATTCCTGACCATTTCATGAGCAAGCAAAGAGTTTTCATAAATTAATCTGCCAGGAATATAAGCACATTGATTTTCAGAAATTAAAAAGGGGAGAAAAAGCTTAATTCTATTACTTAAAATAGTAGCAATGATTTTGTAAATGAAATTGCAACAAGATATAGGTCTGTAATCTTCAATGCAAGATGGGTTTTTATTTTTAGGAATTAAGGTAATGAAAGTATGATTAAAACTTTTGAGCAACTTACCATCATTCATAAATTCATTAACAACATTAGAAATAAAATCTTTGATATTATCCCAGTGAGCTTTGAAAAATTTAGCATTGAACCCATCTGGGCCAGGACTTTTATTGTCTCCAGCATTAAAAATGATAGCTTTAATTTCATCAATGTTAACAGGAGCAAGTAGAATGTCAGAAGCATTATCCTTTAACACATTTTTACAGACAATATTGGGAAAGCTGGTTTCAATACGGTCAGAGGAAAATAAATGCGAATAGTAATTAATAGCTTCTTTGACAATTTTTTCAATGCTATTAATGCATTCCCCTTTACCGTCAATGATTTTACCAATATTGTTGACATGTTTTCTGCAACTCATTTTAGCATGAAAAAATTTGGTACATTCATCCCCCTTAGTAAGCCAATCAACTTTAGCTTTCTGTTTGTGATTAATAGTGTTAATATAAAGTTCATGAGACAGCTTAGCTTGATTAGAAAAGAATTTGTCAATAATTTCAGTGTTACCAGGGTTATCATCAGCAAGCTTTTGTAAAATTTTTCCATCTTCCCTTAAATTCTTTAAACAGTCATTATTATTAGAGTTAGCCTTATTCCAGTTTTTAATAGTGGTTTTAGTATTTTTAAGAAATTTGCTAAACTGGGCCTGATAGGAACCAAAATTAGAAAAAGTAAAACAATCTTTTACAATATCATTATAATCACTGTTAAAGACCCAACCATTTTTAAATCTGAAAGGAGCAGCTTTAGGATTATTATTAGTAATAGATTGGTTTTGGAAAAAGTTTATCAATAAAGGAGTATGATCACTAGTATTTTGCTCAATAGAGTAACAACAGAAATTTGGAAAAGAATTACAAAATTTGTCATTAATTAATACTCTATCAAGCTTGCAATGAATATTTTTCTCCTTCCCAGATTTCCAAGTATATTTATTGCCAATCACATTGGGCTCAATAAGCCCAGATTCAAGCAAAAATTTATTAATTTTATCAAGCTTACTGAGGGGAATTTTATTACCACCAAATTTTTCCTTAACATGAAAAACAGTATAAAAATCGCCCAAGATAATCCAAGGGAAATCATAGCTATGACTTAGGGCTTTTAATCTATACAAAAGACTGTTTCTTTCGTTTTCGAAATTACTACCATAAATATTGGTAATCTGCAGGGAAAACCCACCAACATTTTTGAAATTGCAATAAATAAATTGAGTATCTTTATTAACATTAACTAAATTCCAAATATTAGAATCCCAAATGACAAGGATTCTACCTTTACTACCACAGTCATTATTGTTAACAGATTTCCAGTTATTAGAAAGCTTAAAACAGAATTTCTCAGTGTTGTTATTATCCATTTTGTTTTCAATAAGGGCAACAACAGATGGTTTGTAAATACTAACCATATTTAAAATATCAGTTTGTTTAGCAGGGGAATTCATACCCCTAACATTCCAGGCCATGATAGTCATATAAAATAATAAAAGGTTGAACAAAAAGAAACAGAGTTTCAGATCGAACCTGAAACATTGTTACCCTTACCTTTTCTCTTTTTGTCTGATCTCTTAGCTTTTAGCCTTGTGGTCATTTCATTCCAGTCAGGATTGATTGATATGTATTTCTGCCCAAAAGCTTTCTTCTCTTTACCCATGCTTTTGTATTTACCAATAGCTTTAGTCTTATGAATATGAAGTTCTGATATATCAAATTGCTTCTCAGGTTCCTCCATAACATTATCAGAAGTAGATGCAATGTAACTTTCTGGGATTATAATGCGAGAGATGTCAAACTCCTCAGTATTGCGAGGCAAGGTTGAGTGGATGCCACCATTGTCCTCAACTTCTGCAGCTATAACTGGTGGTGGTTCACTCTCCATTGTAACTTCAGGACTTTGGTTGGCATACAAAGGCTGAACATTGATTGTGATATTCTCATGATTGTTTGTAATTAAACATAACTCTGAAATTGGGGGGATTTCGGAGTTAAAGACCTCTTTACTATATATTCCCTCCTCTGATCTTCATTGAGAATTGTCTTTTAAATTTTCTATTATTTTCCCAGTATGATGAACTTCCTCAGCAAGGATCTGGTCATCTTGATCAGTGAGCAAAAGTGATGTTGTTTTTTGATCGAGTATGATACCATTCTGGTTGATTCGATCTTTATTTTTTTGAATATTTGATTCTTTTGGTATCTCTTTGTTGAGATGCGAATTTAGAAGAGTTGTATCAGCATCATTTTCTCGGTCAATGACTATTTCTTTATTATGATTGAGAGCTTTGGGTATCCATCTTTGTTCAGTGACACATTGCTCTCTGATGTGTCCAAAACATTTACAGATACTACACTTCGGTGGAACCCGTTCGTACTCAATCTTTTGGGTGATGTTTTCTCCATTGTATAACGTAAGATTTATTTCTTGAGGAAGTTCATCATTTGCAGAAACCTCCACCAGAAGACGAGCATAATTCAATCTCGTTTTCGAGGTTGTAGCTGCATCCATTTTAATGGGTTTTCCAATAATGCTGGCCATTACGCTGAAGGCTTCGCGATCCCAAAGTTTGAGATTAACATTGGGTAGCTTAACCCATATCGGCATCGTACTAAGGAGATCCCTATCCATATTAAGGGACTCAGACCATCTTCTCATTATGATGAGCTTTCCATTATAAAAGTATGGGCCATTCTGAATGATCGAATCGTATTCTTGAACTTCTTTGAATTTAACAATAAAAAACCCATTTTCTCTGGTAAAAATTTCGAATTCTCCAATAGATTTCCAAACACGTTGAATGTAAGCTTTGAAATATGTATAATACGGTTTGGTTCCAACAACATAAACTAAGATCGAATTACTCCAACAATCAATTGCTCTTTTGCAAACAGATTCTTTAATCAAACCAAATTTCTTACTGTTGATTTTGATCGGAGCAATAGTTTCAAGATTGCATTCATCATTGTTAGGTTCTTTAGATTGCTCAGAAACGATTTCAGCCCATGATCTTTGCCCTTGCGTCTTGTTCAGAGAAAAATTTGTGGGTTTCTTTGGTTGGTACGATTGATTTCTTAAATTTGGAGGAGGAATGGTTGAATTCTGACCATTTGTCTTCTTTGTTTGAGAATAACTGCCCCACGAATTTCTCTGATACTCATTCAACATGGGCTGACGTTTCTTCTGTGATCTTGATTGAACCAACTGAAACCCATCTTTATCTATGATGATTCCATTGCTAGATTCTTTGATGTGAGATTCATGTGGTCTGTTTAGAAGATTTGAGGAAGAAAGATGAGGGAGATTTCTGTGAGGAGAGAGATTTTCCCCCATGGCTGAGGAAAACCCTAAATTTCGTTTTTAATCTCCTGTAGGGTTACAATCTAGTCCTTACTGTTGTTCTTTAATGACCTTGTTTACTTCTTATGATAGGTAGGGTATCAGTGATGAGTGCACACATTCCCATGATGTTACACACATGTGTTTGTTAAGGATCAAACGTAAAACAACAAGCTGGTATGTTTCTAGGTAATTATATTTAGTCAAACTGAAAGAATCAAGTGACTACATAACTTTAGAGTACAATCGAGCTTGGATACGAAGACCATATTTTGATTGCACACACTACATGACTCATTTAACTTAGTAAACACTTAACTTATTGGAAAATTATTTCAAAACATAAATTGACATGAAAACCTGGTAAAGGTTTAATCATTGTATAAGCGTTTACCTTCATTTAGTATGTAAACCGTTGCATGCAAGTTACTTATGATATCACTGGATTTTTGGTATTGTAGTAATAGAAATTATCAATGACTAAAAATTAATCGGTGTGGCACATCCCACCTTGGTATCTATAACCATGAGTAGAGACTATATTGAATAATAAAAAGTAATACAAAGATTTGAAAAAACTTAAATATTAATAAAAAAGTAACTAATATAATTTAGTAAAACTATATGTAATAAGTTCCTTATTAAAAGGTTCATATATAACAAAAAAATTGAAAGTCTAACACACTTTTCTGTCGCACAAAGGAATATGAACTTATCAATAAGCGCACAAACATTCTATTGAAAATTGAATGCAACTACAAATCTTATATTTTTCAAAATATAGTATAATGAATCATTTGTATATAACTAAGAGATTCAATTTTTTATTTTATTACATCACATTACACATTTCATTTTTTACTAAAAAATCATCTTGATTCATTAAAATCTTAACATATATTAGTATGTGTGTTATTATTTTATTTTAATTTGGAGTTAATTATTGATTAATCAGCAGATATGTTATTTTTTTAATAGTTAATTGGTATTCATGAAACTAAACATGACATATGTGCATTGACTGCTTTCTATAACATATTTGATATGGCAGTCTACACAAAAATTCAACAAAATCTAATGGAGTGAGCGTTCGATGAGAAAGGTTATGACCCAAGTGACAACATATTTGCAAAAGGGATCAAAATATTCTTGCAAAAGGATGAACAAAGTCTAAATGGTAGCAAAATATAAAGAGCCTTTTGTATTGGGAATTGAGACGTGTTGAACCTAGATCATAACGGGGTCCTGTATTTCGATTAGAAGGTTTGAATTTTAAATATAACAGTTCACATATTAGGATTCGCATGTAGTTATGAGGTAAAATCTTAATCATTATATCTCTATGTATCAAAGAATCCTAGATTTTCCAAAAATATCATGGCAACTACTATGAACCAACAAGTCAAGAAAAAAAGTTAGGTACTTCAGATGCACGTAAGCTCATTCCAATAAACTTGTCCAAAATTAGTAGCCATAGAAGCGCCAGAAAGAGCAATTTCACCAAGATGACCTGTAAAAATAACTGAAATCGTTTGCATAATGATAATATTTTCTAATATCAAAGGACTACATAGGACTAATTGCTACTTGGCTTCTGTTAATATTCAATTCTTTCTCCATTGTTTAAATTAATCAAAAAATTATATATTTGTGTACAGTTTCATGTATCTAGAAAGATAACATCCATAATCTTCTAGTTAATCGTCGTGCCAAGATCTGTATAAAGGTCAAACTACCAAATGTAATCCTCTAGTTATTAGTGATAATAGAAATATAAAATAATACTCAAATAATACCATTGGAGTTTGACAATTAAACAAAACTGTTCGAAATGAAATTAAGAGTAATTTCTTAACTTTGAAGAATCATATTTTGGTCACAACTTAAAATATTTGTGTTCTTTTTAAAAACATAACAATAACTAGCCCAAGATATATACACTAAAAATAACAATAACAACAACTTACTATACATGTAACAGCATACGTACATTTTAACCTGACAAAGCCTCAAACAAGATAGGTACACACTTGTAACAGCGGGCATGATGATGTATTTAATTTTCCAACAGTCAAGAGATGATTTACTTGTTGGAATTGTTACCTTGATTCCATCGCTGGCAGAGTTGAAGTCGCAGAAGCAAGCATCGACGAGGAAGGAGGAAGCCCTAACCCTAGAAGCGGAAGCAAGCTCCAGGAAGTTGCTAGAATTGCCGAACCACTATCTTGGTTTGGTGGAGCTGGAGCGGTGTAGGATGGAGACTGAACGAGCTACTTCGTTCGGTGGTTGACTGGGGCGGCAGTGGAAATCTGATTCGGTGATGGAAGTGCCGGACGCGAAATCTCGTCCGGTGTTGCTAGATTTTGCTGCTCCATATTTATAGAGCGGTGGTGTTTCGTTCGGTGTTGAGGCTATGAAGGCCGAACAAGTAATCTCGTTCGGTGGAGGAGGAGCGTACCGAACCAAAGCGGTGGTTCGGTGAAAATCTAAAGCAGTGAAGATGAATTTGTGGTTCGGTATTGAAGTTAAGTGCCGCTCCAACCTTTGTGCTATACCGAACCAACCTTTGTGCTATTCCTCCAAATGAAGCGTGCTCATGCCGACCAGTTTTTTGGGCTTTGCCGAACGAAATGTCTTATTCGATATATGGACCATGCCGATCCAGAGTTTGTTAGCATCAAAATTGGTCACTAACATCCAAGGAAAGATTTGTGTAGAGAGATTAATGAAGATAGAAAATTAAAACAGAGAAATGTATGCAAAATCAACTACCGAAGCGAAAACACCAAAATTATAGTGGTCCGGCGTAATTGCCTACTTCCACTTTAAATGTAATTTTTATTGCTTCTTCAAATTACTGAATACAGATGCAATCCGTACAATAACGACTTGATTACAAGTTTGGGTCAAAAATAGACGAGTCTTCAAAATGACAGAGTCTCCTCGGAATTCTCGAAAAAAGGTCCCTTTTCACCGCACCCCTGCCTCCTTATTTACAAGACGAAGATAGACTGGACTTCCTCCGCGGGCCCAGGAACAAGGTACTTCGGCCCATGGTAGGTGACTTCTGCGCACCAAGCCTGGTATGCCGAACGAGTCATGCCGATCGGGACATGCCGATCGAGAGATGCCGGCCCATCATGGCCGGTCGGTGGTCGTTTATCAAATGTCTCAAAGTAAGTCCTCAAAAGACTCAGAGCAACTTGTGGTGGAACTTAGAATAGAACAGTACTGAACCCCTTACCTTGATGTTGGTCTCCACGAATAAGCCAACCCCCTCTTCTTGCACTGAAATAGATATACCAAACGCTCGCGCCGAACCAGCCCCGATCGAACGACATTCACCGGACCTTCCGGACCGAGCTACCTCGTCTCCTCAAACTGGCCGAACGATAGTTGCTAAGCAATGCAGGCCGAACCACATATCCAATCCGAACGGAGGTAGCCGAGCGATGCCGTTCGAACGAAGGTCGTTGGCCGAACGGTATGCAGGCCGAACCACATATCTAGGCCGAACGAAGGTAACCGAGTGATGTCGTTCGAACGAAGGTCGTTGGCCGAACGGTATGCAGGCCGAACCACATATCCAGGCCGAACGAAGGAAGCCGAGCGTTGGCGCTTAAACAAAGAGTGTCGAGCGATGGCGCTTGAATGAAGGATGCCGAGCGATAAACTTAGACCGAACGACACTTGCATTCCGAACGATGCGTCTAGACCGAACGTTGCACTTTCATCCTAAGCCGAGCGAAACTCAATCCTTCTATTTGGGCCGAACCACCCAAATTGAAACAAAAGCCTATATGATCAGCATCCTGTAGCCGGGTCAATCATCCGGGTAACACTTGCCCCCCAAAGCGTATCGTGTGAGCCAACATGATGCGCTTTGAACCATGAGCAATCCACGTTTTTCTTTAAAACCTTGCTCCGACTTCTCATCAGTTGATTCTCACGATCTCCTGAATGCTGAACCACATTTGAGTTTTTATCGTGCCATGTCTTTGATGCGGGTCGGTCGATGTTCGTGCGCCGAACCACTCGTTCGGCAAGTTAACTGCCGCTCGGTATGACTGCTCACCGAGCCACTGAGATACCTTGACCGGGTCCACTGGTCGATGCCTGTTCACCTCCCCTCCTCTCTATATAAGCCAATACTTCTCATTTTCTTCCCTTTACTTTTACTTCCACTCTATAGGAGTTCTAACTTGCCTTCCCCCAAACTCCTGCTACCTCCTCAATCTTCCTCTTTCTTCCTGACTCCAGTACGGTTGCCCCACAACTTCTCCCGACAACGAGCCTGAACGGATTTCAATTTCAAACTAAGCATTTCCCTAAGCTTCGACCCATTCTCTTAGGTATGAAATTCTCACTTGATTGACTCTCCCAAATTAGGGGTTTTGAACGACATTCGAATTCATGACTTTCCTTCAAATTACGAACGGTGGAAGTCATGTAGATGAGGAAGACGAATCTGAGGTTTAAACATGCCTTAGGGTTAGATGGAGAGGAGGAAGGAAAAGGATACCGGAGGTATCCAGGACGTAGGCTCCTGTTGGGTCACCGAGTGGGGGAGGAGGAAGTAGTGATGGGTCGGTAGGATTTAGTGAGATTAGGAGGCGTTGGCCGAGCGTTAACGCTGAATTGTTAGGTTGTGTGGGAGTCTACTAGTTGGTAGGTTGGGCGCGGTGTATGAGTGAGAGTGTCGTTCGGTGGGCAACTAGGGGAGTGTTTAGGTTACTCGAGGAAGTGAGTTGGAGGAGAACGATTACTTCGGTTGGTATGGGCGATTTCTGGAGCCAGGGATAGTGACCTGGTATTGTTCGGTGTGAGGGAGAGAGTATGGTCTAATCACTCGAGTGTAGTGTTACGGCCCGGTCAGAGGCCGTGATTTGGGCTCGGTATGCCGAGCGAGTGTGGCTCGACATGACCCCCGCAGGTCGAACGGTGAAGAGAGAGTGTTGGAGAGAAGAGTGAGTGATTCGACAATGTCGGTCTAGTAGGTCGTTCGGCTCCAAGCCTTGGGGCTGGCATTGATAATTATGATTTTCTCCACTTAAGCACAGCACATATCAAAACTTCATACTTCCATGTGTTACCACAAAATGTTGAACAATGACAGTAATTTAAGCATACAAGCATATCGAACTGATTCTGACCGATAACTCCCCAATTCCAACAACTATAAACCTGAGTCCAACTCGATAGCAACAAATAACAGACTTCAACATATAGTTCTAATGTCCAAGTTCAAAACTAAAACCGTCATAAGACAAGCTCTTGAAGATGGTCAGCGATGACGGTCTTCGAAGATGACAGTTCAATGCTTAACCTTACTCTATCGGCTTTTAGGCCTTTAATTCTTTTACACTTATGCTCGAACGATTGCACTAGTCCACACACCATGCGGGGGGATTTCTTTTGTCATTATATCTAATATTGATTGTCTTTCAAGTATAGTTCAAACAGGTGTTTACTCAAATTCAACGTTCATTGAGGATGTCTAGAAAGTCGAGCTCTGCTACAATTTCAGATAAACCTCAGCCAAGTTCTCGACAGGAAGTTGTGGGAACTTCTAATCCGTTGACAACTCCTGCACAAAATATCCCAAGCCCCACGGCTGCAGCTATTGATTTGGCTCCTGACACCGTAGATGGAGAAATTATCCTAGACAATCCGGCTGATTCTCAAGCTTCAAGAATCAATGAAAATGCTCTTCGCCAACTATGCTCAATACATGGAATCCCCTTTGACGATGTGCTGGTTCCATCGGGGCAAGACCGTCCTCACCTGCCCCCAGCTAGGTATACGGTCTGCAACAAATTTATATGCCGGGTTAGTAGCGTGCCACCCTTCAGCTCCTTCCTTCGTGATGTGCTGTAGTATACGGAGATCTCCCTAGCACAGTTACATCCCAATAGTCACGCGTTCATCTATGGCACATGTATTCTTTTCATGAGTGTCCTATTCAGACTGCCCACTCCCGGTGATATCCGATATATCTATCATTTCAAGAGACGGTCTGACAGCCTATCCTTCATATTCCTCGAGCCACACTCCAAGTGCTAAATCTTAACAGGAGCGTGGAGCAAATTTTCCCTATACAAGCAGGAATGGTTTTACGTGCGCTGCCCCCCTGGTTTTGCGAGGAGATGGCTGGAAGGGAGTAAGTTCCTTGTCTAGATCAATAGTTGTACGTGGAAGGAAGTGCATTCCTTTTAGCCCACGTCCCGAAGGCTCCGGGTACTCTGAGGCCGTCGAAGCTATTCGAGTTGTTCCCGCGGGAGACCGGGACATCAAATCCATCATTTCCAATGAATTGCTTTCAAATTTTGGATTGTTGGTGGAAGGTCGCCGAATAAGTCTTCCTCACAGCGTCACTACAACCGGACCTGCCTTGGACAAAGGCAAATGGCAAGCAGGGCCTTCGATGCCTTCAATAAGAGAGACCCCTAATGTATCTTAGGAAGGTGAAATAAAGGATGCCGAAGCTCCGGGTGAGAGTGTAAGTCCTGCTCCGGAACCGATGGTTGAAGCACATAGCACTGATGAACCACCTCCCCCTTCAAAAGGAAAAAAGAAACTAGCTTACAAGTTGAGGAAGAAGATAATGGGCGGAACTTCGAAAGTGACAATTACTCCAATGGAGGATGAGCCGTCTCCCCAACACTTAGAGGGTTCATTGAAAGGCTTGTCTGACCTTACTATTCCCGATGATCTGCTCAACTATGGCTTCGACGATCCGGAAGCCATGAAACTTCATTCACCCGCGAGAGGCGATGAAAGCGTTCATGCTCATCATCAAGTAGAAAAAACTCCGATAAGTAAAGCTAAAGAAACCGGTCCGTCGGGGGGAAACACTAGGACACGCACACTAACACTCACACCTCATCTTAAACATAAACTTCAGCCACTATGTTATTCCTGCTAACTCGTACTTGCTTAATTTCTACGTAGGTGATATGGGACGCTCTCATGGATTCGACCGCCTTCGCGGGTCCTCTATTTTTCATCATTCCAGCCAAGACTCAGGGTCCGAAAAACGTCGAGATAGAGACGACAATAGCGATAAAGACTATCGTTCTCGAGATTCATCATCTCGAAGGAAAACTTATAGCCACTCTTCCTACCCCAACGATCCTACCCCTCAACCAGAGCATAGCAGGGATAAATCTGCTCAAAGGGGATCTCAACCTGAAGCTCCTCGTGATCAATATTCCAACTCATCAAGCACAAGGCAGTCCTGTGAGCTTCACAAAAAATCTGTTGTTTCGGCGAAATAGACTTCCTTCAGTCCTGCACATGATCCATCGGTAGTAGAGAAGCTAGTTGAGCTTAAACCACATTTCTAAAAATATGCTTTGATGGACTAAAGTTCCTTCCAGCGATCCATCCGATTTCGAGGCACGTTAAACAAAGTGCCATTGCTTGTACTAATGATGTCTGCGTCCAGCACGACGCATTCGTTCATTTAGTGGAGAAAGTTTCGGAAGTTTCGGTGGAACGCCAGCATGAAATCGATCGCTTGAAACTCGAAGCTGTCCATGACAAAGACATTATCAAAGCACAAGATGAAGAGCTTTACTCATATAAATCCCAGCTTGCAGCTGCTCAGAAAACTTCTAAAGATACAGCTGAAGCGGTTGATCGTCTGGAAGCCGCACACAAAAAGGAAATTGACAAGGTGGTTCAACGTTGTGGCACTTTAGCCCTAGAGAAAGACTCCATCCAAAAGGAAAAGACTGCTCTCGCTCAGCGAGTTAAAGAATTGGAGGAGCTACTCCTTAAAGAGAAAGAAGAAAAAACTGCAGCCCAAGAAGAGTCACAACGATATTGTGACGAGATCGTCTCCACACGACTCCTAAAAGTAAAGCTTGACGAGGAGATCTCCAAAGTTGAAGCGCTGAAGGATGTGGCCTGTGAAGAGGGCAAAAGAATAGCGCTCTCGGAAATCGACTCCCGCCTCGAGGAGACCACTGAAGCAGGTATGGAGGAAATTAAGTGCATGTTTGATTCACTCATAGCCGAGTATAATGCTCGAGTTCTCATGCATCGTGACCTAACTTTTCTTGGCGAGGGTTACCTCAAATCTTTGGCCGGAGCATGGGACACTTTGATAAAGATCAAAAAAGTCGAGTTGGGAACTGAAGAGATTGATGAAGATTCCCTCGTGAGAGAAGTGCTTCGTGAGAATGAACGCACCGATCTATCTGCGGCAAAGACCCTTTACGGGAGGGGCTCTTCCTCGTCGAAAGGGAAAAATGATACTGTCGGTCCATCCAGAACCGAGTCCTCAGTTCCTCCTCCTATTTAGCCAACTGATCGCTCACCACTCGATCCCTTTGAGCAGCATATTGGCTATGACCCGGAGAAACCTGGACTTGATATTCACGCTCTATCTCCTATTCCGAAAGGTGAAACTCCATGAACCGTTGAGAGTCAGCCAGAAACTGGTACATAGCTTTTTTGGAGTTTAAAGGGCCATTGCTTTTGACGAATAATAATTGTACTCTAACATTTGTCTCTTATGATTTCGCGCAGGCCATTCTGACCCCGAGCCAACTCCAAGGAGCGATGCTGCCACGGAAAAGGAGGGGAAAACGGGAGAGGCCACTCAGACTGGAGAGACCCTATAACGACGCGTAATTTTACGGATCGAATGTTTGTAACCAGTGTTATTAGGTCGTTAGTGTTGTTAAGTCGTTCAGAGTTTAAGTCTTCCAGAGTTAGGTTGTGTAGTAGCTTAGGTCGTATAGTAGTTTGGGACGACTTAAGAGAGTGGAGCGACCTATAGGATTTTGACCGACTTAAGAAGGGTAGACGACTTAAGGAATTGACCGACTTAAGAAGGGTAGACGACTTAAGGAATCGACCGACTTAAGAAGGGTAGGCGACCTAAGGAATGGAGCGACTTAAGGAGTTGGCGACTTAAGAGAGTTGGCGACTTAAGGGTTAGCGGCATAGGAGTAGCGACTTAGGAGACTGGGCGAGCTAACGACTTAAGGAGATAGTTCGGTTGAGCGACTTAAGGGAGATAGCTTAGGTCGTTTAGTTTAGGTCGATGTGACCCTGCGTGTAGTTAGGTCGTTAGATGACCTAAAGGTGTTAAGTCGTGAGTCGTTAGGTCGCGTAGATGTTAAGTCGTATCTCAGTTAGGTCGTGTGTGGACTTATGTTGTTAAGTCGCTAGGTCGTGCGCATGAGTGTTGAGGCTTAGGTCGTTGTGTCATTAGGTCGCGTACTTGTGTTGTCACTAAGTCGCGCATTAGTGTTGAGTCGTTAAGTCGTTGGGACTTGGCTTAGTGTTAGGTCGTTAGGCCGTGTCCAGTTAGGTCGTGACTTATGATAAGTCGTTAGTTCGCATGTATGGGTTAAGTCGCGCAAGTGCTAGGTCGTAGAATTTGCTAAGCCGTTAGGTCGTAGGTTGTGGGGTTTCGTTAAGTCGTGGGCGACTTAAGGGGGGCGGACGACCTAAGGATTCAGCCTATAAATAGACGGTTCTACTTCACTTTTTGGGATCCGGATTTTGAAGCGACGAAGTCCTGCCATTTTGAGAGCTCGAGTGCTGCACTTCTTCACTTATTTTCTCCACTCTAATCTTATGATTCCTTCCATCCAAATCGAAGATCAAATCGAAGATCCAAGAGCTTAGATTGAAGATCTACAACCATCGAAGAGAGATTTCATCGTTTGAAGCGGAATTTTGAAGAATCAAGCTAGATCCTTCGCTGTCCTGATCTGAAGTGTGTTGCTTTTGAAGTGTTTAGGTGATTTGGTGAGTGGCGGTTATCTCTCACATGGATCCAAAGGAGTATATCAGATTGATGGCTTGATTTGGTGTTAAAATAGTGATTTCCATGCATTTTCTTAAACTTAAGTATAGATCCCTTGTTCATGATGATTTGACATCCATTTTACTACATGTTAATCTATGCAAGTTCACTCATCAAGTTGTAGAGATATTGCCCATGTTTCATGCTTGTTAGATTTGGACTCTTTATTTACAAAATTGCCATTTTAAGTTATAATTGCTTTTAGATCTTGTTTGCATGATTGATTACTTGGATTAATGATTGATTTGATTGATTATTATAAACTAGTTGATTAGTTGTTGGATTTAGACAAGATGGTCGAAGATGATTCAAAAGCTAAGGGAAAGGCTCTTGAATAAGAAAAGCTGCTCGTGGCATATGACACAGATGATAAAGCTCATATGGATAGATTTGATGATGATGGTGAGATGAGGCTTTGCTATGATGAGATGAAGCGAGGCATGATGTGAGATAGCCTTGGTTAAATCCAGATGGGATCATTCCAAGCATGTTGATGATTCGGTGAAATGGTTCGAGTTTGAGGATAATGGTTGGCTCGAGAGGCACTTGAGCTAGTATGAGAATAGTCGTCGAGGAGGATGACTAGAAGGCTGAGATTTCATCATTGTTGAAGGTTCTAGCATGCTCAAAGCAAGAGTACGCTGGGCAGATTCGATAGTCCCAAAAGACTATAGTTGGTGGTCGAGTACTCTGGACAGATTCGATAGTCCTAGGCACGGGCTGCGACGACGTGCGGAGTTCTGTCTAGAACCGGGGTTACCATTGGCCCTTGACGGACGGCTGAAAGAATGTGCCGGTCATTCAATTAATGGTGGTATCGAAGCAATGATAACAGTGATAGCCAGAGTCATGGATGTTTGGTTATATCGTCATTCGGTCTCAAGAACAATATTTTCTGGGTGCTTATCTGATCTTGGTTTAGGCCTTGGGGGTTTGTGCTTGGAAAACATCGCCCTTGACTCGAGTGATAATTGCTTTACTTTAAATGTGTGCTTTACTATGTTTACTTCTGCTTAGTGTGTCTGGGGGCTATCACTGTAGAAAGAGGTGGAGTGGGAGGGTTGGATTCCTATTCCTTTTACCTTTATGCTCTTTTGGTATGTTGTTAGTTAATTTACCGCTCACTAAGACTGTTGTCTGACTCAAGGTTTTATGTTCAACTCTTATTACCTTGGGCTGTTCATCCATTTTGGGATGGGCAGACTAGGTAGCAGGTGACATGTGTTGTTCTTAGTTTCCAACGATGCTGACGACGAAGACGAGCTGGAGGCTTGCATATTATTTTCTTACTATATGTACTGGATGTTCCGCTGCTTGTATAATTCTCTGAGTGATATGTAGTGAGGCTTGATGTATTGACTATTCAGATGTTTGTATTCAACTATTATGAAGCTTAATTGATGAGATTCTATTTTGTGAAGCTTCACTATATATATTCTATATTGTATTTTATCCATGCGCTGTGAGTAATCCGATAGATTCTGCTGTTTTAACTTACCTTGGTGATCGTTCATGGCTGCCTGGCACACTTTTCAGCGCACTATTTCTATGTTTAGTGCAGGGGTCATGGGCGGTCGTCACATTTGGTATCAGAGCTTTGGTTAATCGATTTTACCCAACGCTCGCTGACGTAACTACGTATGAGAGACGTAATTGTATTTTGATGGATGATTACTATATATAATATAGTAGCTTAGAAGGATTTGAGTTCTTTATGCAGTTGTTCTCAAGGTGTATTGATCATTCCTTTTTATAGATATTAAGAATGAGTCGAAGAGGGAGACCGGCTGCTAGAGAAGGCCGTGCTACTGAGGGGGCTGCTGATTATGCTGCTATGTTCGAGGCTATGATGACTTCGATCATGAGGAGGATGCCAGCTCCGGGGCCAGCAGTTGATGTTGGAGTTCAAGTTCAAGCTCCAAAACCGGTGGATTTTGCTAAGCCGTGTAAAGATTATACTGCTCTTGGAGGAAAGGTTTTCATGGGAACAAAGTCAACCATTGAAGTCCAGAGATGGATAGATGCTTGTAGAAGAATCTTTGGTGACTTGGGTATCGAGGATGCAACTAAAAGGAAGCTCGCATCAAGACAGCTTCAAGGGAGAGCTTCTGACTGGTGGAACTCTATCACCATTGATACTCCGGAGGAAGAAATTACTTGGGAGCAATTCCAAGCCAGATTTGAAGCTAAGTTCATTTCTACAGCTCAGAAATCTGTTCTGTTCAAGAAGTTTGTGGAGCTCAAGCAAGATGGAAGACCAGTTCTTGAGTATGTTTCTAAGTTTGAAGCTTTGTCCAAGTATGCTCGGTCGTATATTGAATCTCCTTATCAGAAGAACGAGAAGTTTGTGACAGGCTTGGACACTTATCTTGGGAGGCAGTTGGTGGATCATCTGGACGATCCATTTGAGAAGCTTGTGGAGAAAGCTCTCAGGCACGAAAATCTGTTTCCTAAAGAAGGATCTGTTGTTGCTATGACCAAGGAGGAGTCTAAATCACAGTAGGGTGGAAACAAGAAGAGGAAGCAGCAGTAGCAAAAGGGTAAGGATGGTCAGAAGAAGCCGAAGGGTGAAGTGACCTGCTACAATTGTCAGCAGAAGGGCCATTTCTCCAGAGATTGCAAGAATCCAAAGGTGCCGGTGAAGTGCCACAATTGTGACAAGCCGGGGCATATCAAGAAGAATTGTCCAGAACCGCGAAAGGACAAACAGATTGTGCAAGCTTATGCTTTGGGGGCTGTTCCATCATCTTCAAAAGCTCTTACCGCTGAAGAGAAAGGAAAGAGTGTGGTGGTTCAAGGTACTCTTTCCATATGTGGTGTCCCAGTTAGAGTGTTATTCGATACTGGGGCGTCGCATTCTTTTGTTTGTAATGAACTTGTAGGCCGGTTGGGTTTAGAACCGGATATCGTTGATAGGCCATTGATTGCGACTAATCCAATTAGGGGTTCGTCTTGTCTGTGTATGCTTTGTCGTGGTTTGGTTGTATCGAGTCATGATTGCTCTTTTGTTTGTGATTGTTTTGTTCTGAACTTTGTGGGGTTCAGAATTATTTTGGGTATGGACTGGCTTAGGAAGTATGCGGCAAAGGTTGATTGTGAAAGGTTGGAGGTGACAGTCGAGAATGTGGAAGGGCGAAAGGTTGTGATACGATGTAAGCATGAGGAAGGCGTCTTCATGAGCTTCATGTATTCGCTGGTTGTTCCACGGGATGGACTGTCATCGGTGCCAATCGCTAATGGATTTGAGGATGTCTTTGATGAGGTCAAAAGGTTACCGCCGCATAGAGAGATCGAGTTTCGTATCGATTTAGTTGAAGGAGCCAGACCTGTTGTGATGCCTCTTAAGCGGATGGCGCCTAGGGAACAACAAGAGTTGAGGGTGCAAGTTGATGATCTTTTACAGAAAGGATTCATTCGGCGTAGTGTGCCCGAATGGGGTGCACCAATTGTGTTTGTAACCAAAGCGGATGGATCGTTGAGGTTGTGTGTGGATTATCGTGAGCTGAATAAAGTGACTAAGAAGAACAAGTTTCCATTGCCGAGAATAGACGGCTTGTTTGATCAGCTTCACGAAGCCAAGGTGTTTTCTCAGATGGATTTGGCAATGGGATTTCACCAGTTAAGAGTGGCTAAGGATAGTGTGCAGAAGACTGCTTTCAGGACACCATCCGGTTTCTTTGAGTGGCTGGTAATGCCGTTTGGATTGACCAATGCACCAGCATATTTTGTGGATCTTATGAATAGAGTATTCAGAGATCAGTTGAACAAGTTCGTACTAGTGTTCGTGGATGATATTTTTATTTATTCCAGAACTGAAGAAGAGCACAAGATGCACTTGCATATTGTTTTGGAAATCTTACGGAAACATCAGCTGAAGGCTAAGTTTTCGAAGTGTCACTTCTGGAAGAGTGAAGTGAGGTTCTTAGGCCATATTATCTCTGGAAATGGAATAGCGGTTGATCCCGCTAAGGTAGTAGCAATCCAGGATTGGGGTAGACCTAAGAATGCATCTGATGTGAGAAGTTTTCTTGGATTAGCAGGATATTATTGCCGATTTATCAAAGATTTTTCCAAGGTAGCTGCACCATTAACTGGATTGACGAAAAAGAATCAAGTATTCAGATGGGATGCTAAGTGTGAGCAAGCTTTCAGAATCCTGAAAGAGCGATTGACAAGTGCTCCTGTTTTGACTATTCCAAGTGGAAATGATGAGATGGTGGTTTACACCGACGCATGTGGTACTGGACTTGGAGCAGTGCTGATGCAGAAGGGTAAAGTTGTTGCGTATGCAAGTCGACAACTGAAGCCACATGAAAGGAATTATCCGACTCATGATTTGGAGTTGGCAGCGATTGTATTTGCTCTGAAGATGTGGAGACATTATCTATTGGGAGTTCGATTCGAGTTGTTTACAGATCATAAGTCGTTGAAGTATCTTTTCTCCCAAAAGGATTGAATCTTAGACAGCAACGATGGCTAGAGTTTTTGGCATTATATGATTTTGGTATAGCCTATACTCCGGGAAAGGGTAACGTAGTAGCAGATGCGTTAAGTCGAAGACATGCAAGATTGGGAGCCATGTTTTCAGAATGGAAGAGTCTCGAGTATTTAGCTGGATTTGACTTCAGGCCTAGATGTGAATTGGAACCTGAGATGTTGGCAAACTTATCTATAAGACCTACTCTTGTGGAAAGGATTGGCGAGAGCCAAAAGCGAGACGATAAGCTTGTCAAGATTATCCGTGATTTGGAATCTGGATTGGACCCAAAAAAGGATAAAGGATTCGAGGTCGATCGAGAGGGTTGGCTTCGGAAGCAAGGACGACTAGTTGTTCCCGATATAGATGAATTGAGAAATGAAGTTCTGAAGGAAAGTCATCACTCGAAGCTGATAATTCATCCAGGTGGAAATAAGATGTATCGGGATATAAAGAGAACCTATTATTGGGAAGGTATGAAGAAGGATGTTGGAAATTTTATTTCCAAGTGCATGAACTGCTAGTTGGTAAAAGCCGAACAGAAGAAGCCAAGTGGATTTCTTCAGCCATTAGAAGTTCCTACACGGAAGTGGGAGCAAATATCGATGGATTTTATCGATGGGTTACCTAGAACCAGAGCGGGAAATGAAGGGATTTGGGTCATCATAGATCGTTTGACTAAGAGTGCAAGATTCATTCCTGTTCGATCAACCAGGACTGCATCGAAGTTGGCTGAGCTGTATGTTAAGTGGATAGTTTGATTCCATGGTATTCCGAAAAGTATAGTGAGCGATCGAGACCCATTGTTCACTAGTGGATTTTGGAAGAGCTTTCAGGAAGTTTTGGGAACCGAGTTGTGTTTGAGTACAGCTTATCATCCCCAAACAGATGGTCAGACTGAGAGAGTCAATCGAGTTTTGGAAGATCTCCTTAGAGCTTGTGTTTTAGATTTCAGAGGATCATGGGAAGATCACCTTCATTTGGTAGAGTTTTCGTATAATAACAGTTACCAGTCAAGCATTGGTATGGCACCGTATGAGGCATTGTATGGAAGACCGTGTAACTCTCCGACATGTTGGTTGGAAACAGGGGAAAAGTTGATAGTTGGGCCAGAAATGATTCGACAGACTTCGGATTGCATAGAGATCATTCGGCAACGAATAAAGGCAGCCTAAGACCGTCAGAAAAGTTATGCCGATAAGCGTCGTAAGGATCTGGAATTCGACGTAGGTGTTATGGTTTTTGTGAAGATTTCTCCACTGAAGAATGTTATTCGATTCGGGAAGAAAGGAAAATTGACTCCGAGATTTGTTGGACCATTCCCGATCATCGAGCGAATTGGAAAGCTCGCCTATAAATTGGAGTTACCAGAAAAGATGTCGGGTGTGCACAATGTTTTTCATGTATCGTATCTACGGAAGTATGTGCACGACTCGAATACTATGGTTTCTGTAGATAGCTGTGAAGATTTTGAGGTTGATCCAGTTGTTAAGAGACCTCGTAAGCCGCTTCGTGTTGTGGAAACTGACACGAAACAGCTTAGGAGGAAGGTAGTTAGGTTGCTCAAGATACAATGGAGTGATGATGTTAACGACTGTACATGGGAGGTGGAAGAGAGGATGAAGGCAGCTCATCCTGAACTCTTCGAGGTATGGCCAAAAGGTGTCGTGTCATCTCACGACATTGTAACTTGTTCTAGTTTTAGAATTCTGCATGCTAGGCTAGTAATTGGATGCATGGTTTGTTGATTGCTATGGATGGTAGGCATGCGGAATAGTTTTTGATTGCTCTTGTTTGTTTGGAATTTCGGGGGCGAAATTCCTAAGGGGGAGAGAATGTAACGACCCGTATTTTTACGGATCGAATGTTTGTAACCAGTGTTATTAGGTCGTTAGTGTTGTTAAGTCGTTTAGAGTTTAAGTCTTCCAAAGTTAGGTCGTGTAGTAGCTTAGGTCGTACAGTAGTTTGGGATGACTTAAGAGAGTGGAGCGACCTATAGGATTTTGACCGACTTAAGAAGGGTAGACGACTTAAGGAATTGACCGACGTAAGAAGGGTAGACGACATAAGGAATTGACCGACTTAAGAAGGGTAGACGACTTAAGGAATCGACCGACTTAAGAAGGGTAGCCAACCTAAGGAATGGAGCGACTTAAGGAGTTGGCGACTTAAGAGAGTTGGCGACTTAAGGGTTAGCGGCATAGGAGTAGCGACTTAGGAGACTAGGCGAGCTAACGACTTAAGGAGATAGTTCGGTTGAGCGACTTAAGGGAGATAGCTTAGGTCGTTTAGTTTAGGTCGATGTGACCCTGCGTGTAGTTAGGTCGTTAGACGACCTAAAGGTGTTAAGTCGTTAGGTCACGTAGATGTTAAGTCGTATCTCAGTTAGGTCGCGTGTGGAATTATGTTGTTAAGTCGCTAGGTCGTGCGCATGAGTGTTGAGGCTTAGGTCGTTGGGTCATTAGGTCGCGTACTTGTGTTGTCACTAAGTCGCGCATTAGTGTTGAGTCGTTAAGTCGTTAGGACTTGGCTTAGTGTTAGGTCGTTAGGCCGTGTCCAGTTAGGTCGTGACTTATGATAAGTCGTTAGGTCGCGTGTATGGGTTAAGTCGCGCAAGTGCTAGGTCGTAGAATTTGCTAAGCCGTTAGGTCGTAGGTCGTGGGGTTTCGTTAAGTCGTGGACGACTTAAGGGGGGCGGACGACCTAAGGATTCAACCTATAAATACACGGTTCTACTTCACTTTTTGGGATCCGGATTTTGAAGCGACGAAGTCCGGCCATTTTGAGAGCTCGAGTGCTGCACTTCTTCACTTCTTTTCTCCACTCTAATCTTGTGATTCCTTCCATCCAAATCGAAGATCAAATCGAAGATCCAAGAGCTTAGATTGAAGATCTACAACCATCGAAGAGAGATTTCATCGTTTGAAGCGGAATTTTGGAGAATCGAGCTAGATCCTTCGCTGTCCTGATCTGAAGTTTGTTGCTTTTGAAGTGTTTAGGTGATTTGGTGAGTGGCGGTTATCTCTCACACGGATCCAAAGGAGTATATCGGATTGATGGCTTGATTTAATGTTAAAATAGTGATTTCCATGCATTTTCTTAAACTTAAGTATAGATCCCTTGTTCATGATGATTTGACATCCATTTTACTACATGTTAATCTATGCAAGTTCACTCATCAAGTTGTAGAGATATTGCCCATGTTTCATGCTTGTTAGATTTGGACTCTTTATTTACAAAATTGCCATTTTAAGTTATAATTGCTTTTAGATCTTGTTTGCATGATTGATTACTTGGATTAATGATTGATTTGATTGATTGTTATAAACTAGTTGATTAGTTGTTGGATTTAGACAAGATGGTCGAAGATGATTCAAAAGCTAAGGGAAAGGCTCTTGAATAAGAAAAGCTTCTCGTGGCATATGACACAGATGATAAAGCTCATATGGATAGATTTGATGATGATGGTGAGATGAGGCTTTGCTATGATGAGATGAAGCGAGGCATGATGTGAGATAGCATTGGTTAAATCCAGACGGGATCATTCCAAGCATGTTGATGATTCGGTGAAATGGTTCGAGTTTGAGGATAATGGTTGGCTCGAGAGGCGCTTGAGCTAGTATGAGAATAGTCGTCGAGGAGGATGACTAGAAGGCTGAGATTTCATCGTTGTTGAAGGTTCTAGCAGGCTCAAAGCAAGAGTACGCTGGGCAGATTCGATAGTCCCAAAAGACTACAGTTGGTGGTCGAGTACTCTGGGCAGATTCGATAGTCCTAGGCACGGGCTGCGACGACGTGCGGAGTTCTGTCTAGAACCGGGGTTACCATTGGCCCTTGACGGACGGCTGAAAGAATGTGTCGGTCATTCAATTAACGGTGGTATCGAAGCAATGATAACAGTGATAGCCAGAGTCATGGATGTTTGGTTGTATCGTCATTCGGTCTCAAGAGCAATATTTTCTGGGTGCTTATCTGATCTTTGTTTAAGCCTTGGGGGTTTGTACTTGGAAAACATCGCCCTTGACTCGAGTGATAATTGCTTTACTTTAAATGTGTGCTTTACTATGTTTACTTCTGCTTAGTGTGTCTGAGGGCTTTCACTATAGAAAGAGGTGGAGTGGGAGGGTTGGATTCCTATTCCTTTTACCTTTATGCTCTTTTGGTATGTTGTTAGTTAATTTACCGCTCACTAAGACTGTTGTCTGACTCAAGGTTTTATATTCAACTCTTATTAACTTGGGCTGTTCATCCATTTTGGGATGGGCAGACTAGGTAGCAGGTGACAGGTGCTGTTCTTAGTTTCCAACAATGCTGACGACGAAGACGAGCTGGAGGCTTGCATATTATTTTCTTACTATATGTACTGGATGTTCCGCTGCTTGTATAATTCTCTGAGTGATATGTAGTGAGGCTTGATGTATTGACTATTCAGATTTTTGTATTCAACTATTATGAAGCTTAATTGATGAGATTCTATTTTGTGAAGCTTCACTATATATATTCTCTATTGTATTTTATCCATGCGCTGTGAGTAATACGATAGATTCTGTTGTTTTAACTTACCTTGGTGATCGTCCATGGCTGCCTGGCACACTTTTCAGCGCACTATTTCTATGTTTAGTGCAGGGGTCATGGGCGGTCGTAACAGACCCCCGGACCTGGTGCACAAGTGATCGGGGTGCTTGATGAAGACAAATCTAAAAATTTATCGCCCGCGGAGGAACATGATGAAGTTGAGATCACGGGCGCCTCTGAACACACTTCAAAATCGAGCATGGCGGAGCAAATCATGGAAAAAAAGATGAAGAAAGCTAAGATTAAGATTGAACCTCAGGTGGTGGAACTTAATGATCCATTGAACAGGCCCCTGAAGGTTATACTCCCCGGTGGAACCTCGCCACAAGAAGTTCCTCTTCCTTTCCAGGCACCATTTCCCTTGCAAGCAAGGCGTCTAGGAAAAAATGCTCGGGGGAGGAGTCTTCAGAGAAAATGAAGAAAGAGAAGAAGTCGAAGAAGTAGCTATCATTCTTTGTTCAACGCGAACAAGCCTGGATTATGTAATTATTTCTATTTATTTTTATAGTCGTTGTGAATAGATTTCTTTTTTCCTCCGAGATCAGGAGAAGTTGTAGCGAAACCGAATCCTTGATTAGTAAATAAAATTTTGTTTTTCTAATGATGTTCGATGCTTAGCTTCACCATCCATCTTGTGTTTGAAATCCAAAGCTATGTGGGTCACGCAAGTACTTGTTCACTTCCACGTGACTCGAAGTTTTCTGAATCGCTTCAATTATAGTCCGCACTCTGGGGACTTAGAGGTTTTTTCAAGTCATTTATACTCTAGTCCGCACTCTGGGGACTCGAAGTACTCTAGTCCGCACTCTGGGGACTTAGAGATTTTTTCAAATCGTTTATACTCTAGTTCGCACTCTGGGGACTCAGAGTACTCTAGTCCGCACTCTGGGGACTTAGAGAATTTTTCAAGTCGTTTATACTCTAGTCCGCACTCTGGGGACTTAGAGATTTTTTCAAGTCGTTTATACTCTAGTCCGCACTCTGGGGACTCAGAGTACTCTAGTCTGCACTCTGGGGACTTAGAGATTTTTTCAAGTCGTTTATACTCTAGTCCGCACTCGGGGGACTCAGAGTACTCTAGTCCGCACTCTGGGGACTTAGAGATTTTTTAGTTTGGGTATGCATTCATACACCAGACAGAATAATGTAATTTAATTTTTGTCACAGAATCATAACATACGGAAACATCAATAGTTCATGGAAAAGACGGCTTCAAGCCTTTATTGATCATAACAAATGGAAACAAACTGAATTGTCTTATTACATGCCAAAAACTAAAAATAGCAAAATGAACATACACCGGAAACAATTACAACTAAAATGAAAAAAGAAATAGACTAGGTATAATAACGACGCAAATTCTCGCTATTCCATGCGCGAGGAAGTGTCACGCCATCTACGGTCGCTAGCTTGAAAGTTCCTTCTCCAAACCTCTGTTCGATGACATACGGGCCTTCCCATGTGGGATTCAGATGTGATGGGATCGGAAAAACTCGCTTCAAAATGAGGTCACCCACATCGAAAATTCTCGGTCAAACCTTTTCATTATAATATCGAGCAACTCGGTGCCTATGTGCAACCGCTATTAAATCAGCTTCTTCACGTTTTTCGTCAACAAAGTCCAGTGATTCCAATAGGAGATTTTGATTCATCTTGGGGTCATAATAATTTACCCGATGAGAAGGAACTTCCAGTTCCACGGGTATCATGACTTCAGTGCCGTATGCCAAGTTGAATGGAGTACGGCCAGACGCGGACTTGTGGGTGGTTTTGTAAGCCCAGAGCGCTGTCAGAAGCTCATCCACCCACTTGCCTCTATCCTTCTCCAAACGCTTCTTTAATATTGACTTGATTATTTTATTTACAGCTTCCACTTGTCCATTCGCTTTAGGGTGAGCGACCGCCAAAAACCTTTTCTCAATGTGATATTTTTGGCAAAATTCTTTGAACTCCATACTTTCAAATTGAGTTCCGTTGTCCATGATGATAGTTCGTGGGAGGCCAAAATGGCATATGATGTTTCGTACAACGAAATTAATTACTTTTTTGGTGGTGATCGTGGCTAGAGGCTCTGCTTCTGCCCACTTGGTAAAGTAATCGACTGCAACAGTTGCATATTTTGCACCACCTCTGGAAATTGGTAAGGAATCGATTTTATCGATCCCTCAAATCGCAAATGGCCTGGGACTAACCATTTGTGTGAGTTCCGCTGGCGGAGCTCTCGGGATTTTCACAAACTTTTGACATTTGTCGCATTTTCTTACGTAGTCTGCAGCATCCTGATTTACAGTGGGCCAATAGTATCCATAGCGGAGGATCTTTATTTCCAGTGTTTGCCCCCCAGTATGGTCGCTACATTCTCCTTCATGAACTTCCTTCAAGACTCATTTTATCTCATTACGTGCGATGCACCGGAGTAAGGGAACCGAGAATCCCCTCGATACATTATTCCATCTTGCATTATATATCGTGAAGCATTACGAATGACCTGTCGTCTTTCGTTCTTTATATCGGGCAAAGTCCCATACAGTATGTATTGTTTGAATGGGGTTATCCATGACTCCCTTTCAATTTCTGTTTCAAGCACAAAATCTACTTCCATCTCGTTTATACTTGGAAATTGTAAAACTTCAACAGGAACTATGCCCATCCGCTGCGCATCGCCAGTACTTGCGAATTTTGCTAATGAATCGGCTTCCATGTTTTGTTCATGCAGGACATGCGAAATATCATAATATTCAAGGTCTACCAAACGTTTTTGAACCTGAGCGAGGTATGGAGCAAGCCTATGTCCCTTTGCTTGATAATCTCCCCACATTTGGTACACCACCAATTGAGAGTCACAAAAGATTTCAACCATTTTTATTCCGAGCTCCCTGACAAGTTTTAAGCCAGCAAGCAATGCTTCATACTCTGCTTCGGTATTCGTAGCTGGGAAATCAAGCTTCAAAGCATAACAAATAGATCGGTTTTCAGGGGTTACTAGAATGACACCAGCCCCAGAGCAACAGTCGTTGGATGCCCCATCGGTGTATAGTTTCCATCGAATAGTGGGTATAACATCATCTCCGTCCGGTTTGTCGGACACGGTAAACTCCACGATGAAGTCCGCTAGAGCTTTCCCTTGTATGGCCCTTCGTGGCAGGTAGGTGATATCGAACTGACTCAACTCAATATTCCATTTTAACAACCTCCCTGAGGTCTCTGGTCGTTGGAGTACCTTTCACAAGGGTTGATCGGTATAGAAACTGATTGGGTGCGCCTGAAAGTACGGACGAAGCTTGCGCGATGCAATCACCAAACAATAGGCTAGCTTCTCTATTTTAGGATAATTTCTTTCTACCCCCGTTAAACATTTACTAACATAGTACACCAGCTTTTGAACTTGGTCTTCCTCGCGGACCAAAGCCGTACTAATGGCATGATGAGACACGACCAAGTATACATACAACACTTCATGGTCTATGGGCTTCGACAACACCGGGGGGCTTTCCAAATGTCTTACCAGAGCTCGAAACGCATCCTCACAATTGGGGGTCCATTCAAAATTTCTATTTCCTTTCTTTATTACATCGAAGAAAGGAATACACTTGTCCGTCGCTCTGGATATAAATCGACTCAGCGCGGTCACTTTTCCGTTCAGGCTTTGTACTTGCTTTATAGTTCTGGGCACTTGAATGTCTCGAATAGGCCGAATATTTTCTGGGTTAGCTTCAATTCCTCATGCGTTAACAATGAAACCCAAGAACTTTCCTGACGTAACACCAAAGGAACACTTCAAAGTATTTATTTTCATTCCGTAATACCTGAGTATATCAAACATTTCCGCCAAGTCTCGAATGTGGTCGTTTGACTGTCGTGACTTCACGAGCATGTCATCCACATAGACTTCCATCGTCCTATCGATTTGGTCTTTAAACATCCGATTCACCGGACGTTGATAGGTTTCTCCCGCATATTTCAATCTGAAAGGCATCCCTACATAACAGTACAGTCCAACGTCCATGACAAAACTAGTGTGTTCCTGATCCGGAATGTGCATCAGGATTTGATTGTATCCCGAGTACGCGTCCATAAATGACAACAACTCGTGCATAGCAGTTGAATCGACCAGCTGGTCAATTCTGGGTAAAGGGAAACTATCCTTAGGGCAAGCCTTGTTCAAGTCTGAGTAATCGACACATGTCCTCCGTTTCCCATTAGCTTTTCTCACTAACACGGGGTTAGATACCCACTCAGGGTAGAGGGTGTCACGGACGAACCCATTGTCTTTGAGTTTGTCCACCTCCTCTTTGAGAGTGGCGGACCTCTCCGGGTCCATCCCTCTCCTTTTTTGCTTTATTGGCACGTATTTTGGGTCTATGTTCAACATAAGACTCGCAATGGCGGGAGAAATCCCGCACATATCAGAATGTGTCCAAGCGAAAACATCCAGACTTGCTCGGAGGAAATCAGTAAGATCCTCGATCATCGAAGGGTCAAGTTGTGATCCAATCTTAAGTACTCGTGATGGATCATCCTGGCTGATTGGGATGTCAATTGTCAGTTCAGCCGGTGCTGCTTTTGCCTCCTTGGGTTCCTCATCGTCATCTCTCAGATCTATGTCTCTATAGATCCGATCATGTTGCCCGAGCCAAGGCTCGGGCACTACTTGTCAATCTTTTGCAACCCGGATGCGGACGGGGCTATCCGCAACCTTTCCCTTCTCTCTTCGCTGAGCCTCTCTCAGCTCAGCCACACAACATGCATGACCAGTCGCTTGATCGCCATGGACAACACCAACTCCTTTATCCGTCGGAAATTTCAAAGTTAAACACCATGGGGCCAAAGCTGCCCTAAACACTGCCAGGACCGATCGACCCAGAATCACATTATACGGGGAATCAACATCCAAAACGACGAACGTCAGGATCTGCACCCTCCTATGTTCACCTTCTCCAAGTTCAACTCGTAATTCAACAAAACCCACTACATCAGTAGCCACACCATTAAAGCCATGAATGCAGGCTTTAGATGGTTTTAGATCCTTTGTCTCCATCTTCATCTGGTCGTATGCCTTTTTGAACATGATGTTGACAGAACTTCCACAGTCAATCAGTATCCTTCTCACAAACACTGGCCCGATCATAGTCGAGATGACCATTGGGTCGATAGTAGGTGCCTCCACCCAATCAATATCTCTGCTCCTGAACACTATATCATCCGTCATCATGCGTTGATGTTTAGCTGGGGTACCATCTTCCGTGTTTGAACAACATTTGAAATCTGCATGCTTTAGGGAACTAGCATAAAGTTCCATCTCTTGCCAACTCTTATCTGCCAGGTGAGGCCCTCCGACTATCGTGTTTATGATTAGTCTTCCTACTGTCCGAGCTGGTTCCTCAGGATGGCACAGAGCTTGCCCATGACCGGGGTCTGATGCTCCTTGTCCACCCTTCGGAGGATCCTTGACAAATTCCTACAACTTCTTCTGTCGAATCAGCTTTTCTATAGCATCGTGGAGGTTTCTACGCTCCTCGGTATTATGCCCGTAAGTTTCATGGAAGCAACAATACTTCCTAGTCTGCTTTTGCTCCTCGGTGGACTCTTTTAGTCGTGGCTTTCGATATTGGAAAGTATTACAAGTCGACAGGTAAATATTTTCTAGAGACGCGTTTAGAGGAGTGTATTCATTGTACGTCGGGATTCTTTGTTTCCACTTCCCGGCTTCCTTTTTCTTTCCGGCATTTCCCCCTCCGGATCCTTTTAGCTGTTCGGGCTTGCTTTGAACATTGACCTGAACTTTTCCAGAGTTGTCACTAGATTGTTTTATAGTAATGTTGCTTTGCACAGTTTCCTTGCCGGGTGCTAGTGCACTATCTCGTCTCGTCCATCTGGCTTCCTCCCTTCTTATAAATTGATGCGCCTTTGAATAAAAGCGTTCCAGCGTCGCCGAAGGCTTTCCTGCCAACTAGTCACCAAACTCCGAATCCGGATCTACTCCTCGCATTACGGCCATTAAAATGGCATGGTCATTCAAGTTGCTAACTTCAGTAGCGACAACGTGGAACCTCTGTAAGTACTCCTTTAACGATTCCCCTAGGGCTTGAATTACACTAGACAAGGACATAACATCCTTGGGACGAGTGGTATGAATCCTGAACTGCTCCACAAATTTTGTCGCTAACTCATCAAAATTGGAGATAAACCGCGGAGGAAGTCGGGTAAACCACATGGTAGCGATTCCAGATAAAGTTATTGGGAAACATCTACATTTAGTTGCATCATTCGCCCTAGCTGAATCCATCATCCATCCATACCTCATTACATGCTGTCTGGGATCAGTCTTCCCCTCGTAGGCCGGGATAGTCGACATACTAAACTTCCTGGGGTACTCGGCTTGTAGGATAGCGTCTGTGAATGGAGTATGACTCCTAGATATGCCCCAATCATCATTAGTTATACCTTGATTTTCCCTCATCAACTGTCTGACCATGGCTGATAGGTCTGGGGTTTGTATGGAAGATGACAAGTTGGGATCCGTCCTACGGGACCATTCCGGCTGATGCCTCCTCTGTTGGCGATCTACCAGACGTGTATCCTAGGGACCTGCTTCATCATGACCTTAGTGAGCCATTCGTCCAGCTTCTGCCTGTGCTCCAGATCCTAAGTTTATTGTTTCAGCTTGGGCACGATTTTCTTGATGTGCTGCACCTGTTTGCGTTGTTTCAGTTCTATGGCGTCTACGCTTGGGAGGTTCATCAGATGAATCGGAGCTGTCGGACGAGGAGTAGGGTGCGGGACTTCCTCCAGCATTCTGATGCTGTTGTTGAGTAAGCTAAGTCATAAGGTTGGCGTTAGCTTGAATCTATTCGTTAAGTTGTCTCCTGCTTTCCATGAGTTCCCTCATCGGCTCGTTAAACTCCTTCCTAGTGATAGCTTCTATTTGGTTTTGGGTGGTGATGGTCCCTGCACCCGGATTAGCTTGTTGATTGCTGGGTCCTACTTGTTGGACACTAGCGGTCTCATTGACATCTACATTGTGGGAGGCTGATCTAGTACGTGGTCTTCCCATTGTAGAGCTATCGGTTAGAACTCTGCATAGAATCAATGGACTTCCTATGGATGACTTGGATCTCCTTCGGGTGATTTCTTCAATCTAGTAGCTACAAAGTAGATCCTAATAACCTGAGAATGTAACCTTCTCAGTGAAAGCACCAAAATGTTAGCACCAAAATTGGTCACTAACACCCAAGGAAAGATTTGTGTAGAGAGATTAATGAAGATAGAAAATTAAAACAGAGGAATGTATGCAAAATCAACTACAGAAGCGAAGACACCAGAATTACAGTGGTTCGGTGTAATTGCCTACGTCCACTTTAAATGTAATCTTTATTGCTTGTTCAAATTATTGAATACAGATGCAATCCGTACAATAACGACTTGATTACAAGTTTGGATCAAAAATAGATGAGTCTTCAAAATGACAGAGTCTCCTTGGAATTCTCGAAAAAAGGTCCCATTTCACTGCACCCCTGCCTCCCCCTTTATAGACGAAAATAGGCTGGACTTCCTCTGTGGGCCTAGGAACAAGGTACTTCGGCCCATGATAGGTGACTTCTATGCACCGAGCCTAGTATGCCGAACGAGTCATGCCGATCGGGACATGCCGATCGAGAGATGCCGACCCATAATGGTCGGTCGGTGGTTGTTTATCAAATGTCTCGAAGTAAGTCCTCAAAAGACTTAGAGCAACTTGTGGTGGAACTTGGAATAGAACAGTACCGAACCCCTTACCTTGATGTTGGTCTCCACGAATAAGACAAACCCTTCTTCTTGCACTGAAATAGATATACCGAACGCTCGCGCCGAACCAGCCCCGACCGAACGACATTCACCGGACCTTCAGGACCGAGCCAGCTCGTCTCCTCAAACCGGCCGAACGATAGTTGCTAAGCAATGCAGGCCGAACCACATATCCAGGCTGAACGAAGGTAGCCGAGTGATGTCGTTCGAACGAAGGTCGTTGGCCGAACGGTATGCAGGTCGAACCACGTATCCAGGCCGAACGAAGGAAGCCGAGCGTTGGTGCTTAAATAAAGAGTGCCGAGCAATGGCGCTTGAATGAAGGATGCCGATCGATGGACTTAGACCGAACGACACTTGCATTCCGAACGACACGTCTAGGCCGAACGGTGCACTTTCATCCTAAGCCAAGCGACACTCAATCCTTCAATTTGGGCCGAACAACCCAGATTGAAACAAAAGCCTATATGATCAACATCCTGTAGCCAGGTCAATCATCCGGGTAATAGAGTATTGTTTGCCGAACCAAATTATATTGAGCTATGCCGGACCAGATTGTGATGTGTGCTACCGAACCAGATAGGGTATGCCGAACCAAACCTCAGGGCTGCTACATAGCAGCTACCCCTCCTTATTTCTTCACTCTATAAATAGTGAAGCTTCTGCACAACAATGGTAGCCATCCTAAAGAGCTGAAACTCTGTAGAATTTTGTCTGTATTGTAAATTCTTCTTATGTATAGCCTCCAAAAGTGAATCAATCTTGTAACTCTAATCTTTTAGTGATTAATAAAATATCCTCTCCCCAAGTGGACGTACACTGCCTCACGGTAGTGGAACCACTATAAATACTGGTATTATTTATTTTTCTGCATTGCATCGATCTATGACTGTCTATTTTGGTGTTTATCTCTGTTTGTTTCGTCTTGCTACAATCAGATCCAGTTGTTTTCCACTGCATTGGGTTTTCTATTCCATTAGACTGATCACTGAAGGGATTTTCCCCAACAGTCTGGTATCATAGCTGCAAGATTGATTGAGGAGTGTTAGACGCTATGGTAGGAGATGAAGCGACTCCAGTTGTTACAAGATCCTATACTAGAGGGATGCATATCGCATCAGGATCATAGTTGGCAATTGAGAAATGGAATGGGGATAAAGACTTTGAGAAGTGTCAATGGAGGATGAAGGCTGTTCTAATGAGGAATGAAGTCCATCCAGTAGTGTTTTCCCCTAAGGAGTTGACGGTTGACATCTCAGTCGCGGAAAGGAAGGAGATGGAGAAATGGGCGTTTACTACTTTACAACTAACTATGAGAGAGAATATTATCTCAGAGATTAGCAGTGAGACCAATGCTAGGGGCATTTGGACAAAGCTGGAAAATCTCTACTTGAAGAAATCTCTAACTGACCGTTTGATGTTGCGAAAGACATTTTTCACCATGCGGATGAAAGAGGGTACTTTAGTGAAGGAACTTCTTAATTTCTTTGATGATCTCGTGATGGAGATGAAGACTATTGAGTTGAAGATGAATGAGGAGAAAATGGCAATGGTTCTTTTGTGTTCTCTTCCGGAGAGATACACAGGTTTCGCTAACAGCCTTATCTTCGCTAGAGACACATTGATGATGGAAGATGTGAAGTCAGGCCTTCTATTTGTGGGCTGGAGAGATCAAATGAAGGAGATAAGTGAAGGAAGTAGAGGTGGAAGTAGTAGTCACGGCCTGTTTGTTGAAAGAGGAAGAGATGATAAGAAGAATTGGCACTCTAGATGGCGTTTCAAGTCCAGAAAGCCCGGTAATGGCAGGAGAGGAAAGTCTAAGGATGTGAAGTGCTTTGTCTGCAAGAAACCTGGTCATTGGAAAAAGGATCGTCCGGATTTGAAGAAGAAGGAAGAAGACGGATCTTTTTCATTTGCGGTGGAGAAGTCTGTATCTGACGATGTGTTGTCTACAGCAGTGTCGGATGTCTTAGACCATTGGGTGCTGGACTTGGGGGCATCATTTCATATGACGCCTAATAAGGATTACTTCAGTTCTTTCGTTGGACGAGAGGGAAGCTCTATTCTTATGGGTAATGATGCTAGCTATAGAACAATGGGTGAAGGTACAGTGAGGATCAGGATGTTTGATGGAGTGATATGCACTTTGATAGGTGTCCGGTATGTTTTAGGTCTTTGGAAGTCCTTAAGTTCGTTAGGACAATTGGCATCTTTGGGATGCAAGGTAACTATCGAGAAGGATAGTCTGAAGGTTTCGAGAGGTGCACTAGTTCTTATGAAAGGAGATGTGTTCCGAAATCTGTATTTGTTGAAAGGAACCACAGTTCTTGGAAAGTCGTGTGTTGGAGTAGATAGTTCTCGTGCTTTGGATGCCAGAAAGCTTTGGCATCTCAGGTTGGGTCATATTTCAGAGAAGGGCTTAAAGTTTCTTCGGATAAAGAAGATGATCAAAGGAGGAAGCTTCGACAAGATGGACTTTTGCCAGGAGTGTGTGTTAGGCAAGCAAACTAAAGTATCTTTTGGAGTTGCACTCCATAGATCGAGGCGAGTACTTGAGTACATGCATACAGATGTTTGGGGATCGGTTGCTACTCCTTCTCTTGGAGGAGCAAAGTATTTTATCTCTTTCATGGATGACTTTTCTCGAAACATATGGGTGTATGTGATGAAGGCCAAATAAGAGAGCTTTGAGAAGTTCAAAGACTGGAAAGCGCTTGTTGAGAACCAATCTGGTTCGAGGTTGAAGGTGCTGAGATCTGATAATGACAGTGAATTTGTCTCTATGGAGTTCCTCGACTTTAGTAGACCGCATAGCATTCAAAGACATTTCACTACACCCGGCGATCCGCAATCCAATAGGGTTGCAAAAAGGATGAACTTGACTCTATTGTAGAAGGCTCGTTGCTTGAGATTGACGGCGGGCTTGTCTAGAGGCTTTTGAGCTAAGGCATTATCAACTGCGGTGCATATCATAAATCGAATTCCGTGCTCAGCCATAAATAGGAAGATTCCATAGGAGAAGTAGAGAGGTAAAGTAGTGTATCTTGGTTACCTCCGAATTTTTGGTTGTCCTATGTACATTCACCATACAGGTGATGACAAGTTGGAAGCTAGAGCATACAAGGGCATACTAATGGGATACACCGATGGTATTAAAGGGTCTCGAATTTGGAACCCTGTTAATCGGAAGATTGTTCATTCCAGACATGTTACTTTTGATGAGTCTGCTATGTTCAATCCGAAGGAGAAGCTACCTACCACATCAGAAGATTCTGATAGGTCTAAGGAGATGGAAGAAGTTTCCGTGTTCCAGCCAAATAGTAGAGTTGTTGTTGATGATGTCGAGGAAAATGCAGTTGATGAAACATCACAGGATAGTCCACAGGTACCTTCTAGTAGTGCTGGTGATGTGCATGAATCTAGAGGAAGTTCAGTTCAAGGTGGAGCAGAAAGGAGTTTAGGCGAAGCAGTACCAACCCGGGTCAGTCGTAGGACTATTAGGCCACCCGAAAGGTATGGTGATTGGCAGTTTGCGAAACTTAGCCTTGGTGATCAGTTTGACTATGCCCTACATGTGGTTCATGAGGTGCCGCTTGACCTTGATGAAGCTTTGAAGTCATGTCACAGTTCGAAGTAGATGTGCACTATGGAAGAGGAGTTAGAGTCGTTGAAGAAGAACAAAACTTGGGATTTGGTACCATCTCCTCAAGGAAGCCGAACCATAGGTTGTAAGTGGGTGTTCAAGGTGATGGATGATGGGAGATACAAGGCTAGACTAGTTGCTAAAGAGTTTTCACAAAGAAAGGGATTGGAGTATGATGAGATATTCTCTCCAGTAGTGAGGCATACGTCCATCCGCATTTTGCTCGCTATCGTCACAACTCATGACTTGGAGCTGGAGCAACTGGGCATGAAAACTGCTTTCTTGCATAGAGACTTGGATGAGACCATCTACATGAAGTAGCCAGAAGGATTTTTTGTAGATGGGAAAGAAAATTGGGTTTGCAAATTGAAGAAGTCACTGTATGGACTTAAGCAGTCGCCTAGACAATGGTACAAGAGGTTTGACTCTTTTATGCTTTCACTTGATTTTGATCATAGCATCAAAGACGCTTGTGTGTACTTCAAGCATTTAAAGAATGGTAGGTGGGCGTACCTACTCTTGTACGTGGATGATATGTTGATTGCTTCTAAGGATAAGGCTAAGATCGATAGTTTAAAGAGAAAGTCAAAAGCGGAATTCGAAATGAAAGACCTTGGAGAAGCAAAGAAAATTTTGGTTATGGAAATCCAAAGGGATAGAAAGATAGGACTTTTGAGCCTCACTCAAAAGGAGTACATTCAAAAGGTGCTTGCTCGGTTTAGCATGGAAGGGGCAAAGGCAATCAGCACACCCATGCCTTTACACATACAGCTTCTAGTAAAGGCTCTCCGATCTGGGAAAAGGACGAGGCTTATATGATGAAGGCCCCATATGCAAGTGCAGTTGGCAGCTTGATGTATGCCATGGTTTGCACTAGGCCTGACATTGCACAGGCTGTTGGATTGGTGAGTAGATTCATGGCGAATCTAGGAAAGACGCATTAGGAAACAGTGAAGTGTATCTTCAAATACCTTAGAGGAACTCCAAACCATAGACTTATCTTTGGCAGCAGAGGAAGAGATTTCAGCTTGGTTGGATTTTGCGATTCCGACTACGTTGGTGATAGAGATCAAAGGAAGTCAACCTCTGGATATGTTTTCACCATTGGTAGGACAGAGATCAGTTGGAGAGCGAGGTTGCAGACGATTGTGGCATTGTCCACTACAGAGGCAGAGCTCATAGCTACGGTTGAAGTAGCTAAGGAGGCGCTTTATTTAAGGCGACTGTTGTGTGATTTGGGCTTCGTATATGAAGGCGTGGATGTGTACTGCGATAGTAAAAGTGCAATTCACTTAGCTAAAAATCTAGCATTCAGCTCGAGGGCAAAGCATATTGAATTGAGAGAGTCATTCCTTGTCTCGATGAGTGAAGAAAAGCTAGTGCGTCTTCAGAAGGTTTACACAAAAAAGAATGCAGCAGACATGTTTACCAAGTCATTGCCTGTTGCTAAGTTCGAGCATTGCTCATACTTGATTCGCTTAATCAAGTGCTAGGTGCCATGGGGTGGCACGAGAGGAGAGTTGAGATGGTTCATGGAGACGTTTGTTTTCATGGTAGAGATTGATAGGTTCTACACGAACTGGGTACTTCGAACACTTTGTTGACATGCAGTGGCCTTGCCGGAGTTTGTTGACAAAGTGTAATGGGTGATGGCATTGCCTAAGTTCATTGGGTAAGTATCCATTGCTTGGAGCATAGTGGTGTAGATGGAGTTAGATAGCTTGATGGAATATGGTAACAAGGTGGAGATTGTTGGAATTGTTACCTTGATTCCATCGCTGGCAGAGTTGAAGTCGTAGAAGCAAAGGCGAAGACAGAGGAAGAAGGAGCAGCTCCATTGGAGAGGCGTCGATGAGGAAGGAGTAAGCCCTAACCCTAAAAGCAGAAGTATGCACCAGGAAGTTGCTAGAATTGCCGAACCACTCTCTTGGTTCGGTGGAGCTAGAGCGGTGTAGGGTGGAGACCGAACGAGCTACTTCGTTCGGTGGTTGTATGGGGCGACAGTGGAAATCTAATTCGGTGATGGAAGTGCCGGACGAGAAATCTAGTCCGGTGTTACTAGATTTTGTCGCTCCATATTTGTGGAGCGGTGGTGTTTCGTTTGGTGTTGAGGCTATGAAGGCCGAACGAGTAATCTCATTCGGTGGAGGAAGATCATACAAAAAAAAGTGGTGGTTCGATGAAAGTCTGAAGTGGTGAAGATGAATTTGTGGTTCGATATTGAAGTGAAGTGCCGCTCCAACCTTTGTGCTATCCCGAACCAACCTATGCCGGTCCAAATGAAGTATGCTCATGCCGACCAGTTTTTTGGGCTTTGCCGAACCAATGCGATGTCGAACGAAATGTCTCTTTCGGTATTTGGACCATGTCGTTCCAGAGTTTGAGTATTGTTTGCCGAACCAAATGATATTGAGCTGTGTCGGACCAGATTGTGATGTGTGCTACCGAACCAGATAGGGTATGCCGAACCAAACCTCAGGGCTGCTACATAGCAGCTACCCCTCCTCATTTCTTCACTTTATAAATAGTGAAGCTTCTGGAAAACAATGCTAGCCATCCTAGAGAGCTGAAACTCTATAGAATTTTGTCTATATTGTAAATTCTTCTTATGTATAGCCTCCAAAAGTGAATCAATCTTGTAACTCTAATCTTTCGGTGATTAATAAAATCTCCACTCCCTAAGTGGACGTACACTGCCTCGCGGTAGTGGAACCACTATAAATAATGGTGTTATTTATTTTTCTGCATTGCATAGATCTATGACTGTCTATTCTAGTGTTTATCTATATTTGTTTCGTCTCACTACAATCACGATCTAGTTATTTTCCGCTACGTTGGGGTTTTTTATTCCCTTAGATTGATCATCTGAAGGGATTATCCCTCACATTACTAACCCAAGATTTTGTCCTTTAATGTTATGCTCTTATCATTGGATTCATAATACGTAAAAAATGATCCAAAAATATAAGATAAGCATTTTTGTCAATAATACAAAGTAAAGAATCATGATCGTCATACCTAAAATCCCATCAGGTACATAATGGTTGGAGGAAGTGAATTCAAGAAAATGCGAGTGCTGAATTTGCAACTAGGATCATGTATGCAACTATGTGTTTTCTTTTTTATAATTCAATCAATTTGTTTGATAAATATGATTCCTTTCCAGCATTCGAAACATCCAAATATCAAAGTTAAATCAAATACGTGTGTTTTTCTTTTTAATTTTACATAATTTCATTTAAACTTCGCATGTAAATTTCATTGCTAGATCTGTTGTTGTTTATGGAAGGACATGTCATAGCAGAAATTACGCTACTTTACAATAGGTTAGGTCACTTTATATTGTAAGAACAACACTAGAGACAAAAATGCTGAAGTAGCTAACTCTGATTGTAATAAGCTTGATAAATATTAGGTAAAACATGATTTGTTCGACTAGTTGAGTGGAGCTAAAGTATTTTCCCAGTTGGATTTGGCGACGGGATTCCATCAGCTTAGAGTGTCTGAGGATAATATTCCTCTAATAGCATTTAGGACCGGATATGGATCGTACGAATGGTTAGTGATGCCGTTCGGACTGACTAATGCTTCAGCATTCTTTGTAGATTTAATGAACTGAATTTTCTAAGAGCACTTGGATAGGTTCGTGTTGGTATTCATAGATGACATTTTAATATACTCTAAAGATGAAAGAGAGCATGAAGTTCATTTTAAAGTGGTGCTTGAGAAATTAAGGCAACATCAACTGAAAGCGAAATTTTCAAAGTGTCATTTTTGGAAGAAGGAAGTAAAGTTTCTTGGTCATGTAGTCTCAGAGAAAGGGTTGTATGTAGATCCGACTAAGATCGAGGTGGTGAATAATTGGAAGAGTCCCGAGACAGTGACTGAGATAAATAATTTTATTGGATTAGCTGGGTATTATAGGAGATTCATAAAGGATTTTTCACAGATAGTGGCACCGATGACCAAGTTAACACAAAAGGATGTGAAGTTTGTTTGGACCGACAAGTATAAGGAAGCATTCCAGAAATTGAAATACTTATTGACAAATGCACCAATGTTAATTGTTCCAGAAGGGAATCAGGAATTAGTGGTGTATATGGATGCTTGTGGAATAGGATTAGGAGCTATGTTAATGTAAAGAGGTAAAGTGATTGCCTATGCTTCTCGACAGCTCAGAACGCATGAGGTTTGGAATTAGCTACGTTAATTTTTGAATTGAAAGTGTGGAGACACTGCCTGTTGAGAGAGAGATTCGAGTTGTATACGGATCATAAGTCAGTGAGATCTCTATTCTCTCAAAAGGAGCTGAATATGAGACAACAGAGGTGGTTAGAGTTTTAGCGGCATATGACTTTTGTATTGAAACACATCAGGAAAAGCCAACAAGGTTGTTGATGCACTTAATAGAAAACATCATAATGCAGTATTGGCAATGATAGTTGAGTGGAAAGATTTAGAGGCGTTGACTGCATGTAGAGTATAGTGGAGATCTAAGAGTAGTTCTAGTACAGAAACTGCTATGTTGTCATCCTTAGAAGTTCGGCCAGTGGTGATAGAAAGGATTGCTTCTAAGAAAGGAGAAGATCCATTATTAGCTAAATGGATCAGAAAGTTAATGGATGGAACAAAGAGCGGTGACTTGAAGGATTTCGATCTTGACCAGAATGAGTGGTTAAGAAAGAAAGGTAGACTATATGTTTTAAATATGGGAAACATTAGGAAGGAAGTTCTAAAAGAATGCCATCGTTCGAAGTTCACTATTCATTCGGGAGGAACTAAGATGTACTAGGATATGAAAAGGAGTTTCTTCTAGGAAGGTATGAATAGGTATGTAGGCTTATGGGTGAACGGTGTTTGAACTGTCAATAGGTAAAAGCCAAACATCAGAGACCAAATGGTTACTTCAGCCTTTAGATATTTTAGTTTAGAAATGGGATTCTATCTCAATGGATTTTATAGACGGGTTGCCAAGGTCAAATTGAGAAAATAAAAGTATATGGGTTATAGTGGGCAGATTGACCAAGAGTGCCCATTTCATTTCATTTAAATCAACTAGGACGGCACCTGTTTTGGCTAAGTTATTCATGAAGAATATAGTTAGACTACATGTAATTCCTTGTAGTATAGTAAGCGATAGAGATTCCTTATTCACCAGCGAGTTCTGGAGGAGTCTACAGGATACTTTGGGTACCAAGCTCAAGATGAGTACCGCTTACCATTCACAGATAGATGGGCAAACAAAAAGAGTTAACAAAGTCTTAGAAGATTTGTTACGAGCTTGTGTACTATATTTTGGTGGATAATTGGAAGACCATCTACACTTAGTCGAGTTTTCGTAAAACAACAGTTATCAGACTAGTATAGGAATGACACCATTTGAAGCTTTGTATGGAATGCCATGCAAATCTCCCATTTGTGGGTTAGAGACCGGGGATAGGTTAGTTCTTGGTCCGGATTTAGTTAGAGAAGCTGCAGAAAGGATTGAGCTCATTCGAGCCAGAATGAAGGAAGCTCAATCTAGGCAGAAGAGTTATGCTAATAGAAGATGGAAAGACTTAGGGTTATCAGTGGGAGATCACGTTTTCATCAAGGTATCACCGATGAAAGGTGTAATTCGGTTTGGAAAATCAGGATTTGGCACCGAGATTCGTTGGACCATTTACTATTATAGAAAGGATTGGGAAACTCACATATAGAGTAGAGTTACCAAGTAGTTTGGCGGAAGTCCATAATGTTCTTCATGTTTCTCATCTAACCAAGCATATTCAGGATCCAGAAACTACTATTACACCGACTATGTTAGATGATTTAGTAGTAGAACCGGATATGACTATAGTTAGAAAGCTAGTTCGTATAGTTGCGAGAGATAAGAAGAGACTAAGGAATAGGACAGTTGGATTAGTCAAAGTCTAGTGGAGTAACGACGAGAAAGACTGTACTTGGGAAATAAAGAGCAGGATTAGAGACGCTTTTCCTGACTTATTTCATGATATGTTTTACCTTTATGATTAATTTGTATGAGTACCTTATCGTAATTTTGATGACGAAATTCTTTAAGGAGGGGAGTCTATAACACCCCTAATTTTAAATAACATTATTTAGGAGATTTAATTAGATAAACTAAATAGAATAATGTAAAGGTTAAGTGGTTAAGAGATTGAGATTTGTAAAGTTATAAGGTAGTCGTGCCCCAGTGAATAAGCAAATGAAAAATAAATTTAATAAGATAGTTGGAAAATTAGGAATAGGTTATATTCATATACCCTAAACCCTTAACTCACTCTCATTTGCAACATTCACAAACAAAATTAAATACCAAACTTGGTTGGCCGCCATTAGAAGAAAGTAAGAAGAAGATAAGCAAGATTTGAAGAGGGAAGCTTAAGCAAGTTAATCAAAGAGCAAATCTCAACCTCTTTAACTCAAGCTAATGGTGAATAATAGATTACATTTCATTTTTATATAGCTTTCGTTTTCTAGGTAAGACCCGTGTTTATTTTGCAATGATTTGCCAGGTTTTGATTGTTTAAATGGATATATATGCTTGTTGATGATTTAGGCTATGTCATTTAGATTTTATGATAAGAGTTAATTTGGAAAACCTATTAAATGTCATCCAAATGACTTCTGTTTCTAATATAAGGTCAGAAATATTATTTTTGGGATGGGTTTCAAGTTTTATAATTTTCTGAATTATTGTGGATTTATTATGAACTTTCTAGTGAAGAAAATGGTTAAATTGGGTTTAAATTAATTTCGGCTATTATATATTAGCTTTGGGTTAGAAATTGAAATATGTTAGAAAACATATAAAAAGTGACTTATTGGAATATTTGGAGGATTTTCCTAAGTGTTTTATTAAGTATGTAAAATTATTTAAGGTATGGGACTTAAATGTTTATATGTTTAAAATAGGAGAATGGGCAATTTGCTAAGTGTTTTAAATAAATAATTAATGAATTCGGCAGCACTTTTAGAAATGGTTTTTGTAACGACCCCGAAATTTAAATTTATTTAAATTAATAATTAAATGAATTTTTGAATTTAATTGAGTAATTAAATAAATTTTTGATAAAAATTTGTAAATTTCATTAGGAAAATTGGAGCGAGTTTCCCCGATCGTAGATGAATTTTGTATAAATCATTTAAACTTTAAATAATTTGATTTGAATTTAAATTGTAAATAAATGGGCCAAAGATAAATTATAATAATAAATATTTGAATTGGGATTTATTGATAATGTAAAGAACAAAATATGTTTTGTAACATATAAGATAATAAGTATTAAGGAATAAAATAAATATCTTAAGATTTTGGTTATGTAAACTATAAAATATAAAAATATACACATTAAACAAATTGGTTACAGTTCAAACAACCTATTAACTATAGGATTTTATTTATAAAGTCATAAGACAAAGCAAAGAAAGGAAAAGAAACAACACTCAAATATGAACAATATATGAACCTTTAGCACACAATATTGATAATGTCAACCACCAAAGATCTGCATAGTTAAATGAAAAATGGAAAATAAAATAGAAATTATTTACAATACAACGTAACCAAACAAAATAAGACTTAGGCAAGAGCCTGCAAAGTAAAACAAGAAAGTGAGTTGTAAACCAAAACAGCACATATAAAAGAAAAAAAAAAGAAAAAAAACAACAACATAGGCTGCAAGTATCAAACAGCATGGTTGTTACATGCTTTCATTTAATGCAAGCATTAAATGCTATTTACTTCTCAGCCCATACACTAACATTATCAGCCGAGTAAAGCATGGGTTGAGCAAAAGTAATATTGTACTTACCTATACCTTCCTCTGCACATTTTCTTTATATACTGGAATATTGCCTTCGTTTCATTCGTTCAACAAATATTTTCAAAGATCAGAAAACCAAGATAGTAAACAGAAAATAAAAAGAAATAAAAGCAAAACATCACTTTTATTCAAGCTTGAAAACAATTTATTGAAGAGAAAAAGAAAAGGGAGATTCAACTGCAGATTTCAACACAAAACAAAAGTGTTCTCTGTTTTCAAATTGCCAGGTGAGCAAACTTCATTTTTTTGAAACCATTCTCTTGATTCTAATATCTGTGATGATGAATGCCTAGGAAAATGATAAATGTATGTGTATATCAGCAAGTATATTTGTATATATATGGAAGATAGGTTGTGTTCATATGAACTCTGTTTTCTGTTTTTAGGACCAGATTTCACTTCAAACTTCAAAACCTCCAATAACACCCTTATTTGATCTTGATGATTGAATAAAAGTTGTATGTTAATGTTTGATGAAGATTTTAAAATAGTTTCTATAACTTTTAAACTAAATTATAATGTTTAAATAAGGTAATCCACTGAAACTTAAATTTTGGTCAAAGATCAACTGCTTTAAATTCTGAATTGAATTACATGCATATAATTGTGATGAAAAATTATGAATTTAGATAGGAAATTCATAAACTTTAGTTGGGTATTTCGAGAGCAAATAGAGGACGATTGGAATTGGCATTTTGGCCAATTTCCAGTGACGTGTTGGACTGGGGGAGTCGGGTTTCTCTCTGAAGGTAGAGGAGTGATGGGTGGGGCTCAGAAAAATGGTAGAAGTGTGGTCAGATGAGCGTGGAAGCGACGGCGTCGATTTCTTTTTCCTAAACCTAGTTTTTAGGTGCTGTGGAATCTCGTTCGTACGGAATCATTGTTGGATCGAGTGACTCGCAACTCTGGGTTTAGGTAGAGGAGAGGTGGATGAGGCTACGGCCGGAGGCGCTGGCGATCTGGTGGTCGGAGTGTCGAGCACGAGGAGGTTTCCAGGCGGGGTGTTGTTTCACTGTTCGTTTCCAGGTGGTAATCCAGCTCGAATTCGATTTGCGTTGATGGACGAAGTTCAGGTGGTCAGGGATTGAGTCGTAGGTGATGGTCGACTTGCTCGACGAGGCGACGTCGACTGGAGGAGAAGATCAGAGCTGTGCACGTGCACGTGTGCACGGTGATGTATGGGTTCGTTCGTTGGGGAAGATGATGTCGACTCGAAGTAGGCTTCGGGGATTTGGGGGTTTTACTCGGGTACGAACTCGAGTAGAAAACAGGGGGGATAGCCTGTTTATTTTAAAAAAAAAAAAAAGCTTAAAATTTTGTCTAAGTTTTTAAACCAGGGGAGATTTCAGGGTAAACCCGGAGTGGCTATCGAGTGGGTCTCGAGTCCGACTCGAAGCATACCAGGAATTCTTATAAAAACAGTTTTTCCTGAGATTTAAATTTAAATTTGTTTTTAAACTTTTACTTGAAAATATCTTAAATGTTAAAGGAAATTTTATAACTTTAAGTTCATCAAGTTAATAATTATTTTATTTTATAAATTTAATTAATAATTAAAAGGAAATTAAATATAAGTAATATATTTAATTTATTAAGAATTAAAGGTTAATTAAGTGTTTAATTTCAAGGATAATTAATTGACTAATGATAATGATTGAATGACAAATAATTAAGTTTATAAATTAATAATTAAGAGATAATTGATCTAAAATTTAAGGTAATTAATTAAAGATGATAAATTTATTACAGGTGATTAGTTAATGATAATTACTTAATAAAAGTAATCAAATAGGGATAATTACTTGTTATGATCAATTAAGGGAAATTAATCAAATGGGGAGTTATTAAGGATTAATAAATGAGATTCATTAAGATTAATTTATTTGGTAATTAATTAAATAAGTAATTTGAGGCTTAAATTAATTTAATAATTAGAGATTAATTAATGGGTAATTACTGGTTATAATTAATTGATGAATTATAACAGAAGATTAATCAATGATTTAAGAATCATTAATCCAAATGTTTTATAATTAATTAATGATTAATTAACCAAGATTTGTAGTATTCATAAGTAATAAATCTGATTTGAATTAATCAAATAATTAACTGACCTTGCTTATGGATGTTTGGATTCTATTGGATGACTTGATTGTTTGATATTTCCTGATATATGATGCTTTGTGATACATCCTGATTTGTATTGTGATCTGTAATTTACTTATCTGTGATGTATATATTGTTATCTGAATATGCAAACCCTTGGCCCGTGAAACGGCACTTGAATTTCGATGCGACAGGGAGTCGGATTCCAGTTGGTTATCCGAAACCCACATCGAATTGTAATAGTGAATCTTTGTGACTGATAAATTCATTTTATCTATGAATCTGTGAATGAAGATAAGCGTTGTCGATTGTACCGCTTATCGATATATCTGTGATGATTGATATTGTGCACTATTGTGTGTAAAACCCCTAGACCACACTTTTACACACACAAATATGGATTTCACGTGGAAATCAGTTAAGTCACAGATAATGTAAATTTGATGTTTTTGAAATTGAAGTTTTAATTTCAATTTCAATTTTGAAATTAGAAATTTGGGTTTAAAGTGAAAAGCTTTTGAAATAGAATTTCAAAGATAAAAGTTATTTTAAATAACTTAATCGAGTTTTGAAATTTAAATAATTTGATTTAAATTTGAATTCAATTGATTTTGAAATTGAATTCTATGATTTGGAAACTAGGGATTAAAGATGATATAAATGTGTTTGTATGAATCTAAACCCTTTAAAAGTAAAATGTTGAGAAATTGAATTTAACCCAAGGATTTCGACTCGTATAGATGAATCAGATTTCCAAATTGAAAACTGTTGTTTTCAAATGATAAAAGCTTTTAGATAAGAAAAGAAATTCCAGTTTAAATTAAAGGAATTTCAAGTGAATTGAAAAATGGATTTTCCAAACTATGAATGAATTCTTTTTGAAAGCTATGAATTGAATCTGTCTATTTTTAACAGATTTAAAATGATGATTTATTTAAACCATTCGAAATGAAATTGTTTTGAAAGCTATGAGTTAAATCTTTGATTTAAAGATTTAACGAGTTAATCAAATTGAAATGGAAATTGATTTGGAAAATCTGTAAATGAATCTTTGTGAAACTGGGTGAACTTTATGAATTAAATCTTTTATTTAAAAGATTAAAATGTGGAAATCGTTTTAAACCATTGAGGGTTGTTGAAATGAATCTTTTTGTTTAAAAGATTTGAAATGGTAATTTGTTAAACCATTTGAAAAGAAAGTTTGGGTTTAAGTGGTGACTTAATTGAAATCCCAATATCCGTATATTTTTAAATATTGCGCTCACTATTCGGTTTAGCCGGGAGAGGACCTTTGTGTCACATAACCCATTCCGAATAAGTGATTCGATGATATGGATCGCATTTGAAGACCGGTGTTGAAGACCGGATATTTTTCGAAAATGAAAGGACAACCTGTCGAATGTCTCTGCACTGAGTCGCGCCGGTATAGAGATTTATATCACTCTTTTGTGACGGGAAGTCCGGACGTGATTGGAAATTATCCGGAATTGCAAGGGCTTCGTGAGAAGTGCCTTCGGTTCTGTTCGAACCCGGAACAGACTTATATGGATACATGTCTGACATTACACTTTGAGATATAAAGCCGATTTCTTTCAAATACATTTCTGTTTGGTGGCGGAGAATTTATTCTCTTAGCTTAACACCCTTCTCTGAGACGTACGAGCTCAGAGGTTATGTAGTTGAAATTTATCAGCGATATATTCCCAATTTGGTAATGTGACATGCTGAGTGTTGCTGTGTGATGATCAGTGTTTGATCATTTGTGATATGATCATTTGTTTGATCATTTATCTTTGTGATCATAGGTTGATCATCTGTTGACCCAAAGCATGGCTTTGTGACAAAGCGTAGCTTTGTGGACGAGACTTCGTCGAGCCTCACACCCCGGAAATGGTCGAAACAGGAATGTTGCGGCAAGGTTATGAGGGTCGCGCCCTTTAGGGTATGTCATTTCCTTCTAGAAAGGGGTGGTATCATGGTATGGAGCCCAGATACTTACTCATGTGGATACACTTTCTTTATGATGTGTGATGTTGGATACCGAGCTCGGATAAAGGTCCCAAAGGACCGGGTGATGGCATATTCGTGAGTTACCTGTTACAGGGGTAACCCGGCTTTGTTGGCAGAGAGCAGTTTGTCTCTCGGGACGTCCCGCCAGAGGCGATCCCATGCGGCGGAAGGAAGTTCCTTAGCCTGACCATTTGTTGGAAAATCCAAAGAAACAATACGAACCTTGTACGGTTTTAGTTGTATTACCTGCTATGGAATGTGGCGGTAACCTGCTATTGAACATAGTAGCTATAGTAGGCATACGATACTGGTCGTATGTTGGCTAAGATTTATATTATACTTTCGAAATGTTTTCTGCACTATGCACTAGTAATAATATCCAATTGATTTTGCGTAGTAAGCATCTTTGACTATCATAAGAAGAAATCTCCTCCAATTCTGCGTTTGCATTGTGTGTGTGGCGGGAGGTCTTATGGTAGTTTCATTTTCTAAAAGCATTGCGGATTTCAATGTTTAAAACCCTTTGTGTTTGTTTAAAGATAAAACTGTTTTTGTTGCTCACACCAGTCCCATGACTGATCCGGAGTTTATTGTTCCCTTCCTAAACTCTGGGTGCTCATAATTTTCCACACGAGCAGTCTAGAGTTGGGTTTTTCAGATAGTCAGGTTCAGTAGATTTTCTGGAGCTAGTTTAGTCTTTGGATCGGACTGCACTTGCTTATTCTTGGTGTATCGTTATTGGGAGTTCGAGCTACTGCTGGAGTTCTCTCTTGAAGACTATCTTAGAGTTATTTGTTCCGCTGCTGGTGTTATCATTTTCTTTTCCGCTGCTATTTGTTGTATCATATCTCTGATGTATATAGATATTCATTGTATCATCATTGTATGTGGATATTGTATCAGATGTTGTATATCTATATTCTTTTTATTCCGCTGTGTTATTTACTTAATGTTGTTATAAGCTCCGGAGAACCAGATTTGGCATTTGAATCTACGGCATTTTTGAGTACAAGTGGAGTACGGGTGCTGATTTTCAAAGGCCAACTTTTGGGTCTTTACATTTGGTATCAGAGCTAAGGTTGAACTTTAGCTCAGGAGTATAACACATTAAGTAGCTCATTAGAGATAGGGTGAAGTATACCCCAGAATGAGTAATTCTCAGATATCCGTCCATATGCCTCAGTAAATTCTCTTACTATCCACAGATAGTGAGTATGAGTGCAAGAAGAGGACGAGATAGGGGACAAGGAAATACGACTATAAATGGTCAATACCCTGCGACAGTGGAAACAATCTTTCTCTATCAATTTTCTTTGATTCATTTCCAAATTCTTTTGACTGCTTCGTACCAGCTGCAAGACGAAGTTGTAGAAAGTCGTTACTTCATATTTCATCGGTTTCTTATCAGCTTTTTGGATTTAAACCTTAATGAATTTGAAATTGGAAATTTTAAATTGAGATAAATTGATTAATAGAATATGAAGTTAAATTGAATTAAATCGATAAAATGATTTCGTTTGAAACCAAATTTGAAATTTTATTTGAAATTTCTTGTGAATATCAAAGTCCGAAAAGGGACAAATTGGTATGTATTCTGAGATATTCCGACTTGAATTCGGAATCCGTATCTTTTGTTTGAGGAGTTATAGGAGATCGAATCTGTCCATCTCTGTCTTTGTTTCGTGCCTGCGAATTTCGAGGACGAAATTCTTTTAAGGGGGGAAGTTTGTAACGACCCCGAAATTTAAATTTATTTAAATTAATAATTAAATGAATTTTTGAATTTAATTGAGTAATTAAATAAATTTTTGATAAAAATTTGTAAATTTCATTAGGAAAATTGGAGCGAGTTTCCCCGATCGTAGATGAATTTTGTATAAATCATTTAAACTTTAAATAATTTGATTTGAATTTAAATTGTAAATAAATGGGCCAAAGATAAATTATAATAATAAATATTTGAATTGGGATTTATTGATAATGTAAAGAACAAAATATGTTTTGTAACATATAAGATAATAAGTATTAAGGAATAAAATAAATATCTTAAGATTTTGGTTATGTAAACTATAAAATATAAAAATATACACATTAAACAAATTGGTTACAGTTCAAACAACCTATTAACTATAGGATTTTATTTATAAAGTCATAAGACAAAGCAAAGAAAGGAAAAGAAACAACACTCAAATATGAACAATATATGAACCTTTAGCACACAATATTGATAATGTCAACCACCAAAGATCTGCATAGTTAAATGAAAAATGGAAAATAAAAAAGAAATTATTTACAATACAACGTAACCAAACAAAATAAGACTTAGGCAAGAGCCTGCAAAGTAAAACAAGAAAGTGAGTTGTAAACCAAAACAGCACATATAAAAGAAAAAAAAAAGAAAAAAAAAACAACAACATAGGCTGCAAGTATCAAACAGCATAGTTGTTACATGCTTTCATTTAATGCAAGCATTAAATGCTATTTACTTCTCAGCCCATACACTAACATTATCAGCCGAGTAAAGCATGGGTTGAGCAAAAGTAATATTGTACTTACCTATACCTTCCTCTGCACATTTTCTTTATATACTGGAATATTGCCTTCGTTTCATTCGTTCAACAAATATTTTCAAAGATCAGAAAACCAAGATAGTAAACAGAAAATAAAAAGAAATAAAAGCAAAACATCACTTTTATTCAAGCTTGAAAACAATTTATTGAAGAGAAAAAGAAAAGGGAGATTCAACTGCAGATTTCAACACAAAACAAAAGTGTTCTCTGTTTTCAAATATTGCCAGGTGAGCAAACTTCATTTTTTTGAAACCATTCTCTTGATTCTAATATCTGTGATGATGAATGCCTAGGAAAATGATAAATGTATGTGTATATCAGCAAGTATATTTGTATATATATGGAAGATAGGTTGTGTTCATATGAACTCTGTTTTCTGTTTTTAGGACCAGATTTCACTTCAAACTTCAAAACCTCCAATAACACCCTTATTTGATCTTGATGATTGAATAAAAGTTGTATGTTAATGTTTGATGAAGATTTTAAAATAGTTTCTATAACTTTTAAACTAAATTATAATGTTTAAATAAGGTAATCCAGTGAAACTTAAATTTTGGTCAAAGATCAACTGCTTTAAATTCTGAATTGAATTACATGCATATAATTGTGATGAAAAATTATGAATTTAGATAGGAAATTCATAAACTTTAGTTGGGTATTTCGAGAGCAAATAGAGGACGATTGGAATTGGCATTTTGGCCAATTTCCAGTGACGTGTTGGACTGGGGGAGTCGGGTTTCTCTCTGAAGGTAGAGGAGTGATGGGTGGGGCTCAGAAAAATGGTAGAAGTGTGGTCAGATGAGCGTGGAAGCGACGGCGTCGATTTCTTTTTCCTAAACCTAGTTTTTAGGTGCTGTGGAATCTCGTTCGTACGGAATCATTGTTGGATCGAGTGACTCGCGACTCTGGGTTTAGGTAGAGGAGAGGTGGATGAGGCTACGGCCGGAGGCGCTGGCGATCTGGTGGTCGGAGTGTCGAGCACGAGGAGGTTTCCAGGCGGGGTGTTGTTTCACTGTTCGTTTCCAGGTGGTAATCCAGCTCGAATTCGATTTGCGTTGATGGACGAAGTTCAGGTGGTCAGGGATTGAGTCGTAGGTGATGGTCGACTTGCTCGACGAGGCGACGTCGACTTGAGGAGAAGATCGGAGCTGTGCACGTGCACGTGTGCACGGTGATGTATGGGTTCGTTCGTTGGGGAAGATGATGTCGACTCGAAGTAGGCTTCGGGGATTTGGGGGTTTTACTCGGGTACGAACTCGAGTAGAAAACAGGGGGGATAGCCTGTTTATTTTTTTTTTAAAAAAAAAAAAGCTTAAAATTTTGTCTAAGTTTTTAAACCAGGGGAGATTTCAGGGTAAACCCGGAGTGGCTATCGAGTGGGTCTCGAGTCCGACTCGAAGCATACCAGGAATTCTTATAAAAACAGTTTTTCCTAAGATTTAAATTTAAATTTGTTTTTAAACTTTTACTTGAAAATATCTTAAATGTTAAAGGAAATTTTATAACTTTAAGTTCATCAAGTTAATAATTATTTTATTTTATAAATTTAATTAATAATTAAAAGGAAATTAAATATAAGTAATATATTTAATTTATTAAGAATTAAAGGTTAATTAAGTGTTTAATTTCAAGGATAATTAATTGACTAATGATAATGATTGAATGACAAAGAATTAAGTTTATAAATTAATAATTAAGAGATAATTGATCTAAAATTTAAGGTAATTAATTAAAGATGATAAATTTATTACAGGTGATTAGTTAATGATAATTACTTAATAAAAGTAATCAAATAGGGATAATTACTTGTTATGATCAATTAAGGGAAATTAATCAAATGGGGAGTTATTAAGGATTAATAAATGAGATTCATTAAGATTAATTTATTTGGTAATTAATTAAATAAGTAATTTGAGGCTTCAATTAATTTAATAATTAGAGATTAATTAATGGGTAATTACTGGTTATAATTAATTGATGAATTATAACAGAAGATTAATCAATGATTTAAGAATCATTAATCCAAATGTTTTATAATTAATTAATGATTAATTAACCAAGATTTGTAGTATTCATAAGTAATAAATCTGATTTGAATTAATCAAATAATTAACTGACCTTGCTTATGGATGTTTGGATTCTATTGGATGACTTGATTGTTTGATATTTCCTGATATATGATGCTTTGTGATACATCCTGATTTGTATTGTGATCTGTAATTTACTTATCTGTGATGTATATATTGTTATCTGAATATGCAAACCCTTGGCCCGTGAAACAGCACTTGAATTTCGATGCGACAGGGAGTCGGATTCCAGTTGGTTATCCGAAACCCACATCGAATTGTAATAGTGAATCTTTGTGACTGATAAATTCATTTTATCTATGAATCTGTGAATGAAGATAAGCGTTGTCGATTGTACCGCTTATCGATATATCTGTGATGATTGATATTGTGCACTATTGTGTGTAAAACCCCTAGACCACACTTTTACACACACAAATATGGATTTCACGTGGAAATCAGTTAAGTCACAGATAATGTAAATTTGATGTTTTTGAAATTGAAGTTTTAATTTCAATTTCAATTTTGAAATTAGAAATTTGGGTTTAAAGTGAAAAGCTTTTGAAATAGAATTTCAAAGATAAAAGTTATTTTAAATAACTTAATCGAGTTTTGAAATTTAAATAATTTGATTTAAATTTGAATTCAATTGATTTTGAAATTGAATTCTATGATTTGGAAACTAGGGATTAAAGATGATATAAATGTGTTTGTATGAATCTAAACCCTTTAAAAGTAAAATGTTGAGAAATTGAATTTAACCCAAGGATTTCGACTCGTATAGATGAATCAGATTTCCAAATTGAAAACTGTTGTTTTCAAATGATAAAAGCTTTTAGATAAGAAAAGAAATTCCAGTTTAAATTAAAGGAATTTCAAGTGAATTGAAAAATGGATTTTCCAAACTATGAATGAATTCTTTTTGAAAGCTATGAATTGAATCTGTCTATTTTTAACAGATTTAAAATGATGATTTATTTAAACCATTCGAAATGAAATTGTTTTGAAAGCTATGAGTTAAATCTTTGATTTAAAGATTTAACGAGTTAATCAAATTGAAATGGAAATTGATTTGGAAAATCTGTAAATGAATCTTTGTGAAACTGGGTGAACTTTATGAATTAAATCTTTTATTTAAAAGATTAAAATGTGGAAATCGTTTTAAACCATTGAGGGTTGTTGAAATGAATCTTTTTGTTTAAAAGATTTGAAATGGTAATTTGTTAAACCATTTAAAAAGAAAGTTTGGGTTTAAGTGGTGACTTAATTGAAATCCCAATATCCATATATTTTTAAATATTGCGCTCACTATTCGGTTTAGCCGGGAGAGGACCTTTGTGTCACATAACCCATTCCGAATAAGTGATTCGACGATATGGATCGCATTTGAAGACCGATGTTGAAGACCGGATATTTTTCGAAAATGAAAGGACAACCTGTCGAATGTCTCTGCACTGAGTCGCGCCGGTATAGAGATTTATATCACTCTTTTGTGACGGGAAGTCCGGACGTGATTGGAAATTATCCGGAATTGCAAGGGCTTCGTGAGAAGTGCCTTCGGTTCTGTTCGAACCCGGAACAGACTTATATGGATACATGTCTGACATTACACTTTGAGATATAAAGCCGATTTCTTTCAAATACATTTCTGTTTGGTGGCGGAGAATTTATTCTCTTAGCTTAACACCCTTCTCTGAGACGTACGAGCTCAGAGGTTATGTAGTTGAAATTTATCAGCGATATATTCCCAATTTGGTAATGTGACATGCTGAGTGTTGCTGTGTGATGATCAGTGTTTGATCATTTGTGATATGATCATTTGTTTGATCATTTATCTTTGTGATCATAGGTTGATCATCTGTTGACCCAAAGCATGGCTTTGTGACAAAGCGTAGCTTTATGGACGAGACTTCGTCGAGCCTCACACCCCGGAAATGGTCGAAACAGGAATGTTGCGGCAAGGTTATGAGGGTCGCGCCCTTTAGGGTATGTCATTTCCTTCTGGAAAGGGGTGGTATCATGGTATGGAGCCCAGATACTTACTCATGTGGATACACTTTCTTTATGATGTGTGATGTTGGATACCGAGCTCGGATAAAGGTCCCAAAGGACCGGGTGATGGCATATTCGTGAGTTACCTGTTACAGGGGTAACCCGGCTTTGTTGGCAGAGAGCAGTTTGTCTCTCGGGACGTCCCGCCAGAGGCAATCCCATGCGGCGGAAGGAAGTTCCTTAGCCTGACCATTTGTTGGAAAATCCAAAGAAACAATACGAACCTTGTACGGTTTTAGTTGTATTACCTGCTATGGAATGTGGCGGTAACCTGCTATTGAACATAGTAGCTATAGTAGGCATACGATACTGGTCGTATGTTGGCTAAGATTTATATTATACTTTCGAAATGTTTTCTGCACTATGCACTAGTAATAATATCCAATTGATTTTGCGTAGTAAGCATCTTTGACTATCATAAGAAGAAATCTCCTCCAATTCTGCGTTTGCATTGTGTGTGTGGCGGGAGGTCTTATGGTAGTTTCATTTTCTAAAAGCATTGCGGATTTCAATGTTTAAAACCCTTTGTGTTTGTTTAAAGATAAAACTATTTTTGTTGCTCACACCAGTCCCATGACTGATCCGGAGTTTATTGTTCCCTTCCTAAACTCTGGGTGCTCATAATTTTCCACACGAGCAGTCTAGAGTTGGGTTTTTCAGATAGTCAGGTTCAGTAGATTTTCTGGAGCTAGTTTAGTCTTTGGATCGGACTGCACTTGCTTATTCTTGGTGTATCGTTATTGGGAGTTCGAGCTACTGCTGGAGTTCTCTCTTGAAGACTATCTTAGAGTTATTTGTTCCGCTGCTGGTGTTATCATTTTCTTTTCCGCTGCTATTTGTTGTATCATATCTCTGATGTATATAGATATTCATTGTATCATCATTGTATGTGGATATTGTATCAGATGTTGTATATCTATATTCTTTTTATTCCGCTGTGTTATTTACTTAATGTTGTTATAAGCTCCGGAGAACCAGATTTGGCATTTGAATCTACGGCATTTTTGAGTACAAGTGTAGTACGGGTGCTGATTTTCGAAGGCCAACTTTTGGGTCTTTACAGTTTTGGAAAAGAAAATTGGCAACCAATTATTCGATGATAAATAAGCAAGTTAGTTGAAAAGATATTACTTTATAAAGAAAGAAAATATTTTTTGTAAAGGTTTGTTGTTTCGCCACTCTCGGCAGCTACCTTTCGATTTCATACTACCGCCTCCATCATAGTCGAAACCAATACACGGTATCAATGCCTTAGTACGTAGTGGATTGGAGATAGGCGAAAGCTATAGGGTCGGAACATGCTTTCGAAGGGGTCGAGGCCTTGTTTTGCTTTCAAAAGGAAATGTCGCTTGCTTTCTTTTAAAAAAATGCTTTCGAAAAGGTTATAATATATCTTTCAACGGAGGATGCCACATTTTGTTTTAAACAAGCTTTCGACAGGATCAAAACACTCATTGTCGCATTCTACCTTTCGACCCAGTCGAGGCTGCTTTGCCTTTAAACATTGGTTTTGAAAGGGTGCTTTCGCTTTTAAATAAGAAGCCGCTTCTCCATGCTTTCGAAAGGTTTGGTGTCGAAACCTTCCACTTTCTATTACTTAGCAAATTGCTTTCGAAAGAGTTGCTTTCGACCTAGTTCTTTTAAGACCCTTTATTCTATTGAAAGATAAACCCATATGTTTTGAATGGAACGGTTTTAAATGGTTTTGAAGCTATGTTCCACAAACTTTTACTTGAACCCAATGCTTTCGAAAGGCTTTTTTTAAGTAAAGGACCTTATTGATTTTGAAAGATATATAATAAAGGTTTCGAAGAGGAGGTTCCCCAATGGTTTCGAAAGGTACTTAAAATATTTTAGATGGAAGGTTTCCAAATGCTTTCGAAAGGCAAGTTTAAAGAGTGTTGAAAAGTGGAAGTCTAAGGTTTATAAAGGTTTTCAAGGGATACCTTCAGTGATTTTGAAAGGTTGTTATAAAGGATTTAAAAGGTATGTTTTGGCCTTTCAGCCTAGTATTTCAAGGTATAATAATTAATATATTTTGAAAGGGGTACTTTCAATGGATTCGAAAGGGTTGTTTAAAGTTTTTAAGTAAAGATTTCCAATGGTTTACCTTGGCTTTATGGCCTAAGATCTTTTAAATTGAAAGGGGTTTTTAACTTATTTTGGAGGGATAGATAACCCTCAATATATTTCATCAACATTGTTTTGAGTTAAGTATATATAACATGGAAAAGAGATTTGAGTAAAGCAAAGAGTATATTTTTCTTGATTAAAGTATGATTTAAGGGTTAAATTAATTTGAAAGAAATGTTTTTCAAGAAAATTTGATGGGGAAGTTGACCCTATAAATGACTTAGATATTAGAATACCAGATGAGACTGGTATAGGGTCGCGCCCTATACTTTACCTAGTGGCCTCTAGCCAATATAAGTCCAAAATTCCACCGTGTAGGGCTTTGTCACACGTAAGACTAAAAAGATATTCCACCGTGTAGAGCTTGGTCAGCTTGCAAAACCATTAGGATCAGTTGACCTTGGGAGGAGTATATTAAGGACAGACCATCCAGAAGTGTGTCTAACAGAAGTTATATTATTTGTTGACTCTGGTAGGCCCAAGTCAGCCAAATGTTAGTAGTTGGCCAAACAAAACTAAATTGTTCGGACAGATAGTCCATTAATTACCTGATTTATATGCATATATGATATTGCTATGATTGCTTTAATCTGTTTGATTGTAGGATTTTGATTTGCAGAAGATATGTTTTAAAAGGGATATTAGTGAGGGAAAACCTGTTCTGCTAAGCAGCGTGGTCTCATTTAATATCAAATGACCACGATTTATAGTATTATTCACACCAGGCTTTATGACTGACTCAAAGTTTATGTTTTCCCCTTAAACTCTCAGGTGCTCAAAATTTAATTTGAGTAGATTGACAGTTAAGGTTTTACAGGTTTAGTAGGTTGGACGAATAAGCTTCCGAAGACGTGCAGGAGGCAAATCTAGCTATATATATAGGAGCTATTTAGTTTTATTTCTGCTATGTTGTATTAAGGTTGTTTTTCTATTTGATACTATGATCATCCAAGGGAACATCTTCTGTAACGACCCAGAATTTTAATTATTTGAATTTGGAATATTTAATTAATTTTAAATATTGAAAATTTGATTTTCTAGATTAAATAACTTAAATTTCAAATATAAGCAATTTATTGGATAATTTAATTGTTGAATTTGATAATTGAAATTGTTTAAATAATTGAATCTTGATTTTTCGAGAATGAAAATGATTTGAAAATTTATCTAAAGTCTATTTAATAAGAATGAAGATAATAAAACTTTTAAATTGGATTTAAAAGTGATTTAACGTATTTTGAAAATAACTCATTTTAATTAACATACGAAAATAGCCTTCCAGGGCACTATCTTGGATTTCGACGAAATCAATTTCATTAGATCCGTAATAATGAATTATAATACACTGTCAAATTTTATGGCAATCAGATGTATCGTTTGGCCATGCGAGATCGAAATGCGTAGGATTTAATATTGAAAATTTAATATAATAATTGGGTTCAAAAAGCTATCTTATGCATACGATCAAATTAGGTCTTCAAACAAGTTTCATTGCGTTCAGAATAGCGGTATAACATATAGAACACCAGGCGGTGCATCTCGACTGGAGTTTGAAATTATATAGCTTGATAATTTAAATTTAAACAATATATATACACACACACCCTATCTTATGACGAGACCTCACCTTGACTTTCCATGTTTGCCCATCCCTCCGCACGGGCCTGATAGTACCCTTCCCATTTAAATGAATGCATGCAACAGAGATTTGAGTGCTCCACTCCATTTCAAAATTTAAAATCAAACCCAATACTCTATGGAAAATCCTAAAACAAATTTTATTAGTCTTATCTTGCTTAAATCTTCATTTTGATAAGGGATTTGATGGAGTTTGGTGATGGGGGTGAGTACAGTAGACCAAAACAGTTGGGTTGTGAGTTTTAGGAACTAGGTTTAAGGATTTATGGAATTGTGGTCGATGATTCGACAAACGAAGCATTGAGTTGGACTCGCGATGAAAAGCGGCACCCTGGGTTGAAGTTTGGGAGGTCAATGTGCATTGGGGGTGGTCACGTTGTCGAAGCTACAAGCGGAAGGTCCTGGGTGTCGCGTTTTTTGGAAGGGGCTCGGGTTAGATTTGATGGTATCGAGGAGGTGTAGCTTTCGAGGAGAAGTAGTTCTGCGGTGGTTTCGTGGTGTTTAGCGATGAAATGGAAGAGCTAGGAGGAGAGAGAGGGGTCGAAGGTTGAGTGGTGCACTGAGATTGCGTGCAAAGGGGGGGAATCGTTGAGTTGGAGAAGAAGGTGGCACATTGTAAATTTAGTATAATTTTGTAATTAGTTATTAATTTTTATTTTTAAAAGACCCATAACTTAAAAATTGCATAACTCTCTCATACGAGGTCTAATCGAGTGTGGATTGTGCTCGTAACGACGAAAGCTTCACAATGGAGCTGGTTTGGACGAATTTGGAGACAGTTGAAATTGGGCTAAAATTGAAAGTCGTTCGATCTTAGTTCCAAACTAGAACGCTTCGGCGGCGACAGAAAATTTCGATGAGTTAAACTCACCTTTTTGGTTAACTAGTATGATTTATAGTTGATAAAAATTGTTGAATGATTGTTTAGATTATTAATATATTTATTAGTTGGTTTGGATATATTCCCGCCCCTGGAGCGGATGAGACCCTATAACGTTCCCATGTAAGAGCGGATGGCCCTTTGTATACCAATCCCTCCTCGAAGCGGTTGATTTATATTTTATGATTATATAACCTTTGTGATGTCGGGGGAAACAGGTTGGAGGGATCCAACAGGATTACTCGCTATCATTGAATATTTTAATAATATTTCTTTATATGGATTATTGAAAAATGAACCTAATTTTGGACATTATGGTTATAACATTGTTATATGTTTGAAAAACTAAAACCTATTAGTGATAGAAAAATCAATATCGATATTGGTTAAGCATTGGGTAGCTTTTGGCCTTAAATTGGTATTTTGGAATACTATAAATTGCCATTGAATTGGAATTGGTTTTCTAGATAGAAAATGATTTTTTAAGTCCGAAATTGTTTTTCGAGAATATTTTTTTAAAAGATTATCTATTATATTAATATCATTTTAAAGTTATTTAATTATATTAATATTGTTTTAAAGTTCTTTAATTAGAGTAATATTGTTTTAAAGTTATATTAATATTATTTTAAGGTTATTTAATTATATTAGTATTTTTTAAAGTTATTTGTTTCCAATTAATATTATTTTAAAGGATTTATCAAAATATTAATAATTTGAAAGGATAATTATTTCAGGAATAATTATGGTTTGAAATTAATAATAAGGATTATTAATAAGGTTTTGAAATTTAATTATTATTATTTATAAAAAGGGCAAAGATTAATTATAATTGTTTCTTAAACAATATTTTGAAATTATTAATTATTGTTTTTAAGATGCTTTAAAAATTAATAAATTTAATTTATTTATAATGTTTATTATTAATAATCATTATTATATAATGATGTTTTGAAGTAAAAGATTTTTAATTATTTATAACTGTTTCCGAGACCTATGAATAGAGTTAAAAGACTTGGATTTTATAAAGGAGCTTACAAAATGGTTTGGAGATGTAAGGAAAATTATTTACAAGGTGAAGAGTTTTAATAAATGGGTTAGAGATATATAAAAGAGTTATAAATGAGTTTTTGAAATGTACGAAAAGAATTTACAAATGATTGAAGTGTATAAAATAAGTTTTATAAATGGTTTCAGGAGTTTTATAAAATGGCTTATAAATGTTTTTAGAGAATTACAAGTGTAACAACCCAAAATTTAAGCTATAATAATTAATTAACGAATTAATTAAATAATAAAATAACTTTGTGAAATTATCATAATTGAGCGACGGGAGTTGCACCATTGTGTCCATGGTAATTTTATGGTCAATTTCCAACGAAGAAGTTACGAAAGAAAGAAGAAATCAGAAAATAAGAAGAAAAGAAATATATATATAGGACTAGGTCATCCCTAGGGTCGACCCTCCCATCAGCTAGGTCGACCTAACTCAAATGGGGGTCAACACTCAGGTCGACCTGCATGCATTCTTGAATGAAGTTTCATCTAGGTGAACGTATGACGTGTTTTTCGATTTTTACTCCATCTTATGTGTCTGTGCTTCCATCCGACGGTTCCTATCGAGCCTATGACGTGGTTGCACCAGATTTAATCTTCAAATCCAACTGTCTAAGATCCACAGGTGACACTATAAATAAGACCCTAGGCCTAGCTATTTTTCTCATTCAAATTTTCTCCATCTGGGTTCATTGCCTGAGGCTGGACCCTAAAAGGAATATTTTTCCGAGGAGAAGATCTTTTTAATTAAAATACCCCTCAAGTGGATCCACGAAGGCCAAGGAAAAGAGCTAAGGACCATAGGTGATTGTTTAAGTAATTATTTTAGATTTTAATAATTTAAAATAATAGGGTTTCCAATAGTTATTTTTTTTCTACAATTTTGGGATAACCTTTATGCAAGTTTATTTACAGTTTATTTTTAAGTAAATTTTAGACTTGCTTTCCAGTTTATTTTCTTTTAGCTATTCTATTTTAGTTATTTGCAATTATTTACTATTAATTATAGTTTTCCAATTATTTACAGTTATTTACTGTTATTTATATTTTATTTACATCTATTCTACGTTGGGATTTATTCTGTAAATGTTAGTTCTTTTTAATTACCTTTTTACACGAATGGAATAATTAAAAGAGAATAATTCGCTAATATGCACTAAAATATATGAACACTGAATTTATAGAAAATTAGATGTAAAATAAGAAGAACCGTAGTAAATTGGATATAGACTGAAATAGGCAAATTTAAGATATTTGCAAGCATAGTTATAACATGTAATTATAACTAAAAAGAGAAAATAGAAGAAATAGCAGAAGAAGCTTATTTTTAAACTTAGACCTTGGGTTAAGTTAATAAGAAAAATTATAACACACAGGTTATAATCAGAGATAACAGAATAGGCTTCTTTTAAGACTTAGGTTAAGTTAATAAGCAAACAGAGCAGAAGTAATAAAAAAGACTTATTTTAAAACTTATACTAAGTTAATAAGGAAAGAAAAAAGTAAGACCCATACCGGCAGCATTCCCATTGGGACACACTTATGCTATTTAGGGTAGATAAGTGGTCAATAATTAAGAAGTATGACCCGTACCGGCAGCATTCCCCTTGGGACACGCTTATGCTGTTTAGGGTAGATAAGTGGTCAATAATTAGAAGCACAAATAAGGGGATTTGAGCAAGGGGTGCAACTAGATTTTGTTTGTTAGGACCCGTATCGGCAGCATTCCCCTTCGGTCAGGAACTGGTGGTCTCACAACACACTCAGGTGAGGCTGGGCACGCTTATGCTATTTAGGGTAATTAAGAGGTCCAAAAAGGGAGCAACAGATAGGGCGAGCCTAACGGTGGTCGAGCGTGCGGCCTTGGTGCATGGAGATAAGTCGCTATTGAGTTCCAAAGTGCTAAACAGGCATCTTTTTGCTGCGGGACCCACGTTGGGGACTAGCTCACAGTGGCACAACAGAGATAGGAGGCTGATCAAAGGGTAAAAATGAGGAATTCAGCCTAATTAAAGTAGGATTAGGAATTCAGCCTAATCAAAGCAGTAATCTAAGACAAGTGCAAACAACCGAAATAATCAAAGCAAGAAATATTTTATTCCAGCTTTATCTTTTCTTTTATTTCCTTTTATACTAGAACTGTTGCTAAGTCTACTATCTTTATCTTGCTTAAAAATACTAGTAATTACTTCCACTCACCAGACTTTTTGTCTGACCCACTCCTCTATTTCCCCCTTTCCCCCATAGGCCAGCAGGGACAGTAGATTTCGGACTTTCTCGGAGATTCAGCTGCGGAGTTCTTCTTCATGTATTCTTCTTCTTTTTAGTTTTCACTTGGATTTTTATGTACTGGTACTATTTGAGAGGGATGATTTTGTACTCTAATATTGTGACTGAAATGGTATTTTCCATGAGACATATGTATTTGGTATTTTGAGACATATTTTGGTTATGCCTTATTTTATGAAGTTTAACTTTTAAATGAGTTATTGTTTAAATGTTTCAGCTGTTTTTATGTAATTGTCTTGTGAATCTTAGTCTTTGTAAAGTTTTAGCTATATCTACAATGCACCATATCTTTTAGTGTGTCCTTTTTGGGTATACTAAGGAGTGTGGGGTGTTTCATTTGGTATCAGAGCCTAAGGTTACAGGATTCCTAAAATTTGTTTTAAAAGTAAATTATTTTTCAAAATAACTTGTTTTAAAAATAAAATATTTTTCCAAAATAACATGTTTTAAAAGTAGCATATCTTCAACCTAGAAGTATTTTTCAGAAAGAAACTCTTATTATAGAAATAGATTTTCAAGTATAAAAGAGAGTTTTTATAAAAATCCCCTCAAATTCCAGTTCAACCTTCTTTCGATTCCTCCGAGCATACATTCTCTTTTCTTTGCATAGTATGGCTGACAGGTTCTGTAGAGCTACGGTACCAGAAGTGCAAGGGAAATCGCCCAATACAGCACCGGCAGGTGGAGATCCCATTAATCCACCTGCAGCAGCCAAATTTTCTAAGCTATGCAAGGACTTTGCTAGTCTAGGAGGCAAGATGTTTTCTAGCATAGAGGATTTCAAGGAAGCACGAGCTAGGTTGGAGGATACGGAGCGAATGTTTAGACTGTTAGGATTGAAGGACCGACAGAGATTTTAGCCTACATCTTGGCAACTGAAGGGAGAGCTTAAAGAGGTTCCTAAGTCAAAAAGCTCTAAGAAGCTATGGTGGAAGAGTAAGAAAGAAAAGGATAAGAGGAAAGTAGGAGGAACTCAGAAGCGGATAAAGAAAAGTGGGAAATGCAATGGTTGTGGACTGGTTGGTCATTAAGCAAGGGACTATAAGAATAAGATGATGAAGAGAAGGTGTTATAGTTGTGGACAGCCTGGTCACCTTAGTAGAGCTTGTCCTCAGAGAACGAGACAGAGAGTAGGCGCACCTACAGCGCAAGTACAGGCTTTGGATGCAACACCTTCTAGCAGTGGACCAGATAGAGGTAGGAAAGTTTATGTAGTAGGTTTGATTTCTATTTCGGATTTTCCTATTCGAACTCTTTTTGATTCTGGAACCTCACACTCTTTCATTTCTATTCGATTGTTTGCACTTAGATATCCCTTTAGTAGTAGACCCGATAGTTGTTTCAAACCCCATAGGAGGAGTGGCACATTTATCTATGAATTGTAGGGGTTTGAAAATTTTTAAACTAGGCGTAGAGTTTGACTATGACACCTACGTATTGGGATTTTCAGGGTATGGGATGATTTTGGGAATGGATTGGCTATCCACTTATGAAGCGATATTAGACTGGGAGAGGAGAGTCGTTAGACTAGAGACATGCAGTGGTAGGAATCTCGAGGTTTCTTGCGACCCATAGGGGTCAGTCATGTTGAGCTTCCTTTATTTCCTCGATTCATCATCAGTAGAGTTAGATTCAGTTCCAGTTGTCAGAGATTTCCCAGACATCTTTGAGGAGGTTGGGATACTACCCCATAAGAGAGAGATCGACTTTAGGATCTATCTTAATGACAATGCTAAGACAGTGGCATTTCCCATGAGACATCTGGCACCTAGGTAGAGGAAGGAGTTAACTAAGCAGATTCGTGAGCTATTGGAGAAAGGCTTCATCAGACGGAGCATACCTGAGTGGGGAGCGCCAGTCGTCTTCGCTACAAAGGTGGATGGTTCCCTTCAACTTTGCGTAGACTATAGAGAAAGTTGGATAAGCTCACAAATAAGAACCGTTACCCACTTCCTAGGATAGATGATCTTTTCGATTAGTTAGTTGGCTCTTCAGTATTTTCTCAGCTTGATTTAGCCACTGGAATTCATCAGCTTAGAATCGTTGACAATAGCATCGATAAGACAACATTTAGGACATCCGATGGATTCTTTGAGTGGTTGGTTATGCCATTTGGGCTAACCAGCGCCCCAGCCTATTTTGTAGATTTGATGAGCGTGTTTTTCGAGATGTCCTAAACAAGTTCATAGTAATGTTCGTAGATGACATTTTGTTGTTTTCCAAGAGTATGGAAGAGCATGCTATTCATCTAGAGGAGGTTCTTCATACACTTCACGTACATCAGTTGAAGGCAAAATTCTTGAAGTGTCACTTTTGGCGTAAGGAAGAGCGTTTCTTAGGGCATAGAGAAGGTCAACACATGAGAAGAGTTTGAGAAACGTTTTTGTACATTTAGGTTCGGATTATGGAAATCCAAATAGTGGTAGGAAAAGACTGGAGATGTACAATAGATTCAGTTGAAAAGAAGAAAGCCCGTGTGTAGTTAATTGCAAAAATTATAATTGTTTCAGATAAGTGGATTTAACGGTAGTGCCTTGGAATAAATATAAGCATATAAGAGGAATAGGAACAAAAGACTTTAGTAAGGAAATAGGATTTCCAAGGTTTAGGAAGGGTACTCCTAGGATAGTAAGAAGAGAATCCACTTTAGGTTTATCCCATTAAAATGAAATTATTAGAATTGAAAAGTTGAAAAGTATAATTGTCAATATTTTTAAGAAAGTAAATATTGGGTTTTTGAAAAAAGGTGGTTTGAGATTTAAATTGGTTTTTATATGATTTTGTTAAAAGTGAAATTCTTTTTGAAGAATCATAAAGCATATATAGCTCGTTAGTTTCTTTGTAGGTAAACAAAGAGTTTAAAAATAAAATAAAAACCTAGAGTGTATTAAGTATCAGAAACATAGGTTACATCATTTATTGTTGTAATAGATGTTTTCAAGAAAAATAAGGGGAGCATAGACTATAACACTATTGTTATAATAGGTGACTCCCAAGGGAATTTTTTTACATAGTATGCGAGATTTATTAGTATTTATTTTAATTAAATCCATACACTAGTATTTTTGGGTTGTAGTAATGGTGTTTTACACAACATCTGTTTTGACCCAAATAAAAATATATTTTGAAAATAATTTCTAAGTATAATAAAAAGTGGTTTGTAAGTACACTTAAGTATGAGGAAATGTTTTCTAGTTATGGATATATTAAAACATTTTTGAAAATGAGTTTTCCTGGAAAGTAAAGTGTAAGTTAAATATTAGGAAATTAATGAATTTCATAGAAATTGTCTATTGTAAGAGAATATAGATTAAACAAACTTTAATCTATTGGAATGAAATGAATAATGATAACATTTCTATGAAACCAAATTAAAGGATTCATAGAAGGTTTTAGCATTAATAGTTTCTTAAGAAAGTAGTTCCAATATATTAAGGTATAAAACCATTAGGTGTAATAAGAAGTGTAATAATTAGAGACAGAGTTGGTTAGGAGAGATATTATAGAGGGCCTTTGTTGGAAGTCCCGATTTTTAGTTAGGAACTCTTCCAAGGTTAAGTAATTAGAAAGTTAAGAAGTTTTTAATAAAATAATTGTTCTTATCTACTCCAGTTTTTGAAAAATTGAAAATCTATGAAAATAAAATGTTTTGAAAACATGTAAGAATATTTTAAAGAAAAATGGTTTGGTGAAAAAGTAAATAAGTTTTCGGAAGCGAAAAACTTAGTAACAGTTAAATTTAAAAATCCAAATTTTTATGGAAAGCTGTAAAGGTCTTTAAAAGAAAACGAGGAATAAGTTTTGAACTTAGAATTTGTAAGTTTTCCCCTCTAGGTTTGGGGAATAATGTAAATTCAAAAAGGCTGTAAGGATGTAAGTCTAGAAAGATAAAAGGTTAAGTAACCAAGTACCTTTGAATTTAATGGAAATTTGAAAATAACACTTTAAAGACAAAAATTTTGGGATTTGATATATATTTTAAAAGTTTAGAAGCTTTAATTTTTGAAATGGAATGATAAATACCAAACCAAACTTTCAAATGTGGAGTAGATAGGAATCATTTCCTAGGTGTGATAGAAAAAGTGTAAGGTGATGAAGGAGATAGCAGTGATTACTTTTAGAAGTAATAATAGAAGTTTCCGTAAAGTATATAGGACACTAGCAGAACCTAGAATTGTTTCTTTATGTAGACTATAGAAGAATAGTAAAGTGATATTAGTAAGATGGTAAGACACACATGGTTGAGGATGTATATTCTTGATTTTGGAGGAACTTGGGAGGAGCATCTTCCCTTAGTAGAGTTCGCTTATAATAATAGCTTTCAGACTAGCATTGGAATGACACCTTTCGAAGCTCTTTATGGAAGACCGTGCAAGTCGCCTTCGTGTTGGTTAGAGTCTACAGAGAGATTGTTATTTGGTCCTGACATGGGTAGAGAGACTTCGAAGAAGATTGATTTGATTAAGAAAGATTAGGTACCTCTTATCCACATCTCTTTGATAATAAATTTTGAATTTTCTATTTCCATCTTTAGTTTTGAATAGGTTCTTTCCTTTATTATCCTTTGGGAGGGTAGTGTTAGGAACTGGAGATAGTGGTTTTGATGACAACAACCTTTGTAACTTATTTTATTATAACTTATATACTAACACTATTGTCTAGATATATATATATATATATGAATGTTATTATGCAGGATATATATAAGGCAGGTACTGATTATTGAGGACTGTACAGTATAAAGATCAAGGATGAAGAAATCAAGTTTGAAGACTCATGAGTATCAAGATCAAGGTTTCAAGATAAGTATCTAGTTTATTGTTAAAACTTCATAATAACACAAAAATCTTCATTCCATATTTCATTTGGAATGGAACTGTCAAGACCCGCAAATCCGTACCCTTGATTAAACACTAATCTCCATTGATTAACTCAAGGGGCATGGAAATACGAACCCTGAGGGGTTTTAAGAAAAAGAAATAGAAGAAAAGATAGAAGAAAAAGAGAAGAAGAAGAAAGAAGAACAACAGAACAACATCAAAACAGAAAACAATATCAGAATCTCACATATCGCAGCGGAACAATATATAATAGATAATCACTAGCCTTTTAAAACAAAGAACTATATCAGTTTTTATACATACATCAATCAGAGTCAAGATACAACAATGGACAGTTATATAAACTTGTCCTCATACAGAATACACAGCGGAATAAATATATCAGATACAAACACTACGTCTCGCCATCCAGCTTGCTTCCAAAGCTCCAGAATATCCAGAATATCCTGATAACCTAACTCTAGACTGCCCGTGTGGAAATTGGTGGGCACCCAGAGTTTAGAAGGGAAACAATAAACTCCGAGTCAGTCATGGTGACTGGTGTGAGATCGTAAAACAGTTATTTTTCACAAAGAAAATAAAATATATTCGCAATGCTTTTGGAAAATGAAACTACCATAAGACCTCCCACCACACACACAATGCAAACGCAGACTTGGAGGAGATTTCTTCTTATGTTAGTCAAAGATGCTTACTACGCAAAAAATCAAATCCTTTTTGATATTATTATTAGTGCATAGTGGAAAACATTTTGAAAGTATAATATAAATCTTAGCCAGCATAGGTACCATTATATTATGCCTGCTATAGCTGCCTCCTGAGGAGACAGGTTATACAATTGAAATCGTAAAGGCTCGTATTGTTTCTTTGGATTTCCAACAAATGGTCAGGCTAAGGAACTTCCTTTTCCACGATGGGTACGTCCCTGGAATAGACGACCCGAGAACCTAACCGGATCTCTGCCAACACAAGGCCGGGTTACCTCTGCAAAAATAGGTAACTACTGACACGCATATGCCATCCCCAGATCGTAACCGATCTTCCCGAGGATCCCCGATTCGCAACAAACCACATAATAATAATAATGCAGCAACCACATAGGTTAAGTATCTGGGCTCCATACCATGATACCACCTCTATCCAGAAGGAATGACATACACTAAGGGGCGCTACTCCCTAGAACCTTGCCGCATCCTTCCTGTTTTGACCATTTCCGGGGTGTGAGGCTCGACGAAGTCTCGTCCACAAAACTAAGCTTTCTACAAAGCCATGCTTCGGGTCAAACAAATGATCAACCTATGATCACAAAGATATAAGATCAAACAAATGATCATATCGCAAATGATCAAACACTGATCATTTCACAGCAACATTCAGTATGCCACGTTACCAAATTGGGAGTATATCGCTGATAAATTTCAACTACATAACCTCTGAGCTCGTACGTCTCAGAGAAGGGTGTTAAGCTAAGAGAATAAATTCTCCGCCACCAACAGATATGTATTTGAAAGAAATCAGCTTTATTACTCAAATTGTAACGTCAGACACACAATCCATACAAGTCTATTCCGGGATCGAACAGAACCGAAGGCACTTCTCACGAAGCCCTTGCATATCCGGATAATTTTCTAATCACGTCCGGACTTCCCGTCACTAAGGGTGATAAAACCTCTAAATCGGAGATCAGCCGATGTAGAGTAACTCGACGGTAATCCTTCCGTTTTCAAAAATATCCGGTCTTCAACACCAGTCTTCGAATGCAATTCATAACGACGTATCACATATTCGGAATGAGTTATACGATCCCAAGGTCCTTTCCCAGCTAACCCGAATAGTGAGCGATTATTCAAAAATAAGTGTGGCATTCAAATTCATCCAATTCACAACAAATACCATTCAAGGTAATTATTGATAGTCGGTTATTTAACTATCAATAAAGATGCGCAACATCATCAGATCCCAAATAATTTTCCCAATTATTTTATCTTCCAAAATATCTTTACTAGATATAAAATTTCCACACTTAACCGTTTGAAAACAATTTCAAATCAATTTCCACATTTCAATTTATCTTTGAAGATAAAATCTCAAAATAGTTCATTTCATATTGGAAAATCATTTCCATACTTATTTAATAATAAGTATTTCACAAATCATTTATTTTCAACATTTGGAAAATATTCGATATACTTAAATAAATGTTAAGTATATATTTCATTCTTTAAGGAAATCTGTTTGAGTCAAAACGAATGTTACGTAAAACATCGTTACGACGACTCAAAATCACTAGTAAAGGGATTCGAATTTTTTAGATAGATGTATAAATCCCAATACTAGATGAAAACATTTCCTTTCGGAAATCATTTACTATAACAACAGTGTTATAGTCCAATATTTCCTTATTTTTCGAAAACGTCTATTTCAACAATAAAATGTTGAAATCTATGGTTTCGCATTTCCCACATTTTAAAAACATCTTTAAAATGTTTAACTTCATTTTTAATATCACTTCTTCAAAAATAAATCCATTTTACTTAACAATATATTCACTGTCCAAAATCGTGAATATAATTCACTTAACCCAATTTCAAATCATTTCTACACATTTTTATTTCAATAAAAATTCGCTATCCAAAATCGCGAATATATCTTCTTTAAAAATCTTCTATATTTAATTTATCAAATTCAATTGATTTTGAATTTATAAACACGTTTATAAATTCTATTTCTATTTTAATAACAACTTCGACTTATAAATCTTCTTTTATTTACTTCTATAATTTACTTATCAAAATAAGTGATTTCGGATTTATAAACAACGTTTATAAATCGCATTTATACTTAATAACAATTTCAACTTATAAAATCATTTCATTTAGCAATTTCTATTTATATCCCATCTAAGTGCAAAAGTCAAATTTATAAGTAAATTTCTTATAAATCTTTTATTCTACAATATTTATTCACTTTATAACTTCACGTTATAAATCTATTAATTTCATTCACTTATGAAATCCATTTATACTTCTTTCTAACACTTATAAAAATTCGTTTTATAAGTCCAATATTTTGATTTATAAAATATCAATTTTATAAACCTTTTAATACAAATCGTTTATAGTTATTCAAAAATCCCAACTTAAACCATTTTATAAATAAATCAACTATTTATTTCAAAAATCACACTTTGGTTAAATTTCACCACAAAATCTTAACTTTTCTAACTTTAAGATTTTAACGTTTATAAGTCGATTCAAAAATTCCATAAAACGTATATTTTTAAAAATCACTTTAAAAATCCTTTTAAAGTAAAAGTCGTTATTTTTAACTTCAAAACTTGAATCCGATGATGCAACAACACCAATTAGTCAATCACAACAACAAACATCATATATCAATATGATAATCAACAAATATCACAACATCTGTAAATAAATAACTACTGGTGAGGAATCCAGTTGGATCCCTCCAACCTGTTTCCCTGCATCCACAGACGTTAGCACAATACCAATTCCACTTCGAAGTGGAATATCGCGGTATATGGGTTTTATAAAAATCATCCGCTTACTAACGGCGCAATAGGGTCTCATCCGCTATACGAGGCGGGAAATCAATCAATCCAATATATACATATGCCAATATGTATATATTGCTATATATATATATATCCTACTATATCTAATATCACATCCAATAGCAATCAATCAGTCAAAAACTGCAATTAATTTTGAGTGAGAAAAATCTCACCTTAGCTTTTATTGTGCAATCCATTTTCCATTTCCGACTTGATGTCACAGTTTTGACCTTGTATAAGCAATTATACAATTTATTAATATTCAAACAGATCGAATAATAAATTTTCATTTGACTACTTTGATTTAATTTCCTTTAGATAAATTTCATATCTTCACGATTTATAATTATTTCATTTTTAAATTCCTGTTTCAACCCTATATAGTTTCTAGTAAATAAATTTTCTGGTCTTAACTTACACATTAAATTCAAATAGAAAAATTCTTTTAACCAAATTTCTTTTAATAAATTTATTTAACAAGAATTTAAATTTAAAACTAATTTCTCCTTTAACAAAATATTTTCCAGGATTTTAAACTATCAGGTTAATAAAATTATAAACTTTACTTTATTGTAATTTGCAAACAATTCCCTTTTTATAATTTCACTTAACAAAAATGAAATTTTAAATTTAAATTTCCTTAAATACAATATCTTTAAAATTAAAGCTTAACTGTTATTATTATTTACCTAACCTATATGCATTTTTTCTCTACCTGAATCTGTATATATATATATATATATGTGTGTATATATATATTAGAAAATCTACAGGTATATAAAATGAAAGGAAATACCTCACGGGCAATCGCAATTGCCATCACTCAGACGAACTTCTACTCATAATCGTGACCGCCCGCTGCTTGACATCACCTGATAGTCTTCGCGAAACCCTAGGCTTCGACATCGCCAATCCCAACGAACGCGCACCCCAATCTCGACATCGCGCTCCCAGTCACGATGAAGTCGCCATCCTCCTCTTCTCGAAATCCTAGATCGCGATTTCGTGCCTCGTCCATGTCGTTGCCTGCCTCCGTCGACTTGGGGTATTCCTCGCCTCAGCGTAAGCTCGCACATGAGTGTCAAGGGACGCGACTTACTCATGATTACCCCCCTTACTTTCGGCGTCGATGTCGAGAATGAATAGCAGGGGGATGGAACGCGATTCAATTTAAATGTGAGGGAGGGTGAATTTGATTTGCTTGGCCGCGATTTCTTTCTCGATTGCATTTTTAACGAAGGGAAGACGTTTTCTTCTTTGAGTGGAAAGCAGTAGCGGCCATTTTTATTTATCGATTTCGAATTGCCTTGGGTTTTGATTTCTTTTGAACGAGATGCATATAAAAGAAAGAACAGAGGGAATCAAATTATGTGATTTTTTCGTGATGCTCGGCGTGTTTAAAGGCTGAAACAAAGGGAACGAGATGATGTTGTTTTGTATGAGAGGAGACAGTTTAGTGGCTGATTGTTGACAAATTTTAAAATTGAAAATTTAAATTTGAATTCGATTAAATCTCAACGCGTTTACTCACCATATGGTCACATATCAACTCCGATCAATACGAAATTTGAAGTCCGGTAATAATACAATATTACGAACCCAATGGAACTGGTTTCGTCGAATTCCGAGACTGCGCCTCGGACGGCTATTTTTAAATATCGATTCGAACGATATAAATTTCAAACTGAACAAAGCAGTTTCAAATTCGATTCTGAAGCTCCTATTATCTTCAGTGTTATCAATATAAATTTTAAAAGCTTTTGAAATATTTTTCTTCAACTTAAAATTGAAGATTCGAATTTTTATTCAACTTACACTAGATTAAATTTAAAATTTAATCGCCAATTTCAAAGTTATTTCGGGATTCAAATTAAATTACCGTTCAAATATTTAAAATAAATTAAATATTTTCAATTTAATTTGTTCAAAATTCTGGGTCGTTACAGACTTCCCTCCTTAAAAGAATTTCGTCCTCGAAATTACAAGTTAGGAAAAAAGGTCCTTAACTCGTCTACTATTTTTCACAATTCAATAGTTTTATCAATTCATCAAAACAAATCTTTCTAATAAAGATTCGTTATTAATCCAACCAACTTTCTAAACATTTTCATAATCTTCAAACAACAGTGTTTACTTCAAAATTCAAATTTAAATTCAAATTCAAATTTAAACTTTCAAAATTTCCTCAAAAATTTTCTAACACTCGAGATTTTCGAAAAATTTCGCCAGCGTCTCCTTTGCGCGGCTAATACGGCACTACTACAAAACGTCCCTACGGACTGAAACGACCCGCAGTTCCGTACCCCTTTAAATCGACACTATTCTCCAACATCGATTCAAAGTGAATGGAATTACGAACCATTTTGGGTTAAAGAAGAAAGAGGTAGAAGAAGAAGAACAAAAACAACATCAGAATCTCACATCGCAGCGGAACAAAATATAATATATAGAATACAGTTTGAACTACAAAGAATCTGTACTGTCATATATACATACATATTATATCAGAGTACATCAATCAGTCATACAAAACAACTACTATATGATCATACACAGCGGAATAATAGACAAATACGGAAATACGCTCTGTCATCCAGCTCGTCTCCTGAGCTCCATAGCTATACCTGAACCTGTTTAACTCGGTCTGACCCGAGCATCATATAAAACAATACCCGAGTCAGTCTGGAATACCAGCGTGAGAAAATCACACTCAATTGGATTATTAAAGTTCAAAAATCATTTGAAAACAAAAGCATCTCGTAAGACCACGCCACAAATAAATATGTCGGGTTTTTACCTTACGATAGCTAAAACATTTTTATTAAAATTCGTCTGATATTATAATAGTGTCTATAGAAAGTAAAATAGAATCTAGCTGAAATGCTTGCATCTCACGTTTCAGCAATAGTTGGGCACAATCAAAACCGTACAGTCACGTAGTGGAGATTGGATTCCATACAATGGCTGGGCTACTGGGGTACCGCCCGTCACAGTACCTGGCCTAGATCAGAGTACCGAGGAGTACGCCCGCTCCCCTGCAACACAAGGCCGGAACCATCCCTTACTGGACAGTTCCAAGTAAGATCACCCCACGGTTGGCGCGACCAACCGCACACTAAGCCGAAATAATAAGGGACATCTAGACAGGGGAAACCTTACTCTCAAGTGGGAGCTACCCACGAAGCCTTGCTGCACCTCCCCTGTTTTAGCCATTCCCGGTTGATGAGGCTTGAGGCTAACGATTACCTTTCAAGAACGTGTCCCACTTAGAATGCTCATCGCCCACCTGACGATGTTCTGAAAGCATTCAATCCATACAAGTTGCCCTGGGTCTGGACAAACCGAATCACCGTCTTCAACTCTTCACGGTCTTCATTCGCAGTCGTTCAAACCGGATCGAAGTGGTTTTCGAGAAATTAATCTCGATCCTGGACTCTTCGAAACGATTAGCGCATTGTCCAATATTGATAGTCGGTTATTTAACTATCGATTTATCATTCACAAGCAACCATCCAAAATAAATAATTTCTCAAATTATTTATCTTAAATATCATTCAGATATTATTTCCAGTTCAACCCATTTGAAATAATTTCAAAGCTCTTTTATTCTCATGAAATCACTTATCTGATTTCTCATACTCACTCAATTGATTTAACCTTTGAAAATATTTCTTATTTTCTCATCCCTTTCTCTAAATCAATTTATACTTCTGCTTATAAATTTCCAAACTCCATTCCATCACTTAAGAAGATTTCTCCTAAATCTTATTTCATTAACAACTCTCTTATCATCACAAGAGGATTTTAAATTGGATTTTTAAAACATTTGAAAACATCTGGCTTTATCAAATAAGGAGTAATATTAGGTAGAAATATCAAAATTCATATTTAATTATTTATATATTTTCAAAGCTAGTTTTAGAAAAATTAGAGTTTATTATAAAATTTGCTAAGCCTTCCAAATAACAAATTCGATATAATTTAAGTTCAAAAATAATTCATAAAATCTTTATAGTATAGAAATTTGAAAATATTCCTTTTAAAATAATTTATAATTTTAGAAAATCCAATATCCATCTATAAATGCCTCTTGTCCAAATTCACTGTCGGAAATACCCTACTATTTCCATCCCACAATCCCATATCTCAAAATAAATTCACTTACTTATCTTCCAATATACATTGATATATCTATATCCATTTATAAATTCCATTTATAAATTTATAAAATATCTTGGAGTTCCATTGATTTTTAAAACAAATAGTTTAATTAAAGAATTCCATCTTTATAATTTATTTCCTTTACATACATTTCCTTATTGTATTTTAACTAAATTTCATTTCGTCACTTAATAAAATTACCTTTTATCCTATAATAAACTTCCCTTTGACTCTTAATACAATTTCTTATTCGTTTTTCTTAATAGCATCTTCTTGTTATTTCTTAATAAAATTCACTTATCAACTACAATAATATTTCAAGAGTTTAAATCTTTTCAAAAATTCAACTTTAACTGATTACAGTTTATTAGATACTTTTATTTTTTTTTCTAAATTTTAATTTGAAGTAGATTCACATTTCAATAATATTTTCTATTGAGTTTTATTTGACTTCGTTAAATTAAATTATTTCGTTTATAAATTCCAAACTTCAATTTCAATGAAATTTTATTTCCAATAAATTTAATTCACACACAAATCTATATCAATGAATCCATCCAGTCATCTCACAACATATATCAATAAACAGTAAATATTTTGAGGAATCCTGTTGGATCCCTCCAACATGTTTCCCTGCATCCACAGATGTTAGCACAAGATAAAATACCAATTCCACTTCGAGGTGGAATATCGCGGTATATGGGATTATAAATATCATCCGCTATTATGCGGCGCATAGGGTCTCATCCGCTATATAATGCGGGAATATCAAATTCAATATATACATATGCCAATATATATATATTGATATATATACTACTATATATAATAATATCATCCAATCAGACAGTCAATTAACATCCAATAATTTGAATTTTACTGAGTGAGATTAACTCACCTTTGCTATTAAGTTGCGATCCTTTCCAATCTCGACTCGTTTTCGTCTTTTGACCTTGAATAAACAATTATATGAATTTTATTAATACTTGAACTAGTCGACCAATTAATTATCGTTTAACAAATTTTTCTTTTAGAAAACTCTTAGTAGTTAAAATAGCTAACTAATTTGATTAACAAATTAATTAATCATATATACATATATTATTTAAAAATGAACTGATAGATTTAAAATGTGAATAAGTATATTTATTTTATTTCATTCCAACTGCCCACAGAATAATCTATATAGACCTTAAACAAATCCTCCTTTTACAAAGCTTCGTGACTAGTATAAATTAAAGAAGTCAATTAACGAATAAGTTACCTTATTTTAGGATAAGCTTGTAAAGGGAAATATGTAAAAGTATATTATATATATATATATATATATATTAGGAACTACGTATATTTTTGTACTTAACCTCTATAGATTCCATAAAAATAAATTTAGAAAAACCTTTAACATTTTCGTTTAAACCTTATCTATATATCGTTATTTCAACTGTCTGTGAAAATTTCCCATAAAAAAAATTACAGTTGAATATATATGTATATTATTATTACTATTTTATATAAAATCGAATAAAATAAAAAGAGGCCATACCCAAAACCACAATCACCATCTGAAATCGCGACCACTGCCTCGAGCACGCCGCCGCAGTCGCCAGTCGAAGTCTAACTCCATAACTCGCGAAAATCACTCGTGAAATCCCAAGTTGCCGCCATCACCTCCTGAAGAATCGCGACTCCTTCCTTGAACTCGAATCCCGGCTATATGCGTGACCACGCGAGAACCCCACTCGCGAGCCCCGGCCACCGCCCTGACGTTGCCATCGAAACCCACATCGAGTTAATCCAAAGCCTCTGTCTTTTGCCACTTGCGTCATTCGGCTACACCACTTCCTGCTCGAGCCATAAATCTCGTGACTCCGCCCTAATCGAAATCGAGTTGCGACCAATACAATGGTTCCCTGTCGAAGTCGAGATCGATTTCGATTTCAAAAAAAAAATATTATATATGGAGACGAATTCGATTTGAGGAAAGAAAAAAACAGCCGGTGTTCTATTTTCAAAGAGGAATTTCGATGTGGAAGTGGGAAGAATAAATGGGTTTTGAAAAGAACGAAAACTTCGTTCCAACATTTTCTGCTCTGTTGATTCGAATTCCAAAAATAGAAAGATATGTGATTTATAAAAAGAAGCTGGATTTGCTTTTAGCTTCTAAGGGAAGACAATGAGTACGATGAAGTAGAAAGGAGTAGGTCGGCTGAGATAAAATAAGTCAGCTGTGATTTGATGAAGGATATTTAAACGATGAAAATTTTAAATTGAACAGACGACCGTTAAATTCAATTTTAATTCGTCTATTATTTCCAGTATTATTAATATATATTTTATAAGCCGTTAAAATAATTTCAACAAGCTTACAATTTCAGATTTAAATATTTTAACCGCTATTTAATTATCACTGTAATAATTAATCGATTCATTCAATTGATTGTTATATTTAAATTCTGAATTCGTTTTACTTTAAATAAAACCAAACTTTTCATATAAAATCAAATTATACTCCAATTTAAATATTTAAATCCGTTTAAATTAATCGTCCAAAAATCCGGGTTGTTACATTCCTCCCCCCTTAAAAGAATTTCGTCCCCGAAATTACTTGGGCAGAAGAACATTCCAAACCCATTAACTATTTCTCAAATCCAAATAGTACCAACCACTTCCCATAAATCTTTTTAATAAAGGACACACTATCTCTCTTATTAACATTCCCAATTTATCTATAAGTTTCAAACAATATCACATACTTATCGATTCAAATTTAAATTTGAATTCAAATTTTAAATTATCAAAAAAAAATTCTCAAAATTTTTCTAACTTCCTAAAATTTTGAAAAATTTTGCCAGCGTCTCCTTTGCGCGGATAGCTCGGTACTACTACAAAATGGCTCTACGGCCCCAAATTTCAAAAAAGAAAAACAAAAGCCAAGTGGCTAGATCAAAATCCAATCAAATTTCATACAGAAATTTAAATACATACCTTTTTGTTGAGAAATCTTATTTATCTTCTGCGATCAAATCTCAATTTCTCTTGTTATTAAATAACATGTACTATTTTGCAATAATCTCTAATCACAGCAATCCAATTTGATTTTCAATTATTAACTTAGCATACTCTTATATTATTACTTTCACTATACCATTTGATTTTAATTTACTTCTATTCGAATTCTCATTTTCAAATTCATTCGAATCAAATATCCCTTTTATTTTAAATATTGAATTCTATCCACATTATCTCATCCTTTTTAATCTACAACTTTTACTTAACCCGACTTCAAAATGAATTCAAATACTATTCGCATTCAACTTAAGTGATTAACAACTCATTTGCTTGACTCAAATTCATTTTTAAGTCCAAACAACTCATTTTCAATTTAATTGATTTCAAAAATCAATATTTGTTACTTATCAACTTATAGTAACAACAAGTCATATTTATAAACAATGTACACAAAGCCGTTTATAAACAATTGGTAAGGTCCCAATATTAATCCAATTGCTTTACTCGACTTTCAAATTATCCTACCCAGTTTCAGAATGATTTCCAATATTATTCTCTTTACATTCAATTCATTGCACTTCAAACAACTCACGTCCTTTGTATTTGATTCCAAAAAAAGCAAATTTTATTTACTATCACTATTCCACAGAATTTTATTTTATCCCAATTGACGTCGAACGACCAATTAAAATAATTCGACGACATTCATTGTACAATTTTCTTTAGTTCTACAATCATTTAAAATTGATTTCAACTCAATTTATATTAAATTTCATTCCATTCTAATTTATTTCCAAACCATATTTGTGCATTGATTTTATTTTTTACATTGAATCTCTTCCTTTTACCACTTAGCTCAATTAATTTATTTATTCCATTCATTTAAAATTTCAATCCCCATGTTCGATTCATTCTCGAACTTCTTTAATTAATTACAAGACCATTTCCATTTTATTTACACACAATTGGATTTTTCGCACTTCAAACCATTTTTATTTGAATCCAATTTCATTTTATAATTAACCAAATCAAGTTGAATTTCATATTTAACTCAAAGTTTCCTTCTTTCATTTACTCAAATTCCCTCCCAATTTTATTAATCCACTATTCATCTTTTATTTAATCAATTTAAATTTCTTTCACATATTCAATTTGTTTCACGCTAGTTTATTTCCATTTTCAATTCAACATCTGAATTTTATCACAAATTCCATTTCGTTTTTTTTGAGTTCACTTTTATAAGTTAAGTTTGGACTTCATTTCATTTTAACTTACTTTTATTTATTCTATTTTGCGTTAGAATTTCACACTTAGATTTATAAGTCACACACTTGTTTATATTCACACTTCCATTCATTAACAATCAATCTCATTCACCTACTATAATTTGGGATTATATACTCTCACCCAACAAGTATATACTTTTATTTCAATACCTTTAACCTTATGGGCTATTTCAATTTATTTACCCCAATCCAATTCTTATTCAACTTACTTTCACTCATTAAAGTAAGAATTCAATTCCACTCAATAGTATCTATAACTTCACTGAATTTCATTACAATTAAATTTTGTTTATCCTATTTTCAGTTAAATATAGAATCATACTATTCTCTTGCAAACAATTCCATATTTATTTTTGATTTGATTTTGATTTACCAAATCCATTTCATCTACTAATTTATTCAGTTTGCTTATCCACTTATTTATTTTAACCTTTAATTCTCATTCACAATTCCTTTCCAACTCGATTTATTAAATTATAAGGCCATTTCCAATTTTACTTCCTACTTCCTTGCATTTTATATGTAGTTCCATATATTTTGTTTTAAATCCAACTTAATAATACCTTGATTAAGTTGACTAACAATATTCATTGAATATTATCTGTAACTTCAATTCCATTTCACGATCAAACTATTAACTCACCATTCAATTTATCTTGAATCAATTTAAAGCTCATTGACGAATTTAATTTACTCATTTCATTCCAAATTAGCTTACCTTCCTTTCAATTCAATATATGATTTTATCACAAAAATCATTTCATTTTATTCCTTCAGTTTATTTCTAATTTGTAATTCAAGTTTGAATTTCTATTGCATTACTAAAGTGCAAAACAATTCTATTTTGTAATTCAGGTTCGGATTTATTCATTTCCCAAATATTAAACAATTTTATTTTGCTTATATCTCCCTTTCAAATTTTATAAGCCATACATTCATTTTCACCTTTAACTTGAGATCTTAACTGTATTAGGCAATGCATACCTTAATTCAACCATTTAAATTTCTTTTGAAAGGCAATCGAAGTTTATTTATGTAACATCCCGGAAATTCGTTAAATAATTTAACGAATAATTTTTTTTATTTATGAAATTTTAAGAGAAATAAAATCACGTATTATCAAAAGTAAAACAACACTTAACAAAAGATAAAGCAACACTTATACTAGAACAAAACAAAATAAAAATAAACACTAGTTAAATAAAGTAAGAACATTTATATACAAACAACTCTTTATAAAAGCAAAACAACAAAGAAAACAAAGTTACCAAACTAAAGTATATAAGCCTCAATATAAGAAAAATGAAAACCAAGGCAGCCTACATAAGATATTTCAACTTAATAACATGTGCTGAAGTGTACAAAGCAAATCGAATAGCATGCTTTCAATTAATGCAGCCGTGAATACATGCTTGCATTTAATGTTTTCAAGCCTACCCATCACTACAAAGTACAAGCCTATAACATTATACAACACAAAGATATCAGTACTTCACCTAAAAGCCTGCCCACCTCTTTCTATACACATGTATAAACCTTTAGGTTATTTTCATTCAAACACCATAGTCTCTGCCTAAATTCGTTTAAACCAAACTGAGAAAAGAACAAAAATTTAAAGGAGAGAAGAACATCACTTTATTTCAAAACTAGAAAGCAGTTTACAGAAGAGGGGAAGAAGATCAAGAAATATCAAAACTGCAGTTTTTTTAAAACCAGAGTCTCTGTTTCAAAATTCTCAGGTGAGTAAACATGATTTTATAAAGGATATAAAGTTTATTTGAAACAGTTTAAACTTCAATTATCACTGCTTTGTTCATATTCCAGTTTATAGCATCCCAGTGATGCTCTGTACCATTCATACAGGGATTTCCATTGTTTTTAAAAATTGAAGTCTATTTGTTTTAATCACTGACAAGCCTGGGTTTTCAAATAAATCAAGTATCTAATCCTTAAACAAGATTTTATAAAGTAATTAAACATACAGTAGGTAATATTTCCTCTGAAACTTTGTTTACAGGTATTAAAACGAAATTTGCTAAAAAATTAATTGTTGTAAAATATTGATTCAATATTATAATCTGAATCTATACTTCAAAATTTGATTTTTGAACCTTGAATGAAGAATTTTAGTTGGGGATTCAAAGTGCAGTTCACAAATGGACTGAAAATACATTTTGGGCAATATAGGTTGATCCAATTAATTTTAATTGTTGAAATTTTGTATGATGCAAGCATGAAGATGTATTAACCTAGGAAAAATGCTAAACAATTTTTCTAATGCATGGATTATTGGGTTGAGTCAAATATAGGGTTTGGGTTCCAGTTTTCTTTATGATCTGTAAATTTGTGTTTAAGTCGCCATCACGTGATCGAGTGGATCGCGCTTCGAGGAGGTGGTTGAGGAAGGTCTGGACATGGCGTTGGCGAGGCAGTTTCGTTTTCGGTGGTCGGCATTCGAATGGCGAGGCGATTTTCTCATGATTGTGCGAAATGATGGTTGGAGCTACAGGCTCTATTTCGATTTTGACTTTTAATCGAAACACTGAGGATTGATTCCGAGTGTAGGGTAGATGAGAGATTTGCGGAGGAGAGTGAGGTTCGCCGGAGCATCGCCGTGGTGACGTGCACGTGGATGTGCACGTTCGTGTGCATCAGATTGATCAGTGAGTGGGTTTTTGAGGAAGACGAAGTTTTCTCGGGGCAGACTCGAAGTATCAATCGAAGTGACTCGAAGAAAAAGGGTGATGGGGGGAGACTCGAAGTCGGGCTCGAGTAATTGAGTGTCTGGCCCGAGTTTCAGATCTGGACAGTATAATAAGTTTAAATTTCAAAAGTTACTCAAGATTAAATTAAATTGCTAACTATTTCTTTCAAAATAATTAATGGTAAATTATTAATAAAAGGAGTAATTAACTAGGCAAGTAAGAACGATTTATTTTTTTATTTAAGATTGGTAATTAATGAGTAGGGGTAAATTAAATTAAGGTAATAATTAAGAAGTAAATCACATATTCAAATCCGTTAACTTAAAATAAATTTATTTATAATGGTTAAATAAGGATTGAGTAATTAATGATTTGAAACTACTTTAAAATTAAAAGACAGATGATTAATAAAGTAAATTAAGATTTAATAAATTTAGAATTAAGTAAAATAAAACATTAATTGGAAAATGATTAGTAAAGACATTTACGTAGTTAATTCAGTTTAATCAAAATTACTTGAATCGACGATGATTGACCATCATCAAATATTTTGTATTAGATTGATATTTCTGTTATGATACCGTGATTGTTTTATATTTCACTGTGATTATGGTTTGTTCTGTACTGATGTGAAAAAAAAAACCCCATTGGCCGTAAAACGGTATTTAAACCTCGATGCGACAGGGGATCGGATTTCAGTTTGTTATCCGAAGCCCACATCGAATCTATGAATTGTTGTGAATAACATATCCACATGTTTTTGAAATTAACGCTCACTATTCGGGTTACCCATTCCGAATAGTGATACGTCGTATATGGATGGCATTTGAAGACCGGTGTTGAAGACCGGATATTTTCGAAAATGAAAGGACAACCTGTCGAATGTCTCTGCACCGAGTTGCTCCGGTATAGAGATTTATATCACTCTTTTGTGACGGGAAGTCCGGACGTGATTAGAAAATTATCCGGATTGCAAGGACTTCTTTGGAAGTGCCTTCGGTTCTGTTCGAACCCGGAACAGACTTGTATGGATACATGTCCGACATTACACCTTGAGATATAAAGCCGATTTCTTTCAAATACATTTCTGTTGGTGGCGGAGAATTTATTCTCTTAGCTTAACACCCTTCTCTGAGACGTACGAGCTCAGAGGTTATGTAGTTGAAATTTATCAGCGATATATCCCAATTTGGTAATGTGACATGCTGAGTGTTGCTGTGTGATGATCAGTGTTTGATCATTTGTGATATGATCATTTGTTTGATCATTTATCTTTGTGGTCATAGGTTGATCATCTGTTGACCCAAAGCATGGCTTTGTGACAAAGCGTAGCTTTGTGGACGAGACTTCGTCGAGCCTCACACCCCGGAATGGTCAAAACAGGAAAGATGCAGCAAGGTTATAGGGAGTAGCGCCCCTTAGTGTATGTTCATTTCCTTCTGGATAGAAGTGGTAACATGGTATGGAGCCCAGATACTTTACTTATGTGGATATCGCAGATATACATTTATTATCTTTGTGATTTGTTGCTCGGGGCCCCGGTTAAAGGTTGGTTACAACCGGGAGATAGCATACTCGTGTCAGTAGTTACCTATTTTTGCAGAGGTAACCCGGCCTTGTGTTGGCAGAGATCCGGTTAGGTTCTCGGGACGTCCTTCCAGAGGCGTTTCCATGTGGCAATGGGAAGTTCCTTGGCCTGACCATTTGTTGGAAATCCAAAGAAACAATACGAGACTTGTACGGTTTTAGTTGTAGAACCTGCCATTTAATATGGTAGCTATAGTAGGCATACTATAATGGTACCTATGCTGGCTAAGATTAATATTCTACTTTCGAAATGTTTTTCCACACTATGCACTAATAATAATATTAAAAAGGATTTGATTTTGCGTAGTAAGCATCGTTGACTATCATAAGAAGAAATCTCCTCCAAGTCTGCGTTTGCATTGTGTGTGTGGCGGGAGGTCTTATGGTAGTTTCATTTTCCAAAAGCATTGCGAATTTACTTTAAATTCTTTTATTGTCCGTTTTTAAAAGATAAACTGTTTTGTTTACTCATACCAGTCCCATGACTGATCCGGAGTTTATTGTTTTCTTTCCTAAACTCTGGGTGCCCATTATTTCCACACGGGCAGCCTAGTAGCAGGTTTTCCGTATTTTGGACTAAGCTGTATTTTGGAGCTCTTATCTTGGAGATATTCTTAGGAGCTTTTTGGAGATCTCAGGTGTTTAGCTTTAGAGAGTCCGTTATCACTTCTTTCATCTGGAGACTTTTGGATATATGATTACTGTTGTATTATCATGATGTTGTATTTGGAGTTGTAGTATCTGTATTAAATACTCTGATGTAGTATGGATTATATATATATCGATGCTGTATCTGTGATGATATTTATGATATTGATTCTGTTCCGCTGTTTTATATTCATCTAATTGTTGTTATAAGCTCCATCCGAACTGAAATTTGACGTTTGAATTTTGGCAGTCGAATACAAGTGAAGTATTTGATGTCTATTTTCGAATGAAGAATTTTGGGTCGTGACAAATTGGTATCAGAGCTTTTGGTTGAGTAAGAACTTAAGCTACGGAGTATAACACATTAGATGGCTCATTAGAGATAGGGTGAAGTATACCCTAGAATGAGTATAACCAAGACTGAAAACTTTAAAATTCTTAGTCTGTTTCTTTTACTGCTGATATTCCTTAAGATATTCGTCCGTATATCTAAATCAATTTTCTTACTAATTTCAGATAAGTAAGAATGAGCGGACGCAGAGGAAGACCAAGGGGTCAAGTAAATGCCCCAGCACAAAACCAAGGTCCTCCAGCAGTAGTGGCGGCAATGGATATCCAGCAGCAGCCTGATCTGGCTGATTTGAATAAGAAATTCGAAAGGCTTGGTGGAAAACCATTCATTGGCAAAGAGTCAATTATTGAGGCTCAAGCTTGGGTCAGATTATGTGAGAAAATTTTTAAAGGGCTTAAGCTGCAAGACGAGCAGAAGAGACTTATAGCTTCTTGGCAACTCCAAGAAGAGGCTTCAGCCTGGTGGGAAACCGTCATTGTTGATGAATCCGAGGAGGAGTTTTCTTGGGATCGTTTTAAGGAGGTGTTTGAAAAGCGTTATATGCCGTCGGCGGGAATTTCCAGAATGTATCAAGAATTTTTGGATTTAAAGCAAGGAAGCCTGACTTTTGAAGAATACTTAAACAAGTTCAACGAACTATCCCGTTTTGGTCCAGAATTGTTAAGCACACCTCTAAAGAAGAATGAAAGGTTTATCCGGGGAATGAACCAGAAATATCACGAAAGAATGACAGCGCACGTCAAGGAATCTTTTTCAGATCTTATTGATATGGGATACAGGTATGCTACACTGGATATGCAGGAAATTCCAAAGGAAGGAGGAAATTCAAATAATCAGAACTGGAAGAAAAGAAAGTTTGGGGGCAAGAAGCCACAGCAAGGCAACGATAAAAAGAGCAATCAAGGAAATTCGACTAGCAACATAACTTGTTACAATTGCAATGAGAAGGGCCATTATTCAAACAGCTGCACAAAACCAAAGAAGCAAGTTAACAAGGAACAACCGGTGAAGAATGAGCAATATAAGCCCAGAAAATGTTACGCCTGTCAGGGAGAGGGACATGTTATCAAAAACTGCCCAATGATGAAGCAAGCACAGGTGGCAAATGTTTACGCGATAAAGAAAGATCCTTCCACTTCGAAAGCTGATAAAGGAAAAGGTGTTCTGGAAGGTAACCTTACTATTAATGGTAGAACTATTAGAGTTTTATTTGACTCGGGAGCTTCACATAGTTTTATCTCCCAACAAACCGTAAAAGAATTAGGACTTAAAGCTAGATTTTCTGCCGATCCTATTTGCGTGAAAAATCCAGTTGGAGGTCCCGCAAATCTTTGTTTATATTGCAAGAAAGTTCCTATTTCATATGATAGTTATCGATTTCCTATCAACCTTTATATCCTCGAATTTAATGAATTTGAAATCATACTCGGAATGAATTGGTTATCGAAATACGAAGCTATATTGGAGTGTAATGATCGGACCGCTTTGGTCAAAACGAACCTTGGAAATTTTATTGAAATCTCTTGTGAGAATCCGAGTCCAAGAAGAGATGGATTGATGTATACTTTGGGATATCCTGAACCCACTTTGCTGTCTATACCTGTTGTTCGGGAATTTTCCGACGTATTTGAAGAAGTAAATTCCTTACCTCCGCACAGAGAAATAGCATTCCGAATTGACTTAATACCCAATGCTCGTCCTGTTGTTCACGCAAGTCGCAGGATGGCACCTAAGGAGAAAATTGAATTAGTCAATCAAACTCGAGATCTGCTGAAGAAAGGATTGATTCGCCCTAGTGTTTCCGAATGGGGTTCAGCCGTCGTATTTGTAGCTAAATCAGACGGATCTTTGAGATTGTGTGTAGATTACCGTGATCTTAATAAACAAACTCTCAAGAACAAATTCCCTTTACCTAGAATTGACGATCTATTTGATCAACTTCATGGCGCTCGATTCTTTTCTAAGATGGATCTAGCTCAGGGATTCCATCAACTGCGAATAGCTGAGGATTGTGTTCATTTTACTGCTTTTAGGGGTCCAGACATGTTCTACGAGTGGTTAGTTATGCCTTTTGGACTGACCAACGCTCCTGCGTACTTCGTGGATTTAATGACCCGAGTATTTCGAGAAGTGTTGAACAAATTTGTCCTTGTATTTATTGATGATATCTTAATTTTCTCCAAAACTGAAGAGGAGCATTCTGAACATCTCAGAATTGTTTTGGAAATATTGAGGACGAATGTCTTATTCGCTAAATTTTCTAAGTGTCACTTTTGGGTCAAAGAAGTCAAATTTCTCGGTCATATTATTAATGAAGAAGGGATTTCTGTTGATCCAAGCAAGATTTCTGCAATTATGGACTGGAAGCAACCCACTACTCCTAGAGAAGTTCGAAGTTTTCTCGGTTTAGCGGGATATTATAGGAAGTTTGTACAGGATTTTTCTAAGTTGGCTAGCCCATTGACTAAGCTGACAATGAAGAATGCTAAATTTGATTGGACTTCAAGATGTGATGAAGTTTTCCAGGAATTGAAAAAGAGATTGACTACTGCTCCTGTTCTCGTTATTATTAATGGGAACCAAGGCTTATCTGTCTATACTGATGCGTGTGGGGACGGGGTAGGTGCAGTATTAATGCAAAATGGAAAGGTAGTTGCCTACGCGAGTAGACAATTACGTCCGCATGAGAAGAATTACCCGACACATGATTTGGAGCTTTTGGCTATTGTTTTCGCTTTAAAAATCTGGCGACACTATCTTCTGGGTAAGAATCTTTTCAGCTTCTTAACAATTTACGAAATTAACTAAATAAATATACTTAATAAACTCTTCTTGTTTTAGGTGAAAAATTCGAATTATTCACCGACCATAAATCCTTGAAATATCTTTTCACCCAGAAGGATCTGAATTTGCGACAACAACGTTGGTTGGAATTTCTGGCATCCTATGACTTGGATATTCTTTACACTCCGGGAAAAGCCAATGTAGTTGCCGATGCTTTAAGTAGAAAGCACGCTCTTCTTGCTCATCTTGTTATTGCTCCTACTCTTCTTGGAAAGGTCGCCAACAAGCAAAATGAGGACCTGTTTCTTCAGGAAATATATGGGAGGATTCGTCGAGGTGAAGATTCTAGTTTTAAAATTGATAATAATGGGGTTATAAGGATGAAAGGCAGGATTTGTGTTCCAGACTCCCCTGATCTAAAGCGTGAAGTATTGGACGAATGCCACAAGTCCAAATTCAGTATCCATCCAGGAATCAACAAAATGTATCGAGACATTAAAAGAACATTCTGGTGGAAGACGATGAAGAGAGACATATCGATATATGTGAGTCGCTGTGCTACTTGTCAACAAATCAAAAGCGATCAAAGGAAAGTGGCCGGTTTACTTCAACCTTTGGAAGTACCGAAATGGAAGTGGGATCAGGTATCGATGGATTTCATCGACGGATTGCCACGAACCAAGAAGGGAAATGAAGCGATTTGGGTTATAGTGGATCGTCTAACCAAAACTGCTCACTTTATTCCAGTGAAATCCACTCGGACTGCAGAAAGCTTAGCAGGTATATACGTAAAAGAAATTGTTCGCCTCCATGGTATTCCCAGTAGTATAGTGAGTGATCGTGACCCGATCTTCACTAGTAGATTTTGGGAAGCATTTCAGGATGCTTTGGGAACGAAATTAAATTTCAGTACTGCTTATCACCCGCAAACAGATGGACAGACTGAAAGGGTCAACCGAATTCTAGAAGACTTATTACGTTCTTGTGTTCATGATTTTGGTGGTTCATGGGAGGACCATTTGCATCTGGTTGAATTCTCATATAATAACAGCTATCAGGCCAGTCTGGAAATGGCTCCTTTCGAAGTTTTATATGGTCGTCCGTGTCGATCACCTATATGCTGGATAGAATCAGGTGACAGACTTGTCTTAGGTCCAGATATGATCAAAGAAGCCACTGAGAAGGTTGACTTTATTCGCAAGAAATTATTAACTGCCCAAAGCCGTCATAAGAGTTATTATGACCGCCGAAGAAGATTTTTGGAATTTCAAGTTGGAGATTCTGTATTTCTGAAAGTATCTCCGATGCGGGGTGTATTAAGATTCGGGAAAACTGGAAAGCTAGCACCGCGTTATATTGGTCCTTTTCCTATTCTGGAAAGGATTGGTCCTCTAGCATATCGAGTACAGCTACCCGACTGGTTGTCTGGCGTGCATAATGTGTTTCACATTTCTAATCTTCGGAAGTATGTGCACGACCCAGATGATATTATTGAAGAAGCTGCTCAACAGGATCTGGAAATCACCCCTAATTTGGCAGTACAGAGGGAACCGATAAAAATTGTTGATCGTGAGGAGAAGCGATTGCGAAACAAAGTTGTGAAGCTAGTCAAAGTTCAATGGAGTGGCAATCCAAAGGACTGTACTTGGGAGACTGAAGATAATATGAAGAAATCATATCCCAACTGCAGAATAGACATCTCGACTTAAAACTGTAAGTCATTTCTTTATTTCGAATTCGTATATTCTTCGTTTACGTTTCTTTTTCTTTCAATTTCGAGGACGAAATTTTCTAAAGTAGGGGATATTGTAACATCCCGGAAATTCGTTAAATAATTTAACGAATAATTTTTTTTATTTATGAAATTTTAAGAGAAATAAAATCACGTATTATCAAAAGTAAAACAACACTTAACAAAAGATAAAGCAACACTTATACTAGAACAAAACAAAATAAAAATAAACACTAGTTAAATAAAGTAAGAACATTTATATACAAACAACTCTTTATAAAAGCAAAACAACAAAGAAAACAAAGTTACCAAACTAAAGTATATAAGCCTCAATATAAGAAAAATGAAAACCAAGGCAGCCTACATAAGATATTTCAACTTAATAACATGTGCTGAAGTGTACAAAGCAAATCGAATAGCATGCTTTCAATTAATGCAGCCGTGAATACATGCTTGCATTTAATGTTTTCAAGCCTACCCATCACTACAAAGTACAAGCCTATAACATTATACAACACAAAGATATCAGTACTTCACCTAAAAGCCTGCCCACCTCTTTCTATACACATGTATAAACCTTTAGGTTATTTTCGTTCAAACACCATAGTCTCTGCCTAAATTCGTTTAAACCAAACTGAGAAAAGAACAAAAATTTAAAGGAGAGAAGAACATCACTTTATTTCAAAACTAGAAAGCAGTTTACAGAAGAGGGGAAGAAGATCAAGAAATATCAAAACTGCAGTTTTTTTAAAACCAGAGTCTCTGTTTCAAAATTCTCAGGTGAGTAAACATGATTTTATAAAGGATATAAAGTTTATTTGAAACAGTTTAAACTTCAATTATCACTGCTTTGTTCATATTCCAGTTTATAGCATCCCAGTGATGCTCTGTACCATTCATACAGGGATTTCCATTGTTTTTAAAAATTGAAGTCTATTTGTTTTAATCACTGACAAGCCTGGGTTTTCGAATAAATCAAGTATCTAATCCTTAAACAAGATTTTATAAAGTAATTAAACATACAGTAGGTAATATTTCCTCTGAAACTTTGTTTACAGGTATTAAAACGAAATTTGCTAAAAAATTAATTGTTGTAAAATATTGATTCAATATTATAATCTGAATCTATACTTCAAAATTTGATTTTTGAACCTTGAATGAAGAATTTTAGTTGGGGATTCAAAGTGCAGTTCACAAATGGACTGAAAATACATTTTGGGCAATATAGGTTGATCCAATTAATTTTAATTGTTGAAATTTTGTATGATGCAAGCATGAAGATGTATTAACCTAGGAAAAATGCTAAACAATTTTTCTAATGCATGGATTATTGGGTTGAGTCAAATATAGGGTTTGGGTTCCAGTTTTCTTTATGATCTGTAAATTTGTGTTTAAGTCGCCATCACGTGATCGAGTGGATCGCGCTTCGAGGAGGTGGTTGAGGAAGGTCTGGACATGGCGTTGGCGAGGCAGTTTCGTTTTCGGTGGTCGGCATTCGAATGGCGAGGCAATTTTCTCATGATTGTGCGAAATGATGGTTGGAGCTACAGGCTCTATTTCGATTTTGACTTTTAATCGAAACACTGAGGATTGATTCCGAGTGTAGGGTAGATGAGAGATTTGCGGAGGAGAGTGAGGTTCGCCGGAGCATCGCCGTGGTGACGTGCACGTGGATGTGCACGTTCGTGTGCATCAGATTGATCAGTGAGTGGGTTTTTGAGGAAGACGAAGTTTTCTCGGGGCAGACTCGAAGTATCAATCGAAGTGACTCGAAGAAAAAGGGTGATGGGGGGAGACTCGAAGTCGGGCTCGAGTAATTGAGTGTCTGGCCCGAGTTTCAGATCTGGACAGTATAATAAGTTTAAATTTCAAAAGTTACTCAAGATTAAATTAAATTGCTAACTATTTCTTTCAAAATAATTAATGGTAAATTATTAATAAAAGGAGTAATTAACTAGGCAAGTAAGAACGATTTATTTTTTTTATTTAAGATTGGTAATTAATGAGTAGGGGTAAATTAAATTAAGGTAATAATTAAGAAGTAAATCACATATTCAAATCCGTTAACTTAAAATAAATTTATTTATAATGGTTAAATAAGGATTGAGTAATTAATGATTTGAAACTACTTTAAAATTAAAAGACAGATGATTAATAAAGTAAATTAAGATTTAATAAATTTAGAATTAAGTAAAATAAAACATTAATTGGAAAATGATTAGTAAAAACATTTACGTAGTTAATTCAGTTTAATCAAAATTACTTGAATCGACGATGATTGACCATCATCAAATATTTTGTATTAGATTGATATTTCTGTTATGATACCGTGATTGTTTTATATTTCACTGTGATTATGGTTTGTTCTGTACTGATGTGAAAAAAAAAAACCCCCCATTGGCCGTAAAACGGTATTTAAACCTCGATGCGACAGGGGATCGGATTTCAGTTTGTTATCCGAAGCCCACATCGAATCTATGAATTGTTGTGAATAACATATCCACATGTTTTTGAAATTAACGCTCACTATTCGGGTTACCCATTCCGAATAGTGATACGTCGTATATGGATGGCATTTGAAGACCGGTGTTGAAGACCGGATATTTTCGAAAATGAAAGGACAACCTGTCGAATGTCTCTGCACCGAGTTGCTCCGGTATAGAGATTTATATCACTCTTTTGTGACGGGAAGTCCGGACGTGATTAGAAAATTATCCGGATTGCAAGGACTTCTTTGGAAGTGCCTTCGGTTCTGTTCGAACCCGGAACAGACTTGTATGGATACATGTCCGACATTACACCTTGAGATATAAAGCCGATTTCTTTCAAATACATTTCTGTTGGTGGCGGAGAATTTATTCTCTTAGCTTAACACCCTTCTCTGAGACGTACGAGCTCAGAGGTTATGTAGTTGAAATTTATCAGCGATATATCCCAATTTGGTAATGTGACATGCTGAGTGTTGCTGTGTGATGATCAGTGTTTGATCATTTGTGATATGATCATTTGTTTGATCATTTATCTTTGTGGTCATAGGTTGATCATCTGTTGACCCAAAGCATGGCTTTGTGACAAAGCGTAGCTTTGTGGACGAGACTTCGTCGAGCCTCACACCCCGGAATGGTCAAAACAGGAAAGATGCAGCAAGGTTATAGGGAGTAGCGCCCCTTAGTGTATGTTCATTTCCTTCTGGATAGAAGTGGTATCATGGTATGGAGCCCAGATACTTTACTTATGTGGTTATCGCAGATATACATATATTATCTTTGTGATTTGTTGCTCGGGGCCCCGGTTAAAGGTTGGTTACAACCGGGAGATGGCATACTCGTGTCAGTAGTTACCTATTTTTGCAGAGGTAACCCGGCCTTGTGTTGGCAGAGATCCGGTTAGGTTCTCGGGACGTCCTTCCAGAGGCGTTTCCATGTGGCAATGGGAAGTTCCTTGGCCTGACCATTTGTTGGAAATCCAAAGAAACAATACGAGACTTGTACGGTTTTAGTTGTAGAACCTGCCATTTAATATGGTAGCTATAGTAGGCATACTATAATGGTACCTATGCTGGCTAAGATTAATATTCTACTTTCGAAATGTTTTTCCACACTATGCACTAATAATAATATTAAAAAGGATTTGATTTTGCGTAGTAAGCATCGTTGACTATCATAAGAAGAAATCTCCTCCAAGTCTGCGTTTGCATTGTGTGTGTGGCGGGAGGTCTTATGGTAGTTTCATTTTCCAAAAGCATTGCGAATTTACTTTAAATTCTTTTATTGTCCGTTTTTAAAAGATAAACTGTTTTGTTTACTCATACCAGTCCCATGACTGATCCGGAGTTTATTGTTTTCTTTCCTAAACTCTGGGTGCCCATTATTTCCACACGGGCAGCCTAGTAGCAGGTTTTCCGTATTTTGGACTAAGCTGTATTTTGGAGCTCTTATCTTGGAGATATTCTTAGGAGCTTTTTGGAGATCTCAGGTGTTTAGCTTTAGAGAGTCCGTTATCACTTCTTTCATCTGGAGACTTTTGGATATATGATTACTGTTGTATTATCATGATGTTGTATTTGGAGTTGTAGTATCTGTATTAAATACTCTGATGTAGTATGGATTATATATATATCGATGCTGTATCTGTGATGATATTTATGATATTGATTCTGTTCCGCTGTTTTATATTCATCTAATTGTTGTTATAAGCTCCATCCGAACTGAAATTTGACGTTTGAATTTTGGCAGTCGAATACAAGTGAAGTATTTGATGTCTATTTTCGAATGAAGAATTTTGGGTCGTGACAATTTATATAACATCCAAGGCCATATGTATTCCATCCATACTTGAATTGGATTTTATTTACAAATTCAAACTATTTTTTTTATTTAATCCAATTGCATAATAATTTTAACTTATGTTTAATTCACTTACAATTTCAATTGAATTTCTAATTATAACTCGAGTTTCGTTTTCAAATTCCATTATTAACTCAAATCCCAACTTAATTTAAATATAATTGGATTTTATCCTTTAGTTTTAATTCATCTTACCTTCCATTTACTTAGCTTAAATTAATTTCAATCCATTTAATGTTCTATTAAACTTCTCAATCCAATTCATTCACATTCTGATATTTTATTTACTTCACCAATTTTATATATATTTCCTTACTTTTATTTGTATTTTCACTTTAAATTTTAATTTCAAAATTCAAATCTAATGATTTCTTGGTTATACAAACTACTTTAAATTTTATAATCTCATTTGTCTAAAATATTATCATTCAAACATCAAATATCCAAGTTATAATACTTTCAGAAAATGTTTCATTTTATATCAAAATACATTTTGGATGAAATTATTTCATTCACCCACTTTCGAAAACAATATTGTGTCGAATTGCTCTATTCAAGTGTTTAGAAACCCCTTCGATCCAGTTTTCGAGGCTGTGCCGACGAAGGTTCATATGCCACTCAATAAATCAATCAACACAATATAAAACCATTTTATATTCACTAACAAATACGCGCTCATATCTATTAATACACTCAAACTCATTCTAGAGTACTACTGACTCTATCTCTAATGAGAAATTCCCACCAGAGCCAAGGTTCTCGCTTAACCTTTCAGCTCTGATACCAAGTGAAACGACCCGCAGTTCCGTACCCCTTTAAATCGACACTATTCTCCAACATCGATTCAAAGTGAATGGAATTACGAACCATTTTGGGTTAAAGAAGAAAGAGGTAGAAGAAGAAGAACAAAAACAACATCAGAATCTCACATCGCAGCGGAAAAAAATATAATATATAGAATACAGTTTGAACTACAAAGAATCTGTACTGTCATATATACATACATACTATATCAGAGTACATCAATCAGTCATACAAAACAACTACTATATGATCATACACAGCGGAATAATAGACAAATACGGAAATACGCTCTGTCATCCAGCTCGTCTCCTGAGCTCCATAGCTATACCTGAACCTGTTTAACTCGGTCTGACCCGAGCATCATATAAAACAATACCCGAGTCAGTCTGGAATACCAGCGTGAGAAAATCACACTCAATTGGATTATTAAAGTTCAAAAATCATTTGAAAACAAAAGCATCTCGTAAGACCACGCCACAAATAAATATGTCGGGTTTTTACCTTACGATAGCTAAAACATTTTTATTAAAATTCGTCTGATATTATAATAGTGTCTATAGAAAGTAAAATAGAATCTAGCTGAAATGCTTGCATCTCACGTTTCAGCAATAGTTGGGCACAATCAAAACCGTACAGTCACGTAGTGGAGATTGGATTCCATACAATGGCTGGGCTACTGGGGTACCGCCCGTCACAGTACCTGGCCTAGATCAGAGTACCGAGGAGTACGCCCGCTCCCCTGCAACACAAGGCCGGAACCATCCCTTACTGGACAGTTCCAAGTAAGATCACCCCACGGTTGGCGCGACCAACCGCACACTAAGCCGAAATAATAAGGGACATCTAGACAGGGGAAACCTTACTCTCAAGTGGGAGCTACCCACGAAGCCTTGCTGCACCTCCCCTGTTTTAGCCATTCCCGGTTGATGAGGCTTGAGGCTAACGATTACCTTTCAAGAACGTGTCCCACTTAGAATGCTCATCGCCCACCTGACGATGTTCTGAAAGCATTCAATCCATACAAGTTGCCCTGGGTCTGGACAAACCGAATCACCGTCTTCAACTCTTCACGGTCTTCATTCGCAGTCGTTCAAACCGGATCGAAGTGGTTTTCGAGAAATTAATCTCGATCCTGGACTCTTCGAAACGATTAGCGCATTGTCCAATATTGATAGTCGGTTATTTAACTATCGATTTATCATTCACAAGCAACCATCCAAAATAAATAATTTCTCAAATTATTTATCTTAAATATCATTCAGATATTATTTCCAGTTCAACCCATTTGAAATAATTTCAAAGCTCTTTTATTCTCATGAAATCACTTATCTGATTTCTCATACTCACTCAATTGATTTAACCTTTGAAAATATTTCTTATTTTCTCATCCCTTTCTCTAAATCAATTTATACTTCTGCTTATAAATTTCCAAACTCCATTCCATCACTTAAGAAGATTTCTCCTAAATCTTATTTCATTAACAACTCTCTTATCATCACAAGAGGATTTTAAATTGGATTTTTAAAACATTTGAAAACATCTGGCTTTATCAAATAAGGAGTAATATTAGGTAGAAATATCAAAATTCATATTTAATTATTTATATATTTTCAAAGCTAGTTTTAGAAAAATTAGAGTTTATTATAAAATTTGCTAAGCCTTCCAAATAACAAATTCGATATAATTTAAGTTCAAAAATAATTCATAAAATCTTTATAGTATAGAAATTTGAAAATATTCCTTTTAAAATAATTTATAATTTTAGAAAATCCAATATCCATCTATAAATGCCTCTTGTCCAAATTCACTGTCGGAAATACCCTACTATTTCCATCCCACAATCCCATATCTCAAAATAAATTCACTTACTTATCTTCCAATATACATTGATATATCTATATCCATTTATAAATTCCATTTATAAATTTATAAAATATCTTGGAGTTCCATTGATTTTTAAAACAAATAGTTTAATTAAAGAATTCCATCTTTATAATTTATTTCCTTTACATACATTTCCTTATTGTATTTTAACTAAATTTCATTTCGTCACTTAATAAAATTACCTTTTATCCTATAATAAACTTCCCTTTGACTCTTAATACAATTTCTTATTCGTTTTTCTTAATAGCATCTTCTTGTTATTTCTTAATAAAATTCACTTATCAACTACAATAATATTTCAAGAGTTTAAATCTTTTCAAAAATTCAACTTTAACTGATTACAGTTTATTAGATACTTTTATTTTTTTTTCTAAATTTTAATTTGAAGTAGATTCACATTTCAATAATATTTTCTATTGAGTTTTATTTGACTTCGTTAAATTAAATTATTTCGTTTATAAATTCCAAACTTCAATTTCAATGAAATTTTATTTCCAATAAATTTAATTCACACACAAATCTATATCAATGAATCCATCCAGTCATCTCACAACATATATCAATAAACAGTAAATATTTTGAGGAATCCTGTTGGATCCCTCCAACCTGTTTCCCTGCATCCACAGATGTTAGCACAAGATAAAATACCAATTCCACTTCGAGGTGGAATATCGCGGTATATGGGATTATAAATATCATCCGCTATTATGCGGCGCATAGGGTCTCATCCGCTATATAATGCGGGAATATCAAATTCAATATATACATATGCCAATATATATATTGATATATATATACTACTATATATAATAATATCATCCAATCAGACAGTCAATTAACATCCAATAATTTGAATTTTACTGAGTGAGATTAACTCACCTTTGCTATTAAGTTGCGATCCTTTCCAATCTCGACTCGTTTTCGTCTTTTGACCTTGAATAAACAATTATATGAATTTTATTAATACTTGAACTAGTCGACCAATTAATTATCGTTTAACAAATTTTTCTTTTAGAAAACTCTTAGTAGTTAAAATAGCTAACTAATTTGATTAACAAATTAATTAATCATATATACATATATTATTTAAAAATGAACTGATAGATTTAAAATGTGAATAAGTATATTTATTTTATTTCATTCCAACTGCCCACAGAATAATCTATATAGACCTTAAACAAATCCTCCTTTTACAAAGCTTCGTGACTAGTATAAATTAAAGAAGTCAATTAACGAATAAGTTACCTTATTTTAGGATAAGCTTGTAAAGGGAAATATGTAAAAGTATATTATATATATATATATATATATATATATATTAGGAACTACGTATATTTTTGTACTTAACCTCTATAGATTCCATAAAAATAAATTTAGAAAAACCTTTAACATTTTCGTTTAAACCTTATCTATATATCGTTATTTCAACTGTCTGTGAAAATTTCCCAAAAAAAAAATTACAGTTGAATATATATGTATATTATTATTACTATTTTATATAAAATCGAATAAAATAAAAAGAGGCCATACCCAAAACCACAATCACCATCTGAAATCGCGACCACTGCCTCGAGCACGCCGCCGCAGTCGCCAGTCGAAGTCTAACTCCATAACTCGCGAAAATCACTCGTGAAATCCCAAGTTGCCGCCATCACCTCCTGAAGAATCGCGACTCCTTCCTTGAACTCGAATCCCGGCTATATGCGTGACCACGCGAGAACCCCACTCGCGAGCCCCGGCCACCGCCCTGACGTTGCCATCGAAACCCACATCGAGTTAATCCAAAGCCTCTGTCTTTTGCCACTTGCGTCATTCGGCTACACCACTTCCTGCTCGAGCCATAAATCTCGTGACTCCGCCCTAATCGAAATCGAGTTGCGACCAATACAATGGTTCCCTGTCGAAGTCGAGATCGATTTCGATTTCAAAAAAATATATTATATATGGAGACGAATTCGATTTGAGGAAAGAAAAAAACAGCCGGTGTTCTATTTTCAAAGAGGAATTTCGATGTGGAAGTGGGAAGAATAAATGGGTTTTGAAAAGAACGAAAACTTCGTTCCAACATTTTCTGCTCTGTTGATTCGAATTCCAAAAATAGAAAGATATGTGATTTATAAAAAGAAGCTGGATTTGCTTTTAGCTTCTAAGGGAAGACAATGAGTACGATGAAGTAGAAAGGAGTAGGTCGGCTGAGATAAAATAAGTCAGCTGTGATTTGATGAAGGATATTTAAACGATGAAAATTTTAAATTGAACAGACGACCGTTAAATTCAATTTTAATTCGTCTATTATTTCCAGTATTATTAATATATATTTTATAAGCCGTTAAAATAATTTCAACAAGCTTACAATTTCAGATTTAAATATTTTAACCGCTATTTAATTATCACTGTAATAATTAATCGATTCATTCAATTGATTGTTATATTTAAATTCTGAATTCGTTTTACTTTAAATAAAACCAAACTTTTCATATAAAATCAAATTATACTCCAATTTAAATATTTAAATCCGTTTAAATTAATCGTCCATAAATCCGGGTTGTTACACGGACTCTCAGATTTCAAAAAGAAAAGAAAAACCAAGCGGCTAGACAAGAAATCAGCAAATCTCATATTGAAATTCAAATACTTACCTTTTGTCGAGCAATTCAAATACATCTTTGAAATCAAATTTCCATTTCCCTATATACCTGTATACCCTACTAGCCATAATATCTAGTTACAACATTCAAACTATTTTGCACATTCAATTACAAAAATTTTCAATATAAACTACTTATATCATTTTTACTTCACTGTTGAAGTTATACATATTCATATCCATTCAATTTTACATTTCTAATCTCATTTGAATTCAATTCACAATTTTAATTCTATTGGAATTCAATTTTGTCTTCTATTCTGAATATTGAATTTTTTATCGATTATCGTTAGTTCACTTCATTTGCACTTGATTCCATTCAATTTATTCATTCACCTATTCATGTACTTGCAATTGCAAATTGATTCATTCAGTCACAATTTTATTTTCATAATTCAATACACAATTCCAAAGTCTTTTCAACCTTTTCAAAACCATTTTTTTGAAAACAATTTAAATTATCCTTTGAATTTTCTAAAACAAAATCCAAATTTTTTAAACAACTTCCATTTAAAACAATTTGGCAGCAATTCCTCTTTTGGAAACCCGAAAATGAACATCAGTGATGCTGCAGTCATTACCGAAGTTATTTTCCAGCGACCGAAAAGAGTTTAGAGCTTTTATCCCTCCAAAATACTTTTCAAAACCTTTGAAATTCATTTTCAAATCAAAAAGATTTAAACTTTCCAAATCTCCAAAATTTTCAAATTCTTTTCAAAACATTTCCAAAAACTTCTCTGGAATTCCGTTCCAAATTACAAATCACATTTATAATTTATATTCTTTAATTTCATTTGTATCTGAATTTTATTTCTTTAATTTTGGAGTTACGATTTCAATTTCTTATCCAATTTCATATAATAATGATAACGTTTCAATATTATCACTTTCCTAACATCCATGCAACCATATACTGTAATAATCCATAGAAAATTATTTCCTTTATATACGAAAATAGTTTTAGGCAAAATTATTTCATTTACCCTATTTTAAAATCAATACTGTGTCAGTTTATCTTGTTTAAGAGTTTAGAAACCCCTATCGATTACAGTTAGCTAGACTGCACCGACCAGAATCCATAAACAATCAACCGATAAGTCAACACAATACAAAACAATTTCATATTCACTAACAAATACGCGCTCATATCTATTATTACACTCAAACTCATTCTAGAGTACTACTGACTCTATCTCTAATGAGTAACACCCAACAGAGCAGGGTTGTCGCTTAACCATATGCTCTGATACCACGCTGTCACGTACCGAAATTTTCGACTTTCGAAAATTCGACATTGATACTCACTTTATCGACTGCCGAACAATCGAGTGCCGGAAACTCCAATATTGAGGGTTTTAAATAGAAGAAAAAGGTAGAAGAAGAAGAAAGCAGAAGAAGAAAGAAGAACAACAGAACAACATCAGAACAGAAAACAATATCAGAATCTCACATATCGTAGCGGAACAATATATAATAGATAATCACTAGCCTTTTAAAACAAAGAACTATATCAGTTTTTATACATACATCAATCAGAGTCAAGATACAACAATGGACAGTTATATAAACTTGTCCTCATACATAATACACAGCGGAATAAATATATCAGATACAAACACTACGTCTCGCCATCCATCTTGCTTCCAAAGCTCCAGAATATCCAGAATATCCTAATAACCTAACTCTAGACTGCCCGTGTGGAAATTGGTGGGCACCCGGAGTTTAGAAGGGAAACAATAAACTCCGAGTCAGTCATGGTGACTGGTGTGAGATCGTAAAACAGTTATTTTTCACAAAGAAAATAAAATATATTCGCAATGCTTTTGGAAAAAGAAACTACCATAAGACCTCCCACCACACACACAATGCAAACGCAGACTTGGAGGAGATTTCTTCTTATGTTAGTCAAAGATGCTTACTACGCAAAAAATCAAATCCTTTTTGATATTATTATTAGTGCATAGTGGAAAACATTTCGAAAGTATAATATAAATCTTAGCCAGCATAGGTACCATTATATTATGCCTGCTATAGCTGCCTCCTGAGGAGACAGGTTATACAATTGAAATCGTAAAGGCTCGTATTGTTTCTTTGGATTTCCAATAAATGGTCAGGCTAAGGAACTTCCTTTTCCACGATGGGTACGTCCCTGGAATAGACGACCCGAGAACCTAACCGGATCTCTGCCAACACAAGGCCGGGTTACCTCTGCAAAAATAGGTAACTACTGACACGCATATGCCATCCCCCGATCGTAACCGATCTTCCCGAGGATCCCCAATTCGCAACAAACCACATAATAATAATAATGCAGCAACCACATAGGTTAAGTATCTGGGCTCCATACCATGATACCACCTCTATCCAGAAGGAATGACATACACTAAGGGGCGCTACTCCCTAGAACCTTGCCGCATCCTTCCTGTTTTGACCATTTCCGGGGTGTGAGGCTCGACGAAGTCTCGTCCACAAAGCTACGCTTTCTACAAAGCCATGCTTCGGATCAAACAAATGATCAACCTATGATCACAAAGATATAAGATCAAACAAATGATCATATCGCAAATGATCAAACACTGATCATTTCACAGCAACACTCAGTATGCCATGTTACCAAATTGGGAGTATATCGCTGATAAATTTCAACTACATAACCTCTGAGCTCGTACGTCTCAGAGAAGGGTGTTAAGCTAAGAGAATAAATTCTCCGCCGCCAACAGATATGTATTTGAAAGAAATCAGCTTTATATCTCAAATTGTAACGTCAGACACACAATCCATACAAGTCTGTTCCGGGATCGAACAGAACCGAAGGCACTTCTCACGAATCCCTTGCATATCCGGATAATTTTCTAATCACGTCCGGACTTCCCGTCACTAAGGGTGATAAAACCTCTAAATCGGAGATCAGCCGATGTAGAGTAACTCGACGGTAATCCTTCCGTTTTCAAAAATATCCGGTCTTCAGCACCAGTCTTCGAATGCAATTCATAACGACGTATCACATATTCGGAATGGGTTATACGACCCCATGGTCCTTTCCCAGCTAACCCGAATAGTGAGCGATTATTCAAAAATAAGTGTGGCATTCAAATTCATCCAATTCACAACAAATACCATTCAAGGTAATTATTGATAGTCGGTTATTTAACTATCAATAAAGATGCGCAACATCATCAGATCCCAAATAATTTTCCCAATTATTTTATCTTCCAAAATATCTTCACTAGATATAAAATTTCCACACTTAACCGTTTGAAAACAATTTCAAATCAATTTCCACATTTCAATTTATCTTTGAAGATAAAACCTCAAAACAGTTCATTTCATATTGGAAAATCATTTCCATACTTATTTAATAATAAGTATTTCACAAATCATTTATTTTCAACATTTGGAAAATATTCGATACACTTAAATAAATGTTAAGTATATATTTCATTCTTTAAGGAAATCTGTTTGAGTCAAAACGAATGTTACGTAAAACATCGTTACGACGACTCAAAATCACTAGTAAAGGGATTCGAATTTTTTAGATAGATGTATAAATCCCAATACTAGATGAAAACATTTCCTTTCGGAAATCATTTACTATAACAACAGTGTTATAGTCCAATATTTCCTTATTTTTCGAAAACGTCTATTTCAACAATAAAATGTTGAAATCTATGGTTTCGCATTTCCCACATTTTAAAAACATCTTTAAAATGTTTAACTTCATTTTTAATATCACTTCTTCAAAAATAAATCCATTTTACTTAACAATATATTCACTGTCCAAAATCGTGAATATAATTCACTTAACCCAATTTCAAATCATTTCTACACATTTTTATTTCAATAAAAATTCGCTATCCAAAATCGCGAATATATCTTCTTTAAAAATCTTCTATATTTAATTTATCAAATTCAATTGATTTTGAATTTATAAACACGTTTATAAATTCTATTTCTATTTTAATAACAACTTCGACTTATAAATCTTCTTTTATTTACTTCTATAATTTACTTATCAAAATAAGTGATTTCGGATTTATAAACAACGTTTATAAATCGCATTTATACTTAATAACAATTTCAACTTATGAAATCATTTCATTTAGCAATTTCTATTTATATCCCATCTAAGTGCAAAAGTCAAATTTATAAGTAAATTTCTTATAAATCTTTTATTCTACAATATTTATTCACTTTATAACTTCACGTTATAAATCTATTAATTTCATTCACTTATGAAATCCATTTATACTTCTTTCTAACACTTATAAAAATTCGTTTTATAAGTCTAATATTTTGATTTATAAAATATCAATTTTATAAACCTTTTAATACAAATCGTTTATAGTTATTCAAAAATCCCAACTTAAACCATTTTATAAATAAATCAACTATTTATTTCAAAAATCACACTTTGGTTAAATTTCACCACAAAATCTTAACTTATCTAACTTTAAGATTTTAACGTTTATAAGTCGATTCAAAAATTCCATAAAACGTATATTTTTAAAAATCACTTTAAAAATCCTTTTAAAGTAAAAGTCGTTATTTTTAACTTCAAAACTTGAATCCGATGATGCAACAACACCAATTAGTCAATCACAACAACAAACATCATATATCAATATGATAATCAACAAATATCACAACATCTGTAAATAAATAACTACTGGTGAGGAATCCAGTTGGATCCCTCCAACCTATTTCCCTGCGTCCACAGACGTTAGCACAATACCAATTCCACTTCGAGGTGGAATATCGCGGTATATGGGTTTTATAAAAATCATCCGCTTACTAACGGCGCAATAGGGTCTCATCCGCTATACGAGGTGGGATCAATCCAATATATACATATGCCAATATGTATATATTGCTATATATATATATATCCTACTATATCTAATATCACATCCAATAGCAATCAATCAGTCAAAAACTGCAATTAATTTTGAGTGAGAAAAATCTCACCTTAGCTTTTATTGTGCAATCCATTTTCCATTTCCGACTTGATGTCACAGTTTTGACCTTGTATAAGCAATTATACAATTTATTAATATTCGAACAGATCGAATAATAAATTTTCATTTGACTACTTTGATTTAATTTCCTTTAGATAAATTTCATATCTTCACGATTTATAATTATTTCATTTTTAAATTCCTGTTTCAACCCTATATAGTTTCTAGTAAATAAATTTTTTGGTCTTAACTTACACATTAAATTCAAATAGAAAAATTCTTTTAACCAAATTTCTTTTAATAAATTTATTTAACAAGAATTTAAATTTAAAACTAATTTCTCCTTTAACAAAATATTTTCCAGGATTTTATACTATCAGGTTAATAAAATTATAAACTTTACTTTATTGTAATTTGCAAACAATTCCCTTTTTATAATTTCACTTAACAAAAATGAAATTTTAAATTTAAATTTCCTTAAATACAATATCTTAAAAATTAAAGTTTAACTGTTATTATTATTTACCTAACCTATATGCATTTTTTCTCCACCTGAATCTGTATATATATATTAGAAAATCTACAGGTATATAAAATGAAAGGAAATACCTCACGGGCAATCGCAATTGCCATCACTCAGACGAACTTCTACTCATAATCGTGACCACCCGCTGCTTGACATCACCTAATAGTCTTCGCGAAACCCTAGGCTTCGACATCGCCAATCCCAACGAACGCGCACCCCAATCTCGACATCGCGCTCCCAGTCACGATGAAGTCGCCATCCTCCTCTTCTCGAAATCCCAGATCGCGATTTCGTGCCTCGTCCATGTCGTTGCCTGCCTCCGTCGACTTGGGGTATTCCTCGCCTCAGCGTCAGCTCGCACATGAGTGTCAAGGGACGCGACTTACTCACGATTACCCCTCTTACTTTCGGCATCGATGTCGAGAATGAATAGCAGGGGGATGGAACGCGATTCAATTTAAATGTGAGGGAGGGTGAATTTGATTTGCTTGGCCGCGATTTCTTTCTCGATTGCATTTTTAACGAAGGGAAGACGTTTTCTTCTTTGAGTGGAAAGCAGTAGCGGCCATTTTTATTTATCGATTTCGAATTGCCTTGGGTTTTGATTTCTTTTGAACGAGATGGGTATAAAAGAAAGAACAGAGGGAATCAAATTACGTGATTTTTTCGTGATGCTCGGCGTGTTTAAAGGCTGAAACAAAGGGAACGAGATGATGTTGTTTTGTACGAGAGGAGACAGTTTAGTGGCTGATTGTTGACAAATTTTAAAATTGAAAAATTAAATTTGAATTCGATTAAATCTCAACGCGTTTACTCACCGTATGGTCACATATCAACTCCGATCAATACGAAATTTGAAGTCTGGTAATAATACAATATTACGGACCCAATGGAACTGGTTTCGTCGAATTCCGAGACTGCGCCTCGGACGGCTATTTTTAAATATCGATTCGAACGATATAAATTTCAAACTGAACAAAGCAGTTTCAAATTCGATTCTGAAGCTCCTATTATCTTCAGTGTTATCAATATAAATTTTAAAAGCTTTTGAAATATTTTTCTTCAACTTAAAATTGAAGATTCGAATTTTTATTCAACTTACACTAGATTAAATTTAAAATTTAATCGCCAATTTCAAAGTTATTTCGGGATTCAAATTAAATTACCGTTCAAATATTTAAAATAAATTAAATATTTTCAATTTAATTTGTTCAAAATTCTGGGTCGTTACAGGAACCCATTTATATCTTCTTAGTGGCTTACAAACCCACGACAAGTAGCTTACAAACCCACGACAAGTGGCTTACAAACCCACGAACATCCTGGTTTTGTACAAGTTCTCGAGTCCTGATGTGATGAGATATTCTACAGGAAGAAGCTTGCAAAACTACTTCAAAATGGTTTTTCAAAATGATTTTCAAAACTGCTTTTCAAAATGTTTTAGCCTTAAAATATTCTTTGTTTTGTTTTTAAATAAACTCTTGTTTTAAACCTCGTTTGTTTTTAAAACTATCTTCTGATTTTTAAATATTCTTTTATAATATATATATACTTGAGATTTAAAATCAAATTTATATATACATTCTAAAAATATATTTTTCTACTCTTATTTATTTTAAAACATAGGAAAATTAGTTTATTTTACTCCAGAATCATTTCATCTTGTTTTCCTTTCAATACCATTTTCAAAACAAATTTTACATTGTTTTAACTAAGGGATGTCGACATCATGGGATACCCCATGTCGACATGGTGGCCGTTAAATTCAAAAGTTTCAATTTTCAAAAGAAGTGTCTATTCATTTAAATCTCTTCACGAATGGTTGTGACCGTTACTGGTCTATAAATAGCCTTCACAAATGAATTTTTTAACTAACTATTTTTCATATTTTCTTCACTCCTTCTTCTCCACAAATCCATACTCTAAAATTTTCATATTTTTAAGAACGTGCCGAAATTCTACCGAATTCTCAAGTGAATCAAATTAGCATCTCATTCTTGTTTGGTTCTCCGCCCTCCCTCGAAGATCAAAGTGCTATTCAGAGTTATAGGATCAATTTGTAATCAAAAGTTTATCGAGTCTCTCTATAAGGTGTGGTTGTGCCTGGAAATCAATTGGGTAATCTTGTGGCCCGTAAATCAAGAGAGTTTGCCCCGGACTCGTGAGACAGGAGGGTACCTCAAGGCCTTTAGAAACTAAGGATTGTAATCTTGACTTTGGTATAATAAAAATCTATATGAGGTGTTCTGCCTTGGTACAGGACTGGATGTAGGGTAACTCCGAACCAGTATAAAATACGGTGTGTTCTTTCCTTTTACTGCTTTTTATTTACTTTTTGCATCTTTGTTTGATTCTATGATTGTTCTGTGATTAAGTTCTGCATTTGTTTGTGTCATAATTGTAATTTAGTCCATATAAGTCTTAGAATCCATTAAACACTATTCACCCCCCTTCTAGTGTTAAATTAGCCTTAAGATCTTTAATCCGCACTCCCTTTCAATTGGTATCAGAGCGTAGGTTTTCATAGTTTTCATAATCTGAAACTTGAAAAGTTGAAAATGGCATTTTTAGAAAATTTTGTTAATACTAGTTTGAATCTATGCATTTCATCAAAGTATCATTGGTCTGCATATAGTTTTTATGAAAAATCAAGTTATCTACCGAATTGGTTTGTTATGAAGGAACAGACATGTTACATGGCTTTTGAAGAATCAACAACCAATGGACAAACCATGCAAATTGAGAAAGATAAATGGATACTTGATAGTGGCTGTTCAAGGCATATGACTAGAAATCCCGAGATACTCAATGACATTATATATCAAGATGGCGGATTGGTCAACTTTGGAGACAACTCAAAAGGATATGTGATTGGCATCGGCAATGTCGGTAATTCTAAAACTCCTCTTATTTCTGATATTTTTCTAGTTAGGAATTTAAAACATAATCTGCTTAGTATAAGTCAACTATGTGATAATGGATTTAAAATTAAATTTGGAAAAGATAAGTGTCGCATCGAAGATAATAAGTCAAATATTATCTTTGAAGGAATTAGGAAGAAAAACATTTACATCCTTAGTATGAAAGTTTCAAATGATAACTTATGACTTTTGGCTAATACAAGTGACCCTTGGATTTGGCATAAAAGATTTGGTCATTTAAATTTCAAACTGTTGTCTAGGTTATCAAAACTTGACTTAGTTAGAGGTCTTCCCAAGTTAAACTTTAAAGTAGATAGTATATGTGATGCTTGCTAATTAGGAAAACTTAAGAAAAGTTCATTCAAATTAAAAGATATGATTTCTACTTCTAAACCTCTAGAATTACTTCATTTAGATTTATTTGGTCCATCTCAAGTTCAATCCCAAGTGGTTGCAAAACTCCTTCACTTCATCTTCTTCTTTCCTTTGTCAAGTCAATTTAATTAATCACAATAAATATGTTTTTGTAATCGTAAATGATTATTCTAGATATACTTGGACAGTTTTTCTTAAACTTTAAAGTGATGCTTTTGAATTATTTAAGAATTTTGCTAAAAGAATTCAAAATCAATTTTCTTTAAAAATAAAAACTATTCGTAGTGATCACGGTGGAGAATTTGAAAATGAAAATTTTGAGAATTTCTATAATAAAAAAGGAATCACTTATAATTTCTCTTTTCCAAGAACTCCACAACAAAACGGAGTGGTAGAACGTAAGAATAGAACGATTCAAGAGTGTGCTAGAACAATACTTTCTGATAGTAACTTACCTAAAAACTTTTGGGCTGAAGTAGTCGCTACATCTTGTTATATATTAAATAGGATTTTAATTAGACCATTAACTAATAAAACACCATATTAATTACTTTACAATAAGAAACCTATAGTATCTTATTTTAAAGTTTTTGGTAGTACGTGTTTTATTCTTAATACAAAAGATAATTTAGATAAATTTGAACCTAAATCCGACAAAGGTATCTTTATCAGATATTCTAATAGAAGTAAAGCATTTAGAGTTTATAATTTAAGAATAACACTATTGAAGACAATGCATGTATCTTTTGATGAAAATTTTAAAGATACCGTACAAATAGAAGATGAAGAAGATTTTGTAACTTTAAATAATGAACCTAATGAAACTAATTGTGAAATCATTCAACCTAATAAAAGGATTAGACTATTAAAAGATCATCCTGTAGAAAATATACTAGGAAATATTGAATCTATAGTTAAAACAAGAAATCAACTAAATAGTATGAGTAATGTAGCTTTTATATCAACTATTGAACCTAAAAATCCAAAGGAAGCATCATATGATGATTCATGGATTCTTGCTATGCAAGAAGAATTGAATCAGTTCACCAGAAATGATGTTTGGGAACTTGTTCCTAGACTTGAGGATAAAAGTATAATTGGAACAAAATGGGTTTATAAAAATAAAATGAATGAACTCGGTGAGGTCGTGAGAAATAAAGCTCGTTTAGTCGCGCAAGGTTATTGTCAAGAAGAAGGAATTTATTATGACGAAACCTTTGCACCCATAGCAAGACTAGAAGCTATCAGGATTCTACTTGCTTTCGCAAATTACAATAATTTCAAGTTATATAAAATGGATGTTAAAAGTGCTTTTCTAAATGGTTTTGTAAAAGAAGATGTTTATGTTGAACAACCTCCATTTTTTGAAAATAATGAATTTCCAAGTCATGTATATAAACTAAATAAAGCTTTATATGGTCTGAAACAAGCTCCTAGAGCCTGGTATGAAAGACTAAGTTCTAATTTACTACAATCTGGTTTTGAAATTGGTAAAATAGATACAACTCTTTTTATTAAAAGAAACAAAAATGATATTCAATTAGTACAAATATATGTAGATGATATAATATTTGGGTCAACTAATAACATAATGAATAAAAAAATTTCAGATATAATGACTAAAGAATTTGAAATGAGTCATATGGGAGAACTAAGCTTCTTCTTAGGACTTCAAATCAAACAATTAGATAAAGGAATTTTCATTAGTTAAGAAAAATATGCTAAGGATTTAATTAATAAATTTGGATTGACCACTTCTAGTGGGAAACCAACTCCAATGACAACTAATGTAGCTTTAAGTAAAGAAGATAAATCAAAAGATGTTGATCAAAAATTATATAGGGGAATGATTGGTTCGCTGCTTTATATAACAGCAAGTCGTCCTGACATCATGCATAGTGTATGTCTCTGTGCAAGATACCAACCTCAACCTAAAGAAACCCACTTAAAAGCTGTTAAAAGAATTTTAAGATATGTAAAACATACTTTAGATTATGGTTTATTTTACCCTAAAAATGATGTATTTGATTTAATTTCATATTGTGATGCTGATTACGCTGGTTGTAAATCAGACGAAAAAGTACAAGTGGAACTTGTCACTTTCTAGGACATTCTCTGGTTTCCTGGTCTAGTAAGAAGCAAAACACTGTATCCTTGTCAACAACTGAAGCAGAATATATATCTGCTGCTTTGGGTTGTTCTCAAGTTATATATATGCAACAAACTTTAAAAGATTTTGGATTAACTATAACTAAATCACCGATTTATTGTGATAATACTAGTGCAATAAACTTATCTAAAAATCCAACTCATCATGCTAGAACAAAACATATTGATATTAGACATAATTTCTTAGAGATAATATAAGTAAAGAAGTCATAACTCTTGAATATATTAATACTAAAAAACAAATTGCTGATATATTAACCAAACCATTAAATGAACAAAACTTTACTAAATTTAGAAGAGAATTAGGTATATGTTCATTAACTGAAATATAAATTATAAATAATACAAGTATAGTTAATAATTAATATTAATAAAAATTTCTCAAAAATTGAACTGGGCATGTCGACATGACCCATCCCCCTATGTCGACATACAGGCCGAGATTTTTAAATTTAAATTTCCCTCTAAAATTAGTTATTTGGTTATATATTTATATATTTCGACTTTTACTTCTTTTCTCTGTTCTATTCTCTGTAATAAACTTCTGAAACAGTAAATTAATGGCTTCCTCTTCTAATAATGAACCTGCTTCACCCACTTCTCCTCATTATGGCCCTTTTCAACGTTCCACACACGTACGAGTCATCAAATTACAAGAGAAGATGAAAGATTTGCTTCAAATGATGATGGAAATTCAAGTGAGTCAACTGCGAATGGCTAGAGAACAAGATAGGCAAGGTAGAATTCTTAGGAATTTGCAAAAATTCCTTATGGATAACCATGCCAATCCTATTGTCATCGAAGAATCATCATAAGCCATGGACTCTGAAGAAGAAGAGCCTCTAGAAGAACCACAAGAGGATCAAGAAGAAGAAAATCCTTTGCCGAATCCGGATGTTTATATGGACGAAGACGATGGCATGATTTGCATTATGGAGGTCCTTTTTGACGCTAATGGTAACTTGGTCGAACAACGTGGAAACTTTTGTCTCCACTATCCAAATTGTTCGGTCCATAAATCACCAATAGTTAAGGGTCCTCGTTAAGTGTTTTTTGTTTTTGTTTTTCTCTTTCTTGATTATATATTGGTTTGTTAATTTGTATATAAAGTGTTATCTTAATTAATGTTCTTCTAAAAACAAACTTCAGTGTATAAAATCTTGAATTCCATTTAACTTAATATGCTATATTTCACTCATAAATAGTTATTATTCTTATATCATATGTTTGTTTATCTCATTTTCTATTAAGTTCTAGGATTATAGGTTATTGTTTCGTTGATGACAAAGGGGGAGAAGTTATATAAAATAGTAGGCTTGGAGTAAGGGGGAGTTGTTGGTGTAAGGGGGGAGTTATGGTATGATCGAAGTGGTAAGTATATTTTATAAGGTTGTCATCATCAAAAAGGGGGAGATTGTTAGGAACTGGAGATAGTGGTTTTGATGACAACAACCTTTGTAACTTATTTTATTATAACTTGTATACTAACACTATTGTCTAGATATATATAAATGTTATTATGCAGGATATATATAAGGCAGGTACTGATTATTGAAGACTGTACAATATAAAGATCAAAGATGAAGAAATCAAGTTTGAAGACTCATGAGTATCAAGATCAAGATTTCAAGATAAGTGTCTAGTTTATTGTTAAAACTTCATAATAGCACGGAAATCTTCATTCCATATTTCATTTGGGATGAAACCCATTTCTATCTTCTTAGTGGCTTACAAACCCACGACAAGTAGCTTACAAACCTACGACAAGTGGCTTACAAACCCACGAACATCCTGGTTTTGTACAAGTTCTCGAGTCCTGATGTGATGAGATATTCTGTAGGAAGAAGCTTGCAAAACTACTTCAAAATGGTTTTTCAAAATGATTTTCAATACTGCTTTTCAAAATGTTTTAGCCTTAAAATATTCTTTGTCTTTGTTTTTAAATAAACTCTTGTTTTAAACTTTGTTTGTTTTTAAAACTATCTTCTGATTTTTAAATATTCTTTTATAATATATATATATATATATATATATATGCTTGAGATTTAAAGTAAAATTTATATATACATTCTAAAAATATATTTTCTACTCTTCTTTATTTTAAAACATAGGAAAATTAGTTTATTTTACTCCAGAATCATTTCATCTTGTTTTCCTTTCAATACCATTTTCAAAACAAATTTTACATTGTTTTTAACTAAGGGATGTCGACATCATGGGATACCCCATGTCGACATGGTGGCCGTTAAATTCAAAAGTTTAAATTTTCAAAAGAAGTATCTATTCGTTTAAATAACTTCACGAATGGTTATGACCGTTACTGGTCTATAAATAGCCTTCACAAACAAATTTTTTAACTAACTATTTTTCATATTTTCTTCACTCCTTCTCCACAAATCCATACTCTAAAATTTTCATATTTTTAAGATCGAGCCGAAATTCCGCCGAATTCTCAAGTGAATCAAATTAGAATCTCATTCTTGTTTGGTTCTCTGCCCTCCCTCGAAGATCAAAGTGCTATTCAGAGTTATAGGATCAATTTGTAATCAAAAGTGTATCGAGTCTCTCTATAAGGTGTGGTTGTGCTTGAAAATCAATTGGGTAATCTTGTGGCCCGTAAATCAAGAGAGTTTGCCTCGGACTCGTGAGACAGAAGGGTACCTCAAGGCCTTTAGAAACTGAGGATTGTAATCTCGACTTTGGTATAATAAAAATCTATATGAGGTGTTCTGCCTTGGTACAGGACTGGATGTAGGGTAACTCCGAACCAGTATAAAATATGGTGTGTTCTTTCCTTTTACTGCTTTTTATTTACTTTCTGCATCTGTGTTTGATTCTGTGATTGTTCTATGATTAAGTTCTGCATTTGTTTGGGTCATAATTTTAATTTAGTCCATATAAGTCTTAGAATCCATTAAACACTATTCACCCCCCCCCCCCTCTAGTGTTAAATTAGCCTTAAGATCCTTAATCCGCACTCCCTTTCAGGTAGAACTTAGGATTCAACCTATGGATGGTAGGATTTGATGTAAACATGTTATTAGAACTTGTTATGTATGATGGATACTAGTGGTTGCAAGTGGTTGCTAGTGGATGCTAATGGACGCATAAACTTACACTAGGCACTATTATCTCTTAGGGATCGGCCTAACTAGGACACTAGGGCATATGGATGTGTGCGCATTTGCATTTTTATTTTATTCCATGGTTGCTATAAATGGATGATTATCACATGATTGTTGCATTTGGATGTTGATTGTAGCACGCATATAGGACTATCAGTTATCATTAGGGAATTCGCATTCATTTGGACACATAACACGGACATGATTGCATAAAAGGAGGTCAACTGAATCAGTAGACCGCCTAATCTTTTGCATTAGTTAGGGACATTGACACTACACTAATTGCATATGTATCATAAATCGCATTAGGAAAACTTAAGGACAATGGATGTAATGGATGATGGTTTTGGATGAAAATATTTATTTCATTCTTCTATCCTTAGAGATTTCGGGGACGAAATCCCTTAAATAGGGGAGAATGTAACAACCTGAAATTTAAGCTATAATAATTAATTAACGAAAAAATTAAATAATAAAATAAAATTTTCAAATTATTATAATTGAGCCACGGGAGTTGCACCATTTTGTCCGTGGTAATTTTCTGGTCAATTTCCATATAAAGATTGTCAAAATCTGAGCTAAAACGAAGAAGTTACGGAAGAAAGAAGAAATCAAAAAATAAGAAGAAAAGAAATATAAATATATATAGGGTTAGGTCAACCCTAGGGTCGACCCTCCCATCAGCTAGGTCGACCTATAGGTTGACCAAACTCAAATGGGGGTCGACACCCAGGTCGACCCGCATGCATTCTTGGACGAAGTTTCGTCCAGGTAAACGTATGACTTTTCCGATTTTTACTCCATCTCGTGCGTCCGTGCTTCCATCCGACGGTTCCCATCGAGCCTATGACGATGTTGCACCAGATTTAATCTTCAAATCCAATGGTCTGAGATCCACAAGTGACACTATAAATAAGACCCTAGGCCTAGCTGTTTTTCTCATTCAGATTTTCTCCATCTGGGTTCATTGCCTTAGGCTGGACCCTAAAAGGAATATTTTTCCGAGCAGAAGATCTTTTTAATTAAAATATTGTATACTTCTCAAGTGGATCCAGGATGGACAAGGAAAAGCGCTAAGGATCACAAGTGAGTGTTTAAGTAATTATTTTAGATTAGTAATTTAAAATAATAGGGTTTCCAATAGTTGTTGTTTTTCTACAATTTTGGGATAACCTTTATGCAAGTTTATTTACGGTTTATTTTTAAGTAAATTTTAGACTTGCTTTACAGTGTATTTTCTTTTAGCTATTCTATTTTAGTTATTTGAATTATTTATTATTAATTATAGTTTTCCAAATTATTTATAGTTATTTACAGTATTTACAGATATTTACCGTTATTTATATTTTATTTACATCTATTCTACATTGGGATTTATTCTGTAAATGTTAGTTCTTTTTAATTCCCTTTTTACATGAATGGAATAATTAAAAGAGAATAATTCGCTAATATGGACTAAAATATAAGAACATCGAATTTACAGAAAATTAGATGTAAAATAAGTAGAACTGTAATAAATTGGATATAGACTAAAATAGGAAAATTTAAGATATTTGCAAGCATAGTTATAACATGTAATTATAACTAAAAAGAGAAAATAGAAGAAATAGTATAAGAAGCTTATTTTTAAACTTAGATCTTGGGTTAAGTTAATAAGCAAAATTATAACACGCAGGTTATAATCAGAGATAACAGAAGATGGTTATTTTAAGACTTAGGTTAAGTTAATAAGCAAATAGAGCAGAAATAATAGAAGAGACTTATTTTAAAACTTATACTAAGTTAATAAGCAAAGATAGAAGTAGGACCCGTATCGGCACCATTCCCCTTGGGACACACTTATGCTATTTAGAGTAGATAAGTGGTCAATAATTAAGAAGTGGGACCCATACCGGCAGCATTCCCCTTGGGACACGCTTATGTTGTTTAGGGTAGATAAGTGGTCAATAATTAGAAGCTCAAATCAGGGGATTTGATTAAGGGGTGCAACTAGATTTTGTTTGTTAGGACCCGTATAACAGCATTCCCCTTCAGTCAGGAACTGGTGATCTCATAACAAACTCAGGTGAGGCTGGGCACGCTTATGCTGTTTAGGGTAATTAAGAGGTCCGAAAAGGGAGCAACAGATAGCACGAGCCTAATGGTGGTCGAGCGTGCGGCCTCGGTGTAGGGAGATAAGTCGCTATTGAGTTCCGAAGCGCTAAACAAGTGTCCTTTTGTTGTGGGACCCACGTTAGGGACTAGCTCCCAGTGGCACAAAAGAGATAGAAGGCCGATCAAAGGGTAGAAATTATGAATTCAGCCTAATTAAAAAAGGATTGGGAATTCAGCCTAATCAAAGTAGTAATCTAAGACAAGTGCAAAGAACTGAAATAGTCAAAGCAAGTAGTATTTTATTCCAGCTTTATCTTTTCTTTTATTTCCTTTTATACTAGAACTGTTGCTAAGTCTATTATCTTTATCTTGCTTAAAAATACTAGTAATTACTTCCACTAACCAGACTTTTAGCCTGATCCACTCTTCTATTTCCCCCCTTTTCCCCATAGGCCAGCAGAGGCATGGACAGTAGATTTTGAACTTTCTCGGAGATTCAGCTGCGGAGTTCTTCTTCTTGTATTCTTCTTCTTTTCAGTTTTCACTTGGATTTTTATGTACTGGTACTATTTGAAAGGGATGATTTTGTACTATGATATTGTGACTGAGATGGTATTTTTCATGAGACATATGTATTTGGCATTTTGAGAAATATTTTGGTTATGACTTATTTTATGAAGTTTAACTTTTAAATGAGTTATAGTTTAAATGTTTCCACTGTTTTTATTTAATTGTCTTGTGAATCTTAGTCACTGTGAAGTTTTAGCTATACCTACAACGCACCACATCTTTTAGTGTGTCCTTTTTGGGTATACTAAGGGGTGTGGAGTGTTTCAACAAGGAGTTTTATAAATGATTTTTGAATTAAATAAAAAGGAAGACTTTCTCAGTTTTATGAATATACTTATACCGTTGAGGTAAGTATATGGATATTTTCTAAGTATTGAAATGTAGGGATTTACGGTTATACCTTTGTAAAAGTATTTTTATACAAGTAATTTACAAATGGTTTAATTTATGAAGATTTATTAAAGGAGGCTAGTGATTGCTTATATGTTGAACTAATGTTGTTTTTCTCTATGGAATAAATCCCTGATTGAATGTTTGTTATTCGATAGTTAAATAACCGACTATCGAATTTGGATCTAAACGTAACTTTGGAAATATCTAGGAGAACCACGTGAGTTATATGGCAGAGTCAACTCCGATGATGCTGTACTATGCGTATAAATCTCATTTAGTTCTCCTAGGACAATGATAAGAAAATCCGTCCACTAACGGTTAGGAGGTGACCTACGATCTTATCTTTGACCGTTTATTTCCTAAAGAACCGGGGTTGAATTTACCGGGAATTATCGAATGTTATTTCGAAGAGACTGGGATCGGGTATGTTATCCGAAAACCACTTCGATCCAACGAATGCATTTTTGAAGTGAAGACATCTTGAAGATGATGGAATTAGAGACGGAGCTCTCACATTTTTCGTTCGGTCCAAAACAAACTTGTATGGATGAATGCCGGTATTGCATTGTTTCCTGGAAGGCAGTATTAGCATTCCAAGTGGGAAGTGCTTTATAAAAGGTAAAACGTAGCCTCAAGCCTCATTAATCGGGAATGACTAAAACATGAGAGATACAGTAGGGCTAAGTGGGTCAGTCCCAAGTAGGGTATGATCATCCCTATCTGGAGTCGCTACTATCTCTCATTTGTATGCTCGGGGCCCATTGACTATGGGGTGATCATATTCGGCACTATCCAGCAAGGGGTAGGGTGGTTCTGTGTTGGCAAAGGATCCAAGGTAGGTCCTCAGTGTTATTTTATCTATAGATGAACTATGATGGGTGGTACCCCAATAGCCCAGTCAATAATTGGAATCTACTCTCCAATACGAGCCTCATGTTTTTGAATTTAAAGCCCAATATGTTGGAATGTGAGATGCAAGCACTTCAGCTATTTTATCAATTTACTTTAAACCTAGACATTATTATGAAATAAATGGATTTTCCATTGAAAATGCCTTTGTTATCGTAAGGCAAAAACTCGTTCGTGTTTATGTGCGGCGTGGTCTTAGGAGATACTTTTTGATTTCAAAGATTTTTATATAACTTTAAAATCCAGTTGGGCATGTTTTTCTCATGCTGGTTTTCCAAACTGACTCGGGTGTTGTTTTATTATAATGCTCGAGTCCGACCGAGCATATTACAGATTGGTTAGGATGCTTTGGAGCTTCAGAACACGAGCTGGAGGTCCAGAGACGTATTCACGTACATGGTTATTCTTCCACTGTACTAATTGTTGTATTTACCAGCAATTGTAAGGACATGTTGTTATAATTGTCCGAACTGAAATAGGTTAGTATACTATGATTGCTGTCTGTATATACATATATTACAGTTTGACTTTTGTGTAAACATTTATTGAATATTATAGATTAGTCGTTCCGCTGTGAGATTCTGTGTTGTTTAGTTTTATTCTTATCTTCCTCCTTCTTTCTTTTTCCCTAACAATTTTGGGTTTTGCCATTCGATTGCTCGGCATGTAATACAGTGGCACTCTAGAATGAGTTTGAGTGGATATATATATATATACACACACATACGAGCGTGTATTTGTTAGTGATATAAAAATTATTTTATATTGTGTTGATTGGTCAATCGAGTGGTTTATGGATTCTGGTCAAAACGAGTCATTAACATCATTGGTAGGGATCTCTAAACACTTGAAAGGGCAATTCGACATGGTATTGTTTTGAAATTAGGTAAACAAAATAATTCTACCTTTATTATATTTTATATATAAAGGAATAATTTTAAGAAAATTATTATAGTATATATGGTGTGTTTGGTTGTTAGATAATGATAATATTTGATTATTACCATTTGTTGTTATTGTGTTCTAATAAAAGTTGTTAATATTATAATAAAAACAAAAACTACAAAGAAATAAATTTATATAACCAAATGGAATTATATAATTATATGATTTATAAATGTGATTTATAAATGGAAAGGAAATGAAATTTCAAAAGTATAGTATAAATATGATTCGTAAGTAGAAAAGGTTTAAAAGATGGAAGTTTGAGAATTTAAATCCCATGGTTTTGAAAATTGTTTTTTTAAAGTTTTGGAAAATAATAATAAAAATATTGTTTGGAAAATATTTTTGAATGGAAATATTTAAAAAAAAAGGATTCTAAAGAGAAAGAAAGCATTGAACTCACTTCGGTCAGTGGAAAATAATTTCGGCGATGACTGCGACATCGTCGACGTTCATTTTCGGGTTTTCAAGAGAGAAATTGCTACCATAGGGATTTTGTTTTGGTAAAACTAGTTTTTATTTTAAAATCCAAAAGAATGATTTGATATAACAAGGCAATTATGTATATATATAATGATTTGAAATGAATAAGAAAAAGGTGTTTAAACTCTAAAAAAATTCAATTAAGTATTTTATGAAAATATGAGAAAATAAGTTTCATAACTTATAAATTTTGAGAATTAGTAAGTTAAAACAATGTTTTAATTTGTTGAGTATGAATGTTGGGAAAAGAAAATTTGAAATGAAATTCAACTTAAGTTAAGTTAAATAAAACGAATTAATGAAAGGATTTTTGAAAAGAAATTAGCCTGAGTTAGGCTAAATGAAATAATTTTTGGAAATGGAATTGATTGTGATATGAAATGAATTAACGAGATGGACTAATTAAATAAATTAGTGAATTGGATATGGTTTGGAATGTTGATTGATAAAATTGAATTGAAATTGGAAAATGGATTTGAATTTGGTTAGAAATGGATAAGGACATAAGTTGTGAAGTGGTAGTAAACATAAGGAGTGTTGTATGAAATGTTTATAAATTTGAGTAAATTTCATGAATGATTCATAAATGAATTTAATATGGAGTGAAATGTTATTAAAAGAAATTTGAGGGAATAATTCTTAAGTAACATTAGTATTGGAAGAAATATACTAAGTAATAAATGGATATGGATAAACAATGTGAATAATTGAATGTAAGTGAAATTAATATAAATAAGGAAATTTGACTTAAATTGAATGCAGATAAAATGAATTTAAAAGAAATTGAATGTAAATCAATTGAATGGAAGTAAATGGAAATAAATACGTAAGTACATATGTTATCTTATTCGCATAATGGTTTGATCCAGATTCGAGTACATACTTTCGAGATGATTTAGATCGGTCCGAACAATGATTTTTCACCCGATTTTCGACAGCGAATACTGAATATGGATTTGTGATTGATTCTGGGATTCACTATCATAGTATATGGCTATGCAAGGAGAATGGCGGTTTCCAATCAAGGAACTGGATCTGAGTCCGCACTAGAGTGGTCATATGAACGATACTAGTTCAGAAGTGAGATTGTGTGATCGAGCGAGCGATCAGATTTGATTGTGCATACGGATGATATATGTACATCGTACGGTTTTAGTAAAACAACTATTGAAAATTGAAATTGCTGAATAATATGATTATGAATTATATGATTAGATATCATTGGTAAATAAGGTGCAGGTATATAAAAGCAAAAACTAGTTGATGCCTTCGATTTCATAAGTAAAAAATTGGGTTGCCCGACTAAAAGGTGCATGTTTAAATCATTATTTGATTTGATGATTTTATGGTTGAGCCACTTGGCTTTTACCTTCTTTTATTGGTTTCGGCCCCCAGTGGCGATTTATAGTTGTTCTGATCTAGCCGCGCAAAGGAGACGCTGGCGAAATTTTACAAAAATTTAAAGAGTTAGAAATTTGAAGAAAATTTTTAATTACTAAAATTTGATTTTGAGTTATAACCTGAAATGATTGAATGGGATGATATTGGTTAGAATCTATGAATGAATTCGGAAACTTAGTAAAAGTAATAATAAGGTTTCAACAAATTGATTTTGGAAAGTTAAAGGCTAAAAGGGATTGGTAAGTTATTTCAGCTAATTGGTTTTAAAAAGTAATGGGTGTGAGCCATTTTTCCTACCTTGGCAATTTCGAGAACGAAATTCTTTTAAGGGGGGAAGAATGCAACGACCTAAAATATTAGTTATTTGAATTTGAAATATTTAATTAATTTTAAATATTGAAAATTTAATTTTATAGATTAAAAAACTTGAATTTCAATTATAAGCGATTTGTTGGATAATTTAATTATTGAATTTGATAATTGAAATTGTTTAAATAATTGAAACTTGATTTTTTAAGAATGACAATAATTTGAAAATTTATTTAAATTCTATTTAATAAGATTGAAGATAATAAAAACTTTTAAATTGGATTTAAAAATGATTTAACTGATTTTGAAAAAAAATCATTTTAATTAACATACAAAAATAGCCTTCCGAGGCACTATCTCGGATTTCGACGAAACCAGTTTCATTGGATCTATAATAATGAATTATAATACATCGTCAAATTTCATGGCAATTAGATGTATCATTTGGCCGTGCGAGATCGAAACGCGTAGGATTTAATATTGAAAATTTAATATAATAATCGAGTTCAAAAGGCTATCTTCTGCATACGATCGAATTAGGTCTTGAAACAAGTTCCATAGCATTCTGAATAGCGATAAAACATATAGAACGCCAAGCGTCATGTATCAATCGGGGTTCGAAATTATATTGCTTGATAATTTAAATTTAAACAATATACATATATATAACCTATCTTATAACGTGACCTTACCCTGAATTTCCACGTTTGCCCATCCCTCCCCACATGCCTGATTGTACCCTTCCCGTTTAAATGAATGCCTGCAAAAGAGATTTAAGTGCTCCTCTCCATTTCAAAATAAAATTAAATTCAATACTGTATGGAAAATCCTAAAACAAATTTTATTGGTCTTATCTTGCTTAGATCTTCATTTTGATAGGGGATTTGATGCAGTTTGGCATGGGGTGAGTGCGGCAGGCCAGAATAGTTGGGTTGTGAGTTTTAGGAGCTAGGTTTAAGGATTTATGGAACTGTGGTCGATGATTCGACAAACGATGTATTGATTTGGACTCGCGATGAAAAGGGGCACCTCGGGTTGAAGTTTAGGAGGTTAATGTGCATTGGGGGTGGTCGTGTCGTCGAAGCTACGGGGGAAGTGCCTGGTTGTCGCGTTTTCCGGGAGGGGCTCTGGTTGGATTTGATGGTATCGAGGAGGTGTAGCTTTCGAGGAGTAATAGTTCTGCGGTGGTTTCATGGTGTTTAACGATGAAATAGAGGAGCTAGGAGGAGAGAGAAGGGTCGAAGGGTGGGTGGTGCACTGACATTGCGTGCACAGGGAGGGAATTGTTGATTTGGAGAAGAAGGTGGCGTACTTGTAAATTTAGTATTATTTTGTAATTAGTTATTAATTTTTATTTTAAAAGATTGATAACTTAAAAATTGCATAACTCCCTCATACGAGGTCCAATCATGGCATGGATTTTTGCGTTGCACTCATAACGACAAAAGCTTCGTAATGGAACTGGTTTGGACGAATTTGGAGACAGTTGAATTTGGGCTAAAATCGGACATCGTTCGATTTTAGTTCCAAATCGGAACGCTTCGGCGGCGAAAGAAAATTTCAGTGAGTTAAACTCATCTTTTTGGTAAACTAGTATGATTTATAGTTGATAAAATTGTTGAATGATTGTTTGGATGATTACTATATTTATTAGTTGGTTGGACATATTCCCGCCCTTGGAGAGGATGAGACCCTATTACGTCCCCATGTAAGAGCGGATGACCCTTTGTATACGAATCCCATTTCGAAGCGGTTGATTTATATTTTATGATTTTATAACTTTGTGATGCAGGGGGAAACAGGTTGGAGGGATCCAACATGATTCCTCGCTATCATTGAATTGTTTCAATAATATTTCTCTATATGGATTATTGTAAAATGAACCTGATTGTGGACATTATGGTTATAACATTGTTATATGTTTGAAAAACTAAAACCCAATAGTTATACAAAAATCAATATCGATATTGCTTAAGCATTGGGTAGCTATTGGCCTTAAATTGATAATTTGGAATACTATAAATTACCATTGAATTGGAATTGGTTTCGAGATAGAAAATGATTTTTAAATCCGAAATTGGGTTTCAGAAATATTTTTTTTGAAGATTATCTATTATATTAATATAATTTTAAAGTTATTTAATTATATGAATATTGTTTTAAAGTTATTTAATTATAATAATATTGTTTTAAATTTATTAAATTATATTAATATTATTTTAAGGTTATTTAATTATATTGGTATTGTTTAAAGTTATTTATTTATAGTTAATATTGTTTTAAAGAATTTATCAAAATATTATTAATTTGAAAGGATAATTATTTCAAGAATAATTATGGTTTGATATTAATAATAAGGATTATTAATAAGGTTTTGAAATTTAATTATTATTATTTATAAATGGGTAAAGATTAATTATTATTGTTTCTTAAACAATATTTTGAAATTATAATTATTGTTTTTAAGATGTTTTAAAAATTAATAAATTTCATTTATTTATAATGTTTATTGTTAATAATCATTATTATATAATGGTGTTTTGAAGTAAAAGATTTTTAATCATTTATAATTGTTTCCGAGACCCATGAATAGAGTTGAAAGACTTGGATTTTATAAAGGAGCTTACTAAATGGTTTGGAGACGTAAGAAAAATTATTTACAAGGTGAAATGTTTTATAAATGGGTTAGAGATTTATAAAGGATTTATAAATGAGTTTTAGAAATGTTCAAAAAGAATTTACAAATGATTGAAGTGTATAAAAGAAGTTTTATAAATGATTTCAGGAGTGTTATAAAATGGCTTATAAATGGTTTTAGAGAATTATAAGGATTTTTATAAATGATTATTGAATCGAATAAAAAGGAAGACTTTCTCAGTTTTATGAATATAATTATACCGTTGAGGTAAATATATGGATATTTTCTCAGTATTGAAATGTAAGGATTTGTGGTTATACCTTTGTAAAAGTATTCTTATACAAGTAATTTACAAATGGTTTTATTTATGAAGATTTATAAAAGGAGGCTAGTGATTTCTTATATGCTGAACCAATGTTGTTTTTCCCTATAGAATAAACCATTGATTGAATGTTTGTTATTCGATAGTTAAATAACCGACTATCAAATTTGGACCCAAACGTAACTTTGGAAATATCTAGGAGAAACATGTGTGTTATATGGCACAGTCATCTCCGATGATGTTGTACTGTGCGTATAAATCTTTTCGTTATGCTAGGACAATGATAAGGAAATTCATCCACTAACGGTTAGGAGGTGATCATCGATCTTATCTTTGACTGTTTATTTCCTAAAGAACCGGGGTTGAGTTTACCAGGAATTATCGAATGTTGTTTCAAAGAGACCGGGATCAGGTATGTTATTCGAAAACCACTTCGATCCAAAGAATACGTTTTCGAAGTGAAGACATCTTGAAGATGATGGAGTTGGAGATGGAGCTCTCAAGTGTTTCTTTCAGTCCTGAATGAACTTGTATGGATGAATGCTGGTATTGCATTGTTGCCTAGAAGGTAGTATTAGCATTCCAAGTGGGAAGTGCTTTATAAAAGGTAAAACGTAGCCTCAAGCCTCATTACCGGGAATGATTAAAGCAGAGGAGATGCAGCAGGGCTAAGTGTGTCGCTCCCAAGTAGGTTATGATCATCCCTATCTAGAGTAGCTATTATCTCTCATTTGTATGCTCGAGGCCCATTAACGGAGGGGTGATCATATTCGGTACTATCCAGTAAGGGGTAGGTTGGTCCTGTGTTGGCAGGGGATCCAAGCGAGTTCCTCGATGTTATTTTATCTAGAGATGCGCCATGACGGGTGGTACCCTAGTAGCCCAGTCTTTAGTTCGAATCCATTCTCCAATACAAGCCTCATGTTTTCGATTGTAGATCCCAGTATGTTGGAATGTGAGATGCAAGCATTTCAGCTATTTTATCAATTTGCTTTAAACCTAGACATTATTATAATATAAATTGGTTTTCTATTTAAAATGTTTTGGTTATCGTAAGGTAAAAACTCGTCCGTGTTTAGTGCGGTGTGTTCTTACGAGATACCTTTTGATTTCAAAGATTTTTATATAACTTTAAAAACTAGTTGGATGTGTTTTCCTCACGCTGGTTTTTCAGACTGGCTCGGGTGTTATTTTATTATAATGCTTGGGTTAGACCAAGCAAATTACATATTGGTTAGGATGCTTTAGAGCTTTAAAAGACGAGATGGAGGCCCAGAGACGTATTCACGTACATAGTTATTTTTCCGCTGTACTCATTGTTGTATTTACCGGCAATTGCAAGGATAGATTATTATAACTGTCCGAGATGAAATATGTTAGTATACTCTGATTGATGTATGTATGTACATATATTATAGTTTGACTTTTTTGTAAAGATTTGTTGTATATTATAGATTATTCATTCCACTGTGAGATTCTTTGTTGTTTAGTTTTCTTCTTATCTTCTTCGTTCTTTCTTTTTCCCTAACAATCGGCTTTTTGGCATTCGATTGCTTGGTATGTAATCCATTGGATGTTTAGTGTCAATTTTCGAGGATCAAAAATCTTGGTTCATCACATCTTCATATGTTGCTCTTGGCGTAATTTGTAATAAATATATTTGGTCAAAACCTAAGAATCAATTTTGGGATTATGTAATTTGAATTTGAAATATTGCTCTGAAATGTAATTAGAAAAGGTTGTTTTAATGTGTGTTGATTTTACTTCATATTCATGTGCTTCTGATATTATGGATATCATTAACATTACCGTATTTTGTCATCGGAAGTTAATACTATGGATGACTGTAGCATCTGTGCGCTTAGCTTCGGACCTCAAGATAGGGGATGTTACAAATTGAAACTGTATTGTTGATACCAGATATTGTGTTTGAAGAAGAAACAGAATTGAATTTTTATTGATAACCTTTACAGTACAGTTACAATGTATTTATAATATTGAAATGCTGGACTACTGGGCCTTTATGCATGCTAAACCCAAAGTCCATTTGTACTGATAATAGTGTAATAAACATTACATTCTGAAGTTATCTCTATTCATAATACGCTCCCTCAAAAACATCTATGGTTTTTTCCATAATGGCGGCTCTACCTCAATTTTGTACAATCTCTCTCTATCTTCAGATTAAATTGGTTCTAAGTAAAATAAAGTCCCTCATCTTTAATACACCATGTATTCTTCAAGTTATACAGAGAGATTGTGGAGATTTAAGTTAAGATAAGATTCGACAGTTGATAGTTTTGGGAAATTGACTAATTTGGTATAAATTAGTTTAATCCTTCTTAGATCTTTGCTTATACATTTGATTGAAAGTAAATAGCATGAGTTAAGGAAGATCCGACGATTCTAATTGAAAGAAATTGAGCTAGTGGATCTGATCTTATTTGGATTGCAGATCTGTCTTTTCATGTATCGATCTATTGCTGTTGATTAATATCTAAGTTTGCTTTGGCTTATGAGGTTTTGATCTTTCTACAACCTTGAGCTCGGTCTTTAGTCTGATAAAATTCTTTGCTGATAATGGTTTTGTAAGAACATATGCAATTTGGTAAGTTGAAGGTATGTGATTGTCTTACAATTTTCCTTTTATCAGTTTTCACAAACAAAGTATAAATGTATTTCCATATGTTTAGTTCTGGAATGCAATATGGGGTTAGCTAATAATGAAATTGCACTTAAGTTATCGCTCATAGTATTGGTTTTGTATTTGTGCTTGCTTTTAGTTCATTAAACAATGATTGTATCCATAAAATTTCTGATGTTGCACATGCTATGCTTCTATATTATGCTTTAGTGCTTGATCTAGATACGGTTGGTTGCTTTTTAGAATACTAAGAAACTGGATTACAATATATATACAATATCATAAGGTAGATCTTCTATCATCAAGATCTGTTGCCCAATCAGTATCAGCATATCCAGTGATGTTTAGATGTTTGCATGCTTTAAGCTTCAAGCCATGATCAGCAGTGCCATTTAAATATCTGAGTATCCTTTCTACAGCTTTCCAGTATTCGTCTTTTGGATCCTACGTAAATTGACATACTTTGTTGACACTGAATGATATTTTTGGTCTTGTAATGGTTGTATACTGTAATGCACTAACAATACTTCTGTATTGTTTATTATTAAGTATAGGTTTTCCCCTGTGTTTTCATAAATGATGGCTTGTTACCATTGGTGTTAGCAAAGAATTTTCTACATCCATTTTTTCTCTGATTAGAATTTCCATGATGTACTTTCTTTGGCATAGAAATATTTCTAATTCTGATATTCTTGTAACTTCAATTCCAAAAAAATAGATTAGTGCTCCAAGGTCCTTTATTGAGTATTGTTTTCCTAAAATCTAAATGAGATTGTTGATCTTTGACTCATTATTACCTGTGATAATCAAGTCATCATCATATATTAGTATGTGTATAATTGAAACATTACTAATTCTTATAAATAATAAGTTGTCTGATTGGTAGACTGAAATTCCAAATTTGTTAATGTGAATTTCAGTTCATCAAACCAGACTCTAGGAGCCTGTTTAAGCCGATAAATGGCTTTATTCAGTTTGCACACTAATCTTCTGTCTTGCTTGTAGCCTTATGGTTGCTCCATGTAAACTTCTTCTTTTAAATTTTCATTTAGAAAAGCATTGTTTACATCCAGCTATCTGAGTTTTCAATTTTTGTGCAATGCTATATTAAGAACAATTCTAGTTGTAGTTGGCTTAACAACCGAAGAGAATGTTTCATCAAAGTCAAATCCATGTTATTGAGTATAACCCTTAGCTACAAATCTTTCTTTATATCTTGCAATGGATCCATCAAGATTTTTCTTTAATCTGAATGTCCACTTGCATCCCACTATATTTTTGTTTTCGGTTGGATGAAATAAATTCCATGTTTTATTCCTCATGATTGCATTATACTCTTCATCCATGGCCTTTTTCCAATTCTTATTATTTACTACCTGATCAAAGTTGTTTGGTTCCTCAGATGTAATGACTGCAGTATAGATTTTTGGCTTGAATATGCCACTCTTTAATCTGGTAGTCATTGGATGTCCAATTTGAACTGGTTGTCTGACATGTATTTGTTCACTTGTGTTGTCTTGTTGTGTAATAAAATGCTCATGTTCTCTTCCTTGACTTGTACTTTGTGCTTGATCATTTGTAGGAGTGTGATTAAACTGATCAGATTGCACTGCTTGTTCCTGACCCGGTTCACTGAGCAATATGAGTTATGGATCTAAGTGATTTGAGCCTTCTTCAATACATTCCTTACTTTTCTTAGTTTGATATAGAGGTACATTTGGTATTGATGCTTTTGGATTGTATACTTTTTATGTTGTCACCACACCTATGTTAGAAAATGGAAATACATTTTCATTGAATACAACATGTCTGCTCACAAGTATTTTACCATTACTATTTTAGCACTTGTATTCTTTCTTATTTTTGCATAGCCTAAGAATGTACAAGAAGTTGATCTAAAATTTAATTTGTGTGTATTATAAAGTCTTTGATATGGGAAACACAAACATCCAAATGCTCTTTATCTATGAAAATCTGGTCTTACATTGAATAAAACCTCTAATGGGCACTTATTTTTCAGAACCTTAGTTGGTAATCTATTTATCAGATAAACTGTAGAACTAAATGCATCTAGCTAGACTTTTATAGGTAGTAACCCTTGTCTAACAGTGTAAGACCACATTCTACTATATGTCTATTTTTCATTTCAACCGGACCATTTTGCTCAGATGTATATGGACATGTAACTTTGTGAATAATTCCTTTACTTTGAAAGAAATCATTAAGTGGCTTAAATTCTATACCACCATCTGTTTGCAAAATTTTCAGTTGGTGGTCAGTTTGCCTTTCATCTTGTGTCCCAAAATGTATAACTGCTTTAAAAGTCTCTGATTTTGTACTAAGGAAATATATCTAGGTGTATCTAGTGTGAGCATCAACAAAGGATATATAGTAATTAAAATCATAATTTGAATTGACTGGTGCTGGACCCTACAAGTCAGTAGCAACCAATTCAAGTGGTTTTTCATCTTTTGTTTGTGAATCAGTAAATGAGAGTTTATGACTTTTGCTCATTTGATAGTATGTACATACATATGGTAAACTAATATTTTCAAAAGGAATTTTATTATCTATTAAAACCTGCTTTGCAACGTTGCCATTAGGATGCCCTAACTTGTTATGCCAAGAATCAAACACATTATTTTTCTTTCTGTAATTACAAAAATATTACAACATCTTTTCTTTCCCTCTGATTTTCTTGAATTGACAAGATTAAATTTGTATAGGCATGTATCAGTATTAGCTTGCTAAAGAATTTCTTTAATATGTATATCTTTGACTAAGTAGTAATTAGGGTAATTTAGGATAAATATTGTTGTCACTTGTAAAATGTGACACACTCATGAGATTATTATTTTTTATTTGTGGTACTCTCAATAAATTATTGAGATATAGTTGTCTTTCACCTTTAGTGCAAGCAAGTCCAATGTGTGTAATTTTAATACTTTCACCATTGCCCATGTGTATGGACTATTTACCTCTATACTCCTTTTGTCCAAGATTCAGATTGTCTAAGTTGCTTGTGATATGATTAGTAGCCCCTGAATCAGAATACCAACTTTCATCTAATATATCATATGGCTTCATGATTTAATTTTGCTAATAACTTCTTGAATTGTCTGACTGATTATTTGAGTCAACTTGGGCTACATTGGTACTTGGATTTGTTTTCCTTTGATTGTCTTGATTCTGACCTATTTGCATTAAATCTAAAATAGCATTTAACTGCAGTATGACCAACTTTCTCACATATTTGACACTTTGGGCTGTTTTTATTATTCCATCTTCCCTTACCTCTTGATTTATTAGAGTAATCACCTCTTTGATAAGACTGCTCTGCTTTACTGTTGCTTTGTCCTTTGCCTTTATAATTGGTTGCATGATCGAAGACATATCTGGATCAATTAGTTTTTTATGATTTATCGTTCCTTCATGAGCAAGAAAGGTGGAATGAACATATTTTATAAATGGTATAGTTCTTTTTGATGAAATTACTGCTACAACTGACTCATATTCTTTCTAAGACCATTTAAAATGGTTAGAACTTGCTCTGTGTTCGAAACTTTATGGCCTGCAGCTTCTAGCATATCTCATGTTATCTTGGTCTTTGATAAGTATTCTTTTATAGGTAGATTATCTTTTCCGATATTCTGCAACAATCTTTTATAGTGCATGACTTTGACTGCAATTAAGTATTGAATATTCTTTCAAAAGTGGCCTAAATCTCATTTGATGTTTTGCATTCAAGAACTTCTGGCAATAAATTGGTGGTGATAGATTATAGCAGCCATAAGCTTATAAGTCTGTCTTTTCTATGATACTTTGTTTATTCTGATACTTTGTGTATTCCTCATTACTTATCATCTTGTTTTCTTGATTAGTTATAAATTTGGGAGGAATAAATTTGGTACCAAGAACAAATCCTTCAAGGCCATAACCTTGAGGTGTAGTTTCTATTTGGAGTTTCCATAACAGATAGTTATCTTCTTCAAGATGGACAGTTATCAATTGGCTCTGAGGGTTGATTACTGTCATAATGAGATTTTCAGTGGCTGCGACAAGTTGTTAGGTATTAGCAGAGTTTTCTGATGTTACTGAGTTGTTACCTTCAGCCATGATGAAAAAACTCTAAATTTGAATGACTTGAAGGATTTTGAAGGCAAGCAGATTCAAGAAGAGCTTCAAGAAGCAGTAAACAGGTTTGATGCAGCCAAACTTAAATGATTAGATCACTTTGATAAGTTCTTGGCATGACACTTACTTTTCTTGTAGACTTTGATGAATTTCTTGATTTCTGTTTTGGTTTTTTTGAGTACTTTCTTTTCTCAGAATTTGCTAAAGTTGAGTTGCACCTGGAAATTGATGAACTCCTAGGTAAGGCACTGGTCTTTGGCAAGTTCTTCAAATCCTAGATGATGAGAATTAACTTTGATGGGAATCTGACTATTAGGTGATGTTCTTTAATCTGATGATATATCAGACTTAATAAAGTATCAGTAAATTTGATTGTATGCTATTAAGCTTTGAAATGCTTAGTTACCATGTTAGAATTTGATCAAGAAATATAGAATGCTATTGAATTGAAACTATATCGAAGATATCAGATATTGTATTTGGAGAAGAAACAGGATTGATTTTTTATTGATAACATTTACAGTATAGTTACAACGCATTTATAATATTGAAATGTCGAACTAATGGGCCTTTATGCATGCTAAACTCAAAGTCCATTTGTACTGATAATAATTTAATAAACGTTACATTTTGAAGTTGTCTCTATTCATAATAGCCCTCCACTTGTCAAGTAGAATACACATGCAATTATGACAGTCAACATCTTCTCAAAACACAGTCAAGGTTGCTCTTGTATTAGCTTATCCAAAATACCTACTTTAAATGTGGTATAATTATCAAAAGTGCAATGAACTTTGAACTAAGCTTCTATCCAATTTTATTTTCTGTGTTTTTGTGTTCTAGTGGAGCTTTCTTCATCAAACTTTTAACTTGATTTAGAACTAGGTGGCATTTCCTATTAACCAACTCTCATGAATGATTTTAGTTTCTTCATCATTTTTGTTTAGGCTCATATACGATATTGTGGAGCAAGATCATTTTTATTTGGCATTATCATGATAATAAAGCACCAAAATTCATTAAGTACATACGTTAGACTGTAAACAAATAATGGAATTTTGATGTTGTATTATTGAAAATGAATTGATACAAATACAATGATACAATGTTGCATATTTATAGACTGTACAAAATAAGCTGTTGAACAAAATAATTGGAATTTTTTGACTTGGGCCTTGATGGGATGGATAACCGCTTTGATCTACTTTACTATGTGATGCAGCCCAGAATATTGAAGTCTTAGGTCATGACCGACCTAACGTTCTGTTAAGTCGCATGCGACCTAACGAGGAAGCAAACGAGTTAAAACTTTGGGATAAATCGTGGAAAGTTGAAGTCTTAGGTCGCGTGCGACCTAACAGGTTCCAGGATGACAAGATAAGAGAAGAAGCGAGTTATGCAAGAAAAGGAAAGCTAAAGACCTACGTTAAGTCATGCGAGCTAACAAATAATGAGCTAAAAGAGTTACGACCTAACCAGTTAATTTTTAGATCGCGTGAAGAGTTAGGTCGCTCAAACGAAACCCACCGACCTAACTTAGGTCGCCAACGACCTAACAAGGCATGAGACAAGGAGTTGCGACTTAAGTCTTTCTGCAAGCTGCGACCTAAAAGGTCACGACCTAAAAGACTACGACCTATGCTAGGTCGCTCACATATGCAAGAAACATTAGAGTCGCTCAGAACGTACGAGCGAGCTACGACCTGTACTAGGTTGCTCACCAATGCCGCTTCATGTTAGGTCGCTCAAACATAAGTCGCTCAGCTACTTAGGTCGCTCATCCTATAGATCGCTCAAGGGCTTAAGCCGCATCTATCTTAGGTCGCTCAAGCCTTGTTCGCTCAGTTCCTTAGATCGCTCATCCTATAGGTCGCACAAGATGTTCCGGAAGCTGATTCCTCTTATGTCATTGAAGTTCATGTCGTGTGGGTTGTATACTTAAGTCGTTATGTTTGTAACTCGTATATGATGTGTTGTAATGTTGATGTGATGTGAAGTGTTGTATTGTATTTGTTTGTTTTTAGGTCATATGAGTTAAGTCGTAGGTCACGTCTGTTTGGTCGTGTGTGATGTTTAGGTCGTAAGTCGCAAGGTGTTAGGTCGTCGCCGACCTATGTGTTGTACAAATTTGTGTTGTGTTGAGTTGTAGCCTATAAATAGGCAGGTTATGTCATTTGTAATAGTTAGTTGATTTTGAATAAACTTTTGTTTGAGTGCTTTGTGCCTCTTCTCAAATTGGTAGTTGAGTGTGATCTCCTATCTCCACCTTCAGCATTCGAGTGCGCTCGAATCAACGATTGTTGAAGCCGATTCACGGAATCTAGTGCGCTAGATCAACGTTCGAAGAATCGTAGATCTTCCTTCATGGCATCGTGCACGATCAACGTGACGAAGATAGCTAGAATCCGGCATCTTGAGATCAACGGATTTGGGCGTTTGGTATTTTCAATCCACCGATTGCTACTTTCACGGAATCATCATTTTTGTTATCCGATGCTGCATCATTTGGTATCATAGCTAGACTTAGCCAATCATAGCTAAGCCGAGTCTTGGAGCCAATTCTTTTGAAGTTAAGGCCGAGAGTTAGAAGTTGAAGCCGTGCATCACTTTGAGAATCAAGGCCGAGAATTGAAATTTGAAAATGCCACCGAGAAGAGCTAATCGCCATCAGAACGTTGAAGCGTTGTATAGAAGAGAAGATGCCGAACAAATGGAACAATGCATTAGCAACAAATTCAATGAGAAATTAGATGAAGGTATTGGGAGATTAGAGAAACTGATGAATGATATGAATCAAGGACAAAGGAGGAGATCGCTAGTCTCGAACCATGGAGGAAACCGAGTTTCACCATCGGTTACGAAAGCGAGGAGTGTATCGCCACAATCTTTCCGAGGAAGAAGAGAATCTTCAGTTTCAATGAGAAGAGAACATCATGAGTATAGAGATGAAGAGAGAAGAACTCCACGTGAGTTTGAACATGAACCATACCATGATGATGAACGACAAAGTCGAAGAGATATGCGTGATCATAGAGATGTGGGTGGTCGAGATCGTTATCAAAGTACATCTGTTTTTGATGAAGATGGTGGTAGATGTAGTATGCATTCGCGAGATCGAGACCAAGTACGAAGTACATATCGGGTTGTAGAGGATGATCGCCGATGGGAATCGGGGATGAAAACTGAAATTCCAGAATTCAAGGGAGGAATGGTAACGGAGGAATTTTTGGATTGGGTTTCAAATGTTGAGGAAATTTTTGACTTCAAAGAAGTTCCCGCGGATGGAAGAGTGAAGTTGGTTGCTACGAGATTAAGAGGGAGAGCTATGGCATGGTGGCAGCAGACTAAAATTACACGGGAGAGAATGGGGAAGTCAAAGATTGTCACATGGGATAAGATGAGAAAGATGATGAAAGCAACTTTCTTGCCGCACAATTATCAGTCCCTTATGTATCAACGATTGTAGAATCTAAGGCAAGGGACGAGGACAGTGAATGAATATGCGGATGAATTTTATCAATTGATTGCGAGAAATGACATTATGGAAACAAAGGAACAGCTAACGGCTAGGTATGTTGGGGGGTTGAGAACACAGATTCGAGACATGGTGAATATGTTTGATCCCAGATCTGTTGCGGAAGCACACCAGAAAGCATTGGCTTGGGAGAAGCAAGGAAGGAGAGGAGGTGGTGTGTTTACAAATTCCAATAACCAGAACAAGGATGTTAGTAACAGTGTGGATGTTTCCAAAGTCATCAGTAAACCACTTGTGAATGAAGCCAGCAAAGCAAAGGCCAATAGTAATCTCAAATGTTTTAATTGTCAAGAGTTTGGCCATAAAATCAATGAATGTACAAAGCCAAAGAAGCGGGCAATGATTGCGGGGATTGAGAATGAAGATGCAGAGATAGAGTGTGTCAATTCAATATCTGTTGAAGAAGAAGAATTATTGTCTGGAGATGAGGGTTGTAGTTTGTTGATGAGAAGATCGTGTTTGACCCCAAAGCAAGAAGATGATTCAAGTTGGTTGAGGAGTAACATTTTCCAGTCAACATGCACAATCTTGGGAAGGGTTTGTAAATTTATCATCGATGCAGGAAGCTGTGATAATATCATTTCTTCGGAAGCTGTAAAGAAGTTGTCATTGAAAACAGAAAAACATCCACATCCCTACAAATTAGCTTGGTTGAGAAAAGGAGGGGAGGTGAAAGTTAATCGAAGAGCTTGTGTTAATTTTTCCATTGGGAAGAAATAAAAAGACGAAATTTGGTGTGATGTGGTTGACATGGATGTATGCCATCTGTTGTTGGGAAGGCCATGGCAATACGATAGAGCTGTGCAACACGATGGGCGCGCAAACAGTTACGGTTTTATGTTCGAGGATACACAAATTGTTTTGGTTCCTAAAAGGCGTCAACAGAGTGAAAACAAATTGGAGGAAATCGAGGAGCTAAAGACTTTGTTGTCTTTAAAGGAATTTGTTGATGTGGAAGATGAAGTCGATTGTTTTCAATCACCAAAGTTTGACGGAGATGAAGTTGTTGAGTCTCAATCAACAAAGTCTGATGAACATGAGATTGAAAGTTCACAGTCAGCAAAGTTGGATGAGGGTGAAGCAAATAAGTCAGGAAATGAAGAGGGTAATTTACTGATGAAGGAAGTGGAATCGACTAGTCTACAATCTACAAAAGAGTTTGTTAAAGAAGTGAAGGATAACGCAGAAATATTCCTGTTAAATGAAAATGAAACCAGTGAAAGTGTTGAAATTATCGAAGCGGTTAAGTCAATGTTGAATGAATGTGAAGATGTAATTCCTGCGGAGTTGTCCAAGGAATTACTGCCAAGGGGAAATGTACATCATGTTAATCAAGTGTCAAGTGCTATTGTACCGTATATGCCACGTAACCATATATGTCCGACAGAGCAGGTAGAGTTGAGAAGACTGGCTGATAGGTTACTATTCAAAGGAAGGCAGTTGTATACTCCTGATCGCAGTTGGCAAATAAAATTAAACAAAGACATGCGTAAAGAAAGGCACGAGGACCGTGATCATACCACGCAGTTGGTTACAACGTTTTGTTTGGAACTGTCAAAAAGAAAAGAGGGTAAAATGGTTGTTCAGAAGGATCAGAGTATTGAAGACGAAGAACTGTTAAATTCGAGGACGAATTTCTTTCAACAGGGGTAGGATGATGCAGCCCAGAATATTGAAGTCTTAGGTCGTGACCGACCTAACGTTCTGTTAAGTCGCGTGCGACCTAACAAGGAAGCAAACGAGTAAAAACTTTGGGATAAGTCGTGGAAAGTTGAAGTCTTAGGTCGCGTGCGACCTAACAGGTTCCAGGATGACAAGATAAGAGAAGAAGCGAGTTATGCAAGAAAAGGAAAGCCAACGACCTACGATAAGTCATGCGAGCTAACAAATAACGAGCTAAAAGAGTTACGACCTAACCAGTTAATTTTTAGATCGCGTGAAGTGTTAAGTCGCTCAAACGAAACCCACCGACCTAACTTAGGTCGCCAACGACCTAACAAGGCACGAGACAAGGAGTTGCGACTTAAGTCTTTCTGCAAGCTGCGACCTAAAAGGTCACGACCTAAAAGACTACGACCTACGCTAGGTCGCTCACATATGCGAGAAACATTAGGTCGCTCAGAACGTACGAGCGAGCTACGACCTATACTAGGTTGCTCACCAATGCCGCTTCATGTTAGGTCGCTCAAACATAAGTCGCTCAGCTACTTAGGTCGCTCATCCTATAGATCGCTCAAGGGCTTAAGCCGCATCTATCTTAGGTCGCTCAAACCTTGTTCGCTCAGTTCCTTAGATCGCTCATCCTATTGGTCGCACAAGATGTTCCAGAAGCTGATTCCTCTTATGTCGTTGAAGTTCATGTCGTGTGGGTTGTATACTTAAGTCGTTATGTTTATAACTCGTATATGATGTGTTGTAATGTTGTTGTGATGTGAAGTGTTGTATTGTATTTGTTTGTTTTTAGGTCATATGAGTTAAGTCGTAGGTCACGTCTGTTAGGTCGTGTGTGATGTTTAGGTCGTAAGTCGCAAGGTGTTAGGTCGTCGCCGACCTATGTGTTGTACAAATTTGTGTTGTGTTGAGTTGTAGCCTATAAATAGGCAGGTTATGTCATTTGTAATAGTTAGTTGATTTTGAATAAACTTTTGTTTGAGTGCTTTGTGCCTCTTCTCAAATTGGTAGTTGAGTGTGATCTCCTATCTCCACCTTCGGCATTCGAGTGCGCTCGAATCAACGATTGTTGAAGCCGATTCACGGAATCTAGTGCGCTAGATCAACGTTCGAAGAATCGTAGATCTTCCTTCACGGCATCGTGCACGATCAACGTGACGAAGATAGCTAGAATCCGGCATCTTGAGATCAACGGATTTGGGCGTTTGGTATTTTCAATCCACCGATTGCTACTTTCACAGAATCATCATTTTTGTTATCCGATGCTGCATCATTTGGTATCATAGCTAGACTTAGCCAATCATAGCTAAGCCGAGTCTTGGAGCCAATTCTTTTGAAGTTAAGGCCGAGAGTTAGAAGTTGAAGCCGTGCATCACTTTGAGAATCAAGGCCGAGAATTGAAATTTGAAAATGCCACCGAGAAGAGCTAATCGCCATCAGAACGTTGAAGCGTTGTATAGAAGAGAAGATGCCGAACAAATGGAACAACGCATTAGCAACAAATTCAATGAGAAATTAGATGAAGGTATTGGGAGATTAGAGAAACTGATGAATGATATGAATCAAGGACAAAGGAGGAGATCGCCAGTCTCGAACCATGGAGGAAACCGAGTTTCACCATCGGTTACGAAAGCGAGGAGTGTATCGCCACAATCTTTCCGAGGAAGAAGAGAATCTTCAGTTTCAATGAGAAGAGAACATCATGAGTATAGAGATGAAGAGAGAAGAACTCCACGTGAGTTTGAACATGAACCATACCATGATGATGAACGACAAAGTCGAAGAGATATGCGTGATCATAGAGATGTGGGTGGTCGAGATCGTTATCAAAGTACATCTGTTTTTGATGAAGATGATGGTAGATGTAGTATGCATTCGCGAGATCGAGACCAAGTACGAAGTACATATCGGGTTGTAGAGGATGATCGCCGATGGGAATCGGGGATGAAAACTGAAATTCCAGAATTCAAGGGAGGAATGGTAACGGAGGAATTTTTGGATTGGGTTTCAAATGTTGAGGAAATTTTTGACTTCAAAGAAGTTCCCGCGGATGGAAGAGTGAAGTTGGTTGCTACGAGATTAAGAGGGAGAGCTATGGCATGGTGGCAGCAGACTAAAATTACACGGGAGAGAATGGGGAAGTCAAAGATTGTCACATGGGATAAGATGAGAAAGATGATGAAAGCAACTTTCTTGCCGCACAATTATCAGTCCCTTATGTATCAACGATTGTAGAATCTAAGGCAAGGGACGAGGACAGTGAATGAATATGCGGATGAATTTTATCAATTGATTGCGAGAAATGACATTATGGAAACAAAGGAACAGCTAACGGCTAGGTATGTTGGGGGGTTGAGAACACAGATTCGAGACATGGTGAATATGTTTGATCCCAGATCTGTTGCGGAAGCACACCAGAAAGCATTGGCTTGGGAGAAGCAAGGAAGGAGAGGAGGTGGTGTGTAACGACCCGTAAATTTCAACTGTTTTAATAACGTAATTAGTTGAAATTTTGTGAAATTTTAAACGATAAAATTTTGAAATAAAAATTTGATATTTGGAATATGTCTAGTTAAACATAGCAACTGGTAAATTTTCGTCCGGAAATATGAAAGTTTATTTCGCGCGTAAATTTACTTCAATTTAATCAGTTAAAAAGCGTTGAAAATAAAACGTTATCAAAACCAAAATATTTTTACATAGAAAAATTCTAAACCATCTTCTGAGCAAGATATCAGTTTGTCGTTTTTCCAAATTCGGACATCTTTGGCTTCGTCGATCTTATTTTTCAACGTTTTTCTTGCATTGTCCGCTATTAGAAAATTCGAATTTTTATAATTCGATCGTACCACTGATATCTGTATACCGTTTTGATCATCTCGTCGTGCTGATCACCATGGTATATTTATTTCTAAATTTTGGGAGTCTGGTACGCGGCGAAATCTGTCCAACGGATAGCCATATCGGTACCCAGATTCGTGTCTTTTGGATTTCCTTTGGCCATTCGGTTGTTTCTGTGAGAAAACCCACGGTCACTAGCATTTATTATTTTGTGAATTCAATGGTTGACCTTCCATATCCTTACCGTTTCATTTGAATTGTTATTTCGTAGGGGCTGTTCATTTTGTTTTCCCTTGATCTTCCACTTCGTTATTCATAAAAACAAATATTTGCTTCCCTGACTAGTGAATACCCTCCCTGCCATTTTCTTTCTCCTTCCTCCTCTTGTCTTGCTCTAAAATATATATTACTCAAACAAGTTTCAAAAAATTTTGTGGACAGCACATTGATATGTACACGTATATCTCGGCCTACTTTTTTTTATATATTGTCTGCAACCTCTCTCTTCTCTACGTGAAGCTTCCATTTCCTCCTTCTTCCCCTACATCAACTCGCGCATGCAACTTGCCTTCCCACCTCATCACGCAAGCAGTTTCCTCTCTTTCCCTCACCAACTTGCTCATGCCACCCAAGCCCAGCTACACGTGACCCGCATACTTACTCTACCGTACTAGTCGAGCCTCCGCCGCCTGGTCCCTCCCATCCTCCGCCCAGAGCAGCCATCACCATCCAGGCAACGTGCAAGCCGACCTTCCCTCCCAGTCTCGGCTTTCAACTTCCGCCTCTTCTCCTCTGGCCTGTCCTCACCTCGGCACTACAACCCGGCACCACCGCTTTGAAACCCGAGCCACCCTGATGTGTTACCAGTACACGCACGTGCAACCAAGCAGCATAGCCGAGCCGCCGCCCCTAACCTCCAACTTGATCGCATCTCCACCCGCCCCTGACATCGGCTAGCCTAGCTCACCAAGTTGCCGAACCCAAGCTTGAATCACTACTTTGGCCTGACCCTGAATGCTTGCGAGCCTGGCCGACCGTCTCCTTTTCTTTAAATAAAAGGTATATATATAAGTCACCTGTTTGATTTTATATATGTATTTATTTGAGATGTGTATATGTCCGATGCATATATAAGTTTATATATATATTTATACATTGTTTTGTAGATGTTAGTCAGAAAGTAAAGACAGTATATATATATTTGTCACATATTTGCAGAGATATTTTAGATATAAGTAAGGTCTGCATAATCTAGTTACGTACTACTATATATATTGCTTTACAATATGACTCTAGCTATACATGTGGGTTTGATATTGATATTTATTTTACTTTTGCTGTGTTGAGAACAGGAATATGTATACCTATCAAAGCTATGTTACATATGTTATATTATTTATATAGAGTGAAATTTAGTAGTACAATTTCTGGGTTATATATATAGTATTTTTTTTTATTTTTTTTACTATATAATAAAATTTGTTATACTCGTCAAAAAAAAATTGTCTGTATATATGTATAGTATGAATATAAGTTGTCATTTTGTTTGGCAACATAAGTTTTGTAAGTATTTCATTCGCAAGTTAAGTTTATACAATATTCATTATGCTGTATATAATTGTTAAGTGTTTAGTGATGTCAGATATATATGAGTACAATAGTTTGCCGTTGATATTGGTGGAAATCATACTAGTTTACATATATAGGCCTGCATACGTTATGAGTATCGGTCTGCATTCATATATGTATATGATATGTATACAGCTTTCAAAATTTTGTGCGTTTATACCCGCGTAAAATTTGTATATTCATATTTAACGTCTACAGTAATATACATCTACTTAACTAGTGAGTCTGCACATACAAAAATGTATATTAATATTTTATATTATATGTTACGTGAGTTTATATTTGTGAACATTTGTAGAGTTTATTTTAAATAAATGAATGTATCTATATATAGTTATATAAGAATTTTGGGACGTTTTAATGATAAGTTATATAAGTTTTAAAATATTGAATTTTAAGGTAATAATATATATGATATATATAAATAAGTTCGCTTACATCTTTTATTTTCACCAATCCAATTTTGATTTGATTTCGTCTATTTCCTATTATCAGCTGTGTCCGTTGTATCTATTTTCCCCACCAAATCGTGCCCATCTAGCTTTGTTCGGAATTCGTAGCTTGTTCTGTTGTCAAACTTCTATAGCCTCGAAAGGTGAGCACTCACTCACGATTAACGTTTTTATTTATTAAATCTGATTTCAATTGAAATGAAAATTGAAATGCTGCTGTTAGTTAATTACACTGTTATATATACTATTACCTGTATCAGTTCACCTGTGACAATTGACACCAATATCTGTTATTTATGAAATGATAATCCTGTTTGATTGATAATTGATTGATTGTTTGTTGTTTATATTGGATGTTAAATTGTAAATGTTAAAATGATAAATAGTATGCAATTGAAATCGATATAGGATAGTTAAATGTTAAATTTGATTAAATGACATTTGTATAATATGACCCATTTAACTGTCAAAATTTATTGTCACGTAGGATTTGTTTAATTACATCTTGAACCACTGAATGTATGTTGATAAATTGATGATGAATGAAATTGAAATTAAATGATAAGTGAAAACAGTAATGTAATAATCTTTAATCTACATGAAATGATTGTGTAGATTCTAGAAATAATTATATTAATTCGTACAAATAACAATACGAATTAATACGGTTATTTCGGGATTATTTGAATTGATTATTGGATTGATATTGATTGTTGTTATTGCTTGTTTACTTACTTTGACACCATCCCAGTTATCACACTGCAAGTTCCCTTTGCTATGTTTTGATTTTGAATTGAATTGGAATCGGGTTGAAATGATAAATACCCAAATTGAACTTTGACCTAGGATAGGAAATTAAATAAAACCCGATTGGTTAATAATTTGATTTAAAAATAAATGAAGATTTTATTTGAATAAAGAATATGGTTTTGAAATGAAGTTGAAATTTGGATTTTTATGAAAGGAAAATGTTAATATTTAATAATCTGAAACAAAATATTAACAGCATAATTGATGAAAAGAATGTTGTTAAATTTGAGAAATTATAATTAAGTTTGAAATTATTAAAATTTAAAATGATTTAATAATTAAGTTTGAAATTATAATTAAGTTTGAAATTATCAAACTTTGAAATTATTTAATAATTAAGTTTTGAATTATTTAATAATTAAATAAGATTGAATTATTTAATGATTAAATTGAATTGAAATTCTTTAATAAGAAAAATTAAACTTTTGAATAAGTGAATTTTACTTCGTAAATAATTGAAATTGAGTTTTCTTTATTAATTAAGTTTTGGAAAATTATTTAAGAAAGTAAATAAGTGAAATTGAATTTCTGTAACAAGAAATGAAAATGTGATATTTTTGGAATTAATGTAAGACTTGTAATTGAAAGAATTGATTTGACGAATTTAATATATTTCAAAATTGTAAGTTTTGATTTAATGAAGTTGAATTTAAGAAATTGACTTAATGGATTGGAAATTAAATAGAATTGATTTGAATGATAAATTTACTTAACAAATATTGAATAAAATCGAAAAATGAAGTTAAACTGATTTGAATGTTAAATTAAATTGATTTAAATGATTTCGGAATGAATCTTATATACGAATTTAAATTGATATTTGAATTGTTTAAATAAAGATTGAAATTGAATTATAAGATTTTGAAATTATGAATTTGGAAGTTTTGAAACGTAAATTTTGGAAATTGGGTTGGAAAGACAAATGAAATGTTGGTTTATAAATTCTAATTGAATTGAAATTGATTTGGTTTTGAAATATAAATAAACGACCAATCGGTGAAATAATTTCGAAGGTTATTAAAGAGACCGGAATCGGTTATGGATATACTCTCTATCTAAACCGAAAACCACTTTAATAACTATACGCGGAGTGATGATCTAGAATGAAGTGGTTGGAATGATGTACGTGTTGACTGAAGAAAGAGAACGATGATGGATAGCCTTGACACTTGTGTCAAATTGGAAATGACAAAAACAGGAGCCGTGCCGGGCCAATGGAGGATTAGCTACCTCAAGTGGACACACTTCTTCGAACTATTCATTACTTGTTGTCGATTGGTGCACCATTGATTTTGGGAGTGTTGTTTCACGGTGTTGCGGGCGCTGCGGCGTTGCGTTCTCACCAGTCCGGATCAGGCAAACGGTAGTATCACTACCTCGGGTATTGCCTCATGTGCCTTGTCATACTTGTATTCCCTATTCGCGACCACTACGAATTTGTTTTGTACCTTTAGTATATGGATTGCCCTCTGGTGACTTCCGGTTTTGGGGAAACTACGGTCTTGTATATGCTTTTGGGAATAAAAATGTGTTAAGGGTGGAATGGGCCATGACTTAACACTATTTTGATATCTTTATATTACTGATAGACATTATCTACTTAGCGTATATTACTACCTAGTAGATAGTTTAACGGATCCTTAAAGGATGGTTATTCCAAACATCCTTTGAGTTACTTGTATTTCAATTGCTATATCACTTGAGTTGGATTTATTGATATAAGAATGTTAATCCTGACTCGAGTGTCTTGTGTTTTTGCTTTACGCTCGGGTCAGACTGAGTGTACCAGTATTCAAGACTCACCTTTGAAGTTGGAGCTTTGCTTGAAGATCCAGCCATCTATTCTGCTTTCAGTATTCGATGATTCCAGTGATGTATTCTGATTTGTATCTGATGTATCATATTACTCTTCCGTTGTATCCGGTTTAACTCTGATGTAACTTATACATTTATATAGTAGCTTCATGAACTACTATCTCTTTTATTTCCGCTGCACTTATTACTCTGTGTCTGTGATCTGTGATTATATTTATTTACTGTATATGTTCATTTTTGCCAAATTTAAAATAACAACGCGGTATTTTGAGCAATTCAATTCCAGCATGAGTGTCTACCTATACACTTATAATGGATGCGAATGGTCCAAAATATCGGGTCGTTACAGTTGGTATCAGAGCTTTGGTAGCTCTAGGCAAAACTTAACATATAGGGTAAATGTATTTACGGAATCACTCTCATTCGAGTTTCAATCTCTTCCTCTTGACTTGGTTCCTTCGAATTTTGGAACATTCCCTACGGTTCCAAAATTCATTCGTGTCCCTCACTATTCGTCTTCTTTCGATTCTGGAGCATCCCATAAATCCACTTCGAATGATCTTTATAATGAGTCGACGATCTCGCCAATCTCAAATTTATTTGTAAAGGAGTGAAACTCCTTTTCAGTAGCATCGATTTACCGGAGATTTCTGTATCCTCGGTTTACGGTGCTATCTATTTCCTTCTATACCTGAATTCCATCTCTTGAGATCGAGTGTTGATTTACCTCGGAATTCAGCATCGATCTTATTCTTGAAGTTACGGACGACCCGGTTAAGGTTGCCCGTGAATTAAATAAACTCATCCATCTCCCGATTGTGATAATTGAATTATCTTATCGTCTGTTTCAAACTTATTTTCGAATCAAAATTCTCTTTGATTTGAGCCCATCAAATTTGAAACCCTATCCTTATTTTGAAAATTCATTCCTGTATCGTCGAGCAAAGAAATGTATTTGTAAACTAATATATATAAATGTTTTAATATATGCTGTGTTGTTTGAGTTGTTGATGTTGATTTGGGTTTCCGATCGATTCGTCTGATCAACGCTATCGATAGGATTTCCAAAACACTTGAACAGAGCAAACTGACACAATATTATTTTCAAATTTGGAAAATGGAATAAATTTGTATGAATATATTATCAATATATATAAGTAAAATTTTATAAAATTCAATAAGTTAATTTAATTGGTTGTTGAAATGACAATAATTGATTATCACTAAATTGTTCTATAAATGAATTTTTAAACACGGGTTATAAACTGATTTGAAATTTAAATGAATTTAAAATTTAGAATTTGAGAATTTAATTTCCTAAAATTTCAAGCTTTGTTTTTTAAATTGTAAAATGTATGTTATTGAACGTATTTTCGAATAGAAACCGTTTTCAAAGAATTTTTAGTATTGAAATCAGTGCTCTTCTCTTTGACGCTGGAAAATAATTTCGGTGATGGCGGCCGCATCATCGACATTCATTTTCGAGTTTCGAAGTGTAGAAACCATTATGTAGCCTTGCTACGGTTTTGTTTTGGAGAATTTCTTAAATATGACTTGATTTATATATATATATATGGGTATATTATTTTAAATTTAATTTGATTTAATATATATAGTATATACATAATTATTTCTAAATTGTTTAAAGTTAATCGGAAATCTAATTCTTAAATTTTGTTAAAGGATGATTTTAATTATAAATAAAACTAAAATTTGGAATGAATATTTAAACTTGAATAATTTAATTGGGAAAATTTTATTTGTATATTGTTCAACTGCATTCTAATACGACTTACCTAAATCATTCAGAAGTTGAAAATGTAATTGGATAATATACAAGATAAATTGAATTTATAAATAAAATTTGAGTGTTATAATAATGTTATACACTAAATTTTGATTATAAAAATGTTAATAGAGTTAGATAGGATAATAAGTAAACTCAGTTAATAATGAAATAAATTTGTTTTGAAAGAATTAATAAATTTGTTTTGAAAGAATTAATAATTTGAAATTTGATCAACATATGAAAATACCTTGAATTTAAAAGAAATTAATAGATGTAAATGAATTTAAATCGAAACTTTTATGTTTAAATTTAATTTATATGGGTTAAATATATATGTGATAAGATATATTAAGTAGAATAAATTTAACAATAATTTTGAGTAAAGAATTTAAATTGCTGAAAATAATATGATTATAATAAAAGACTATTCAAATTTATGGTTTTAGAAATTGTAAATCGAAGATAATTGGATAATAAGATAATGAATTTAGAAATAGTTGAGATTGATTTTAGAGAAATCAAATGGATTAAATCAATTATTGAATATCAATTAATTTAAATTTGAATTTATATGGTTTAAATTAATTGTTATTTTGTATTTCAAATCTGTTTTCTTTCTGGTTGTTTATATTCTCCTACCTTGTTCCTTTTCGGGGACGAAAAGTTTTGAGTGGGGGAGAGTGTAACGACCCGTAAATTTCAACTGTTTTAATAACGTAATTAGTTGAAATTTTGTGAAATTTTAAACGATAAAATTTTGAAATAAAAATTTGATATTTGGAATACGTCTAGTTAAACATAGCAACTGGTAAATTTTCGTCCGGAAATATGAAAGTTAATTTCGTGCGTAAATTTACTTCAATTTAATCAGTTAAAAAGCGTTGAAAATAAAACGTTATCAAAACCAAAATATTTTTACATAGAAAAATTCTAAACCATCTTCTGAGCAAGATATCAGTTTGTCGTTTTTCCAAATTCGGACATCTTTGGCTTCGTCGATCTTATTTTTCAGCGTTTTTCTTGCATTGTCCGCTATTAGAAAATTCGAATTTTTATAATTCGATCGTACCACTGATATCTGTATACCGTTTTGATCATCTCGTCGCGCTGATCACCACGGTATATTTATTTCTAAATTTTGGGAGTTCGGTACGCGGCGAAATCTGTCCAACGGATAGCCATATCGGTACCCAGATTTGTGTCTTTTGGATTTCCTTTGGCCATTCGGTTGTTTCTGTGAGAAAACCCACGGTCACTAGCATTTATTATTTTGTGAATTCAATGGTTGACCTTCCATATCCTCACCGTTTCATTTGAATTGTTATTTCGTAGGGGCTATTCATTTTGTTTTCCCTTGATCTTCCACTTCGTTATTCATAAAAACAAATATTTGCTTCCCTGACTAGTGAATACCCTCCCTGCCATTTTCGTTCTCCTTCCTCCTCTTGTCTTGCTCTAAAATATATATTACTCAAACTAGTTTCGAAAAATTTTGTGGACAGCACATTGATATGTACACGTATATCTCGGCCTACTTTTTTTTATATATTGTCTGCAACTTCTCTCTTCTCCACGTGAAGCTTCCATTTCCTCCTTCTTCCCCTACATCAACTCGCGCGTGCAACTTGCCTTCCCACCTCATCATGCAAGCAGTTTCCCCTCTTCCCCTCACCAACTTGCTTATGCCACCCAAGCCCAGCTGCACGTGACCCGCATACTTACTCTACCGTACTAGTCGAGCCTCCGCCGCCTGGTCCCTCCCATCCTCCGCCCAGAGCAGCCATCACCATCCAAGCAACGTGCAAGCCGACCTTCCCTCCCAGTCTCGGCTTTCAACTTCCGCCTCTTCTCCTCTGGCCTGTCCTCACCTCAGCACCATAACCCGGCACCACCGCTTTGAAACCCGAGCCACCCTGATGTGTTACCAGTACACGCACGTGCAACCAAGCAGCATAGCCGAGCCGCCGCCCCTAACCTCCAACTTGATCGCATCTCCACCCGCCCCTGACATCGGCTAGCCTAGCTCACCAAGTTTCCGAACCCAAGCTCGAATCACTACTTTGGCCTGACCCTGAATGCTTGCGAGCCTGGCCGACCGTCTCCTTTTCTTTAAATAAAAGGTATATATATAAGTCACCTGTTTGATTTTATATGTGTATTTATTTGAGATGTGTATATGTCCGATGCATATATAAGTTTATATATATATTTATACATTGTTTTGTAGATGTTAGTCAGAAAGTAAAGACAGTATATATATATTTGTCACATATTTGCAGAGATATTTTAGATATAAGTAAGGTCTGCATAATCTAGTTACGTACTACTATATATATTGCTTTACAATATGACTCTAGCTATACATGTGGGTTTGATATTGATATTTATTTTACTTTTGCTGTGTTGAGAACATGAATATGTATACCTATCAAAGCTATGTTACATATGTTATATTATTTATATAGAGTGAAATTTAGTAGTACAATTTCTGGGTTATATATATAGTATTTTTTTTTATTTTTTTTTACTATATAATAAAATTTGTTATACTCGTCAAAAAAAAATTGTCTGTATATATGTATAGTATGAATATAAGTTGTCATTTTGTTTGGCAACATAAGTTTTGTAAGTATTTCATTCGCAAGTTAAGTTTATACAATATTCATTATGCTGTATATAATTGTTAAGTGTTTAGTGATGTCAGATATATATGAGTACAATAGTTTGCTGTTGATATTGGTGGAAATCATACTAGTTTACATATATAGGCCTGCATACGTTATGAGTATCGGTCTGCATTCATATATGTATATGATATGTATACAGCTTTCAAAATTTTGTGCGTTTATACCCGCGTATAATTTGTATATTCATATTTAACGTCTACAGTAATATACATTTACTTAACTAGTGAGTCTGCACATACAAAAATGTATATTAATATTTTATATTATATGTTACGTGAGTTTATATTTGTGAACATTTGTAGAGTTTATTTTAAATAAATGAATGTATCTATATATAGTTATATAAGAAGTTTTGGGACGTTTTAATGATAAGTTATATAAGTTTCAAAATATTGAATTTTAAGGTAATAATATATATGATATATATAAATAAGTTCGCTTACATCATTTATTTTCACCAATCCAATTTTGATTTGATTTCGTCTATTTCCTATTATCAACTGTGTCCGTTGTATCTATTTTCCCCACCAAATCGCGCCCATCTAGCTTTGTTCGGAATTCGTAGCTTGTTCTGTTGTCAAACTTCTATAGCCTCGAAAGGTGAGCACTCACTTACGATTAAGGTTTTTATTTATTAAATCTGATTTCAATTGAAACGAAAATTGAAATGCTGATGTTAGTTAATTACACTGTTATATATGCTATTACCTGTATCATTTCACCTGTGACAATTGACACCATTATCTGTTATTTATGAAATGATAATCTTGTTTGATTGATAATTGATTGATTGTTTGTTGTTTATATTGGATGTTAAATTGTAAATGTTAAAATGATAAATAGTATGCAATTGAAATCGATATAGGATAGTTAAATGTTAAATTTGATTAAATGACATTTGTATAATATGACCCATTTAATTGTCAAAATTTATTGTCACGTAGGATTTGTTTAATTACATCTTGAACCACTGAATGTATGTTGATAAATTGATGATGGATGAAATTGAAATTGAATGACAAGTGAAAACCGTAATGCAATAATCTTTAATCTACATGAAATGATAGTGTAGATTCTAGAAATAATTATATTAATTCGTACAAATAACAATACGAATTAATACGGTTATTTCGGGATTATTTGAATTGATTATTGGATTGATATTGATTGTTGTTATTGCTTGTTTATTTACTTTGACACCATCCCAGTTATCAAACTGCAAGTTCCCTTTGCTATGTTTTGATTTTGAATTGAATTGGAATCGGGTTGAAATGATAAATACCCAAATTGAACTTTGACCTAGGATAGGAAATTAAATAAAACCCGATTGGTTAATAATTTGATTTAAAAATAAACGAATACTTTATTTGAATAAAGAATATGGTTTTGAAATGAAGTTGAAATTTGGATTTTTATGAAAGGAAAATGTTAATATTTAATAATCTGAAACAAAATATTAACAACGTAATTGATGAAAAGAATGTTGTTAAATTTGAGAAATTATAATTAAGTTTGTAATTATTAAAATTTGAAATGATTTAATAATTAAGTTTGAAATTATAATTAAGTTTGAAATTATCAAACTTTGAAATTATTTAATAATTAAGTTTTGAATTATTTAATAATTAAATAAGATTGAATTATTTAATGATTAAATTGAATTGAAATTCTTTAATAAGAAAAATTGAACTTTTGAATAAGTGAATTTTACTTCGTAAATAATTGAAATTGAGTTTTCTTTATTAATTAAGTTTTGGAAAATTATTTAAGAAAGTAAATAAGTGAAATTGAATTTCTGTAACAAGAAATGAAAATGTGATATTTTTGGAATTAATGTAAGACTTGTAATTGAAAGAATTGATTTGACGAATTTAATATATTTCAAAATTGTAAGTTTTGATTTAATGAAGTTAAATTTAAGAAATTGACTTAATGGATTGGAAATTAAATAGAATTGATTTGAATGATAAATTTACTTAACAAATATTGAATAAAATCGAAAAATGAAGTTAAACTGATTTGAATGTTAAATTAAATTGATTTAAATGATTTCGGAATGAATCTTATATACGAATTTAAATTGATATTTGAATTGTTTAAATAAAGATTGAAATTGAATTATAAGATTTTGAAATTATGAATTTGGAAGTTTTGAAACGTAAATTTTGGAAATTGGGTTGGAAAGACAAATGAAATGTTGGTTTATAAATTCTAATTGAATTGAAATTGATTTGGTTTTGAAATATAAATAAACGACCAATCGGTGAAATAATTTCGAAGGTTATTAAAGAGACCGGAATCGGTTATGGATATACTCTCTATCTAAACCGAAAACCACTTTAATAACTATATGCGGAGTGATGATCCAGCATGAAGTGGTTGGAATGATGTACGTGTTGACTGAAGAAAGAGAACGATGATGGATAGCCTTGACACTTATGTCAAATTGGAAATGACTAAAACAGGAGCTGTGCCGGGCCAATGGAGGATTAGCTACCTCAAGTGGACACACTTCTTTGAACTATTCATTACTTGTTGTCGATTGGTGCACCCTTGATTTTGGGAGTGTTGTTTCACGGTGTTGCGGGCGCTGCGGCGTTGCGTTCTCACCAGTCCGGATCAGGCAAACGGTAGTATCACTACCTCGGGTATTGCCTCATGTGCCTTGTCATACTTGTATTCCCTATTCACGACCACTACGAATTTGTTTTGTACCTTTAGTATATGGATTGCCCTCTGGTGACTTCCGGTTTTGGGGAAACTACGGTCTTGTATATGCTTTTGGGAATAAAAATGTGTTAAGGGTGGAATAGGCCATGACTTAACACTATTTTGATATCTTTATATTACTGATAGACATTATCTACTTAGCGTATATTACTACCTAGTAGATAGTTTAACGGATCCTTAAAGGATGGTTATTCCAAACATCCTTTGAGTTACTTGTATTTCAATTGCTATTTCACTTGAGTTGGATTTATTGATATAAGAATGTTAATCCTGACTCGAGTGTCTTGTGTTTTTGCTTTACACTCGGGTCAGACTGAGTGTACCAGTATTCGAGACTCGCCTTTGAAGTTGGAGCTTTGCTTGAAGATCCAACCATCTATTCTGCTTTCAGTATTCGATGATTCCAGTGATGTATTCTGATTTGTATCTGATGTATCATATTACTCTTCCGTTGTATCTGGTTTAACTCTGATGTAACTTATTCATTTATATAGTAGCTTCATGAACTACTATCTCTTTTATTTCCGCTGCACTTATTACTCTGTGTCTGTGATCTGTGATTATATTTATTTACTATATATGTTCAGTTTTGCCAAATTTAAAATAACAACGCGGTATTTTGAGCAATTCAATTCCAGCATGAGTGTCTACCTATACACTTATAATGGATGCGAATGGTCCAAAATATCGGGTCGTTACATGGTGTGTTTACAAATTCCAATAACCAAAACAAGGATGTTAGTAACAGTGTGGATGTTTCCAAAGTCATCAGTAAACCACTTGTGAATGAAGCCAGCAAAGCAAAGGCCAATAGTAATCTCAAATGTTTTAATTATCAAGAGGTTGGCCATAAAAGCAATGAATGTACAAAGCCAAAGAAGCGGGCAATGATTGCGGGGATTGAGAATGAAGATGCAGAGATAGAGTGTGTCAATTCAATATCCGTTGAAGAAGAAGAATTATTTTCCGGAGATGAGGGTTGTAGTTTGTTGATGAGAAGATCGTGTTTGACCCCAAAGCAAGAAGATGATTCAAGTTGGTTGAGGAGTAACATTTTCCAGTCAACATGCACAATCTTGGGAAGGGTTTGTAAATTTATCATCGATGCATGAAGCTGTGATAATATCATTTCTTTGGAAGCTGTAAAGAAGTTGTCATTGAAAACAGAAAAACATCCACATCCCTACAAATTAGCTTGGTTGAGAAAAGGAGGGGAGGTGAAAGTTAATCGAAGATCTTGTGTTAATTTTTCCATTGGGAAGAAATACAAAGATGAAATTTGGTGTGATGTGGTTGACATGGATGTATGCCATCTGTTGTTGGGAAGGCCATGGCAATACGACAGAGCTGTGCAACACGATGGGTGCGCAAACAGTTACGGTTTTATGTTCGAGGATACACGAATTGTTTTGGTTCCTAAAAGGCGTCAACAGAGTGAAAACAAATTGGAGGAAATCGAGGAGCTAAAGACTTTGTTGTCTTTAAAGGAATTTGTTGATGTGGAAGATGAAGTCGATTGTTTTCAATCACCAAAGTTTGACGGAGATGAAGTTGTTGAGTCTCAATCAACAAAGTCTGATGAACATGAGGTTGAAAGTTCACAGTCAGCAAAGTTGGATGAGGGTGAAGCAAATAAGTCAGGAAATGAAGAGGGTAATTTACTGATGAAGGAAGTGGAATCGACTAGTCTACAATCTACAAAAGAGTTTGTTAAAGAAGTGAAGGATAGCACAGAAATATTCCTGTTAAATGAAAATGAAACCAGTGAAAGTGTTGAAATTATCGAAGTGGTTAAGTCAATGTTGAATGAATGTGAAGATGTAATTCCTGCGGAGTTGTCCAAGGAATTACTGCCAAGGGGAAATGTACATCATGTTAATCAAGTGTCAAGTGCTATTGTATCGTATATGCCACGTAACCATATATGTCCGACAGAGCAGGTAGAGTTGAGAAGACTGGCTGATGGGTTACTATTTAAAGGAAGGCAGTTGTATACTCCCGATCTCAGTTGGCAAATAAAAGTTATCAAAGACATGCGTATAGAAAGGCACGAGGACCGTGATCATACCACGCAGTTGGTTACAACGTTTTGTTTGGAACCGCCAATAAGAAAAGAGGGTAAAATGCTTGTTCAGAAGGATCAGAGTATTGAAGACGAAGAACTGTTAAATTCGAGGACGAATTTCTTCCAACAGGGGGAGGATGATGCAACCCAGAATATTGAAGTCTTAGGTCGTGACCGGCCTAACGTTCTGTTAAGTCACGTGCGACCTAACGAGGAATCAAACGAGATAAAACTTTGGCATAAGTCGTGGAAAGTTGAAGTCTTAGGTCGCGTGCGACCTAACAGGTTCCAGGATGACAAGATAAGAGAAGAAGTGAGTTATGCAAGAAAAGGAAAGCCAACGACCTACGATAAGTCATGCGAGCTAACAAATAACGAGCTAAAAGAGTTACGACCTAACCAGTTAATTTTTAGATCGCGTGAAGAGTTAGGTCGCTCAAACGAAACCCACCGACCTAACTTATGTCGCCAACGACCTAACAAGGAACGAGACAAGGAGTTGCGACTTAAGTCTTTCTGCAAGCTGCGACCTAAAAGGTCACGACCTAAAAGACTACGACCTATGCTAGGTCGCTCACATATGCGAGAAACATTAGGTCTCTCAGAACGTACGAGCGAGCTACGACCTATACTAGGTTGCTCACCAATGCCGCTTCATGTTAGGTCGCTCAAACATAAGTCACTCAGCTACTTAGGTCTCTCATCCTATAGATCGCTCAAGGGCTTAAGCCGCATCTATCTTAGGTCGCTCAAGCCTTGTTTGCTCAGTTCCTTAGATCGCTCATCCTATAGGTCGCACAAGATGTTCCAGAAGCTGATTCCTCTTATGTCGTTGAAGTTCATGTCGTGTGGGTTGTATACTTAAGTCGTTATGTTTGTAACTTGTATATGATGTGTTGTAATGTTGTTGTGATGTGAAGTGTTGTATTGTATTTGTTTGTTTTTAGGTCATATGAGTTAAGTCGTAGGTCGCGTCTGTTAGGTCGCGTGTGATGTTTAGGTCGTAAGTCGCAAGGTGTTAGGTCGTCGCCGACCTATGTGTTGTACAAATTTGTGTTGTGTTGAGTTGTAGCCTATAAATAGGCAGGTTATGTCATTTGTAATAGTTAGTTGATTTTGAATAAACTTTTGTTTGAATGCTTTGTGCCTCTTCTCAAATTGGTAGTTGAGTGCGATCTCCTATCTCCACCTTCGGCATTCGAGTGCGCTCGAATCAACGATTGTTGAAGCCAATTCACAGAATCTAGTGCGCTAGATCAACGTTCGAAGAATCATAGATCTTCCTTCACGGCATCGTGCGCGATCAACGTGACGAAGATAGCTAGAATCCGTCATCTTGAGATCAACGGATTTGGGCGTTTGGTATTTTCAATCCACCGATTGCTACTTTCACATAATCATCATTTTTGTTATCCGCTGCTGCATCACTATGAGAACGGGTTATATTTGCTTTCTGAGAGAATAGCCGCATACCATAACTCATTTGCCCCCCTCAAACTCAACCCTAGGGTTAGGAGTTGCGATCTGAAAAAATTCCCAAATTTGATTTCAAAAAATTTTCTCAATCGATTCAGATCATGACTCGATACATCATTCTTAAGGCTTCAAGTCTTTATTACTTCTCTTTGATGGTTCCAGAGGTAGAGATCTGATGCTTTGAGATGACCCCTTGCTTCGGCGAGTAGACATCTGAGAGGGCTCATGGGTTAAGCTTGCGTTTTCATGGCGCTTTAAGCTATTGCTCAGATCTGGAGTAGTGGAATGAAATTGATTCTTGTTATCCTCGATTTTTAGGTCAGATCTGAACTTGTTAAAATTCCTTGCTGACAAAGTTTTTGTGAGGATGTCTGCTCGTTGGTAAGTAGCAGGTATGTGACTTATTTGAAGCTTTCCTTTCTGAACATGTTCTCGAACGAAGTATAAATCTATCTCTATGTGTTTGGTTCGAGAATGAAGTATAGGATTTGCGGACATGTAGACTGTGCTTTGGTTGTCACACCATAGAACTGGCATTGTTTCTGATTTTTGTTTTAGTTCACTTAGTATTGATTGTAGCCAAATGATTTCTGTAGTAGCACTTGCTATACTTCCATATTCGGCTTCTGTACTCGATCTGGATACAGGTGCTTGTTTCTTTGAACACCATGAAATCAGATTATTTCCAATATATATACAATAGCCCGTAACTGATTTTCTATCATCTAGATCTGAAGCCCAGTCTGCATCTGCATATCCTACTATGTTTAATTTGCTGCATGTTTTAAGTGATAGACCATAGTCCAATGTTCCCTTCAAATATATAAGAATCCTCTTTACAGCTCTCCAAGCTCGTCAAGTGGATTCGGCAAAAATTGAGAGACTTTGTTAACACTATAAGCAATATCAGGTCGTGTTATAGTTGCATATTGTAATGCTCCTACAACACTTCTATATTGTTTAACATTAAGTATGGCTTCTCCACTGTTTTTAGATAAATGTTGACTGCTTATCATGGGTGTTGGCAGTGGCTTTGCATCACTCATTTTTGTTTTGTCCAATAGCTCTAGCATATATTTTCTTTGGCATAAGATTATTTCTGAGTTTGCTTTCCTTTTAACTTCTATGCCTAAGAAATAGTTGAGGTCTCCAAGATCCTTTACAAAGAATTGCTTGTTTAGATAAGAGATAATTTGATTGATTTCATCACTGTGTTACCTGTAATAATGAAATCATCAACATATATTAGTATATAGACAGTTGATACATCAGTGATCCTGATGAAAAGCGAGTTGTCTGATTTGGTAGACTGATATCCTATATCTGTTAATGTTGATTTCAGTCTATCAAACTAGACTCTTGGAGCTTGCTTAAGGCCATAAATAGCCTTATTTAATTTACACACATAATTTTCATTTTTGCTGAAACCCTGTGGTTGTTCCATATAAATTTCTTCTTGTAAGATACCATTGAGGAATGCATTGTTAACATCCAATTGTTTTATGCTCCATTTCTTATGTAGTGCAATAGTGAGAATAAGTCTAATTGTTGATGGTTTGACCACTGGGGAAAAGGTTTCATTGAAGTCAAACCCATATTGCTATGTGTAACCCTTTGCACCTAGCCTTGCTTTATAACTGTTGATGGTCCCATCAGGATTTTTCTTGATCTTGTATGTCCTCTTGCATCACACAATGTTTTTATTGTCTGGTGGAAATACAAGATCCCATGTCTTGTTCTTAATAAGAGCATTGTATTCTTCACTCATGGCATGTCTCTAGTTTTTGTCTTTGACAGCTTGATCATATGTAACTGGTTCATGAGCACTTAAGCTTGAAGTGTATGTTTTTGGCTTGAAGATGCCACTTTTGGCTCTTGTAATCATAGGATGACTTGGTCTTGCTTGAGCAACAGTGTGAGGTAAGTCCTCTATGTAACTTTCATATATAAACCTTTGTGAATCATCTTTATGACTATCAACTTGACCCTGCACTCTATTTTCTGTTGATTTTATAGGTGAAGGACTGGCATGACTGAGATTATCTGTCCAATCTAGATCTTGTTGAACAGATTCTCTAGATTGTATATTCTGATTCTTAGTAGCCTTCTTTGCCTTCACATGGTGTTCAATCTCAGTGTATACAGGTAAATCTGGTATAGATGTTTTTGGATTGTAGAATTGGATAATGGATTCCGAGGATCAACACCTTCAAAACCTTTACACCTAACATGACCGGCTTATCCGCAGACCCATCTGGTGGCAGATAGAACTGAATATGACATCACCCCAGTCGTTCCCGACCTATCAAAGAGCTCTCATAGCATACACAACGTATCCGGTATAAAGAGGGTAATCTACAAAGGTGATGACAATACCCTAATGGTTGCAGGCCACATTCCACTTTGAATGCCGCATTGCCAATTCCATCATACACTATTGATTTTCATAAATGTATAACCTCTGAGCTCGTACGTCTTAGATAAGGGTGTTATGTGTACGAGAGTTACTTCCTACACCACCAAACAGATGTATGGTTGTAAAAATCAGTGTACCTGTATTTTAGTAATTCAATGTCAAACATTCGTTCATACAAGTTGTACGAGAACATGACAAATCGAAGGAACTCTCGTACTACATCCTGTAGGGAATGACCCCTAAGATTAGTAGTGAGTAGCCATTGCATCGAAGATCAAATGAAGATACTACTACCACATACATATGCTATGGGAAATTTCCCCCGAGGGTTAGTAACAAACAACCCTACATTCCATCTTCTAATTTATTATCATTCCATGTCTTCCTCTTCGAATGCATAAATTGGTTCGAAGTGGTTTTCGGATAGGAATCACTCAAATCCGATCCCGGTTCCTTTGAACCAATCATCGACAAAAGGATGTTAAGTTTGAGGGAGATTACCATTTCATTTATCAATATCTTTTATCAAATATAAATTATAGGGAATAATCATATATGATGATAATGGTTTTCAAGGAATAAATTATTGTTTAGTCCAAGTTTTGATATGAAATTACCAAAGGGAGTTATTACTTAAGATTAAGTAATTATAAGATGCCAATGACCAATGATCGAACATATTTGAATGGTGGATGTTATACGTTCATGTTATTATTTGATCATTTATCTTTGCGTGATTATTATTACCATACTTGTATCATAATGACCCATAACTACATTTTGGGGGATAATTAAAGGCGGAATAAATAGTTAGGTTGACCCAATAATAAGTATAGTAAAATTTAAATCCTGAGTGGGTAGAATTGCATATAGAAGATCGGGTAGATCATAGGTGTAGGATGCCCAAACGGATCAAAAGATTATAATTTGAGATATGATATTGGAAAGGTCCAATAGGTTTATAGTCATCCTATAAAAACTATGTTTGGAGGCATGTTATTAGAGAATCCCAATATGTTCTTAGTGATCCCATGAAAACTCTGGTTTGAGAATGTTATTGGAAAATTCCAATAGGTTATAGTGATCTCATGAAAATTATGATTGGAAAGTGTTATTGATAGAAGCCAATAGGTTTTTAGTGATCCCATGAAAACTATGATTCAGGACTGGTAGTCCCTGAGAATTTTTATAGGTTATTAGTCAGCCTATAACACCTTGTAAATTTGGCGTTATTCATTTAATTAGTTAGTTAATTAGGCTCCAAAAATGTCAAGTTGGTGAATTTTTGCTACCGAAGATAGTCATTCTAGCCATACATTATCACAACCGACATTAAACTTCTCAAAACAATCCGAAATCTAATGAATTACTGCAAATTGTAGAACAAACCGAAGTCAGTGGACCTCTTATTAATGGAATAAATAATGGGGTCGAAATATATGAATATGATTATGAAGAAGTCGAAGCAGATGAAAGTGTGAACCCAAAGTTGATAATGTATATATTGCGAGTAATGATAATATTAAAGTTTGGTAGCACTGTAACACCGCTAATTTTGAGTAACTTTGTTCAGGAGATTTAATCAAATAAATTAAATAGGATAATGTGTGGTGTGATAAGGGGATTGAGATTTGATAACTAATTGGGTTCGGCCTTAACTAATTAACTAATAAGATTGTTTTAAACTTTACATAGAGAGGAATAAATGAAAGGGACAAATCAGGAAAAGAGCCTCCCTTAAACTCTTACCCTCTCATTCATTCATTCTCATTTTTACAAAACAATCTACAAAAATACTCAAGAAAGGCTGGCCATTACCAAGGAAGATTAGAGGAGGAAAACTAGAGAAAATCATAGGGAAATAATTCTCCATCAAATCTTAACTCCATTTTCCAAACTATGTTGAGTAATAGTGTGACGACCCACATTTCAGAAGGTTTAAATCGACAATAAACCACACATGTCCGACTTAAACCATTCGAAATGTAGATAATCAATGGGGATAAATTAAGAAAAATAAGAAAATAAGAAGAAAACAAAAATAGAATCTCACAGCGAAACGATAAAATATAATACTCAAATAAATAGTTCATAAAGCTGTTTACTAAACATTTAATTATAATCTATACACATTTATAAGAGTTATATATATACATCAGAGATAAATAATCAATACAGCAGAATAGCTTGATGCAGGGGATAATAGTAATAGTAATATACCAAATCTTCATCTTCATCCTCCAGAGAATAATCTTCAATACGCTAAAAACTTAAGACTGATCCGAGCGTAATGAAAAAAAAATACTCGAGTCAGGACTAAATACTCTTATGTAAGTCAAATCGATATAACAAATAATATGAGTGTCATGGGGTTAGAGATGTTTACAGGATTTTACATCTCCTATCCAGTGTATAACGTGCATGCAATAACTTAAGAGATGTTATGGGATTTTCCATCTCCTAAGGATCCGTTAAACTATTTATATATAATAGTATACGCTATAATAGATAATGTCTATCAACAAAATAAATATCAAAATAGCGTTAAGGTTTTACATTGATCCACCTTAACACATTTTTATAGGTAAACCAAAATCGTAATGGGCTCGCATAGAGATAAAAATGACAAGGCACGTGAGGAAATGCCCAAGGTAGGATTCTACCAGTTTACCTTTTCTAGCTGGTCGTAACCTATCTGTGGCCGACCGCGACAATCAATCCAAACAAAAAGGGTGCACCCATCGAGTACAAAATCACGATAGTATTATGAGTAATCAATGTCGCTAGAGGTAGCTAACCTTGTTGGCCAGACATAGGCTCTTGTTTTAGTCATTCTAATTAATGCATAAGTGTCAAAGCTATCCATCATCGCTCTTACTTCATTCCAGTAAATGTCGCTAATTCAACCACTATATTCTGGATATCATCCACCGCATACACAGTTGTCAAAGTGGTTCCAATATTGACAAAGAGTATGCCAATAAGAGGCCCTGGTCTCTTTAACAACCAAACGTCATTTTACACACTGGTTAGTTCTTTTACATTTCGAAAACAATTCATATTTGATATCAAAATATCATATTCGCTTCAAAATCAAATCCATTTTGAAATCATCATATTCGCTCAAAATATACCATATCATTTTTGCCTTAATATCTCGATTTTGCTTCCAAAATTGTTCCGAATTTAAATTTAGGTTATTACTTCATTTTAACCTCATTCGCATTTAAATCCAAGATTTAAAAACATTTCCACCCTTTTTACCAGTTTGAATTTTAGAAAGCAATTTAAATAGTTTTAAATAATCAAATAGTTAAAATAGTTTAATAGAAAATAGTTTGAGAATTAAAAATAGTCCATATAATAAAATAGTTTGGAAAATCAAAAAAAAATTGAATATTTAAGAAGATAGATTTTAAACCATTTATACTAAAATAATTTATATAAATATAGTTTCACAGTCAAACCGGTTCGCTTTCCAAATTTTCCAATTCAAATCAGTTTCAATTTCTATTTCGATTTAATCGATTCAATTCCGATTTCAAGTCGAATTTTACTTCGATTCCAAATTAATTCAATTTCAATTCCAAATTAATTTCACTTCCAATTCCAAATTAATTTAAATTCCAATTCTAAATTAATTTCAATTTCAATTCCAAATTAATTTCAATTCCAATTCTAAATTAATTTCAATTCCAATTCCAAATTATTTTCAACTCTATTCTCAAATTTAAACCATTTCGATTTATATCAATTCTGAGTTCGATTTCCAAAATATCGATTCAAAACACTTAAATCAAATTTACCTTCAATATCCAATTTAAAATCCAAATCTTCAAATATAATTTAATCCCGAGCTCAATTTCGAAATATCGTTTTATATCACTTTTACTTAGCAATATTCAAAAGTCCATATAAAAGTCCAATCATTTAAAACAAATCAATTTCTGAAATTCACATCATATTTCGATTATAACTTCAAAATCTAAACTTCAATTATTTAGAGAATTCCTGTTATCAAATTTAAATTTCAACACTTCGAGCTCCAGTTCGAAAATAATTCGATTTCCATAAATTTGATTTTTATTCCTTCAGATCAAATTATTTAAATAATTTCAAATCAAAAATTTTAAAATCATTTAATTTAACCAATCTAGTGTCCATATATAATTCTCTATCCTATGGCCAAGTGAATTAATTATTTCAATTTAATTCGGGGATGGATATATATCATTTCAATCCAAAATAAATGCCATAGGTATATATCATTTTAACCTATTTCTTAATTTATTCGAAATAATTCAATTTATAGTTTTATATATAGTAAATAATATACAGGACAACAACAGGATATATTAAAAATAAATAAACATCCAAATCATCCAAAATATCAATCAATAGCATCCATCACAATCAACATCCAAACAGTCAATAAATCATAACAATTTACTAGTTATCAATAATTAGGAATTTAACTAGCAATTTAATTTTCATTTCAAATTTTAACTATTAATTCAAATTCCTGTCATTTTAATTCATATCAATTTAAATGCCAGCTAAATTTTTAACAAACAATACTCAATAAATCTAAATCACTTCACAATATAAATTTAATTAACATAAAAATTAAATTAGTCAATTGTGAGCGTATAAAAGACACTCACCTTTTTGTTTGAAACCGAATATATTTTCAGCTTCAAATAAATTCCTGATCCACTCCACGTTGTAGACGACGACGATACCAATCTCCTGCAACTCGTTTCGCTTGAACCGGATCTCATACGAAAAGAATATGCAATATTCAACATAACAATAATTAGCGATATAAGTAATATTTAATCTACACTTAATTCATCAAAGAGTTAAAAAAAATATCACTTCCTTCTTAATGCAAATAGGCTAAGGATCGCATCTCTGTATTGCTCACGACCTTCTTCTTCGTATTTTTTTATTGCACGCAATCGACCTCCACAGCCATGGCCACACCCATCACCTCCACCATCTCACGCGCAGGCCACAATCATCCCTAGCATCGCACGCCAATCGAGCGTCGAATGCTAATGCTTCTCATGACTTCCCACTAAGCCCTAATCGCAGACAAGATATGCACCTCCTCCTGCCAGTCGCGCCGTGATCCCTCACAGTAACGACCTGGGTTTTTAAACGCGTAGCGACCCTGAACTCGGCCTTCGAAAATCGGCACCTGTACTTCACTTGTACTCAAAATGCCGCATATTCAAACACCGAATCTGGTTCACCGGAGCTTATAACACCATTAAGTATAACAACACAGTGGAAGAAAGAAAACATTGATATCATATACAACTCCAATGAATACAATATCCAGTATGATATACAACAATGATATCAATATGATACAACAATATCAGAGACAAATAATGATACAGCGGAAATAACAGAAGTGATAACTCCAAATGACCAGTCAGAGAGGCTGAGTCCAACCACTCCAATGTCAAGCTCGAACCACCATCACGATTCACAAAGATAAGCAACGTCAGTCGTGAACTCCAAAAACTGAACTAGCTCCAGATAATCTACTAAACCTGACTATCTGGAAAAAAAACCCAACTCTAGACTGCCTGTGTGGAAAATTATGGGCACCTAGAGTTTAGGAAGGGAACAATAAACTCCGAGTCAATCGTGGGACTAGTGTGAGTAACAAAAACAGTTTATCTTTAAACAAACAACACAAAAATTTTAAACATTGAAACCCGCAATGCTTTTGGAAAATGAAACTACCATAAGACCTCCCGCCACAGACACAATGCAATCGCAGAATTGGAGGAGATTTCTTCTTATGATAGTCAAACATGCTTACTACGCAAAATCATTTGATATTATTACTATTAGTGCATAGTGTAGAAAACCATTTCGAAAGTATAATATTAATCTTAGCCAGCATAGACATTCCGAACTATGCCTACTATAGCTACTATGTTCAATAGCAGGTTACCGCCACATTCCATAGCAGGTTATACAACTAAAACCGTACAGGGTTCGTATTGTTTCTTTGGATTTTCCAACAAATGGTCAGGCTAAGGAACTTCCTATGCCACATGGGAATGCCTCTGGAGGGATGCCCCGAGAACCACCTGGCTCTCTGCCAACACAAGGCCGGTTACCCCCTTCCCGGGTAGTAAACCTGAGATATGCCACCCCCGGTCATTTGCGACCTTTATCCGAGGGCGCTCAATCACAAAGCAACAATCACACAAAGTAAATGAGATTGGAGCAACCACACAGGTAAATATCTGGGCTCCATACCATGATACCACCTTTTTCCAAAAGGAATGGACATACCCTAGGGGAGCTACCCCTGAAACCTTGCCGCATCTTTCATGTTTCGACCATCTCCGGTCTGTGAGGCTCGATGAGGTATCATCCACAAGATACGCTTTACACGAAAGCCATGCTTTGATCAACAAATGATCGGCAACACACAGCAACACTCAGCATGCCACACTACCAAATTGGGAGTATATCACTGATAACCTTCAACTACATAACCTTTGAGCTCGTACATCTCAGAGAAGGATGTTAAGCTAAGAGAATAAATCTCAGCCACCAAATAGAAATGTATTTGAAAGAAATCAGCTCTATATCTCAAAGTGTAATGTCAGACATACAACCATACAAGTCTGTTCCGGGTTCGAACAGAACCGAAGGAACTTCCGAAGAAGCCCTTGCAATCCTGGTATTCACAATCCCGATCGAACTTCCCATCACTTAGGAAATCTCTATACCGGTGCGACTCAGTGCAGAGACAATCGATAGGTTATCCTATCGTTCTCACAAATACCCGGTCTTCACCACCGGTCTTCAAATGCAATCCATATACGACGTATCATTATTCGAAATGGGGTATATGATGCAAAGGTCCTCTCTCGGCTAAACCGAATAATGAGCGCAATATTTTAAAAACATATGGATAATGGAATTCCAATTAAGTCACAATTTGTTATCCAAATTTCCTCTTTCAAATGGTTTAAACACATTACCATTTTAATCTTTTTTTAACAAAAAGATTCAATTCACAAAGTTCACCCAGTTTCACAAAGATTAATTCACAGATTTTCCAAATCAATTTCCATTTCAATTGGATTAACTCATTAAATCTTTAAAACAAAAGATTTAATTGATAGCTTTCAAAACAATTCCAAAGATTTATACGTAACTTGGAAAACCATTTTCAATTCAAACTTGAAATTCCTTTAATTCAAATTGGAAATTCATTCCTTATATGAGAGCTTTTATCAGGTGAAAACAATTAGTTTCCCAAATCATTGAATTCAATTTCAAGTATTGAATTCAAATTTAAATCAAATTATTAAAATATCCCCGAACCCTAGCCGCAGCGCAGTGCCTCCGGATAGTGAATTCAAAACTCAACTTAATAAAGGAACATTCTATCCACTTCCTTGACATCCCATGATCGACCAGGGCATAGAGGATCTAGCGGCAGCTTATGAACGACATCAAGGGAACGGATAAGCAACCGCTATTCAAGCGGTACTCCCAAAGGTTGGAGAACATAGATGATATGACTCTAGCAAATGCCAAGATGACTCCAAGCAAACCAATGCTCTAAGCAATTTATTCCAAATACTAACAAGGGTATCATACTGATCGCGTTTGAGGGAAGTCGACCTCCAGATATATTTTGGCAGCTAGTTATCTAAAGAGCCTCCTACGACTATGGATCGTTTCTTTTACAAAATGAATCAGAACTGAAGTGAGGAGGAGTGGAGCAGACTAAGAAAAATAACAATGAAGGCCCGTTGGCTAAGGATGTAGATCCCAGTAGCCGAAACAAGACTTCAGAATTCAGCTCATATGCTCTTTGAAAGATTCAATTGACAACCTCTACTTGAAGACTCACGACTCGGAGTGGTACTGGAAACCAACCTCGAGAGAGTACACCAAAGTCTAAAGAAAATCAGGGGAATGTTGTATATTCCCGGATGCTCGCTGATCCTAACACGGGCGATTACAAATACCTCCGAGGTGTGATCGAAAAGATGACCTGGAAAGGAAAGCTTCAATAGTATGTACAAGTCCTGCAGAATGGCGGGCAACGAATATCCGATGCCTATTAATAAAGGGCTATGATTATCAATTGGACGGTTGACGGCCAACATCCCTTTGAAAGGAGCCAAGGGCGGAGTCGAATAGCGAGCACACGATGCTGCTTCACATATCAATGAGATTTACCATAATCTTCTTTGAATTATTTCCATTTCCATCTCTATTTCAATTGTTCTATGAACTACGACTAGCTTGAACTAAACTACTTTCAAAACAATGCAGGTGTCCAAGTACTCAGATTTGGTTGCTAACCAATCTACGCAGACCATGATCGGACGTGTGGAGTTACATCTGGACGAGAATAATTCTATTGCTCATCATCAACCATATGCCTTTGATTTGGGGCTATGGATTAAATACAATGTACAACATCACGATGCACGGAGAGCTGAATTCCATCCTGCAAGTGGAATTTATTCAAGTAGAGAGCGGCTGCGATACGACCAGCCACTCGCTAAGTGAAACTCGATCTCGGGGGCAAGCCATCACATCAAGGCTAAAAATGGGTTGATACACGACGATCCTTCGCACAACTCCGTACTCCCAGAGTGCGAGACGGAGTATAAACATCTACTTAACTCCGTACTCCCAGAGTGCGAGACGGAGTATAAACATTGATCAACTCCGTACTCCCAGAGTGCGAGACGGAGTATAAACATTGATCAACTCCGTACTCCTAGAGTGCGAGATGGAGTATAAACATTATCAACTCCGTACCCCTAGAGTGACGGAGTATAAACATCTACTTAACTCCGTACTCCCAGAGTGCGAGACGGAGTATAAACATTAATCAACTCCGTACTCCCAGAGTGCGAGACGGAGTATAAACATCTACTTAACTCCGTACTCCCAGAGTGCGAGATGGAGTATAAACATTGATCAACTCCGTACTCCCAGAGTGCGGGACGGAGTATAAACATCTACTTAACTCCGTACTCCCAGAGTGCGAGATGAAGTATAAACATTAATCAACTCCGTACTCCCAGAGTGCGAGACGGAGTATAAACATTAATCAACTCCGTACTCCTAGAGTGTGAGACGGAGTATAAACATTCGCTTAACTCCGTACTCCCAGAGTGCGAGATGGAGTATAAACATTAATCAACTCCATATTTCCAGAGTGCTAGACGGAGTATAAACATCTACTCAACTCCGTACTCCCAGAGTGCGAGACGGAGTATAAACATACATCAACTCCATACTCATCCCCAAAACTGGGGGCAGAACCAAAGCAAAGCATGCTAGTTGAACATTTGTCTAAAAGAAGATTGCAACGAAACGATTAAAAGACGACTGTCAAGCAATCAACTGAACGGAAATATTCAGCATGAAAGACTACGGTTTTTCAAAGCACGTCATGTTTACACAAGACGTCCTTTGGGGGGCAAATGTTATCCTGCCTTTTGGCAAGGCCGTGACACCAAGAACTTGATTAGAAACCAATGACAGTTCGTCTTGGAGATCGGTTACACAAAGGCTCACTATAGACATCGATGGATTTTGTCCGAGTCTGGATCCAGCCACGATTAACAAGACATAACAATCAAAGCCAGGGAAGCCAATGTTCCAAGTTTCAAGACGATCCGAGCTCGTATGCTCAACTTATGATCGATTCGAACGACCGACCATCCATCCATCAATCTCCACATTTGACTTGGAGACCTAAACTTCTTGGAATGAATATAGCCCGATCATCCACTCCAATCGAGTCATAGAACAAAGTTTGACAAAATACAGATACTCCTCATGAAGCTCAGTGATGCCGGGATCCGTCTAAAGTGGACGTGATTTGATCATCTACACATCAAATCCTACCCTGAACACGATAGGTTATTCGAAAGCCCAACTTGAAGTAGCTATGGTAGACTGTCTACTCGCTAACCATCGCTGTCAATATATGGATACGACTGCACCTTGGAACATATGCAACTTACTTTGTCTACTCAACAATCTATTATCCTTATTTTCTAGAAGGAGATACGAAGCAAATTGTAAGAGATTTGGCTATCTAACCCAACATGGATGTGATTCAACCATCTGTCATATACCTCCTTCCTTGACTTGATTGGAAGAGCTATAATCACCAAGCGGACGAGAATCGATCATCCATTTTTCAAATTCCGTCCCTCATCCTGGGGGGCAGAATCCCATTCCGTGAGCCAACGAGGTTCTATTGTTCATTCGACGACATTAGCCTCGATACAGTAGATGAATACAAATTAAAGAGTGGAAATACGACTGCTCTCAACTTAAACCTCCAACTCCCCAGAGTGCGAACTGGAGTACTCTAAGTCCCCAGAGCGCGGACTAGAGTATAAACGACTTAAACCTCCAAGTCCCTAGAGTGCGGACTGGAGTACTCTAAGTCCCCAGAGCGCGGACTAGAGTATAAACGACTTAAACCTCCAAGTCCCCAGAGTGCGGACTGGAGTACTCTAAGTCCCCAGAGCACGGACTAGAGTATAAACGACTTAAACCTCCAAGTCCCCAGAGTGCAGACTGGAGTACTCTAAGTCTCCAGAGCGCGGACTAGAGTATAAATGACTAAAACCTCCAAGTCCCCAGAGTGCGGACTGGAGTACTCTATGTCCCCAGAGCGCAGACTAGAGTATAAACGACTTAAACCTCCAAGTCCCCAGAGTGCGGACTGGAGTACTCTAAGTCCCCAAAGCGCGGACTAGAGTATAAAGGACTAAAACCTCCAAGTCCCCAGAGTGCGGACTGCAGTACTCTAAGTCCCCAAAGTGCGGACTAGAGTATAAACGACTTAGACCTCCAAGTCCCCAGAGTGCGGGCTGGAGTACTCTAAGTCCCTAGAGCGCGGACTTGAGTATAAATGACTAAAACCTCCAAGTCCCCAGAGTGCGGACTGGAGTACTCTAAGTCCCCAGAGCACGGACTAGAGTATAAATGACTTAAACCTCCAAGTCCCCAGATTGCGGACTGGAGTACTCTAAGTCCCCAGAGCGCGGACTAGAGTATAAATGACTTAAACCTCCATGTCCCCAGAGTGCGGACTAGAGTACTCTAACTCCCCAGAGTGTAGACTCGAATATAAGCGAATCGGATCTCCAAGTTCCCTGAATATGGACTATGACACAAATGACTTGAATTTGTCAAATCCCTGACATACGGGCTAGAAAGTATTCTAAGTGCTCGAAGCACAGAATGGAAGTTCAACGACTCTCGAAGAGTTTCCGAGTTATATGAAGATGGACTGAGAAGTCTATGTTACTCACAACTGCTTGGATTAAAATCATAATCACACAGAAAACTGAACAATAAGAGTCTTTTGTAAGACAGAAAAAGGAACTAAACCTTATTCAGAAATGAGTTTCTATTACAACCCCTCCAAAGTTCAGAGTCGACATTCTATCTACAAGGACTAAGGAAATAGATGAAAATAATTACATGACTTAAACTAACCCTCGTTGAACGAGGATAGTAATCACTTCTTGTGCTTCTTCAACTTCTTTCCAGATGGCTCCTCTCCAGAGCATTTACCCTTGGTACTCTTCTTTGATAGAGGGGTAGCAACTGAAGGAGTATGGGGGCCTTCCATGGGCTTGGACCCGCCAGGAAGGATGACCTTCAACGGCTTGTTCAAAGGATCGTCCAAGTCCACAACTCGGGGATCTACTATGACCTTGACCGTCTCCTCCCTCTCTTTCTCGAGCCGCTCCTCCATGCTCAATTCGGATGTATGCTCAGAGGCGCCTGTAATTTCTACTTCATAACCCCCGTCGGTAGGAGAGGAGGTTTCAGACTTGTCTTCGTCAAGTGCTCCGATCACCTGAGCGTCTGGACCAGAAGCCTCCCCTGCATGAGTGGCTTCACTTGTTTTCTCTCCCACTTCCTTGGCGACATCGCTCCTCGAAGTGGGCTCGGGGTCAGAACGGCCTGCACAAAATCATGGAAAACAAGAATGCAATAGTCCTGCATAAAGAATAACGACTTTCGAAATCTTAAAGAGAACCTTAAAGAGAAGGATTATCTACCAGGTTCGGGCAAACTCTCAGCCATCCTAGAGGTCTCACCCTCTGGAATGGGAGACAGAATGCGGACTAAAGTACTCTAAGTCCCTGAGTGCGGACTAGAGTATAAATGACTCAAAAACCTCTACGTCCCCAGAGTGCGGACTACAGTACTCTCAGTCCCCAGAGCATGGACTAGATTATAGACGACTTTAGAAAAATCCGTAAATCCCAGAAGCGGACCAGATTACTCTAAGTTCCCAGAGTGCGAACTAGAGTTGACGAAAATCTCTGTGTCTCGAACTGTGGACTAAAGCGTAAACCGTTCGACAAATCTCTAAGTCCCCGGAGCGTGGACCGAAGCATGAACACAAATTGGGCGCGAGTCAACCGAGGGGAGAATAACACTAAGTCACCAGAATACAGAGTGGTGTATAAACATCGATAAATAGACGAGTGGATTCCGACCATTTTCTATTCCCCAAACTTCGACCTAGAATCGACAGGAGGATTATTAACCCGCTGAGGATGGAGTTCGACCATCCAACCAGTGACCTAGCCAAATCATTACTGGGGGCAGGGGTACAAAACACTAAAATGCTAAATACGACAGCTTATTATAGCTCTAGCATGGCGTTCTTTATAACTTGAGGCAGCGACTACAGGGAGGCCTCAATACAGAGCCTATCGAAACGGCATCCAAAGCTACGAGCAACCTACTATATCATACCTCAGACCAAGGGTCAATGCCGATCCGCACCAAGCACATACGAATGTGACTCGGATGTTTTTTGAAAAACTATGACCCCCAGAGTATGGAAAATAGGGTAAACCACGAATACTTGGTCAAAAATTCTCCAACACCCTCGTTCGATTCGTCTGGAGGAGTATGAAACTGGATGAGCATAACCCGACTGCATTTGTAGCCAACTTTACCCCGAGATCTGATTATAGAGCATGAACCAAAGTGGACGTGGATGACCATCCACTGTCCAAATTACGCCCTGAAACTTACGTGGCATCGAAGTATTCCTCTTGGAATGGAAAACCATGATTAAATCCAAGATAGGCGAGACCTAGTCTCCCATCGACTGACATGATCCCACGATCCAACGGGAAAGAGAGTAAAACTAAAGTGGGCGTGGCTGGCCTTCCTACTTATCGGTATATGCCCCAGACCTGGGGGCACGAGCGAGAAGCAAGATGAATGTGAACCGACTATTCACCAATCACCTCTATGTCTTTGGAGTGTAGGTGAAAACATAAACATAGCTAGGACGAGACTCAACCGCCCATGCAATACATTTATCAACCCGAGACTGGGAGAAGACGCATGGTCATCCAAAAACTGGCTATGATAGCTCAGTATTAAAACTTATATATAGTGCTTACAGCTACTCAAGGCAACGACCGAAAGGATGCCTAGAGATAGAATCATTAAATCGATACCTTAGCTCATGGGCAATTGACTTTCACTCCAACCTGAAGGACGGGTAAAGAATCATGAATGCATTAAATAGAAAGTGCGTTACTCTAATGCACAAGCAAATTCAAACTCATAGCAAGATCCAGCTATACAGTTGCGTGCCACTCGAGGCTGACCCCCACTCGACATTTCCTTTAATGCGCTTTTAGGCCTGATTTTTGGCCATTTGCTGATAATCTATTAGAGCATTCAGAGCCCTTCACTATTAGACTCAATAACTCATGACAAGACTCTAGGATTCGACTAGAGTAACCATCAACATTGGCCGTCCCAACCATATTTCACATTGAATGTTATGCAAAATAGTTACACCTTTACTCAAAGAATCTGGGATGGCACCTGCTAAGCTGACGGTCGACATTACAGCCAGCCATGGCGACCCTTTCCGGGTGCTGAATATCGGATCACAGCTCAGTGCAATGATGATAAAAGAATTAGTTGGATTTTTCTGAATAAATGATGATATGTTCCCTAGGACCCATTCTGACATGCATATGTGATTTCATTAACTATCGCGAGCCATGCATTGGATATCAACCTGAAGCTACAAAAGCTAGCACAATCTCTATTGATTTCATCATGAAAGCTCCACTCTTACTTTTAGGCTCACCCCATCAACGTCTATGCCTACCAGCCGTTGCGACAAGGCATACAATGACCTGAGACGTCTGAAAGACTACTTAAATAGAATATCAAACTAAGCTATTTCGATATCACTTATTTTCCACGAAGGGCTATCCAAGGACGGAAATTAGCAGACCTCACACCCAAACTCACTACCTCAGATGACTACTCGAAGAGTAGCAGAGAACCAACCATAAGATGGAAAATGTACACGGATGGAGCATCCAATGATCAGTGTTATGGCTTGATAATGACTCCTGAGGAACGATCAATCTGCTACGTCCCAAAACTCGATTTACCTGTAACAAACAACGATGCTTAGTATAAAGCCTTAACTACCAGCCTCAAACTTGCTAGAGGATTTGAGGTGAAAAATTTACATATCTTTTGTGATTCTTGATTGGTAGTATACAAATTTAAGGAAGTTGATCTTGCTAGGGGGCATTGTCTTGCTCCTTTTCTCGTCCAAGTCCAAGAGCTACTAACTGACTTCACGTATTACATCATTACACACGTACTCAGCGAACAAAATGAAAAGGTGTCATGGTTGACTCCTATCAAAGACTATCTAAAATGAGGAATTCTTACTGAACGGAGGAATGGCAAACGATGGATCCTCCTCAAAGCTTCACGCCAAATCATCTAAGAATAATTCGTGTGCCAAAAGGAGTTTATCCATCCCCATGCTTCGGCATATCGCCCATGATGATATCTTGAGCAAAATCTATGAAGAAGAAAGCGGTAATAACATCAGGGGGAAAACCATGATAAAGAAGATACTCTGTTACAAGTATTACTGGCCAACCATCAACCCAGATGCGGTTGATCATGCTAGATAATGTGACGAGTGCAAGATGTTTGCAAAGAATCCGGGAACCCCACCGATGGAAATTATTCAAATGGCTAGTTCATAGCCGTTTGCCACTTGGGGGCACTGAAATCATCTTCTTGTCGATCCTAAAGGTGATGCGAAATACACCATCATAGCAGTTGATTACGTCACCAAATGGGCAGATGAAGAACTCTTAACCACGACCAAGATGAAGAAAATAATCAACTTCTTTATCCGTAACGTCATCTGTCCTTATGACCTTCCATGATCCATTATAACTACAAATGGACAGGTTGAAGCTGTGAACAAAATCATAGAGTCTGTACTGAAGAGAGGTTTGGAAAACTCCTCAAGTGGCTGATTGCAACCCTTATTTCACAGAAAATACAAACAAGGAATCGCGATTGAATTGCAATTAAACTAGATGGAGTTGGCAACGACTTATGAGCATATAAAACGCATCCGAGATCCAATGGCAAGAACATGTACCCGAACATGCATGTGTACGTCCGAAAAAGTTCGACTTCTTGAAATCAATAGAAATTGAATTCTCACTAAGGGTTATTAAGAGAAGACTAGATCAAATAGCCGAAGCCTATTAGCTCTACAGAATCAGACACGGATGACCACTGATATTCTCAAGAAGGCATCTCCATTAGAATTTAGTTTAGGATTTGAAACGAGACATGGAGGATACATAGTTCAAAGCGTATTACGTGCAGTCACATAACACACTTTGGGGGGCAAGTGTTTCCTGGAGATTTGGCCAGGCAACTTAGTACTCGGCATCTAGGAGTACTCGGCATCCAGGAGTACTCGGCATCCAGGAGCGCTCGGCATCAGGCAACGTTCGGCTAGAGGCATCGTTCGGCCAGAGACATCGTCCGACCAAGGGCTTTGTTCGGCCTAAGGACATCGTTCGGCTAAGGGCTTCGTTCGGCCTAAAGGCACGTTCGGCTAAGGGGCTTCGTTCGGCTAGAAGACACGTTCAGCCAAATACTTCGCTCGGCCACGAGACACATTCGGCTTCGATGGCTATTCGGCCTACTCTTCCCACACAGCAAGCGCCTCGTTCGGCAGAAGGAGAGTGGTTCGGCACCCAACTGTTCGGCCTGATTGGTTCGGCACACATGGACCAGCCTATCTGGACCGAGTTATTCAGCTACCAGGCCCGCCAGAGAAGTCCAACCCACCTTTGTCTATAAATAGAGGGGCAGTGGCACAGTGAAATGGACCTTTTTTGGGAGAACAATGGGGAGACTCTGCCACTTTCAAGACTTACTATTTTTGGTTCAAACTTGTATTCAAGTCATTAATATATGGATTGTATCTGTATTCAACTACTTTTGAAAGAAATAAAGATCAAAACTCAAAGTGGATTTAGGCAGTTACGCTGAACCACTATAAATCCGGTGTTCTTACTTTCTTCATTTAAATTAGCATATTCTTCCTTGTTTAATTTAACTTCATCACTTACATCTCTACACAATCTTTCTCAACGAGGTTAGTGACCAATTTTGGTGCTAACAGAGCCTCACAGACCGGAGATGGTCGAAACAGGAAAGATGCAGTAAGGTTTCAGGGGTAGCTCCCCTAAGGTATGTCTATTCCTTCTGGAAAAAGGTGGTATCATGGTATGGAGCCCAGATATTTACCTGCGTGGTTGCTCCAATATCATTTACCTGTGTGATTGTTGCTTTATGATCGAGGGCCCTCGGATAAAGGTCGCAAATGACCGGGGGTGGCATATCTTAGGTTTACTACCCGGGAAGGGGGTAACCGGCCTTGTGTTGGCAGAGAGCCAGGTGGTTCTCGGGGCGTCCCTCCAGAGGCGTTCCCATGTGGCATAGGAAGTTCCTTAGCCTGACCATTTGTTGGAAAATCCAAAGGAATAATACGAACCCTGTACGGTTTTAGTTGTATAACCTGCTATGGAATGTGGCGGTAACCTGCTATTGAACATAGTAGCTATAGTAGGCATATTTCGGAATGTCTATGCTGGCTAAGATTAATATTATACTTTCGAAATGGTTTTCTACACTATGCACTAATAGTAATAATATCAAATGATTTTGCGTAGTAAGCATGTTTGACTATCATAAGAAGAAATCTCCTCCAATTCTGCGATTGCATTGTGTGTGTGGCGGGAGGTCTTATGGTAGTTTCATTTTCCAAAAGCATTGCGGGTTTCAATGTTTAAAATTTTTGTGTTGTTTGTTTAAAGATAAACTATTTTTGTTACTCACACCAGTTCCATGACTGACTCGGAGTTTATTGTTCCCTTCCTAAACTCTAGGTGCCCATAATTTTCCACACGGGCAGTCTAGAGTTGGGTTTTTTTCAGATAGTCAGGTTTAGTAGATTATCAAGAGCTAGTTCAGTTTTTGGAGTTCACGACTGACGTTGCCTATATTTGTGAATCGTGATGGTGGTTCGAGCTTGACATTGGAGTGGTTGGACTCAGCCTCTCTGACTGATCATTTGGAGTTATCACTTCTGTTATTTCCGCTGTATCATTATTTGTCTCTGATATTGTTGTATCATATTGATATCATTGTTGTATATCATACTGGATATTATATTCATTGGAGTTGTATATGATATCACTGTTTTCTTTCTTCCACTGCGCTGTTATACTTAATGGTGTTATAAGCTCCGGTGAAACAGATTCGGCGTTTGAATCTGCGGCATTTTGAGTACAAGTGAAGTACAGGTGCCGATTTTCGAAGGCCGAGTTCAGGGTCGCTACACCTGTTATTAGAATAATTAACTAATTTTACATATTGAAATATTAATTTTTATAAGCCGAATAAATAAAATTTTCTGATATTGGAGATATCTGGATATATACATTTTGAAAACCTTAATAAATTTTAAAATGTTAATATGATAAATATATATGTGCATATGTATTTCACTATTTCAAAACTTATGATAAAATAGCTATATATATATATATACATATTCAAGCTGCATGAAGCCTTTTCAAACTTATGATGATAAAATATATATAAGTATATATATATATATATATATATATATGTGTGTGTGTGTGTGTGTGTGTGTTTATAAAAATAATGTATATATGTAAATATGTAAAGTGTAAATATGTATACATATAAATGTATATGTAAATAGTGTATATGTAGATCTATATATATGTGTGTGTGTGTATATATGCATAAGAACATCATGATGGCAAAACATTAAGTCAAGCCCACAAAACTTAAAATCAGTCCTACAATGAAATCAAATCAAGCAAACAATGAATCAAATCAGCATATAAAAGATCAAATCACACACATATGAAATCAAATCAGTGAAGATTGAAAGAAAATAAAATAAAAATATGTGAAAGTTGAAGCCTGTACATGCAACTTCCGCCACCTTATGGGTATGCTAGTCACCCTAGCATTTGCATTGTACACCTTTCATTCTTATATATTTATATATGTGGCCGGGCTTGTTCTTATTCATTCTTATATAAAAAAAGACTTGTCAATTAAATAAAAGAAAGAAGAAAAAGCTTGAAGAAGGAGATTAAGCAGCAGTGTGTTCATCTGTGTTTAAAAGCAGTGAGTAAAACACCTTTATATTGTTTCTCGGTTTACATAATTACTTATATAACTGTGGTTTGGTTAAATCTTTGAGCTATGTTAATTGTATATGTACCTGGAATATGTATATGTGAATGATTATATGCTCAGACATGAATAAATCCTACCTATACATCAAAGAAATACTGTTCTTCTTCTAGGAAAACTACTTTGCTCATGTTTATTGTTAAAACAGTTATAGCTTTTCAACTTTAAAAATCAAGAACTCAACAACCATTCAGTTTTAAAACATGATTCCAAAACAAAAGTTGTCTATTTTTAGTATAGATTATTTTATAATTGATTTCATGAAATTTCATCAAGTGAAGGAAGAGTAAATTCCATTTTACAATAAGTAGATCAACTAGGGTCGAATTCAAATTTTCGAATTTCGAACCATGGATCATATAGTTGCGTTCATCGATGAAAAATATGATTTTTTATGGTGGTTGGGTAATTTTTATGGCGTGTGGAGGTAGCAAAGGGAAGATGAACGCAATTGGGTATAATGTCGAATTAAGGCGACGAAGTCGATTTCAGGTCGAGGGGTTGAGCATGGAGGAGGTTTAAGTGATGGCGCACCTGGGAAAAATGTCGCAATAATTTTTACTTATGTGTGTAGGGTAGGCGAGGTCGATCTAGGGTTAGGGTGACTGTTTGTTTGGGTTCGGGTGTTTGGAAATGGTGACGAGGAGGAAGAGAAGGAGGAGTGCGCTAAGGGGAGAAAAGAAAGAGGAGGTGATGGCGAATCTTGGGGCAAAGTTTGGAGGTGCATGATCAACCGTGGAGGTGTGGCGAGGCGTTTGAGTGGTTTCGGTTGGTTCTAGGTTTGGGTTGGAAGTTAGATTCTTCAAACTGAAGCTTCGCTGTGGTTTCCAAGGGGTTGAGCGAGGTGCGGTTGTAACGACCCAGAATTTTGGATATTTGAAATTGGAATATTTAATTGATTTTATATATTTAAAAGTTAATTTTTAACTTGAATTTAAAATATAACCATTTATTGGATAATTTAATTATTGAATTAATAATTAAAAATGGGTTAAAATATTGAATCTTGAGTTTTAAGCTTGATAAAAATAATTTAAAGGCTTATAAAATTTATATTAATAATACTGAAGGTAATAAAACTTTTTAAATTGAATTTAAAAGTGATTTGTTCAGTTTTAAAAATATATCGTTTAAATTGACATTTAAAAACAGCCTTCTGAGGCACAATCTCGGAATTCGATGAAACTAGTTCCATTGGATCGGTAATAGTGTATTATTATCGGGCTTCAAATTTTATAGCGTTTGGAGTTATCGCTTGATCATACGGGATATAAACGCGTTAAAATTTATATCGAAAATTCAATATAATGTTTGGGTCCAAAAAGCTATCTTCTCCAAATGATCGAATTAGGACTCGAAACCTTTTCCATTGCATTCGGATTAGGGGTATAACATTATAAACGTCTAGCGGCATGCCTCGATAAGGGTTCGATATTTTGAGTTGTGTAAATCGGGACGATTTAAATTTAAATAAATATATTTATTTATTTGACTTGACAAATATTTTCACATCAGCTATTTTTTTTCATCACCTCAAAACACTATATCCATCTTCAAACATGCTACCTCCCTTTTAAAAAATCACGTCTCTCTTCCCTATTTGAAGCAAGGCTGAACAAACAAAGGAAGAGAGAAAAAAATAGAGAGAAAACTTGTTCACTATCTTTCCCATTCATCTCCAAGTTTGTTTCAAAGCAGAAAAAATGGCCGCAAGTACAAATTCATTGTTAAATAAATAAAAAGAGAGCAGGCTTCATTTTCGAAATCAATGGAGAGAAAGAAATTCAAGTGATGCGATTTTTGTCGCGATGTTCGGCTCGAACTCGAGCAGGCGCATGAGGTGCGATTACCTAGGGGTGGCGTGCTCGAATTCGAGGGGAGGAGACGCATGAATGTCAGGCATGCTTAGAGGCAAAGCTCGAGAAGTCACGATCGATTGGGGTGCGATAGGGAGGTTGAAGCGTCGAGTGCGGTGGAGGGCGACGGTGACCGATGGTGTACGATCGATGTCGGGTACGATTCGTTCGAGTGGAGTTGCGGTGGTCTCCGATGCCTCATGGAGGAAGCAGTGGCCATCGTTCGTGGCCAGGATCATTCAAGCCTCGTGTTGAGGAATATAAATTTTGGGCCAGGCTTCTTACTGGGTAAATTCAGTATTTTTTTTTTAACAAAAATTTTTTATAGTTATATAGATTTTTGTTAAAATAAAATCATTAACTTATAAATATCATAATTTGTTCATACGAGGTTGAAAAATTATGAAAAGGTGGCGTTGGATTCGTAATGAAGTAGGCTTTGAGATAAAATTGCTTTGGAAATTTTTGAAGTCGGTCGGGATTTTTGATTTTTCAAATCTAGACGTTCGGAAAGAAAATAAATCAATGTGTGTTAATCTCACTCAATTTTGGATTTACCGCAATTAATTTTTAAATAGTTAAAATTTATTACTGGTTGATTTATTGAATTGATAAAATTATTATCAGTTGAATGCGATATTATATATCGTAATATATATTGGAGCGATTGATATTCCTGCATATATATAGCGGATGAGACCCTATGCGCCCCGCATAATAGCGGATGACTCTATATACCGTGATATCCCCTTCAAAGTGGGATTGGTATTTTTATATTGTGCTAACATCTCTGGATGCAGGGAAATAGGTTGGAGGGATCCAACTGGATTACTAAAAATGTTGAAATTATTTCCATATTCAGTGATATGACTTGTTTGAATAATCTGTGATAGATTATAGTGGAATTTGAATTTATTGGATGCTATGGTATTACTGGTTTAGATTTTGGCATTTTAAAAAAATACACCATAAATATGTATATTGAATTTAAAAAGAAATTAAAAAAGAAAATTGGAAGTAAAAATATTTATAGTGAAATTTGGATTAATTAAAAGAAATGAATTTCTGGTAAAATAAATAGTTTGATTTTAAAATTGTACTTGATAATTTCGGAATATGGGAAAATAGAGAATTTTCGAATAATGTAATAAATGGATTTAAAATAATAAAAACTTAAGCGATATTTGTTTAAGTGTAAAAAGATTTTTAAAATCGAGATTTAAAATAGTTGGGAAAATAAAAAGGAAATTTGAAAATATAATATGAAATGGTTACATTAGATTTTAAATAAGATTTTTAATTATGAAAAGGAAGTGGAATCAGAATTTAGTTGGGTTTTGGAATATAGTTGGATTTTTTTAGAAATTAATTTGAAAATGGAATTTAATTTAGAAATCGATTTATAATTGATTAAGAATTGTGAAACTGTTATAAATAGGAAATGAGACTATGGAATTTATAGACAAGGTTTATAACTAAATGGAATGATTATCAGTGGATAAAATTAAGATATAAATTTTCGAGGAGAATTTATAATGAGATGGGTAATTCGGTTTAAAAAGAAAATATTTTTTTTTTTTGAAAATGTGAAAAAGGTGATTTACGGAATTGGGATGTAAATCACATTGGGAATAAATCGAGAGAGATTTATCAATGTTAGACTAGTTATATTGGAATTGGAAAATATATTTTATCGAGAAATTGAGTTTGTTTTAAAAGAAGGATTTTTAATTATTAACTGGGTAATTTAAAAAGGGTTTAAAGAATATTTCAGAAAATTAATTATTTTGTTGTTTTTTATTGTTTAAAGTATATTTAATTATTAATTAAGTTAGTTTATAGTAAGTCAATTATTATTTAGAATTAATCGGTATGATTATTTTAAAAGGGGTAAATTATTCAATATTAATATTTTATATAATAAGTTTTATTAAAAAAATATTTGCCTAAAATTTAACTTGGAAAACTATAATAGGAATTTTATACATATTAGTTTAGAAATTTTTAAATAAAGTTTCGGAAAGTAATGGTATACTTTCATGGAATAATCGGAAGCAGTGAGTGCCTTTAGTTGAGTTTTGGATTTCTTCGGGATAGAGACGTAACCATTGAGCCATGGATCTATAGTTGATACCGTAGTGGTACTTTCCATATTATTTTAAAAGGGGTTTTCAAATATTTTTGAAAAGGATTGTGTGGATATACTAAATTCGGCAAGACAAGTATATATTTATATAAAGAGATTGAATTTATATAAAATTAAATAAAAGATGAGACTTTGTGTTTTTAGTGGAAAAGGAAATATTTGGTTGAATGATTGTTCATTTGATAGTTAAATATCCGACTATCAAATCTGGACCCAAAATATAACATTGGGAATATCTTGGAGAAACACGGGAATTATATGGTACAGTTACCGTTCGAGGTGCTATACTGTACGTATAAACTCATTCGTTCTTCTAGGACGTTTGTAAAAAAATCCGTCCACTAACAGTTAGGAGGTGTATTTTCGTCTGTTTATTTCCTAAAGAACCGGGGTTGTGTTTACCGGAAAATATCGAACGTTGTTTCGAAGAGACGGGATCAGATAAGTTATCCGAAATCCACTTCGATCAAACGAGTACTTTTTCAAAATGAAAACAAGCACATAGAGTCGAAGATGGAGTAGTGAAGTGCTAACCGCTACCAATCCTGAGGATGATTCCAAAACGAATGTAGTAGGAATAGTGCTTTGATTCTGTTCAGACCCAGAACGAACTTGTATGGATGAATGCTATCAGTATATTGTCATTGGAGGACAATGAGCATTCTAAGTGAAAATTCCTTTAAAAGGTAATCATAGCCTCTAACCTCATCAACCGGGAATGACTAAAAAGCAGGGGAGATGCTGCAAGGCTAAGTGGGTCACACCCAATTAGATTATGTTTATCACCTTTCTAGATACTCCCGGATATTATTACTACGATGTGTGAAAGGAGCTCAGAAAGGGTGGGAACACCCAGGGTGATAGCATATTCAGTCTATCCAGGTTAGGGGTAGTTCGGTCTTGTGTTGTAGTGGATCCCGACGTGGTCCTCGGTACACTGTTTCTAGACGTGTACTGTGACAGGTGATACCCCAGTACCTAATCATTCGTATGGAATCCATTCTCCAATACGTGCCCTTATGGTTTTGGTTGTAGAGCCTAGTATGCTGGAATTTAATTAATGTAACAGTTTTAGCTATTTGGATAAGTATTTGTACTTAGACACTATTATAATATCAGAGGATTTGATATGAAATGTTTTGGTCATTGTAAGGTAAAAACTCGTCGTGTTTATGTGCGACGTGGTCTTACGAGATACCTTTGATTTTCAAAGGATTTTGATAACTTTAATAATTCAAATTGAGGGTGTTTTCTCACGCTTGTTTTCCAGACCGACTCGGGTGTTATTTTATTATAATGCTCGGGTCAAACCGAGTATTACAGATACAAGTTGGAATGTTATGGAGCTCAGGAGACAAGCTGGATGACGAAGACGTATTTGATTTTATCCGCTATGTATTGTAGGCTGTATATTCAGCTTTTGTGAGGACAAGTTATTATAACTGTCTGTTAGTGTGTTATCGATGTGTTGTACTCTGATGATGTAATGTATAAATAATAGTTGTAGTTTCTTTTTGTATAGAGACATGTTGTTATCTATTATATATTGTTCCGCTGCGAATATGAGATTCTGTGTTGTTGTTCTGTTTTTCTTCTTCTACCTCTTTCTTCTTTCTCTTATGATCTGGTATTTTCGGCATTCAATTGCTCGACATGTAATACAGTTAACGTATTGATTTCGATTTTCGAAGTTAGAAAATCTGGTTCGTCACACTTGGTATCAGAGCTGAAGGTTAAGCGAGAACCTTGGCTCTGGTGGGGATTACTCATTAGAGATAGGGTCAGTAGTTCCCTAGAATGAGTTTGAGTTTATTAATAGGTATGAGCGCGTATTTGTTAGTGAATAAAAAAAATTTTATATTGTGTTGATTGGTTTGTTGAGTGGCTTATAGATTCTGGTCAATACAGTAATTAACGTTATTGATAGGGATCTCTAACACTTGAACAGAACAATTCGACATAGTATTGTTTTGAAATGGGGTAAATGAAATAATTTTACCCAAATTATTTTTATATATAAAAGGAATAATTTTTGTAAATTATTATAATTATATATGGTGTGCTTGGTTGATAGGAAATGATAATATTAAACTATTATCATTGTTGTTGTGGTGATTGAATAAAAGTTGATATTATAATCAAAATTAAGGAATAATTCATATAACAAAATGGAATTTGTAAATATGAGTTTATAAATGTGATTTATAATTTGAAATGGAATGAAATTCCAGAGAAATATTTAAAGATGTTATGGTTTATAAAAACGATTTATAAAGGATTTAAAAGATGGAAAGTTGGAAATTTGGAATTTAATTCCTTTTGGTTTTGAAATGTTTTTCAAGTCTTGGAAAAAAATAAAAGGGATATTATTTGGAAATTGAATTGGAAATGGAATCTATTGAGATTTGGAATAAAAATATTTAAGATGGTTTTTAAAAGAATAAAAGCACTAAACTCACTTCGGTCGTTGGAAAATAATTTCGGTGGTGACTGCAGCATCATCGACTTTCATTTTCGAGTTTCCAAGGGAGGAATTGCTACCTTAATGATTTGCGATTGGAGTTTGTTTTGAAAAAAAACTGGTTTTGGTTTAAAATGCAAAGGAATGATTTGATATACCAAGGATTTTGGGTATATATGATTTCAAAAATGATTTTGAAATATTTAAGTAATTGTTTAAACTCTAGAGTTTGATCTAAAATTTTTTATGGAATATGAATAAGTTTGATAACCTATAAAAATTTGAAATTTGATTTGGAAGGGAAATTAACTTGAATTAAGTTAGATAAAGAGAATTTGAGAATTTAGTCTAAGTAGGCTAAATGGAAAAAATATTATTGAAAATGGAATTTAGTGAGATTTGAAGTAAATTAGTAAATGAACTAATTAATTTAAATAAGTAAGTTAAACAGATTTGAAATTAAATTTGATTGGAAATGAATTAGTGGATGGAACTAATTAAAATAATTAGTGGATTAAATATGGTTTGAGATATGGTTGATAGAATTCAATATTTAAAATTTGGAAGATAAATTGAGTTCAAATGGAATTGAAAATTTAATCTGAATAGAAATGGATATAAACCAAAGTGATGAAGTGGAAATAAATATAAGAAGTTTTATAAAATATTTAAAATAAACTTAAGAAATTTGATGGTGAAGTTCTTAAGTAAAATTGGTATTGGAAAAATATACTAAGTAAGTAATTGAATGAAGATTAAATAAAAGGTGCGTAAAATGAAAATTTTGACAATTGATTGGAATGAAATAAAAGAGAATAAAAAGAATGTGATATAGCTAATAATCAATTGGAATTAATACGTAAGTTTTACGTATATTAATTTATTCGCATGATGATTTGATCCAGATTCGAGCATAGAATTTCGAGATGATTTATATCGATCCGAATTAGGATTTTTCGCTCGATTTTCGACGGGGAACCCTAGATATGGATTTTTAATTGATTCTGGAATTCTCTATCATAGTATATGGCTATGAAAGAAGAATGATGGTTTCTAATCAAGAAACCAGATCTGGGTCCACACTAGAGAGTCATGTGAACGATACTAGTTCGTAAGTGAAATTGTATGATCGAGCGAGCGATCATGCTGCGTACAGATGATATATGTACATCGTGTAGGTTTTGGTGAAATAAATATTGGAAATTGAAAATGTTGAATAAAATGTTTTGGAATTAAATGGTTGGATATCAATGATAAGTAAGATGCAGGTATTTAAAAGCAAAAGCTAAGTTGATGTCTTCGATTTCAGAAGTTGATTGCCCGACAAAAATGTATGTGTTTAAATTGAGTTTGAAAATTGATGATTTTCTGATTGAGCCACTTGGCTTTTGTTTTCTTTTGATGATTTGGGCCTGTTGAGGCGTTTTGTAGTTTTCCGGATCTAGCCGTGCAAAGGAGACACTGGCGAAATTTTTCGAAAATATAAGGAGTTAGAGGTGGCCGAGATTGCCAATAGTTTACTATGTTCTCGCTGTGATAATGACGTAACCATAGGGTGTAACCACTAAGTAAACTGCGATCCACATGGCATAATTCTAGGTGGCAGTGAGTGCCTATAGTCTACTATGTTTTCTCTGGGATAGAGACGTAACCATTGGGCGTAACCGCTAAGTAGACTATGATCCATGGGCGATTTGATTTTGATTTTGATTTGCATGTAGAAATTCGCGTGGTATAGATTACCCACAGTTATAGATGATTCCTCTAGGATAAAGGCATAACCATTGTGTAACTACGATCCATGATTGGTTATTGAGTGGTACTTTCCATATCTTTTTTTTTAAGTTTTTCAAGTATTTTCACTAGGTGTTGAAACAGGTCTATAAGTACTTAGAGATTTCTAGTCTTGCATCTGATCCACGTATTACTAGATTCTGTAAGAACAAGGATAAACTTGTTGAAACATCGAGTTATAAAAGTATTTTCGAAAGGAAAATTTTCTTCGATATAATAGTATTTTTTTATAGAAGAATTTTTAACAAAGAAAATTTTCAAACATTTAAGTATTTTGTTAACAAACAAAATTTTCAAACATTTAAGAATTGAAAAGGAACAAAAAACAAAATAAAAATGGTTTAATATTGGAATAAAAATCCTAACTTGAATTATAAAATGAATTTGAACACAAGTCAAACCAATTGAAGTGGTTTTTGAAATAAAAATCAGATACTGAATTATAAATTGGAAGTGAACTAATTAGATAAATTAATTAGTTAATTAAATACAAAAAATGGAACTTAACTTGGTTAAGTGAATTGGATTGTGGATTAAAATTGAAATTGAATGTGGAACTTGAGTTATAAATGAAATTCGACTTAAATATAAGCGAATTAAATATATGTTGAAATGTGATCGAATATAATAGAAATGGATTGAAATGGTGACGACTTAAGGTATAAATAAATTCAATTTAAATGTAGATAAATTGAATATGGCTTTGGGATATTATTGAAATCGATAATGAAATTAAGTTTCGAAGTGGAAATGAATATATGTGTTATAATAAACCTTAATATTAATTTTATTAAATGGTTCTCAAATAATATAGTGAAAATTGAGATATGCCAAGCAAATGGAAATGCGAATCAATCGAAGATAAATAAATTGAATAACAATTAATTTAAATGAAATGGAATTTGATTGCAATGGAAATAAACTTAAGTTATATGATTTAATTAATTGGAAATAAATGAATTAACTTAAGTTAATATATTTGGATGCAAACTTGGCCCAGGTAAATTTACGAAATGATTCATAAATAAATTTGAAATAAATATGAATTGAATGCAAATAAATGATAGCTAGTTGTTGGTTTGTATCGTGTATGCCTTGTTTGCTATGGTTGTTAGTGTATTACTTATGTATATGCTTTATGATAAAAATATATGACTTTCTGGTATAGCTTGAATTATCCTTTTGTTTTCTAATTTCAGGCATGAAATTCTTTTAAGGGGGGAGGAATGTAACGGCCCAGATTTTTAAACCTCTGTTATTAGAATAATTAACTAATTTTAAATATTTAAATATTAATTTTTATAAGCCGAATAAATAAATTTTTTTGATATTGGAGATATCTGGATGTATAAATTTTGAAAACCTTAATAAATTTCAAAATGTGAATATGATAAATATATATGTGCATATGTATTTCACCATTTCTAAACTTATGATAAAATAGTTATAAATATATATATACATATACAAGCTGCATGAAGGCATTTCAAACTTATGATGATAATATATATATATAAGTAAACATATATGTATATATGTTTATCAAAATAATGTATATATGTAAATATGTAAAGTGTAAATATGTATACATATAAATGTATATATGAATAGTGTATATGTAAATCTATATATGTGTGTCTGTGTGTATATATATGCATAAGAACATCATGATGGCAAAACATTAAGTCAAGCCCACAAAACTTAAAATCAGTCCTATAGTGAAATCAAATCAAGCAAACATTGAATCAAATCAGCATATAAAAGATCAATTCACACACATATGAAATCAAATCAGCGAAGATTGAAAGAAAAGGAAATAAAAATATGTGAAAGTTGAAGCCTGTACATGCAACTGCCGCCACCCTATCGGTATGCTAGCCACCCTAGCATTTGCACTGTACACCTTTCATTCTTATATATTATATATGTGGCCGGGCTTGTTCTTATTCATTCTTATATAAAAAAAGACTTGTCAATTAAATAAAAGAAAGAAGAAAAAGCTTGAAGAAGGAGATTAAGCAGCAGTGTGTTCATCTGTGTTTAAAAGCAGTGAGTAAAACACCTTTATATTGTTTCCCGGTTTACATAATTACTTACATAACTGTGGTTTGGTTAAATCTTTGGGCTATGTTAATTGTATATGTACCTGGAATATGTATATGTGAATGATTATATGCTCAGACATGAATAAATCAGTCCTATTTGTCATAATTGTGATATAAAAAAATGTAGATAAGCCAAGGGTTGAAAGCTAGAAGGAAGATTAAACAAGCAGCACCGTTCATCTCTTCTACTAATAGTGAGTAAACCTTGTATGTTTATTGGCATTATGTATACTTATCTGTTATTATACGATGAATCTTTGATGTATGTTAATTGAATATGTATATGATCATTTGTGCTTGACTTGTTCAAACACAATAACCCTATACTTCATCTTCCGGAAACTGCCTGTGCTTATGTTTTTATGAAAATCAGATAAGTTTCTAACTTTGAAAATCAATAACTCAAATTCCATTATGTTTTAATCTATGGTTTCAAAACAAATGTTGTTTGTTTTAGAGTGTAGTTTATTTTAAAAATTGTTTCATTATTTATCATTAAGTATAGAGAAAGAAATGGGCATTTTACAGTAAAGAACCCATAAATGACAAAAGAATTAATGTCAAAATTCAATCCTTGGATCATATGAAAGCGTTTGTCTTCGAAAATGAGGATTTTTGAAAGTGGTTTGGTGGCTTTTAGTCTTGTATCGAGTGAGTTAGAGGGAGTTAACCAAATTTTGGGTTTTGGTGAAATTCCGACGGCCGAGGTGATGTGGTGGCATGGCGATGTTGTGGAGGTGGCTTGGGTGATGGTGGAGCTGGGAAAAATGGTGCGGCACTCTCCGATGGAGTGTATTGTCGAGTGGTGGTAGATTTAGGTCTTAAGCTTGTTCGTATGTGTTTTCGGCTTTGGTTCGACTAGCGATGGGCGTTAGGCAAGGGTAGGGGTGTAGTATAAGGGAAAAAGGAGGAGTAGGTGACGGCGAAACTTCAGTCAAGATTTGGTGAACGATGGGGTACGGTGGTGGCATGGCAAGGCGAAGGAAGGCCGTGGTGATGTTTTCATGTTGTGGTGAGTGGTTTGAATGTCGAACGAGATGCCCGGTCGTTACATGTGGTATCAGAGCTGAAGGTTAAGCGAGAACCTTGGCTCTGGTGGGGATTACTCATTAGAGATTGGATCAGTAGTACCCTAGAATGAGTTGAGTATATTATATATATGAGGGCGTACTTGTTATTTCCTTATATAATGATTTTAAAAACGGTATAAAATAAATTTTATATAAGATTATATTTTGATATATAAAAAGAAATAATATTTCTGAATTATTATAGTATATTAAGGTGATTGGTTGTTATAATCAAATAAGATTATAAAATTTAAGTGGTTGTATATATATGTATAACCAAATAGAAATTTGATAAGAATGAACTATGCAAATGGGTTAAGCTAAGAATAGATAAAATCAGAATTTAAATCCCAGAAATTTTGGAAGTGTTTTTCAAAGTGTTTGTAATGAAATAAGTTTACCTTGATATATATAGAAATAATTTTCGAGAAAATTATTATGGAATATATGGTATGTTTGGTTTCTAGGTATGATAATATTAATTATTATCATAAATTAGTTGTTGGGTATTAATGAAGGTGTTTATTACAAAATAAACAATGATAAAACATTTAGAATATTTTAAGGAAGTGAAATTGCATAAGCCTAATTTACAATTGTGATTATAAACTAAAATGAATTTAAATTGAGAAGTTTTGAATCTAAGTTCTGAAAATTTTGAAATGTGTTTCAGAGTGTTTTGAAGGAATAATAAGTAATATTATTAGAATATTTTTTATATAGAAAATTTTGTTTTAATAACAAGAGCTGTTTTAAAATTCTAAAGAAATTTGTTTTGGATCGAAACCAAGGTTGGTTTAAAATTTAAAGGTGTGATTTGGTATATAAAAGGGATATATATGTATGTGTGTATATATATGGTTTCAAAGTTGATTTGAAATAAAAACTGGGTGTTCAATTCTGGAATCCCCCTTGAAATGAGAAGTATAACCCAAAAGAAAGGTAAGTTTTTGAACTTATAAGTGGGAAGTGATATTAATAAGAAATTTAAATTTGGAAGGTAAAAATTTTAATTGAGAAGGTTAAATGGATTGAACGAATTATTAATTAACTCAGGCCAAGTTAAATAAGTTTTGAACTTATAACCTGCAATTGGAAAATTTGAAGGTGAAATTAAAATTTAACTTATGGAAGTTAAATAAATTAAATTGTAAAAGAAAAGGGTATAGATTTGATTAGAGGTGCAAAGGAAGTTAAGTATGTATGTACGATTTCAAACCGATTTTTGAAATAAAACGGGTTTTGAATTCTGGAAATTTTAAATGAACCAGATTATCAAATTAGCGGATTAAATTATAAAAAATGAGCGAGAACAAATAAAAGAATATTCGGAAATAAAAATAAAAGTTGAAAAATTTGACTAATTGAGGTTTTAATTATAGGTTAGGAAGTCCTACTAGAATCTAGTCCAAGTGTAAGTGATGGCAAAAGGAGAAGAATGGAAGGCAAGGCATAGGGAGCGGAGAGCAGCTGCACGTAAGGCACGGGAAGAAGCAATAATGGAACACGAGAAACGGGTTAGGAAAAGGGCTGGACCAGGTCCTTATGATAATGTCATATGTTATAGATGTTAGAATAAAGGACCTTACGCAACTAAGTGCAGTAAACCAAGAAAGGAAATGAATGATGAAGTCAAGCGGTTTCGCTCTGAGATTTTATGCTTTAAGTGTCGTGAGAAAGGAAATTTTCTAAACCATTGCCCAAAGGTAAGGAAGATGAAACATAAACCCATGGTACCATTCGATGAATCAACCATTTGCTACCATTGTAAAATGACGGGACACATCGCTAGGGATTGTCCCAAGAGACGGAAGAAAGAGCAAGTTGTGGAACGCCCCGTGGGAGGCGTGAAAATTATCCAGGAAGATGGGGGTATAAAATTCTTTTGTAGCAAATGCAAGAAGTGGGGACACGCTGTTACGGATTGCACAGACAGTTTTGGCGAGTTGATAGGAAGTCCTTAAGATAGTTTTTATGAAGGATGCTAGGGCCTTGTTCTTTTCAAAACCCCTAGGTAGTTGTTAAGGCATCTAGATTTATGACCTTTTGTAAGACTTTTTATATGGATAAATGGATGTAATGTTTGAACTTACTAGTGTTGTAGTCTATCGATGTTGTGAAATATTTTGTGGAAATACGATCTTATATAAAATCACTTTTTATATTGATTCGAACGTAAATTTATAATTACTTAATTACTAATGTGGAAATTGAAATTGATTTGAATTGGAGATTGAGAATTGAATTAGTTTGACTTTGAAACTATTTTCAAATAAATTATTTTAATATAAACTAATAAAATATATCTTCTTAAATATTCAAATTATTTAGACTTTCCAAACTATTTTACTATACAAACCATTCTTTTTAAAACTCAAACTATCTTATATTAACTATTTAATTATTTTAAAACTATTCAAGCTATTTTCTAAATTCAAACTGGTCAAAGTGAAAATTGTTTATATTTAAATCAAGGATTTAAATACGAATTGGGATAAATTGAAGTTATAACCCAAATGGAAATTCAAAGCAATTTCGAATTCGAATCGAAATCGAGATATTAGGGAAAAATGATTTTGAAGTGAAATAGTATATTTTGAGTAAATAAGATGATTTAAAAATGAAGATTGAATAGTCACTATAACTAAAATTTATTTTATAAGAAGTAAGAATTGTTGCCAATAACTTTGAAAAGTAATCGAACTTGGAAAATTTGATTTGGCATTAATGAGATTATAAATATTAGTTATATATTCAAACTCCCACTATTGAATTTATAACCAGAAAGAAAATGATCTTTGAAAGATATTTGAAATACTAGATAGAGTTTATATAAGTATGAGGTGGACTCATAAATTATTGATCCAAAAATTATTCGAGTTGAAAGGAATGATCTTTTATGCATATGAAACTGAAATAGTTTTGGAACCCAATGATTTTTTTAAAGACTTTTGATTTTGGCAAATAGTCAATTTTGGAAATTGGGTAAACCGAATTTAAAACTATCGATTTTGAAGATATTGATTTTATATAGATAAAATATATATGTGATACATATGAACTATATGATTTGAAAGGTACTATATATATAGTATGATATGTTTTGAAACCAAAAGTATGGAAAGGCACCCCCACGAAAGTTGTAACGTCCTGGTATTTCGAACCATTCGCATCCGCACATGTCAGACTTGAATTGCTCAAAACAACAGATTGTTAATTTATATTTGGCACAACTCAGCATATGTAGTAAATAAATAAATCACAGAATCACAGACAAAGAGTAATGTAACAGTAAGCAGCGGAATAGATAAATAGTAGTGCATGAAGCTACTATAAAACATCAGAGTCTGAAACAAAATACAACAGAATCTCAAATACAAATGAGTCTCTAATACATAAGCAACTGACGAGTCTGAACATAAGTGATTGGAATAAACTGAAATAACTGAAAGCTGGATAGATAGATCTTCAAACAAAGCTCCAATCTCCAAAGGTGAGTCTCAAATGCTGTGACACTCAGTCTGACCAGAGCATAAAGCAAAAGACAAAACACTTGAGTCGGGATTAACATTCTTATATTAATAAACTCAACTCAAATGAAATGTCAACTGAAATACAAGTAACTTAAAGGATGTTTAGGATTTCCATCCTCTAATTAAGGATCCGTGGAACTATCTACTATGTAGTAATATACGCTATTACAGTATGTCTATAGTAAAGTAAATTATTAAAATAGCATTAAGGCGTTACCCATATCCCCCTTAACACATTTTTATATATTCTCATAGTCTATACAGTACCGTAATTCCTCCGTAAACTGGAGAGCTATCAGTGGGCACTCTATAGGTATGGTATAAACCAAACTCGTAGAAGGCGCGGTAGGGCATGCGACAAGGCACTCGAGGCAATGCCAGGGTAGATATACCGTTTGCGTATCCGGACTGGTGGTAACGCATAGCAGCTACTACCGCCCACCTCGTGACACACTCCCAAATCAAAGGTGCACCCAACCAAATCACAAAGTAATAGAATGGTATCGAAGAAATGTGTCCGATAGGAGGAATGACCTCACTTGGCCCGGTGTGGCTCCTGTTTTAGCTGCATCAAGCTGACTCACGGGAGTCAGGGCTACGTAAATACCATATAGAATCGTCGCCAAACCATCCTACTTCATTCTGGAATCTCCACCACGTATAAAGTTGTTAAAGTGGTTTTCAGTATTGGCAGAGAGTATGACAATATATGATCCCAGTCTCTTTAACAACCAAACGCTTATATCATACCGTGGTCATTTCATTTCAAATAGTTCATACTTCATATCAAAATATCGTATTCATTTCAAAACCATATCAATTCAATATCATTATTAACTTTATATCATATTCATTTCTAGGATAGTAACGCTTCCAAAATTATAACACTTTCGAAATCATGACAGTTCCAACTTAACAGTTTAGATATTGAAAATAGTATATATATTAAAATATTTACAAAATAAAATAGTTTATATATATTAAAATACTTTATATAATAAAATTAGTTTCCTCCAATTTTGCAAATTGATTCAAATCATCTTAAATTCCAAAATTCAATTTAAATCAATTCCAGTTTAACCTTTTCAAATTTAAAGTTCAAAGATTCAAGTTTATATATTCAAACATTTACAATATAAATTTCATTTATATTTTAACATTTAACTTAATTTATTCAAATTGGAAAATATTTACTTAATCATTTCAATGACAATTTATTAAAATCCCAATTTATAAATTAAATCAATATTAAATATTCAATCTCAATTTTATTTAAATTTGAGAATATTCATTTAATCACTCTTTATCAAATCAAGTTATAAATCGTACCTTTCAAAATCTCAAAACTAATAAGTTCAATTCAATTCTTATTTAAATTCCAAGTCAACATTAATTTATCTTCCAAACCTCTATTATTAATGTTATAAAAATATTTTTTTAAAATATTAATTAAATTTAAATAAATACTTAAACATATCATGAACCAATTAAATTAATTTTTTATTAAATTAAATCTTATTATTAAATGTATTTTGTATTAAATCTTATTTTATATATTTTTAAAATAATAAAATTATAAGAAAATCTTAAAATTTATATTTTAAAACTAACTTATAAATTAAAATTTCCAAAACATATAATTTAAAAATATAAATTTTTCAAAACAAAATATCTTTACATTATTAAATTCCATATATTTCCTTCCAAAATTCTAAAATCATTTTTCCAAATAGACCAACGGTGTCCGTATATAATTTTCTATCCTATGGTCAAGTGATATAGATATTTATCATTTCAATCCACAATTTAAACATTTACGGGTGTATATCATTTCAATCCGCAATCCCAAAATTTCACAATCAATGAAAATTGTTTGGGTTTATCATTTCAACCCATAACGATTTTCCCCCATTCTAGAATATCCTTCCGGTATAGGGAATTCTAAATTAATAGTGAACTTACAGAGTGAGAAAAAATATGATAATAATATAACATATCAATAACATGCATATATCATTAGTGATAAATTAAATAAAATATATACAGCAGGATATGGTGTCATATATCACAGGTGAACAATTGCAGATAATGGCATATCATATTTAACAATTAAATAACTAGCAATTCAAATTTAACAGCATATTTCAATTGTCGTTTGCAGTGATATCCAATTAACTAACTATAAGAATGTTAATCGTGAGTGATTGCTCACCTTTCGAGGCTAGAGAAATTTGATGATGAAATTGAGCTATGAATCCAAGCACCAATTTCAAAACACAGCACGATGAACACGAATTCGACGAAGAAAGCAGGCACGACAGACTAGAATTGATGAAACACACTATAAATTAAAATTTCTATAACATATCATAAATATGGAATTATTACAAAATTTATAACATAACATCAATAAATATTTAAACATAAGCTTTATATAAAATTTGTTGCCGAAATGAATTTAAATAAATATAACTCTTACCAAAAAGATATATATGAACTTCTTTAAACTTATTATTTAAAACAAGATGGCTTACATACATATATATAACCTTTGATTAAAGACACCAAAACATACATATGCAATATATATATATATATATATAATATTTATTACATACATATATTATACAAAACAGAAGTCAAAATCCCAAAAAGCAGTGACGAAGAAAAACAGTAGGAGAGAAAAGTAAGGTCTAGTATAAAATCAATATATATGTATATACTGACATAATATTCATACTTTAGAACATAATATATTATGTTATATTCTTAAAAACCAATACATGAAATCACTACTTTAACTTATAAAATAAAACACATACTTTTATATGAAAGCACTTGTATAATACATGTCATAAACCTCTGTAAACATATATATACGGTTGTAAATATATATACTTCCTTATATAATATAATATATAGTAAACACTTATATACAACAACCTATATTAATATGTATACCTTGATATTGACAACCTTTAAAAGCCTTGTTGCTTCAAAATTTACTATGTATAAACCATAACCTCAAACATTACAGTTTTCAAAACATTGCAGTTTATAACGTCAGGTAAACTTAGTATATTCATTTAAAACAATGGCAAACAACACTAAACAATACTAATACGACTTGTATATATGATTCAACAGAACTAATATATTATATAAAATATACGGTTTGATTATAAAACAAGACCGAATGGAAAATAAAGAATTGGAGTAAAAATCTAACTTTGTATATATACTAAATTTTTCCTTTTCTTTCCACAGCAAAAGTAAAACTACATTGATATACTATATATAGAGCTATATATAACTGACATTTACGTACACCCAATAATAGATAACATATATATAACATATTATTTAAGATATATAACTCATATATAAACTCGATAGATTATTTATAACTTATATACAGCAATGTGTCATGTATTACTTTATAAACTTATGATATAAATCATACATATATATAAATCTACATTCCTACCCACAGTAAGAGAAGGCGCGACAAGAAGAGCTGCTGAGATCGGTGGAAACGCAGGCTAGGTGGCGCGTTGAGGAGGCGGGTGCGGGGTCGGCTGTTCACATGGGCTGCTGGTTGCTTGTGGAGGAGAGGCGGTCACGGGGCAAGCCATCGGTGAAGGGAACGTGGAGTTTCAAGCAAGGGGAAGGGTTTTTGGCCAGGAGGTGGTCGATCTGAGGTGGCCGAGGCGGGTCAGGGAGGCGTTGCCGCGGTGACATGAGGCTGTGAGTTTGTTTCATGGTGGGGAAGCTTCAGTGAGGTGGTTGTAGTCGGTGATTGGTGGAGGAAAAATGTCGAGGTACCGACTTAGGGTGGTGAGCACGCAAATGAGGGCTGTGGTGGAAGGTGGCATGGTGTTAGGTAGATGTAGCATGATGGAGGAATGAACAGTGCAAAGGAAAGAGTAGGTTTTGGTTTTAGGAACAAATTATATATTGAAAGGCTTCAATATAAGGGTACACTACGCCATAAATGGCCTACTGCAACACAAAAAAAATGTTGGCTCAGGCCCGAAAAATGTTGCCATAGGTCAATGGCAACACTTTTAGGGTGATGCAATTTTTGCCGTTGCCTTAGACCTCAAATGCAACATTTTGACTATCTAAGGCAACATAAGTAATATTGTTGCAATAGAACCCTATTTGGGTCTATGGCAACACCCATAGGTGCCTGTAGCAACATTCAAAAATGTTGCTATAGATATTGATTTTCTGAATTTGTGGGGCCCACAATATAGAGCATATTTGATTTTTTTAATAGAAATAAATATTTATTTAATAAAATGCTATTTGCATAGAATTTGATATTCAAACAGTAATTTATTTAAATAAATATTTTATTTCAACATTTGAAATAGTACAAATTCCTGACTCCACTATTTTACAATTCAATGATATATAACACTGATATTCACATATACAGATATTCCTCACTACATCACTCAGTTCACTCATTACATATGCAGTTTCAATTTATACAGACATCGACACTAACAAATATATGACGAGCCGAAGGCGAGCCGAGTGCCGAGCCGAAGGCGAGCCGAGAAGCGGGTCCGGGCGCAGCGCCGACGGGGGTCCGGGGCACCGCAGTCCTGGCGGGGGTCGACCAAGTGGGCACCGCCCGATTCATCCGATTTCGGAAGATCGAGTCTTCTTTGAAACGACGTAAAATGATGCACAAATGAACACCTCCTGCGAATTTGAACACCTCCTCGATGATTGACTTTTGCAACTCTTTCATGGCTTCTTCTGAATCATCCGACCTTTTTCCAGCCATCATTCTTAGCTCTGCCTTGGTAAAAGACCTGAAACCATGATAAATAAAAATTGACATTTCATCGAACATGTTGCGTGTTAATAAGTAATACATTACCCTTCATCGAACATGTTGCCTAATCACCTAATCACAATCGCTGGCATAACCACCCATTCCTTCCTTCCACAAAACAATAACAGCAACCTACCATTCCACCACCAACTTCCTTTCACCAATCCAAACTGCCTTAACCCAAACTCCTCCCTGCTACATTTCAAGCAACAACAACCTTCTCAAGCAACCACTGCATACTTCATTATCGAAACCCCTACCAGCAAACTGCATTTTCTTCCAAACTACCATCTCACAACCAAAACATCCCAAACGCGCAACAACAAACAAAGCTCTAACCTATCACTTCATATACTTCAACCTCCATCACACCTTCATATCCAACTTCTACAAACTGCGACAACCAGATTCACCATCCAGCTACAATCAGCCATAAACTCCTACCCCTATCACCTAACGAACTCGAACCATTTCTGCACATAGCACAACAAATCCCTTCCTCTACAATCTGTCACAACCAATTCGCATCTCCTCACTAACCCTATGCCTTCACCATCACAACAACCACCTACCTGCCTTCTCCGACAACCCGAACTACCCCTACACCCTAACTTCCTCACCAATCAAACTGAAAACCAACCTGTTAAAAACTCCTCCAAATCGCGAACCCACCAGCGCCTCCCATATCAAATTCACCAACCGCAATTTCAGCAACCCATCGACCAGAACTACCTTAAATCACCATTGGCCTCACCTCCATCGCTTGAAATTTCAATCGCAATCACCCACTACCGTAACCCAGTCCAATCATGACCTAACTCCAACAACAATCGCCGATTCACAAGTCGAACAGACATTTCCAGATCTCGACAACAAAGCAAACGGGGCTCGACATGTAGGCAAACAGCAGCGAAATTGGAGGTGAGAACGAAATGGGGAACGAAGCTTGTCTGAGATCACTACCAACCTTTGAAAAAAGGACGAGATTTTGTTTTTGGAAGAAAAAAAAGAAACGAAAATATTATTTGGAAATTAGAGATTTGGAAATTGGGGGTGAGAACGAAAATGATATGAAAAGTAAAGCGAGAAAACGAAAATTTGGAGCAAATTGTAGCGGTGATCCAGTTTAACAATCGGATTAAATGTAGACCGTTGGATCGTATTCACGCGGATTGCTAATTTTATTAATTTTTTAATCTGAATACATCTATAGCAACACTATATAAAAATGTTGCATCGTGTTACACTTTTTTAGCTAGAGCAACACATTTTTATGGCTAAGGTAACACCATAAATACAACGTTGCAGTAGGACCAAAATTTTATATCTATCGCAACATTTTAGCTGGCAACACCTTGCAAAAATGTTGCAGAAGGTCATTTATGGCGTAGTAGTATAAACAAACGAAGATGAAAGGAGTAATAACCGAAGAATATAGATCAAATCAAGGGAATAACCAAAGGTCAAATATTAAATTTAGAATATTAAAAGCAGTGCCCATTTATTTTTCAATAATTGGACAAGCGAATGGACACTGGAAAACTCAAAGGACCAAAAATTGACACCGATACGGTAAACCGTTTCGCGGTCTTTTTTGCCGCGTACCGGACGTCAAAATTGACAAATGAATATACTACGGAGATCAGCATAACGAGACGAACAGAATGGTAAACAGCTATCGGTGGTACGACTATTCTATCAAAAGTCAATATTCGCTGACAACCTTCTGCAAATTCGTTAAAAATAAGACAAATGGAGGTAGAGAAGTCCAAATTTTGCGTAACAAAATATGACGTTTTACTCAGAAAATGATTTAAAAATTTATTACATAAAAATATTCAGGTTTCAAAAATATTTTATCCTCATCTAATTTCAACTGATTTAATATTGAAATTAAAAATTACACAGCTGAATTAACTTCTATATTCTCTGATGAAAATTTACCAGTTGCTATGTTAAAATAGACGTATTCCAAATATCAAATTTTCAATTCCAAATTTAACTGTATATTTTCAAGCAAAATTTCAACTAATTATGTTATAAAAGCATTAAAATTTACGGGTCGTTACAAAAGTCAAAACTTAGAGTAGGAGATCCACTGGGTGGTTCTGCCTAGGAATCCACAGGGTGGGTTCAATGAGAATTGGGATCCTAGAGGACGTCCGGACAAAACTCATGAGTTCTTGGTGATCATTTGTTGGGTAGCATAAATCGAGGGGTGTTGAAACCTACAGTTACGTTGGGTTTTGCTGTGATAGCAACGTAACCTTTGGGTAACTGCGATCTATCGCAGTTCCATAGCGTAATTCGGGTAGCAGTGATTTCCTACAGTCTATGTTTGATTTTGCTGGGATAGCGATGTAACATCGGTAGATTGCGATCTATGTGGTTTGGTTCCATAGCGTAATTCGGGTGGCAACGATTGCCTACAGCCTACGTTTGGTTTCACTGGGATAGTGACACAACCTCTATGTAGTCTGCGATCTATGTGGTACAGTTCCGTTTGATAGCGTAATTCAAGGGGCAGAGATTGCCTACAGACTACTTACAGTTTTGATGTGATAGCAACGCAATCTTTATGTAGCTGCGTACTATGGTGTTCCCATGGCGTAAGATGGGAGGTGTTGATGCCTACGGTTTTCTCATGATTTCGCCGGGATGGCGACGCAATCATCGGGTTAACTGCGATTCATGGTGGGAAAGGGGGGGTGATACTTTCCATATCATTTTTGAAAAAGGTTTTTCAAGTATTTTCACTGGGTGTTGAAACGGGTCTACTAAGTACTTATAGATTTTCAGTCCTACGCCTGATCAACGTACGACTAAATTTTTGTAAGAACAAGGATGGACTTGTTAGGACATCGAGTTATGAAAAATGTTTTAATATAAAATTAGCTTGGTAATACTATGGGATTTAAAGTGTTTTAAAATGTATAATGAAAGGGTAAGGAGTTTAAAAATGATTTATTTAGTAATATACATCAAAATTCTAATTCTCGTTTCGTTCCTTTTCGAGGACGAAAAGTTCTAAGGGGGGAGAAATGTAATGATACGGATTTTTGACACCTGTTATTGGGGTAATTAACTGATTTTAATTATTGGAATATTAATTTTTATAAGTCGAATAGATAAATTTTCTGATAATTGAAATATCTGAATCTATAAATTGATTAAACTATATAAAATTTTGAAATGTACATTTTTGAATAATTGAAATATTAATATATGTATATGTATTTAAAACTTCACCATTTCAAACTCGTGATAAAATAATCTCTATATAAAAATGGTATACATATAAATATGTAGAAGTGTAAATATGTATGCATATGTAAATATAGGCAAATGCGTAAATATATAGGTATATATAACTATGTATATGTATATGTAGATATGACAGAAATATACATAAGTACACATAGATAGACATATATATGTGAAATAGTGAATAAGTAAATATATGTATGTATGTATATATATATATATATTTATATAAAGAGTAATGTATATGTAAATAGGGAATAATGTGAAAATGGATATGCATATATGTTAGATAAAATAATGGATAGGTGATTGGATATGCTAATATAAAATAGTGTAAATGTATGCATATTATATATATATATATATACGAATAAATTCATCATGACAAAAATCAAATCAATCATACAAAAACTTATTTTCAAGCACACAAAACATAAAATCAAAGCAACATACAATAAATCAAATCACTTATAAAATCAAATCAGCCTACAATATATCTAATCACCATATAAAATCAAATCAAGACAAAAGCAAAGGAAAACAAGCTCAGCCACCACATTGTTCCACTGTGTCCTTTCTCTTTCCTATATATATATACAGGGCCATGTCCTGTTATTTGTCATAACTGGGATATAAAAAAAACGTAGATAAGCCAAGGGTTGAAAGCTAGAAGGAAGATTAAACAAGCAGCACTGTTCATCTCTTCTACTAATAGTGAGTAAACCTTGTCTGTTTATTGGCATTATGTATACTTATCTGTGATTATACGATGAATCTTTGATGTATGTTAATTGAATATGTATATGATCGTTTGTGCTTGACTTGTTCATACACCATAACCCTGTACTTCATCATCCAGAAACTGCCTGTGCTTGTGTTTTTATGAAACTCAGATAAGTTTCTAACTTTGAAAATCAACAACTCAAATTCCATTAAGTTTTAATCTACAGTTTCAAAACAAATGTTGTTTGTTTTAGAGTGTAGTTTATTTAAAAATTGTTTCGTTATTTATCATGAAGTATAGAGGAAGGAAGGGGCATTTTACAGTAAAAAACCCATAAATGACAAAAGAATTAATGTCAAAATTCAATCCTTGGATCATATGCAAGCGTTTGTCTTCGAAAATGAGGATTTTTGAAAGTGGTTTGGTGGTTTTTAGTCTTGTATCGAGTGAGTTAGAGGGAGTTGACCGAAATTTGGGTTTCGGTGAAATTCCGACGGTCGAGGTTATGTGGTGGCATGGCGTTGGTTGTGGAGGTGGCTTGGGTAATGGTGGAGCTGGGAAAAATGGTGCGGCTCTCTCCGGCGGAGTGTGTTGTCGAGTGCTGGTAGATTTAGTGTTTAAGCTTGTTCGTATGTGGGTTCGGTTTTGGTTCGACTAGCGGTGGCGTTAGGCAAGGGTAGGGGTGCGGTATGATGGGAAAAGGAGGAGTAGGTGACGGCGAAACTTTAGGCAAGATTTGGTGAAGGATGGGGTACGGTGGTGGCGTGGTAATGTTTTCATGTTGTGGTGAGTGGTTCGAATGTCGAACGAGATGCCTGATCGTTACAATCTAGGGTTAGGGTGGTTGTTTGTTTAGGTTCGGGTTTGTGGAAATGGCAACGAGGGGGAAGAAAAGGAGGAGTGCACTAGGGGGGAAAAGAAAGAGGAGGTGATGGTGAATCTTGGGGCGATATTTAGAGGTGGATGATTAACCGTGGAGGCGTGGTGTTGGAGTGGTTTCAGTTGGTTCCAGGTTTGGGTTGGAAGTTCGATTCTTCGAATCGTTTCATCACCGTGTGTTCCAGGGAGTTGAGCGAGGTGCAGTGGTCATAGGCAATGTATGGAGATGATCGGCAATGTGTCATGGTGGTTAGGATGCGTGGGTATGTGCACACATTCGTGCACGTTTCTGGAGTTGGAATGAATAAGAGAGGAGAGAAAAGGAACTGGCGGGAGGAGGAGGAAAAGGTTTGGGACTTGTTTTGTTGGATGGGCCGGGCTTAATGCTTTTGGGTCGGGTTATGGGTTTGATTTTAAAAGGTAAATTAAATTAGTTTTATATTTTATAACCTATAAAACTTGAAATGCTATTTTGTTTTCATTCTAAATCCAATCGATGCGAGAGTTTTTGCATCGTGTTCCTATCGTCTAGTAGTTCCATCTGAAATAATATTATCAAGCTTTCTGCAACGTGAAATTTAATGATTTATATTAATTAAAAGTGATCAATTAAGAAATTTCTTAATTTTCAATTATATGTTTATTAATCACTAAAATTTTAATGGACTATTAAATTTTATTTAACTAGGTATAAATCACTTCATTAAATTTCTTAAATAATATGGGTTTAAAATATAATTCGACTTAGTTAATTGAATCCAATTAAAATTCTGATTTGTAAATGGATTTAATATTAAATATTAATCATTGATTGAGTTAATGATCCGTGCTTTGACTGATATTGTTCTTGGATGTTGACTTCAATTACCTTTTGTCTGTGCCATTAAGTAGCCAAACAAATTAAAGCAGATAGAATAAAACATTGACACGTTTTATTGGAAGTAAATTGACTTGTATCGATCACTATTCTGAATTTTAGAAAATGTGATGATTACAAGCGAATTAATTTCGATGGACAGGTCATGATAAAGTAAACATATGGAATGAATTTCCATATGTGAACATTGACACCCTGATTGTAGAATTTTTTATTTTAAGCAACTTGGCCTTTAAAAATTTATCGTTTTGGATTCGATGAGACCAGGATCGGATTTCAGCATTATCCGAAAGCCACTTCGATCCAATATACACTACGAGCCTGTACGGTTTTGATTGTAGAGCCTAGTATGCTGGAATTTAATTAATGTAATAATTTCAGCTATTTTAAAAACCATTTGTACTTAGACACTATTATAATATCATTGGATTTTTTGTATTTATTGTAAGGTAAAAACCCATCGTATTTATGTGTGACGTATTCTTATGAGATACCTTTGTTTTCAAAGGATTTTGAAAACTTTAATAATTCAAATTTAGTGTGTTTACTCATGATGGTTTTCCAGACTGACTCAGGTGTTATTTTATTATAATGCTCGGGTCAGACCGAGTATTACAGATTTATGTTAGAGTGCTTTGGAGCTCAGGAGACGAGCTGGAGGATTTCAAATGTATATCACGTATTTGATTATATTCCGCTGTGTGTGTAGACTGTATAGTCAGCACTGGTGAGGACAAGTTATAATAACTGTCCATCTTGATATATTGATTGTCGTACTCTGATGATTGTATGTGTATTGATAGTTACAGTTTATTTGTATAAAGATATGTTGTTATACATTATATTTTGTTCCGCTGCGATTGTGAAATTCTATGTTGTTGTTTATGTTTCTTCTTCTATCTTTTTCTTCTTAACCCCTAATGATCTGGTATTTTCGGCACTCGATTGCTCGACATTCTATACAGTGGACGTATTTATGTCGATTGTCGAGGGTTGAAAATCCCGAGTCGTTACACTCACTCTCTCCAGTCGAACGCGATCGATTCAATTGCTCTAAGTTTTTTTAGCTGTAGCCATTTTCTTTTCATTTCTTTTTTTAAGGCTGCGATTCAATTTGAATGAGAGAAGAGGGGAGGAGAAATATTGGACATTGTCTTCATAGGCGGCTAGGGTTCAAGTGAGAAACTGGTTTGAAAAAAATGAAAGTGCTAACGTTTTTATATATAAAATTAAATGACATTGTCACGCCAAGAATTTCCAAACTCCAAACGTAACTTGCCGCCTGGCGTACATAATGTTTTACCCCCATTCTGAACGCAATGAAACTAGTCTCGAGACCTAATTCGATCGTATGCAGAGGATAGCTTTTCAAAATCGATTAATTTTAATCAAATTCCTTAAATTGATTTCTACGCGTTTCAAGCTCGCACGGTCAAACGACAAGTCCGATCGCTACGAAACTTAAAATCCTATAATAATTCACTATTACGAATCTGATGAAACTAGTTTCATCGAAATCCAAGACAATTTCCAAAATGGCTATTTTAACTCTTTAATTTAAGATATAGAATTTTCAATTTCTATTTATTCACCTTTAAATTTAATTTTAAATGTTAACAATCTTCATTCATATTTCAATAAAATTTAAATCAACTTCTGGAATCATTTTCATTCATATTAAATTCAGAGTTCAATTATTTACAAAATTTTCAATATTAAGTTTAAACAATTTAATTATGCAATAAATTATATTAACAATCATAAACTTCCAAATGAATTTAGTTATCGATAATTATTTCCATCTAAATAATTCAACACTTATGATCCAATTCTAATTATTGATTGTAATTTTACTTCAATATAAATAATTCCTAAATTTCTAAAATTGTTTATTTCAAGATTCTATCCAAATTCATGTTCAATAAATACATTAATAAATTATTAAATTTTATTTCTAACCATTTTTTTATCCAATAACCACATTAAATTTAATAATTTAAAATAGTTAAAAATACGGGTCATTACATTCTCCTCCACTCAAAACTTTTTGTCCTTAAAAAGGGACTAAGTACAAAATTTAACACTTGATATATTTTCTTAAAATAATTAACTTATAAAACATACACATCTTATTTGCAAAACTATTACTACGCTTCTACTACGCCACTCCGATATCGGTTTTACGGAAAATATAAATTATATATATAAACAAGTTTTAAAAATTTTAAAACTTCAAAAATTTTCCAACTCCCAGATTTACGGAACATTTCAGCAGAGTCTCCCTTGCACGGCTCGTTCGAAATTTTTTTACAATATAATATATAACACAAATATACCAAATATATATCAAATATACATCTCATCTTAATGATGAGGCATCCCTAAGGAAAAATTATAAAATCGCGGTATGTAATCCGAGATACATACCTTATTATTAATAATACGAGCGAGTTCGCTCGTATTAAGCAAGCAAAAGCAAAATACCCGCAAGCGAGCTCCAAAAGCTAGCATACGCCATCCATACCTACAAAACACTCAATAACCAAATGAGAACATATGTATAAAGAGTAAAATCGATATATAACATGGAATATGCAATATCCATAAACGAATATAGCAAATGCAACAAAACAAACATACAAACAATATCCATCCAATATTATTCATAATAATACCAATTCACACTTCCTAATGTCAATATTCATTTTATTATATTTCCATTTCCTATCAGTATTAAATTGATTTACTTTCAATTCATTGACATTTATTTTATCTATATATAATTTGTTTGCTTTCAATTTATTCACATGGATTTTTTTCGAATTTAATTGGTTCACCTTGAATTTATTCACGTTCAAGTGATTAACATTTCAATGTCAACATTTAATTTATACAATTCCATTTCTTTTAAAGTCCAACTTTTATTAACATTTAATTGACTCATTTCAATTTATTTACATTCAATTAACTTTCATTCAATTAGATTCACGTTTAATTGATTTTCATTCAATTGATTTACTTACAATCGATTGACTTGCACTTATCAACTTTAATGAATTAACATTCTATTAATTTGCATTCGTTTTAGTTACATTCATTTTTCTCACTTCCATCATTTCATTTCAGTAATTCATATAGTTAATTACATTTAAGAAATTTGATTCCATACCACATTCCACTTTTTCTTCGTATCATTCATATCTATCAAATCTATAAGCTATATAAACTTTAGCCTTTATACTTCGCAAAATATTTAAATTATAATGTTCATATTACTTTTTCATATCAACATCATTTATGAACAATTTTAGAAAATCATTCCATTTAACCTTGTTAAGTTAAATTCATTTCATAATCACTTAGTATTTTAATACTAATATTACTTTTAAACCATTTAAGTTTATTAAAAACATTTTACAAAATTTGCAACTCATTTTTATTATTATTCCATAACTTAAATTCATATTAATCCATTGATTCGCTTACTTAGTTTATTCATTGATTCAAACTCATATAATAAATTTACTTAAGTAAATTTTATTTTATAATTCCAATTCATATTAATAAATTTTTTTTTCTCACAATCAGTTTCATTCAACTTATTAAGTTAAGTTCATTTTTAACTTATTTCATATTCAATTAATTACCATTCAATTTTATTGAAACTCATTCTTTTTGCATTTAATTTATTTACATCCAAATTAAATTAAATTCAACTTCTCATATTAATTTTACTTACACTCATTTATTTTATTTTATTTCTTTCACACTTAAATTACATTTCATTTTAAAATTTAAGTCTGTATTCATTTATTAGTTCATTTCATAGCTTAGGTTGAATTAGTTCACTTTACAAATTTATCTAGTTTCTTTTAAGATCCAATTCAATTTATTTAATACTAAGTTAAACTTCATTTCATTTTAATCCATTACTCATTTTATTTAAATTTTATTCAAGTTAAATTCTCTTATCATTCGTATTTTACAAATTTAAAATTTGTTTTTAGCTTAATATCCTCAAATCTATTAATTATATAATTTATTCATTTAAAATTCCATTTTATCTAATTCATTTCAATTACATTTCATATTTTATTTCAGCTTTCATGAGTTAAACTATATTTTATTTACTTTATTTCACTATTCAATTTATTTAACATTTCTTAAGTTAATCATTTTATTTTTTATCTCAAATTCTAAATGTTCTTTTGTTTGTTTAACCATAAATATTCAACAGTTTTAAAATTAATTTTTTCTTTCCTGTTTAAGTCTATAAATTATAACTTATTTTTTTCTATACTATTTCCAATTTATAAGTTATAACTTATTCCTTACATACATTTTCAAATAAAGTTCAAAACTATTTTCATATATTTATTAAATCATACTTAGAATATATTTTTCTCCCATAATCAAAACTTGTTTTAATAAAAAATAAATTTCTTTTGGTAGCAATTCACACTCAGAAACTCGAAAATGAATACTGGCGATGCTGCAGTCATTCCTAGAATTTATTTTCCAGCAACTAAAAAGAGTTTAATGCTTTATTTTCTTCAAAAATCTTTCCAAAATATATATTTCTCATCAAAACACTTTCAAATAATATTATTATTAATTTTGAAGGTTTAAAAACAATTTTGAAAACAAAGGGATTTAAATTCTAAAATTCTTAATTTTTAAATCCTTCTATTTATAAGCTACATTATAAATATACTTATACAAATTTTTATTATCTATTTGCCAACATTCCATTAATTTACAAATTTGTCATTATAAATAATTCTTATTATAATTATATTTCAATTCAATTAATTATTAAGCGCCTCATGAAATAAAATTCACAAAGTATTCGTTTTATTTTTAATTCAACCAATAATCGATGATAATTAAATATTATCATCGCCTAACAACAATTTCATTAAAAATTATCATTATATATATATAATATTATATAATTTAGGTAAAATTATTCCATTTACCCTATTTTAAAATAATATTATGTCGACTAGCCTCATTCAAGTGTTTAGAAACCTCTATCGATAATACGACGTCCCGCACATCGACCAGAATTCATAAACAACTCAATGGATAAGTAAACACAATATAAAATATTTTATAACACTAACAAGTATGCTCTCTCATATATATACACTCAACAGACTCATTCTAGGGTATTACTACACTATCTCTAATGAGTCAAACCCCACAAAACCAAGGTTATCGCTAAAAATGGCTCTGATACCAACTGTGACGACCCACATTTCGAAAGGTTTAAATCGACAATAATCCACACATGTCTGACTTAAACAATCCAGAACGTAGATAATCAATGGGGATAAATTAAGAAAAATAAGAAAAGAAGAAGAAAACAAAAACAGAATCTCACAACAAAATGATAAAATATAATACTCAAATAAACAGTCCATGAAGCTGTTTACTAAACATTTAATTATAATCTATACACATTTATCAGAGTTATATATATACATCAGAGATAAATAATCAATACAGCAGAATAGCATGATGTAGGGTTTAATAATAATAGTAATATACCAAATCTTCATCTTCGTCCTCTAGAGAATAATCTTCAATACACTGAAAACTCAGGACTGACCCGAGTGCAATGAAAAAACATGTAACAGCCTGCACCTCACCTAACGCAGATATTGTCCCCAATTTAATCACCTCCGACTCATGGGCCAAGCCAAGGTATGGGGTTTTGTTCCTTAAAAGGCATCGACGTTATTATGAGGTGAAGACTTTGGTATATAAGCACCCACTTCATAGTGTTTTTCCGCGATGTGGGACTATTATTCCCATTTTGAAGGGGTGTTACAATCTCCCCTCCTTTAGAGCCCAAAGCCCTCGTTGGCTCATGAACACAGCACCACCCAGGCATCGTGGTTGTAATACATCAATATATTAGTGCAATTTTATCCAAATTAGCTCAATCTTTTTACAGTTGAAAGAACTTTCTATTAGTTACAAGTTCTCTTTTAATCACTTTAAGAAATTTGTAACGACTCGGGTTTTGCCCGCTCGAAAATCAACATCCGTACTTCACATTGTACTAGAATGCCGCAGATTCGACCGTTCAAATCCGATTCGCCGGAGCTATAACACAATTAAGTAAATAACACAGCGGAAGAAAAGAATAATACATTGATATACAATATCTGATACAACAGAGTGATACAATGAATATCAATATACATCAGAGATATGATACAACAAATAGCAGCGGAAAAGAAAAGATAACATCAGCAGCGGAACAATATCAATAGAAGTGATAACTCCAAAATGATCTTCAGACAAGAATGAATCCACAACTCCAAGATAAGAAACTCCGATGAATGAACTAGCTCCAGATAATCTACTAAACCTGAATATTTGAAAAGAAACCCAACTCTAGACTGCTCGTGTGGAAAATTATGAGCACCCAGAGTTTAGGAAAGGAACAATAAACTCCGGATCAGTCATGGGACTGGTGTGAGCAACAAAAACAGTTTATCTTTAAACAAATACAAAAGGCTTTAAACATTGAAATCCGCAATGCTTTTGGAAAATGAAACTACCATAAGACCTCCCGCCACACACACAATGCAAACGCAGAGATGGAGGAGATTTCTTCTTATGATAGTCAAACATGCTTACTACGCAAATCATTGGATTATTATTATTAGTGCATAGTGGAAAACAATTTGAAAGTATAATATTAATCTTAGCCAGCATAGGTACCATTATACTATGCATACTATAGCTACCATATTAGATGGCAGGTTCTACAACTAAAACCGTACAAGTTCCGTATTGGAGAAATGGATTTCCAACAAATGGTCAGGCTAAGGAACTTCCTTCCGCCGCATGGGAACGCCTCTGGCGGGACGCCCCGAGAGACAAACTGCTCTCTGCTAACAAAGCCGGGTTACCCCTGTAACAGGTAACTCACGAATATGCCACCTCCCGGTCCTTTGGGACCTTTATCCGAGCGCTCGATAACCAACATCACACATCATAAAGAAAGTGTATCCACATGAGTAAGTATCAGGGCTCCATACCATAATACCACCCCTTTCCAGAAGGAAATGACATACCCTAAAGGGCGCGACCCTCATAACCTTGCCGCAACGATCCTGTTTCGACCATTTCCGGGTTGTGAGGCCCTGACGAAGTCTCGTCCACAAAGCTACGCTTTGTCACAAAGCCATGCTTTGGGTCAACAGATGATCAACCTATGATCACAAAGATAAATGATCAAACAAATGATCATATCACAAATGATCAAACGATGATCATCACACAGCTACACTCAGCATGTCACATTACCAAATTGGGATATATCGCTGATAACCTTCAACTACATAACCTCTGAGCTCGTACATCTCAAAGAAGGGTGTTAAGCTAAGAGAATAAATTCTCCGCCACCAAACAGAAATGTATTTGAAAGAAATCGGCTTTATATCTCAAAGTGTAATGTCAGACATACAATCCATACAAGTCTGTTCCGGGTTCGAACAGAACCGAAGGCACTTCTCACGAAGCCCTTGCAATTCCGGATAATTTCCAATCACGTCCGGACTTCCCATCACAAAGGGTGCTAAAATCTCTATACCGGGGACCAGTCGATGCAGAGACATTCGACGAGTTGTCCTTTCGTTTTCGAAAATATCCGGTCTTCACCACCGGTCTTCAAATGCTATCCATATACGACGTATCAGTATTCGGAACGGGTTATATGACACAAAGGTCCTCTCCCGGCTAAACCGAATAGTGAGCGCGATATTTAAAAACATATGGATATTGGGATTTCAATTAAGTCACAACTTATTACCCAAATTTTCTTTCAAATGGTTTAACAAATTACCATTTCAAATCTTTTAAAACAAAAAGATTCATTTTAACAACCTTCAACGGTTTAACAATTTTCCACACTTTAATCTTTTAAACAAAAGATTCATTCACAGATTTTCCAAATTAATTTCCCTTTCAATTTGATTAACTCGTTAAATCTTCAAATCAAAGATTTAACTTACAGTTTTCAAAACAATTCCATTTCAAATGGTTTAAACAAATCATTATTTTTAAATCTGTTGAAAATAAACAGATTAAATTCATAGCTTTCAAAAACAATTCATTCATAACTTGAAAAAACCATTTTTCAATTCAAACTTGAAATTCCTTTAATTAAACTGGAATTTCTTCTTTTATTTGAAAGCTTTTATCATTTGGAAACAAACAATTTCATTTCAGAAAATCTGATTCATTCATACGAGTTGAACTCCTTGGGTTAAATTCAAATTCTCAAAATTATGCTTTTAAAATGTTTAGATTCGTCCAAACACATTTATATCATCTTTAATCCCTAGTTTCAAATCATAGGATTCAATTTCAAACTTGAATTCAAATTTAAATCAAATTATTTAAATTTCAAAACTCGATTAAGTTATTCAAAATAACTTTTATCTTTGAAATTCCATTTCAAAAGCTTTTCACTTTAAACCCAAATTTCCAATTTCAAAATCAATTGAAATTAAAAATTCAATTTCAAAACATTGAATTTACATCATCTGTGACTTAACCGATTTCTCCGTGAAATCCATATTTGTGTGTGTAAAGGTGTAGTCCAGGGGTTTCACACAATAGTGCAACATCAATCATCACAGATATATCGATAAGCGGTATAATCGATAACGCTTATCTTTATTCACAGATTCATAGATAAAATAAATTTATCAGTCACAAAGATTCATCATTACAATTCGATGTGGGTTTCGGATAACCAACTGGAATCCGATTCCCTGTCGCATCGAAATTCAAGTGCCGTTTACGGGTCAAGGGTTTTCATAACAGATATATATATCGCAGATAAGTAAATTACAGATCACATCATAAATCAGGGTATATCACAAAGCATCATATATCAGGGATATCAAACAATTTAACATTCAATAGAATCCAAACATTCACAAGTGAATTTATTAATCAACTGATTAATTTAAATCAGATGTATCAATTTATTAATCCCGGTTAATTATCATAATTTAATTACAAATTATTTGAAAATCTTTCTTTCAAATTTATTAGTTAACCCTTAATTATTAACTAATCATTCTTAAATCAATGAATCAATTAATCTTTAATTATTAAATTAATCTCAATTAATTGCCATTATTAATTAATCATTTGATTTATTAACAAATAATTAATTTAGTTAACTATTAGTCATACATTAATTAACTTAAGTAGTTAATTATAATTTATAAATCACTTTATCATTAATTTATCTTTACTTACAATTATAAAGTAATTATTCTTAAATACTTTCTAAAATAATTCAATTAATTATTTATTTTAATCAACATCTTAAAGCTCCTCTTAAACCTTTGGAAATCAAATCATCATTAACTACAATTTTACTGTTAATTAACCTTTATACTTAAATTAATTGCTTAATAATAATTATGCGTTTTAAAAACATTGTTAAAGTATTTACGACAATAATTAATTCTTGTATTAAATTCTTGACTTAAACAATAAAACCTTTATTAAGTTGTAGTGTTTAAGACTTGTAAAAAAAACAAAGTTATTAACTTTTATAACTGCTGCACTTAAACAAACCCCGAGTCTCCCCTGTTTTCTACTCGAGTTCGCACCCGAGTAAAACCCCCAAATCCCCGAAGCCTACTTCGAGTCGACATCATCTTCCCTAAACGAACGAACCCATACATCACCGTGCACACGTGCACGTGCACATCTACTCTGGCCACCAGAGATCAACGCTCCGACCCTCGCCACGTCGTCGAACACCTCCTCAGACGAACTCACCACCCAGAACAAGGAACTAGTCACGAACTCGAAATCGAGCAGTTCGATCCCCCAGGCACTCCAACCCAATCAACTGAAACGCCTCGCCGCCGACGATCGTGACGACTGCCTCACCTGCCACCTATCACAATCGACAGCACATCCATTCCTCTTCCTTCCTACCCAAAATCGAAGAACTCGGTCGCGTCCCCAATCTCCAAATCGATCGCGTTCCCAGGCCATACCAGAACTCCTTAAACCCTAAAACATCTTCGATCATCCACCTTGGTATGTACGAGAATTCCTGACCATTTTTCCAATGATCCCCAGACACCTAGCCTTCCTCGCTCGAAATCCCGACCCTCAATTCGTCGTGGGTTGACGAGGATCAACGGAAACATGGTTTCCGTTCAACTCACTATTTCTCGCCATCTAATACACTAAAAATCTTGAAATAACTTTCAAAAATCATATTTCGTCAACACTCTTCTATTTAGAAAATCAAAACTTGAAGATAAAAACATTAAATTTTCAAGTTTGAAAAGATCTTACTGAATTATCCAAACTGCTAATTATTTTCTAGATATAAATGTTTGAGACCATTTTTAATTCGAATGTCTTGTTGATTCAAACATTTTTCATCTATACATCCAAGTTTATAAGTGAAAGATTAAAGAGATTTTGATTTCTTTACTCGTTCTAGCCTGTAACAAAGGAACAGGCACATATACCTGTATTCACATAATTAAGTCTACAGATACCCCTATATATATATATAGACATATGAATATAATCTCATGTTATATACCATTTTTCCACAGCATATATCCAGTGTCGATCATATGCAAGACAAATCATACATATATATGTAAGGGTTGAAGTGTTTTCTCAACAAATAAGAATGAAGAACAGAGGTAATAACAACACAATCATGCCCAGTTCAAACATATAGCACACTTAATCTACACATGCAAGCACTACTTGTTTTCAGAGTTTTATAAGCAACAAATACTGCATTTTATTAAATTTTTAAAACAGGAGTTTACTCACCAATTAACAGAGAAGAACAGGGCACTTCTTTTGTTTTGAAACAGCCTTATGAAAAATGCAAACTGAAGTCTTTTGATCTTTAATTCTCTTGATCTCTGATTTGAATTGTTTGTGTTTAATTTTGGATAGTATTGCTTTAGTTTCTTTTTCTTTTTCCAGTTTAGAATGGAACGAAACTGAAGTGGAGATTGAAATATGCAAAGTGAAGTTACAGGGTTATTATATTTTGTACAAGTGATATTTGCATTTGTTTGTACAACAATACAGGGATATTTTTCGTTTGTAGGCTGATGAGAAGGAAATTTGGGTGCTGCATTTATTACGTTGTACAAACTTACATGTCTTTTTACTTTCGGCTGTACAATATGAAGATATGTATTCTCCTTCCTATGCAAACTTGTCTCGGCTGATATGATTTTCTTCCTTGCTTGAGAAGATAGCATTAAATGCTTGTCTCCTTTGCAAACACTCTTATATACTTTTGTCTCTTCATTTTGCAGGTGTACTCGTTCATATTTGTTGTTTATGTTTGATAGATATTTATTTGTATTTCTTACTTCTTGGTTAGTTCACACTTGAATGTATTTCATCCTTTGTATTTTGTTTGTTTGGTTTCTAACTTGTCTGCCTACTTATATTTGTTTTGGCCTTACTACTTTGGAATATAAATGAAATTCTATATTTTAATATGTTGTTAAATTTCTTCTAATTTATTTCTATTTATACTCTATTATTTATTTTTCTTTAATATTTATTGTTTTATATTAAATTTATAAATTCAAGTTATTATTAACCATCATTTGTAATATTTATTACTATCATTTATTATTATTAAACCATTCATTTACGATTTAATTTCAAATCCAAATTACTTATATTTTTAAACCATTTATTTACAATTTAAAATTCAAGTCAAATATATATCTATATATTTATTATTTTCAAATTCACTCGTATATGCCCAAATACATATATACACATATATATAATATTTTTTTAATGAAATGATTTATATAGAAAATATTAGAATCCGGGGAAACTCGCATCTCTTCAATCCATTTATCGTTTTATTTCACAAATATTAATTCAAAAATTAATAAATTATCATTTTAAATATTTATAAAATTCGGGGTCGTTACAGACTTCCCCCCTTAAAAGAATTTCGTCCTCGAAATTACCAAGGAGACAAAAAGATAGATGAAAAATATTTCATCAACTCAAACTGAATATCTATTCTGCATTTAGCTTACCAAATCATAATATCGATAATACACACAAGAACGAATCTGTTGAATTCTTTCACACGATACTCGGGTTATCCAGATCTACGAAATATGCAGGGCATGGGTTAGTTCGAAGTGATAACTAACCATTCGTAGAATATACTGGGACCCAAAGAATAGATAGACATATGAATACAATTTCAAAATTTTTAGTTTAGAAGCTAAAGTATACTTATCAACCATAGCAAACAAAGCAATCAACTCATCCAAACAGACAATTTTGGCCATTCCGGAGTTTATGTCCCATATTCATATATCGAATCTTCTTTCTGGATCTACCAGAACTATCGAAGAATTGAGAAAAGATGACCAACAAAAAGAGACTGATAGAGAAATTATTTTTTTCCACTATTGTTACAGGGTATTGACCATTTATAGTCGTATTCCCCTGTCCTCTATCTCATCCTCTTCTTGCACTCATACTCACTATCGCTGAATAGTAAGAGAATTTACTGAGGCTTTCAGACGGATATCTTAAGGATACTCATTCTAGAGTTTACTTCACTCTATCTCTAATGAGCTACTTAATGTGTTACACTCCTGAGCTAAAGTTCAACCTTAGCTCTGATACCACATGTAACGACTCGGGTTTTGCCCACTCGAAAATCAACATCCGTACTTCACATTGTACTAGAATGCCGCAGATTCGACCGTTCAAATCCGATTCGCCGGAGCTATAACACAATTAAGTAAATAACACAGCGGAAGAAAAGAATAATACATTGATATACAATATCTGATACAACAGAGTGATACAATGAATATCAATATACATCAGAGATATGATACAACAAATAGCAGCGGAAAAGAAAAGATAACATCAGCAGCGGAACAATATCAATAGAAGTGATAACTCCAAAATGATCTTCAGACAAGAATGAATCCACAACTCCAAGATAAGAAACTCCGATGAATGAACTAGCTCCAGATAATCTACTAAACCTGAATATCTGAAAAGAAACCCAACTCTAGACTGCTCGTGTGGAAAATTATGAGCACCCAGAGTTTAGGAAAGGAACAATAAACTCCGGATCAGTCATGGGACTGGTGTGAGCAACAAAAACAGTTTATCTTTAAACAAACACAAAAGGCTTTAAACATTGAAATCCGCAATGCTTTTGGAAAATGAAACTACCATAAGACCTCCCGCCACACACACAATGCAAACGCAGAATTGGAGGAGATTTCTTCTTATGATAGTCAAACATGCTTACTACGCAAATCATTGGATTATTATTATTAGTGCATAGTGGAAAACAATTTGAAAGTATAATATTAATCTTAGCCAGCATAGGTACCATTATACTATGCCTACTATAGCTACCATATTAGATGGCAGGTTCTACAACTAAAACCGTACAAGTTCCGTATTGGAGAAATGGATTTCCAACAAATGGTCAGGCTAAGGAACTTCCTTCCGCCGCATGGGAACGCCTCTGGCGGGACGCCCCGAGAGACAAACTGCTCTTTGCTAACAAAGCCGGGTTACCCCTGTAACAGGTAACTCACGAATATGCCACCTCCCGGTCCTTTAGGACCTTTATCCGAGCGCTCGATAACCAACATCACACATCATAAAGAAAGTGTATCCACATGAGTAAGTATCAGGGCTCCATACCATAATACCACCCCTTTCTAGAAGGAAATGACATACCCTAAAGGGCGCGACCCTCATAACCTTGCCGCAACGATCCTGTTTTGACCATTTCCGGGTTGTGAGGCCCTAACGAAGTCTCGTCCACAAAGCTACGCTTTGTCACAAAGCCATGCTTTGGGTCAACAGATGATCAACCTATGATCACAAAGATAAATGATCAAACAAATGATCATATCACAAATGATCAAACGATGATCATCACACAGCTACACTCAGCATGTCACATTACCAAATTTGGATATATCGCTGATAACCTTCAACTACATAACCTCTGAGCTCGTACGTCTCAGAGAAGGGTGTTAAGCTAAGAGAATAAATTCTCCGCCACCAAACAGAAATGTATTTGAAAGAAATCGGCTTTATATCTCAAAGTGTAATGTCAGACATACAATCCATACAAGTCTGTTCCGGGTTCGAACAGAACCGAAGGCACTTCTCACGAAGCCCTTGCAATTCCGGATAATTTCCAATCACGTCCGGACTTCCCATCACAAAGGGTGCTAAAATCTCTATACCGGGGACCAGTCGATGCAGAGACATTCGACGAGTTGTCCTTTCGTTTTCGAAAATATCCGGTCTTCACCACCGGTCTTCAAATGCTATCCATATACGACGTATCAGTATTCGGAACGGGTTATATGACACAAAGGTCCTCTCCCGGCTAAACCGAATAGTGAGCGCGATATTTAAAAACATATGGATATTGGGATTTCAATTAAGTCACAACTTATTACCCAAATTTTCTTTCAAATGGTTTAACAAATTACCATTTCAAATCTTTTAAAACAAAAAGATTCATTTTAACAACCTTCAACGGTTTAACAATTTTCCACATTTTAATCTTTTAAACAAAAGATTCGTTCACAAATTTTCCAAATTAATTTCCCTTTCAATTTGATTAACTCGTTAAATCTTCAAATCAAAGATTTAACTTACAGTTTTCAAAACAATTCCATTTCAAATGGTTTAAACAAATCATTATTTTTAAATCTGTTGAAAATAAACAGATTAAATTCATAGCTTTCAAAAACAATTCATTCATAACTTGAAAAAACCATTTTTCAATTCAAACTTGAAATTCCTTTAATTAAACTGGAATTTCTTCTTTTATTTGAAAGCTTTTATCATTTGGAAACAAACAATTTCATTTCAGAAAATCTGATTCATTCATACGAGTTGAACTCCTTGGGTTAAATTCAAATTCTCAAAATTATGCTTTTAAAATGTTTAGATTCGTCCAAACACATTTATATCATCTTTAATCCCTAGTGTCAAATCATAGGATTCAATTTCAAACTTGAATTCAAATTTAAATCAAATTATTTAAATTTCAAAACTCGATTAAGTTATTCAAAATAACTTTTATCTTTGAAATTCCATTTCAAAAGCTTTTCACTTTAAACCCAAATTTCCAATTTCAAAATCAATTGAAATTAAAAATTCAATTTCAAAACATTGAATTTACATCATCTGTGACTTAACCGATTTCTCCGTGAAATCCATATTTGTGTGTGTAAAGGTGTAGTCCAGGGGTTTCACACAATAGTGCAACATCAATCATCACAGATATATCGATAAGCGGTATAATCGATAACGCTTATCTTTATTCACAGATTCATAGATAAAATAAATTTATCAGTCACAAAGATTCATCATTACAATTCGATGTGGGTTTCGGATAACCAACTGGAATCCGATTCCCTGTCGCATCGAAATTCAAGTGCCGTTTACGGGTCAAGGGTTTTCATAACAGATATATATATCGCAGATAAGTAAATTACAGATCACATCATAAATCAGGGTATATCACAAAGCATCATATATCAGGGATATCAAACAATTTAACATTCAATAGAATCCAAACATTCACAAGTGAATTTATTAATCAACTGATTAATTTAAATCGGATGTATCAATTTATTAATCCCGGTTAATTATCATAATTTAATTACAAATTATTTGAAAATCTTTCTTTCAAATTTATTAGTTAACCCTTAATTATTAACTAATCATTCTTAAATCAATGAATCAATTAATCTTTAATTATTAAATTAATCTCAATTAATTGCCATTATTAATTAATCCTTTGATTTATTAACAAATAATTAATTTAGTTAACTATTAGTCATACATTAATTAACTTAAGTAGTTAATTATAATTTATAAATCACTTTATCATTAATTTATCTTTACTTACAATTATAAAGTAATTATTCTTAAATACTTTCTAAAATAATTCAATTAATTATTTATTTTAATCAACATCTTAAAGCTCCTCTTAAACCTTTGGAAATCAAATCATCATTAACTACAATTTTACTGTTAATTAACCTTTATACTTAAATTAATTGCTTAATAATAATTATGCGTTTTAAAAACATTGTTAAAGTATTTACGACAATAATTAATTCTTGTATTAAATTCTTGACTTAAACAATAAAACCTTTATTAAGTTGTAGTGTTTAAGACTTGTAAAAAAAACAAAGTTATTAACTTTTATAACTGCTGCACTTAAACAAACCCCGAGTCTCCCCTGTTTTCTACTCGAGTTCGCACCCGAGTAAAACCCCCAAATCCCCGAAGCCTACTTCGAGTCGACATCATCTTCCCCAAACGAACGAACCCATACATCACCGTGCACACGTGCACGTGCACATCTACTCTGGCCACCAGAGATCAACGCTCCGACCCTCGCCACGTCGTCGAACACCTCCTCAGACGAACTCACCACCCAGAACAAGGAACTAGTCACGAACTCGAAATCGAGCAGTTCGATCCCCCAGGCACTCCAACCCAATCAACTGAAACGCCTCGCCGCCGACGATCGTGACGACTGCCTCACCTGCCACCTATCACAATCGACAGCACATCCATTCCTCTTCCTTCCTACCCAAAATCGAAGAACTCGGTCGCGTCCCCAATCTCCAAATCGATCGCGTTCCCAGGCCATACCAGGACTCCTTAAACCCTAAAACATCTTCGATCATCCACCTTGGTATGTACGAGAATTCCTGACCATTTTTCCAATGATCCCCAGACACCTAGCCTTCCTCGCTCGAAATCCCGACCCTCAATTCGTCGTGGGTTGACGAGGATCAACGGAAACATGGTTCCGTTCAACTCACTATTTCTCGCCATCTAATACACTAAAAATCTTGAAATAACTTTCAAAAATCATATTTCGTCAACACTCTTCTATTTAGAAAATCAAAACTTGAAGATAAAAACATTAAATTTTCAAGTTTGAAAAGATCTTACTGAATTATCCAAACTGCTAATTATTTTCTAGATATAAATGTTTAAGACCATTTTTAATTCGAATGTCTTGTTGATTCAAACATTTTTCATCTATACATCCAAGTTTATAAGTGAAAGATTAAAGAGATTTTGATTTCTTTACTCGTTCTAGCCTGTAACAAAGGAACAGGCACATATACCTGTATTCACATAATTAAGTCTACAGATACCCCTATATATATATAGACATATGAATATAATCTCATGTTATATACCATTTTTCCACAGCATATATCCAGTGTCGATCATATGCAAGACAAATCATACATATATATGTAAGGGTTGAAGTGTTTTCTCAACAAATAAGAATGAAGAACAGAGGTAATAACAACACAATCATGCCCAGTTCAAACATATAGCACACTTAATCTACACATGCAAGCACTACTTGTTTTCAGAGTTTTATAAGCAACAAATACTGCATTTTCTTAAATTGTTAAAACAGGAGTTTACTCACCAATTAACAGAGAAGAACAGGGCACTTCTTTTGTTTTGAAACAGCCTTATGAAAAATGCAAACTGAAGTCTTTTGATCTTTAATTCTCTTGATCTCTGATTTGAATTGTTTGTGTTTAATTTTGGATAGTATTGCTTTAGTTTCTTTTTCTTTTTCCAGTTTAGAATGGAACGAAACTGAAGTGGAGATTGAAATATGCAAAGTGAAGTTACAGGGTTATTATATTTTGTACAAGTGATATTTGCATTTGTTTGTACAACAATACAGGGATATTTTTCGTTTGTAGGCTGATGAGAAGGAAATTTGGGTGCTGCATTTATTACGTTGTACAAACTTACATGTCTTTTTACTTTCGGCTGTACAATATGAAGATATGTATTCTCCTTCCTATGCAAACTTGTCTCGGCTGATATGATTTTCTTCCTTGCTTGAGAAGATAGCATTAAATGCTTGTCTCCTTTGAAAACACTCTTATATACTTTTGTCTCTTCATTTTGCAGGTGTACTCGTTCATATTTGTTGTTTATGTTTGATAGATATTTATTTGTATTTCTTACTTCTTGGTTAGTTCACACTTGAATGTATTTCATCCTTTGTATTTTGTTTGTTTGGTTTCTAACTTGTCTGCCTACTTATATTTGTTTTGGCCTTACTACTTTGGAATATAAATGAAATTCTATATTTTAATATGTTGTTAAATTTCTTCTAATTTATTTCTATTTATACTCTATTATTTATTTTTCTTTAATATTTATTGTTTTATATTAAATTTATAAATTCAAGTTATTATTAACCATCATTTGTAATATTTATTACTCTCATTTATTATTGTTAAACCATTCATTTACGATTTAATTTCAAATCCAAATTACTTATATTTTTAAACCATTTATTTACAATTTAAAATTCAAGTCAAATATATATCTATATATTTATTATTTTCAAATTCACTCGTATATGCCCAAATACATATATATACATATATATAATATTTTTTTAATTTGAAATGATTTATATAGAATATATTAGAATCCGGGGAAACTCGCATCTCTTCAATCCATTTATCGTTTTATTTCACAAATATTAATTCAAAAATTAATAAATTATCATTTTAAATATTTATAAAATTCGGGGTCGTTACAAAATTCAATGGTTTAGAGGGTCGAAATTGAGTTTGAAACTGATGTACACAGCTCTGCTCTAATACCATTGTAACAGCCCGCACCTCACCTAATGCATATATTGTTCCCAATTTAGTCACCTCCGCCTCATGGGCCAAGCCAAGGTATGGGGTTTTGTTCCTCAAAAGGCCTCGACGTTATTATGAGGTGAAGGCTTTGGTATATAAGCACCCACTTCATAGTGTTTTTCCACGATGTGGGACAATTATTCCCATTTTGAAGGGGTGTTACAAAACAAAACACTCGAGTCAGGACTAAAATACTCTTATGTAAGTCAAATCGACGTCATAAATAATATGAGTGTCGTGGCATCAAAGATGTTTATGGGATTTGACATCTCCTATCTAGTGTATAAAGTGCATGCAATAACTTAAGAGTTGTTACGGGATTTTCCATCTCCTAAGGATCCATTAAACTATTTATATATAATAGTATACGCTATAATAGATAATGTCTATCAGTAAAATAAATATCAAAATAGCGTTAAGGCTTTACATTAATCCACCTTAAAACATTTTTATAGGTAAACCAAAATCATAATGGGCTCGCATAGGGATAAATATGACAAGGCACGTGAGGCAATGCCCAAGGTAGGATTCTACCAGTTTACCCTTTCTGGCTAGTCGTAACACATCCGTTGTAGACTGCGACAATCAATCCGAACAAAAAGAGTGCACCCATCGAGTACAAAATCACGATAGTAATATGAGTAATCAATGTCACTAGAGGTAGCTAACCTCGTTGGCCAGACATAGGCTCCTGTTTTAGTTATTTTAATTATGAAACAAGTGTCAAAGTTATCCATCATCGTTCTCTTACTTCATTTGAGTAAACGTCGCCAATTCAACCACTACATTCTGGATATCATCCACCATGTACACAGTTGTCAAAGTGGTTTTAATATTGACAGAGAGTATGCCAATAAGAGGCCTCGGTCTCTTTAACAACCAAACATCTTTTCACACACCGGTTGGTTCTTTTACATTTCGAAAACAATTCATATTTGATATCAAAATATCATATTCGCTTAAAATATACTATATCATTTTTGCCTTAATATCTCGCTTTAACTTCCAAAATTGTTTCGAATTTAAATTTAGGTTATTACTTCATTTTAACCTCATTCGCATTTAAATTCAAGATTTAAACATAAAAATTTCCATCCTTTTTACCAGTTTGAATTTTAGAAAATGGTTTAAATAGTTTTAAATAATTAAATAGTTAAAATAATTTAATAGAAAATAGTTTGAGTATTAAAAATGGTTTATATAGTAAGATAGTTTGGAAAATCAAAATAATTTGAATATTTAAGAAGATAGATTTTAAACCGTTTAAACTAAAATAATTCATTTAAAAATAGTTTCAAAGTCAAACCGGTTCTCTTTCCAAATTTTCCAATTTAAATTAGTTTCAATTTCCATTTCAATTTAATCGATTCAATTCCGATTTCAAGTCGAATTTTACTTCGATTCCAAATTAATTTCAATTCCAAATTAATTTCACCTCCAATTCTAAACTAATTTAAATTCCAATTCTAAATTAATTTCTATTTCAATTCCAGATTAATTTCAATTCCAATTCCAAATAATTTCAATTCCAATTCCAAATTAATTTCAACTCAATTCTCAAACTTAAACCATTTCGATTTATATCAATTCTGAGTTCGATTTCCGAAATATCGATTCAAAACACTTAAATCAAATTTACCTTCAATATCCAATTTGAAATTCAAATATTCAAGTATAATTCAATCCCAAGCTCAATTTCGAAATATCGTGTCACTTTTACTTAGCAATATTCAAAAGTCCGAATAAAAGTCCAATCTTTTAAAACAATCAATTTCTGAAATTCACTTTATATTTCGATTATAACTTCAAAATCTCAACTCCAATTATTTAGACAATTCCTGTTATCAAATTTAAATTTCAACACTTCGAGCTTCAGTTCGAAAATAATTCGATTTCTATAAATTCAATTTTTATTCCTTCAAGTCAAATTATTTAAATAATTTCAAATCAAAAAATTTAAAATCATTTAATTTAACCAATCAGGTGTCCATACATAATTCTCTATCCTATGAGCTAGTGAATTAATTATTTCAATTTAATTCAAGGATGGATATATGTCATTTCAATCCAAAATAAATGCAATAGGTATATATCATTTCAACCTATTTCTTAATTTATTCGAAATAATTCAATTTACAGTTTTATATACTGTAAATAATATACAGGACAACAACAAGATATATTAAAAATAAATAAACATCCAAATCATCCAAAATATCAATCAATAACATCCATCACAATCAACATCCAAACAGTCAATAAATCATAACAATTTACTAGTTATCAATAATCGTGAATTTAACTAGCAATTTAATTTTCTTTTCAAATTTTAACTATCAATTCAAATTCCTGTCATTTTAATTCATATCAATTTAAATGCCAGCATAATTTTTACCAAACAACAGTCAATAAATCTAAATCACTTCACAATATAAATTTAACTAACATAAAAATTAAATTAGTCAATTATGAGCGTATAAAACACTCACCTTTTTATTTGAAACCGAAAATATTTTCAACTTCAAATAAATTCCAGATCCACTCCACGATGTAGACGACGACGATACGAGTCTCCTGTAACTCGTTTTGCTCGAACCGGATCTCATATGAAAACGATATGCAATATTCAATATAACAATAATTAGCGATATAATTAATATTTAATCTACACTTAATTTGTCAAATAGTTAAAACAAAATCTCACTTCCTCCTCAACGCAAACAGGCTAAGGATCGCATCTCTGTATTGCTCTCGACCTTCTTCTTCGTATTTTTTTATTGCATGCAATCGACCTCCATAGCCATAGCCAAACCCATCACCTCCACCATCTCACGCGCAGGCCACAATCATCCCCAGCATCGTGCGCCAATCGAGCATCGAAACCTAACACTTCTCACGACTTCCCACTAACCCCTAATCGCAGACAAGATACGCGTCTCCCCCTGCTAGTCGTGCTGTGCTCCCTCACTCTCTCCAGTCGAACGCGATCGATTCGATATCTTTGAGTTTTTTTTAGGTGCAGCCATTTTCTTTTCAATTTTTCGAAGGCTGCGATTCAATTTGAATGAGAGAAGAGGGGAGGAGAAATATTGGCTGTTGTCTCCATAGGCGGCTGGAGTTTAAGAGGGAAATTGGTTTGAAAAAAATGAAAGTGCTAACGTCCTTTTATATAAAATTAAACGACATTGTCACGCTAAGAATTTCCGAACTCCAAACGTAACGTGCCGCCTGACGTTCATAATGTTTTACCCCCATTCCGAATGCAGTGAAACAAGTCCCAAGGCATAATTCGATCGTTTGCAGAAGATAGCTTTTCAAAATTCAATCGAATTCCTTAAATTGATTTCTACGCTTTTCAAGCTCACACGGCCAAACGACAAGTTCGATCGCTACGAAACTTGAAATCCTATAATAATTCACTATTACGGATCAGATGAAACTGGTTTCGTCGAAATCTGAGACAATTGCCAAAATGGCTATTTTTACTCGTTAATTTAAAATATAGAAATTTCACTTTCTATTTATTCACCTTTATATTTAATTTTAAATGTTAAAATTCTTCATTCATATTTAAATAAAATTTAAATCAACTTTTGGAATCATTTTCATTCTTATTAAATTCAGAGTTCAATTATTTACAAAATTTTCAATATTAAGTTTAAATGATTTAATTATGCAATAAATTATATTAACAATCATAAACTTCCAAATGAATTTAGTTATCGATAATTATTTCCATCTAAATAATTCAACACTTATGATCCAATTCTAATTATTGATTGTAATTTTACATCAATATAAATAATTCCTAAATTTTCGAAATGATTTATTTCAAAATTATATCCAAGTTCATATTCAATAGCTACATTAATAAATTATTAAATTTTATTTCTAACCATTTTTTTATCCAATAACCACATTAAATTTAATAATTTAAAATAGTTAAAATACAGGTCGTTACAAATAGTATCCAACTTAAGCTTTCATGTTTATTTAGATCTATGATCTAATTTCAAATTTATTGTGTAAAACCAAAGTTTTTGATCTCCTAATGATTCGAAATTTTGATATGTTGTGTAAAATGATATTTTAGAGATTATTTTTAATTTCATAAATTTTCAAACTAGTTAGAATATTATATGGATTTCCAAAGGAATAAAGGGCATTTATTGGATTTTAATTATTAAAAATAATTAAATAAGGATTTTGGTCCTGAAATTTATATGTTAAAGAATTTGTAAATTCTGATTTTTGGTGAATTTAGGGGATTTTCCCCATGCAATTATGATTTATTATGAATTTAATAAGGTAGAAAAGCTTATAATTAATGTAGATTAATGGGTGTGAAATGAATTTTCGAGAAGGTAAATAGGTTGCGGCAATGTTTCTATAAAGAAATTTGATAAAGATTGTTTTAACCAATAAAAAAATTGACAAAGGTTAAGAGTTAGTGAAAAGTAATTGCTTTTAATAGAAATAAAACAGTTTTATGATAATTACCATATTGCCATGTATACCAAACCCCAGCAACATTAACGTGAATGGATGCATATGATATCAACTATGTTGGTATGGAATGAATATGGTTAGGTTGAAGTCTTATAATATAAGGCCTTCGGCATTGAAACAATGTCGACATTGGTGATCTCGTAACGTACTAGAACTATGCCAATCTCCTTTGTTTCTTTGTCTTAAAACCTATAACATACGGCATTGATGCCGTAAGTTTTCACCATGGTTTTAAATGATATCACATACTTCCTATTTGACGCCATAACTTAACACAATAATGTTGTAAGTATTTTTCCAACATTAAATACTTTAGGCAGTGATGATGCCAATATTACTTTCAAGATAGAAGTATTAGGCAATGATATCGCTTATATCTATATACTTCCGACATCGATGTAAAATGGCAATGATGTTACCTATTATCAATTTCGGCATTCTTACTATAGCGACATAGTAGCCCAGTTTTATGAAACCAATATCAGCTGTTTTAAGGCATTAATATCGGAAGTCATCAATATCGAACTTATATTTTTAAAGCACTCGATATCAATAGTTTGACAATATTGATGCTGTATGTCATTAATGCCAGCCATATTGATGCCACAAGTTTTCATTGAAGAAAATATTCTAACTTATGGTGTTATGCCCTATAATGAAGAAGTGCGACATCCTTATATAAATACTGAAAGTATATATGGTAATATTAAAATGGATTATAAATTGGCATTAGAAATTGGTGAAGTAATGGGCTATATTTTTCTTATTTTAAATATAAATTAAGGGGATTAATCATATATGATGATAAAGGTTTTCAAGGAATAGATTATTGTTTAGCCCAAGTTTTGATATGAAATTACCAAAGGGAGTTATTACTTAAGATTAAGTAATTATAAGATGCCAATTACCATTGGTTGAACATATTTACATTGTAATGATATATGTTCTTGTTATTATTTGATCAGTTATTTTTGTGTGATTATTATTGTCATACTTGCATTATAATGAACCATAACCGCATTTTAGGGATAATTAAGGATAGAATAACTAGATAGGTTGACCCAATAGTAAGTATAGTCAAATTTAACTATTGAGGGAGTAGAATTGCATGTAGGAAATCAAGTAAATCACAAGTGTAGGATGCCCAAACTGATCAAAAGATTATAATTTGAGATATGATATGATATTGGAAGGGTCCATTAAGTTCACAGTCATCCCATGAAAATTATGATTGGAATGTGTTATTGGAGAATCCCAATAGGTTCTTAGTGATTCCATGAAAACTATGGTTTGAGAAATTTTATTGGAAAATTCCAGTAGGTTCATAGCGATCCTAAGAAAACTATGAATGAAGAGTGTTACTGATGGAAGCCAGTAGGTTCTTAGTGATCGCATTAAAACTATGTTTTAGGACAGGTAGTCCCTAAGAATTTTGATGGGTTATTAATCAGCCCATGAAAACTAATAGGTTCATAGTGACCCTAGGAAAACTATAAGTTGTGACAGATAATCAGTTTTGTGAGAATTAGTAAAGTTAGGGTAGATATAATCCTAAATTGATAGAGGAGTCAGACTTACCCACATTGCATACCTGCATAAGATTGTGCTATGTTGTTCTAACCATTTTGGTTGCGAGTGCATGACTGTTATTGACATATTTTGGATAAGATACTAGTGAGGGGAAAACCCGTTCAGCTCAGTGGCAACGTCTCACTGGATATCTATTTGGTTCAAGATGGAATGTTATGATTCATGCCAGACTTTTTGTTTGACCCGAAGTTTTTGTTTTTCCATTAAAAATCTCAGGTGCTCATTTGAGTAGGCCGGAAGTAGGGTTTTCAGGTTTTTTTTAGAGGAATAAGCTTCCGAGACGTGTAGGAGACAAGCTAGCTATTACTAGTAGTTTTTATCTACCATTGGGTTGTTTTATATGCTTGAATGGATATAATAGCAAATTTTATAATTGTTAAGTACTAAACTCTAATCAACCAAAGGGACATCTTCATATGTCGCTCTTGGATTATTTTTTATAATTATATTTTCTATGAACGTGAGATCGAATGTGATTATGTAATGAATATGAAATCTTATTAGTGGATGAAATATGAAAGTTTATTATTAAATTATGTTTGAAAAGTTTCATATTTTTGTTCTTCTGATATTATTGATATGATTAACATAACTACATTTTATTACCAGAAATTAATACTATAGATGACCGCAACATCTATAACGCTTAGTTTCAGGCCTCAAAATGAAGGATGTTACATGCATGTGCGTTAAGTATTCGATTGTTTTCATCTATATTTAGTTGTTTAGTTGCTTTTTGTGTATATTTAGTGGTGCAATATGTTTGTTCTAATTACTTTTAATATATTCTTCTCTGATTATCTGTTGTAGATAATTCAAACCTTTTCTAATGTGGCCGATAATCGAATTTTATCGTGCGTATTAACGATCTACATTGGATAGCGTTAATATCTTCGAAGGTTAGATTATGAAGGCACTAACGTTTGCTTTGCAAATCTCGCTGAAATAGCTACATTTATGCACATAAATACACAACATTTTTGGGATGAAGTTTTATGAGAGCCGAAAAGATATTCCACACATAAATAAATAACAAGCTTGGTTTGATCGATTATTTTTTAAGACACCGAACATATTTGGCGGTTATGGGAACTAGCTTGAGGTGAATACATAATATTTCATACAAATTGGAAGATGAGATGATTGATTTCGTATGTTCCGTTTACGAGAAAAGAACTAAATAAGATATATTACCCGGATAGTTTTGTTATAGAGAACCTTTGTATCGCCATCCTTAGGTTTCAAAATACATAGGCATCCCTTCTAAAAAATAAGTTATAATAAACACCCATGTTTTACTTTCAACCAATAAAGTTCAAAAAATTGCAATTTAAATTGGGAGTATTTGCACTTCCTTGAACTGCAAATATTTGAAGTTTAAAATGCAAACACTTACAGTAAAATGTCTATACCTCTACTACTAATAATGAAAATTCAATTAATAGGATTTCCACCGTGTCGTTTTGAAATTCCAAAAATACCCTATATAACATCCCTTTAAGACCATCCATATATGAAATCTTAGTATCGGTTGGCGGCCCCCACCATCATCCCTTCCCGACCATCCATCAATGGAATTACACTATCAATTTGCATTCAACACCACTAACACTACAACTTACAATAAAAGTGTTGTGACTACCAGTGCTTTTACTCTTATAGCACACACGCCTCATTAAATTTTATTAAATAAAAAGTAAATACATTTAAAATGCACATACATGCAATTTATACTAGTATTTACAGTAAAATCTAAAAATATTTATAGAAAAAATGCAAATATTTGCATTTAAAAATAGAAAATTAAAAAAATAAGGAAAAAAATAGTTTTAGTCATGGAAACATGTTATTAACTTCAGACTAAATTTTTGAAAAACAAAAAAAATTGTTAAAAATAAAAATAGAATTATAATTTAAAATACTTTTTTGAGAAAGGTACTCATGCATCAAACTTGAAAATAAGGGGCTGAACCTAGTGTCCACTTAGTTATATCTATTAATCACAGCTTGCAACACAATTTGCTAACTTGCTAAAATAATAACTAGTAACTATAAATTATTTATTAACTATAACTTATTAATTATTAACTACGATTATTAATCCTTAACTATTATTATTTTTTATTAATAAATATCATCATTCAAAATAATTATATATTCAAATAATAATATGTTAAGACCCGCAAATTCATACCCTTTGAATCGACAATAAACCAACACATGTCCGACCCATAAAGCACAGACTGACGGAAAGTCATGAGAGAGAAGAAGAGAAGAGAAGAAAGAGAGAAGATTAAACCAAATAGAACAATACAGAATCTCACCTCGTAGCGGAAAACATATAATATCATATCAATGATCTTTACAAAATAAAAATTATATATACATACATCAATCAAAGTTCAACAATCAATCACTAATCTTCAGCCTGGACAGTTATAACAACCTGCCCTTACGATTGCTGACAATATACAACAACTAAGCAGCGGATAGTAAACAGATACATGTATACGAAAATGAAGATCTCCAGCTCTGTTGCTGAAGCTCCAAAAGCACCAAATCTGAACCTATAAATATACTCGGTCTGACCCGAGCATTGAAAGGGAAGAACGCCCGGATCAGTCTGGTAAACCAGTGTGAGAAACACACTCAACAGAATTTATTAAATTACCAAACTTTTCCTTTATCAAAACAAGATTATCTCGTAAGACACACCCACACATACACACAGACATGTTTTTACCTTATGATAACTAAAACCTTTCATATCAAATCATCTGATATTATACTAGTCTCTAGTATATACAAATAATATTAATCATAGCTGAAATTGTTACATTGGTTAAATTCTAGCATATAGCCCAAAATGGGTAATACAATCAAAATGGCATGCATGTAGCAGAGTTTGGATTTCTATACAAATGACCAGGTGAAGGGACTACCTTCCGGCAGTACATCTCTAGAAGAATGCACCGAGGACCATCACAAAGGATCCTCTACCAACACAAGACTGACCTACCTCTATAGCTAGGTAGTACCGAATATATCATCCCCCGGTCGTTACCGACCTTTTCCGAGAGCCCTCATAGCATACAAAGCACATTAATCAGATACACAACATCATAGCGTGTAAAGATATATCTAGAAGAGGATGATCATATCCTGATAGGAGCGACCCACTTAGCCCTGCTGCATCTAACCCTGTTTTGGTCATTTCAGGTTGATGAGGCCTGAGGTAACGATTACCTTTCACATATCACATATCACATCACTTTGAATGCCACACGGCCATTTCCATTGACTACTAATTGCCTTTCAAAAAAATACAACCCTTGAGCTTGTATGTCTCAAGGAAGGGTGTTAAACTAAAAGAAGTTTCCTTCTTCGCCACCAAACAGATGTACGTTTGTAAAAACCAATGTACGAAATCGTAGAAAATGCAATGTCAGAATTCATTCATACAAGTTGTCTAGGAACAGGACAAACTGAAGGTACTTTCCTACCATATCCTGTCGGGAAATCCCTAGGATTAGTAGCGAATAGTCCTTGCAGTGGATATTTCATAACGAAGAGACTACTGCTACTGGATGTATATTGGGATTTTAACCCCAAATGATCAACAAGCAGTCCTCCACTATGAAAATCCTAAACATCAATATCATCGGCCAACCTGCACAATCGTCGTATAAATGTTGGTCCGAAGTGGTTTCAGATAAATCTGATCCCGGTCTCTTTGCACCAACAACGCAAAAATGTTTCTCAACCTCACACAGAAACTAAGTCTCATAGATTTATCACGTTTCCAACTTTCAACTTGCTATCCTTCGGCCAAGAAGGAAGCTCGATAGATTAGAGTAATACTCCGCACAACACGAATCAACATCCTCAACACAAACGATAATCAAGCCTACACAGAAGGCTATGTAATAAGTGTACGACTAAATAGTTCCCACATCAAGTCGAGGAACTAAAATGGCCAAATTTGATAGTCGGTTATTTAACTATCAAAGCAGACAAACAAATATTTAGCACCATAAGCAATCACTAGGCCCTTTTTAATTAATCTTTAATAATTAAATCATTTGCCAGATATTCACTTCAAATTATCTTTAAAAAGATATAATCTTAAAACCATTTCAACATTGGAAAACATTTCCATATACTTATTTAATAATAAGTAATTTCCAAATCAATTTATTTTCATTTTTTAGAAAATATTACATATACTTAAATCACGATTAAGCGTATATTTTATTCTTTAACGACAACATTCTTTTAAACTCATTTATTTGGGTGAAAACGAATGTTGCGTAAAACATTGTTACAACAACCCAAAATCACTAGTATAGGGATTCGAAAATAAGATAGATATATAAATCCCATATACTATACAAAACTTCTCCTTTTGAAAATCATTTACTATAACAATAGTGTTATAGTCCATGCTTCCTTTTACTTCTCGAAACGTCTATTTCAACAATGAATGTAGAAATCTATGTATTCGATACTTAACACATTTTAAAACATCTTCAAAACATTTTACTTCATTTAAAAGATCACTTTTCGAAACCTGTCTTTTAATTTAAAAGATTATTCACTGTCCAAAATCGTGAATATAAATTCCTAACCAAATTCATTACTTCTGCACATTTATTAAAGGATTATCCACTGTCCAAAATCGTGGATATAATACCTTTAATAAACTTATATATTTAACTTATCAAATTAAGTTGATTTCGGATTTATAAAACAATGTTTATAAATTCCATTTATATTTATAAAAACTTCCATTTATAAAATCCCTTTACTAACAAATTACATTTATTTCATTTACATCCCAAAATTCAATTATAAGTTAATTACTTATAATTCTCTTATTTACAAATCCATTCATTTTATAACTTCACCAATTCATAAATCTTATTTACTTATAAGATTCATTTATACTTCATTTTAACACTTATAAAACTTCTTTACAATCCTATTACTTTGATTTATAAAATATCACTTTTATAAATCTTATATAACTGTTTATAATAAATCAAAATCATAATTTTAAACTATTTACAAAATAGTTAACTCCATATTTCAAAAATCATATTTTGATATATTTCACAAAAATCATAATTTTTATAACATAAAAATTATAACATTTATTTATTTAAAATAAATTCATTTCCTTAACAATTAAAAATTTAATAAAACGTATATTTTCAAAATCACTTGAAAATCCTTTTTAAATTGAAATCATCACTTAAACATCTGTAAATTGTCAAAAATAGGCTCAATGTGCAACAGCATTAAATAATCAATCACGGCAACCAAAAAAACATATATCATATGATAACATCATATAATCCATATCTGTAAATAAAATCAACATTGGTGAGGAATCCAGTTGGATCCCTCCAACCTATCACCTGCAACAAATATGCATAATAGAAAATATGTACAATGTCCGCTTCGAGGCAGACGCGCGTATAAAAGGTCATCCGCTCATACACGGGAACGTATAGGGTCTCATCTGCTCCAATAGGCAGGAATATATCCAAATACCAATTAATATATATAATATATCATATATCATCCAAACAAGCATCAATCATCATAAAATAAAATTATTCTCACTTATATAAAAATATCAGTGAGGCAGAAAGAGTGAGTTGTACTCACATTGATTCCAATAGCAGTTGCAGTGTTTTATTCCGAATAAAATTAAACAAGCGTTTAATTTTAACCAAAATTTACACTATCTCCAATCAACTCCAAACTAGCTATAAAATGTAGTGCTCGTCAATACAGACCCAACGCAACTTGTTTCGTCAAAAATGGACCTCGTATGAAGAAGTTATGACGTTTTAAAGTTTGTACGAATTTATAAATAACAATTTACACATTTTTATTTTATTTTAAAAACCTTAAAATAGATCGGGCCACATATTTCCGCATTTCAGATTGTAGCCGCACATTTATTCTTCTTCTCCCTTATGTCTAGGTTTCAAATGAAACCCACGGCCGCCATTTTATCATCAATTTTCACGACCACCTCAATGCATTTGAAGACGATCAGCTACCACCAATCGAACACGCGTGCTCCACTCCACCTTCGGCCCAAATATCATGAAGCTTGGTCATCTCTAGCCCTCGAACAACGCACACGAACGTCGGCCGTTCAAACGAAAATCGCCGTCGATCCGTAGCTCTAAAAATGATCACCACCGTTGGATAGAGAGATCTCGATGCTCTCTACATTTTTCGTTTAGGAAGTTTCTCGAATTGATTAATGGATTTGGAGAAAATAGAGGATGAAGTTCGGCAATTTTTAGCCATAGGAAATGAAGGTGGCGGCTAACCCTAGCTAGGGTTTTGAGTGCAAAAGTGAAGAAAAGGTGGCCTTATATAGAAAATTTCACGACACTATTCACCCGAAATTTTCCCGAACTCCAATCGAAGCGTGCCGCCTGGCATTTATAATATTTTACCCCTATTCCGAACACAATGGAATATATATCGAGAGCCAATTCGATCATATTTGGAAGATAGGTTTGCGAATCGACTTATTTAAATTTAAAATTCACTTAAACAAATTTCTACGCGTTTTAGCTTGCCACGGACAAACCATAAATCCGATTGACACGAAATTTGAAATCTTACAATAATATAACATTATGGATCCAATGAACCCAGTTTCGTCGAAATCCGAGGCTGTGTGAAAAATGGCTATTTTTACATGTTAATTAAATATTAAAATATTCAATTTCTACAAATTTACTTTTAATTCAATTTTAAAAGTTTTCTAACATCATTCTAATTCAAATAGAATTTAATTCAACTTTATAAATCATTTTTTATTCACATTGAGTTCAAATTCCAATTATTTACATAGTTTCAAATATTAAATTAATAATTTAATTATCCAAATAAATCGCTATATTCAAAATATAAGTTATCCAGCTTATAAAATTTACTTATGAATATTTAAAATCAATTAAATACCCTAATTTCAAATGACTGAAATTCTGGGTCATTACATAATAACTTTAGAATTTAAATGTACAACACAAACATATTAAAAACATGAAAATAATATAGAGGACAAATTTAGAGGCTTTTTTAGTACCTAGAACAGCCCATCAGTATTTTTGTAACGACCCGCATTTTTGACCGTTCAAGTCGACAAAGCATACACACATGCCGACTCAAACAATCCAAAATATAGATAGTTATTGGAGTTAAATAAGAAAAGAAAGGAAAGAACAGAAACAAACACAGAATCTCGCAGCGGAAGGAACAAGATATAATAATAAAATAATAGTTCATGAAGCTGTTAGATAAATATTTTTTATTATTATTATACATCATAAATCAGAGTTACATACATATCAGAGATAAAACAACAATGCAGCGAAAAAATAATACAGTAGTAGAATACAAATGATATAATACCAAACTCCGTCTTTGTCCTCCAGAATAGATCTTCAACCTTATCTGAAATGCTCAGGCTGACCCGAGCGTAATGAAAAGACAAAACACTCGAGTCAGGAATAAAATATCTCATGTAAGTTAAATCGAATAAGTAAATATGAGTGTGACGGCGTCGGAGATGTTTACGGGTTTTAGACACCTCCTATCCAGTGTTTAACGTGTGTGCATTAACTTAAGAGATGTTCGGGATTTCCAACTCCTAAGGATCCGTTAAACTATCTACTATATAAAAGAATACGCTATATACAATAATGTCTATCATAAAGTAAAATATCAAACTAGCGTTAAGCCATGGCCCATTCCACCCTTAACACATTTTTATTCCCAAAAGCATATACAAGACCGTAGTTTCCCCAAAACCGGAAGTCACCAGAGGGCAATCCATATACTAAAGGTACAAACCAAAACGTAGTGGTCGCGAATAGGATAATCAGTATGACAAGGTACATGAGGCGATACCAACTAGGATACTAGTAGTTGCGTCATCCGGACTGATGTTGGGCATAGCAGCTACTACCCCAACACTGCGAAACAACACTCCCATAATCGAGGGGTGCACCTAAATCGAATCACAAAAGTAATATATATGGTAACGAAGAAGTGTATCCGCTAGAGGTGGCGAACCTCAATGGCCCGGTAGGCCTCCTGTTTTAGTCATGTCAGGGGTCATCCAAAATCGTTCTCTTTCTTCAGTCAACGCGTTCATCAAAACACTACAAGAAGATTAACGATTTCCGACGGCTGAAAACCGTCGGCGGCCGTCGGAAAAAGCCGTCGGAATTTACTGCATCGGGAAGCAGTATTTCCGATGGCTTCCGACATAGGGTGTCGTGTGATTTTCCGACGGCTTCCGACGGTAGCCGTCGGAAGCCGTCGGAAATCTGCTGTTTTTTTTTAAATTTTGCTGCAAATGTAGCCTTCCATCCAAATTTCTCTTCCAAACACAATTATATCAATATTGCACAATCCAGTATACAATATTTCAATCAAATATCGAAACTCAAACTACACAATATTTAATAAACACACAATAAATAAAATTAAATCAACATAAAATATACATATATACAAGTTCGCTTTGAAAGTGAGCAAAGCATGAGTTTATAAACATACCGCCTTTAGAAGAGCCTTGAATGGGTTTCAATGCAGACAACATTTCTGATCTGTATCCTGATATAAACAAGTTTGACACAAGATCAATGATAGGTCATCTAGGCTTTAAATTTTATACATGGATTTTAAATTTTTAACAATGTAAAAGGGTAAAATAAACTATGAGTGTGCTCCTAAGTACCACTCTTGCTATAAAAAAAGTAAAATAAACTAACCATGAAGTGCATTGATTTGGCTTGCTGTACAATTTGCTAGGTTCAATTTGCATCTACTCCATTGTCCACGAGGATCAGCACAAATATGTGACGGAACTGTATAAAATTGTAAACATATAATGTATCTAATATGTGTTTATAGTTATATAAGTTTGTTAGAACAATAACTAGCCAGTGACATACAAAAAATTACCTGAAATACATCATAACATGAATTCAATATAAAATACGGCGTTTGGATGTATGTTAATACAACTTGGGGAAAGAAACACTGCATGCACATGAAATGAGAAGTTTTTAGATCAGAAATCTGTAACGTTTTTATCTGCTGTGTGTAAAGTTAAATTTGATGCACACCTGAACTGGATTGCTTTGTGAAGAAACACACTTTGCAAGTAAATTTCTTTGTACACCCTGCAAATGCAAATGAGAACAAATTATGAGAAACATACTGATTTTTGCATCCTAATAGATCATGGAACTAACTGAAACAAACCTGAAGTTGAACAACGTTTTTGAAATGCTGACCTATAGTGCTTTTCCCAGACACGTCAATCCTAGAAAAACATAAGAATAAGTAACAGAATTTTACTATCTTCATACAATACACAAATAACAAATATATGTTAAAAGTACAAGTAAATTTACGCATTCAAGAAAAATCCAGCATCACTCATGCATTTAACTTTAGCGTTAGGGAGAAGATTAGCAAGATTATCACAATGAATGAAAGTAGCAAGGCCACCCGCAGAATATCCAGAAAGTAAAACCTAATCATATTTGTAACAATATATATATTAACAAAACTATTATAATCACGTGCCATGTCAGGTAACATGTATAATAAAATTTACCCTCTCAGCATTGAGCATTCCTTTTGATTGTAATTCAACGATTATAGCATCAAATATCTTTTTACCTCTGAATTGCAGTAACGTGCTCTACTTGAAATAGTTAGTTAAGCTTTTGTAAAGATAAAATTTTAATATAATAAAACATATTCTATATAGAATTACTTACACCATTTTTGTATTCGGATACCTCCAACTATGAAAGGCTTAATTCCTAGAATCTTTTTACGCTATCGGAAACAATTGCAATCGGAAACAATCACGATTAAGAATTAGGGTGATGCTATAAACCGTTATTACGCTATCGGAAACAATTGCAATCACTAATTCGCCCTAAATTATCAATTTATGCAAATCTAGAATTAGGGTAAAAACTGAATTTTTCAAAAAAATAAGAGATTATACCTGAGATTAAGAGCAAGAGGTGTTGAATTCACAGCGGGGGACGAGAAAAAATCATGAAATCAGCGATTGGAGGTGGAAAATGGTGATTTGGGGTTTTTTTTTAATTTGAGTTGGCTGTAAAATGAGGAAGAAGGGCTCAGCCGAGCTGCAGGTATTCGCGATTTTCCGACGGCTTCCGACGGCCGCCGACGGCCCGTCGGAAGCCGTCGGAAAATAGCCGTCGGAAGCCGTCGCTCCCCCCCGTCGCTATTCAGCCATTTTCTAGTAGTGAAACCATCCACTTCGTTCTGGATTAACACTCCGCGTATATTAGTTATTAAAGTGGTTTTCGGTATCGACAGAGAGTATGTCCATATCCGATCCCGGTCTCTTTAATAACTACGTATTATTACACCGATGGCCCTTTTACATTTCAAATCGATTCATAATTGATATCAAAATATCATATTCGCTTCAAAATCAAATCCATTTCAAATATCATCATATCTATTCAAGATGTAAGATTCCGTTTCAAAATCATTTTTCGCCTCAATATCTCATTTCGATTTCAAAATCATTTTTCGCCTAAATATCTCATTTCGATTTCAAAATCATTTTTCGCCTCAATATCTCATTTCGATTTCAAAATCATTTTGCCTCAAATTCCACAAAACGATTCACATAAACTCAAATTCCAAAATTAAAATTTAATCAAATTTCAAATCATCAATTTCAACTCGATTCAGCTTCTCAATAAACCATTTCAAATTATCAATTTCAAATACATATTTGAACCACAAAATAAACAATTTCACTTTCAATATATTTCGAAACTTTAAATATTTCACATTTCAAAACAGCTCATATATTTATATAAGAATATAAGATTCACTTTAAAACCATTTCGTATTCAAATTAGAATATACTTCAAATTAAACATCCGTATTAAGTAGTTTACTTAATTTCTGGAACAATTCCAATTCAATAAACTTAGATTAACATTCGGATTTCAAGAATTCATTTAAGTATTACATTCCAAATCATTTTCAGTTCAAATCTTATTCAAATCAATTTTATCTTCAAATTTAATTCAATAGTTTCAATTTAGTCCAATTCACAAATTTCTTTGAATTTCAATTAAATTCCAAATTAATTAAATCTCAATTTCAAATCAATTTTCAATTCCAAACTCAAACTTGAAATATCATTTCACATAAATTTTCTTAGAAATATTCAGAGTTCGATTAAAAGTCCAATCTTTAAAACAAATCAACTTTCGAAAATTTACGCCGTATTTCAATCTTTTCTTAAAAATCTAAACTTCAAATAATTAAACAATTTCATTTACCAAGTTTAAATTCCAACATCTCGAGCTTCAATTCAAAATAATTCAATTTCCATAAATTGGATTTTTTCCTTAAAATCAATTCATTTAAATAATTTCAAAAACAACTTTTAAAATCATTTAATTTAACCAACCCGGTGTCCGTATATAATTTTCTAACCTACGCCCAAGTGGATAATTATATCAATTTTAATTTCAAGGATGGATATATATCATTTCAATCCAAATAGATGTCATAGGTATATCATTTCAACCTATTCCTTAATTTATTCGAAATGATTCAGTTTACAGTTTTATATGCAATAAACAATATACATGATGATAACATGATATTTCAAAATAAATAAACAACCAATATCGACCAATAGCATCCATCACAACCAATCAACCATAAAGCCAATAACATTCACAACAATTTTATAATGATCAATATCGAATAATATACTGCCAATTTAAATTTAAATTTATTTGACGGTCAATTTAAATTCTATCAATTAATTCATATATCAATACAGATGATAATTAAACCTACCAAACAACAGCCAATAAATTTCATATCACTTCAGAATATAAATTTAACTAACAAAAGTTATTTTAGTCAATTGTGAGCGTATAAACACTCACCTTGATATCCTGTTGTCACCGAGACGTTCCGGTTTGGAACTAAACCGAACAACTCCCTATTTCAGCCCAAATTTCAACTGTCTCCAAATTCGTCCAAACCAGTTTCATTTCGAAGCTCTCGTCATTACGATCGCAACGCAAAAATTCTCGTTCCAATCAGACCTCGTATGCGAGAGTTATTAAATTTGTAAGTTATCGACATTTGAATTTATAAAACAATTTATATTGGTATTAAAATTTATCCATACCCAAAGCAATGAAGCCCAGCCCACTAAAACTCCATCTTCTTCCCCAACGAAGCCTGCACGCGAAAAATGCACAAACACACCATTGCCGTGCACCAATCTCCGATGATACAGAGCTCCGATACTCCGTTCGACATGCCGTCTTCGCCAAACTTCTTCTCTCCGCGTGCTCGACCCGACCATCCCCAAAAATCAACGCCTAGACCACCCTATAAAATGCGACCTGTAGCATTCCTCTCGACCATGATGAAGTTGCACGCACCAAACAACCACCTTCAAACGCACGCAACTAGGAGCGACCGGACGTTGATCAGGGGATGCCATCACATGCGCCTCTCCTTGCTCCACCTCCGCGCCAAGTTTCGCCCCCCATTCGCCACCGTTTGCACGCAAACCAAGAAAACCCATACACTCTTCCAAGTCAGATCTGGGCGAATCCGTGACGTAAAAGCATAGATCAACCGTATGGATTTGAAGAGCTCGCCGAGATCTAAAACTTTGCTTTTGGAATTTTTTTATTTCGTTGAACAGATTGAGAGATATTAAGGAAAGAAGTTCGAGCGATTCTGGCCATTGAATAGGTGGCGGCCATGAGATAGAATTAGGGTTTCTGGATTAAAATGACAGTAAAACTGTCTTGGTTTGTGTGTGTATTTATATAGGTAGGTCCAAAGTCGTCCGAACTCCAATCGAGACATGCCGCCAGGCGTTTATAAGGTTTTACCCCCGTTCCGGACGCAATGGAACTAGTCCCAAGGCCTAATTCAATCGTATGTGGAAGATAGCTTTTTGAAGTCGATTATTTTAATTAACGACGTTAAATTTCTACGCGTTTCAAGCTCGCACGACCAAACGACAAGTCTGATCGCTACGAAAATTGAAACCTTACAATAATTCACTATTATGGATCCGATGAAACTGGTTTCGTCGAAATCCGAGACAGTTGTAAAAATGGCTATTTCTACAGTCTAATTTCAATATAAAATTCCCAATTTTAAATTATTAACTTTTAAATCAAATTTCAATTGTTCACAAATTTCATTTTTAATTTCACAGTAATTAACAATCTTTTTCAATGCAGTTTTCCATTATAAATCCAGTATAAAAGATTACATTAGATTCAGCGTTCAATTATATTGTAATTCAAATTCAAGTTATTTAATTCCAATTGAATTCTTTTATTTCGATTTACACTTTCATTATTGAATCAACTATTTACTTATACATTATTATCAATAGTTTATAATTCATTTACTTTCATTTTTTCAGCTATCATCTTATTTAAATTCACAGTAATATTAAATTACATTCATTTACGTTGATTTCAATATTATAAATGTAACATTTTATTTATTCTTTGTTTACAATCATAACCAATTTGGTTTACAATCAAATTCAATTCATTATTTACATTCAATACAAGTTAACATCCATATTTAATTTACAAATAAGTTATTTCTGAATTCAATTTTGTATTTTAACTTGTAATTCACATTTAACAACACAAAATTTTATTTCCTTCGGATTTTTATCCAATTTTTTTTTATTTTAATTCGTATTTTTAAAGTGTTAAAAATACAGGTCGTTACATTCTCCCCCACTTAAAACTTTTCGTCCTCGAAAAGGAACGGAGAAGGGGAAACCATCATTTAGATATAATTCATTCAAAATATTCGACTTATTTGAAAAATTTAGTTATAGAATTTTTAAAATCTCAAAATTTTCTAACTCCTGGATTTTTGAAAATTTTCGGCAGCACCTCCTTTGCGCGGCTAGGACCGAAAAATTTCATAGTGGTAATAATTGCATGATATACATCTCATTACAAGAATGAGGCATCCCAAAACATGGAGAACACAATAATATACCACAACATAAACTATAATCCGAGAACGTACCTTTTATTAAGCGTTTATTAGCATTTTAACTTACATTTTGCATTTAGCGCAGAAGCGAGCTCCACAAGCGAAGCGCAACCCTTTGTCACCTACTAAAATACTCAACAAACAATTATAACCAAGCATATAAAGGTAGATTGATATACTTAGCATATACAACATTTATATAACATATTTTAACTTCAAAACTGAGATTCTAAATTCAGGACAGCGAACAAATCCAAGTTTTTAGTCCCCTAAACGATGAAATTTTAAAATGGAATCTAAATAAAAGTTGTTGCATTCGTTTCAGGCTTTCCGGAATGTCCAAAATCATCAAATTCGGACCATCTATTCAAAAGTTACGGCTATTTTTCGAAATGGATACGCCTCAGCTTGGGCAATGAATTGCGCAGGTCAACGACGTTCACTCCCCTTTTCGACCATCTAAATGACAGCAAAACACGAAACACTTAAAGCAAAAGTTTTAACTTAAGTTCTTAGCTTTCCAGAAATAGCAAGATCTTCAAAATCCGATAAACCAATTAAAAGTTATGGTGAAAATACTAAGGGTATATGCTACTGATTTTGCTTCCTTTTTACATAGGCCAGCGAGAAGATTTAAGTTTTTAACTAAGTAAATGAAGGAATTTCTCAAGGCACTCTAAACAAAAGTCATGTTACAGTTTCTAAGCTTTCCTAAAAGTCTAAGATCGTCGAATTTCATTCAGCCATTTAAAAGTTATGGTTGTTTTCGTTTCAGCATATAAGACAATTTTGGATTTTTCCAAAAATTTGCTTTTATTATTTCAAAGTACAAACCATCAAACTTCAAATTTTCTAAAGAAACAATCATAAACACAAAGTCGTTTATTTTCTTATTTATCCATGAAATAAGTTTACACTTAATTTGTTTCCGATTTATTCAAGTTTGTTTCATTCATAATTTAAATTCAAGTCAATTTGCTTCAATTTAATTTCACTTTGCTTCAAATTTGAATTTAATTATTTAAATTTTTTTTATTCCGTTTATTCAATTCCATTTACACTAATGAATTCTATTTAATCAATTATCATCCCTCTAACAACCAGTGCATATCAAACATTAACATCCATCCAAAATCTACACTAAATCAATTATACATTTCCAAGTCAAAATTTTAATTTCATACACTTCCAAGTTTATTGACATTTAGTTTTATTCAAATTGAATTAGTTTCCATTTACTAATTTCTTATTTAATTCATTTTACAACTTAAATTTCCTTTATATTTACAACTATCAATAGATCTTCACATTTTATTATTCGCAATCACACTTGTATATTATTCATTTATTTATCCTTATTAGCATTTTAAACTTTTTAAGTATTTGGTAAGTTATAGCTATGCAAATAGAATGCAGTTAAACAATATACAACTTCTTTTCATTCAATTTGAGTGTTATACCTATTAAATAAATTTCCAATTTATTATTTTCCAAATTAAGGGTTACTACTACAATTTTAAATTTTTTTTTAACACTTAAATTCAATTTCACCTTTTTCAATTCATAAGTTTCTAACAATTAAAGATTTACTTTAGTTTAATAATTAAAATCATTCCTTTTTAGAGAGCTTAAGAATTTCAACTCCGGATTCGATTTAAACCATTTTTTTTCTAAATATATATATACTAATATCTTTATATCTCAAATCATATTTTTTAGAAGAATTTTAATCAGCATTGAAATATATATATATATACTTATTTTCATTTCATACTTTAGAAAATTACAATTTTTAATCAAAACAGGGTTTAGAAAAACTATTAAGTGATCTCCCCCACTTGGACTCTCGAAAATAAACGTCGATGATGCGTGCACTCATCACCGAAATCATTTTCTAGTGTCAAGAGGGGAGTATAACACTTACTTCATTTGAAAATCCTTTGAAAACAATTTCTAATCGAATATACTATCATATAATACTTATATTATACATTTGAAATTTTTGTTAATAAATTTTCAAAACACCGGAATTTAAATTCTCCATCTTAATTTAAATTCATTTTTATTTTATTTTATTTACCATTTATATTCATTGTCAATCATATTTACAAGTTTCATTTCTTAAAATCATCCAATAGTCAATAGTTAGAAATATTGACTAATCAACAATAAACGATGATAATCTAATATTATCATCTCCTAACAACCAATATAATCAAAATTTATAAATTTTTAAGATAATTCTTTTATATATATAAAATATAATCCAAAACAATATTATGTCAATCTGTCCTATTCGAGTGTTTAGAAATTCCTATCGATGCCTTGGCGTCCCAAGTACCAACCAGAATTCATAAATACTCAACGGAACAAATTAACACAATACAAAATCATTTTTATATCAAAATTACAAATACGCTCTCTCATATACACTCAAACTCATTCATAAGGTTTTAACCATATTTCAATGAGTAATTCCCCACTAGAGCCAAGGTAATCTAAACCAAAGCTCTGATACCAACTGTAACGACCCGCATTTTTGACCGTTCAAGTCGACAAAGCATACACACATGCCGACTCATACAATCCAAAATATAGATAGTTATTGGGGTTAAATAAGAAAAGAAAGGAAAGAACAGAAACAAACACAGAATCTCGCAGCGGAAGGAACAAGATATAATGATAAAATAACAGTTCATGAAGCTGTTAGATAAATATTTTTTATTATTATTATACATCATAAATCAGAGTTACATACATATCAGAGATAAAACAACAATGCAGCGGAAAAATAATACAGTAGTAGAATACAAATGATATAATACCAAACTCCGTCTTCGTTCTCCAGAATAGATCTTCAACCTTATATGAAATGCTCAGGCTGACCCGAGCGTAATGAAAAGACAAAACACTCGAGTCAGGACTAAAATATCTCATGTAAGTAAAATCGAATAAGTAAATATGAGTGTGACGGCGTTGGAGATGTTTACGGGTTTTAGACACCTCCTATCCAGTGTTTAACGTGTGTGCATTAACTTAAGAGATGTTCGGGATTTCCAACTCCTAAGGATCCGTTAAACTATCTACTATATAATAGAATACGCTATATACAATAATGTCTATCATAAAGTAAAATATCAAACTAGCGTTAAGCCATGGCCCATTCCACCCTTAACACATTTTTATTCCCAAAAGCATATACAAGACCGTAGTTTCCCCAAAACCGGAAGTCACCAGAGGGCAATCCATATACTAAAGGTACAAACCAAAACGTAGTGGTCGCGAATAGGATAATCAGTATGACAAGGTACATGAGGCGATACCAACTAGGATACTAGTAGTTGCGTCATCCGGACTGATGTTGGGCATAGCAGCTACTACCCCAACACCGCGAAACAACACTCCCATAATCGAGGGGTGCACCCAAATCGAATCACAAAAGTAATAGATATGGTAACGAAGAAGTGTGTCCGCTAGAGGTGGCGAACCTCAATGGCCCGACAGGGCTCCTGTTTTAGTCATGTCAGGGGTCATCCAAAATCGTTCTCTTTCTTCAGTCAACGCGTTCATCAAAACCATCCACTTCGTTCTGGATCAACACTCCGCGTATATTAGTTATTAAAGTGGTTTTCGGTATCGACACAGAGTATGTCCATATCCGATCCCGGTCTCTTTAATAACTACGTATTATTACACCGATGGCCCTTTTACATTTCAAATCGATTCATAATTGATATCAAAATATCATATTCGCTTCAAAATCAAATCCATTTCAAATATCATCATATCTATTCAAGATGTAAGATTCCGTTTCAAAATCATTTTTCGCCTCAATATCTCATTTCGATTTCAAAATCATTTTTCTCCTAAATATCTCATTTCGATTTCAAAATCATTTTTCGCCTCAATATCTCATTTCGATTTCAAAATCATTTCGCCTCAAATTCCACAAAACGATTCACATAAACTCAAATTCCAAAATTAAAATTTAATCAAATTTCAAATCATCAATTTCAACTCGATTCAGCTTCTCAATAAACCATTTCAAATTATCAATTTCAAATACATATTTGAACCACAAAATAAACAATTTCACTTTCAATATATTTCGAAACTTTAAATATTTCACATTTCAAAACAGCTCATATATTTATATAAGAATATAAGATTCACTTTAAAACCATTTCGTATTCAAATTAGAATATACTTCAAATTAAACATCCGTATTAAGTAGTTTACTTAATTTCTGGAACAATTCCAATTCAATAAACTTAGATTAACATTCGGATTTCAAGAATTCATTTAAGTATTACATTCCAAATCAATTTCTGTTCAAATCTTATTCAAATCAATTTTATCTTCAAATTTAATTCAATAGTTTCAATTTAGTCCAATTCACAAATTTCTTTGAATTTCAATTAAATTCCAAATTAATTAAATCTCAATTTCAAATCAATTTTCAATTCCAAACTCAAACTTGAAATATCATTTCACATAAATTTTCTTAGAAATATTCAGAGTTCGATTAAAAGTCCAATCTTTAAAACAAATCAACTTTCGAAAATTTACGCCGTATTTCAATCTTTTCTTAAAAATCTAAACTTCAAATAATTAAACAATTTCATTTACCAAGTTTAAATTCCAACATCTTGAGCTTCAATTCAAAATAATTCAATTTCCATAAATTGGATTTTTTCCTTAAAATCAATTCATTTAAATAATTTCAAAAACAACTTTTAAAATCATTTAATTTAACCAACCCGGTGTCCGTATATAATTTTCTAACCTACGACCAAGTGGATAATTATTTCAATTTTAATTTCAAGGATGGATATATATCATTTCAATCCAAATAGATTTCATAGGTATATCATTTCAACCTATTCCTTAATTTATTCGAAATGATTCAGTTTACAGTTTTATATGCAATAAACAATATACATGATGATAACATGATATTTCAAAATAAATAAACAACCAATATCGACCAATAGCATCCATCACAACCAATCAACCATAAAGCCAATAACATTCACAACAATTTTATAATGATCAATATCGAATAATATACTGCCAATTTAAATTTAAATTTATTTGACGGTCAATTTAAATTCTATCAATTAATTCATATATCAATACAGATGATAATTAAACATACCAAACAACAGCCAATAAATTTCATATCACTTCAGAATATAAATTTAACTAACAAAAGTTATTTTAGTCAATTGTGAGCGTATAAAAACTCACCTTGATATCCTGTTGTCACCGAGACGTTCCGGTTTGGAACTAAACCGGACAACTCCCTATTTCAGCCCAAATTTCAACTGTCCCCAAATTCGTCCAAACCAGTTTCATTTCGAAACTCTCGTCATTACCATCGCAATGCAAAAATTCTCGTTCCAATCGGACCTCGTATGCGAGAGTTATTAAATTTGTAAGTTATCGACATTTGAATTTATAAAACAATTTATATTGGTATTAAAATTTATCCATACCCAAAGCAATGAAGCCCAGCCCACTAAAACTCCATCTTCTTCCCCAACGAAGCCTGCACGCGAAAAATGCACAAACCCACCATTGCCGTGCACCAATCTCTGATGATACGGAGCTCCGATACTCCGTTCGACATGCCGTCTTCACCAAACTTCTTCTCTCCGCATGCTCGACCCGACCATCCCCAAAAATCAATGCCTAGACCACCCTACAAAACGCGACCTGTAGCATTCCTCTCGACCATGATGAAGTTGCACGCACCAAACAACCACCTTCAAACGCACGCAACTAGGAGCGACCGGACGTTGATCAGGGGATGCCATCACATGCGCCTCTCCTTGCTCCACCTCCGCGCCAAGTTTCGCCTCCCCCATTCGCCACCGTTTGCATGCAAACCAAGAAAAACCGTACACGCTTCCAAGTCAGATCCGGGCGAATCCGTGACGTAAAAGCATAGATCAACCGTATGGATTTGAAGAGCTCGCCGAGATCTACAACTTTGCTTTTGGAATTTTTTGATTTCGTTGAACAGATTGAGAGATATTAAGGAAAGAAGTTCGAGCGATTCTGGCCATTGAATAGGTGGCGGCCATGAGATAGAATTAGGGTTTCTGGATTAAAATGACAGTAAAACTGTCTTGGTTTGTGTGTGTATTTATATAGGTAGGTCCAAAGTCGTCCGAACTCCAATCGAGACGTGCCGCCAGGCGTTTATAAGGTTTTACCCCCGTTCCGGACGCAATGGAACTAGTCTCAAGGCCTAATTCAATCGTATGTGGAAGATAGCTTTTTGAAGTCGATTATTTTAATTAACGACGTTAAATTTCTACGCGTTTCAAGCTCGCACGACCAAACAACAAGTCTGATCGCTACGAAAATTGAAACCTTACAATAATTCACTATTACGGATCCGATGAAACTGGTTTCGTCGAAATCCGAGACAGTTGTAAAAATGGCTATTTCTACCGTCTAATTTCAATATAAAATTCCCAATTTTAAATTATTAACTTTTAAATCAAATTTCAATTGTTCACAAATTTCATTTTTAATTTCACAGTAATTAACAATCTTTTTCAATGCAGTTTTCCATTATAAATCCAGTATAAAAGATTACATTAGATTCAGCGTTCAATTATATTGTAATTCAAATTCAAGTTTTTTAATTCCAATTGAATTCTTTTATTTCGATTTACACTTTCATTATTGAATCAACTATTGACTTATACATTATTATCAATAGTTTATAATTCATTTACTTTCATTTTTTCAGCTATCATCTTATTTAAATTCACAGTAATATTAAATTACATTCATTTACGTTGATTTCAATATTATAAATGTAACATTTTATTTATTCTTTGTTTACAATCATAACCAATTTGGTTTACAATCAAATTCAATTCATTATTTACATTCAATACAAGTTAACATCCATATTTAATTTACAAATAAGTTATTTCAGAATTCAGTTTTGTATTTTAACTTGTAATTCACATTTAACAACACAAAATTTTATTTCCTTCGGATTTTTATTCAAATTTTTTTTATTTTAATTCGTATTTTTAAAGTGTTAAAAATACGGGTCGTTACAATTTTATTTTTAAGGACAAAAATAATAAAAGCGTTAAAATATTTTTGAAAACCATAACCGTCACCCGTGTTTTCTCTTCTTCTTCTTCGAACTCGTTCTTCTTCTTCTTCAATTCCTCCTGGCTCTCTCTTTTGCACGTTAGGTATCATTTTTTTTAAAAAATGTTACTTTTTTGTTTCTAATATTTGAGTCTATAAAAAATGAAGTTGTTACATATTAAATATGATGATAAATGAGTTGAATTAGTGTTTTATTACTATCAAACATTCATTGAAGTCTGTTAGTATCAAACATTCAATTAACTTTGTTTGATTATCATTTTTCTTATTAATTTCTGTATCAGATTTTAGGTATCAGTTTTACAGTCTGTAGATATCATTTTTGAAAAAAAAAAATTATTCTTTTTCATTTTTGTTGTATAAAGAAAATTATCATACTATAATAAAATGACAATCAGAAGCAAACATTTTTTGCTTGATGTTTTTTTCTTGCATTCATATTGGTTGATAGAAATGGTAATCAGGGTATGTTTTTATTTTATGTGTTTGTAAGTTATTTGGTGATGTTGTGTCATTATTATGAAAATAACTAGTATTAGTTTCTATTTATGTAAGTATCATTTTTTAATTTCAGTAACTGTTATTTTGTGTTTGTGTTAGTATCATCTTTAGTTTAGGATTAATTTTTCTTAGTATTAGTTTCTATTACTATTCAATTGAACAACAGTGTAGATACTGAAATAAGATTTGATATTAAGATTTTTAGTATAGTATCAGTCTTGGAGTTACATATCCGTTGCGTGGTATCATAAAGTATTAGAATTTAATATTTAGTTTTTAGTTTAGTATCAGTTTTGGAGTAACATATGTGTTGTATGGTATCAAAAAGTATTAGAATTTGATATTAAGATTTGAAAAATAGTGATATTTTGTAGTGTTGTAGTTTTTTCATTGGTGTGTATTAGTTTAGTTCATATTTTCAGTTTTATGGTATCAGATTTTTAAACTGTTTTACTACATAGTATTAGAATTTAATTCTCAGTTTTTAGATATCAGTTTTTAGCCATCGGCGGCAGTTTCTAGGTATCAGTTTTTGAGTTAACAGTTGATTAAATTTCATTTTAATATTATTTTAAATTATTATTTGTAGGTTTTTCCTAGCTATAGGTATAGTTTCTCTTGAAAATGTAGATAACTGGAAATGGTTTTTGAATAACTTAAAGCAAATGTTTCAAGAAGACCGTGATTTGGTTTTTATGTCGGATCATCATCAATGTTTGATTTTAGGTGTGTAAGTTTTCCCTTCAGCCTTTCATAGTTACTGCTCTCTTTATATGAAAAGAAATACTTTTAGCAGTAAAGGCAAAGAATGCGAATATGTCTTTCATTGGTTTGTTCAAGATGTGTTCTCGAGCTTCGAATATGCTAATGCTATATATTGTATCCTTAATTTTGATGAGCCTATTGTGATGCAAGTGTTGAAGATGTTATTAAGCCACCTAAGGAGAAACGTGGTGCCGGTAGGCCTGCTATTAAACAAAAAGGAGGATTTAAATATTTTCAAAATAAGCAAAATAGATATGGTGTATGCAAGCAATATAATCACAATAAGCATAATTGTCAAGCTTCTAAGAAAATATAATTTGATTTTCATGTTTTTATGAATTTGTTGAGAATTATACTTGGTTGTATGTCCTTTTTAGCAATTTTATGTAATTGAAATTGATCACATAAGTATATTGGTTTAGTATATATTAATATGTACACTGATTTGCTCTTTGTGATTGAACTTGGTCATGTAGTATCACTTTTAGTTAATTGTTATGTGCTGAGAATATAGGTGGCATGGGAATTGGTGAGTTATTGTGTTTTTATGTTGGTTAGTTTATTCACAGTTATTTTATGTTTGGTATCAATTTTTGATACTATTAGTGCAGTTTTAGGCATGTAAAAATTTAGTATCAGTTTTTGTATGCTATTAATATCACTTTCAACTATTACAGATTAAGGTATTGGTTTTTGCATGCTTTTAATATCAGTTTCAGGTATAAACAACTACGGTATTAATTTTTTGTATGTTACTAGTATCATTTTTATGTGGTAATTTTTATTTCCTTTCTAGTTTTGAAGTGACTGCAATGATTTGTTTGTTGAGTTTTCATGTGCAGAACTATGAGTAGAACTATGAGCTTAGATGTCAAAATATAATTTAGACTTTGTTATGATGAAATGTTGACAACTCAATATATGATGTACAAGTGTAGAAGTGTTGTTTTGTCTTGGTGTTGTTGTCAAATTATATCAAACATCTACTGGGTATTATTTTTGCATATATGTAGGTTTCGGTTTTGTTGGAAATAACATTTAAATTAATTTATAAAATAACCAAGCATGAATTTGAATCAACCGGCTACTAGATATGAGTTTTCATTGTTTTAGTATCACTTTTATCATGCATGACAGTGAACTTAATAATTAAATTCATAGTGCATCATATTATATAACACAGCTACTGGGTATCATTTTTCTGTATTTGTAGGTATTAGTTTTGTGGTAAATAACATTTAAAATAATTTATAAAATAACCAAGCATGAATTCGAATCAAGTAGCTACTAGATATGAGTTTTCATTGATTTGGTATCACTTTTGTCATGCATGACAGTGAACTAAATAATTATATTTATAGTGCATCATATTATATAAAACAACTATTGGGTATCATTTTTTCTGTATTTGTAGGTATCGGATTTGTGGTAAATAACATTTAAAATAATTTATAAAATAATCAAGCATGAATTCGAATCAAATATCTACTAGGTATGAGTTTTCATTGATTTGGTATCACTTTTCTCATGCATGACAGTGAACTAAATAATTAAATTTATAGTACATCATATTATATAACACAGCTATTGGATATCATTTTTGCGCATATGTAGGTATCAGTTTTGTGATAAATAATATTAAAATAATAGAAGCATTTTCTATAGCAAAACAAAGAAAATATAAATGATACAAGCAATAGTCAACGTCTCAGGAGAGAAAATTTTATGTGGTGTTCATATTACTTGAACTGAATTTTAAATATATATTACTTGAATTGAACTAAACATCAATTTTTTACAACAGAAGCTAAATTCAAATAGTTCTAACTCAAATAGTCCTAACTCAACCCTCAACTGTATATTACTTGAACTGAATGTCACATCAATCTTTATAACAAATTCACTTTTTAATGTTTTCTCTTTCTTGAAGTATATTGCTTGAACTGGTCATTACCGTGTTGCCGTTCAATTTCGTGTTGATGAATTTCGTGTTGCTATTCAATTTCAGGCTGAGCTAGAATTTTGCGATTTGGGGATTACGGATGAATTTCGTGTTGTTGTACATTGATTGTTGATTTTGATGTTCAATTTCAGGCTAGGATTTGGGCTGTCCTGGAAAGAGAAAATAAAGCATATGTCTTTTTGCCTGATTTTTGAGCTTAATTTGTCCTATAAAAAAAATTCCACTATTAAAAACTCTAGCTTTAAAAAGCTTCTAAAGTCACTAATCCATTTATCATCTTTTATCCAATCCTACTTCCAAAAAGGCTTCCTTAATTGGAAATGGATATGAATTTAATCCTTTAAAGCATTTATCAAATCCTCAAATCTTAGAATTCAAAAGGATCAATGTTTATGCTGAAATTAATTATGTTTATTAAGTATAACTTATTAATTAATAACTATGATCATTAACTATTAATTATCTAATATTCAGTTAATTAAAATTATTTATTAATCATTAATCAAAATAATTATAACTATAGCTTGAATATATAAACATAGACATACATCTTAAAAATTATCGCTTTAAAAAACTTCCTAAGTAGCCAAATCATTTAATCATGTTTTATTTAGTCCTAGTTCCAATGGCTTTGTCTCTATGCGCTGCAATCTCGTTTGTTATTTGCTACTCTTTACATGTCTTCATCTTATTCAGAAGTGACCGTCTCTTTATATTATGAAACTCTATGTCCATATTGTTCCAATTCCATGGTTAATTATTTGCCTAAGATTTTTTCGATGACGGTTTGATATCAATTGTGGATCTTCATCTCATGCCTTATGGAAATGGTAGGGTTGCTTCCAACAGTTCAATTTCTTGTCAGGTTTAATTTCTCCTTTTTTTTCTTTTTTTTCTTCATCAACTGAAATGATTACTCCTTCTTTTGCAATTTATTTTTTTTAAACATTTCCAATGAGCTAAATATAATTAATCGTTCATTCTTTTGTTTGCAGCATGGTGAAGATAAATGTTTATTAAACACAATGGAAGCTTGTGCGATCAATTCATGGCCTGATGTGGTATTTGTTCTATCACACTGATCACTTCTAAAAGAAGTTTGATTGTGGGCACATTTCATTTCATTGTTGCAGCATCAGCATTACAAATTCATATATTGTATAGAGAAGTTGGTTTTTGAGGATAAGCACACTGACTGGGAAACTTTTTTTCGAACTATTGGGATGGATTCACAACCTATTGCAGACTGCTATAATAGTGGACGTGGACATCAGGTCCATAATTAAAACCTCTATTAAACTTTTTTATTTTTATTATCTGTTTATTGTTTATTTTTTGAACCTTACCTTAATTAATATATTGTTAAAACCAAATGCAGATTGAACTGCAATATGCAGCAGAAACTGACGCACTTCAACCGCCTAATACATTTGTGCCCTTAGTATTGGTGAACAACCACAACAAAAGGCAATAACAAAAGGCATTGCCGTTAGCGACGGCTAGAATGCGACGCCTGCCATTGTCGGCCGTCTCTAGCCGTTGCTAAAAGGCGATGCAAAAGAAGTCGACACCAATAGGTTTTGCGACGGCGTCGTCGCAAGTTTAGCGACGGCTAGTGTCGGCAAGTTGGATACGTGGCAGATCCAAAGTGGTCGTTGGGCTGTCGCTGACCAATACTAGTCGACGCAAAACTGTGTAAATGGTCCGGAGCAGGCCGTCGTTATCCGACGCAAGCCTGGAAAAGTGGGTCGTCGCTAGCTGACGCAAGCCATCACATTACTTGGTATTTTTTCATGCAGCTTCTATTTGAATCATCCAACCGCGTAAATATCATCATATCTCTATCCATATCTATAACACATATAAATCCAATTTCGCAACTACAACTATCGCATATCACTCATAAGCAAGTATATAACGCAAAAATCAATATCTACATCAATATTCCATCAAACAACGTCTATATTTCATCAAACAACACAACGATACTTAAAAATACTCATGTCCATCAAAACAAAACATCCACAAGTCCTTCAAACAACACAACCATACCGACAAATACTCATGTTCATCAAACAAAACATCTACAAAACCATCAAGCAATACAATCGTTAAACAAGTATCAAATCCATTAACACATGTCAAATAAATACAAAACATCCATCAAACACCATAGTCATACCTACTCATCGCCATCTCCCTACCCATCCTCTTTGGGCATTCTCCCATGCTATGCTATATATGCCGCAATCCGCTTATCAAGCAGCTGCTTCTATCCTCCGCTCTTTCGTCAATCATTGAACTCTGTCATCTGCTGTTTCAGCTGAGCTATCTCCTCCTCTGCCTAGGATCTCCTATAGGCAGTCTTTCTTGTAGCGAACAAACCTCTTTTCAACATAAATCTGCTATAATTTAATAGTCAATATTTAAATTTTATGTATAGTATGTTCAAGTATTGATGAATAATTTATTTTCTTCATTGAAATGTAGGACTATAAGAATTTTGAAGCATACATATGCAAAGCATATAATGGGGAGCTACCAAAAGCATGTGAAGGGCTGCTTGCTGCAACTCCTCGGAGCATGAAGAAAAAGCAGGAAAATGATGAAGTAAAGATAAGCATGTTGTTATAGATATACATATATCTCATGACCTGGATGGTTTATTTGAACTAAGAACTTATATGTGGTGACATTATTATCTTGACATCTTAAAGTATTAATAATATAGTATTTTGAAGCATATAACAAAGCATTAACAATATATAGAGAATATGACAGAAATTTTAGCTTTTTCCATTTTTTCTTAAAGTGGTAATTGTTAATGCTATCAAAGTTAAATATATGAATGTGCATTCAAAAAAGGGTGAAACAGTTATTTACAAATAGCTTGGTCCATGGAGTGCATAGTTTTCATATAGCCTTGGTTAGAGCTCTACGTTTCTTTCCCGTAAAAAGCCGCCATCAGCCCTTGGAAATGTTAAATAAATTTTGTAGACATCTAGATATATTACATCATGTTCTTTGGTGACTTTAGCTTCATTTTGAACTAACTCTTTAATCTCTTCAATTAAAACTTGATTTGCTTCGGCTAAGAGAGTAAGTCTAATACAACCATCATGAAGCCTTGGTATATTTGTAAGCAGAAAATATTGAAGATTAATTATCCCCTCACAATGAAAGGCTTCTAGAATCGGCTAGACTATGCTCGTGCACTATGAGGCATCTAGAAACAAACGCCTACATACGATAAGATGACCCATTTGCGATCTGATAGTTCGATAAGTTAACCATTTCATCGTCCTATGTCCGAGGACAATCTCAAAATGTAGGTCCTATAACTTAACGTGAGTGGATGAACTTGCGCATGTTTATGTGTAAGATAGTTTGGCAGTACAACTAAGACTTAAATATGAATGGATGAACTTGCGCATGTTTACGTGTAAGATAGTTCCCTCACTTTATTGTGAATGGATGAACTTAATGTGAGTGGACGAACTTACTTGGGATCTCGTTATCAAATGTGATGTGATAGTTCGGTGAAATGACTGCAACATAGACTTCAAGTTCTCTCATTTGAGCGTGAGAGGGAACTCATCTTACAAATTTTTGGTCCACGCAATCAAATGGTTGATAGGAGATGGAGCTTTGCGGTGAGTTTCTTACTTGAGCATGAGAGTATGAACTCATCTTATAGATTTCAGTCCACCCATGGATGATGTGTTAAAAGACCTTAGCGGTGAGTTCCCTCACTTGAGTGTGGGAGGATGTGTTCCCCTTATGGATTTCCATTCTACCCGTCTGAAAAGAGGACGAAGTAAGGATGTCGATGACAAATCCTACAAGTGAGCGAAAGTAAATGAAATGGTCTCCACGTGATCAAACATCATTGTATGAGCCCCCGCACTCAAGCATGAGAGAATGGCTTCTTACTTAGATCGACCTTGAACTGGGATTCTACCCATCTGAACAAGTGACATGATGTTTTTTTTGAAAAGCTAAATAAACGGCCCAAGGCCCAAACAAATACATCAGTCCACAACAAACAATACACCGACTCCATTATCTCAACCAAACCCTAGCTGCTTCATTCCTTTAAACTACCGAGAAAATGAAAATGGCAACTGCGAATTCAACCAGCAAAAAAAATGCACGCTTTCAACCTCCTCACGATCCCCAATTAACGGAGGCTTCCGAAGCTTCTCCTTTCCTTTACGAGAAGCATAAGCTTTCCAAATCTGAAGCTTATCACTAGTAAATTGGGAATTTATGAAAGAATGCATTTCCCGCTTTCAAAGATCGTTGCTATTCTCCAGATCTACTTCTGAATAGTGGTGATTAGAAGGGCTGCTACCAACTTGAGAGTTATCATCAGAAAGTTTACCGCTTTCCCCTTTGCACCAGCTAGATGAGTGATATATCTTATTATTCAGTAAGCTTTTGTAGTAAATGTTCCTAATTCTTCTATCTCTAACATTCAGATGTGCGTAATCTTCGTTTGACAACATAATGGTCTCCTCGGGAACACTGCTGGACGTGTAGTAGCTTCTCTAGGCTGTAGTAGGTAAATAACCAGCCTTATTATTCATAAAATGATACAGGCTATCATTTTTATTAATACAATTATGTAAACTTCGCTTGGAGAATTTGATTTTCTCTACAGTTCTGGAATGGCCGCCTCCAGAGAGATAGCACAAGGAGCTGTCGTCTTGACGTAAAGTGTCTTTGCCTTATCAGCATCGAAAACATAACTAAGACAGTTGCAAATGTGACTCCTTTGGGGAATATCAGTAGTGAATTTCCCCTTTTGTAAGAAATCTTCAACTCTATATTCATAATTATCAATCTTATTAGAAGTAGGGTTAGCTGCTTCACTGCAATCATGATGCTTGTTAGTTTTTCTACTGAGAATCTGAAAGTCAGGGTATATACTTTTCCATATTTGGATGCTACATTTCTCTATTTTGTGATGAAGCCTTTGATTCCTTTCTCTCCAAATGTGATATATAACAGTGGTTAATAGTATGGAAGCTCTTTTAAATTCCTTTGGTTTAGGCTTGAAGTTGTTTTGAATATATTGAATGCTTTCTCTTATGCTTTGAATGGATTGTTGCTAATTAAATCTTAAAACATTTTTAGCAATATACCAAACATGTTTTGAAAAAGAGCAGTCAAAGAAAAGATGATCTTCATTTTCCATATCATTTTTGCATAAAAGACATTTGTTTTTTTGCATTTTTAGCCCATTTGGCACACCTCTCCTTTGTGGGAAGCCTGTTGATAATGGCAAAATAAGCACAGTGAGACATTTTAGGACAATTTGATTTGTTCCAAATGACTTTATGCCAATTGACTTTTGTTTCTTCACCCTTAACAAATTTCCACACTTTTTTGAAAGAGAAATTTTCTTTTGAGCTAAGTTTTCAAATTCAAGTGTCTCTTTGAAGGTTTTGATCTATTGTGATTTCATCAAATTGCTGATCTGAATATGTTAGCTGCTTGATGATTACTTGCATTCCAGCATTGATTTTGAATAATACTTTAAACCTTGTCATTTGCACACCCAAATAAATACATGTTATTCCAACCAAGCAAATCAATAATTGATTTTCCAAAAATTCATGAGTCAAACCATAAGCTGGTTATACTACCATCCTTATCTTCCTTTTTAAAAGTATTTCCCATTCTCCCTGCAGCTAAGGTTATTTTTCCATGTGAAGGAATGATGGCTTTCAATATTTGCAGTCCAAATTTTTTTATTTTTAAGATATTTTTCTCTCATCTATCTAGCCCAAAGAGGTTTACCATCTATAAATTTTCAAAATAACTTGTATTTTGCTGCTTCTCTCAACTCTCTGATATTTCTTAGATCTAAACCACCGACTCTTTTAGGCATGCAGACTTTTTCCCAAGCTATTTTATGTTGTTTTCCTTTCCAAATAAAGTTTGCACACATTTTTTCAATTTTGCAAATGGATTTTGCTAGAATATTATAAGCTTGGATCCAATACATTATAATTGCAGTGATGACAGTATGGGTGAGTTCTAGTCTACCAACTAGAGACAAGATTTTGCTAGACCATCCTTCAAGTCTACTTTGAATAATATCATACAATCTTGAACAGTCTCTATCATTTAGCTGATTCATACTTAAAGGCAGGCCCAAATACTTGACTAGCAGACTACCTACTTTAAATTTTAGAATGCTTAAAATTTCCTCCTTGCATTTGCACCCTTTGCTGAAATATATTTTTCTTTTACATTCGTTGATTTTTAAACCAGCATAAATTTATAATTTTTCAAAGATCCTTGCAATAGAATAAGCACTTTTTGCATCTGCATGAGTAAAAAAGTAAATCATCAGCATATAAAAGGTGATTAATGGAGGGCCTGACTCTATTTATAGCTTTAATATTCCCCTAACTTTTCTCAATATTAATTAAATAAGTGAAGTATTTCATAACAATAGTAAATAGATAAGGAGAAAGTGGATCTCCTTGTCTAATTCCTCTATTGCTATAAATAAATCCTTTTAGGGAGCCATTAATCATCATAGAGTATGAAACATTATCAATGCAGTCTTTTATAAGTGCACAAAATTTTTCATTAAACCCCATTTGTTTCATCATATGTATAATAAGATGCATATTTATCTTATCAAATGCTTTGTGTAAATCAATTTTAATACACATAACACTTTTATATTTATTATTGAAATTTATAATTTGTTCATGAGCAAGAAGAGTATTTTCAGAAATAAGCCTACCAGGGATAAAAGCACATTGGTTTTCAGAAATTAAAAACTTCAAAAACACTTTTAATCTATTGCATAAAATAGTAGATATGATTTTATATATGAAGTTACAACAAGATATGTGTCTATAATCTTCCAGCCCAATAGGGTTGTTAACTTTTGGAACAAGGGTTATGAAAGTATGATTAAAAGATTTTAAAAGTTTCCATGTCTTAAAAAATTCAGAAATGGCCTCAAAAATGCTAATACTGATTTCAGACTAATGAGTTTTGTAAAATTTTGCACCAAACCCATCAGGACATGGGCTTTTGTCATTGTTAGTATTAAATTTAATGTTTTTAATATCCAATAAACTGACAGGAGCTAATAGAAGTTCCTGACTATTCTTTTTTAAAAGGAATTTAGTATTGATTTGGAAATTTATCCTCAAATTCAATAGTGTTATAAAGATCTGTGAAATAATTAATGGTTTCCCTCTCTATCTCATTTAAATCCTTTAGAACATTCCCTTTTACATCAATAAGTTTACCAATGACATTTCTATTTTTCCTATTAGAAATTCTAGCATAAAAAAATATACCAGCTTTATCCCCATTGGTTAGCCAGTCAACTTTGGCATTTTGCCTTAAATCAACTGAATGCACATGAAAGGAAGAAATAAACTTATTTTGAGTCTGAAAGAAACTATTAATAATGTTACTGTTTGAGCAATCATTATCAATAGCATTTTGAAATTTCTCACAATCTGCTCTAAGTTGTTTAAGCTCATTTTTACTCCTACTGTTATTCCAGCTTTTAATATTACCTTTAGCAATTTGCAAAATTTTGAAATTTTGAATTGGGCAATGCCATGTATTTTAATTGACAAGCATTTATTGATAACTTCTTTGTAATTTTCCTTAAACACCCAACCATTCATAAATCTGAATGGAACATTCTTCATGCATAACAAGTTTTCTGTGAGAAAATTTTGAATAGGGGTGTGGTCACTTGTAGCTTGAGGTAATGTAAAACACTTGAAATGAGGAAATAAACTTTAGATTTATTAAAATCCTATCAAGCTTGCAATGAATATTTTTGAACTTACCTGAATTCCAAGTGTATCTATTACCTATTAAATTAGCTTCTACAATACCAGTCCTTAAAAAAGAAATTATTCATAAATTCCAATTTATTAAATGGGACAGGTATGCCACCCCTTTTTTAGATGCACGCATGATAGTGTTAAAGTCACCCAATATAATCCAAGGAAGAGAGATTTGTTTATTTAATTTCTCAAGATGATTCCATAAAGTAAATCTCTCATTTTCAGAATTTGATGCATAAATAAAAGTGATTTCCAATTGTACACCACCTTTATTAGTAAACAAGCAATGAATAAATTGAAAATTTAAAATGTGGCTTACTAGATTTTAGATATTATCATCCTATAAAATTAAAATTCTACCATTATGTAACGACTCGGATTTTCGCGCTCGAAAATCAACATCCGTACTTCACATTGTACTAGAATGCCGCAGATTCGACCGTTCAAATCCGATTCGCCGGAGCTTATAACACAATTAAGTAAACAACACAGCGGAAGAAAGAAAACAATATAGATATACAACATCTGATACAATATCCAGAGACAATGATGATACAATGAATATCTATATACATCAGAGATATGATACAAGAAATAGCAGCGGAAAGAAAATAGATAACACCAGCAGCGGATAGAATGTCTCCAATAGAATGCTCCAAGATAAGCAACGTCAATCCATGAACTCCAAGAACTGACTAGCTCCAGATAATCTACTCAACCTGAATAGCTGAAAAACCCAACTCTAGACTGCCCGTGTGGAAAGTAGTGGGCACCCAGAGTTTAGGAAGGGAACAATAAACTCCGGATCAGTCATGGGACTGGTGTGAGCAACAAAAACAGTTTATCTTTAAAACAAGCAACAAAGGCTTTTAGCATTGAAACCCGCAATGCTTTTAAAAAATGAAACTACCATAAGACCTCCCACCACACACACAATGCAATCGCAGAATTGGAGGAGATTTCTTCTTATGATAGTCAAAAATGCTTACTACGCAAAATCATTCGATATTATTATCATTAGTGCATAGTGTCGAAAACCATTTCGAAAATATAATATTAATCTTAGCCAGCATACAACCATTGTTGTATGCCTACTATAGCTACTACGTTCAATAGCAGGTTACCGCCACATTCCATAGCAGGTAATACAACTAAAACCGTACTGGGTTCGTATTGTTTATTTGGATTTCCAACAAATGATCAGGCTAAGGAACTTCCTTACCGAAATAGAAACGCCTCTGGAAAGACGCCCTGAGAACCTAACCGGATCTCTGCAAACAAAAGGCCGACGCTACCTCACGCTCTAACCGAGCTGTAACTAGGTAACTAACACACGAGTCATGTCATCCCCCGGTCGTTACCGACCTTTATCCCGGCGCTCGATAACCAACATCACACATAATAAATAAAGTGTATCCACATGAGTAAGTATCTGGGCTCCATACCATGATACCACCCTTTATCCAGAAGGAAATGACATGCCCTAGGGGCGCTACCCCTACAAACCTTTGCCGCAACATTCCTGTTTCTACCATTACCGGGTTGTGAGGCTCGACGAAGTCTCGTCCACAAAGCCACGCTTTTTCACAAAGCCACGCTTCGATCAACAAATGATCAGCAGCACTTCGTATGCCACATTACCAAATTGGGAATGTATCACTAGTAACCATCAACTACATAACCTCTGAGCTCGTACGTCTCAGAGAAGGGTGTTAAGCTAAGAGAATAAATTCTCCGCCACCAACAGAAATGTATTTGATAGAAACCAGCTTTACATCTCAAAGTGTAACGTCAGACACACATCCATACAAGTTTGTTCCGGGTTCGAACAGAACCGAAGGCACTTCCGAAGAAGCCCTTGCAAATCCGGGTATTCACAATCTCGATCGGACTTCCCATCACTTAGGGAATCTCTATACCGGAGCCATGATGTAGAGAAAATCGATAGGTCATCATATCGCTCTCGCAAATACCCGGTCTTCACCACCGGTCTTCAAATGCTATCCATATCGTCGTATCACTATTCGGAATGGGTTATATGACACAAAGGTCCTTTCCCGGCTAAACCGAATAACGAGCGCAATTAAAAATCATATGGATACTGGGGTCTCAGTTAAATCACAGCTTAAAGCTTAAAACTTTTCATTCGAATGGTTAAAACAATCTACCATTTCCAAACTTTTAAACAAAAAGAATCATTTCAAAAACCTTCAATGGTTTAAACAATTTCCACACTTTTAATCTTTTAAACGAAAAGATTCAGTTCACAAAGTTAACCCCATTCACAAAGATTCATTCATAGAATTTCAAAACAATTTCCATTTCAATTGAATTAACTCGTTAAATCTTTAAGTCAAGATTTAACTTATAGCTTTCAAAACTCGTTTCCAAAGATTCATTCATTCATAGTCTTTCAAAACAATTCCATTTCAGGTTAGATTAACTCATCCGGTCTTTGAAATCAAAGACTCATTTCATAGTTTTCAAAACATTTCAATTCTATTTCAAACTTGAAATTTCTTTCCACACAAATTGGAAGTCCTTTCTTAAAATGAAAGCTATTATTATTTGAAAACAAGTAGTTTTCGGTACAGAAAATCCAGTTATATTTACACGAGTCAAAACCCTTGAATTAAATTCAAATTCCCAAATCAATACTTTTAAAATGGTTTAACCCATATATAACTTGTACAGCATCTTTAATCCTTAGTTTCAAATCATAGGATTCAATTTCAAACTCGAATTCAAATTTAAATCAGATTATTTAAATTCCAAAACTCGATTAAGTTATTCAAAATAACTTTTATCTTGAAATTCCATTTCAAAAGCTTTTCATATTAAACCCCAATTTCCAATTTCAAAATCAATTGAAATTAAAATTTCAATTTCAAAACATTGAATTTACATCATCTGTGACTTAACCGATTTCCACGTGAAATCCATATTTGTGTGTGTATGGTGTAGTCCAGGGGTTTCACACAATAGTGCAACATTCATCACAGATATATCGATAAGCGGTATAATCCACAACGCTTATCTTCATTCATAGATTCATAGATAAAATAAATTTATCAGTCACAAAGATTCACAATTATAATTCGATGTGGGTTTCGGATATCCAACTGGAATCCGACTCCCTGTCGCATCGAAGTTTAAATGTCGTTTACGGGTCAAGGGTTTCATATTCACATAGTAATATATCACAGAAACAGATATTTCAGATCACAACATAAATCAGGATGTATCACAAAGCATCACAAATCAGGGATATCAAACAATCAAGTCATCCAATAGAACCAAACATCCATAGATAGGGTCAATTTAATTATCTGATGGGTTTAAATCAGATTAAGTTCTATGAAAATTTTACTGGTCATGGTAAATTAATAATCAATTAATTACAAAACATTTAACACACTATTCTTTAATTAATCATTAATTAACCCTTAGTTAATAATTAATCCTCAATTAATTATTTTTAATTGGTTTGCAATAACTAAGTAATTTCTCCTTAATTAATAATTAATATTTAACATCTTTACGAGTTAAACTAATACTTCTGAAATGAAAGAAATTTAAAAGACTTTGAAATCAGATTCCCTTCAGATTCAAGATATTTAAACTTGTTTAACTTTATTAACTCAAAAATTTGTTGACTTAAACCCCATTCACAACACCCGAGATCTACCCAGGTATCACTCGAGTGTTACTCGAGTTTGCCTCCATCCTTTCCTGAGTTATTCCTTCCTTCTCTCTTACGTTCTTCTTCTTCTTTATATTTTACTTAGTTTATTTTTTTTTAAACTTTAAACTGCAGGCCTATCACCTACAAATTCACGAATACGAACTCGAGTAGAAACCCCAAACACTCGATCAAAACTTCGAATCGACCACGAAAATCTCGAGCAAAACACGCGAGAACTTCTTCCCCAAATCGAAACTACTGACACCCACATACACAAGTTAAACTCTCGTGCACGTGCACCAGCGACCTCGTCGTCTCCGACCATCGCAGCAACCCCCAGCACGTCGACGACTACCATCACCTTCAATTCCAATCACCCAAAATCCACAGCAAGCTCGAAAGCAAAATCGAGCTTCTCGATTGAACAATAACTCAAAATTAGATCGATAAAATCGTCACGCCCCGCCACGTACCATCGCCAGAGACCATGCGCTTCTGGTCAAAGCATCGCCTGACTTTCAGGCTTCGAACGCCACCGGAGCGAAGAATTCCGGTCCACCATTGATGACACACGAGCTCGAGATTCATCGACAATCAACTCGGGTCCTTAAACCCTACTTCAACGTCGCCCTGCCACCACAACGTCAGAGAAATCGAACCACCATTTTTGCCGACACCACCGACCTCCTCGCAAACTCCACCCATGATCCCGAGGTCCAAACATCCTCCAATCACCAGAATTTACCCAAGATAGACTTTCCGTTCAACTCACCATTGCTCGTGATTTACTAATTCAAAAATTTTGATTTTTCTTTTAGAAATCATCATTTCCGAAAGCGATTCATATTATATAAACGATTCAAGATTTCAAGATACTTGGGTTTTGCATGATTTTGAATTTCACTGTAATAATTATTCCCAGTCCAATTATCCTCATTTTTAAAATCTGAAAATATTTCCTTTAATTGGGTCTTGATTATACAAAAAAAAAATTTCATTCAGATCTTAAAGACTAATATGAATTGGAGATGAAGAATTTGATTTTTAAAACAGGCTTGAAACCTGTAGCCTTTGAACAGAGATGAGAATGCCTGAATACAAACATGCACAACATGTATACAGAGACTTTACTTATATATATACATACAAAGCATCATTCAACAGCCAGGCAACACTTCAAACCATTTCCAAACTTAAGTCACAAACATCAGAACAAAGCAAACATAGAGGTAAGTGAGTTGCTCACCTTGAAAAGAAAGAACAGAGAGCTTTATATTGAAAACTGCAGTTTTCTTCCTTCTTTTGATTGTTGTTTGCAGTTGAATCTTTTGTTGTTTAATATGTATTCTGTTTCAAGTTTGAATGATGCTCATTTTCAAATTTTTGTCAGCTTGAAATGATCGAACTGAGGTGAGGAAGACTTGATAAAAAAATGAGTTTACAGGGTGATAAAATTTGTTTAAGCTGAAATGAAATGCTTACAGGAGATGATGATATTTGTACAAGGTGATATACGGGTTTGTACAATGTTTAGCAGAGATTTTTTTTTCTTTTGTTGGCTGATAGGTTCATTTGGGTGCTAGCATTAAATGCTTGTACAAATTCATATATTGTTTCTTCATTTCGGCTGTACAGATGCATGAAGATAATTTTGTGGCTGAAGTGATGTTGTCTTCATTTGTTTCTTTGCATTTATTCCTTTATAATATAAATGAAGTTCTATTGTAATATGTTGTTTAAATTTATTTATGTGTTTACTTTATATTGTTCATAGTTTATTGACATGTTGTTGGAATCTATTTATGTATTCATTTTACTTTACTCTTAAAATTTATAATTTATCATCTTGTACTTCTATATATATTTATTTATTTCTATTTCTAACATAACCCATAAATTTTGAATTTAAAACTATTTAATTTTATATTTATGTCAAATGTCTATACTTTTAAATTTCAAGTAAATGGTTTAATAAAAATTTAAAAGTATAGACATTTGACATAAATATAAAATTAAATAGTTTTAAATTCAAAATTTATGGGTTATGTTAGAAATAGAAATAAATAAATATATATAGAAGTACAAGATGATAAATTATAAATTTTAAGAGTAAAGTAAAATGAATACATAAATAGATTCCAACAACATGTCAATAAACTATGAACAATATAAAGTAAACACATAAATAAATTTAAACAACATATTACAATAGAACTTCATTTATATTATAAAGGAATAAATGCAAAGAAACAAATGAAGACAACATCACTTCAGCCACAAAATTATCTTCATGCATCTGTACAGCCGAAATGAAGAAACAATATATGAATTTGTACAAGCATTTAATGCTAGCACCCAAATGAACCTATCAGCCAACAAAAGAAGAAAAAAATCTCTGCTAAACATTGTACAAACCCGTATATCACCTTGTACAAATATCATCATCTCCTGTAAGCATTTCATTTCAGCTTAAACAAATTTTATCACCCTGTAAACTCATTTTTTTATCAAGTCTTCCTCACCTCAGTTCGATCATTTCAAGCTGACAAAAATTTGAAAATGAGCATCATTCAAACTTGAAACAGAATACATATTAAACAACAAAAGATTCAACTGCAAACAACAATCAAAAGAAGGAAGAAAACTGCAGTTTTCAATATAAAGCTCTCTGTTCTTTCTTTTCAAGGTGAGCAACTCACTTACCTCTATGTTTGCTTTGTTCTGATGTTTGTGACTTAAGTTTGGAAATGGTTTGAAGTGTTGCCTGGCTGTTGAATGATGCTTTGTATGTATATATATAAGTAAAGTCTCTGTATACATGTTGTGCATGTTTGTATTCAGGCATTCTCATCTCTGTTCAAAGGCTACAGGTTTCAAGCCTGTTTTAAAAATCAAATTCTTCATCTCCAATTCATATTAGTCTTTAAGATCTGAATGAAATTTTTTTTGTATAATCAAGACCCAATTAAAGGAAATATTTTCAGATTTTAAAAATGAAGATAATTGGACTGGGAATAATTATTACAATGAAATTCAAAATCATGCAAAACCCAAGTATCTTGAAATCTTGAATCGTTTATATAATATGAATCGCTTTCGGAAATGATGATTTCTAAAAGAAAAATCAAAATTTTTGAATTAGTAAATCACGAGCAATGGTGAGTTGAACGGAAAGTCTATCTTGGGTAAATTCTGGTGATTGGAGGATGTTTGGACCTCGGGATCATGGGTGGAGTTTGCGAGGAGGTCGGTGGTGTCGGCAAAAATGGTGGTTCGATTTCTCTGACGTTGTGGTGGCAGGGCGACGTTGAAGTAGGGTTTAAGGACCCGAGTTGATTGTCGATGAATCTCGAGCTCGTGTGTCATCAATGGTGGACCGGAATTCTTCGCTCTGGTGGCGTTCGAAGCCTGAAAGTCAGGCGATGCTTTGACCAGAAGCGCATGGTCTCTGGCGATGGTACGTGGCGGGGCGTGACGATTTTATCGATCAAATTTTGAGTTATTGTTCAATCGAGAAGCTCGATTTTGCTTTCGAGCTTGCTGTGGATTTTGGGTGATTGGAATTGAAGGTGATGGTAGTCGTCGACGTGCTGTGGGTTGCTGCGATGGTCGGAGACGACGAGGTCGCTGGTGCACGTGCACGAGAGTTTAACTTGTGTATGTGGGTGTCAGTAGTTTCGATTTGGGGAAGAAGTTCTCGCGTGTTTTGCTCGAGATTTTCGTGGTCGATTCGAAGTTTTGATCGAGTGTTTGGGGTTTCTACTCGAGTTCGTATTCGTGAATTTGTAGGTGATAGGCCTGCAGTTTAAAGTTTTTAAAAAAAATAAACTAAGTAAAATATAAAGAAGAAGAAGAACGTACGAGAGAAGGAAGGAATAACTCGGGAAAGGATGGAGGCAAACTCGAGTAACACTCGAGTGATACCTGGGTAGATCTCGGGTTTTGTGAATGGGGTTTAAGTCAACAAATTTTTGAGTTAATAAAGTTAAACAAGTTTAAATATCTTGAATCTAAAGGGAATCTGATTTCAAAGTCTTTTAAATTTCTTTCATTTCAGAAGTATTAGTTTAACTCGTAAAGATGTTAAATATTAATTATTAATTAAGGAGAAATTACTTAGTTATTGCAAACCAATTAAAAATAATTAATTGAGGATTAATTATTAACTAATGGTTAATTAATGATTAATTAAAGAATAGTGTGTTAAATGTTTTGTAATTAATTGATTATTAATTTACCATGACCAGTAAATTTTTCATAGAACTTAATCTGATTTAAACCCATCAGATAATTAAATTGACCCTATCTATGGATGTTTGGTTCTATTGGATGACTTGATTGTTTGATATCCCTGATTTGTGATGCTTTGTGATACATCCTGATTTATGTTGTGATCTGAAATATCTGTTTCTGTGATATATTACTATGTGAATATGAAACCCTTGACCCGTAAACGACATTTAAACTTCGATGCGACAGGGAGTCGGATTCCAGTTGGATATCCGAAACCCACATCGAATTATAATTGTGAATCTTTGTGACTGATAAATTTATTTTATCTATGAATCTATGAATGAAGATAAGCGTTGTGGATTATACCGCTTATCGATATATCTGTGATGAATGTTGCACTATTGTGTGAAACCCCTGGACTACACCATACACACACAAATATGGATTTCACGTGGAAATCGGTTAAGTCACAGATGATGTAAATTCAATGTTTTGAAATTGAAATTTTAATTTCAATTGATTTTGAAATTGGAAATTGGGGTTTAATATGAAAAGCTTTTGAAATGGAATTTCAAGATAAAAGTTATTTTGAATAACTTAATCGAGTTTTGGAATTTAAATAATCTGATTTAAATTTGAATTCGAGTTTGAAATTGAATCCTATGATTTGAAACTAAGGATTAAAGATGCTGTACAAGTTATATATGGGTTAAACCATTTTAAAAGTATTGATTTGGGAATTTGAATTTAATTCAAGGGTTTTGACTCGTGTAAATATAACTGGATTTTCTGTACCGAAAACTACTTGTTTTCAAATAATAATAGCTTTCATTTTAAGAAAGGACTTCCAATTTGTGTGGAAAGAAATTTCAAGTTTGAAATAGAATTGAAATGTTTTGAAAACTATGAAATGAGTCTTTGATTTCAAAGACCGGATGAGTTAATCTAACTTGAAATGGAATTGTTTTGAAAGACTATGAATGAATGAATCTTTGGAAACGAGTTTTGAAAGCTATAAGTTAAATCTTGACTTAAAGATTTAACGAGTTAATTCAATTGAAATGGAAATTGTTTTGAAATTCTATGAATGAATCTTTGTGAATGGGGTTAACTTTGTGAACTGAATCTTTTCGTTTAAAAGATTAAAAGTGTGGAAATTGTTTAAACCATTGAAGGTTTTTGAAATGATTCTTTTTGTTTAAAAGATTGGAAATGGTAGATTGTTTTAACCATTCGAATGAAAAGTTTTAAGCTTTAAGCTGTGATTTAACTGAGACCCCAGTATCCATATGATTTTTAATTGCGCTCGTTATTCGGTTTAGCCGGGAAAGGACCTTTGTGTCATATAACCCATTCCGAATAGTGATACGACGATATGGATAGCATTTGAAGACCGGTGGTGAAGACCGGGTATTTGCGAGAGCGATATGATGACCTATCGATTTTCTCTACATCATGGCTCCGGTATAGAGATTCCCTAAGTGATGGGAAGTCCGATCGAGATTGTGAATACCCGGATTTGCATGGGCTTCTTCGGAAGTGCCTTCGGTTCTGTTCGAACCCGGAACAGACTTGTATGGATGTGTGTCTGACGTTACACTTTGAGATGTAAAGCTGGTTTCTATCAAATACATTTCTGTTGGTGGCGGAGAATTTATTCTCTTAGCTTAACACCCTTCTCTGAGATGTACGAGCTCAGAGGTTATGTAGTTGATGGTTACTAGTGATACATTCCCAATTTGGTAATGTGGCATACGAAGTGCTGCTGATCATTTGTTGATCGAAGCGTGGCTTTGTGGACGAGACTTCGTCGAGCCTCACAACCCGGTAATGGTCGAAATAGGAATGTTGCGGCAAAGGTTTGTAGGGGTAGCGCCCCTAGGGCATGTCATTTCCTTCTAGATAAAGGGTGGTATCATGGTATGGAGCCCAAATACTTACTCATGTGGATACACTTTATTTATTATGTGTGATGTTGGTTATCGAGCGCCGGGATAAAGGTCGGTAACGACCGGGGGATGACATGACTTGTGTGTTAGTTACCTAGTTAAAGCTCGGTTAGAGCGTGAGGTAGCGTCGGCCTTTTGTTTGCAGAGATCCGGTTAGGTTCTCAGGGCGTCTTTCCAGAGGCATTTCTATTTCGGTAAGGAAGTTCCTTAGCCTGATCATTTGTTGGAAATCCAAATAAACAATACAAACCCAGTACGGTTTTAGTTGTATTACCTGCTATGGAATGTGGCGGTAACCTGCTATTGAACGTAGTAGCTATAGTAGGCATACAACAATGGTTGTATGCTGGCTAAGATTAATATTATATTTTTGAAATGGTTTTCGACACTATGCACTAATGATAATAATATCGAATGATTTTGCGTAGTAAGCATTTTTGACTATCATAAGAAGAAATCTCCTCCAATTCTGCGATTGCATTGTGTGTGTGGTGGGAGGTCTTATGGTAGTTTCATTTTTTAAAAGCATTGCGGGTTTCAATGCTAAAAGCCTTTGTTGCTTGTTTTAAAGATAAACTGTTTTTGTTGCTCACACCAGTCCCATGACTGATCCAGATTTTATTGTTCCCTTCCTAAACTCTGGGTGCCCACTACTTTCCACATGGGCAGTCTAGAGTTGGGTTTTTCAGCTATTCAGGTTGAGTAGATTATCTGGAGCTAGTCAGTTCTTGGAGTTCATGGATTGACGTTGCTTATCTTGGAGCATTCTATTGGAGACATTCTATCCGCTGCTGGTGTTATCTATTTTCTTTCCGCTGCTATTTCTTGTATCATATCTCTGATGTATATAGATATTCATTGTATCATCATTGTATCTGGATATTGTATCAGATGTTGTATATCTATATTGTTTTCTTTCTTCCGCTGTGTTGTTTACTTAATTGTGTTATAAGCTCCGGCGAATCGAATTTGAACGGTCGAATCTGCGGCATTCTAGTACAATGTGAAGTACGGATGTTGATTTTCGAGCGCGAAAATCCGAGTCGTTACACATTACCCCCTTTTTGATTATTATTAATAAATTTCCAATTAGAAAGATGCCTAGTATAATAATCTACAATTTTTGTGTTATCTAATTTATGCTCTAACAGACCTAATATACTTGGCTTTTAAGCAAAAATTAAATTTGAAACACCCAATTTTCTTATGGGAGAGTTAAGCCCTCTAACATTCCAAGAAATAATTAACATAATTAAAATAAAGAATGAAAATATAATAAAGGATACTCAATGGATATGTAGATACCTCATCTTCCTTCACCTCCAGCTTTTTCCCTTTCTTTTTACATGCTGAATCATTTTTAACCTTTAGAAGCTTTTCCCATTTTTCATTTTTAGAAATGTACTTTTCTCTAAATTCCTTATCTATAGCATCCTCTACTTTCTCTGCAGAAGAGATGTCATTTAAACTTTTAATTCTTGTTCTAGTATTTCTCCTCTTTTTCTTGCTTTTGTCTGTAGAAGATAGGGGAGACACTGCATTTACTGCTGCTTGGATGGATTTTTCAAATAAAGACTTCCTATTTTGAGGAGTGAGTGTGCCTGGTAGAAAAGCAATGCCAGTGCTTTCTGGATATGCATGCAAATCATGTAAATCCAGATTTTTTGGAAGACAGAAATCAACATTCATGTTGTCCTTAATGTTATTTGTTAGAGCAGATCCTTTCTGAATAGCAATCTCTACCACTGAAGTGGGGGATGCATTTGGAAGATCTATCTCAGTTATATCAGCATTGTTCCCTTGCAAATTCTGAGGGGAGTTAACCTTTTCACTTTGCATACCTTTCTGAATGTCTGCATTTACTGAATCACCTACATCCATATTATTTATGTGTGTCTCTAAATCACATGAAGGATTTTGATAGAAAGTTTTTCTTGATTGTAAATTAGATCAAAATTTTACCCCTACATCCTAATTATTTGAATTTGTGTTTTCGTTTGCATTCATAATTGTTTCTGGACCATTTTCTCTGATTTTTTCCTTCCAGATTTTTTTAGCAGTACAGTTTTCACTTGTATGACCAAAACAAACACATGATTTACATCTTGGAGGGATCCATTCATATTCAATCTTTTGCACTATACAATCACCATCATACATTGTAATGTTTGCTTCATCTGGCAAGTCTGCATCTGCTTTTATTTCAACAAGGATTCTTGCATAACTCAACCTGGTCTCTCTGGCTGTTGGTTCATCCAACTTCAGAGGTGATGCAGGCCAAGTACTAGGTCGTGACCGACCTAGCAAACTCGTAGGTCGTAACCTGATGATGGGTCGAATTCGACCTAAAGCTAAGGAGTCAATATTTCATGAAGAAAGGTGGAAAGTTGAAGTCATAGGTCGCGACCGACCTAACGAAGCCAATAAGTCGCTCCAACGACTTAGTGAAGATCAACGACCTAGTGGAAAAGCGCTCAGACGACCTAACACGTTTTTAGGTCGTATACGACCTAACGAATTGGAAGATAGGTCGCTAGTACGACTTACCGAGTTTAAAGTGCTCCGGGTTAAAATGAAACGACCTATACTAAGTCGCAGGAAAATGTCTCGACCTAAGTTAGGTCGCAAGAACTTAGGTCGCATAAAGATGGTTCAGATGCCAGGGTTCTTAGGTCGCAAGGTTTTAAGTCGTACAGGCTTAGGTCGCGGAGTTATGTTATCTTTAAGTCGCAAAGCTCTGGATGCCATTGATTCATCTGCCGAGTTAATCTCTACTGTTGATTTCTTAAGTCGCTACTTGTTTGTTTTTAGGTCGTTACCGACCTAAGTTAAGTCGCTGAGGACCGAGACCTTAGAGATCTATGCCGCTTTAATCTGGACCGTAGAAAGATAAGTCGTCTGGTTCTTATGTCGTAACTCGCATGTTTAGGTCGTCTTCTTTGGAGGCGCTACTGGTTGAGTCGTACCTGTTTTTAAGTCGTATGTTTTGTAAGTCGTATGTCATCTTTTCATAAGTCGTTCTGTTTGTTAAGTCGCTGAAGGCAAGTGTTGTAACTGTGTTGTCTTAAGTCGTCACCGAGTTATGATAGGTCGTAGGTCGGAAGCCATAACTCGGAACCGACTTAGGAGATGTAAATTTTTGTTGTAATTTCGTGTGAGTTGTAAAACGCCTATAAATAGGCCGTGTGAATCATTTTTAAAGGTTGTTGAATATTGAATAAAATTCTCTTCTGTTAGCTTTGTGCTTTCAATTTCAATTGGTAGTCGAGTGTATCTCCTATCTCCATTTACGTCATTCGAGTGCGCTCGAATCTTCGCTTGTTGAAGCCGATTCACGGAATCTTGTGCGCAAGATCAACATCAAAGAATCGTAGATCTCTTTCCCGGTATCTTCGGATCAACGAGTCAGAGATAACTAAGAATTCGGTATCTTCGGATCAACGAATTCAAGCATTTCAGTATCCATCAATCCATCGATTGCTATTTTCACCGATTGAAGAACGTTTTGATTAATCCGCTGCGTCAGTTTGGTATCAGAGCTTGTTCTAGCCAATCATAGCTAGATCGAGACTTGGAGCCTAATCATTTTGAAGAATTTGAAGTTTGAAGAGAAGCCGAGAGCTTGAAGTGTTGAGCCGTGGCCGAGAGGAAGAAGAGTTCATCATTGTTCGAAATTGTTTGATCGAATTTGAATTGGAGGCCGAAGCTTTGTCCATCGTGTTCATCGCGATTTGCTACAAAGTGGAAGTTTTCGATCTGTTTCATTTTGGATCAAAGTCCGAAAAGTGTTTGAATTTTGAAGTGTTGAAGTGTTTGTAAAGATTTCAAGTATGCCGCCAAGAAGAGATAATCGCCACCAAAACGTAGAAGCTTTGTATCGAAGAGAAGAGGCTGATGAGATGGAGCAAAGAATCAATGAAAACTTTAGTGAAAAGCTTAATGAAGGAATTGGCCGGTTAGAGAAGCTTATGACGGAGATGAATCAAAATCGGAGAAGGGTTTCACCTGAATCTAACCATGGGGGTAGTAGAGTCTCACCGCATTCTAATCGAGACAGAAGTGTAGAAAATGATCAAGGGCGTGGGAGGAACGTGAATTATCGTGAACGGAGGAATATCGATAGAAGGGATGAAGGTGGAAGGCGTCATGGTAGTAGAGATGTGGGTGGACGAGATAGACAACGATATACATCTGATTTTGAAGAGGAGTATGATGGTGGTAGTGTTCGAGGACAAGGACGAGGACAAGGAAGAAATTACTCTGAGTATGATCACAAGTGGGAGTCGGGGATGAAGACTGAAATTCCTGAATTCAAAGGTGGTATGCAAGCGGAGGAGTTTCTAGATTGGGTAGCTAATGTTGAAGAGATTTTTGACTTCAAAGAAGTTCCAGAACATCGTAGAGTGAAGTTGGTTGCTACAAGGCTGAGGGGTAGAGCTTTAGCATGGTGGCAGCAGACCAAACTTACACGTGATCGGATGGGAAAGTCAAAAGTTGAATCTTGGGAGAAGATGAAGAAATTGATGAAAGCAACGTTCTTACCTTACAATTATCAATCTTTGATGTATCAACGTTTGCAAAATTTGAGACAAGGAACGAAATCTGTGAATGACTATGTTGATGAATTCTATCAAATTATTGCAAGAAATAATATTATGGAGAAGGAAGAACAACTGACAGCTAGATTTGTTGGGGGACTACGAATGCAGATCCAGGATATGGTTAATATGTTTGATCCAACATCTGTAGCGGAAGCACATCAGAAAGCGTTGGCTTGGGAGAAGCAGGGACGACGAGGAAGTGGTGTGTTTAATAATTCTAACAATCAAGCGAAGAGTGTTGGTGGAAGTACTAATGTTTCTAAACCTATCAGTAGACCAGTGGTGAAGGAGGCTGAGAAGGCAAGGGTTAACAATGGTTTCAAATGTTACAATTGTCAGGAAGTGGGTCATAAAAGCAGTGAGTGTCCAAAACCAAAGAAGAGAACCATGATTGCAGAAGTTGAGGATGAAGAAGCTGAATGTTCCAATTCACCACCTGATGAGGAGGAAGAAGAAGTGTCGGGAGACGAAGGTTACAATCTTATGATGAAGAGGTCCTGTTTAACACCAAAGCAAGAAGAGGATTGTAGTTGGTTGAGGAGCAATATTTTTCAGTCAACATGTACTATTCTGGGAAAAGTTTGCAAATTTGTTATTGATGTTGGAAGCTGTGATAATATAATTTCTTCAGAAGCTGTGAGGAAGTTGGCATTGAAGACTGAGAAACATCCGAAACCGTACAAGCTAGCTTGGTTAAGGAAAGGCGGGGAGGTGAAGGTTGGACGAAGGGCTCGTGTGAAGTTTTCCATTGGGAAGAAATATAAAGACAAAATCTGGTGCGATGTTGTGGACATGGACGTTTGTCATTTGTTGCTGGGGAGACCGTGGCAGTATGATAGGGCGGTGCAACATGATGGGCGTACCAACAGTTACAGTTTCATGTTTGAAGGCACAAAGATTACTCTAGTTCCAAAGAAGCGACAACAGGAGGAAAACAAGTTGGAGGAGATTGAAGAGCTCAAAACTTTGTTATCGTTGAAGGAATTTGTGAAGGAAGTAGAGGAGGAGCCTGAAGTATTTTTATTGATTGGGCGAGAGAGCCGTGAAGAAGTTGAAATTCCAGAAGAAGTTAAACCAGTTTTGAAAGAATTTGACGATGTATTTCCAGAGGAGTTACCAACAGAGTTGCCACCGTTGAGAGATATTCAACATCAGATAGATCTTGTTCCAGGAGCAGTGTTGCCACACAGACCACATTATCGAATGAGTCCGAAGGAACATGAAGAGTTGCGGAGGCAAGTGGAAGAATTGCTTGAACAAGGGCGTGTGCAAGAGAGTCTAAGTCCTTGTGCTGTACCAGCTTTATTGGTACCCAAGAAGGATGGGACGTGGAGGATGTGCACTGACAGTCGAGCATTGAATAAGATTACTGTGAGATATAGATTTCCAATGCCGAGGTTGGATGACTTGTTGGATCAAATAAGCGGAGCTACTATCTTTTCGAAGATTGATTTGAAGAGTGGATATCATCAAATTCGTATCAGACCAGGAGATGAGTGGAAGACTGCTTTTAAAACCAGGGAGGGTCTATACGAATGGTTGGTCATGCCATTTGGTTTATCCAATGCACCGAGTACTTTTATGAGGGTGATGAATCAGATTTTTCGACCGTTCATTGGGAAATTTGTGGTGGTGTATTTTGATGATATTCTGATTTACAGTGGGAGTCCAGAGGAACATTTGAATCATCTTAGAGAAGTGCTGATGGTATTACGACAAGAACAATTTTATGCTGCAACGAAGAAATGCGTGTTCATGACGCATAGTGTGTTGTTTCTGGGGTATGTTGTGTTGGAAGAAGGTATACAGGTGGACCAGAGTAAAGTTGAGGCGATCAGAGATTGGCCACAGCCCAAGACAATAACGGAAGTTCGTAGTTTTCACGGGTTGGCTTCATTTTATCGAAGATTTATTCCACACTTTAGTAGTGTGATGGCACCTGTTACAGATTGCATGAAAGGTAAACAGTTTGCATGGACAGAAGAAGCAGGGGATGCTTTTGAGAAGATCAAGGAGTTGCTGACATCTGCACCAATTCTAATATTACCTGATTTTCAGTTGTTGTTCGAATTACATACTGATGCGTCAAAGGTTGGAATTGGAGGAGTGTTGAGTCAGAAGGGACGTCCAATTGCATATTTCAGTGAGAAGTTGTCAGGAGCGAAGATGAGATACAGTACGTATGATGTGGAATTCTATGCTGTTGTACAATCTATTAAACACTGGAGACACTATCTATTTCAGAAGGAGTTTGTTCTGTATACTGATCATGAAGCATTGAAGCATTTGCAAGGGCAAGATAAGATTTCAGCGAGACATGCATCGTGGATTGTATATCTACAGCAGTTTACTTTTGTTGTTAAACACAAGTCAGGGGTGACGAATCGAGTGGCTGATGCTTTGACTAGAAGGAGTCATTTGTTGACTACACTGAAAGTTGAGGTGACAGGGTTCGATGTGATGCCAGAATTATTTGTCGATGATCCTTACTTTGCAAAAGTGGTTGATAAAGTCAAGGAGGGAAAGACGGATGAGTTTTTGATGGTAGATGGTTTTCTGTTCAAAGGAAATCGATTGTGCATACCGGAGGGTAGTCTGAGAATGAAGATTATCAAGGAGTTACACGAAGAGGGACATGTTGGGAGAGACCGTACCTTACAATTAATTTCACAGTCCTACTTTTGGCCATCAATGAGAAAAGAAGTAGAGAGGTTTGTTGAGAGATGTCATATCTGTCAAGTTTCGAAAGGAACTGCGACTAATGCTGGTTTATATATGCCGTTACCGGTACCAATTAAACCATGGGTTGATGTGAGTATGGACTTCGTGTTGGGATTACCGAGGACACAGCGTGGTAACGATTCCATATATGTGGTGGTGGACAGATTTTCGAAGATGGCACATTTTATTGCTTGTAAGAAGACGGCGGATGCTGTTCATGTTGCTCAGTTGTTTTTCAAAGAGATCTATCGACTTCATGGATTGCCAGAATCGATTGTGTTGGACAGGGATACTCGTTTTCTGAGTCATTTTTGGCTAAGTTTGTGGAAGATGGTGGGAACGAAGTTGAACTTTAGCAGTGCTTATCATCCGCAAACAGATGGACAGACTGAGGTGGTTAACAGATCATTGGGAAATTTGTTGAGATGTCTTGTACAAGACAATCTGAAGAGTTGGGATGTGAAGTTATGCCAGGCAGAATTTGCTCATAATCATGCTGTGAATCGAAGTACTGGGTTCAGTCCATTTCAGATAGTATATTCAAGCTTACCTAGGTAGTGCCACAATCAAAGAAGACAGTTAAGAAAGCTGCTGATTTTGTTGAAGGACTGACGGAGTGTCATAAAATCGTTCAAGAACGATTAGAGAAAGCAAATGAAAAGTATAAACAATCTGCAGATTTGAAACGATGAAATGTTGAGTTTAATGAAGGAGATATGGTTTATGTAGTGTTAACAAAAGATCGTTTTCCAGTAGGCGCTTATAACAAGCTGAAAGCCAGGAAAATTGGTCCGGTGGAAGTCATAAAACGAATTAATGAAAATGCATATAGGTTGAGGCTGCTAGAAGATGTGTACACTTCTGATGTGTTCAATGTTAAACATCTCGTACCATATCATGGGGATGAACGAGCTGATGAGGAAGAATTTACAAATTCGAGGACGAATTTCTCTCAACCAGGGGAGGATGATGCAGGCCAAGTACTAGATCGTGACCGACCTAGCAAACTCGTAGGTCGTAACCTGATGATGGGTCGAATCCGACCTAAAGCTAAAGAGTCAATATTTCATGAAGAAAGGTGGAAAGTTGAAGTCATAGGTCGCGACCGACCTAACGAAGCCAATAAGTCGCTCCAACGACTTAGTGAAGATCAACGACCTAGTGGAAAAGCGCTCAGACGACCTAACACGTTTTTAGGTCGTATACGACCTAACGAATTGGAAGATAGGTCGCTAGTACGACTTACCGAGTTTAAAGTGCTCCGGGTTAAAATGAAACGACCTATACTAAGTCGCAGGAAAATGTCTCGACCTAAGTTAGGTCGCAAGAACTTAGGTCGCATAAAGATGGTTCAGATGCCAGGGTTCTTAGGTCGCAAGGTTTTAAGTCCTACAGGCTTAGGTCGCGGAGTTATGTTATCTTTAAGTCGCAAAGCTCTGGATGCCATTGATTCATCTGCCGAGTTAATCTCTACTGTTGATTTCTTAAGTCGCTACTTGTTTGTTTTTAGGTCGTTACCGACCTAAGTTAAGTCGCTGAGGACTGAGGCCTTAGAGATCTATGCCGCTTTAATCTGGACCGTAGAAAGATAAGTCGTCTGGTTCTTATGCCGTAACTCGCATGTTTAGGTCGTCTTCTTTGGAGGCGCTACTGGTTGAGTCGTACCTGTTTTTAAGTCGTATGTTTTGTAAGTCGTATGTCATCTTTTTCATAAGTCGTTCTGTTTGTTAAGTCGCTGAAGGCAAGTGTTGTAACTGTGTTGTCTTAAGTCGTCACCGAGTTATGATAGGTCGTAGTCGGAAGCTATAACTCGGAACCGACTTAGGAGATGTAAATTTTTGTTGTAATTTCGTGTGAGTTGTAAAACGCCTATAAATAGGCCGTGTGAATCATTTGTAAAGGTTGTTGAATATTGAATAAAATTCTCTTTTGTTAGCTTTGTGCTTTCAATTTCAATTGGTAGTCGAGTGTATCTCCTATCTCCACTTACGTCATTCGAGTGCGCTCGAATCTTCGTTTGTTGAAGCCGATTCACGGAATCTTGTGCGCAAGATCAATGTCAAAGAATCGTAGATCTCTTTCCCGGTATCTTCGGATCAACGAGTCAGAGATAGCTAAGAATTCGGTATCTTCGGATCAACGAATTCAAGCATTTCAGTATCCATCAATCCATCGATTGCTATTTTCACCGATTGAAGAACATTTTGATTAATCCGCTGCGTCAAGAGGGATACCCACCACACTTGCAATTGCACTAAAAGCATCTTTGTCCCACAGTCTAAGGCTAAGTTCAAGTAATCTAATCCATATTGGCATTGTTGTTAGTAAATCCCTATCAAAATTCATTTTCTTCTTCCACTTTTTCAAGATAATGAGTTTGCCATTTATAAAATAAGGTCCTCCTTTCAAAGTTTTCTAACAATCATCAATATCAGAAAATCTATAATAAAAACCCATTATTTCTAGTAAAATTTTTGAAGCTACCCGAGGGATTCCATGTGCGGGAAATGTAAGTCTTGAAATGATGATATGGAGGACGAGGACCAAAAACATAAGCTATGACTGAGTACCCCCATTTATTCTTCCTTCGTTTATCAATGTCCTCTTTCACAGTGACGATTCTTTTATTGTTGATATTGATAGGAGCAGCAAAATGAAACTCAAAATCTGAGTCCAACCCTCCTTTCTTAAGAAGATCTGCCCATGAAGAAGTTGTCTGTTTTTTCTATGCAGTGTCTACACACATAGAAATATTCGTTGCAGTGTTTCTTGAGTCTATCAGAGGTTTAAAAGCATTTCTTGAATGGATATTGTACCTTCTCGCAACAGATCTTTCTTCAAGAATAGAATTTTGATGGGTCGAGCCAGGTTTTCTATGAATATTTCTCTGAGAACTTGTAACCCGATCCTTTCTGTATCTTTTTATTGTAATGGACTCTCTGAAAACCCTCCTCATCAATATTAACAATAGTCGGCTTTTGAGGATTGCCATTATTTGTGATATGATGTGAAAGGGGAATAGTGGTAGACGGGGGAGAAGAAGTGGAAAGAGAAGAAGAAGAGGAGTTCTTAATATGATCAAGATTATCAACAAACATTGGGTTATCTTGAATTTTTAAAGTAGCCATTATTTCATTTTTTTAACAAGTGAGATGATGTTAGACTCATGATTCAAGTGCCCTTTCCAAAATGTGAGCAGATGGACGTGCAATATATAGTTAAACCACTCATTTGACTCCTTGGTGAGATGACGGTTCAACAACTGATCCGCTTGCGATTGAGCTCCATAGCCTAGCAAGTCGATTGATCACCTCCTTCTTTAATCCTCTTACAATCAACTTGATAGCCTGACATGATGATGAACCAACCCTCAAAGATCTGCATATGATCAAGCCTCAAGGCTTGACATGGCATCGACCAGCTGGTGATTGATCAGGAAACTTCTGCATTTCAATAGGTCTCCCATTAGATTTTGGCAACTCATAGAGAGATAAGCTCATGATTGAGCTATCATGTGACAAATAGTAGTACAACATAATAATATGAATAATATATGTTTGAATTCGATATGATACATAAACAGTGCAGATGCTGTGTTATTTTGTCACAATTCAGTTGGTCACTATGAGAAAATGTCCTTGGTATGCATCGAGCAAGTATTCATCCACGTCCTGATTGGGTGGCAACACCTTAACACGCTACACAAATGAAAAACGTATTAAGGCACACTATGTGTTTGATATGATAAAAACAGGTAAATACCTTAGGGGCACGATACACTATGAAAAACACATGTAAAGTCGGTATATTATGATTATTAGAATATTTATAATGTATAAAGCCAAATTACATGCTTTATATATTACGAGCATTCCGACAAGCACTTTGTGCGTGATTATGACATGTGTTTTGCGCGTGAATTGTTTTTTAACAAATTGTATGTGTTTAATGCATTCAATAGAAAATTATTTGCATAAATATTTAGTCATACTTTTACACTAAAATCACGTGTAATTAATTTAAATTTTTATTTCTTAAGTTACACTATCTAAATTTTCGTTACTTTAAATTTTTATTTATATTATTAATTAATAAAAAACGAATTTGAAAAGAAAGTTTATTTGTTAGATTCTTATTTTTAAGTGATATTAAGATTTGTTAATATTTTGGGATGTTTTGAATTTGTAAAAAAAACTAATTGTTAGATCCTATTTTTAAGTGATATTAAAATTGATAATATTTGGAGAGAGACATTTTGAATTTGTAAAGAAAATATAGTTGCTAGATCCTATTTTTGTGTGATATTTAGAATTGATAATATGATGGACATTTTTGGTTGTTTAGACTGACGTAAGAAAAGTGTGACATCGAAGCTATTACGACTATTAATAAAGATATGAAGCTACACTATGTGTATAACCTGACCATTAGAAGTTGCTCGTACCATATCACTATTAAGTTTATGTGAATATACACTTGGAAAATGGATTAAATTCCTACGAAATTAAAGTGTGACCGAATCACCTTCAATTCAGACGTTACAAGCTGAAGGGGGATGAAATAAAAAGGTTGTAAGGTCCTGCCTTTCATAACTCTTAGAGATGATGAACAAAACTTCATTCTTCTCCCGCTAATTCCATGAAAAGAAGGAACTAAAGGTAATTTAGTAATAATAGAACTATCTACACAAATCCAATCATAGTATATCTCATAGTGGAAGGAATAAAGAAAAAATTATAGAGATAAATAAGAATATAAATTATCGTATATAAGACAAGTAGGTACAATGACAATCTCATGTTCAAATCACAATACATACATATCTAAATATACAATAACCGTGTCATACATCATATCTATATACAAATGTTTTGGTACAATATGATAGGTCTAACATGTACTAATGTCAAGGGAAATTGGATTATAAATGTAGATAACAATGGTACTAGCAACTCCAGTGCTCTCCATGGCTAGCCATATCAACCTATTTACATATAAGTAACAAACGAAAAAATAAAGAGGGTCGAACATAAAACTTGGTGAGTGAAAAGCATCTCTAAATTGCATGATAATGTACAGGTATTTCACGTTATTTATAATCAATACAACAAGTGGTATTCGTACTCAAACCAATGTCTTGTCGTATACTCAACAAGTTAGCATGTTATGATATAATGCGACACTAATAAAAAATAGTGACAGGTTATCTAAATCATCGTCAACAGAACACATATTATATGTAATGAAAACACTATACCATAGGGCAAGTGATGCACTGGGTCTTCCCTCACAAGGCCAAGACCCCACAAAGAAGGTTACAATAATAACCGCCATAATGCACTCTCGAGGCATTTATACCTCTACCTATAACATGTCATCATCTAATCGATAACATCATGCATCAGTATTTTCCCTAGTATTTCTTGGAGGACATGGTGATTGAGTGGCATCCGCATGCCAACTCATAGTAGAATTCGACCTGAAGAAACACTGTGTAGATGAGCATCCTCAACTATTGCCTTAACCGTCGCTATGGAGGTGAGAAGTTTTCTTAGTTTGGCTGGCTATTATAGAAAGTTCATTAAGGTGTTCGCTAAAATTTTTGCACCGTCAACAAGCCTTACAAAAAAGACTGTAGTTTTCTTGTGGAACCCGAAATGTGAGGATGCTTTTATTAAGCTAAAAGAGTTGTTGACCAGTGCACCTGTTTTAGCACTTGATGATGGTTCAAAGGCATTTGCGGTATATACTAATACTTGTGGTATAAGACTAGGAGCTTTATTGATGTATGAGGGTAGAGTTGTTTTATATGTTATTCGATAGTTGAAAGTGCATGAGAGAAACTATCCAACCTATGATCTTGAGTTGGCAACCATTGTCTTCACCATCAAATCACAGAGGCATTATCTTTTGTGGGAGCGATTTGAATTATTTATGAATCATAAATCTCAAAGTATTGTGCTCTCAAAAAGATTTGAATTTGAAGCAACAGTGGTGGATGGAGTTTATGGCATCATATGATTTCAATATGTCATACACTTTAGCCAAGAGCAATGTTGTAGCCGATGCCCTAAGTAGAAAGTATGCATTAAGCCCTATGTTTTTGGAATGGAAACACGTGGAGTTCATTTCTACATTTGATTTTCAACCTTCATCATGATAGAGTTAAGGGTATGCCCTAGAAGCAATTATGTAATTTGTTACATATATCTAACTCGTTGACCAATCTTGTTCAAAATAAAAGGTATTTTCTTTCTATAATATACTTGATATAATATGTTATATTAATCAATCAATTTAATTAATAATATATTTTTTGTGATAATAGTTATAAAGTGTTGTAATCGTGAGTAGTTTATCACAATAAATATAAGTATACCATTTTAAATGTTCCTAGTCAAGTTGCATCGAGACTAGATATCGATGTATCTATTAAGACTAGAGTACGTAATGCTCTCCAAATGTTGGGATGTGTACTACACATGATTGTGGGAGGCAACAAGAGGTTACGTACCGATAGTTATTAAATAAATATGGACCGACTCACTCAATATTTTTCTGTTGGTTAATATAATTAAGGTCAAATAGAAAATGCTGATGTGACCGATTTATACAGTTCTCTTGACTTGAGAATATTGTAGATATTTATTATGAAAGCCCTGCTTTGATTATACTCAAATCATGGCATAACATTCATCGAGTGACTGTAATTGGATCGAGTGGAAGCATTGAAAGTGAAGCACTATTCAAGAGAGGATTCGTCTCATCAATTATATGGGGTTAGTATCACGGTTAACTCAAGTCAACTCAAAGTCAAAGTCTCTGGCTAGAGCATTTTGCTTAATAATAATTGTTATTATTGAACTAAGGACTTTGTGTTTGGACTGTAGAGTTGAATATGGATGATATTGAAAGTTTGACCATTACCAAATTCCATAAGTCCAAAGTGATAGTTTTGACGAAGAGAATTGGTATAAATAGATGTCACAACCGAGTAACACTTAATAATATAAAATTGGATTTTACCGAAACTAAGTAAGCAATAAAATTGACCAACATGTCGCACCACCACTAAGTGACGTATGAACATTAACATTCGAGTAGTTCAATGTTAATCGCTGATCGAATTTACACCCGACGAGTCACATAACAAGAATGATGAAATCTCTTTAGACCAAACGATTTAATTAGTTTATAATTATTGTAAATTAATTAAATTAATTAATATTTATGAAATATTAAAAATAAAATTTTGAATATGATTTGAGGAATAAATATTATTTTATATATTTATAATAATTATAAATATATCGATCGATATGCGATATCGACAAGCGATTAAATTAGATTTAATCAATAATGTTTATTTGGGCTTAAATGAGCTGTTAGTCCATGATGTTAAGATGTTATTTCCGTAGCAGTAGGGCCTAAAGGAGTCGGCTACAAAGGCTAGAGGGGTTTGGTGATGGATGGTTGAGATTTGATGAGAAATGTATGAGATGGGATCCATATTTCTCTTTATTTCTTCCATTATAAAAGAACCCCTATCCCTAATGCAAAAAGGACCTTTTTGGCTGCCATATCCCATTATTGCTGGCCAACCTCATCAACAAGGAGTTCTAAAAAATTCATCTCAAATCATTTTAAAAGGCGACAGCTATTGGATAGCTAAAGGTCTACGGTTCAAGGATTAGCAATCTACCGAATCGAGAAGATTTCAAAGGAGGGAGAATTCATCATTACAAGGTGTGCTCTAAGGCATTAGTGTTATGTATGTATTTCCTATATCTTATGATTCATAATTTCTGGATAACATTATATTATTCATATATATATATATATAAATATATATATATATGTGTGTGTGTGTGTGTGTGTGTGTGTGTCTTATTATTATATTACTAGTTAGGTGAGATCCTTATATGTATCATCAATGTTTTCACATAGTAGATTGGTTATATGTATGTTTTAATTTATTTAAAAAAACATTATATATATACATAGATCTGAAGTGCACAACCAAATAAATTTTATTTTAATTAGTATCATTTTATTAATACACACACACACACTGATATGCCACCTAATTTTAATTATATGGCTTGTATTTAATTATATCATTATATCATGTTAATGGTTGAACCTATATTTTATAAATGCAAATCTACATAGATTATATTTTTTTGTGGCTGCAAATTAATTTTTAATATTTATTTTATATTATTTAATATTACTTAAATCAATATACTTGGTAAATAAATCATATAAAATAAAATATGTTTTAAAATTAATTTTTTTTTATCACCATCTAAACTCTCAACCAAATAAAATAAGAATTTAAAAATAATTTTTTATATTTTAGAAAAATCAATTTTATAAATGGCCAAAATCAATTAATTAAGTAAAAATATTATTTTGAATTATAAAATTCTTGCAATATTTTCATAACTTTAAAATATCATGCTTGATTTTCTAAAATTTAAAAATTCGAAAAATGTAACATGAAAAATTTATTTTATTTTATTGTATTTCGAATTGTTAATTATATATGTTTTAATGCAATAAAATATAACTAATTTTTTTTATGTTGTGCATTCAATTTGGAAAGGTTTAAATATTTTTGTATGTGTGTGTGTATATATATTAAATACATAATTAATATACATACATACACACACATATATACATATTTAGATATTATAAATATACTTATATATATTTAAATATAATAATAATTTTGTTACTGTAATTCGTACATGTATATGTATATGTGTAAAATGATTTTAAATATAAAAAATCTTTATATATTAAGTATATACATACACATACATATATATGTGTGTGTATCTAATATTTAATGCAATGGTATATATATATATATATATATATAAATCATTAATATTTTACATATAAGACATACATACGTACGTACGTACACACACACACAGATATATATATACATATATATAATTTTACATAGTTTTTAATATTTATATAAATAATAAGTTCACATATATACGTATATTTGGAGAACATTCAATATATATAGAATGAGCTAACATTTCTGTTGCGATGTAAATTCCAGTTTTTTTACACAAGCATGTTATACCTTGCACAGATTATTATGTTACACATGCACACACATACATATATGTATATGATACATATGTGTACTTTTATATTTAATTGAATATAAGTTAAATAAAATACTATCCATAATTTATAAATTTAAATGAAATAAGAGATTCATTTGAATTAAATTTAGACTATCCTAAATAAATTATACTTCTAAGGCCCAATATAGATCCAATAAGGGAACTTTTTTTAGAATTCTCCCGTATCTTCCGATGTGGGCTAGCCGAATTCCAACAATGGTATCAGAGCCCAATAGCCTATGCGGTCTATATTAGTAATGTTAGGGTTAACTACTAAATTCACAGTCCAAAGACTTTCCCAAATAGAAAAGGCCTAATTTGAATTCCGACATAATAAATTTTATTAATTTGAAATCATGTTAAGGAACTATATACATCTTATAAATGTTATAATATAATAAAAGATTTCAAAATGTTTGAAAATTAATATAAATTAATTTTGAAATTTATGAAATTTATTCATAAGACAAAGAAAATTAATTAATTAAATTAATTAATTAAATTAATTAATTAATGCATACGTGTATTATATATTATGATATATGTTATGTTGTTCTAAAGTGTTTAAAATAACATAAGTATGCATGCATGTATATAAAATGAATATTGAAATTAGTATAATTTAATTAAAATTGTTTAAGTAGATAAAATTAATTAAAGGTTAGTTAGTTAAATACATTGATTAAAGGTTAATTAGTTAAATAATATATGCATATATAGTTATACTATAAAGGTTATAGTATATAATAAAATTAAATATAAATGTTATATTAAGTTAATATAAAATTAATCAATTTTTTTTGGCAAAGCCAGCGGGGTTAAATGGCCCCTACCATATATTAGAAAAAAGAATTACAACGATCCATGGCATACCATCAGATCAAAAAAGAAATGGAAAAACAACAGCAAAGAAATTACTGACTAAAGTTATTAAAGATGGAGTTGACAAGTATATGTTTGGAAGTAGTAACACTTCTAAACACCCTACTATTCCTCTCCATCCATATAACACTCAAACATTTTTTCAAAACACACAGAAGCATGGAGCTCTTATGCGACTTCCATCTTGTTGCCTTAAAGATGTTATACCATTCCATTGAAGAATCTCTTACTGGGTTCCATAAATTAAGCTTCTTTAGAACGGTTCCCCAAATATAGAAAGAAAATTCACATACAAAGAATAAATGTTGGACAGTCTCCTTGAATTTATGACATAGAAGGCAAGTATCATCAAGAATAATACCCATAACCTTAACTTTATCAAGCGTGTGTAAACCATTCTTAATAATCTTCCAAAGGAGCAGATTTTCTTTAGGAACAGAACCAGAATTCCACACTCTAGAGTGCCAAGGAAATATATAAGATTGTGAAGGATGAAGCATATTGGCACAGACTAATTTAATTTTATGAGGCAAATGACACCACATAGCATGAATATCATTACTCGTAAATGATTTAGATTGAATATTCTCCCAACAGGCATGAACAGAGGTAGAGCTAGAGGAAGGCAGCAGTAAGGAACCATCAGACCAAATAGAAGAAACAGTAGCTTGCTCAGATATACCAGACATGATTCTGATGTTGTAGCTAATCAAATCAGCTAAAATGAGACCCTGATCAGACCAAGGATCAAACCAGAAGGAGATTTTATTTTTATGTAGAAGACCATCCTGAAAAATATGAATAAAATCCTTTCTTAATCTAAGCAGATTCCTCCAAGACCAGCTACAGTCCATAGGAATTTCCATAGTCCAAAAATGATTGTTTTTGATTAAATTCATCCTCACCCATGAAGCCCATAAGTTATTATCAAATTTATAAATTTTATCTATACGCGTCGAGATAGCTGCCCTATTCCATTGCTTAATGTTCATGATACCCAGACCACCAAATTTATAAAGGCAGCAAATCTTTTTGAAAGCAATAGGAATAAGCTTTTTGGAAAAAGGATTACCATGCCAAAGAAAATGGTTAAGGGCAGAGTTAATCATGGAAATTAATTTGGCAGGCAAAATGAAAATACGAGCATAGTAAAGGCACATGGAAGTGGCAATGGATTTGACTATAACAAGCCTACCAGCCATAGAACACTTAGAGATAGGCCAGGATGATATTCTTGCAGTAATTTTTTCATAAAGTTTGAGACATTGGCTGGTCTTGACTTTAGATGAAAACATAGGAGCTCCTAAGTAATCATCATTGTAATGTATAGGATTGAGCCTAGACAAATAGTAGATAGAATGTTTATCAGACTCAGAGATGCATGCAATCCTAATTTTGGACTTGTTCCTATTAATAGTAAGACCAGTAAGAGCCTTGAAATCATCCAAAATAAGCAGGACTCCATGAATAGATTTGGAGGAAGGTTTTGTGAAAAGAAGAAGGTCATTAGTAAACTGCAAGGAGGAGATACCAGAATTTTTGCATAAGGGATGATATTCAATAAGCTTCATAGCCAAGAATTTATTGGTGAGGGATGTGAATACTTCCATGACACAAACAAAAAGGTAAGGAGACATGGGGTCACCTTGCCTAATTCCCCTAGAAGCTTGGAAGTAGCCAAATAAATTGCCATTAAAACTTATTGAGTACTTAACTGTGGAAACACACGTGTATATCCATGAAAGGAAAGGGATTGGGAAGTTCATCTTGTGAAGAATGTATATAATTGACTTCCATTGGAGGGTATCATAAGCCTTAAGGATGTCAAGCTTAAGCACACATCTTTTTGAAATATTTTGCCTATTGTAACCTTTCAACAATTCAGCAGATAGAAGAATGTTATCAGTGATGTCTCTGGAAAGAAGAAAAGCACTTTGATTGGAAGAGATAATTCCTGGAAGAACAGACTTCATCCTAGCTGTTATAATCTTGGATATGCATTTGTAAATAACATTGCAGCAGGCTATGGGTCTGAACTGAGTAACAGAAGAAGGCTGGACAGATTTAGGAATAAGAGCAATTTCGGTGGAATTTATTCCAGAAAGCATTTTGTTGTGCTTGAAAAAGTTCTTAACAGCCTTAATCACATCAACGCCAATAACAGACCAAGCAGATTTGTAAAAATGGGCATTAAAGCCATCCGGACCAGGAGATCTAGTAGACTTCATAGCAAAAATATTCTCTTTAATTTCTTCAACAGTAATCTCTTGCATAAGAAAATTAGAGGCCTGAGAAGATAAGGATGGAAGGGAAATATTATCAAATAATTGGCTGTGAATATTAGGATTGATGGGGGAGGCAAGAAGGTCTTGAAAGTAATCCAAAAAAGCATCATGGACAGCTTCAGGAGAAGAACATAGAACATCATTTTTATCGAGGATGTTGGAAAAATTAGCTGCAGTGTGTTTGGTTCTTAATGATTCATGAAAGATTGCAGAGTTTTTGTCACCATAGATGAACCACTTAATTTTTGCCTTTTGGCAAGCCATCTTATTTTCTTCCACAAGAGTTTTCGCTAGAAGTTTGATTAAAGTATTCTCCTGAGACACAAGGTTAGCAAGCATCGAATGATCCATACATACCTGAATATCTTTTTGCACTTTAAATAAGTTATCTCGAACAGAATGAGAAGACTATTACCATTTCCAAATTCGTCTTTAGCCCATGGTTTGAGAGTATCTTTCAAATGCCTGAGCTTAGCCTGCAAAATGTACATAGGATTACCATAAACTTTAAAAGACCAGTAGTTAGTAACAATTTTCATAAAATCCTTATGCATAGTCCAATTATTAAAAAATGAAAAGGAGGATTGTCTTCTCTCATAAGCTTTACCCCAATCTAAGATAAGAGGAGAGTGGTCAGAAAGAGAAGGAGGAGGAATAATGCAGTTAAGGTTAGGCCAGGCGAGAACAGATGAAAAGTTTTGATAGGATCTATCAAGTTTACAATAGGTGTGTTTGCCAGTTTTGATGGAGTTATTCCAAGTATACAAACAACCATTGGTAGAAATAGGAAGGAGATTAGAATCATATATAGCCTTGTTGAGGGGTCTAGTTTGTTGATAAGTAAGTGGAGAACCACCAAGCTTGTCAGTAGAAGATTGCATACAATTCCAATCTCCAAAACAAAGCCAAGGAATATTAGAGTTTTGAAGAGATGGAAGAGAGTCAAGAAAAGTTTGCCTATGCATACAATTGTTATCAGCATATATAAATGTCATGTGGAATTTGGAGGAAGAAGGGATGTGAGAGATCAGAGTGTGAATATATTGTCTATGAACACAGAGGGGGGTAATTGAGAAGATGGTAGGATTCCAGAGAATTAATAATCTGCCATAAGGGCCTTGAGAAAGATTGTGGATAGAATTCCAGTCACTATTAATGATTTGTGAGGCCTTGAGGGAGTTGACATGATTTAATTTTGTTTCTACAATTGCCATGATTTGAATTTTGAAGGATGATATGAAGTTTTTAATTTCTAGTTGTTTTGACAAGGAGTTAGCACCCCTAATGTTCCAGAATCCTATTCTATCAATCATAAAAAGGATTGAGTGTATGCTCTGGTTCTAACACCATAAGAAGGAATGCTGAGGTCTGAAGAGATTGGCATTGAAGGAGAAATTTGGTCAATGGAGTACTGAATTCCATTATAAAAGTCATTAGAAGGTTTTTTATGTTTGAATGACTTCCTTGGCCTTCCCTTTTTATTTTGGAAAGATGAAACTGAGCAATCAGGTAAGGATTGAATGGAAGAAGGAGAGAGAGATAGATTGGTGGATTGGACAGGATTAATATCGGAAAAGACTTGATTTGGAAGAGATAAAGATGAATAAGGAGAACTGGAAATAACAGGAGAGTTTGGGATAGGAGGTTTGACTGGAACATGATCAGAAGTGTGCATTGCACAGTGCATATCATTGTGCATGCTCAAAGTGCTGGCATTGATGGTAACAGGAGAGGAAGGAAGCTGAAGGCCTTTAGATATGTTAGATTGATCTTTATGAGGCATGATGTCTTCAATATCCTCTTAAAATTCTTCATTTAAGGTCTGAAGAACAGAAAAATTATTATGTGTAGAAACACCATCTGAACACTGAAGGTTAACCACTTCAGGCCTTGAAACAAGTTGAAGGGAAGGAATAGATGTTGAAATTTGAAGAGCATCAGTAACTGCAGCAGATGATTCAATAGGTGTTGCTTCACCAGGAATGCTCAGATGAGTAATAACACCCTCGACTAACAATTCCGAATTAAAATTCATTGGATCAACCATATCAGAAAAATCAACAATATCCGAAGACTGATTCATATCAACTTCCACAGACTTCAAAGTTGGGGAAGCATCTACCATATTCATAACAGTTTGTTGCTCCATAATAACAGATTGAATTATACTATTCTCATTACCTTCCTTATTCACCTTCCTCCATAATTTTTGAAAAGGTTTTAACTTCCTTTTACCTTTAAACAGTAAGCTTTTCTTTTGAAGAATTATTGGTCCAGTCTTGGCAGTATCAGTTACATCATTCACAACATGATTAATTGTTCTCTTACTGTCAATTTCCTTTGAATTTCCAGAGGCAATAAGTTTTTCACAATTAGTTGTAGCATGGCCAAAAACTTTACAATGAGTACATATAAGAGGCTTCCAGGCATAATCAAGAAGGACATCAGGACAAGAGCCATCACCAACAGAAAGATTATCAGGAAGCTCTTTATCAGGAGAAATCTCAATCAAACATTTTGCGTACTCAAATCTTTTTAGTTTCTCCGTATTTTCATCAAAGCATATTAATCTTCCAATATGACACGCCAACCAATTGATGCCAAGAAGAGTCCACATTAATATCGGGATTTGATGAAGATGAACCCAAATAGGAACTATTCTAACCGCTGCTTGAGCAGAAGCAAAAGTAGGGTTCCATTTCAAAATTATAAAAATTTGACCACGAATGAAGAGAGGATCTTTCTTTAGGATAGTCAGCTTGTCTTCTTCATTGGAGAATTTAAAGTAGTAGTTAAACTTATCAAAATATAACTCATACGAGCCTTTAAGCTTCCAAACCTTATCATGGTAGGCTTTAACTGCCATATAATTCACAGTTCCAGCAAGGAAAAAACCAACTAAACAATCAGACCATGATTTGATACCCTCATTAATAATCTCCTTAGGAGGAGAAAGTGGAGAACCCGAATAATGTAGATCAAAATGAATAGGGACATAAGTCCCTGCATTCCTGGGCTTTGCTGTGAAAAGAGAGGACCATGAGGAAGAAGGGACAGCTGAAGGAGAAGGTATGGACGACGAAGGATGAGGACAAGGAAGCAGAGGAGGAAAAGGATCAGCCGAAGGAAGAGAGATGAATGAGGACAAGGAAGCAGAAGGAAGAGAGGAGGAAGAGGAGGGAATGAAGGAGGCAAGGTCCGGAGGCAGTGGAACGGGTGGTGGAGGCCGGTCAGAGGCGGGAGATGAAGGAAGGACAGACGGGGAGTTGGCAGGAATGGGAGAAGGGACATGAACAGTTGAAAGTATGGGAGGAGGGATAGGAGGGGGTAAGGGGAGAGAAGACATTTTTGAAAAGATGAATTGATACTTAATTAAAATTGATTAAATAAGATTTAATTAATATATTATTATACATAAGACTATTATATGAGTAATATCAAATATAAAAGTTATATAGTAATAAAAACTTATGTAATATAAATGTTTAGTAAAAGGTGGAACATTAAGAAACCTTAAATAGACTTAAGAAATAAATACATACGTAAATATACATATACCGTGACTTTAGATGTTTCCAACACTTGAATCACGAGAGTAATTCATAAGAATTATATTATTCCATAAGTCGATATCACCACTCAATATTAAATATTAAAGACTATGATTCTTTAATATAATTTTATCTTTTACCATATATATATTAAAAAATTACTTGCATACCCCTTAGTTATTGAGCAGACTCAAGCCAGCGATGTTATGTGTAGTATTATTAATCTATTGAATAGACGAGGTATGATAACTATATATATTTGTTAAGCAGACTCAAGGTACATATACTATATTTAGGCAGTCACGGTGTGGTAGGTACGAGTGAATAATTTTGTTCCAATTTGTTGAGCGGACTCAAGGTCGAAGCAGAATTAAGACAAGGTACTAAAGGGTCAGAGTTGTATATGATAGAGCGGTTAAGGAGTTATCCATCGTCCATGGAGCTATGACTAGTTGAGCAGACTGAAGGTCAAAATTCCAAGAAGGATGAGTCCTAACACCCACTAGTAAAGTCGAAAGACTTCTATGTTTTGACTTAGGGCTTGGTGAAACATAAAAAACTAGTGGGAGCCTTATTCGAAAAATGAAATGATAACATTTAACCTTTCTAATATTGTAAGAACATATGTTATATAATGTTATAATAATCTACATTGATAAATTTGTGCATTTAATACAGTTGATAAAATGTTTATCAATTAAGATATAAAAATGAACTGAATTGAAGATTGACAAATAAAAATATAATATACATACATATATATATACACACACACACACACACTTACTATTAAATACTTCTTGCATGTTAATGTTTCAATACCCATGCAAGCGCCTGATTTTACAACTACTGAATACATTTGTAATTTAGTCGCTTATGCGTTTATTTGGCCGAGACCATGTATTGCATTCTTTGAGTTCTGAACTCAAAAGCAATATAAGAGTATAAATATTTGATTCATTTCCAATCACGTATAAATGTTATATGGTGAACGGTCACCATTCGTAATGTACGATACTTCAATGAAGGTAGTTCATTCGAAATTAGCCAATAAATTGTGCTGTAAGATCGAGTATTTAATTTGATTGATTACAAAAGGATCTTATTGTGTTAAATGTCAAACTAGACCAAAAATACTAGAAAGATCTAAGAATTCAATCACTAAACTGGCAGTTTGATCAGTTTACATAAATTGCAATGTATTTGATGTCCTAAAATGATAAGGATAATTGAATGCTCTTTTGTAAAGAATTCGTTATGGTATTGCAATAATGGTTTTCTTTTGAGTAGTTTGACCATTTAGAAAGAAAAACGAATGTATAAGAGTAAATGTGTTTTAAGGTACAGTTGGGATGAAGAGAGTGAATTGTTGCTTCTACTTCATAAAGAAACATCGAAAATGAGAATTGTAATAATAATGATATGATACTTAACATTGTAATAAGAAATATGATTTCTATTCGGAAAATGTAATTTCGTATTGAAAATTATTTCCTATGAGATTTATTTCTATGAGTTCAAAATATCAGATCAGAGAACTCTCCACTGTAACTAGTTGCAGTATATGAAATAGATAGTTTTATATTAAGTGAATAATGGATTTTCAAATTCAGTACATTATTCTAGTAATGGCGGAAATAGTAGGAGTATGCCACATAGCACTTATTGATTGCATCTAATTATGAAAATTGTTTTTGTAAAACGTACTGAATATTGTTTACGAAATAATGAGTTTTTTTGGGTGTCGACTGAAAAACACACGTAGTTATATTTCAATATGAAAATTATGAATATTCATAATGAAATACAACTACAATATGGAATTTGTTTTCATAACAAATGTGATGCATTAGAAAATACAGAAGTATTTAAAATTATTTACAATTATTTTGGAATTATGGACTAAGCCGTAGTTTTGAGAAATAATTTTATTATATGATTATGAATCATATGATATTATTTAATTATATCTCAAACAATTAAGGGCTATGCACCCATTTAGTGGGAGTGTAACGACCCAGATTTTTCAATGATTAATTTTAAATATTTAAATGGTTTTAAATATTGAATTTGGGATTTATAATTTAGTTAGTAAGATTTAAAACTGGGATTTTAAGCGATTTTGAAAAATTTAGAAATCGTCGATTTAATCGGCGAGTTAAAATAGCAATCCGGGACACAGTCACAGAATTCGATTAAACCAGTTCCATTGGATCCGTAATAGTGTATTATTATCGGATTTCAAATTTCGTAACATTTGAAGTTATCGTTTGGCCATACGGTATAGGAACACGTTGAAATTAATATCGAAATTTAATATAATAATTGGGTCCAAAAAGCTATCTTCTCCATACGACCGAATTAGGACTCGGAACCTATTTCATTGCGTTCAGAATAGGGGTAAAACATTATGAACGCCTAGCGGCATGCCTCGATAAGGGTTCGAAAGTTTAAGTTACGTAATCGAGATAATTTGAAAAATTAAATAATATTTATATATTGACTTGACCATCCCATTTAGATTAGCCCATACGAACTTATTTTCAGCCATCCTACCTATCAGATATTAGCAATCATAGTTTGGTAGTGATGAAGGCGAGTTCGATTTGATGGCGTTCGACTTGAGGGTTTGTGCGTGCGCGGGATGGCTGTTAGCGATTGAGGGCAAGTGAAGGGTGGCGTTAGGAGAAGTTGGATGGAGGGAAGCGTTTGGTTCGACCTGGAAGCGTATTCACGATTTTGAATTGGAATTAAGGAGGAAAAACATAGGTAATTAAATTTAATTACTGTAATTGGTTAAAATGAAATTTTTATTTAAAATCGGATTATTTTATTGTGAATATTTTGTCATGCGAGGTCCAAAAATCATGAAATGAGTTGCGTTGGAATCATTATGGAAAACACTACAATTTGGAATTTGGTTGGAATCATTTTAAGTTAGTGGGAATTTTAAATTAAATTGAACCCTACTCAATTTAATTTAGAATTGGAACGATTAGCAATTTCGAAAATCAAGGTGAGAATTTCTCACTCTTTTGGATTGCCACGTTTAAATTTAAATGTTTAAATTTAAATTAATTGATGTTTGATTGGATTGATAAATTATAATTATCTATTGGATGAGCATATATATATATATAGTAGTATGTATATATTAGTAGTTGGAGTGACATTCCCGCATATTATAGTGAATGAGACCCAATGCGCCCCGCATAATAGCAGATGACTCTATATACCGTGATATCTCTCTCGAAGTGGGATTGGTATTTTTATTGTTGTCTAACATCTGTGGATGCAGGGAAACAAATTAGAGGGATCCAACTGGATTCCTCAATTATATTTAGTGTTTTTTTCATATATATAAAAATATATGATGTGATTGAATAATCTGCTGGATTATTGTGTGTTGTAAATTTTTAAATGTTATGATAGCATGGAAATTAACTTGGGTATATTGAATTCCATAAATATTATTTTGAATTTTTAGGTAATTAAAAAGAGATTTTGAATATAAAAACATGTATCGAAAATTTGGATTATTTAAAAGAGATAGATTTGAATAAGCAATAATTGGTTTTTTATTGTACTAAATAATGCGGGAAAAATATTTTAAATAGAAATTTTATAATAAATTATACAAAGGAATTTTTAAGACTGGATTTTAAAATGATATTCGAAAAATAATATGGAAAGAAGTTGAAAACGATATTTAAAAATAGATCGGCAAAAATAAATGGAACTTATAAAATGGAATTTTATAAATGAGATTAATTTTAGTGGAACTCAAAGGAGTTATAAAAATTTAAAAATGATGTTTATAAATAAAGGAATTAATATCAGATGATAAATTGGAAATATAAATTTACAGGGAGAATATATATTTGAATATGGAAATAGGGTGAGAGGAAAATAGTGGATACTATTTTTGAAGTGAAAATGGTTAAGGAGACCGAAATGGAAGTGATGTGATGGAAATCGAGAGGGATTATAAATTTAAAATTTGGTTATTGAGATTTAGAAATATATTTTTATTAATAAGTTAAGTTTTTATTTTAAAAAGGAAATTTATATTTATTAAACTATGTAATTTAAAGTTAGTTAGTATTGAAGTACTTCAGAAGTGATTATTTTTCAAAACTTAATATATATTTTAATGAATCCTAAATTTTAAAACTTGCTTTTAAAAGTGATGTTATAAAAAGTGTTTTAATATTTTAGATAACTATTTGAACATGTCAAAAAAATAAATTATTACTATTATTATTCTTTTAAATACTTATTTTTATTTACATATGTATATATATGGAGTTTTGAAATGGTTTAAATTTACTTATAAATATTCCCGAGAGTTGGAAAAAGGGTTATTTAGTAGATGGGACTTAGAATAGAATTCTCAAAATGAAATTTGGGAAAAAGTAAGAAAATTTCCGAAGTAGTTAAATAAAAGTAAGCTTCTAAAAGTGAAATAGTATTCATAAAAGAGGTAGAAAGGAAAATTGGAGTTATAGGTAAGTATATTTGACTTTGGAAATATTGAGGGGAATTAACTAAAGAATTTCGGAACTCATAAAATTCGTTGTAAACGAGTTAAGAAATTTACAAATAAATTTGTAAATGATTTTGAGAAAAAGAAATAGGAAGAAAATGGAATACTTCCTAAGTGTTGAATATAAAATGAAGTGGAAAAATATTCTAAGTATTGGGAAGGGGTGGAAATATACCGTTGAAAATATAAGGATTTGAAAACCGTTTTCAAATGTTGAAGTACTGGAAGTAATATCTTATAAAGATATTTTGAAATAAATTTTGGAAAAGTTTGGAATAAGGCCTGTTTCTGCTTTTGGATGTGTACTGATAGTTAAATAACCGACTATCAATTTTGGCCAATTTTGTTAATCGTTTCGAAGAGGCCAGGATCAGATTTAAATATCCGAAAACCACTTCAATCCGGTTTGAACGCTATGAATGAATACCGTGAAGACTGAGAAGACGGTGATTCTGTTTTTCCTGACCCAAGACAACTTGTATGGATGAATGCTATCGGAACATCATCGTTGGAGGACGATGAGCATTCTAAGTGAGATTATTCTTGAAAGGTAATCGAAGCCTCTAGCCTCATCAACCAGAATGGCTGAAAATCAAGGGGTATGCAGCAAGGCTAAGTGGGTCATACCCAATTAGGGTATGTTATCACCTTTTTAGATAACCTCAGATATATATTATATGGATACGGTGTGTAACAACCCGCATATTTATCGATTTAATATTTAAACATTTTATTTAAATATTTCATCGTTAGTCGGATTATAATCCAAAAAGCTACTTTTTGCAAACAGTCGAATTAGGACTCGAGACCACCCCCATTGAGTTCAAAATGACGTTTGCGACCTTTTTGAGTATAAACTTCAATATGTTTGGAGTTAGTAGAATTTTGCTACTTTTTCACTTTGGGTTTGGTTTTGGGTTTCAGCCCTATATCCTAACACAAGCCTCTAGCTTCACCCCCACTTATCTTCATTCACTTCATTTTCCTAATATAACTCAAGCTTCATCAAAAATGGGGGAAGAGAAAAAGAATTAGGAATTCCTAAACCCTAGTTCTATTAGCAAATCCAAGTTCTAGCTCCAAATTCGAAAAGAAGCTATTAGTAAGCATCCTCTTCTTCTTCTCCAACTCTTTCTCCTTCCAATTTCAGAAATTTCCTAAACCTAACTTAGGAAATGTTACTCTTTTAAGCTTAGATTCAAGCTTGTTGAGTTGGAATTGAAGAGTGATTGTCCTTGCCATTGCTCTATAGCTTCTTCTTCATTGATTTTGTGAAAAGGTGAGATTTTTATCTCACATCTACGTCTATAGCTATCATTGTTGTTAAGAATGAATTCCTAACACTTGTGCATATTCATTTGCCTTTTATTTGAGTTAATTTGGTGAATTTTCCAATTTTGGTGTTTTGAAGTTAAAATCTTTAAAAATCCTTTTATGGATGTTTGAACATGTTTTTGGTGATGCATCGAAGTGCCTACGGGGCTGGGTTGCCGATTGGCGTAAACCCTTAGTGCTCGTCGCTCGTTCGATCGCATTTCGGTTTGGATTTGTCGTTTTTGAGCTAGGCTGTTTTTTTGCCTAGCAGAAAATTTCAAACGTCTGAAATAAATTTCAGACGTCTGAAACCAAATCCCGACGTCTGGTTGAAAAATCCAGACGTTTGGAAAGGGGTCTGGAAAAGGCAGTAACAAAATCCAGACGTCTGAAACAAAATCCAGACGTCTGAAATCAAATTCAGACGTCTGGTTAAAAATTTCAAACGTCTGAAATGGCCCAGGATTTAAAAATAGAAGGGAGAAAACACTTAAACTTCCAGAACCTTGGGCCAGACGTCTGGGAACACCTACCAGACGTCTGGAACTGCTGATTTTGCCTAATTTGCCTATTTTCGAGTAAATTTCCAAGGTTTATCGATTTTTGTTGATCCGACTTATTGTTATCAATTATTATCGACTTTGATGACCTTTTCTTCGGGATTTTTGGAACGTCCATTTTGATGGATTGGGTATCGATTTCTTTGGATTTTATTCACGTCTTCGAATGTGAATTTTTATGATTGATTGTTTCTACATTCATTTCTATGATTTGTCACTTTAAAAATATAAAGGTTTTCTATACTAGTAGTAAATATCAAAACTCATTCATTAAAACGATTTCACCACTATTTTATTACAAAGCTCGTTTCTTAAACCGTTTTCCAATCTACTAGTATATACAAACCTTTACCTCACTCGTATGAGAAATCTAATTAAATGACTTAGTAAAACAAGTGGTATGAAACGCTTGCGTTTACTTCGTCGGTTAATTCTTGGACTTGTTCGATTGAAACTCTTGTGACAACTTTCGAGTGGAGATCTACAATTTGTTCGTAAATATTTAAGTTAAGCTAGTAGTTATGGGACATGAAGCTAAACTCATATATTTACTAGCTTAGTGTAATTGACACTTCTTGATGATCGATGATGATCATTTTATGGTTTAGACTAGCAATGTGTGATGTCTCTTTGTTCGGTTCATCGGACGTTTCGCTGTACGACGTCGTTGTTCCGTTTTATTGTGTTTCCGGTTCATCGGACGTTTCACTGTACGACGTCGTTGTTCCCTTTTATTCTGTTTCCGGTTCAGCAGACGTTTCGCTGTACGACGTCGTTGTTCCGTTTTATTGTGTTTTCGGTTCATCGGACGTTTCGTTGTACGACGTCGTTGTTCCCATTTATTCTGTTTCCGGTTCATCGGACGTTTCGCTGTACGACGTCGTTGTTCCCATTTATTCTGTTTCCGGTTCATCGCATGTTTCGCTGTACGACGTCGTTGTTCCGTTTTATTGTGTTTCCGGTTCAGCGGACGTTTCGCTGTACGACGTCGTTGTTCCGTTTTATTGTGTTTCCGGTTCAGCGGACGTTTTGCTGTACGACGTCGTTGTTCCGTTTTATTGTGTTTCCGGTTCAGCAGACGTTTCGCTGTACGACGTCGTTGTTCTGTTTTATTGTGTTTCCGGTTCATCGGACGTTTCGCTGTACGACGTCGTTGTTCCCTTTTATTCTGTTTCCGGTTCATCGGACGTTGCGCTGTACGACGTCGTTGTTCCCTTTTATTCTTTTTCCGGTTCATCGGACGTTTCGCTGTACGACGTCGTTGTTCCGTTTTATTGTGTTTCCGGTTCAGCGAACGTTTCGTTGTACGACGTCGTTGTTCCATTTTATTGTGTTTCCGGTTCACCGGACGTTTCGCTGTACGACGTCGTTGTTCTGATTTACTTGTGATTTCTGGAATTTATGTTTCACCAACTTTTACAATTGGCATTGATATGTATGTCATTATTGTGGCTTGGTGAATTAAATTAAGAATATGACATTCTTTTTAATCTTTGAGAAGATTCTTGTGATATTGATTAATCTCTGGATTGATTTTCGATTAGATACTTATCATAGTATGGCTTTATGGTTATCATACGTTTTATTATTATATCTCTTCTTATATCTCATTTTATCTGATAACTATAGCTAGACTGATCCGTTTATTATTTTCTTCTTAAATAATACTCGGGTCAGACTGAGATTTTACAGGTGCTTCTACTTGACCTCCTATTTGGAACCATCTTCTGACTTTTGGCTAACTACTCTAGCTTGTAGTTTTTTGTTGTATACGTTTGAGATTTAGACTCCTTGATGTATACATATTCTTTTGTGTAGCACCTATATCTACTCTTTTTGTGTTATTGTGAATCTTATTTGACCACTACTCTGATGTACACTTTCATGTGTAATATTCCTATCTGTTTCCGCCTTTGTGATATGAACTATCTGTGACTGATTTATGTTATGCTTATTTCTATATTTGTTTCCGAAGATATTAAAGCCACCGTGTGGTAGCTTTGAGTTTGTTTCGGTATGTCGGATTTCCTCTTGAGATGAAAAGTTATATTTTTATCTGGCATATCGGAACTCGCACAAAGCAATTACACGGATGGTCGCTCCTCAATAGCCTTATTCTCCGTGCTAGTTTACGGCATTACCCCGTACTGTCCTTGGCTAGCGTGGGTATAGAGGTGGGGCGTCACACGGTGCATGCGAAAGAGCTCTCGATAAGGGTGGGAACACCCGGGGTGATAACATATTCGGTTCTATCCAGGTTAGGGATAGGGACGGTTTTTTGTTGCAGGAGATCCCGGCGAGGTCATCGGTACATTTTTCTAGATGTGTACCGTGATAGGTGGTACCTCAGTGCCTAGTCATTATATGGAATCCAATCTCCAATAAGCGTCGTACGGTTTTGATTGTGCCCAACTATGCTAAAACGTGAGATGCAAGCATTTCAGCTATTTTCTATTTACTTGATTTAGACACTATTATAATATCAGATGGATTTGATAAAAATGTTTTGGTTATCGTAAGGTAAAAACCCATCGTGTTTATGTGTGACGTGGTCTTACGAGATACCTTTGTTTTTCAAAGGGTTTTGAAAAATAATAGTAATAATTCAAATTGAGTGTGTTTTCTCACGCTGGTTTTCCGGACTAACTCGGGTGTTATTTTATTTTAATGCTCAGGTCAGACCGAGTATTACAGATTCAGGATAGGATGCTATGGAGCTCTGGAGACGAGCAGGATGACAGAGACGCATTTCCGTATTTAAATTCTATTTCCACTGTGTATGTTATGTATGTGACGACAAGTTATTAAACTGTCCAGATTGATTGTTGTCTATTGTACTCTGATAATGGGATGTATACTAACAGTACAGATCATGTATTTAAAATATGTTATTATATATTATATTTTGTTCCGCTGCGATTGTGAGACTCTGTGATGTTCTTTTCTGTTTCTTCTTCTATCTTTTCTTCTTCACCCCTAATGAACTGGTGTTTCTGGCACTCGTTTGCTCGGTATTCTATACAGTGGACGTATTGATATCAATTTTCGTGGGTCGAAAATCCCCGGTCCGTTACAGTTGTTATCAGAGCTGAAGGTTAAGCGAGAACCTTGGCTCTGGTGGGGATTACTCATTAGAGATAGGGTCAGCAGTACCTTAGAATGAGTTTTAGTGTATTAATAGATATGAGCGCGTATTTTTTAGAGAATATAAAATGTTTTATATTATGTTGGTTGATTTATTGAGTGGCTTATGAACACTGGTCGGCACAATCCGTACAACTGAATCGATAAGGGTGTCTAAACACTTGAATAGAGTAATTCGACGCAGTATTGGTTTGAAATTGGGTAAAAGCAATAATTTTACCCAAAGATATATTTTGATATAAAAAAATTAATTTTCTGAAAATTATTATATATTTGGAGTATTTGGATGATAATACTATAATCAAATAAGATTATAAAAAAAATTGAAATGGTTTATATAATCAAATGAAAATTTGTATAAGTATAAATTATACAAATGGATTATAATTAAAATTTGATTCAAACAGAATCTGGAAATTTAAATCCCGGGAAGTTTGAAAAAAAAATGTTTATCAAAGTGGTGTGGAAATAATAATAAGAGTATTATTTTTTAGAATAGTTTCGAAAGAAAATTGTTTTAAAATGGATTTTGGAAGGGATATAGCACCGAAATCACTTCAGTCGCTGGAAAATAATTTCGGCGATGACTGCAGCATCACCAGTATTCATTTTCGAGTTTTTAGGTGACAAATTGCTACCGTAGAAATTTGATATGGAGATTTTTGTGGAAAAAAATGTTGTTTTAGAGATTTCGAAGAAATTGTTTTGGGAAAAAATCAAGTTGATTTTTGAAAGTTGAAGGAAATGGTTTGTTAAAACAGAGTTATATATATATATATATATATATATATCTCAAATGGTTTGAAGTAAGTACTAGGTGTTTGAACTCTGAAATTTCTAATTTAAAGAGCAATGAAAAAGAAGGGAATAAGTTTTTGAAATAAAACCTGGAAAATGTGAACTTCAAGATGGAATTAAAATTTAACTTGGTAAGTTAAATAAATGGAATGAATTAAAAATAAATTTGTTGGAGTGGAATTAGTTTAAGTATGAATTATTCAAATATGGTTTGGAAATATTGGTTAAAGGGAATTGAAATTTAAATTAATTTGAATTGGATTAGATTTGAGACCATATTGAATGGAATGTATAAATTTGGATTGTTAAGTGACTAAATAACTATAAGTATAAAAATTTAAATGGAATAAAATTTGAGTGAAAATTTGGGATTGTGAATAAATAAATTTGAATAGCTTATAAAGTTTGAAATTAGTGGAATAAGTATATATATTTAAGTTGCAAAGTGATGTAAATCTCGAGTTAAAATAAATGTGAATACACTCGAGTATAAAATTGAGGGGAATGAGAGAAAATAAGTGTGTAACTTATAAAACGCAGAAAAGGGGAATAGAATAACCAAAATAAAAATGGTGTGATATTTTAAAGTGAAGAAATAAAAATTCAAAACTTGAATTATAAAAATTGAATTTAAACTCAAGTGGAATAAATAGAATGATTTTGAAATAAAAATCAGATATTGAATTATAAATTGAAAGTGAACTAATTAGATAAATTAGTTAGTTAATCAAATATGAGAATGGAATTTAACTCGATTAAATAGTATGGATTGTGGGCTGAAAATGAAGTTGAATATAGAACTTGAGTAATAAATAAAATTCAACTTATATATATAAGCTGATTAAATATGTGTTGAATGTGGTAAAATGAAATTTGATTGAAATAAAATGGCTTGAGTTATAAATAAATTCAATGCAAGCGGAAATAAATTGAATATGGCCTTGAATATTATTTTAAATGAATTCGAGAATGAATACGAGTATGAAATTGAAATTTGATGTTGATATGAATGGGTTGAATTTGAAATAGAATAGAAGTAAATATAAATTGATTTGGAATCAATTTAAAATAGCTATATACTGGAATGGTTATTTTATTAAATAAATATCGCGAATTTGCATAGAAAAATTCGCGTTTGTCGTAAACAGAAGTAAATGAAGTTTTGTAAAGTAACAGAGAGTGAATAAATTGATTTTTAAATCAATTTGGAATGGATATGAGTTTATTTGGTATAAATATGAGTTGAGTGCTAATAAGTTAGGTTGTAAAGCATTTCAGATTGAATGAAATGGTATATGGATCAAGTGGAAGTAATTAAATTAGTAACGGAACCTTATAATTGCTTAAAAATCTTTGTTGGCATGTTATATATGAAATTCATGTGTAAAGTTAGTTAAATGAATGAAATGTTATGGAACTTTCATATTTTGGTACTTACGTGGTTAAATTGAGTAAGTATAGGTACCCGGAGGCTATTGGGCTAGAGTTGGGTTGCGTAATTGCATATTAAATAAGCCGCTTACTTAAAAATGCTAAAATAAGGTACGTTTTCAGATTAAATACCGCAAATATATAAAGTATTGATATATATTTTGTTTTCCAACCGTATGGTTCGATGTATACATTTTTATCTCTCTTTTCATATTACAAAAGGCTCTCCGTACAAGGGAGACTCTGCTAAAAAATTTCGGAAATTTAGGGAGTTAGAAATTTTTTGAAAATTTTGTTAACTAAAAAGTTGATGTTCAAATTAAAATTGAAATTAGAAATTTTGGTTGAAAAATGGAAACTAAATGTTTTGGGTAGGACTAAAGGTTTTGGAAAAGTGAATGTCAAGTTTTAACTAAGTGGGTCATGATAAGTAATGGGTTTGGAACATTTTTCCAGCCTTAGAAATTTTAGGGACGAAATTCTTTTAAGAGGGGAGGAATGTAACGACCCTGATTTTTCAACGATTAATTTTAAATATTTAAATGGTTTTAAATATTGAATTTGAGATTTATAATTTAGTTAGTAAGATTTAAAACTGGAATTTTAAGCGATTTCGGAAAATTTAGAAATCGTCGATTTAATCGACGAGTTAAAATAGCAATCTGAGACATAGTCTTGGAATTCGACGAAACTAGTTCCATTGGATCCGTAATACTGTATTGTTATTGGATTTCAAATTCGTAGCATTTAGAGTTATCGTTTGGCCGAATGGTATAGAGACACATTGAAATTAATATCGAAATTTAATATAATAATTAGGTCCAAAACGCTATCTTCTCCATACGACCGAATTAGGACTCGGAACTTTTTCCATTGCATTCGGAATAGGGGTATAACATTATGAACGCCTAGAGGCACGCCTCGATATGGGTTCGAAATTTTAAATTACGTAATCGAGATAATTTGAAAATTTAAATAATATTTATATATTGACTTGACCATCCCATTCACATCAGCCCACACAAACTTATTTTCAACCATCCTACCTATCACTGTAGCATTTCAAATACACGTCCTCTTCTCTTCAAAATCAGTTCAAATCAAATCATTCAAAACACGCCTCCCTCTATGATGCTTCTGTATATACTCTTCCCTCTATCTCATTTCAAACGTCTCCAGAAAAACGAAATGAAATCAAATTCAAAAAAAAATTGCATCTTCTCCTGCAAGTTCGAGCACGAATCAGAAAAGAAAAAAACAAAATATAATATGATGCTTACCTCTCCCTCTCATTACTTTCCTGTCTGTTCGATTTCGAAAAAAATGAGGGTTTCGCCCTTTATTCATGGGCAAGGCTGGCGTGTGGTCAACCGCGAGGATGTGAGAGTGCGACGCGGTGGCTGGGAAGATGGTGGCAGCGTTGGTCACGATGAGCCCTGGTGTAACAACCCCGAATTTTATATATATTTAATTTGATAATTAAAATTAATTTTTGAATAAAATTGTAAAATTAAATGATAAAGTGATGCGAGTTTCCCCGAATTAAAATAAATTCTGTATAAATCATTTAAACTTTAAATATTGTATATATATGTATATATGTGAATATGTATGTATATGTGATATATGAGTAAATTTGGAATTATATATATATATACATATTTGATTTGAATTTAAAATCGTGAATAAATGGTTTAAAAATAAAGATACAAATTATATAAGATATAAAAATATAAAATAAATACATTGGATAAAAATCTAATAACAAATTAAAATATAGAGATTCACTTATATTACAAAATAAATATAAAAATAATTAGTATTAAATTTAGAAATAAATGATTGAGGTAGAAATAAATATAAAAATACATAAGATTAAATTATAGAAAATATATATAGTAAACAAATTTGTTAAAGTAAACAATATATCCATTTATATTACAAAATTATAAATTATAAAATAAAATAAAATAAATACCTTAGATAAATTATAACAATGTATTTAAATATGAAAATAAATATATGTATACACTTGTAAAAGAGAAAGAAAAAAACAAATACATATGAAAGATATGAAACAAGTGAACAAATGAAACAAGAATACATGTATATAAAGTTGTAAAAGAAGCCACCACTATCTCACCTCATATATTTGTACAGCCGAAGTAAAGTAAAAATGAGGTAAATATATGGTACAACTAATTAATGCAAGCACACTAAAAATTCACATCAGCCTCCAAAATGAAGAAAATATCTTTGATATTGTACAAAACAATGAGAGGGAGAGGTAAGCGAACTTTTTAAACCAACTTTTAAATTTTAAACAAAAAAGTTTAAATTTAAATTTTAAACCAACTTAAAGAAAAAGAAAAAAAATTAAATTTTAAACCAACTTTTTTTCCTTCTTTAATGGGGACCCCCCCTCGTTCAACTCCTTTTCCCGCTGCTCCAACTCGTCCTTCTTCTGTGCATCAACCTTGTCCTTCCTCTCCCATCCTTGTCCCTCCTTCTGACTCTACCTTACCTTCCCTGTCTACTCAGAGTCTTCCCCCTAGTCAGCTTCCCTCTATTCCATCCTGTCTTTACTCCTTGATTCAGCCTTGTCCTTCCTCATCCATCCATGTTCCACTTTCTATCACCTCCAACCCCTCCCTGTCCGTCGTTAATCCTTTGCTCTCCCCTATTGTCAATGCTGCAGCTTCTTCTGTTCTTCCCAATGTTTCTGCTCCGATCCTCCCTTCCCTATCACCGCCCATGCTTTCGTCCTCACCCCTTTCTTGGAACTCCCTGTTCAAGGCAAAACCCAGTAATGCTGGTAAATATGTACCTCGTGATATCCATCTTGTGTACAAAGGAGAGTCCATTGTTCCTTCTGATGAAGTTATTCAAGCTGGAAGTGCTATGTGGAAAGAATACTTGGTGGGTTTTTTTCTTGATAATCCATTGCCATACACCTATGTCTTGAACTTCTTGAAGAAGGTATGGAAACTGAAAGGAATGATCTCAGTTAAATCTGATGGGTTTCTGTTTTTATTTAAGTTTTCTAATGTTGAAGATAGGATTAAGATTGCTGAATCTGACCCAGTTGTGATAAAGAATAAACTGTTTATTGTTAAGCCTTGGGATGAAAATATTGGTAACATTTGTAGCAGTATCAAATCGGTTCCTGTTTGGATCAAATTATCTAATATTCCCTTGTATGCCTGGTCCCCACTTGGAATTAATTGGCTTGCTTCAAGGGTTGGAAAGCTTCTCTGTATGGATGCATCAACTGAAAATTTTGAGCGTATATCTTTTGCCAAATGTTTAGTTGAGGTATCTCCATATCATGAACTTCATGATAATTTCTCTATCAAATTACTTGATGGATCCGAGCAAATTGTTAAAGTAGATTATTTGTGGAAGCCTGCAATTTGTACTTTATGTAAAGAATTTGGACATTTGTTGTCTGAATGCAAGAAAACAGCTGGTGAAGGAAATACTAATATAAGTCATAATACCTTGCCCTTAAATAATAGAGAGATGGGACAAAGCAGAGAGAAGCCAATGACAAAAGTTGCTAAGGAAGTCTCGGTTAGACAAGTTTGGCAAAAAGTTAATAATAATAAGGGGAAAAAAGGTTTTATGCAAGAAGAAGTGGAAGTTACTAATTTAAAACTGTCAAGTGGGAAAGGAAAGAATGCATTAAATGTTAATAAAGGAAATATGAATAAACTTGATGTGGTGAATTCCATGCATTGTTCTGGTCAAGAATGTAGTGTTGACACCTCTAACAAGTATTCTTTGCTACAAGCTGATGAGCAATCCCTATCAGATGATGTTGAAGTGGAAGAAGGTGAAATTCAAACTAATGTGGATTGTGAGGTTAATGCTTTAAACTCTACCCTATTCAAGGATTGCAGTATGGATGGTCATGTCTCTGGAAGTAAAGAAATAAAACAAAAAACAAATGTTGTGGTGCATTCTCTGGATTTGAAAGGTAAATCTGCATGTAGTAATAAGGATGGGAGAGAAATGAATGGCGTAGTGTATGAAAATGGTAATGCCACTATTACTGCTGCTGTACATGAAAATGGTGATATCCTTGTTTCAGAAATTGATAGAAAATGGTGCTCTTCTTTTGAAACTCAAGTCATGGAATTAATTTCTTCCATGCATAACACTGCTGTGAATGAACATTCTGCTCAAACTACACAATATAACTTCTCAATTGACTTACCTGGTTGGCCTTTAAACTCTCCCTCTCCTTTTCCTTCTTCTGATCCATCACCTGACCCTTCTTCCTCTAATCCATCCATATCTGTGCATCCTTCCCCTAAGTCAATGATTCATAGGCAAATTGAAACAAGGGCTCTTTCTGCAAAGAGAAGAAATCTATCAAATATATTCCCAAATCTTATCAATGAATAAAAATATTACAGCTTGGAATATTAGAGGTGCCCATGGCAACTTGAAACTCGATCAGGTTAAAAGTCTTGTTCTTAAGCATGATTTATGTTTGGTTGGTTTTCTTGAAACTAAGTTAAATCAAACCTTATCCTCTAAAGCTGCTAGATATATCAATTCACAATGGGTGTTCCACCATAATCTTGAATCCGCATCTTATGGTAGAATTCTTGTTCTTTATGATCCCACAGTCTTGACTCTATCTCCAATTCTGCAATCTCGTCAATCCATACATTTTCATGCCTATGCTCTTCAATCTTTATCTTCCTTTTACATTACCTTTGTTTATGCGGATAATTCTCCAGCTTCCAGGAATCTTTTTTTCAAAAAGTTACCTCCTCTAAGACAAAATTCACATCCATGGGTAGTTCTGGGGGATTTCAACTCTTGTATTAATCTGGGGGACAAATGTGGTGGTTCTCCCCTTCTACCTGTTCACATTGCTCCCTTGAATCTTGCTATCATTGATGCTGATCTTATTTTGGTTAATAAGAATGGGGCTAAATTCTCTGGGAATAATCGTAGTCGTAGTGGTGTGAGAACTTTCACAACTATTGATCATGCATTTTGTAATATTCAAGCTCTCCATTTCTGGCCTTCCTTGTCTGTAAATCTTCCTCAAACTATCATGTCTGACCATTCCCCCTTATTATTGTCTTTTGGTTCTCATTTAAGAAGAGAAAAGAGAAGTTTTAAATTTTTTAATGCTGGGTTAAGCATGATCAATTTCATGTTTTAGTGTCACAGGTAAATTCTAATTTTAACTGTTATGGTAATCCAATGTTCAAGTTTTATAGGAAGTTAAAAAGAATAAAGCAAGAGATTAAATCATGGGCTGCTATCACCTTTGGTACTGGAAGCTTGTTATCTAACTCCTTGAAGGATCAACTGAAGCTTTGCCAAGATAAAATGATGGAGCTTCCTGATGATATTATTGCTGCTGAAGAGGAGGGAAGACTTTTCAAGTCAGTTAATGATGCTCTTCTTTTGGAAGCTAGTATGAAATGGCAGCAATTGCGAACCAAATGGTTTGAGGATGGTGACAAGAATTCTAAATTCTTTCATGACTCTTTAAAGGTTAAGCATGCCAATGAGAATATTTTTTGTATTACTGATGAGCATGGCACTTTATTTTCAACCCCTGAAACTGTAGACAAAGCATTTACTGATTATTTCTCTAAACTTCTTGGCAATGCTGAGGAGTTCTGTCCTGACTTAGACCTAATTTCAACTCTTGACTTGCCATGTATATCCCAGTTAGAAGTTGCTTCTCTTGTTAAGCCTGTCACTGATGAAGAAATTAAATCCACCCTCTTTTCAATGAACCAGCACTCTGCTGGTGGTCCTGATGGTCTAAATGTTACCTTCTTCAAATCAACATGGGATGTGCTTGGTCTTGAGTTTTGCCAAGCTATACATAACTTTTTTAACAAATGCAAATTGCTAAGGGAAGTCAATTGCACTAATATTGCCATAATTCTTAAAGTCTCTCCTCCTTCAAGTGTAACCTCATTCAAGCCTATATCCTGTTGTAATGTGGTGTATAAGTGTATTTCCAAAATTCTTGCATCTCGGCTAGCTTCTATCTTGCCTTCTATTGTATCAAACAACCAAGCAGCTTTCATTCGTTCCACGAATATTCTTAACAATGTGATGCTTGCTCTGGAATTATTAAATGGTTATAGTAGAGGCAATGTGACTCCTGCAGCTGCTCTGAAAATTGATATATCCAAAGCTTATGACTCAATTCATTGGGCTTCTATTGTTAGAATTATGGCAAAGATGGGTTTTCCAAAAATATTTGTGTCTTGGGTGTATGTTTGCATTTCCACACCAGCTTTCTCTGTTGTTATTAATGGAAGGCCTATTGGTTTTTTCAGAAGTAAGAAAGGGATTCGTCAGGGCGATCCTATTTCTTCATATCTATTTCTTCTGGTCATGGAAGTTTTGACGATGATTCTTAAATATAATTATTCTCACAAGAACATCAAGTATCACCCAAAGTGCTCTGACCTTCATATAACTTCTATTATGTTCGCTGATGATGTTATGCTGTTTACTAAGCCTGAGTTCTCGTCAATTTCTGGGATGATGAAGGCTTTACAGTCCTTCTAACTCATGACTGGCCTCTCTATTAATCAATCTAAATCTTACATGCTTGTTGCTGGAGTGTCTGATGTTCATGCTGCTGCTCTTTATCAGTTTTTTGGCTTTTCTTGTATGTTTACTGATATGAGTTATCTTGGCCTACCTTTAATCACAAAAAGAATAACTACTGCTGAATGTTTAATCCTTTATAATAAAATTACTAAGGTCATGTCCAATTGGTGCAACAGACATATTTCTCAATGTGGATGGCTTGTGCTTATCAAAGCTGTTGTTTTTCCTTCCCATGTCTATTGGGCACGTTCTTTTATCTTACCTACTAAGCTCTTACTAATGGTTAGGTCTGTCATGAATAGGTACTTCTGGACTGGGAGTGTTCACAACACAAAGTTAATTCCTTGCTCCTTTTCCTTATTTGAGTCCACTTTGAAGCATGGTGGTCTTGGTATTATCAATGTTAGGAAGTGGAATAATGCTGCATTTAGTAAACATTTTGATGATCTAATTCTTAAGAAAGATAGTTTATGGGTCAGGTGGACGTGGCAGTACAATATTAAGAGAAGGCATTTCTGGTGTATGGATATACCTCAAAATTGCAGTTCTAATTGGAGGAATTTGCTGAAACTTAGAGATGTTTACTTACCTATGGTTCAATATCATTTACAACCTAACTCAGCTATTAGTTTTTGGCATGATCCATGGGTTAAGAAGGGTCTGATACTATCTAAAGTTTGTGAGTATCCTCTGATTCAGCAAACAGGTATTCATAGTAATGCTAAGGCTGCTGATTTTTTATTTGAAGGCAATATGTTGCTGCCTTACAATAGCAATTAGATGATAAGGCATTTGTGGAGTGAAGTTATGAATTTATTCAAGTGTGCTGATCATTCTATTTTTGTTTCTTGGGAACAGAAGTTACACTCTGTTGCCGCTGTGTACAAGTTCTTATCTGGTTCACTTCCTCTTCCAGCTGCTAGGTGGTACTTTGTTTTATGGTCTAAAGAATCTATGCCTAGAGAGAATTTGATGATGTGGAAGGTTGTAAGTCATCCTTTGATGACTAGGGATGTACTGGACAGGTTTGGTATGACTGTGTGCACCTCCTGTGTTTTCTGTGATATGTGTGATGAAACTGTTGATCATCTCTTCTTTGAATTCTCTGCCTTACTTGCATTGATGAGTAGAATCAGTAGCACCACTGGGTTTGTTCTTAATACTGCCAACTCTGTCTCTATTTGGGAAATTATACATACAGCTGCTTCAAGGGGGAATGATGAAGTTAGTGCAATGGTTGTTTGTTTGAAAATCTATTTTGATGTGATATGGAGAGAAAGAAATGCAAGAATTTTTGAGAATTTGTCGAAAACTTATGACACTCTCTGGTTTGAAGTAAGGAATAGGGAGTACATGCTACTTCAGAGGAGCAATAGGCAGTACCATGTTGGCATTCTCCAAGCTTGGGCTGTCTAGTTGGTTCTCTCTTGTTTTCTATTTCTTTATTTTCTTTCTTTTCCTTTTTTTTATTTAGCTTGATTCAAAGCTTGTTTGAATCTTTATTTTCTGTTATCAATAAATCTGGTAGGGGTCCTGTCAACCTCGCTGGCTTTGCCAAAAAAAAAACAATATAATCATTTGTACAAGAGTATAATTTCACCTGTACAAAATAATATCAACTTGTAGCTTCTTTCCATACTTCAAACAATGTCATTTCAGTTCGTTCATTTACAAAAGCTGAGTAAACCTGAAATGAGCAACAACTTGAACAAACAAAAAAAAATTCAACTCAAACAATACATGATATTCAGACAAACCAGAGATCAAAAACTCCAGCTTTCAAAACAAAACCTGGTTCAAAGAATAAGCTCTGTTCTTCTTCTAAGATCATAGTGAGTAACTCCATTTTTCTTTTAAAACTTTAAGTATCTGAATTTTTTTTGCATGTTAACTTCTGAAAGAAAGTATGTTTGTGTATATATATATGTGAGTTTCTGTATATACATATGGATGTATAAATATGTGTGCATGCCTATTATCTGGACCTCTTTGTTCTTTGTTTTCAAGCTTAGATTTTAATCAAAATTCATTATCTCCTTATCTGATCTCTGTTAGAACTTAGGCTATAAACAAAAGTTGTTTGTTTCATCATAAATTAAAGTTTAAAAATTGATTTAGGTTAAAATGAATGTGGAATTGTTCTGGAAAATAAGAAGAACAGTGGAAACTTGATTTTATACAAAAATTCCAATATGATTAAATTGTAGATTCAAGTTTGTAATCTATTGTATCTTTGAAAACTAGGATTTTTAAAATAAAAATCAAATTTTTTAGTTAAGTATCGAATGTGCATTTTGAAGTTGACCTGAAAATGGGTTTTTGGCTATTTTGAATGGTCGGAGAGACTATGGTGATCGGGGCTTCGAGCGAATATGCAATGATGATCGGAGACTTCGGCAAAATTATCAGGATGGCAATCGGAGCATTGAGGTGTCGAAGGTGATTGATTTTCGTCTATAACCCTAGTTTTGATTGGATTGAGTAATTGGATCGGCGGAGCCTCGATGGTTGATCGAGTTCGAAGATATTCAGGGAGGTGTTGGCTTGAGGGTTATTGAAGGCATGGCCGAAGTTTCAGGGATGCTAGTGGTCGGCGTCGACAGTTGGAGGCGATTTTTTGGTGGCCTGCTCGTTCAAATAGGCTCGATCGAGCTCGATTTTGAGATTCTTATCGTTTCGATGATCTAGGTGATTGCGTTGACTAAGGAAGCGGTCGTCGACTTGTTGGCCACAACGATGATGGTCGGAATCGCCTGGGTCAATGGTGCACGTGCACGTCGAGGCTGGACGTGTCATTGTTGGGGATGGAAGTTGGCTCGAAGGGAAACTCGGGGGAAATCATTTTTTGCTCGGGTTCATGTTCGTGTTTACGTGAGAGTTTAAATCTTGTTTCCAGGTTTAAAAATTTAAACTAACTAAATTTTGAAAAGAAAGAAGAAAGTATGTAATGGAGAAGAAAGAAGACGCGAGGGAAGATAGTGGGAAACTCGAGTTGTTACTCGAGTAAACCCCTGGACAGTACTCGGGTTAATTTTCAACTTGCTGTATAATGTAAAGTAAAGTTAAACAAATTATTTTTCAACAAATTTTTAAGTATTGTCGACTAAATGAATGTTTAACAATCAAAGTTAAGAATTTATTATAAGATTGAATTATTTAAGTTAATACTTTGGAATGTTTTTAAAATCCAATAAATACTTTAATTAAATAGTTAACTTAAAGTTAAGTGTTAAAGTTAATTAACATTAAAGTTTTCAATGTAGTAATAAATTGATTTTCAAAGTTAAGGATGATTTTAAATGTTAATTAAGATGAATACTTATTATTAATTGATTATTTTGGAAAGTAATTAAAAATGATTTATTTATAACTGTAATTAAAGATTGGTAAATTAATGATTAAATGTTTAATAATTTTGTAATTAAGAATTTTAATTAACTACTTAAAGTTAATTAATGTATGATTAGTGGTTAACTAATCAAGTAATTTAATTAAGAATTAATAATTGATTAATTAAGTAATTAGGGATAATTACTTATTATGATTAATTAAGGATAATTAATCAAATGAAGATTAATTAAGGATTAATTAATAAATGAGATTAATTAAGATTAATTAAAGATTAATTAAAGTAAACTAATTTACTATAAAGATTAATTAGTAATTAATGATTAATTGTTATGGGATGATGGCTAAATGGTAAGTAATTCTTAAAATAATTTATTAAGGGGTTAATTAATTATGTAATTGGGTTAGAGGTTGATTTAATTAATGTGATTAATTAAGAAAAATTTATTAATTAAGAATAATTAATTAAGGTGATTGATTAATTAATTTATACCAAATGATTTGTAATTAATAAATCAGAATTGGATCATTAATTCAGAAGTAATTAATTGAATTGGAAATAAATTGAATTAATTAGGATTAAATAATTAATTAATCCTGCTTATAAATGATTGTTGAATCCTTGACCTTACTTATGAATGATTGTATTGTATGAGATGCCTTGAATTGATTGTCCTATCTGATCTGTGATATTTTGTTCGGTGGATTGAACTGTGTATAAATTATTCATTTATTGTGATACATTTGTAGATTATTTGTGAATTTGTGAATGAACGATAAGTGTTATAGTTTATACCGCTTATCAAATATATTGCTGTATTTGAATCTGTGATGATTGAATGATGTTGCACTACTGTGTTAAACCCCTGGACCACACTTATACACACACAAATATGGATTTCACGGGGAAAACGGTTAAGTCACAGATGATTTAAAAGTAATGTTTTTGAAATTAAAATTTTAATTTCAATTGATTTTGGAAATGGATTTGGGTTAAATGTTAAAGCTTTTGAAAAGGAGTTTTTGAGACAAAAGTTATTTTGAATAATGTACAAACAAATATATTACCCTGTACAATTTTCCATCACCCAGTAACTCTTCTCTTCTATATCTCCATCATTTTTATTCCAGTTTGTTTATTCTAAACCGTGGAAAAAAAATCTGAGATACATATCATTCAAAATTTAAACCAAATTCAACTCAACATCAACAACTAAATCAACTCAATTTAACCAGCAAGGAGATTAAAAAGAGGATCAGGCTTATAGCAGTTTCAAAAACAGAATTTTGTTCTCTGTTCAAACATTTGTTTTCAGGTGAGCAAACTACCTTTTTTAAATTCTTAAGTTTGTTATATCTGGGTAGTATGTGGAAATCTTTGAAGTTATGAAGTAAAATAGGCTTGTATGATTGTGTAAATATGCCTGTATGTATGTATACTTTGTGAACATGTCTGGAAAATGGGCAGATATGCCTCTGTTCAACATTTACAGGTTTTAAACCTGTTTAAAAATCATAATCTCATCCTATAATCATCTATAGACTTTGATGTCTAAAAGGAACCAGTTTGAATGGGCAAGATCAAAATTTTAAAAATAATTTTAAGTATAAATTATTAAAGTATTTTCTGGAAAATCAAGGAAAACAGATGAATACAAAACATATCAAAAATTCGAGAGTCAAGATTTCTTGTTTCAATTACATCATCGGAAACGTTTTCAAAAACGATGAATTTTAAAAGTGAAATCACGATTTTTAAGTTTATAATTTGTGGGAAATTTTGGGTTGAACGAAAAATGCTTTTTCGTCGATTGCCGATGATCGGTGCAAGGATGATCGTCGAGATCAAGGCTGAAGGAGGATGAGGGCCTGGGGATCATCAGAAAAATGTGGGATGAATTTCTTGAATGCCATGGTGGCCAGACATCGATGATATAGGGTTTTAACCCTGTGTTTTGTTGGTTGAAATAGTGAGGCATTAGCATCGTCGTCATCGCGTTTCAGACGATAGGACCGGGGATTTGTATAACTGTCCATTGATGTATTGTGTGTATATTAACTCTGATGATGATGTAATGTATAAAATGATATAGTTCTTTGATTTAAAGTTTATTCATTTATCTATTATATGTTGTTCCGCTGCGAATGTGAGATTCTGATATTGTTTCTGTGTTTTCCTGTTCTCTTTTTCTTTCTGTCTTCTTCTACCTCTTCTTTTTAAACCCTCAGGGTTTGGTTTTCCGGCATTCGATTGCTCGGCAGTTGATACAGTGGACGTATTAATGTCGATTTTCGGAAGTCGAAGAATCGGGTCCTGACAATGTGGTATCAGAGCAGCACAATAGATAACAACCAAATGTAACGTTTCGAAATTTTCGACTTCCGAAAATCGACATTAATACGTCCACTGTATCAACTGCCGAGCAATCGAATGCCGGAAAACCAAATTGTTATGGTTAAAAAGAAGAGGTAGAAGAAGACAGAAGAAAAGAGAATAGAAAAAAACAGAAACAATATCAGAATCTCACATTCGCAGCGGAACAACATATAATAGATCAATGAATAATCTTTAAATCAAAGAACTATATCAGTTTATACATTACATCATCATCAGAGTTTACAACAACAATATACAACACAAAACTGGACAGTTATATAAACTTGTCCTCATACAGGATACGCAGCGGAATAGTAATATCATATACAAGTGATACGCTTCGCCATCCAGCTCGCCACTGAGCTCCTCAGCATCTCCTGAATCTAGAATGACCTGATAACCTGACTCTAGACTGCCCGTGTGTAAATTGGTGGGCACCCAAAGTTTAGGAAGGAAACAATAAACTTCAAGTCAGTCATGGTGACTGGTGTGAGAACTAAAACAGTTATTATCTTTAAAAACAACAACAAAGGAATTAAAAGACATTCGCAATGCTTTTGGAAAATGAAACTACCATAAGACCTCCCGCCACACACACAATGCAAACGCAGAATGGGAGGAGATTTATTCTTATGATAGTCAAACATGCTTACTACGCAAAATCATTCGAATTGATATTATTATTAGTGCATAGTGCAGAAAACATTTCAAAAGTATAATATTAATCTTAGCCAGCATAGGCATTTCACACTATGCCTACTATAGCTACCATTTAAACAGTGGTGACCACCATAAGTAAATGGCAGGTTCTACAACTATAACCGTACAAGGTTCGTATTGGAAATTGGGTTTCCAACAAATAGCCAGGCTAAGGAACTTCCTATGCCACATGGGATCGCCTCTGGCGGGACGTCCCGAGAACTAACTAGCTCTCTGCCAACACAAGGCCGGGTTACCTCTGTCACTAGGTAACTACTACACGAATATGCCACCCCCGGTCCTTTGGGACCTTTATCCGAGGCGCCTCGATCAAACAACAATCACACAGTAAATGAGATTGGAATATCCACATAGGTTAAATACCAGGGCTCCATACCTGATACCACCCTTTTCCAGAAGGAAATGACATACCCTAAAGGGAGCGACCCTCATAACCTTGTCGCATCATTCCGGTTTTGACCATTTTCGGGTTGTGAGGTCCGAAGAGATCTCGTCCACAAAGCTATGCTTTTTCACAAAGCCATGCTTTGATCACAAATGATCAATAAATGATCATCACACTGCAACACTCAGCATGCCACACTACCAAATTGGGAGTATATCACTGATAAATTTTAACACCACTACGCCATAAATGGCCTACTGCAACATTTTTGCAAGGTGTTGCCAGCTCAAATGTTGCGATAGATATAAAAATTTGGTCCTACTGCAACATTGTATTTATGGTGTTACCTTAGCCATAAAAATGTGTTGCTCTAGCTAAACAAGTGTAACACGATGCAACATTTTTATATAGTGTTGCTATAGATGTATACAAATTAAAAAATTAATAAAGTTAGCAATCCGCGTGAATACGATCCAACGGTCTACATTTAATCCAACTGTTAAAATGGATCACCGCTGCACTTTTTACCAAATTTTCGTTTTCCCGCTTATGTTGGTGTAGATCCCCTTTCAGTTTACCATATTCACGAAATCCCCAAATTCATACTTCCAGCAAATTCACGAAATCCCCAAATCAAAAAGCAAATTCACGAAATCCAGCAAATTCATACTTCCAATTCGCGATTAGAATCAATTCATAATTCTCAAATCAATTCGCGTGGAGATGGAAGATGATTTCAGGCGATTAGAATAAATCAAGTATCAAGTTCCAATTCGCGATTCATCTTCTTTGGGGATCCGCAAGTCTGATTGATGAAGTCGCCTGCTGCTTCATGTTGCGTTCAGTGCTTGGAAAGTTTGCTGAAGATTGCCGAGATAGAGGCTTGGATACTATTGAGATTACGATGCCACTGACTGGTGATGTTGTGTTTCAGATCTAGAGTGGCTCGCAGTGCCATCATTCGGTCTAGAAGCGAAATTAACAACAGACAACGAATGTTGTGTTTCAGATCTAGAAGCAAAATCAAGGGCGTCATCTTCAAATTCAGTATCTCAGACTCAAGCATCTTCACAGCAGCAATCTGTTTTGCATATGAAGGCTTCTGGTTTGTTTTTTTAATATTATTTGTGCTTTTTGATGATTTCTTCTTCAGTTTTTGAAGCTTGGGAATATGTTAGCTTATTAACTTTGGATGTTTTGCAGCTCCTAAGAGAAAAATTCATTTTAGAAAATATGTATCCAAATGAGTTCAGATTCTTGATGGATACTAGTTCTGTTGTACAGTCAAATTTGGTATTCACGCTCAACTTGTATATTTAGTTTGTTAGATATATATCTAACCTTAAGTTTGTTAACATGAACAGGTGCTCCAAGTCATGCTAACCTTATATATTTGGTCTGGACTGAACTGGTACCATGCTAACCTTGTTCTTTAACATGAACTGATGCTCCAAGTCCTTTGTATATCATATTACTGCCTATGTTTCTCTTGTACATGCCTGATGCATTCAGTGTTTTTTTGCTTGATAGGCTGCCTATGTGTTGATGATGTAATTTGATGAGGCAGTGAGTGGGTGTTTTGTGAAAGAGGTTGGGAGTGTGGTCAGTGTTTGGTAGATGGTCAGTGTTTCTGGCAATTGTGTTTCAGGTAAGTGGTAGATGGGCAGTAGTTCCGATGGGTGATGAAGTTGCTGAGGATGGGGTTTGCTAAGTTCAGTCTTCATTTGTGCATCATTTTACGTCGTTTCAAAGAAGGCTCGATCTTCCGAAATCGGATGAATCGGGCGGTGCCCACTTGTTCGACCTAACCTGTCGGGACTACGGTGCCCCGGACCCCCGCCGGCGCTGCGTCCGGACCCGCTTCTCGCCTCGCCTTCGGCTCGGCACTCGGCTCGCCTTCGGCTCGGCATATATTTGTCAGTGTCGGTGTCTGTATAAATTGAAACTGCATATGTAATGAGTGAACTGAGTGATGTAGTGAGGAATATCTGTATATGTGAATATCAGTGTTATATATCATTGAATTGTAAAATAGTGGAGTCAGGAATTTGTACTATTTCAAATGTTGAAATAAAATATTTATTTAAATAAATTACTGTTTAAATATCAAATTCTGTGCAATAGCATTTTATTAAATAAATATTTATTTTTATTAAAAAATCAAATATGCTCTACATTGTGGGCCCCACAAATTCAAAAAGTTCATATCTATAGCAACATTTTGGAATGTTGCTACAAATACCTATGGGTGTTGCCATAGACCCAAATAGGGTTCTATTGCAACAATATTACTTATGTTGCCTTAGATAGTCAAAATGTTTCCTTTGAGGTCTAAGGCAACGGCAAAAATTGCATCACCCTAAAAGTGTTGCCATACACCTATGGCAACATTTTTCGGGCCTAAGCCAACATTTTTTGTGTGTTGCAGTAGGCCATTTATGGCGTAGTGTACATAACTTCTGAGCTCGTACATCTTAGAGAAGGGTGTTAAGCTAAGAGAATAAATTCTCCGCCACCAAACAGAAATGTATTTGAAAGAAATCAGCTTTATATCTCAAAATGTAATGTCAGACATGTAACCATACATGTCTGTTCCGGGTTCGAACAGAACCGAAGGCACTTCGAAAGAAGCCCTTGCAATCCGGGTATTCACAATCCCGATAAAACTTCCCATCATAAAGGAAATCTCTATACCGTAGCTAACGGTGCAGAGACAATCGATAGGTCATCCTATCATTTTCACAAATACTCGATCTTCACCACCAGTCTTCAATACGATCCATATCGTCGTATCGCTAATTCGGAATGGGTTATATGACACAAAGGTCTTTTCCCGGCTAACCCGAATAGTGAGCACAATATTTAAAACATATGGATATAGGGATTTTAATTAAGTCACAACTTATTACCCAAATCCTTTCCTTTAAATGGTTCTAAAAAATTACCATTTTAAATCTTTAAACAAAAAGATTTACTTCACAAAGTTTACCCAGTTTCACAAAGATTCATTCACAGATTTCCAAATCAATTTCCATTTCAATTGGATTAACCCATTAAATCTTTAAATCAAGATTTAATTTATAGCTTTCAAAACTATTCACAATTCAAGTCTTTTATAATATAAAAGATACACCATTTGAAATACTCTTTTATTTCAAAATAAAGCTTAATCATCTTCACAAAGGTTAATTCATAGTTTTTCTCAAACCATTTACAATTTCATTTCAACTTGAAATGTTTCGATACAAATTGGAAATCTTTTCACTTTCTGAAAGCTATTATTATTTGAAAACAGATAGTTTTCATTTTGGGAAAAACTGGTTACAATTACACAGGTTAAAGTCATTCAAGTATAAAACTTGAATATAAATTTAAATTTCCAAAACCATATTTTAAATGGTTAAAAACCCATATAAACACCTTTTATACTTATAAAACCTTTTAAACCAAAATTCCCAAATTATTGAATTCAATTTCAAAATATTGAATTCAAAATTTAAATCAAATGATTTAAATTTCAATTTTATTAAGTTATTTAAAATAACTTTTATTTTTTGAAACTCATTTCCAAAGCTTTCAATTCCAATTTCCAAAACCATTTTTGGATTCAAAAATTCAATTTTTTCAAAATTGATAAAAATCTGTTACTTAACTGATTTCCACGTGAAATCCACATTTGTGTGTGTATTGTGTAGTCCACGGGTTTAACACAATAGTGCAACAACATTCAACCATCACAGATCAAATATAACAATATAATTGATAAGCGGTATAAATTATAACGCTTATCTTTCATTCACAGATCACAGATATATATATATATCACAGATAAACAAAAGACGGATCACAACACAAATCAGGATATATCACAAAACATCACATATCACAGATATCAAACAATTCAACATCCAATATAATTCAAACATCTATAAGTAGGATTAATTAAATTATCCGATTAATTCAAATCAGATAAATTTCTGTGAATATATTTTACTGGTTATGGTAAATTAAAAATCAATTAATTTCAAATTGATTTCAAAACACCAAATCAAATTCCATACATTTTCAAAAGATTTATTTTCAATCACCAAAAATCAATTTCCAAATGGATTTCTAAATTTATTTCTTTTTTTAAAATAAATTCCTTTTTAAGCAGAAAATTCCTTTACTTTCCAAACTATTCAAAAATCCAAATTTTAAATAAATTCTCAACTTATAAATAATAATTTCGAAATCCATTTATTAAGCCCTTTTTCCCAAATTTGAAATTTAATTCAACACAGTTCAAAAATAAATCTTTATCTTTTAAAACTCCTTTTAAATTTATCCAATTATCAAAAATAATTTTTTCCAATAAATTTCCAACTTAAATTTTCAAAAATCCAATTTTATTTATTTTCTGGTATCCAACGATACCGAAAATATATTCGGCTAAATTATAGCCATCAATAATTTCAATCACAATATAATCACATGGCGATTATAAATAAATCAACACACAACGTTGAAATAAATTCAAATGTTTGAGGAATCCAGTTGGATCCCTTCAACCCGTTTCTCTGCATCCACAGATGTTAGCACAATACCAATTCCAGTTCAAGGTGGAATATCGTGGTATATGGGATTTATAGATATTATCCGCTATTATGCGGTGCAATAGGGTCTCATCCGCTATATAATGCGGGAAATCAACTCCAAATACATATATAATACCAATTCCACTTCACGGTGAAATTATCGCGGTATATGTTTTTAATAAATAACCTCCACTTAATATACGGCGTATAGGGTCTATTTAACACAATAGATAACAATTTATCATTCAATTCACACAATCAAGCAATTTTAAATCTAACTATTTAAAATTTACATCGAAACAATTTCGATTGAGTGAGGAGTTCTCACCTTGCTTTCAATAATAGTTGCAGCGTTTTATTTCGAATAAAATTAAATACACGTTTAATTTTATTCGAAATAAAACACTGCAATTGATCCCAATCCAGCTACATTGCGTAGTGCTCGACAATACGGTTCCAACGCAACTTGTTTCGTGCAAAACGGACCTTGTATGGAAAAGTTATGGTATTACAAAGTTTATACGTTTTAATATAAATCAATTTCACATTTTTATTTTATATTTTCATAACCTTAATACTTTCTGGCTGTTAGATTTACACCATCAGATCATAGCCATGAAACCCATCTTCTCCATCACATGAAAACTCCCAGGCCATCATTTCGTTCGAACAACCCATGCCGCCGCCTTCTAGGGCTTCGAACCGCTTCCCCCACGATCCACTTGAACGCGATCAGAAGCCACCATCTCGAAGCGCGTCGACGACTCCACCCCCACCTAGAACGCGCGTGAGCTCGATCTCCCCAGGTCCTAGAAAATCGTGCATGAACCTATGACGAATGCCACCCCAAAACTCCCTTCCCGATCGACTAAACTCAATCTCCACCGTTGGATGTGTTCGTCTCGTCGCCCTCTACATCTTTGTAGTTGAACATTTCGCGTAAAAGTCGATGGATGAGGAGATCGGAGGAGATGAAGGTAGATGTTTTCTGGCCATTGAAATGTTAATGGCGGCTGGAAACCCTAGGGTTGATTTTAGTATGCAAATAGAAAGAATAACGTCCTTTTATAGAAAATTGCCAAAACACTATTCATCCGAAAATTTTCGAACTCCAAACGAAGCGTGCCGGATGGCGTTTCTAAGGTTTTACCCACATTCCAAACACAATGGAATGTGTTTCGGGAGCCAAATTGATCGTATGTGAGAGTTACGGAAATAAACGATCAAATTTAAATCAAATCGATTTAAACCGATTTCTATGCATTTTGGCTTGCCCCGGACAAACCATAAATCTGATTGATATGAAATTTGAAACCTTACAATAATTCCACATTATGAATCCGATGAAACTGGTTTCGTCGAAATTCGAGACTGTTTGAAAAATGGTCATTTTTAATCGTCAATTAAATATTAAAATATTCAATTTTCACAAATTAACTTTTAATTCAATTTTAAAAGTTCAATAACATCATTCTAACTCCAATATGATTTAATATAACTTTATAAATCATTTTTATACACATTAAACCCAATTATAAATTATTTATGGGATTTCCAATATTAAATTATCGATTTAATTATCCAATCAAATCTAGATATTCGAAATTAAATTCATTCAGCTAACAAATCTCACTTATTAATATTTAAAATTAATTAAATATCTGAAATTCAATTGACAGAAATTCTGGGTCATTACAATCTCCCCCCCCCCCCTTAAAAGAATTTCGTCCTCGAAATTGCAAAGTAAGAAAAATGCCCAAATCCATTAACTTTTCAAAACAATTCGTTCAAATTAGATTTAAAAATTACTTAAGTGTACAACTTTCCCAAAATCCAATAGTTAAAGTCTTTCAAAAACTTTACTAAGTTTTTCAAATCTATACTTAGTTTTACTTTTCAGAACAAATTATATCGTTTAACTTTTAATTCCAAAACCAAAATTTAGTTTTCACAAATCCGAAATCCAGCGTTCGGATTGGTACAAGGCCATTAATGCAAGCCACCAAAGCAACATATCAGCCGAGATCTTGTTTAATAAACCAAAGAAAAAAACATATATATGAATGTACTTAACAAAAAAAATATGTGTAAACAAGGAAATATATATGCTGTGACTAAGGAAGGGAAGCCACCAAATTATCTCATATATTGTACAGCTGAGATGAAAGAAAATATAGTTTGTACAAGGCAATTAATGCCCTATCTATCAGCCACCATAGAAAGAAAAATATCCCTGATTTTTTGTACAAACAAATTATATCAATTGTACAAACATATTTTATCACCCAGTACATAACCAAAATACGTCCACTGTATCAACTGCCGAGCAATCGAATGCCGGAAAACCGAATTGTTATGGTTAAAAAGAAGAGGTAGAAGAAGATAGGAGAAAAAGAGAACAAAAAAACACAGAAACAATATCAGAATCTCACATTCGCAGCGGAACAACATATAATAGATAAATGAATAATCTTTAAATCAAAGAACTATATCATTTTGTACATTACATCATCAGAGTTTACAACAACACTATACATCAATGGACAGTTATAAAAACTTGTCCTCATACCGAATACACAGCGGAATAAATAATATCATATACAAGTGATACGTCTCGCCATCCAGCTTGCCACTTGAGCCCCACAGCATCTACTGAATCCAGAATGACCTGATAACCTGACTCTAGACTGCCCGTGTGGAAATTGTTGGGCACCCAGAGTTTAGGAAGGAAATAATAAACTCCAGGTCAGTCATGGTGACTGGTGTGAGAACTAAAACAGTTATTATCTTTAAAACAACAACAAAAGAATTTTGAACATTGAAATCCGCAATGCTTTTGGAAAATGAAACTACCATAAGACCTCCCACCACACACACAATGCAATCGCAAACTTGGAGGAGATTTCTTCTTATGATAGTAAAAAATGCTTACTACGCAAAAGAAAAACTCTTTTGATATTATTAGTAGTGCATAGTGTACAAAGTCATTTCGAAAATACAATATTAATCTTAGCCAGCATAGGTACCATTATATTATGCCTGCTATAGCTGCCGCCTGAGGAGACAGGTTATACAAATTGCAATTGTAAAGGGCTCGTATTGTTTCTTTGGATTTCCAACAAATTGTCAGGCTAAGGAACTTCCTATGCCACATGGGATTGCCTCTGGCTGGACGTCCCGAGAACTAACTAGCTCTCTGCCAACACAAGGCCGGGTTACCTTTGTCACTAGGTAACTACTACACGAATATCCCACCCCCCGGTCCTTTGGGACCTTTATCCGAGGTGCCTCGATCAAAACAACAATCACACAGTAAATGAGATTGGAGTATCCACATAGGTTAAATACCAGGGCTCCATACCTGATACGACCCCTTTCCAGAAGGAGATGACATACCCTAAAGGGAGTGACCCTCATAACCTTGCCGCATAATTCCTGTTTCGACCATTTCAGGGTTGTGAGGTCCGAAGAAGTCTCGTCCACAAAGCTACGCTTTTTCACAAAGCCACACTTTGATCACAAATGATCAATAAATAATCATCACACAGCAACACTCAGCATGCCACACTACCAAATTGGGAGTATATCATTAATAAATTTCAACTACATAACCTCTGAGCTCGTACGTCTCAGAGAAGGGTGTTAAGCTAAGAGAATAAATTCTCCGCCACCAAACAGAAATGTATTTGAAAGAAATCAGCTTTATATCTCAAAATGTAATGTCAGACATGTAACCATACAAGTCTGTTCCGGGTTCGAACAGAAACGAAGGCACTTCCAAATGTAACGACCCAGAATTTCTATCATCCAAAATTCGTATATTTAATTAATTTTAAATATTAACAAGTGAAATTTGTAAACTGAATAAATTTAATTTCGAATATAGTAATTAAGAATGATTTATTTATAACTGTAATTAAATATTGGTAAATTAATGATTAAATGTTTAATAATTTTGTAATTAAGAATTTTAATTAACTACTTAAAGTTAATTAATGTATGATTAGTGGTTAACTAATCAAGTAATTTAATTAAGAATTAATAATTGATTAATTAAGTAATTAGGGATAATTACTTATTATGATTAATTAAGGATAATTAATCAAATGAAGATTAATTAAGGATTAATTAATAAATGAGATTAATTAAGATTAATTAAAGTAAACTAATTTACTATAAAGATTAATTAGTAATTAATGATTAGTTGTTATGGGATGATTGCTAAATGGTAAGTAATTCTTAAAATAATTGATTAAGGGGTTAATTAATTATGTAATTGGGTTAGAGGTTAATTTAATTAATGTAATTAATTAAGAAAAATTTATTAATTAAGAATAATTAATTAAGGTGATTGATTAATTAATTTATACCAAATGATTTGTAATTAATAAATCAGAATTGGATCATTAATTCAGAAGTAATTAATTGAATTGGAAATAAATTGAATTAATTAGGATTAAATAATTAATTAATCCTGCTTATAAATGATTGTTGAATCCTTGACCTTACTTATGAATGATTATATTGTATGAGATGCCTTGAATTGATTGTCCTATCTGATCTGTAATATTTTGTTAGGTGGATTGAACTATGTATAAATTATTCATTTATTGTGATACATTTGTAGATTATCTGTGAATCTGTGAATGAACGATAAGCGTTATAGTTTATACCGCTTATCAAATATATTGCTGTATTTGAATCTGTGATGATTGAATGATGTTGCACTACTGTATTAAACCCCTGGACCACACTTATACACACACAAGTATGGATTTCACGAGGAAATCGGTTAAGTCACAGATGATTTAAAAGTAATGTTTTTGAAATTAAAATTTTAGTTTCAACTGATTTTGGAAATGGATTTGGGTTAAATGTTAAAGCTTTTGAAAAGGAGTTTTTGAGACAAAAGTTATTTTGAATAACCTGGTAAAGTTTGTTAATTTAAATAATTTGAATATAATTGAATTCAATGATAGGAAATTATGGTTAAAGATGTTATAAATATGTTTATATGAATTCAAACCATTTTGAAAGTATTGTTTGAGAATTTGAATTTAACCTAAAGACTTAACTCGTATAAGTGAATCAGATTTTCCGAAATGAAATTATTTGTTTTCAAATAATAGAAGCTTTCATATAAGAAATGAAATTCCAATTTAATTCAGGAATTTCATGTTTGAAATGAAAAATGGTTTTCCAAGTTATGAATAATTCTTTGTGAAAGATTGTTGAACTTTGTTTTGAAATTGGAAAGGTGTATCTTTTGTATAAAAGATCGAAATGGAATTGTTTTGAAAGCTATTAATTAAATCTTTGTTTTAAAGATTTAATGAGTTAATCCAATTGAAATGGAAATTGATTTGGAAAATCTGTGAATGAATCTTTGTGAAACTGAATGAACTTTGTGAATTGAATCTTTTCGTGTAAAAGATTAAAATGGTAATGTGTTTAAACCATTTAAAGAAAGGTTTTGGGTAATAAGTTGTGACTTAATTGAATTCCCATACCCATATGTTTTTAAATATTACGCGCATTATTCGGTTTAGCCGGGAGAGGACCTTTGTGTCACATAACCCATTCCTAATAATGATACGTCGTATATGGATTGCATTTGAAGACCGATGGTGAAGACCGGGTATTTTCGAAAACGATAGGATAACCCGTCGATTGTCTCTACACTGAGTCGCGCTGGTATAGAGATTCCATAAGTGATGGGAAATCCGATCGGGATTGTGAATACCCGGATTGCAAGGGATTCTTCGGAAGTGCCTTCGGTTCTGTTCGAACCCGTAACAAACTTGTATGGTTGTATGTCTGACATTACACTTTGAGATATAAAGCTGATTTCTTTCAAATATATTTCTGTTGGTGGCGGAGACTTTATTCTCTTAGCTTAACACCCTTCTCTGAGACGTACGAGCTCAGAGGTTATGTAGTTGAAGGTTATCAGCGATATACTCCCAATTTGGTAATGTGGCATGTTGAGTGTTGCTATGTGTTGATCATTTATTGATCATTTGTGATCAAAACATGGCTTTCGTGTAAAGCATAGCTTTGTGAACGAGACCTCATCGAACCTCACAGACCGGAAATGGTCGAAACAGGAATGATGCGGCAAGGTTATGAGTGTCACGCCCTTTAGGGTATGTCATTTCCTTCTGGAAAAGGGTGGTATCATGGTATGTAGCCCAGATACTTACTCATGTGGACACACTTTATTTATTACTGTGTGATGTTGTTGGTTATCGAGCGCTCGGATAAAGGTCCCAAAGGACCGGGGGTGGCATATTCGTGTAGCAGTTACCTAGTGTAAGAGGTAACCCGGCCTTGTGTTGGCAGAGAGCTAGTTAGTTCTCAGGACGTCCCGCCAGAGGCGATCCCATGTGGCAGTAGGAAGTTCCTTATGTAACGTATCGGGTTTTTCCCGCTCGAAAATCAACATCCGTACTTCACATTGTACTAGAATGCCGCAGATTCGATCGTTCAAATCCGATTCGCCGGAGCTATAGCACACTTAAGTAAATAACACAGCGGAAGAAAAGAATAATACATTGATATATAATATCTGATACAACAGAGTGATACAATGAATATCAATATACATCAGCGATATGATACAACAAATAGCAGCGGAAAAGAAAAGATAACAACAGCAGCAGATAGAATATCTCCAATAGAAATGATAACTCCAAAATGATCTTCAGACAAGAATGAATCCACAACTCCAAGATAAGCAACTCCGATGAATGAACTAGCTCCAGATAATCTACTAAACCTGAATATCTGAAAAGAAACCCAACTCTAGACTGCTCGTGTGGAAAATTATGAGCACCTAGAGTTTAGGAAGGGAACAATAAACTCCGGATCAGTCATGGGACTGGTGTGAGCAACAAAAACAGTTTATCTTTAAACAAACACAAAAGGTTTTAAAACATTGAAATCCGCAATGCTTTTTGAAAATGAAACTACCATAAGACCTCCTGCCACACACACAATGCAAACGCAGAATTGGAGGAGATTTCTTCTTATGATAGTCAAAGATGCTTACTACGTAAAATCATCTTGATATTATTATTAGTGCATAGTGCAGAAAACATTTCGAAAGTATAATATTAATCTTAGCCAGCATAGGTACCATTATACTATGCCTACTATAGCTACCATATTAGATGGCAGGTTCTACAACTAAAACCGTACAAGTCACGTATTGTTTCTTTGGATTTCCAACAAATGGTCAGGCTAAGGAACTTCCTTCCGCCGCATGGGATCGCCTCTGGCGGGACGTCCCGAGAGACAAACTGCTATCTGCCAAACAAAGCCGGGTTACCCCTGTAACAGGTAACTCACGAATATGTCATCACCCGGTCCTTTGGGACCTTTATCCGAGGCCTCGGTAACCAACATCACACATCATAAAGAAAGTGTATCCACATGAGTAAGTATCAGGGCTCCATACCATAATACCACCCCTTTCCAGAAGGAAATGACATACCCTAAAGGGCGCGACCCTCGTAACCTTGCCCAACATTCCTGTTTCGACCATTTCCGGGTTGTGAGGCTCGACGAAGTCTCGTCCACAAAGCTACGCTTTGTCACAAAGCCATGCTTTGGGTCAACAGATGATCAACCTATGATCACAAAGATAAATGATCAAACAAATGATCATATCACAAATGATCAAACACTGATCATCACACAGCAACACTCAGCATGTCACATTACCAAATTGGGATATATCGCTGATAACTTCAACTACATCACCTCTGAGCTCGTATGTCTCAGAGAAGGGTGTTAAGCTAAGAGAATAAATTCTCCGCCACCAACAGAAATGTATTTGAAAGAGATCGGCTTTATATCTCAAAGTGTAATGTCAGACATGTATCCATACAAGTCTGTTCCGGGATCGAACAGAACCGAAGGCACTTCTCACGAAGCCCTTGCAATTCCAGATAATTTCCAATCACGTCCGGACTTCCCGTCACAAAAGAGTGATATAAATCTCTATACCGGCGCGACTCAGTGCAGAGACATTCGACAGGTTGTCCTTTCATTTTCGAAAAATATCCGGTCTTCAACACCGGTCTTCAAATGCTATCCATATCGTCGAATCACTTATTCGGAATGGGTTATGTGACACAAAGGTCCTCTCCCGGCTAAACCGAATAGTGAGCGCAATATTTAAAAATATACGGATATTGGGATTTCAATTAAGTCACAACTTAAACCCAAACTTTCTTTTCAAATGGTTTAACAAATTACCATTTTAATCTTTTAAACAAAAAGATTCATTTTAACAACCTTCAATGGTTTAAAACAATTTCCACACTTTAATCTTTTGAAACAAAAGATTCATTCACAGATTTTCCAAATCAATTTCCATTTCAATTTAACTCGTTAAATCTTTAAATCAAAGATTTAACTCATAGCTTTCAAAACAATTTCATTTCAAATGGTTTAAACAAATCATCATCTTAAATCTGTTAAAAATAAACAGATTCAATTCATAGTTTTCAAAAAGAATTCATTCATAACTTGGAAAATCCATTTTTCAATTCAATCTTGAAATTCCTTTAATTAAACTGGAATTTCATTTCTTATCTGAAAGCTTTTATCATTTGAAAACAAACAGTTTTCATTTTTGGAAATCTGATTCATTTATACGAGTTAAAGTTCTTGGGTTAAATCCAAATTCTCAAAATTTTATATTTAAAATGGTTTGAATTCATATAAACACATTAATAAGTTGAACAGCCTTTTTAAACCCTAGTTCCCAAATCATAGGATTCAATTTCAAATATTGAATTCAAATTTAAATCAAATTATTTAAATTTTCAAAACTCGATTAAGTTATCCAAAATAACTTTTATCTTTGAAATTCCATTTCCAAGGCTTTTCACTTTAAACCCAAATTTCCAATTTCAAAATCAATGGAAATTAAAATTTCAATTTCAAAAATATTAACTTTAAATTATCTGTGACTTAATCGATTTCCACGTGAAATCCATATTTGTGTGTGTAAAAGTGTAGTCCAGGGGTTTAACACACCATAGTGCAACATCAATCATCACATAACAAAATACAGGATATAGTTGATAAGCGATATAAACTATACGCTTATCGTTCATTCACAGATCACAGATATATATCACAGGTAAGTAAACTACAGATCACAACATAAATAAGGGTGTATCACAAAGCATCATATATCAGGGATATCAAACAATTAAATCATCCAATAGAATCCAAACATTCACAAGTAAATTTATTAATCAACTGATTAACTTAAATCGGATGTATCAATTACTAATCTGGTTAATTATCCTAATTTAATTACAAATTATTTGAAATAAATCTTTCTTTCAAAATTTATTAGTTAACCTTTAATTATTAACTAATCATTTCTTAATTAATGAATTAGTTAATCTTAATTAATCACAATTATTAGTTAATCCTTTAATTTATTAACAAATAATTTACCCCAGTTTCAAATCATCATTTAATTAATTACATTCAGTAATTATCTATTAATTACTTTTCTAAGTAATTTTATTCTCCCAATTTGTTAAATGATTGTTCTAGATTAATTAACTTAAGTAATTAACTTAAACTAATCTGATTAACTCAATTAACTACACTGAACAATTCATTCCTTAATTACTTAACACTTCCACAATTGATTATTATTATTAATTAATCCAAATTTAGTGTTAAAATAAATCACATTGATTAATTATTTAGATAATCTTAGTTAATGACCTACATCAACTATTAAATTTCTCTAATTACTCTTCTAATGAAATTCACTAATATTATTTATTATTGATCATAGATTAACTAACCATTAAGAATCCATTCCTTAATGAATTATAAATCATTAATCTCCATTCCTTAAAGAAAACTCATTTCTCATTTATTGATTTAAATTTCACTTAAATATGTTTGGAACATTATTTCATTTTTCCTTGAAAAGTTCATTTTAAATTTTTAAAGTTAAACGATCACCAATTTAACTTTAAATCACTTTATAAACTAACTTTAAAAAAAAACTTTAAATTATAACTTAAAGCAATATTTTGCTAGGAAGGGATTTAAATCAAATTCCCTTTAATTTAAAATATTTAAACTTATTTAAATTATTTAAATTTTTAAACTTCCTTTCTTCAAAAAAATCTGGAATTAAATATTCCTTAGACTCGGATTAACTTGTTTTGAATTTTAAACCCAACATTATAAATCTGGAAACCAGTTACAGGTAAGAAAAACTGGGAAACAAATATTTCCGAGTCCCCTTATTTTACTTCGAGTAAAATATAAATTTACTCGAGCCAAACAAAGGCCAACTCGAGTAAATCTCGAGTTCACTTCCCCAGCCTTAATTCGAAACCACCAAAACAGCTTCACCAGACAATCACTCCACCGTGCACGTGCACGCCTCCGATCGCCACTTCCGGTCGACCACGACCATCTCCACAAATCGGCTATCACTTCCACCTCCTATCCCAGGCCTCCGTTCAACAATTCAAGCTCGAGATCGAATTCGAGTCTCACAATCAACCTGGACGAAAACAGCAGCCCCACTTCAAAAGCCTGGCAGCACCACGTTCAAGCAGCTCCGACCACCAGAAGCCACCAAACTCCGGCCGTAGCCTCGTCTACCTCCCCTCTACAAAACCCCAAAAGCACGCTACGCTCGATCAATCATCGACGTCGAACGAGACGAAATGCCAAAGCCCACTAAAACTAGGTTTACGAGAATGAAAACGTTGCCATCGCCTCCACGTTGGTCTGACCACACTTCTACTATTTTTTCCAGCACCACCCATCACTCCTCTGTCTCCATACCAGAACTCGACAACTCTAGACGACGAGATCGTCCATGGCAGCTCAAAAAGCTTAAAACAGACGAACTAAAACTGCTCTTCACCCCCTTCTTTAAAAATTATAAATCTTGTCTTAAAAATCTTGTTTTTGTATATAGTTTCACCTTGTACACCTGATTTCCTAAAACAAGAAAGTTGTTTTAAAACTTATTTGAAGTTGAACTTTGTTCTTTTGGTTTCCAGAGTCGATTTCAAGTTGATTTAACTTAAATAAATTTTTAACACCTAGATTATAGTCAAACAAACTGTTTTTGTTTACATCTTACATTCAAACAATCATTATATCAAGAGATGGTGTTTGTTTACCAATCTACTCAAGAAAATAAACAACATATAACAGAGTACAGAATAACAAGTGTACACATATACACAGATTTGCACAAAACACATATCTACAAAATATATCATCACAGAGAAAAGCATGGTCCCAATTAGCTTAAGTTATGTTTTAAGAAAAATGTTACTCACCGTGCTTTGAAGAACAAACAGAGCTTCTTCTCATTTGAACCAAGCTTTGAACTTCTAGCTGCAACCTTTCTTTTAATCTATGATTTGTAGTTGATTGTTTTAATTGAATTGTTGCTTAAGTTTTGGAAAAAATGGTTACTTAGTTTTCTTTTCTTTTTAAATGATCGAACTGAGGGAAAGAAGCTCCCAAGATGATATGTATAAAGTTGAGTTTACAGGTGATGATTTTTATTTGTTTGTATAAAGTAGGATCAGAGATTTTTTTTCCTTTTGCTTTAAGAAAATGGTGGCTGATATAGAAACAAGTTGTGTACTAAGGTGAAGGCATTTAATGAAATGGTCCTTTATGTTTCATTTTGCAAGCTATTACTTATACTTGTTTATTTGTACAAAGATATTTTATTTTGTACTTTGTTTATGTTCTTTCCTTGCATACTACTTTACAGGCAACATAATATACTTGTCTAGTTGTCTCGGCTGTACAAAAATGGAGATGGTTTGATAGTATCTATCTTATGTACTAAAGGTATTTGTATTTGGTTTGGTTTCATACTTGATATTTGTATTTATCACTTTGGGCTGCAGCTTACATGCTTGTCCTTTATTTTAAATTGAATTTGAAATTCTTTTCTTTTGTTTGCTTTATACATAGATTTGTTTACTTGTCTTCTTTTACAATCTAATACATTTATTTCTCTGCTTTGCCTTTGTTATTTATATAAATGAAGTTATGTTATGTTCATATTATCTATGTGTTTATTTTTTTTCCTATTTTACAAATCTATATAATTCATCTTATATATCAATGTTTTTTTTAATCTTTATTCATAGCTTAAGTATTAATTGTTATTACTTTATAAAATAAGCGAACTTGTATTTTTATTTCACTTTTGTAGTCTACTCTATTCGTTTAAGCTGAGATGAAAGTTGTAGAAGTGATATTTTTATTTTACTGATATATTTATTTTTATTTTTAAACCATTTATTTACAATTTAAACACAAATCAAATATATATTATATTATTTCAAATTTAATCAGATATGTTCAAATACAGATATATATTCTCATATATACAAGAATTTAAATTTTTAAACGATTTATACAAATATACTTGGATATCGGGGAAACTCGCATCACCTTATCGATTTATTTCACAAATATTAATTCAAAAATTAATAAATTATCATTTTAAATATTTATAAAATTCGGGGTCGTTACAGACTTCCCCCCTTAAAAGAATTTCGTCCTCGAAATTGCCAAGGAGACAGAAAGATAGACGAAACAGGATTTATCAAATCAACTGAACATCTGTTCTGCATTTGGCTTACCAAATCAGAATATCAATAACAGATACAAGAACGAATCTGTTTAACACTTCGCAAGATATTCGGGTTATCCAGATCTACGAAATATACAATGGCATTGGTTAGTTCAAAGTGATAACTAGCCATTCGTAGAACATATCCGGACCCAAGGAATAGATAGATAGATGGATACGATTTCAAACTTTTTAGTTTAAAACTAAAATATACCTATCAACCATAGCAACCAATGCAAACAATTCATCCAAACAAACAATTTTGGCTTATCCGGAGTTTATGTCCCATATTTATATATCGAATTTCTTCCTGGATCTACCAGGAACTATCGAAGAATTGAGAAAAATGACGAACAAAAGAGATCGATAGAGAAAAGATCGCTTCCTTGTTGTTACAGAGTATTGACCATTTCTAGTCGTATTCCCTCTATCCCCTATCTCATCCTCTTCTTGCACTCATACTCACTATCAGTGGATAGTAAGAGAATTTACTGAAGCATATAGATAGATATCTGAGGAATACTCATTCTAGAGTTTACTTCACTCTATCTCTAATGAGTTACTTAACGTGTTACACTCCTGAGCTAAAGTACAACCTTAGCTCTGATACCCCATGTAACGTATCGGGTTTTGCCCGCTCGAAAATCAATATCTGTACTTCACATTGTACTAGAATGCCGCAGATTCGATCGTTCAAATCCGATTCGCTGGAGCTATAGCATACTTAAGTAAATAACACAGCGGAAGAAAAGAATAATACATTGATATATAATATCTGATACAACAGAGTGATACAATGAATATCAATATACATCAGCGATATGATACAACAAATAGCAGCGGAAAAGAAAAGATAACAACAGCAGCAGATAGAATATCTCCAATAGAAATGATAACTCCAATATGATCTTCAGACAAGAATGAATCCACAACTCCAAGATAAGCAACTCCGATGAATGAACTAGCTCCAGATAATCTACTAAACCTGAATATCTGAAAAGAAACCCAACTCTAGACTGCTCGTGTGGAAAATTATGAGCACCCAGAGTTTAGGAAGGGAACAATAAACTCCGGATCAGTCATGGGACTGGTGTGAGCAACAAAAACAGTTTATCTTTAAACAAACACAAAAGGTTTTAAAACATTGAAATCCGCAATGCTTTTTGAAAATGAAACTACCATAAGACCTCCTGCCACACACACAATGCAAACGCAGAATTGGATGAGATTTCTTCTTATGATAGTCAAAGATGCTTACTACGTAAAATCATCTTGATATTATTATTAGTGCATAGTGCAGAAAACATTTCGAAAGTATAATATTAATCTTAGCCAGCATAGGTACCATTATACTATGCCTACTATAGCTACCATATTAGATGGCAGGTTCTACAACTAAAACCGTACAAGTCACGTATTGTTTCTTTGGATTTCCAACAAATGGTCAGGCTAAGGAACTTCCTTCCGCCGCATGGGATCGCCTCTGGCGGGACGTCCCGAGAGACAAACTGCTCTCTGCCAAACAAAGCCGGGTTACCCCTGTAACAGGTAACTCACGAATATGTCATCACCCGGTCCTTTGGGACCTTTATCCGAGGCCTCGGTAACCAACATCACACATCATAAAGAAAGTGTATCCACATGAGTAAGTATCAGGGCTCCATACCATAATACCACCCCTTTCCAGAAGGAAATGACATACCCTAAAGGGCGCGACCCTCATAACCTTGCCGCAACATTCCTGTTTCGACCATTTCCGGGTTGTGAGGCTCGACGAAGTTTCGTCCACAAAGCTACGCTTTGTCACAAAGCCATGCTTTGGGTCAACAGATGATCAACCTATGATCACAAAGATAAATGATCAAACAAATGATCATATCACAAATGATCAAACACTGATCATCACACAGCAACACTCAGCATGTCACATTACCAAATTGGGATATATCGCTGATAACTTCAACTACATCACCTCTGAGCTCGTACGTCTCAGAGAAGGGTGTTAAGCTAAGAGAATAAATTCTCCGCCACCAACAGAAATGTATTTGAAAGAGATCGGCTTTATATCTCAAAGTGTAATGTCAGACATGTATCCATACAAGTCTGTTCCGGGATCGAACAGAACCGAAGGCACTTCTCACGAAGCCCTTGCAATTCCAGATAATTTCCAATCACGTCCGGACTTCCCGTCACAAAAGAGTGATATAAATCTCTATACCGGCGCGACTCAGTGCAGAGACATTCGACAGGTTGTCCTTTCATTTTCGAAAAATATCCGGTCTTCAACACCGGTCTTCAAATGCTATCCATATCGTCGAATCACTTATTCGGAATGGGTTATGTGACACAAAGGTCCTCTCCCGGCTAAACCGAATAGTGAGCGCAATATTTAAAAATATACGGATATTGGGATTTCAATTAAGTCACAACTTAAACCCAAACTTTCTTTTCAAATGGTTTAACAAATTACCATTTTAATCTTTTAAACAAAAAGATTCATTTTAACAACCTTCAATGGTTTAAAACAATTTCCACACTTTAATCTTTTGAAACAAAAGATTCATTCACAGATTTTCCAAATCAATTTCCATTTCAATTTAACTCGTTAAATCTTTAAATCAAAGATTTAACTCATAGCTTTCAAAACAATTTCATTTCAAATGGTTTAAACAAATCATCATCTTAAATCTGTTAAAAATAAACAGATTCAATTCATAGTTTTCAAAAAGAATTCATTCATAACTTGGAAAATCCATTTTTCAATTCAATCTTGAAATTCCTTTAATTAAACTGGAATTTCATTTCTTATCTGAAAGCTTTTATCATTTGAAAACAAACAGTTTTCATTTTTGGAAATCTGATTCATTTATACGAATTAAAGTTCTTGTGTTAAATCCAAATTCTCAAAATTTTACATTTAAAATGGTTTGAATTCATATAAACACATTAATAAGTTGAACAGCCTTTTTAAACCCTAGTTCCCAAATCATAGGATTCAATTTCAAATATTGAATTCAAATTTAAATCAAATTATTTAAATTTTCAAAACTCGATTAAGTTATCCAAAATAACTTTTATCTTTGAAATTCCATTTCCAAGGCTTTTCACTTTAAACCCAAATTTCCAATTTCAAAATCAATTGAAATTAAAATTTCAATTTCAAAAATATTAACTTTAAATTATCTGTGACTTAATCGATTTCCACGTGAAATCCATATTTGTGTGTGTAAAAGTGTAGTCCAGGGGTTTAACACACCATAGTGCAACATCAATCATCACATAACAAAATACAGGATATAGTTGATAAGCGATATAAACTATACGCTTATCGTTCATTCACAGATCACAGATATATATCACAGGTAAGTAAACTACAGATCACAACATAAATCAGGGTGTATCACAAAGCATCATATATCAGGGATATCAAACAATTAAATCATCCAATAGAATCCAAACATTCACAAGTAAATTTATTAATCAACTGATTAACTTAAATCGGATGTATCAATTACTAATCTGGTTAATTATCCTAATTTAATTACAAATTATTTGAAATAAATCTTTCTTTCAAAATTTATTAGTTAACCTTTAATTATTAACTAATCATTTCTTAATTAATGAATTAGTTAATCTTAATTAATCACAATTATTAGTTAATCCTTTAATTTATTAACAAATAATTTACCCCAGTTTCAAATCATCATTTAATTAATTACATTCAGTAATTATCTATTAATTACTTTTCTAAGTAATTTTATTCTCCCAATTTGTTAAATGATTGTTCTAGATTAATTAACTTAAGTAATTAACTTAAACTAATCCGATTAACTCAATTAACTACACTGAACAATTCATTCCTTAATTACTTAACACTTCCACAATTGATTATTATTATTAATTAATCCAAATTTATTGTTAAAATAAATCACATTGATTAATTATTTAGGTAATCTTAGTTAATGACCTACATCAACTATTAAATTTCTCTAATTACTCTTCTAATGAAATTCACTAATATTATTTATTATTGATCATAGATTAACTAACCATTAAGAATCCATTCCTTAATGAATTATAAATCATTAATCTTCATTCCTTAAAGAAAACTCATTTCTCATTTATTGATTTAAATTTCACTTAAATATGTTTGGAACATTATTTCATTTTTCCTTGAAAAGTTCATTTTAAATTTTTAAAGTTAAACGATCACCAATTTAACTTTAAATCACTTTATAAACTAACTTTAAAAAAAACTTTAAATTATAACTTAAAGCAATATTTTGCTAGGAAGGGATTTAAATCAAATTCCCTTTAATTTAAAATATTTAAACTTATTTAAATTATTTAAATTTTTAAACTTCCTTTCTTCAAAAAAATCTGGAATTAAATATTCCTTAGACTCGGATTAACTTGTTTTGAATTTTAAACCCAACATTATAAATCTGGAAACCAGTTACAGGTAAGAAAAACTGGGAAACAAATATTTCCGAGTCCCCTTATTTTACTTCGAGTAAAATATAAATTTACTCGAGCCAAACAAAGGCCAACTCGAGTAAATCTCGAGTTCACTTCCCCAGCCTTAATTCGAAACCACCAAAACAGCTTCACCAGACAATCACTCCACCGTGCACGTGCACGCCTCCGATCGCCACTTCCGGTCGACCACGACCATCTCCACAAATCGGCTATCACTTCCACCTCCTATCCCAGGCCTCCGTTCAACAATTCAAGCTCGAGATCGAATTCGAGTCTCACAATCAACCTGGACGAAAACAGCAGCCCCACTTCAAAAGCCTGGCAGCACCACGTTCAAGCAGCTCCGACCACCAGAAGCCACCAAACTCCGGCCGTAGCCTCGTCTACCTCCCCTCTACAAAACCCCAAAAGCACGCTACGCTCGATCAATCATCGACGTCGAACGAGACGAAATGCCAAAGCCCACTAAAACTAGGTTTACGAGAATGAAAACGTTGCCATCGCCTCCACGTTGGTCTGACCACACTTCTACTATTTTTTCCAACACCACACATCACTCCTCTGTCTCCATACCAGAACTCGACAACTCTAGACGACGAGATCGTCCATGGCAGCTCAAAAAGCTTAAAACAGACGAACTAAAACTGCTCTTCACCCCCTTCTTTAAAAATTATAAATCTTGTCTTAAAAATCTTGTTTTTGTATATAGTTTCACCTTGTACACCTGATTTCCTAAAACAAGAAAGTTGTTTTAAAACTTATTTGAAGTTGAACTTTGTTCTTTTGGTTTCCAGAGTCGATTTCAAGTTGATTTAACTTAAATAAATTTTTAACACCTAGATTATAGTCAAACAAACTGTTTTTGTTTACATCTTACATTCAAACAATCATTATATCAAGAGATGGTGTTTGTTTACCAATCTACTCAAGAAAATAAACAACATATAACAGAGTACATAATAACAAGTGTACACATATACACAGATTTGCACAAAACACATATCTACAAAATATATCATCACAGAGAAAAGCATGGTCCCAATTAGCTTAAGTTATGTTTTAAGAAAAATGTTACTCACCGTGCTTTGAAGAACAAACAGAGCTTCTTCTCATTTGAACCAAGCTTTGAACTTCTAGCTGCAACCTTTCTTTTAATCTATGATTTGTAGTTGATTGTTTTAATTGAATTGTTGCTTAAGTTTTGGAAAAAATGGTTACTTAGTTTTCTTTTCTTTTTAAATGATCGAACTGAGGGAAAGAAGCTCCCAAGATGATATGTATAAAGTTGAGTTTACAGGTGATGATTTTTATTTGTTTGTATAAAGTAGGATCAGAGATTTTTTTCCTTTTGCTTTAAGAAAATGGTGGCTGATATAGAAACAAGTTGTGTACTAAGGTGAAGGCATTTAATGAAATGGTCCTTTATGTTTCATTTTGCAAGCTATTACTTATACTTGTTTATTTGTACATAGATATTTTATTTTGTACTTTGTTTATGTTCTTGCCTTGCATACTACTTTACAGGCAACATAATATACTTGTCTAGTTGTCTCGGCTGTACAAAAATGGAGATGGTTTGATAGTATCTATCTTATGTACTAAAGGTATTTGTATTTGGTTTGGTTTCATACTTGATATTTGTATTTATCACTTTGGGCTGCAGCTTACATGCTTGTCCTTTATTTTAAATTGAATTTGAAATTCTTTTCTTTTGTTTGCTTTATACATAGATTTGTTTACTTGTCTTCTTTTACAATCTAATACATTTATTTCTCTGCTTTGCCTTTGTTATTTATATAAATGAAGTTATGTTATGTTCATATTATCTATGTGTTTTTTTTTTCCTATTTTACAAATCTATATAATTCATCTTATATATCAATGTTTTTTTTTATCTTTATTCATAGCTTAAGTATTAATTGTTATTACTTTATAAAATAAGCGAACTTGTATTTTTATTTCACTTTTGTAGTCTACTCTATTCGTTTAAGCTGAGATGAAAGTTGTAGAAGTGATATTTTTATTTTACTGATATATTTATTTTTATTTTTAAACCATTTATTTACAATTTAAACACAAATCAAATATATATTATATTATTTCAAATTTAATCAGATATGTTCAAATACAGATATATATTCTCATATATACAAGAATTTAAATTTTTAAACGATTTATACAAATATACTTGGATATCGGGGAAACTCGCATCACCTTATCGATTTATTTCACAAATATTAATTCAAAAATTAATAAATTATCATTTTAAATATTTGTAAAATTCGGGGTCGTTACACCTTAGCCTAACCATTTGTTGGAAAATCCAAAGAATCAATACGAGCCCTTTACGATTGCAATTTGTATAACCTGTCTCCTCAGGCGGCATCTATAGCAGGCATAATATAATGGTACCTATGCTGGCTAAGATTAATATTGTATTTTCGAAATGTTTTTGTACACTATGCACTATTAATAATATCAAAAGAGTTTTCTTTTGCGTAGTAAGCATTTTTTACTGTCATAAGAAGAAATCTCCTCCAAGTCTGCGATTGCATTGTGTGTGTGGTGGGAGGTCTTATGGTAGTTTCATTTTCCAAAAGCATTGCGGATTCCTATGTAAAATTCTTTTGTTGTTTGTTTTAAAGATAAACTATTTTTGTTACTCACACCAGTCCCATGACTGACTCGGAGTTTATTGTTCCCTTCCTAAACTCTGGGTGCCCACAATTTTCCACACGGGCAGTCTAGAGTTGGGTTTTTCAGATAATTAGGTTTAGTAGATTATCTGGAGCTAGTTCCGTTTTGATGATCAGGACTGACGTTGCTTCTCTTGGTGCAACGTGATGATGGTTCGAGCTTGATGTTGGAGTGGTTGGACTCAGCCTCTCTGACTGATCATTTGGAGTTATTACTTCTGTTATTTCCGCTGTATCATTATTTATCTCTGATATTGTTGTATCATATTGATATCATTGTTGTATATCATTCTGGATATTGTATTTATTGGAGTTGTATATGATATCATTGTTTTCTTTCTTCCGATGTGTTGTTATACTTAATGGTGTTATAAGCTCCGGTGAACCAGATTCGGCGTTTGAATCTGTGGCATTTTGAGTACAAGGGAAGTACGGGTGCCGATTTTCGAAGGCCGAGTTCAGGATCCTCACACCTGGAGCTTCGTGCAGCCAAGGAAAAGGAGGCCGCGACGCTCGAGTTGAAGGGAAGGGGAAGGCATGGTCACGAATGGCAAGGCAGTGGTGAGTATCGAGGTCGCGTTTGGGGTAGGGGCTCGTGCGATGTTGGCGTGCATTTGATTTAGGGTTGAGGGCATGGGCGTTGGCAATGGCAGGGGTTTAGGAAGGTGCGGCTTCGGGCCTTGATGCAAGGGGATTTCGTCGTGATTGTGGTGGTCGAAGTAGGCGAGTGATGTTGGAGCAGATGTTAGCAATCGTAGATTGGCAGTGATGAAGGCGAGTCCGATTTGATGGCATTCGACTTGAGGGTTTGTGCGCGTGTGGGATGGCTGTCAGCGATCGAGGGCAAGTGGAGGGTGGCGTTAGGAGGAGTTGGATGGAGGAAAGGGTTTGATTCGACCTGGAAGTGTATTCGCGATTTTGAATCGGGATTAAAGAGGAAAAATGTAGGTAATTAACTTTAGTTACTATAATTAGTTAAAATGAAATTTTATTTAAAATTGGATTATTATATTGGGAATATCTTATCATGCGAGGTCCAAAAATCATGAAATGAGTTGCGTTGGAATCATTATGGAAAACACTAAAATTTGGAATTTGGTTGGAATCATTTGAAGTTAGTGGGAATTTTAAATTAAATGGAATGCTATTCAATTTAATTTAGAATTGGAACGATTAGCAATTTCAAAAATCAAGGTGAGAATTTCTCAGTCTTTTGGATTGCCATGTTTAAATTTAAATGTTTAGATTAATTGATGCTTGATTGGATTGATAAATTATAATTATCTGTTGGATTAGCATATATGTATATAGTAGTATGTATATATTAGTAGTTGGAGTGATATTCCCGCATATTATAGCGGATGGGACCCTATGCGCCCAGCATTATAGCGAATGACCCTATATACCGCGATATCCCCCTCGAAGGGATTGGTATTTTTATTATTGTCTAACATCTGTGGATGCAGGGAAACAGGTTGGAGGGATCCAACTGGATTCCTCAAATATATTTAGTGTTTTTTTTCATATATATAATAATATATGATGTGATTGAATAATCTGTTGGATTATTGTGTGTTGTAAATTTTTAAATGTTATAATAGCATGGAAATTAACTTGGGTATACTAAATTACATAAATATTATTTTTATTTATTAAGGAATATAAAAGAGATTTTTAATATAAAAATATATATATCGAAAATTTGGATTATTTAAAAGAGATTGATTTGAATAAGCAAAAATTGGTTTTTGATTGTACAAAATAATGCGGGAAAAACATATTAAATAGAGATTTTAAAATAAACTATATAAAAGAATTTTTAAGACTGAATTTTAAAATGATATTCAAAAAATAATATGGAAAGAAGTTGAAAATGATATTTAAAAATAGATTGGCAAAAATGAATGGAATTTATAAATTGGAATTTTATAAATGAGATTATTTTTAATGGAACTCAAAGGAGTTATAAATATTTATAAACATGTTTATAAATAAAGGAATTGATATCAAATTATAAATTGGAAATATAAATTTACAGGGAGAATTTATATTTGAATATGGAAATAGGGTGAGAGGAAAATGGTGGATACTATTTTTGAAGTGAAAATGGTTAAGGAGACCGAAATGGAAGTGATTTGATGGAAATCGAGAGGGATTATAAATTTAAAATTTGATTATTGAGATTTAAAAATATATTTTTATTACTAAATTAAGTTTTTATTTGAAAAAGGAAATTTTTATTTATTAAACTATGTAATTTAAAGTTAGTTAGTATTGAAGTACTTCAGAAGTGATTTTTTTTCAAATACTTAATATTTACTTTAATAAATCCTAAATTTTAAAACCTGCTTTTAAAAGTGATGTTAGAAAAAGTGTTTCAATATTTTATATAATTATTTGAACAGGTCAAAAAAAATAAATTATTATTATTATTATTCTTTTAAATACTTATTTTTATTTACATTTGTATATATATGGAGTTTTGAAATGGTTTAAATTTACTTATAAATCTTCTCGAGAGTTGGAAAAAGGGTTATTTATTAGATGGGACTTATAAGAGAATTCTCAAAATGAAATTTGGGAAAAAGTAAGAAAAATTCCGAAGTAGTTAAATAAAAGTAAGCTTCGAAAAGTGAAATAGAATTCATAAAAGAAGTAGAATGGGAAATTGGAGTTATAAGTAAGTATATTTGACTTTGGAAATTTTGTAGGGAATTAATTAAAGAATTCCGAAACTCATAAAATTCATTGTAAACGAGTTAAGAAATTTACAAATAAATTTGTAAATGATTTTGAGAAAAAGAAATAGGAAGAAAATGGAATACTTCCTAAGTGTATAATATAAAATGAAGTGGAAAAATATTCAAAGTATTCGGAAGGGGTGGAAAAATTCCGTTGAAAATATAAGGATTTGAAAACTGTTTTCAAATGTTGAAGTACTGGAAGTAATATCTTATAAAGATAGTTTGCAATAAATTTTGGAAAAGTTTGAAATAAGGCATGATGTCTGTTTTTGGATGTGTATTGATAGTTAAATAACCGACTATCAATTTATGCAAATTTCATTAATCGTTTTGAAGAGGCCAGAATCGGATTTAAATATCCGAAAACCACTTCGATCCGGTTTGAACGCTATGAATGAATACCATGAAGATATAAAAGACGGTGATTCGGTTTGTCCAGACCCATGACAACCTGTATGGATGAATGCTATCAGAACATCGTCGTTGGAGGATGATGAGCATTCTAAGTGAAATTATTCTTGAAAGGTAATCGTAGCCTCTAGCCTCAATAACCGGAATGGCTGAAAATCAAGGGGTATGTAGTAAGGCTAAGTGGGTCATACCCAATTAGGGTATGTTATCACCATTCTAGATAACCTCAGATATATATTATATGGATACGGTGCATGCGAAAGAGCTCTCGATAAGGGTGGGAACACCCGAGGTGATAACATATTCGGTTCTATCCAGATTAGGGATAAGGCCGATCCTGTGTTGTAGGGGATCCCGGTGAGGTCCTCGGTACAATTTTTCTAGACGTGTACCGTGATAGGTGTACCCTAGTGCCTAGTCATTATATGGAATTCAATCTCCAATAAGCGCCGTACGGTTTTGATTATGCCCAACTATGCTGAAACGTGAGATGCAAGCATTTCGGCTATTTTCTATTTACTTGATTTAGACACTACTATAATATCAGATGGATTTGATAAAAATGTTTTGGTTATCGTAAGGTAAAATCCCGTCGTGTTTATGTGTGGCGTGGTCTTACGAGATACCTTTGTTTTTCAGAGGGTTTTGAAAAATAATAGTAATAATTCAAATTGAGTGTGTTTTATCATGCTGGTTTTCCAGACTGACTTGAGTGTTATTTTATTATAATGCTCGGGTTAGACCGAGTATTACAGATTCTGGATAGGATGCTATGGAGCTCAGGAGATGAGCAAGATGACAAAGACATATTTCCATATTTAAATTGTATTTTCGCTGTGTATGTTATGTATGTGAGGACAAGTTATTAAACTGTCCAGATTGATTGTTGTCTATTGTACTCTGATAATGGGATGTATATTAGTAGTATAGCTCTTGTATTTAAAATATGTTATTATATATTATATTTTGTTCACTGCGATAGTGAGACTCTATGTTGTTCTTTTCTGTTTCTTCTTCTATCTTTTCTTCTTCACCCCTAATGATCTGGGGTTTCCGGCACTCGTTTGTTCGGCATTCTATATAGTGGACATATTGATGTCAATTTTCGAGGGTCGAAAATCCCTGGTCCATTACAGAGAGCATCATAAGAGTTGATGTAATGACACATCTTTTCGACCCTCGAATACCAACACTAATACATCCACGATATTCACATGTCGAGCACTCAAGTACTAGAAAAACGAATTGTTAGGGTAAAATTAAAGGAAAATGAAATAGACCCAGAAAGAAGAGAATATCAGAATTTCACAGTGGAATGATAATGTATAATACCGAAGTAAAGTATAAAGGATTACTCCGATACAAAAAATTCAAAGTCAAAAAACCGAAGTACCTTCATCAGCCTAGACAGTTGTAACAACATGTCCTCACAAAGCTGGTACATGAAATAGTGATGTAGTGGAAAGAAGAATACTACGGTAGGTGAAACATCCAGCTCATCTTCTCAAGCTCCAAGAACATAAACGAAAATCTGTCTTTCTCAAACTACTCAAAAGAGTACATGAGGAATTTATGGAAAACAAAAACCAAGCGTCGTATGAGAAACTCAAGAAATATGTATACAACATACAATAGTATTTTTGAGACTGCATGGAATGCCATAACAGTTATTCCCTCAGAAGCTCCACCATCTAATAAGTACATAAGGTGATATAATAGATAATGTCTAGGGTGTAGGACATAAATATTATAACATAGCGGGAATGGTTACATTGGTTACATTCAACGGCAAATTAGGAGTACAATCAAATCTGATAAGTAGGGGTGAACGTTCGGTCGGTTCGGTCGGTTTTGAGGTAAAAAATATCAAACCGAACTGAAACCGAAAAAATCAAAACCGAACCAAAATAATTTAAGTTAATTTGGTCGGTAACAGGTTTAATCTAACTAAAAAGGTAAGTAAGTTAAATTATCATAAATTATTATTCAAATGATTGATTCACTTAAAGGAAAACATAAATTTATGTCCAGAGAAACAATTTCGAGTACTTTTTTAAGTTTATAAGAAAAATTAACATGTTTTCAGTGGATAAAGTTTGGTTTTTATTACTAAACAAATTATTAAGAGTATTACAATACCATGAATTTGGATAATATAATAAAAGTTTGGTTAAGTCGGTTAAACCGATAACCAAAATAAAATTAATTTACAAACTGAATTCAAACCGATACAATTTCTTAACCGAACCGACCGAAACGAACCAGTTTGATCGGTTAATTCGGTTTGAACCGAATATTACTTACCCCTACCGATATGGAACGATTGTATAATGGATTTTCCATTGAAGACATCCCTAGATAAACTGAGGCCAGCCTCCTGACAAGGGTCAAAAAGTAAGTCTAAGCACCGTGTATCTCTAGATACAATATACCATTAAGGTAAACAAAACTAGCGCACACGCGAACGAATGATCCCAAACCATGTGGAACCAAGTACCATCAACTCCTACTGGCCAACAATCGATAAGTATCTCTAGATATCGAGTTGATGTACCCCGCCCTGGGGTACCAAATCCTAGACCTGTGCATCCTTCTCTGTTTTTTATCATGGAATATATTAGGTATTAAATTTCTTTGAATTTTGTTTAAGGAAATAACTTAACACCAGAAATATGCTTACTAATACCATATAAAAATTTAATCAAGTTTAATAAATAAACATGTTGCTTAACACCACTTCTATAGCTCTATTTCTTCACTCAATAACTAAGGATGTAACTATTTACATCCACCTAAACACTCACTAATGCCACTTAAACATGTAATAAAATTAAATCATAAAAATTACTTCATACATCCACCTTTAATTTAAAAGAGGATTTAGAAGTACACAAATAGAAATAAAATGAAATATAAACCTCAAACATAATTATTTTTCATACTCTTAATCATTAGTTAGTGGAAAAAAAATTAGGATGAACAACATAAGTAAAAATATTTCATAAATTCATACTAGAAGTTGATGCATTAACGTATCTAATTATATTTAGAATATGCATGTAAATTAATATATTTTTACTCTGCTAATGTTTTAGGGAATGATAATGATAATTGAATATATTTGACTATATCATACTACTTTCTATTACAACCACTTTCAACATTCTTTTATTTTCTTATTGAAATAGCAACAAATAATAAAGATCAAATATTTTTGGTTGAAGTACCGATAAATGTTCTTACTATGTTTTAAAATAGTACCAAATTTGAGCTAAAAATTATTCCTTACTATGTTAGTCATAGTTAGGGTTATATAATTTTGAAAAAACGAAAATCTACACGCGATTAAAGTCGATGACACCATTGTCATAAAAAAATTAGTTAGATTCATATTTATTAATGAAGCATTAGATGAAAAATAGGAATGACCATGAAAAAATTGGTTGAAGAAATTTTTATTTCATCATTTGAAAAGGAAGAGAGAGGAAAAGTCAAGTTATTGTTATGGGAAAATAAAAAACAAAAACCTGTGGGTGTAGGTGAGTGAATGAAGTATTTGAGCGAGTGAGCGGATAAATGGGTGAGAGAAGTGTTTAAATGGGTGTAAATAGTATCATCCATAATTACTCATCAAAACTTTTCTCGAATGTTAAACATCTCGATCAAATTTCAAACATGTAAAACCCTAAATTCCAAAATCTCTTTTGATCAAATTTTCAATTTTAGATACTAATTAATGCACCGCATCAAGCCATGCCAAGAGAGGAATCGACGAAACATACCTTAAGTCACGAACAACCTCCTAAAGTCCAAACCCTAAGTCGGAATTTCTTCGATCCATCATACGTCGCTCCGCGACTTAACTCCATCGCCGATTACTAAGTCGCTCAGGACATACGACCTATGTAAGTCACAGAAACCCTAGGTTGTCCGCTCTTTAACTTCTTATGCCGTTCCATCAAGCTGTAAATCGCTTCCACCTAGGTCAGTCCAGAATTCCTTAGGTCGCAAGCAAATCCTTAAGTCGAAGCCACTCCAATAGGTCGCAAGGTCCTTATGTCGCTGCTTGCTTATGTCGTTACTTCCCTTATGTCACTGCTTGCTTATGTCGTTACTTCCCTTATGTCACTGCCGTGTTTCCTTTGAGTCGCTCCTGGATGCCGAAGTTTGTTGAGTCGCTGCTTGGTTTTATTTGTCGTTGTGATGTATTGTTTCTTAAGTCGTTTGGTGATGTTGTTAAGTCGTATGATGTTGTAACTCGTATGTTGTTAAGTCGTATGATGTTGTAACTCATATGATGATTAAGTCGTTTGGTGAACTTAAGTCGTATGTGTTGAGTTAAGTCGTGAGTCGCATGTGTGTGTTGTAATTTCCTATAAATAGGGGTGTGTTGTCATTTGTAGGGGAGGTTAAAAAAATTTGAATAAAATTTGTTGAGAGCTTTGTGCCTCCATTAAAATTGGAAGTTGAGTGTGATCTCCTTTCTCCATCTTTGGATATTCGAGTGCACTCGAATCAACGAATTTGAAGCCGATTCACGGAATCTCGTGCGCGAGATCAACATCGAAGAATCGTAGATCTTCTAACGCGGAATCGTGCGCGATCAACGTGTTGAAGATAGCTAGAATCCGGTATCTCGAGAGATCAACGGATTTGGGCACTTGGGTATCATCAATTCATCAATTTATCTTGTTTCATCGATTCATTCTTTTGCAATTCGTCATTGGATCCTGGATAGATTTGACCGCTGGTTTAGATCTACTTCCGTGCTGCATCATTTGGTATCAGAGCTAAATCAGAGACGGAAACGAGACTGTTTTAATGATTATGCCTCCGAGACGTGCTAATCGCCATCAAAATGTTGAAGATTTGTATAGAAGACAAGAAGCTGAGCAGATGGAGCAGCGTATCAATGAAAAGTTCAATGAAGGTATTGAAAAATTGGAGAAATTGATGATCGACAAGAATCAAAATCAAAGGAGAACGTCACCAGTTTCGAACCAGGGTGGAAACAGGGTTTCGCCATCGGTTTCGGAAGAAAGGAGGATGTCACCCCAGTCTTATCGAGATAGGAGAGAATCATCAGTTTCAATGATGCGAGACCACCATGGGTACCGTAATGAAGAGGGAAGAACTCAACATGGTTTCGAAAATGAACCATATCGTGATGCTAAAAGACAGGGTAGAAGGAATATGTGTGGATGTAGAGATGTAGATGGTCGGGATCGATATCGAAATACATTTGATTTTGATGAAGATGGTGATGAAAGTAGTATTCATTATCGAAATCAAGGCCAAGTGCGAAATCAATATCGGGATTCAGAAATTGATCATAAATGGGAGTCAGGTATGAGGATGGAAATTCCAGAATTCAAAGGTGGTATGCAAGCAGAAGAATTTCTTGATTGGTTATCGAATGTTGAAGAAATTTTAGAATTCAAGGATGTGCCTGAGAATCGCAAAGTCCAATTAGTTGCTACAAGACTAAGGGGAAGAGCTATGGCTTGGTGGCAACAAACTAAACTAACTCGGGAGAGAATGGGAAAATCAAAAGTTGTCACTTGGGAGAAGATGAGGAAAATGATGAAAGCGACTTTCTTGCCATACAATTATCAATCTCTTATGTATCAACGTTTGCAGAATTTGAGACAAGGGACGAAGACAGTGAATGACTATGCAGACGAATTCTATCAATTGATTGCAAGGAATGATATTATGGAAACCGAGGAACAGCTAACGGCTAGATATGTTGGAGGGTTGCGAATGCAAATTCAAGACATGGTTAATATGTTTAATCCAATGTCTGTTGCTGAAGCACATCAGAAAGCTCTAGCTTGGGAGAAACAAAGGAGACGAGGAAGTGGTGTGTTTACGAGTTCCAACAACCTGAATAAGGGTGCTAGTAGCAGTGCTAATGTTTCCAAGGCAGTCAATAAACCAATTGTCAATGAAGCCGCTAAAGAGAAGGTCACTAACAGTATCAAGTGCTATAATTGTCAGGAGTTTGGCCATAAAAGTAATGATTGTACAAAGCCAAAGATGAGAGCATTAGTTGCAGAGGAATGTGAGTATGAGGATGTGGAAGCTGAAAATGATTATTCTCAACCACCGAAGTTTGATGAAGATGAAGAAGTTGTGTCAGGAGACGAAGGGTGTAACTTGATGAGGATGAGGTCTTGTTTAACGCCAAAGCATGAGAATGATTCTAGTTGGCTGAGAAGCAATATCTTTCAGTCCACATGTACTATCTTGGGAAAGGTTTGTCGATTTGTTATTGATGCAGGAAGTTGCGATAACATTATTTCTGAAGAAGCCATTAAGAAGTTAGGGTTGAAGACTGAAAAACACCCTAGACCTTATAAACTGGCATGGCTAAAGAAAGGTGGAGAAGTGACAGTGGGAAGACGAGCATTTGTTACATTTTCTATTTGGAAGAAATACAAAGATGATATATGGTGTGATGTTGTCGATATGGATGTGTGTCATCTACTATTGGGAAGATCTTGGCAATATGATAGAGCTGTACAACATAATGGTCGCACCAACAGCTATAGTTTCATGTTCGAAGGTACTCAAATCACCTTAGTTCCTAAGAAGCGTGAACAAAGTGAAAGCGAGTCAGAGAAGAAAGTGGAATCAACTAGTCTATTATCTTCGAGAGAATTTGTTAAAGAAGTGGAAGATAGTGCTGAATTGTTTATGTTGATTGGGTATGAAACAAGTGAAGATCTTGAAATGCCTGCGGAGGTTAGACCGGTGTTAAATGAATTTGAAGATGTCTTTCCTGCGGAATTACCCAAGGATTTACCGCCACTAAGGGACATACAACATCAAATTGATCTAGTGCCAGGTGCTGTTTTACCGCATAGGCCGCATTATCGTATGAGTCCGAAAGAGCATGAAGAGTTGAGGAGACAGGTTGAGGAGTTGCTTGAGCAAGGGCGTGTTCGAGAGAGTCTCAGTCCTTGTGTTGTACCAGCTCTGTTTGTGCCAAAGAAACATGGTTCGTGGAGAATGTGTACAGACAGCAGGGCACTCAACAAAATAACTGTCAGATACAGATTTCCTATGCCAAGACTTGATGATCTATTGGATCAACTCAGTGGGTCTGAAATGTTTTCTAAGATCGACCTTAAGAGTGGTTATCATTAGATTCGCATAAGACCAGGTGATGAATGTAAGACATCATTCAAGACTCGGGAAGGATTATATGAATGGCTGGTCATGCCATTTGGTCTATCTAATGCACCAAGTACATTTATGAGGGTGATGAATCAAATTTTCAGACCTTGCACCGGGAAGTTTGTTGTAGTCTACTTTGATGATATCTTGATATATAGTGCTAGCACAGAGGAGCACATTCAACACTTGCGAAAGGTGTTAACTATTCTTCGTCAAGAACAGTTCTATGCAGCGACGAAGAAATGTGTGTTCATGACACCGAGTGTTTTATTTCTGGGTTATGTCGTGTCCAAGGAAGGGATACAAGTGGACTAGAGTAAAGTAGCCGCAATCAGAAATTGGCCACAGCCAAAAACTATAACAGAAGTCAGAAGTTTCCATGGGTTAGCTTCATTTTATCGCAGATTTATACCGCACTTTAGTAGTGTGATGGCTCTTGTTACTGATTGTATGAAAGGAAAGCAGTTTTCATGGACAAAAGAGGCAGGATCTGCTTTTGAACAGATCAAGGAACTTTTAACATCAGCACTGATTCTAGTGTTGCCAGATTTTCAGTTACTATTTGAGTTACATACAGATGCGTCTAAAGTTGGAATTGGAGGAGTGTTGAGTCAGAAGGGTCGTCCAATTGCTTATTTCAGTGAAAAACTTTCTGGAGCAAAGATGAGATACAGTACTTATGATGTGGAGTTTTGCTATTGTGCAGGCGGTGAAACATTGGAGACATTACTTGTTCCACAAAGAATTTGTTTTGTATACGGATCATGAAGCATTGAAACATTTACAAGGGCAGAATAAAATTGCAGCAAGGCATACATCGTGGATAGCTTATTTGCAGCAATTTACATTTGTCGTAAAGCACAAGTCTGGAGTAACTAATCGCGTCGCCGATGCATTGAGTCGGAGGAATAATTTACTAACAAATATGCGAGTAGAGGTGATGGGTTTTACTTACTTCCAGATTTGCTTACTTCAGATTCATATTTTTCCAAGATCCTAGACAAAGTCAAGCAGGGAAACATGGATGGATATATGCTGGTTGATGGTTTTCTATTCAAAAGAAATCAGTTGTGTATTCCAGATTGCAGTCTGCGAATGAAAATCATCAAAGAATTACATGAGGAAGGACACGTAGGCCGTGACTATACTATGTAGTTGATCTCAAAGTCTTATTTTTGGCCGTCAATGAGGAAGGAGGTTGAAAAGTTCGTTCAGAGGTGCCATATTTGTCAAGTCTCAAAGGGGACCGCAACAAATGCAGGTTTATATATGTCATTGCCTATATCTACTAAACCATGGGTGGACGTTAGTATGGACTTTGTATTGGGATTGCCGAGAACGCAACGTGGCAATGATTCTATCTACGTAGTGGTTGATCGGTTTTCAAAAATGGTACATTTTATCGCATGCAAGAAGATAGCAGATGCAGTTAATGTCGCACAGTTATATTTAAGAGAGATCTATCATCTTCATGGGTTGCATGAATCTATTGTATCAGATAGAGACACTCGTTTTCTAAGTCATTTTTGGATGAGTCTATGGAGAATGGTCGGGACAAAGCTGAAATTCAGTAGTGCTTATCATCCACAGACGGATGGACAGACAGAAGTTGTGAATAGATCCCTAGGTAATCTATTGAGATGCCTCGCGAATGACAATTTGAAGAGTTGGGATTCCAAGCTGTGTCAAGCTGAGTTTGCACACAACCATGCGGTTAATCGTATCACTGGGTTCAGTCCATTCCAGGTCATTTACTCAACAATGCCTAAGGGACCATTAGATTTATCTACAGTACCACAGCAGAAAGGAGTGATCAAGCGAGCTAGTGATTTTGTGAATGAATTGCAAGAGTGCCACAAGGTTGAGCAGGAATGATTGCTTAAGGCGAATGAGAAATATAAGCAATCCGCGGATATTAAGCGATGAAATGTTGAGTTCAAAAAAGGAGATTTTGTATATGCAGTATTGACTAAGGATCGATTTCCAATTGGTACTTACAACAAACTGGCTGCTAGAAAGATTGGCCCTTTGGAAATCGTAAAGAAGATTAACGAAAATGCTTATCAGTTAAGATTGCCGGATCATATCCATACTGCTGACGTTTTCAACGTCAAACAATTCCATATCATGAGAATAAGCATGTCGAAGAAGAGGAAAGTGTGAATTCGGGGTCGAATTCTTTTCAACCAGGGGAGGATGATGCAGCGCATCAAGCCATGCCAAGAGAGGAATCAACGAAACATACCTTAAGTCGCGAACAGCCTCCTAAAGTCCAAACCCTATGTCGGAATTTCTCCGATCCATCATACGTCGCTCCGCGACTTAACTCCAACGCCGATTGCTAAGCCGCTCAGAACATACGACCTATGTAAGTCACAGAAACCCTAGGTCGTCTGCTCTTTAACTTCTTATGCCGTTCCATCAAGCTGTAAATCGCTTCCACCTAGGTCACTCCAGAATTCCTTAGGTCGCAAGCAAATCCTTAAGTCGAAGCCGCTCCAGTAGGTCGCAAGGTCCTTATGTCGTTGCTTGCTTATGTCGTTACTTCCCTTATGTCGCTGCTTGCTTATGTCGTTACTTCCCTTATGTCGCTGCCGTGTTTCCTTTGAGTTGCTCCTGGATGCCGAAGTTTGTTGAGTCGCTGCTTGGTTTTATTTGTCATTGTGGTGTATTGTTTCTTAAGTCGTTTGGTGATGTTGTTATGTCGTATGATGTTGTAACTCGTATGTTGTTAAGTCGTATGATGTTGTAACTCGTATGATGATTAAGTCATTTGGTGAACTTAAGTCGTATGTGTTGAGTTAAGTCGTGAGTCGCATGTGCGTGTTGTAATTTCCTATAAATAGGGGTGTGTTGTCATTTGTAGGGGAGGTTAAAAAAATTTTGAATAAAATTTGTTGAGAGCTTTGTGCCTCCATTAAAATTAGAAGTTGAGTGTGATCTCCTTTCTCCATCTTCGGATATTCGAGTGCGCTCGAATCAACGAATTTGAAGCCGATTCACGGAATCTCGTGCGCGAGATCAACGTCGAAGAATCGTAGATCTTCTAATGCGGAATCGTGCGCGATCAACGTGTTGAAGATAGCTAGAATCCGGTATCTCGAGAAATCAACGGATTTGGGCACTTAGGTATCATCAATTCATCAATTTATCTTGTTTCATCAATTCATTCTTCCGCAATTCGTCATTGGATCCTGGACAGATTTTACCACTGGTTCAAATCTACTTCCGTGCTGCGTCACTAATCCATGGAGGAAGAGCACCATTCTAATGAGGAAGGTGTTGGGCGAATTCTCTCCACCGGACCAGAATAACCAGACCAGCCACCCTCCAAATTAAAGCAAACCAACTCCTCCACCAGAACCACCGAATCAAAGCTCCACCGGTCCACTCTATCTCACTACCGAACCAACCTGCTCCCTACCACTACCGGACCAACCCACTCTATCTCACTACCGAACCAACCTACTCCCTACCACTGTCGGACCAACCTACTCCATCTCACTACCGAACCAACCTACTCCCTACCACTGCCGGACCAACCTCACCACCGAACCAACCTCGCTGATCCAACCTCACTACTGGTTCAAACCCCACTTCCATGCATAGCCGAACCAGAGTGCTACCGGACCAAGACGTGCCAGGCCAGATCAGATCAGCCCAGGCCCACCAGTAGCTATGCATATCCAAGACCCCTACCTCCAGCCTCACTCTATAAATAGAGGGGCAGGGGTACAACAACAGGGGACAAGTTTTGAGAGCTCAAGCACGGAGAGAACTTTCAAACAACTTTCAGATACTTGTATCTAAGCTTTGTACTTGTAATCTGAACTAGAAAAGGGAAATAATATATAAAGTGGACGTAGGCACATTCTGGCTGAACCACTATAAATCTATGTGTCTTTTACAGTTTAGTCCCTGCTTTTCATATATTTGCATAGATCACCCAAATCACTAAGAACAACATAAAATCAATTAAATCAAACGACTTTGAGGTGTTTGTCCATTTTTTGTGCAAACATTTTTGGTGCTTTCACTGAGAACTAGAAGCTCGAAGCTTCAGCTTCATCCACTTAACATTTTTCCTAACAGCATCGTTCGCCGCTTGGAAAACATGCCTCCCAAGCAGAAAAAAGATGTTAACAAAGGAAAAAACATCGCATCCAGCAGTCTTCCAGATCCAGCTGTCATGGATCAAGTAAATCGTCCTCCTCTAGCAGCAGTACCAAATGAAGGACAGGCTAATCCGACCAGTCCTGCCACAGAACAGCCCGCAGCAATTACTAGGGCAGATTTAGACAGGGTTGTGGTTGAAGTAACTAACCGCTTCACATCCCAGCAGGAAGCCTTGGTGGATCATCTCATGTCACGCTTAAGGGATGCTGAAGAGTCCAACCGCAACACTGAATCATGGGGCGAGTCCCAGTCTAGAGGATCTCAGAGACAACAAAGATCTTCCTTCTTCGAAGGAGCTAACGGCAGAAGCAGCCATGGTAGGAGCCAAGATCGAGCACATCCCGAAGTTAGGCCTGAGGAAACGTTTGGAACCGAACCCAACGGGGGAGGTACCGGGTGAAGGTCAACTGTGGCTGAGCCTGTTATACTACCTAACCACGGAAATGCCAGTGAACGGGGCCGAGCTAGAGTCCAGCCCGAAGTTGGACCCGAGGAAGTGCTTAGATTAGAACCCAGCAGGGGAAGATCAAGGCAAGGGCCAACTGTAGCTGACCCTAGCATGCTCCCAGAAGACCAAAGGCAGCCACTGGAAAATATGAGGAATGATAGACGATACCATCCCTACAGGTCATCTGGACGGAATCAATCCCACGGAACAGAACCAAACTCGTTTCTATCTGCTCCAAATTCTGATGAAAGGATGGCACGCTTATTCAGAGAGTGCGTCCAACGGGAGCAAAGGGATCGAGGGATAGGCGCTAGAGTAACCAGCCCTTTCGCCCACAATATCGAAATTGCTATCACCCCCCGAGAATGGAAGATGCCAACAATGGAACCTTACAAAGAAACCTCCGACCCCGTTGTACACTTATAAAGATACACACAACATATGCTCATGAGTGGAGCAACAGAGGGAGTACTGTGCAAATGCTTTCCACTATTCTTAGCAGATCTCGCTACCTCCTGGTTCTGTCATTTACCCCAGGGATCCATCAGCTCGTGGGAAATGTTGAAAGAAAAGTTTATCAGTCAGTTCCGCATTCATGTGGAACAACCTAAGGACGCTTATTCCTTATCCAGCATCAAACAGAAACCCGGAGAGAAACTGCAGCAATACCTAACCCGATTCAATGTCGCAGCGGCCGCAGTTCAAGATGCCGATGAGAAGCTTATCCTAATGGCCCTGTGTAGTGGTGTGCATCCGGACACTAAATTTGCTAGAAGGTTGACAAAAGAAAAACCAGCTACTTTACCCGATTTCTTCCATGAAGCCGAGAAATATGTGAGGCTTGAGGATGCTGCCGTTGAGGGGCAGTCAGGACAACAAAATAAGGCAACTCACAGCAACGCCCCTGCTGTGGCAAGGGACGTTCAAAGAAATGATTCCAGAGACAATGCTGGGGGCAAGAAGGGAGAAAAGCGCCTATATCGGCCAGGATCGAGATTCGACACTTACACTCCTTTGAACGAGACCTTCGAAAATATCTTCCTTGCCACCCAAGGCGAAGTTAGATACAAACGCCCACCATACAAGAAGGAATCGGATAACGCGCAGAAGTCTGGAAAGTTTTGCCGCTTCCACGAATCTCATGGGCATGATACCAATGAATGCCATCATCTCCGGGACTTGATTGAGGAACACATCAGAAGGAAGAAACTGGAAAGCTATGTAAAAGGTAAGGACAGGAGTCCAGCTCCTGCCAATGAGAACCCAAGGCTACCCTCACCGGAGACCGGCAGTGGAAACCGCAACACTAGCGGCTCTGGTCAAGAGAATATAGTGGTCCATACCATCTCTGGAGGACCGCACATCACAGACAGAAGCTGGAAAGAGATGGAAAGATATGGAAAGTCGCTTAGAGACAATAAAGACTGTGTCAATTCGGTTATAGAAGAGCGCCACCCGAAGCGAAAAGAAAGTGATGACATCACATTCGGTAAGCGTGACCTAGAAGGAAGGCAATACCCTCACATGGATCCCATGGTTATCTCTGCCCGGCTCGGTCCCGCCGAAGTTTACCGAATTCTAGTAGACACTGGAAGCTAAGTAAATATCCTGTTCAAACATGCATTCGACAAAATGAAACTATCAATGAAGGATGTATCTCCCTGCGATAAACCACTACACGGTTTCACTGGAGATGCGAAGATGCCCCTGGGGCAACTGGACCTCTTTGTTGAAATTGGAAGCCATCCCCGCTCCGTTGTACGGAGACAGACGTTTGTGCTAATAGAAAACCACTCTGCCTACAACGCCTTCTTAGGAAGGCCAGCCTTGTCTGACTTCCAAATTGTCCTAGCCCCATGGTGCCTAAAGATGAAATTTCCAACGGACAATGGAGTAGGGGAAGTATAAGGAGACCAGGACGTTGCTTGAGACTGCTATGTGACTGAACTTCGCAACAACCACAGGAAGGATAAAGGGAAGGGTGTAGAGGTTGCCCTCTACACGAAAAGTCTAGAAGCATAGCAACTAAAGAAAGCCCCTCCTCTTCGGTATACCAGCGACCCTTTCAATGAGTTAGACCCCAAGGACAAAGAGGAGGAGGCCACCGTCGAGCCTGCAGAGGCTATGGAGTTTGTATCTGTAGACAAGCACGACTCGAGTAGACTGTTGAAAATTGGGTCCCAACTAAAAGCAGAGTTGAAGGAGCAACTCATCGACTTTCTCCGCCACAACTTGGATGTATTCGCATGGTCACACGCTGACATGACCGGAATCTCCCCCGACGTAGCATGCCACGTACTAAACATTGATCCTACCAAGGCGCCCGTAAAACAAAGAAAGAGAAGTATAGGGCAGAGCGATCAGCAGCCCTCGATGAAGAAGTAAAGAATCTACTCGCCAATGACTTCATACGAGAAGCCATCTACCCGAAATGGATCGCTAACCCGGTGCTGGTAAAGAAGGCTAATGGGAAGTGGCGAACATGTATTGACTTCTCCTACCTAAACGACGCCCGCCCAAAGGATTGCTTCTCACTTCCCCGAATCGACCAACTTGTAGACAGCACAGCCGGGCACGAGCTCTTATCTTTTATGGACGCATACTCAGGATATAACCAAATTCCTATGCATGCTCCCGATCAAGACCACACTAGTTTCATCACTGGCTGGGGTTTATACTGCTATAAGGTAATGCCTTTCGGACTTAAAAATGCAGGAGCCACCTACCAGCGCCTCGTCAACAAGATGTTTGCAAGGCTAATAGGGCAAACTATGGAAGTATACATGGATGACATGCTGGTAAAGTCAAGGAAAGCCGACGATCACGTAAGCCACCTAGGCGAGATGTTTCAAGTACTTCGCCAATATGGAATGAAGTTGAATCCTCTAAAATGCTCCTTTGGAGTATCATCAGGAAAGTTCTTAGGATTCATCGTCCATGCCAGAGGGATTGAAGCAAACCCTGAACAAGTCCGAGCGCTAAGGGATATCAAGATACCTTCCACTCGAAAGGAAATGCAAAACCTGAATGGAAAAGTGGCCGCCCTAAGCCGATTCATCTCCAAAGCAACGGACAAGTGCGTCCCCTTTTTCGAAGCTCTAAAGAAAGACAAAGGAAAGTTCGAATGGACTGACGAATGCTTAACCGCTTTCCTTAACTTAATCGAACACCTCCAGAAACCACCCGTACTCTCGACTCCAAGCGAAGGCGAAGAGTTATACCTATACCTTGCTGTGTCATCTCACGCCCTAAGCGCTGCCTTGGTAAGGGAAGACAACCGCACGCAGCGGCCAGTTTACTTCGTAAGTAAGAGGTTTACGGGGGCAGAAGTCAGATATCCTAAACTTGAGAAGCTAGCATACTATTTACTAATCACATCACGGAAACTGCGTCACTACTTCCAGTCCCATTCCATCAAAGTTCTGACCGATCAACCACTAAGGCAGGTACTCCATCGTCCCGACACTTCTGGGCGACTACTTAAATGGTGCATTGAACTAAGTTAGTATGATATCACCTATCACCCTCGCACCGCCATCAAGGGACAAGCCATGGCTGATTTCATTGTAGAATTCACTACCAACGAAGATAAGGAGCAATTGGAAATAGCAGAAGACATCAAGTGGAATCTCTTTGTGGATGGTGCATCAAACGAACAAGGCTCGGGGGCAGGTGTGGTAATAATCACTCCCAGGTGAAATAAGCTGCACTATGCTATAAGGTTGGAGTTCTCTGCCACCAACAACGATGCAGAGCATGAAGCAGTGATAGCTGGATTGGAACTTGCCTTAGAGATCAGGGCCAATTCTTTATGTCTTCATAGCGATTCTCAACTTATTGTTAATAAAATACTAGGAGAATTCCAAGCTCGAGAAGAACGACTCATAGCGTATTTAAAGAAGACCAAGTTACTTCTCAGCCGATTGGACCACTACTTAGTCAAACACATCCCTCAGGAAAAGAACCAAGAGGCCGACGAATTGGGAAAGCAAGCAAGTGTGAGAGACAGCGCCATCTTCGGAGCAGTAACCATCTCAAAGCAACTGACCCCAAGTTTTGAGCAAGTGAATCTGATAGCTGCAACCGAAGAAGCAAATTGGATGACTCCCATCCGAGACTACTTACAAAGCGGCACACTACCCAACGGGCGTAACGAAGTGAAGAAAATCTTGAGGAAAGCTTCCCGCTACACAATACAAGAAGACATCCTCTATCGGCGCGGATTCTCTAACTCGTTATTAAGGTGTGTCGCTGGGAGGGAAGCCAAGGAAATCTTATCCGACATTCATCAAGGAAGCTGCGGAGATCACACCGGAGGGCAAACTTTAGCAAAAAAGATACTCCGATATGGATATTTCTGGCCCACCTTAAGCAAGGACGCCTTAGATTTCGTCAAAAAATGTGACAGATGCCAAAAGTTTGCTAAGATTCCGTGGCTACCAACAACTGAGATTACACAAATGACCAGCCATTGGCCCTTTGCAGTATGGGGAATTGACTTAATCGGCGAACTACCAATGGGCCGAGGCGGGGCCAAATATGCTATAGTGGCAGTCGACTATTTCACCAAATGGGTGGAAGCAGAACCTCTGAATAAAGTATCTTCAGCAAAAGTTATTAACTTCTTGATCAAAAATGTTCTGTGCAGGTACGGAGTCCCACTCAAAATCATATCAGAAAATGGACTTCAGTTTGACAGCGAGGAATTCGCCAACTGGTGCCGAGTGCACGGAATTCACAAAAGCTTCTCATCCGTAGCATATCCCCAGGCAAATGGACAAGTCGAATCCGTCAACAAAATTCTGAAAACTCTAATAAAAAAGAAACTCGAAAAGTCAAAGGGCGCTTGGGTGGATGAACTCCATACGGCACTGTGGGCCTATCGCACATCTTTCGAAACTTCAACAGGGCATACTCCTTTCTCTTTGGTATACGGATCGGAGGCTATGCTCCCAGTCGAAACCATCGTGCCTTCCCACCGTAGGATCCACTATAACCCGGAAGAGAACGAAGAACTCCTTCACATGTCTTTGGATCTAGCTGAGGAGAGAAGAAATGATGCAGTCCTTAAAGCAGCGGCCCACAAGCAAAAAGTGGCAGCACAATACAACTCCAAAGTCAAGCACCGTACCTTACGAGAAGGGGATCTTGTCCTCAAGCGAATCTTCCCTCGCCCCGGAGCACTAGATCCAATCTGGGATGGACCATATGTAATTCATAAAGATCTCCATAATGAAGCTTATATTTTGTCAACAGTGGACGGAGAGGTGTTCCAGAGGGCATGGAACATCCAACACCTCCGTCGATACTTTTCTTAACTTGTACTGCCCATATGAAGTGAATTAATAAAGAGAATCAGTGGACGTAGGCCTTTTCGTGCCGAACCACTTTAAAAAAAACCTTGTCTCTTTTTTAACTTGTTCCTTTATATCTTGGCTGCTTGTTAACTTTATCCTTTTCTGTTGAACAAAATCCTATGCGCATAGCATTTCCACTCAAAGCACTCCACAGCGCAACTTCACCTGGACAAGACCTAACAGGTACTATGCGAATCTGTGCCCTCGCCAATGAGACACTTTTTGCTCCGGCATCCCTCTGCTGCGGGTTAACTCATTGCTCGCGACGGCCCTTAAAGCCAACTGTAATGAGCCGATTATAAGCCACCGAGAAGGCCGACTATAGCCGAGGCAGCTCATTACGGCGTTCGGCTCGCCGGCAACTGTGAACCGACTATAAGCCCCAACATAAGGTGTGGCCAGCCAGGAGCAGTTCACGGTTGACGATCGACACCCACGCTAGCCGGCCACAGTAAATCGAATAATACCCACGATTATGGGCCATAATGGCCCGGGTAGTTACTGTGCGCGATCTCGGCTCCGATGTGTCTTAAGTGCGGCTATGGTAAAAAAGAATTAACTCCCCGCGGAGGCGTAAGATGGGTGACAAATGTCTCCAAGACCCACAGCTAGGGAAAGTGACTACAAAGCCCGTTTGCCACGAACTTAAGCACATCGACGGCCTTCCGTGATTGGAAGTTTTACTTTTTCACATATTTCAATTTTACTTAAGAAACTTTTCTCATATCCTCTGTAACAATCCCTGAAGTACAAGACACAGAACAGGAGACACTCACTAATAGAAGCGGATACTCACAGCAAGATACTGGACCGCATCCCTTACTCGGTCACACAGGATATTCAAAGCTGCCATCTACAAGCAAAATATAAAGGGTGGTATTTCCTTCTTTCATATGTAAACACATGACTATAATTTATTCACACCTCACGCTAACATTGCAAGTCATGAAATTATGTTTTAAACAAGAACCTGACATCAAACACAATTTGATTACAAGAATATGCATAACTATATTTCTCATACAACATGTCAAAATAGCAAAAAACATTCAAAAGACGACAAAATCAGCTTAAGTTAAAGAATTACACGTCAAGAATAGAGCTATTTATTACAAGTAGCAAAAATTACAACCTAAGAGTTACTTTACTGTTTTAAGACTAACATATACAACCATGTCCAAGGTTTTAAATCTCCCCGAGATCAGTCGAGATGAAAATCCGAGATTTGGCAGCTTGGTTAGTTATAAGCCTTTTAAATATCGTCCGAGACAGCCGAGATATTTGCCCGAGATATTGGCCAAAATCCGAGATTTGAAACCTTGACCATGTCAAGTCCACAAAAAGAATTTTTCAGGTCTAATCAGGGAGCCGGCTGCGTCGGAGTCTTATCCTTGTCCTGTTGCCCACCTGTCCGGTCAGAAAAAGAATTCATTAGTGATAAGTAACCAAGTTAACAGAAAGACTAGAAAGGAATACTTACCAGCATCTGCTCCTTGATCAACTTGATCATCATCCTCCGCTTGCACACCTGTCTCCTCAGCTACAAGCAACCGCATGCCCTCCTTCACCGCCACCTTCTCCTCCTTGGTAAACTGGGCGGTAACAGCATTCATCCTAAAGGCCACGCCACCCTCCTTATCTGCCTCAACCTGGGCCTCCTCTAGAGCCCTGAGATAGATCCTAGCCATAACCCGAGGGTAATCATCCATCCAGGACAAGTTACCCTACCTCCAAGTACGGAAGTACATATCCTGGAGCATCCCCTCCATCAGCCCCTCGTTCTCTTCAAACTCCCTCGCCCGGGCCTCGGAATCCGACAACCTTGCGACGACGACATCTCTCTCCAATTGGTATCTCGAGCAGTCAGCCTGAAGGGATTTCCGCATTTCCTCCATCTCCTCCCTCAACTTGGCTTCAGCAAGCTCTGCAGCCTCAAGCTTCCCAGATAACTCCTCTATCTGCTCAAGATCCGCTTTTCGAACCTCGTCCACCGTGGCAATGGCCATATCGATCCGTTCCTTGCAAGTAGCCTCCATTTTCCGCAGTTCGGCCCGGCTGGCCTCTTCCATAGTTTTCTTTACACGTCCGGAGGCGGCCTCGTGCTGAGAGATCCGGATGGCCTGATCAGCGAGTTGCTTGGCCTGGTCGGAAACCACAAACCGCAGTCTTATGTTGGCACTCCCAATTTCCTCCCCGGCCTTGACCAATCGGGCATGATGCCCCATCAACTTCCTGGTCTCCTCAACAACCCGGTCGATATTTTCTTTAGCTTCGTTCCCCATAGCGACAACCCGAGTAGTAAGCAAATCAAGGTCCAGGGATTTGGCCTCATCAAGCACCTTTACCATAGGGTTGTAAGGAAGAAGGTGCTCACCGGTAACCTCGTCGAAGGAAATATCATGAGAACTTGGATCCAGATCAGGATGACCCGCAAATGGATTACGAGCCAAGCCAGGATAATCAATCTGAGTAACGGTAGGATTTTCAGACGGGTGCGGAGAGAGTGTGAACTCAGTATCCTCCTCCGTGATATCATGGAGAGGCTGAATTGGGGGCTGAGGACCAGGTGAAGGCTCGGATAGGGAGCGACTCCTCTTTCTCTTTTGAATATCCTCTCCAATAACCCCGAGAAGAGGACGGTAGCCGACTATATCCCCGGAACGGTGGGTCGGAGGCTTCGGCTTGGCGGAAGCTTTGGAGAGCTTGTATTGTTCAAGCCTGTGCCGAAGATCTGAGGTCTTGGCCGTTTTACCTGCTCTTGATATGAAAACCAAGTGTCACCAACATGTATTGAGCCATCATTCAAGAATTAAAAGAGTAAAGTGAAATTCACCTTGAACCACCGAAGTTGCTTCAGTAGAGGCGCTCCCGGAAGATAAATAAACGCCGGTCCCAACTTTATCGGCTCTCTTAGATTTCTCCATCTCCTCCAGACCTTCGAAGGCTTGGCGGAAAGCGTCATCCGTCCACTCTTGCATCTCGCCTACTTGCCCAGAAGACAAAGCCCCGACACCGTCGCCACCTCCGGCGCCTTCTCCTCCATCTTTGCCTTGCTCCTCCTCCTCCTCTCCCTCCTCTGGGATATCTGGACATGTGCTGGGAGAGGGACCATCAGACTTTTTGAGCTTCTTCCCCCCGGCAACCGGATGTTTTGGAAAGGGCCTCCTTTTACTGCTCTTCGATTCGGCCCCTTCTTTAGCTTGGGCAGCCTTCTCTTCAGCCGTGTCCCTCTGCTTGACCACGGACTGCTATGGAAGGATCAAGCTGTACTCCAAGAGTGTAGCGTTCCAGATCAGGTAGGCAGCCGACCTATCTCTCCTAGTAATAGCTTCTATTTCTGCTGCCGTCTGAACCAGGCGGTCATTCTCCACGACCGCAAAACCACCTGTCGCTAGCAAAAAATAAAAACACATAAGAAAGAGTATTGCAACCAGAACGGGAATTAAAAATAAAGCTTTGACTTACATCCGGAGGTGAAGCGCCGAATAGAAACGGAGTCATCCCTGACAAAGAACCATTCCTTCTTGAACATGTTGTACTTGGAGTATAAATCCAGGACCGGCTTAAAAGTTACGGCCGATTCCAAGCTGATGTAGGGAGACCCCTTCTTGTAACCACTCAAGTTGTACAAATACCGGATCTCCCGGTTGGAAGGAGGACGCCCATATCTCCTTTGGAAGATGACAAAGAGACTCACCAGAATGGCATAAGAGTTGGGCTGAAGCGGGAATGGAGCTACCTTTAGATATGTGAGAAAGATGACTACCCAGGCGTTGAGAGGCGGGATGGCACCGCACATGCAATGGTATCTACTGTAGGAAAAATATCCTTCGGGAGGATCATACGGCATCACTCCCGCATCCGGCAATAACATGCGTGCTCGGTTGATCCCGAAGGAGCGGGATATAACATCGAGTTGCTCGCCCTTGAGTAAGCTAGGGAAGCAATCAGGAGGCAAGTTAAGAAGTTCCTGAGGACCGTATCCATCCACTAATGATCTCGAGGTGGGCCCGTGACGGACAGGTCCTGGCTGAGCTGGGGGCACGGCGGAAGGCTCTTCTCTGTCATGAGATCTCTTTTTCTCTAATCGGGTTTCCACTTTGTGAGGCATTTATCTACAGACACAAGAAAGTATATCGTTAAGACACATAAACTATGTAATCTAGAGTTTCACTAGTGATTCAGGTATAAAATTCCATCCGGTAGAAGGTTCATTCAACACTCGGAATCCCCGAATTCGTTCAGTAAGGCCCAACCAAGAGCTCATTCGGCTTTCCAAATATAGAAGCTCATTCGGCATTCCAAATATGAAAGCTCATTCGGCATTCCAAATATAGAAGCTCATTCGGCATTCCAAATGTGAAAGCTCATTCGGCATTCCAAATATAGAAGCTCATTCGGCATTACAAGTATGAAAATTCATTCGGTCATTCGGTAGCCCAAAGGCTCCGAGTTCGTTCGGTGCTTAAAACGCCCCGAGTTCATTCGATATTCCAGCCCTAAAAGTTCGTTCGGCAGAGGCAAACTCACCTGGATCGGCAGTTAAGTAGGACTCGGTGCTCAGTTGATTCGGTCAAGCTTGATTCTGCACTTAGTTGGTTCGGCTATCTCACTCGATAAGGAATGGCGAAGGCATAACACCTCTACTTATAGGCAAATAAAGGACACCGGACCAACTGGACCGGCACTCAGGGACCGAATGAAGATGGCCAAGAAACAAAGTAAGCCGTATGCTAACATAAGCCCCACTTTGGGGGGCAAATGTTGGGCGAATTCTCACCACCGGACCAGAATAATCGAACCAGCCACCCTCCAAATTAAAGAAAACCAACTCCTCCACCAGAACCACCGAATCAAAGCTCCACCGGTCCACTCTATTTCACTACCGAACCAACCTGCTCCCTACCACTGCTGGACCAACCCACTCTATCTCACTAACGAACCAACCTACTCCCTACCACTGCCGGACCAACCTACTCCATCTCACTACCGAACCAACCTACTCCCTACCACTGCCGGACCAACCTCACCACCGAACCAACCTCACTGATCCAACCTCACTACTGGTTCAAACCCCACTTCCATGCATAGCCGAACCAGAGTGCTACCGGACCAAGACGTGCCAGGCCAGATCAGATCAGCCCAGGCCCACCAGCAGCTATGCATATCCAAGACCCCTACCCCCAACCTCACTCTATAAATAGAGGGGCAGGGGTACAACAACAGGGGACAAGTTTTGAGAGCTCAAGCACGGAGAGAACTTTCAAACAACTTTCAGATACTTGTATTTAAGCTTTGTACTTGTAATCTGAACTAGAAAAGGGAAATAATATATAAAGTGGACGTAGGCACATTCTGGCTGAACCACTATAAATCTGTGTGTCTTTTACAGTTTAGTCCCTGCTTTTCATATATTTGCATAGATCACCCAAATCACTAAGAACAACATAAAATCAATTAAATCAAACGACTTTGAGGTGTTTGTCCATTTTTTGTGCAAACAGAAGGTAAACATCAAAAGATGGAAACTAAAAGTTTCTTCCCTGATTGGCCGAGAGATTTTTGCAGGCTTTGGCTTTGCTTGGCGGCTCTGACTGACTTCCTAATTGTTGGGAGATTGTTGCATGTCATGGTCTTAGGTTTTTTAATAAAAAGGAAGAACAACAAGAATCAGGATTTATGTGCTTTGAGTGCCTCATAATTACCTTTAATGGTATTAAATAGCGCATAAATTAATTATGCATGATGCGATTTAGAAATAGTATTAGAAAGCACATTTCTAAGTGCTTTTAGTAACACACTTTATAATATTCTAAAGTAAACAATAGAATAAACACATCATAAAATTTTCAAATTAAATAGATTACAACATACTTAATATATAAAAAATAGTTTCATTGAAACAACGAGTTGAGGTTTAAAGATAAAACCGTAGAAAGAACAAAATCTAAAAATATTTTTGAGATTGAAAGCATAGATGAGAAGGAATAATTACACTTTTAACTTTCGCATAGAGAGTATCGTTCGGGTTTGTCGATCTGGACTAAATTTTAAACTATTATATATTCATATATATTGTAACGACCCGTAATTTTTGATAATTAAAACATAGTAAATTAAATAAGATTTTGAAATTTAATATTGTTATAAATTAAAATTTATGATTTATTATTGAGGAAATAATTAGAATATGATTTAATATTGTTGTTTTGAATGCTATTGATAATTATTTAATGTAATTTCAATCAATTGAAATAAATTTTTGGTTAGTTTGGTTATAATTGTAAATAATGAAATAAACTAAATGATGTATTTAATGGTGAGATTGTATGTAATTGATTGAAATTAGTTAATATAGAATATGAAATAAATGATGTGGTAAGTAGTTATAATCGTAAACAATAAATTTATAAATGTGATAAAATTACTTAAAAGTAACAATTGTTTATTTATCATCTCATTATTTATGTGTGGAATTAATTTGGAAATCAACGAAATTTAATGTAATTAATTATTGCAGTTAATATGTTAAAGATGTTAACGGTAAAATAATGAATGTAATAAAATGTAAACTTATGTTAATATAATTCATAGGTATTGTTGATTGAATAATCAGAGTGTAAATCAAAATAAATGAATTTATTAGAATTTAAATTATAATTAATGAATTTATTACAGTTGTAATTGAACGCTGTAATTAGTACAATATTTAAATGTTGAATTTGACATGGAAATTTATTTTAAGAATATGAATTTTATGTAATCAGGAATGATGTAAATTTGTTAACTTTTAATTTTGAATTTTAAAGGTGATTAAATCAATTTAATAATTATTTATTTAATTAACGTGAAAATTGGCCATTTTGCACACTATCTCGAATTTCAACGAAACCTATTTCGTCGGATCTATAACAGTGAATTATTGTAGGATTTCAAGTTTTGTAGCGATCGGACTTGTAGTTTGATCGTGCGGGCTCAAAACGCGTAGAAATCAATTAAAAGAATTTAAAAGAATATAATGTGATTTTGGAAACTAACTTCTGTATATAATGGAATTAGGGCTTGAAACTAGTTCCATTGAGTTTAAAAATATCGAAAACCTATATTTCGATATACTGGATGACCCATTTTCGTTTCGGGAATGAAACGGGCTTTCCAGGTCGTTGTTATCGTTTCGATCCAAATCGATTTGGTTCATTAATTTCTATCTCAGCTCTGCCTATATATAGGCTGTTATAAACCCTAACTGTTTCATTTTTCATTTTTTCTATACGTACATTTCCTTCTCTGTTCCTCCTTCCCAAATGTCAAAATACCAAAACCTAATTCCCAATTTCAAATCAAAATCAATTCCAAATTTTCAAACTCTCCAAACTATGTCATATTATATATCGTTGGAAAGCTCTCAATGAGGCAATCTACTGCTGCAATTCGTTTTTTGATTTGATGCACCGTTTGACCAGAAAATGATGAGGAAGCTCAGCCGTCCATTTCTAGGGTTTACGATCCAACGGTGGATCGTCGACCGTTTGACGATCGGGAAGCGGCATTCGGAAGAGGATGGAGAGCAGGTCTTAGGGATGGTGTTCGTTCGTCTCAGAAGTGCTTGGTTCCGCCAAAAAATGGTAATAAAGGGGGCGGCGGCGGCTGTGCTCACGTGGCGGAGGAGGTGGTCGTATGACCACTATAGGTGCGGCTGTAACGACCCGTAATTTTAACACTTTAAAAATACGAATTAAAATGAAAATTTTGGATAAAAATCCGAAAGAAATAAAATTTTGTGTTGTTAAATGTGAATTACAAGTTAAAATACAAAACTGAATTCTGAAATAACTTATTTATAAATTAAATATGGATGTTAACTTGTAATGAATGTAAATAATGAATTGAATTTGATTGTAAACAACGAAATAAATAAAATGTTACATTTAATATTGAAGTTATAATATGGAAATCAACGTAAATGAATGTAATTTAATATTACTGTGAATTTAAATAAGATGATAGCTGAAGAAAATGAAAGTAAATGAATTATAAACTATTGATAATAATGTATAAGTAAATGGTTGATTCAATAATGAAAGTGTAAATCGAAATAAAAGAATTCATTTGGAATTAAATAACTTGAATTTGAATTACAATATAATTGAACGTGGAATCTAATATAATTTTTATATTGGATTTATAATGGAAAACTGCATTGTAAAAGATTGTTAATTACCGTGAAATTAAAAATGGAATTTGTGAACATTTGAAATTTGATTTAAAAGTTAATAATTTAAATTTTGTAATTTTATATTGAAATTAAACAGTCGAATAATTTATTTTTCGAATATTGGATTTAATTAGACAATTAAATCGATAATTTAATAAGTTAAATTTCAGAATTAATTGAAAATCGAGTTGAATATGATTGAAAATGATTTCTAAAATTTTATCTTATCATATTGGAGTTATAGTAATGTTATAGAACTTTTAAAATTGAATTTAAAGTTAATTTGTGAAAATTGAATATTTTAATATTTAATTATCGACTGAAAAATAGCCATTTTCGAACAGTCTCAGAATTGAACGAAACTTGTTCCATTGGATCCGTAATAGTTTGTTATTATCGGATTTCAATTTTCGTACCAATCGGAGTTATCGTTTGACCGTGGCAGCTCGAAACGCATCGAATTGTTTTTAATATTAATTCGGCGAGAGAAAATAGTCATTTTTCAAAAAGTCTCGGATTTCGACGAAACCAGTTTCATCGGATCCGTAATGTCATATTATTGTAGGGTTTCAAATTTCGTGTCAATCGGATTTACCGTTTGTCCGGGACGAGCCCAAACGCACAGAAATTTGATTAACCGATTTAATTTTAAATCGATCGTTTATTGCCGTAACTCGAACAGATGATCGAATTAGCTTCCGAAACGTATTCCATTGTGTTCGGAACGTGGGATAAACCCTAGAAACGCCGGTCACCGCGCGAGATTTGAAGTTCGGATTTTGGAGTGAATAGTGTTTTTCGGTAAATTTCTATAAAAGGAACCCTTTATCATTTCATTTGAAAACATCAGCCCTAGGGTTTCATAGCCGCCACTTTCAAATTCAATGGCCAGAAAATTTCGAAATTCTTCCTCATTTTCCTCTCAATCCATCAACAATTAGCAAAAGTCGTCAACTACAAAGTTGTAGAGGACGATGAGAGCTTCAAATCCATACGGAGATGATCGAAAACGGAGCAACGAATCAACGGGAAATCGAGCTCGAAGCTGCTGCATTTTTCACATTTTTCAAGGCCAAAGGGGCAGCCGAGTTCCATGCTATTCACGGTGTAGGTAGAGTTCGCCGAGGGCTTCGCGATGGAGGTGGCCGATCGTCTTCAAGTCGTGTATTTTGGTCGTGAAAATTCAAAGAAGAGAGGCGGCTATGGGTTTCATACTCACGGCTTTGAACGAGAGAAGGAAGAAGGGCAGGGTGCGGCCAGATCTGATGGGATGGAAATCGATGGCCTGGATCGTTCTAGGTTAAAAAAAAAATATATATATTTTTAAATAAAATGTAAATTGTTTATATTATTAATGCATACAAACTTCTAAAATGCATAACTTTTTCATACGAGGTCCGATTGGAACGAAACTTTTTGTGTTGCGATCGTAATAACGAGAGCTTTGAAATGAAACTAGTTTGGATGGATTTGGAGACGGTGGAAATTTGGGCTAAAGTTAGGCGTCGTCCAGTTTTAGTTCCAAACCGGAACGTCTCGGCGACAACGGAAAATCAAAGTGAGTGTTTATACGCTCACAATTGACTAAAATAATTTTTGTTAGTTAAATTTATATTCTGAAGTGATATGAAATTTATTGGCTGTTGTTTGGTAGGTTTAATTATCATCTGTCTTGATATATGAATTAATGGATAGAATTTAAATTGACCGTTAAAATAAATTTAAATTTAAATTGGCAGTATATTATTCGATATTGATAATTATAAAATTGTTGTGAATGTTGTTGGCTTTATGGTTGATTGGTTGTGATGGATGCTATTAGTCGATATTGGTTGTTTATTTATTTTGATATATCATGCTATCATCATGTATATTGTTTATTGCATATAAAACTGTAAACTGAATCATTTCGAATAAATTAACGAATAGGTTGAAATGATATACCTATGACATCTATTTGGATTGAAATGATATATATCCATCCTTGAAATTAAAATTGAAATCATTATCCACTTGGCCATAGGTTAGAAAATTATATACGGACACCGGGTTGGTTAAATTAAATGATTTTAAAAGTTGTTTTGAAATTATTTAAATGAATTGATTTTAAGAATAAAATCCAATTTATGGAAATTGAATTATTTTTTAATTGAAGCTCGAGATGTTGGAATTTAAACTTGGTAAATGAAATTGTTTAATTATTCGAAGTTTAGATTTTTAAGAAAAAGATTGAAATACGACGTAAATTTTTGAAAGTTGATTTGTTTTAAAAGATTGGACTTTTAATCGAACTCTGAATATTTCTAAGAAAATTTATATGAAATGATATTTCAAGTTTGAGTTTGGAATTGAAAATTTATTTGAAATTGAGATTTAATTAATTTGGATTTTAATTGAAATTCAAAGAAATTTGTGAATTGGACTAAATTGAAACTATTGAATTAAATTTGAAGATAAAATTGATTTGAATAGGATTTGAACTGAAATTGATTTGGAATGTAATACTTAAATGAATTCTTGAAATCCGAATGTTAATCTAAGTTTATTGAATTGGAATTGTTCCAGAAATTAAGTAAACTACTTAATACGGATGTTTAATTTGAAGTATATTCTAATTTGAATACGAAATGGTTTTAAAGCGAATCTTATATTCTTATATAAATATATGAGTTGTTTTGAAATGTGAAATATTTAAAGTTTCGAAATATATTGAAAGTGAAATTGTTTATTTTGTGGTTCAAATATGTCTTTGAAATTGATAATTTGAAATGGTTTATTGAGAAGCTGAATCGAGTTGAAATTGATGATTTGAAATTTGATTAAATTTTAATTTTGGAATTTGAGTTTATGTGAATCGTTTTGTGGAATTTGAGGCGAAATGATTTTGAAATCGAAATGAGATATTGTGGCGAAAAATGATTTTGAAATCGAAATGAGATATTGAGGCGAAAAATGATTTTGAAATCGAAATGAGATATTGAGGCGAAAAATGATTTTGAAACGGAATCTTACATCTTGAATAGATATGATGATATTTGAAATGGCTTTGATTTTTGAAGCGAATATGATATTTTTGATAATCAATTATGAATTGATTTTGAAAATGTAAAAGAGCCATCGGTGTAATAATACGTAGTTATTAAAGAGACCGGGATCAGATATGGACATACTCTCTGTCGATACCGAAAACCACTTTAATAACTAATATACGCGGAGTGTTGATCCAGAATGAAGTGAATGGTTTGATGAACGCGTTGACTGAAGAAAGAGAACGATATTGGATGACCCCTGACATGACTAAAACAGGAGCCCTGCCGGGCCATTGAGGTTCGCCACCTCTAGCGGACACACTTCTTCGTTACCATATCTATTACTTTTGTGATTCGATTTGGGTGCACCCCTCGATTATGGGAGTGTTGTTTCGCGGTGTTGGGGTAGTAGCTGCTATGCCCAACATCAGTCCGGATGACGCAACTACTAGTATCCTAGTTGGTATCGCCTCATGTACCTTGTCATACTGATTATCCTATTCGCGACTACTACGTTTTGGTTTGTACCTTTAGTATATGGATTGCCCTCTGGTGACTTCCGGTTTTGGGGAAACTACGGTCTTGTATATGCTTTTGGGAATAAAAATGTGTTAAGGGTGGAATGGGCCATGGCTTAACGCTAGTTTGATATTTTACTTTATGATAGACATTATTGTATATAGCGTATTCTATTATATAGTAGATAGTTTAACGGATCCTTAGGAGATGGAAATCCCGAACATCTCTTAAGTTAATGCACGCACGTTAAACACTAGATAGGAGGTGTCTAAAACCTGTAAACATCTCCGACGCCGTCACACTCATATTTTCTTATTCGATTTGACTTACATGAGATATTTTAGTCCTGACTTGAGTGTTTTGTCTTTTCATTACGCTCGGGTCAGCCTGAGCATTTCAGATAAGGTTGAAGGTCTATTCTGGAGGACGAAGACGGAGTTTGGTATTACACCATTTGTATTCTACTGCTGTATTATTTTTCCGCTGCATTGTTGTATTATCTCTGATATGTATGTAACTCTGATTTATGATGTATAATAATAATTAAATTTATTTATTTAACAGCTTCATGAACTGTTATTTTATTATTATATCTTGTTCCTTCCGCTGCGAGATTCTGAGTTTGTTTCTGTTCTTTCCTTTCTTTTCTTATTTAACCCCAATAACTATCTGTATTTTGGATTGTTTGAGTCGGCATGTGTGTCTGCTTTGTCGACTAGAACGGTCGAAAATGTGGGTCGTTACACCGGCCTTGTGCGAGCTTCGCAATGGCACGCTCCGATCTGGTAGTAGAGGCGTGGACTGACGTGCGTTCGGCTATGAAGGAGGCGGTTGGAAACTGGAGCGTGGGTTCGACCTAGTGCTGACGTGCTAGGGTTTCAGAGTAACATGTTTATTTATTTTATTATTTTATTTAAATTATAATATGAATCGTATAACTTCTAATCTTAATATCTTTTGCATACGAACTCAAATTCACGCGTGGTTTTCTTCGTTATGATCGTATCGAAATTTCGGACAATATGGAACAGGTTTGGCTACATTCTAAGACTGTTCAAATTTTGGGTTTTGTTTGGATTTTAAATCGACAAATCAAAAGGTGAGTGTTTTAACCCACTCACGAATACTAAACCATCTTATGTTAGTAAAATTAAATTTATAATGTGATTAGAAATGTATTGATTGTTGTTTGGTATTATAAATTGTCATTTAAATTTAATTTGAATTTATATTGAATTAAATTATCATTTAAATTAATATTGAATTTAAATTCCTAGTTAAACACCTGATAATGATAACCAATTCATTGTTGTGATTTATTGGCTGATTTGGATATTGATTGTGATAGATATTATTGGTTGAGCTTTTAGATGATTAGATGTTTACTTATGTCTATATCTCTGTTATCACTATGGGTTGAAATGATACATACCTGAACGATCTTATAGATTAAGGAAAATTGTTATGGGTTGAAATGATAAACCCGAGCGATTTTATTTATTTGGAATATTTGATTCGGGATACTGGTTGAAAAGATATATACCCATATAATTTCTTGAATTTGGATTATGTATTGGAATTGAATTATTTGAAAGGTTTAAGTTTTAATTTAAACTTCGGATTTATTTTGATTAAAGTGGTTAAATTTGGCATTTCAAATTATTTGAAATCTCTTAAATAATTATATTCACGTTGTACACTTGATAGGAGATGGAAAATCTCGTAATATCTATAAAACCATTGCACTCTTTTTTATTTGAGATTGATTTGACTTACTTAAGGTCTTTTAATTTCGACTCGAGTTTTTTGTTTTTTCATTACGCCCGGGTCAGTCTGAGTTTTTCAGTATATTGAAGACCATTTTATTTTGGAGGAGGAAGACGGAGATGATTCTACTATTTATTAAAATTATTCCACTGCATCATGTGTTCCACTGCATTATTTATTTATTCTTGCTGTATGTATAACTCTGATATATTGTAAAGTGTAATCAAATGTTATTTGTAAAACAACTTCATGAACTGTTTATTTGCTTATTATATTTTGCCATTCTATTGTGAGATTCCGTGTTTTGTTTTTCTTTCTTTTCTTATTTACCCCATTAACAATCCTCCCGTTTGATCGGTTTGAGTTGATATGTGTGGTTTATTGTCGATTTAAACCATCCAAAAAGGTGGGTCGTTACATACATATATATATATATATATATACATACATATATATATATATATATATACATATACATTTATACACACAGATCTGTGTGCGTGCACATGCGTGCCAATTTCATCATTTTTAATTACTATGTTATGTTTTCTATATAAACTTGGTTTGTAGACCGTTGTTAAACCAATTATTTATAATGTCTAAAATCAAACTCCCCTTGAAAATCTACTAGATTTTTAAAAATACCACATGTTCCCTAAATAAGAAACCGAGTATTGAATTTTAAACCTAACTAAATATAATTTATTCTAAAATAATTCCAAAAATCCAAATTAAATTCCTAAAAGTCTATTTTAATTAATTTAATTTATTTTAATTTCGAACGGGGATGTTATAACCATTTATCTAACGACCTTTGTTTAAATTTTGTAGTTGCTTTAGGAAACAACCACTAAGATAGCAGTGCTAGTTTAATACTGAATATGTGGAGAGAGAAATGAAGCATGAACAGGGTACTATTTCCTTTTGCTTTCACAAAAGTTTCATAAATTTCACCGTTATGGTCAATCTAACGACATAAGAATGTAAAAGGCATTTTGGTCCCCAAAATGGTTTTTTGCTACAAGTAGAAGGCACACATATATGCCGTAAGTCAACTTATCATCATTGGTAGAGCCGTTATGTTAACGGTAAGTTCCCCATTATTATATCATTACGGTAACGGTAATCGGTATGGTAACGGTTTTATCATTTTCTATGGTAAAATATTGGTAATATTTCTTCAAAACCAGCAGTTACCGTTATTTTACCAATCAATTTAAAAAAACATGTATACTCATGTAATATGCTATATTACAGGCACCTATAACCAAACAAATGATTGAATCAGTTCAATAATCATATGAAATGATGCCAACTACAATTCTTTTTTTCTCATTTATGTCTTCTATTAAGTAACACTATAAATAGTAAGTATAATGAAGATACGTTATTGTGTAAAAACATGTCGATTTATAGATTTTTTTCAATAAACGGTAATTTACCATTACCAATGTAAAGGTTAATAGATTATCAGTAAACCAGTCCTCGGTATACCAGCTGATCGATAACGGTAAGCAATTTTAAGTTATCAGTAAAAACAGAATGGTAATGGTATTTGCGAAATGTTAACAGTAATCATTACCATAACAACACTAATCATTGGTGTTTGGGGGCATCAAGAGGCATGACATCGAGAGGATGATAAGATAACCGAAGAAGTCACACCAACAAATCATCAAGCATGTGATGATTATAACTTATTTATTTAAATTGATTTCATAAATGAAGGATGATTATAACTTATTTATTTAAGTATGTGATGATTGAAATATCGATTATTTTACTTTAATATTTTAATATATGTTAACGCTAAAAATTGAACGCTAACACCCCGGTGTGAGTATTAGTAATGTGAAAGCACCACCCGTTGTTACGGGAACTAGAAATAAGCAGAAAATAGCAGAAAAGTAAAGAGACAGCAGTTTTATAGTGGTTCGGCTCGAAATTAAGCCTACGTCCACTTTATCTTCTTTATTAATGATTCGGTTACAACTCTTTATAATACACTTTGATTACAACACACTTTAGACGAGTAGCTAGAACTTTGATGTAAGAGAGCTCTTTGAATCCATGTCGGATGTGTTAGATCTCCTCTTGAAGTTCGTTGAAGCGCCTTTGGTGTTTGAAGTGTTGGATGAGTCGAGAAAACAGCAGAGTATAGGCGTTCCAGAAATGATCCAAAAGTCCCTTTGAAGTTGGAGCTGGTGCTGTATTTATAGAGGAAAATCTGGGCAGGTGATAGGTCGTGAACGACCTAAGATAGGTCGTATGTCGCGAGCGACCTTAGTTAGGTCGTGGGTCGCCAGCGATTTAGAAGACGGCTTTATGGATTGATAGAAGTGCACTTGATTGCTTGAACACACTGGTAAGTCATAGGTCGTGAACGACCCATGGGAGAAGCGGCATAAGAAGTTGTCTTGGCTTGTTTAGGTGGGTCGGTAAGTTGTAGATCGTGAGCGACCTCGGGGAGTAGTTGGTGACTTAACCATGTTGAGATAACTGGTGGAGCGACCTAAGTTGATTCGACCTATAACTAGGCGACATAACAAAACGAAGCTGGTAGCCTGCTAGGTACCTTCGGTCGTTTAGTTGTTAAGTCGTTGGGTCTCTAGGTTGTTGAACCGTTCTATCCTTAGGTCGATAGCATTGTTCAACCGCTTAGGTCGCTAAGTCGCGATAACTTTAGGTCGCTAGGTCGCGATATCTTTAGGTTGCTAGGTCATGATATCTTTAGGTCGTTAGGTTGCTATATCCTTTAGGTCGTTAGGTCGCTATATCTTTAGGTCGTTAGGTCGCTATATCCTTTAGGTCGTTAAGTCGCCATATCCTTTAGGTCGTTAGGTCGCTGGTGTTTTAGGTCGCTTCAAAAAGAGGAGTTAACACTTGCCCCTCGAAGTACAGGCCTATGTCATAGGTCGTGTGCTTCGAATTGATTCTGCTAGGTCGTGAGCGACCTAAAACATGTGCTAGCTCGCGTGCCCATTCGCCTTCTTCTCTTTGCCCCGTATAAACTATTAGCTCGCTTCTTCCTCTTTACCTGCTCTAACTCTCAAGACCGCCATTGAAGATCCTCTAAGCTTTCAAAGTCGAGTTCAAACTATCCAGTCGTCAATTCATCTTTATCATCATATTGCGTAAGTGAATTCGATCTCTATCCCACCATAATCACCGCTGAATTGTGAATCCCCATTTTCTAACCCTAGTCCAATTCTGTGTGTCGCGCTACACTTTGAGTGATGTTGCGATTGACTTTCAATCATCATCAGTTACGTTGTCGTTGTGATGCACGAGAACACAGCAGGGTGTTGGATGAATTACAGATCTGAGACGATTTGAGTTGGTTTTGGGTGATCTAGTGGTATGGAAAGATAACAGATTTTACTGAGAGAGTGATGGATTTCATTGAGAGGATGATAACGGGTTATCGGGCTTGCTTGCGAGTTAGGCGATTTGCTGAGTGGAGGGGAGTGAACGGGTTAAAGAGAGTTAGGACGACCTTAGGCTTATCGATTTGAACGTGAATCACACGACCTAACTTTCTTGCGACCTAACATAAAGCTTAAAGTAGAACGACTTAACAAATTAACAACCTAACTTCTTGCATCATAGGTTTTAGGTCGCGGCCGAGCTAGGACTTGACGAATTTGCATTACCTTGACCTAAATCCTTAAACTCTTTGACTTGCACAGTGCGACTTAAGGAAAACCTGACCTATGCTAGGTCGCTGATCGACCTAAGAGATGAACAAAATTGGAGCACTTGTACAATTTTGAAAGAACTTGCTTGAACTTTGAACTGTGTGAACTTTGTTGCACTTCCTTACAGATTATACTAACTTTTAAGCTAACAACCTGTTAAACACAACATTTGCAGAAAACTAGGGCGAATATACTGCCATTGACTGCCCACATCGAATGACAGATTATTCGATAAAGAATATACAACTTAAATGAACTATGTGAATGAAATGCTGTGAATCAACAAATTCAAGTGAAGTATTAAAGCAAAACTAAAATAATCAACTAAAGCTGATTTGTTTGCATCAACACTGTACTTGGACTTAAAACAACAAGCACTGAAACTTCATAATTGACACATGTCAACTAATTTGATTCCAGTTATATTTGCTTGTCGTTTTACTAGTTTTGCACAACACTTCACACTTTTAGGAAACGTGCACCTTCATATTTGAATATCCAGTTCCTTGTGTAGAATGACTTCTCAACAAGAAGAGACAGTTGGACAAGCTGAAGAAATCTTCCCCATAGCTAATTTCTTGGATAATCCTCCAGAAGAATTTCAACCACTCTGAATCGACAGGCGTTCAGTCAATTATGTATTCAGTTTGGTATTGCTGAAATGGATGCTTTGCTTCCTGGAGTGAACGATACTGCTGACAGGCCACCTCTTGGTTTTGTCGCAGTTAATCGTCAGATGTGCTTAAGTGGAGCTATTCCTCCCTTTAATGATTTTCTTCGACAGCTTCTTCTTTACTTAACTATCTCTCCCTTCCAGCTGCACCCCAATGGTTATGCCATTTTGATGGGGTTGTGTGTGCTGTTCAGGAGGATGCTCGACCGTCTTCCAAGTTTTGAAGAGATTTGCTATTTGTGCACTTTTGCGAAGAACAAAGATCACCCTTCAATTATACTTGTGAGAGGTGCAAGAAACCGTAGACTGATCATTGATCTTCCCGAAAGTGCCCATGGATTCTTGAACCAATTCTTCTTCGTCCGCTGTCCTCCGGGATTCTATGCCATTTGGAGAGTAGGAAGTAAGAATGCTTATCTTTATTCTTTTCATTTCTGAGCTTTTCGAAGTCCAAGTTGTTAAATGCTTAACTTCATTCTTTACTTTTGTAGCACTTCCTCCTCCTTCTAGAGATTCCAGCCACAAGCCAACTTTTGAGAGACTAAGTGCCGTAGCGGTTGAGGAGAGAAGCATTAAGTTCTTGATGAAGGACGAATTTTTGCATCAATTCGGACTTTTACATCCCTCTTGATCTGCTCAAATTCATGAAGTTTCTAGTTCCGAGATTGAAACATTAGTTGCCCCGGTTTCTACTGAGGAAGCCGTATCGAAGGAACCTGACGCAGGGGCTTCGTTAGTGAAATGTTCCACCCCTGCCGATATCGCGGGGTCATCCGGCAAGCTCACACTTTCCCCGGTAATCGAAGAAGAGGAACTTCCTCAACACTCCGGGAAGGTTGATGATTAAGGAGTTGAGAGAAAGAGTCCCGTTAACCTTGACGGTGACGACACTTTTGAGGGATTGAGTGATTTAATGACTACTTCACAGGAGCTCTTCAAAGACGACACTTCCACAACTAAAGCTACATCTCCAGCAGTTGAGGTGACATCTGCCTTGCAGCAAATTTTGTCAGCCCAGAAGTTGACTCCTGCTTCAAAATTTGTCATAACTCCCCAACCAAAGAGTGGTTTGTAGTTTGACGCGCGTAGCTTACACGTCACACACAGAATTTTTTGGCACTTATACGCACTTAGCTTCTTTACTTCGAAGATTTTGAAGTTTCGTATCTTTTTCATTTTCAGATTCTCCGATGGGGCACAGTAGCTCGTACTACGACGATTTCCAGCACCATGGAAGGCGTGACACTTATGATCATAGGCGCTATCTCCCCGCCCTTAGGGAAACTGACGAAGAAAGAGCTATTAGGAAGGCTCAAGAAAGGCTGGACTATGAGGAGCGATACAAGAGAAGGGATGAACGATATGATTCTTCTCAAAGAGATGATGATTCCCATAAACAAAAATCTCATGATGTTAAAGGGAAGAGTCATGTCACTGAAGATCCAAACAAGCGGGCTAAGCTTAGTGATGCGTCTGCAATTTCTGAAAAGACCGCTGTTTCTATCCCTCTTGACATCCCCTCCGGTTCTCCTGCTCTCGAGAAGACTGATATTCAGACAATCATTAGCATGCCTCAGTACCGAGTTGAAAAAGGTCTGGCTACTCTTCAAAGTCGGTTCCCGTAGTGGCGCTTAAAGGAAGTGCGTTTTGATCTTGACTTGGTTCCCATCGACAAACAAGCCATGTTAAAGAATCTTGATGCCGTCCGACTTGACATCGAAAGAATGTCCGGATGGCAAAAACTTGTCGATGAGCTTCAGAGACTCAATCGTGCAAATCTTGAAGCCATGCTACAATGGAAAACGATAAATCCGAGCGGCAGAAAGTTCTCGACCAGCACGATGCCGAAATTAAGAGCATTGCCGATGACAATGAGAGACTTGAGGCTGAAGTTGAAAAACTCAAAAATGAGCTTGTTACTTCTTCTACTTCCTATACTCAAAAAGAAGAAGTACTTCAAAAACAAGTTCGAGATGCTCATGCCGCTCAACGGTATGCCGAGGCTCAACTTGAAGCTGAACAGAAGATGACAGAAATCTATCGCACCGACCTGCCCAGCTACGGGAGAAGGCAAGTTCCCACGACTTGGAAATTATGCAGTTGCGAGATCAACTGTCAAAAACTAAAAAAGAGCGTGATGAGGCTATTGCTGGAAAAGAAGCAGCTGAACAGTCGCATGAAGCAACAAAATCCAACGTCAGCTCTACTTTATTTGATTTTTATCTTCATAGTGTTTTGGGGCGCGGAAGCCTCTCATTCTTGGGCCCGAAATATGAGATCACCTTGGCTGAAGTGTGGGAGGCCGCAATTGATATGCTCGGAGGTGCTGGCTATGATGAAGCAGACCTTGAGGCACATTATTTTGATGATGAAACTCGTGGCGCTCTTGTTAGAGGATAGGAGCAACTCGCTAAAGTGCGAGCCGGATCGACGGAAGAGGAGCATCCAGGGAAGGAAGCACCCTTAACTGCCCCTGTCCATACTTCGATTTCGGCCGACGTTGATATCATAGGCTCCAGTTCCCATTCTCCGCCTCCTGCTAATACCAAAACCGAGATTACAACTGCACAGGGCGGAGACGAAGGCGAAGAAAGCGCCGAAGCACAAGCCTATGAAGTTGACATTATAAAGCCGACTCCTCCAGGTAACTTCAACGTTGAACCAGGTCAATCGGATTACTTGTTTGCTTCAACTGAGCTTGATGAATTTCTCGCTTATTACTTAAGTCTCGATGAGCCACCATCTCCTCTCTTTACGAGGAATACTGATTTTGACTTTTCTTCTTCTGTAGCGGAAATACCAAGTGCTGCACAAACTTCTCCTCCTCCAGCTGCTGTTCCTCTATCTTCTCAAGTTACTCCTCCTTCTGCTTCTCAACCGGGGTCGCAGGAAGAAAAGATAGAAGCTCTTCAAGACTTGGACGATCCGGCTGCTTCGCAAGAACATAAGGCGGAAGAACTTGAGGAGGGCGAGAAGACCCCGGAGCAACCTTATGATGATGACACAAAGCTTTCTGCATTGATTACTCCGGGAAGTGAGTCTTCTTTAAAGAAGAAAGGGAAACGTACAGTTTCAAGGAAGAAGAAGAAAAGCGCTTCTGCTGGTGAAGAAAAAGTGGAAGCAGATCCAGCTACACCTCCTTCTCCTTCTTCTCCGACCCTTCCACGCCGGCTTCCGAAATTAGCCATCAAGCCGGGCAAGAGCTTTGAAGGTGGCGGGAAGAAGGAGTAATGAGCTTGTCTTTACACTTCTTGTTTTGCTTTTTTGCTTTTTGCATGTATTGACCGGAGACTATGCGGGTACCGGCCCCCGCTTGTTGAAACCTGCACATGTACAAAAATTTCATAGTATGGAATAAAATGGTTCTTTTTACTCGTACAATTTCTTGTCAGTATATGTGTGAATGCATTTATTCCTTGCTTTTCACAAGTTTCTTTATTTACTTTACATGATACTGCAATGGGCTCGTGGTATGATGTTTTAGCGTTGTTTTTATTAATATAGCTATATGCCCCCATATCACGGCTCATTGCAATATTCTGAAAAGACTTGTACTCTTATTCTAGAGAATAATTCTTCCGTTTTCAGGAAATATTATTCTGCTTTTAGTAGAGTATGCCTTTACATCGGAGAAGTTTTTCTTTCTCTCTCATTTTTTTTAAAGAACACTTCAACTTTCGGGGATGATCACTTTTATTTGTTGAAAAGTGGATTCCCCTACGCAATGAAGCGGGCTTCTGAAGAATGCTTTGACATTTCAACTCTGGTGAAGTGGGCCTCCGAAGAGAGATTTTTGCACTTCAACTCCGGTGAAATGTGCCTTCGAAGAGGTCTTTTTGGCATTTCAGATCTGGTGAAGTGGGCCTCCGAAGAGAGATTTTTTCACTTCAACTCCGGTGAAATGTGCCTCCGAAGAGGTCTTTTTTTTGGCATTTCAGCTCTGGTGAAGTGGGCCTGCGAAGAGAGATTTTTGCACTTCAACTCCGGTGAAATGTGCCTCCGAAGAGGTCTTTTTGGCATTTCAACTCTAGTGAAGTGGGCCTCTGAAGAGAGATTTTTTCACTTCAACTCCGGTGAAATGTGCCTCCGAAGAGGTCTTTTTGGCATTTCAGCTCTGGTGAAGTGGGCCTCCGAAGAGAGATTTTTGCACTTCAACTCCGGTGAAATGTGCCTCCGAAGAGGTCTTTTTTTGTGTGCCTCCGAAGAGGGCTTGTGCCTCCGGAGAGGTCTTATGGACTCTGGGGAGTAGCATTTGGACTCCAAAGAGTAGCATGTGAACTCTGAGGAGTAGCATTTGGACTCTGAAGAGTAGCATGAGGACTCTGAGGAGTAGCATTTGGACTCCGAAGAGTAGCGTTTGGACCCCAAAGAGTAGCATGTGGACTCTGAGGATTAGCATTTGGACTCCGAAGAGTAGCATGTGGACTCTGAGGAGTAGCATTTGGACTCCGAAGAGTAGCGTTTGGACTCTGAGGAGTAACATTTGGACTCCCTAGAGCAGCGTTTGGACCCCAAAGAGTAGCATGTGGACTCTGAGGAGTAGCATTCTTGCTTGTGTCCTTCCACCATCTGCTTCTGAGCGATTCCTCGTTATCACTTCAAGTACATGTCCCATTCTTTTGCAAGTTATTTGTTTTTTTGCTAGAGAAGTGTACTTTATCGTTGAGTGAATCCACGGGGCAGACGCAAGCTACTTTACCGGATGTTCGTTTGCACAAACGATCACGATTGATTAGCAAGGGTCTGGAACCTTCTCGTCAAGAAGGTGCCCGCTTTGGTGGAAACATCAACTATTTGTGAATAGCACTTCTTTAGGAGTTGAATTTGGAATTTTATGACTTGGCATTTGTTTATTGAGTGATTTGTAGGAATCGCTTGGCTTTGTGATGTGTTGAATGGGCAAGCTTTGCTCTGATAGCCTGCAATATTAAATCGACATTTTAGCAATATATTTAAGATATTGCATATCGAAATGAAACAGGCATTTTATAGTAGTAAAGAACACAAGATTTATAGTTATTATTATTGATTTGCACTGATTTTACAATGGCATTTCATACAGGAATGATACATCCATCATTATTCTATGAATCTTAAGCAAAGTCATTAAGTAAAATATGACCATTAGGTATCATCTTCCAGAACAAGAACATTCTCTCCCTCTGGGGCTTGTCTCAAAGCACGAGCATATCTTTACATCTCATCCCAACTTCTGCTCGCTGGGTGAGGGCCCCATGTGATGACATTAATGATAAGCCTCTCAGATCCCTGTGTTACAGTTCTTTCATCTGAGCCGTGTTGATGAGCGGGAACTAGTTGCCCCTGAGTGGATGAGGATGGGTCCTTCCTGTTTTTCTTGACATATTGTTGAAGTTTATTCTCTTTCAACAGCTCCTCAATCAGATCCTTTAAGTGGCGGCACTCATTAGTGTCATGACCAAGCTGATTGTGGAACTTACAGAATCTTCCACTCTGCGTGGCATTTTTCCCAAGTCTCAACTTATGTGGTTTAGGATATTCAACAGTATCCTTAGTTGCAAAGAAAATATTCTCTGGAGTATCAGTCAAGGGAGTGAAATTCGAAGGTCCAAAGTGGCGAGTTTTCTTCGCATTTCCCTGCTTTTCCCATTATCATTTTCCCTCTTCTGTCCTCCAGATTCTCTTTTATTAGAAGCAACATTGTTATTCTGAATCTCAGCCACTTCTGCTTTTACCGGTACCGGAAGGTTTTCCAAGCGTATAAACTCATCGGCCTTCTTATAGAATTTCTCAAGTGAGCCTGGCTCCTTCATTTTTAGCCATTTTCCAAATTCACTCGATTTGTCGATAGCCCGCATTAAGTAAGTCAAAATCATCCGCGGCTCTGCGTTGTCAACTTCGGCTAAGGCTACGTTGAAACGGTTCAAGAAAGATTTCACAGATTCTCCGGGAGCTTGTTCAAGGCTGGACAGCGACATTATATCCTTAGCCTTTGAAGCATACAACCTGAACTGATCCTTGAATTTTCGAGTTAAGTCGGAGAATTGATCTACAGACCGAACTGGTAGCTTTGTGAACCAAACTAGCGCCACTCCTTCCAAGTACACTGGAAAGTATCGGCATTTAATCTCATCTGATGCTCTTGCACCGGTCATATGCCAGTCATACTTATATAGGAAATGATTAGGGTCACTTGTCCCCTTATAGGCCGGGATAGTAGGAGGTACAAATTTCCTTGGAAATTCTGCTTTCAGGATCCTTTCAGTAAACGGAGTTTTGCTTGGAGCAAATCCCCAGTCGTTCTCATTTTCTTTCCTCTGCATGCTCTCTTTCATGATTCGGCGAACCATCCCTGATAGGTACTCCTCATTGTTCAGAGGCATTGCCGGGCAGACGTTAGCTATTCTTTCGGAAGTTGGATGCGGCTTTGAACCATCAGCTTGGAAAGTTGGCGCTTCGGCGGTGCTAGTTGCTCTTTGAGGAATACCTTTCTCTTGGGAATTATGGGCATCTTCGGCAAAGGTTGTTTCATTGTTTTCTGGCTATCGATTTGCCCCGAGCAGAGTGTTCAACATGTCCATCATCAAAGCATTTTGAGCTTCAATTTGTTGGTATAATCCAGACACTACATCGTCTAATTCAGCCCTTGTGACTCCGACGGTAGGAGTTTCCTGGTTTGCTTCTGGGGAAGCGGAGGTCCCCTCGAGAGCATTTCCGGATCTGGTAGATCTACTCTTTCATCCAGGAGCCATGATTTCAAATAGACTTCTGGTCTTTAGAGAGATTCTTTCAACAAACTTTTGCGAAGCAATGGTGAAAATATTCCTGAGTTGGGTTCTCAGTGAAAGCACTAAAATGTTAACGCTAAAAATTGAACGCTAACACCCCGGTGTGAGTATTAGTAATGTGAAAGCACCACCCGTTGGTACGAGAACTAGAAATAAGCAGAAAATAGCAGAAAAGTAAAGAGACAGCAGTTTTATAGTGGTTCGGCTCGAAATTAAGCCTACGTCCACTTTATCTTCTTTATTAATGATTCGGTTACAACTCTTTACAATACACTTTGATTACAACACACTTTAGACGAGTAGCTAGAACTTTGATGTAAGAGAGCTCTTTGAATCCATGTCGGATGTGTTAGATCTCCTCTTGAAGTTCGTTGAAGCGTCTTTGGTGTTTGAAGTGTCGGATGAGTCGAGAAAACAGCAGAGTATAGGCGTTCCAGAAATGATCCAAAAGTCCATTTGAAGTTGGAGCTGGTGCTGTATTTATAGAGGAAAATCTGGGCAGGTGATAGGTCGTGAACGACCTAAGATAGGTCGTAGGTCGCGAGCGACCTTAGTTAGGTCGTGGGTCGCCAGCGATTTAGAAGATGGCTTTATGGCTTGATAGAAGTGCACTTGATTGCTTGAACACACTGGTAAGTCATAGGTCGTGAACGACCCATGGAAGAAGCGGCATAAGAAGTTGTCTTGGCTTGTTTAGGTGGGTCGGTAAGTTGTAGGTCGTGAGCAACCTTGGGGAGTAGTTGGTGACTTAACCATGTTGAGATAACTGGTGGAGCGACCTAAGTTGATTCGACCTATAACTATGCGATATAACAAAACGAAGCTGGTAGCCTTCTAGGTACCTTAGGTCGTTTGTTTGGATTTTAAATCGACAAATCAAAAGGTGAGTGTTTTAACCCACTTACGAATACTAAACCATCTTATGTTAGTAAAATTAAATTTATAATGTGATTAGAAATGTATTGATTGATGTTTGGTATTATAAATTGTCATTTAAATTTAATTTGAATTTATATTGAATTAAATTATCATTTAAATTAATATTGAATTTAAATTCCTAGTTAAACACCTGATAATGATAACCAATTCATTGTTGTGATTTATTGGCTGATTTGGATATTGATTGTGATGGATATTATTGGTTGACCTTTTGGATGATTAGATGTTTACTTATGTCTATATCTCTGTTATCACTATGGGTTGAAATGATACATACCCGAACGATCTTATAGATTAAGGAAAATTGTTATGGGTTGAAATGATAAACCCGAGCGATTTTATTTATTTGGAATATTTGATTCGGGATACTGGTTGAAAAGATATATACCCATACAATTTCTTGAATTTGGATTATTTATTGGAATTGAATTATTTGAAAGGTTTAAGTTTTAATTTAAACTTCGGATTTATTTTGATTAAAGTGGTTAAATTTGGTATTTCAAATTATTTGAAATCTCTTAAATAATTATATTCACGTTGTACACTTGATAGGAGATGGAAAATCCCGTAATATCTATAAAACCATTGCACTCTTTTTTTATTTGAGATTGATTTGACTTACTTAAGGTCTTTTAATTCCGACTCGAGTGTTTTGTTTTTTCATTACGCCCAGGTCAGTCTGAGTTTTTCAGTATATTGAAGACCGTTTTATTTTGGAGGATGAAGACGGAGATGATTCTACTATTTATTAAAATTATTCCACTTCATCATGTGTTCCACTGCATTATTTATTTATTCTTGCTGCATGTATAACTCTGATATATTGTAAAGTGTAATCAAATGTTATTTGTAAAACAACTTCATTAACTATTTATTTGATTATTATATTTTGCCATTCTGCTGTGAGATTCCGTGTTTTGTTTTTCTTTCTTTTCTTATTTACCCCATTAACAATCCTCCCGTTTGATCGGTTTGAGTTGATATGTGTGGTTTATTGTCGATTTAAACCGTCCAAAAAGGTGGGTCGTTACATAAATATATATATATATACATACATACATACATATATATATACATATACATTTATACACACACATCTGTGTGCGTGCACATGCGTGCCAATTTCATCATTTTTAATTACTATGTTATGTTTTCTATATAAACTTGGTTTGTAGACCGTTGTTAAACCAATTATTTATAATGTCTAAAATCAAACTCCCCTTGAAAATCTACTAGATTTTTAAAAATACCACATGTTCCCTAAATAAGAAACCGAGTATTGAATTTTAAACCTAACTAAATATAATTTATTCTAAAATAATTCCAAAAATCCAAATTAAATTCCTAAAAGTCAATTTTAATTAATTTAATTTATTTTAATTTCGAACGGGGATGTTATAACCATTTATCTAACGACCTTTGTTTAAATTTTGTAGTTGCTTTAGGAAACAACCACTAAGATAGCAGTGCTAGTTTAATACTGAATATGTGGAGAGAGAAATGAAGCATGAACAGGGTACTATTTCCTTTTGCTTTCACAAAAGTTTCATAAATTTCACCGTTATGGTCAATCTAACGACATAAGAATGTAAAAGGCATTTTGGGCCCCAAAATGGTTTTTTGCTACAAGTAGAAGGCACACATATATGCCGTAAGTCAACTATTCATCATTGGTAGAGCCGTTATGGTAACGGTAAGTTCCCCATTATTATATCATTACGGTAACGGTAATCGGTATGGTAACGGTTTTGTCATTTTCTATGGTAAAATATTGGTAATATTTCTTCAAAACCAGCAGTTACCGTTATTTTACCAATCAATTTAAAAAAACATGTATACTCATGTAATATGCTATATTACAGGCACCTATAACCAAACAAATGATTGAATCAGTTCAATAATCATATGAAATGATGCCAACTACACTTCTTTTTTTCTCATTTATGTCTTCTATTAAGTAACACTATAAATAGTAAGTATAATGAAGATACGTTATAGTGTAAAAACATGTCGAGTTACTGATTTTTTTCAATAAACGGTAATTTACCATTACCAATGTAAAGGTTAATAGATTATCAGTAAACCAGTCCTCGATATACCAGCTGATCGATAACGGTAAGCAATTTTAAGTTATCAGTAAAAACAGAATGGTAATGGTATTTGCGAAATGTTAATAGTAATCATTACCATAACAACACTAATCATTGGTGTTTGGGGGCATCAAGAGGCATGACATCGAGAGGATGATAAGATAACCGAAGAAGTCACACCAACAAATCATCAAGCATGTGATGATTATAACTTATTTATTTAAATTGATTTCATAAATGAAGGATGATTATAACTTATTTATTTAAGTATGTGATGATTGAAATATCGATTATTTTACTTTAATATTTTAATATATGTTAACGCTAAAAATTGAACACTAACACCCCGGTGTGAGTATTAGTAATGTGAAAGCACCACCCGTTGGTACGGGAACTAGAAATAAGCAGAAAATAGCAGAAAGTAAAGAGACAGCAGTTTTATAGTGGTTTGGCTCGAAATTAAGCCTACATCCACTTTATCTTCTTTATTAATGATTCGGTTACAACTCTTTACAATACACTTTGATTACAACACACTTTAGACGAGTAGCTAGAACTTTGATGTAAGAGAGCTCTTTGAATCCATGTCGGATGTGTTAGATCTCCTCTTGAAGTTCGTTGAAGCGTCTTTGGTGTTTGAAGTGTCGGATGAGTCGAGAAAACAGCAGAGTATAGGCATTCCAGAAATGATCCAAAAGTCCCTTTGAAGTTGGAGCTGGTGCTGTATTTATAGAGGAAAATCTGGGCAGGTGATAGGTCGTGAAAGACCTAAGATAGGTCGTAGGTCGCGAGCGACCTTAGTTAGGTCGTGGGTCGCCAGCGATTTAGAAGACGGCTTTATGGCTTGATAGAAGTGCACTTGATTGCTTGAACACACTGGTAAGTCATAGGTCGTGAACGACCCATGGGAGAAGCGGCATAAGAAGTTGTCTTGGCTTGTTTAGGTGGGTCGGTAAGTTGTAGGTCGTGAGCGACCTAGGGGAGTAGTTGGTGACTTAACCATGTTGAGATAACTGGTGGAGCGACCTAAGTTGATTCGACCTATAACTATGCGACATAACAAAACGAAGCTGGTAGCCTGCTAGGTACCTTAGGTCGTTTAGTTGTTAAGTCGTTGGGTCTCTAGGTTGTTGAACCGTTCTATCCTTAGGTCGCTAGCATTGTTCAACCGCTTAGGTCGCTAAGTCGCGATAACTTTAGGTCGCTAAGTCGCGATAACTTTAGTTCGCTAAGTCGCGATATCTTTAGGTCGCTAGGTCATGATATCTTTAGGTCGTTAGGTCGCTATATCCTTTAGGTCGTTAGGTCGCTATATCTTTAGGTCGTTAGGTCGCTATATCCTTTAGGTCGTTAAGTCGCCATATCCTTTAGGTCGTTAGGTCGCTGGTGTTTTAGGTCGCTTCAAAAAGAGGAGTTAACACTTGCCCCTCGAAGTACAGGCCTATGTCATAGGTCGTGTGCTTCGATCTGATTCTGCTAGGTCGTGAGCGACCTAAAACATGTGCTAGCTCGCGTGCCCATTCGCCTTTTTCTCTTTGCCCCATATAAACTGTTAGCTCGCTTCTTCCTCTTTACCTGCTCTAACTCTCAAGACCGCCATTGAAGATCCTCTAAGCTTTCAAAGTCGAGTTCGAACTATCCAGTCGTCAATTCATCTTTATCATCATATTGCGTAAGTGAATTCGATCTCCATCCCACCATAATCACCGCTGAATTGTGATTCCCCATTTTCTAACCATAGTCCAATTTTGTGTGTCGCGCTACACTTTGAGTGATGTTGCGATTGACTTTCAATCATCATCAGTTACGTTGTTGTTGTGATGCACGAGAACACAACAGGGTGTTGGACGAATTACAGATCTGAGACGATTTGAATTGGTTTTGGGTGATCTAGTGGTATGGAAAGAAAACAGATTTTACTGAGAGAGTGATGGATTTCATTGAGAGGATGATAACGGGTTATCGGGCTTGCTTGCGAGTTAGGCGATTTGCTGAGTGGAGGGGAGTGAACGGGTTAAAGAGAGTTAGGACGACCTTAGGCTTATCGATTTGAACGTGAATCACACGACCTAACTTTCTTACGACCTAACTTGCTTGCGACCTAACATAAAGCTTAAAGTAGAACGACTTAACAAATTAACGACCTAACTTCTTGCGGCATAGGTTTTAGGTCGCGGCCGAGCTAGGACTTGACGAATTTGCATTACCTTGACCTAAAGCCTTAAACTCTTTGACTTGCACAGTGCGACTTAAGGAAAACCTGACCTATGCTAGGTTGCTGATCGACCTAAGAGATGAACAAAATTGGAGCACTTGTACAATTTTGAAAGAACTTGCTTGAACTTTGAACTGTGTGAACTTTGTTGCACTTCCTTATAGATTATACTAACTTTTAAGCTAACAACCTGTTAAACACAACATTTGCAGAAAACTAGGGCGAATATACTGCCATTGACTGCCCACATCGAATGACAGATTATTCGATAAAGAATATTCAACTTAAATGAACTATGTAAATGAAATGTTGTGAATCAACAAATTCAAGTGAAGTATTAAAGCAAAAATAAAATAATCAACTAAAGCTGATTTGTTTGCATCAACACTGTACTTGGACTTAAAACAACAAGCACTGAAACTTCATAATTGAAACATGTCAACTAATTTGATTCCAGTTATATTTGCTTGTCGTTTTACTAGTTTTGCACAACACTTCACACTTTTAGGAAACGTGCACCTTCATATTTGAATATCCAGTTCCTTGTGTAGAATGACTTCTCAACAAGAAGAGACAGTTGGACAAGCTGAAGAAATCTTCCCCATACCTAATTTCTTGGATAATCCTCCAGAAGAATTTCAACCACTCTGAATCGACGGGCGTTCAGTTAATTATGTATTCAGTTTGGTATTGCCGAAATGGATGCTTTGCTTCCTGGAGTGAACGATACTGCTGACAGGCCACCTCTTGGTTTTGTCGCAGTTAATCGTCAGATGTGCTTAAGTGGAGCTATTCCTCCCTTTAATGATTTTCTTCGACAGCTTCTTCTTCACTTAACTATCTCTCCCTTCCAGCCGCACCCCAATGGTTATGCCATTTTGATGGGGTTGTGTGTGCTGTTCAGGAGGACGCTCGACCGTCTTCCAAGTTTTGAAGAGATTTGCTATTTGTGCACTTTTGCGAAGAACAAAGATCACCCTTCAATTATACTTGTGAGAGGTGCAAGAAACCGTAGACTGATCATTGATCTTCCCGAAAGTGCCCATGGATTCTTGAACCAATTCTTCTTCGTCTGCTGTCCTCCGGGATTATATGCCATTTGGAGAGTAGGAAGTAAGAATGCTTATCTTTATTCTTTTCATTTCTGAGCTTTTCGAAGTCCAAGTTGTTAAATGCTTAACTTCATTCTTTACTTTTGTAGCACTTCCTCCTCCTTCTAGATATTCCAGCCACAAGCCAACTTTTGAGAGACTAAGTGCCGTGGCGGTTGAGGAGAGAAGCATTAAGTTCTTGCTGAAGGACGAATTTTTGCATCAATTCGGACTTTTACATCCCTCTTGATCTACTCAAATTCATGAAGTTTCTAGTTCCGAGATTGAAACATTAGTTGCCCCGGTTTCTACTGAGGAAGTCGTATCGAAGGAACCTAACGCAGGGGCTTCGTTAGTGAAATGTTCCACCCCTGCCGATGTCGCGGGGTCATCCGGAAAGCTCACACTTTCCCCGGTAATCGAAGAAGAGGAACTTCCTCAACACTCCGGGAAGGTTGATGATAAAGGAGTTGAGAGAAAGAGTCCCGTTAAGCTTGACGGTGATGACACTTTTGAGGGATTGAGTGATTTAATGATTACTTCACAGGAGCTCTTCAAAGACGACACTTCCACAACTAAAGCTACATCTCCAGCAGTTGAGGTGACATCTGCCTTGCAGCAAATTTTGTCAGCCCAGAAGTTGACTCCTGCTTCAAAATTTGTCATAACTCCCCAACCAAAGAGTGGTTTGTAGTTTGACGCGCGTAGCTTACACGTCACACACAGAATTTTTTGGCACTTATACACACTTAGCCTCTTTACTTCAAAGATTTTGAAGTTTCGTATCTTTTTCATTTTCAGATTCTCCGATGGGGCACAGTAGCTCGTACTACGACGATTTCCAGCACCATGGAAGGCGTGACACTTATGATCATAGGCGCTATCTCCCCGCCCTTAGGGAAACTGACGAAGAAAGAGCTGTTAGGAAGGCTCAAGAAAGGCGGGACTATGAGGAGCGATACAAGAGAAGGGATGAACGATATGATTCTTCTCAAAGAGATGATGATTCCCATAAACGAAAATCTCATGATGTTAAAGGGAAGAGTCATGTCACAAAAGATCCAAACAAGCGGGCCAAGCTTAGTGATGCGTCTGCAATTTCTTAAAAGACCGCTTTTTCTATCCCTCTTGACATCCCCTCCGGTTCTCCTGCTCTCGAGAAGACTGATATTCAGACAATCATTAGTAGGCCTCAGTACCGAGTTGAACAAGGTCCGGCTACTCTTCAAAGTCGGTTCCCGTAGTGGCGCTTAAAGGGAGTGTGTTTTGATCTTGACTTGGTTCCCATCGACAAACAAGCCATGTTAAAGAATCTTAATGCCGTCCGACTTGACATCGAAAGAATGTCCGGATGGCAAAAACTTGTCGATGAGCTTCAGAGACTCAATCGTGCAAATCTTGAAGCCATGCTGACTATGGAAAACGATAAATCCGAGTGGCAGAAAGTTCTCGACCAGCACAATGCCGAAATGAAGAGTGTTTCCTGGAGATTTGACCAGGCAACTGAGTGCTCGGCATCCAGTGGAACTCGGCATCAGAGAGTGACCGGCATTCAGGAGTGATCGGCGAAGCACTTGACATCCAGGAGTACTCGGCGTAGTGCTCGGCATCCCAAGGTACTCGGCGTCAAGTGGTGTTCGGCATCAACTGGTACTCGGCACCCAGTGGTACTCGGCGTAGTACTCGGCAACAGGGGCACTCGGCACCCACTGGTACTCGGCGTAGTACTCGGCAACAGGGGCACTCGGCACCCAGAGGTACTCGGCGTAGTAATCGGCAACGAGAGCGCTCGGCATCGCAATGTACTCGACATCAGTAGAACTCGGCAACGAGAGCGCTCGGCATTCAGAAGGCATTCAGTATGCACAACTTCACAAGGACCGTTCGGCATGGAAAGCATCGTTCGGCATGGGAAGGGCTGCTCGGCATCAGAGCGTTCGGCATACCAGGATCGGCATGCAGCGACCACTGTACTGAGGCTTGACCGTTCGGCTATCCAGCCCACTTGGGGAGTCCAGCCCATATTTGCCTATAAATAGAGGGGCAGGGTCACAGTGAAGAGGATCCTTATTTGGAGAGAAAACACCAGGGAGACTCTGCCATTTTCAAGACTCATCTTCTCTACTTAACAACTCCACTCAAGCATTTGATTCACGAATTGTATTTGTAATTAACTATAAAGGAAATCAATAAAGTTGAGCAAAGTGGACGTAGGCAATTACGCTGAACCACTATAAATTTGGTGTTCTTACTTTCTGCATTCAAATTAGCATTGTCTTCTCTGTTTAATTGACTTTCATCACTTATATCTCTACACAATCTTTCTGAACGAGGTTAGTGACCAATTTTGGTGCTAACACTTTGGTGCTTTCACTGAGAATCGAATTCTCAGACCTCAAGGATCTGCTTTGAAGCTACTGGATTGAACAAATCCCCCAAAGAAGATCCGACTCACTGATAGGACATCCGTTGATTCTACTCAGAGTTCATACCAATAACTCTACAATGGCAAGACCACGGACCAGGTCAGCTTCTCATAATGCGGATGCCCGCGAGACTGCTAGCGTGCAACAAGCAGGACCTAGCAATCAACCAGCGATCCCGAGTGCAGGGATTGCCGCTCAAGAACAGACTCCAGTTGTCACCAGAGTAGAGTTCAATGACTTGATGAGAGAACTTAGGGAAAGCAGGAGACAACTAGGAGAACAGATGCAAGCTAATGCCAACCTGATGGCACAACTCACTCAACAGCAGCAACAGAATGCTGGGGGCAATCCCGCTGCTTACTCCTCATCTGACAGCTCAACTTCCTCTGATGAACCTCCCAGGCGCAGACGCCGTAAGACTGATGCTGCGCGAGCAGATGCTGCTGTTTGAATAGCTGGAGACCGCGACCAAGCAAGAGCTGGAAGCTTCAGGACCGGGATACAGATGGAAGATAGAGGCCCAGATCATCAAAATGCTAACGATGTCGAACCTCAAGATGCACGATTGGCAGATCACCAAGAGAGGAGGCATCAACATGGACAGGCGCATAGAACAAACTCCAACCTTCCGCCTTCCATACAGACACCCGATCTGACAGCCATGATCAGGCAATTGATGAAAGAGAATCAGGGCCTATCAAATGATGACTGGGGAGTGTCAAGAAGTCATACTCTGTTCACGGATGTTGTGTTGCAAGCGGCGTACCCCAGAAAGTTTAGTATGCCTACTATTCCTGCATATGAAGGAAAGACTGACCCTAGACAACATGTCATGAGGTACGAATGGATGATGGATTCAGCCAGAGCGAATGATGCCACCAAGTGTAGGTGTTTTCCGATTACTCTATCTGGGATCGCTACTATGTTATTCACCCGACTTCCTCCGCGATCCGTATCAAATTTCGAGGAGTTGGCAAAGAAGTTTATTGAGCAGTTCAGGATACACACTACGCGCCCAAAAGACGTGATGTCTCTGTCAAGTGTAATCCAAAATCCTGGGGAATCGTTGAAGGAATATTTGCAAAGATTCCACGTGGCAGCAACTGAAGTCAGTAATCCCAATGACCATGCAATTCTGATGGCTGTAATGAGAGGTGTGGATCCAGACTCTGAGTTTGGAGACTGGCTAGCAGGAAAACCTCCAGCTACGCTAGAGCGTTTCTACTCTAAGGCACACCAGTTCATAAGAAGAGAGGAAGCTAGGTGGGTACGACGAGATAAGGCGCCAGGGCCTGTCCAAGAGTCAATAAAGAGCAACATCGCTGTGAAGCAATCGGGAGACAGCTCGGGAAAGGTCCAAGTCAACGTCCAGAATAAACCGGGGCAACCCAAGGAGTCCGGAGGAAGGAGTCAAGGAAAAGAAAAGAAGCAGGAAAGTGGAAGTCGAGAATTCCAAGCTACAGCGAGTACACTCCGCTAAACGCCCCACTTGAAAACATTTACCTATCCACCTGCAATACTTTTCAGTACAGAAAACCACGTCCAAAAGAATCAACTGAAGAACAGAAGCGGATCGGGAAATATTGTCGCTTCCATGAGACTTATGGACACAATACGGAAGAATGTAGACACTTGCACGACGCTATCGAGAAGTTGATCAGGCAGAAGAAATTGCAAGAATTTGTGAAGGATCCACAAGAAGGAGGACAGGGAACGTCCAACCCAGGACGTGCACCAGCTCCACGTCATCCCGAGGAGCCTGCCCGGACCGTTGGTAGACTGGTCATAAATACAATTATCAGCGGGCCTCACCCCGCGGATAAGAATTGGCAGGAGATGGAGCGATATGCAAGTTCCTTGAAGCATGCAAATTTTGAGTGTTGTTCGAACATGGAGGACGGAGCCCCTGCTAAGCAGCAGCGCGTAATGACAGACGATATTGTGTTCAGAAGCAGAGACGCTGATCAGGTAGAGGCTCCGACCATCGACCCCATGGTCATATCTGCAACGATCGGACCAGCATACGTAAAAAGAATTCTGATTGATTCTGGAAGTTCAGTCAACATCATCTTCAAGAAGGCCTACGATCAAATGAAGCTAGAAACAAAAGACTTGAAACCATCCAAAGCCCGTATCCACGGCTTTAACGGCGCTGCAACTGATGCAGTGGGATATGTCGAGTTACCAGTTGAACTGGGACAAGGCGAACGTCGGAGAGTGCGAATTCTACCCTTTGTAGTTTTGGATGTGGACTCTCCGTATAACGTTTTCTTGGGCCGGCCGGCCCTGGCGGAGTTTAGGGCAGCGTTAGCTCCGTGGTGTTTAACTTTGAAGTTCCCGACTGACAAAGGAGTAGGCATTGTTCACGGCGACCAAGCAGCTGGTCGTTCCTGTTACGTGGCCGAGCTCCGAGAGGCCCACCGGAGGGAGAAGGGAAAGGTTGCGGACAATCCCGTCCGCATCCTCAATGCGGATAATTGACAAGTAATGCCCGAGCCCTGGCTCGGGCATAGTTCTCGGATCTACGGAGATATAGATCCGAGAGACGACGATGAGAAACCCAGGGAAGAGAAGGCGGCACCGGCTGAATTAACAATTGACATTTCAGTTAGCCGCGACGACCCTTCGCGAATACTGAAGATCGGATCACAGCTAGGCCCCGCAATGACTGAAGACCTTAGCGACTTCCTTCGGGCGAACCTTGATGTTTTCGCCTGGACGCATTCTGATATGTGTGGGATTTCTCCCGCCATCACGAGTCATATGTTGAACATAGACCCGAAATACGTCCCAGTCAAGCAAAAAAGGAGAGGAATGGATCCGGAGAGATCCGCCGCTCTTGGAGAGGAGGTGGACAAACTCAAAGCAAATGGGTTCGTCCGCGACGCCCTCTACTCTGAATGGGTCTCCAACCCTGTGCTAGTAAAGAAGGCGAATGGGAAATGGAGGACTTGCGTAGATTATTCCGACTTGAACAAAGCATGCCCTAAGGACAGTTTCCCGTTGCCTAGGATCGATCAGTTGGTCGATTCCACCGCAGGACACGAGTTACTGTCATTCATGGATGCGTACTCAGGATACAACCAAATCCCAATGCATATTCCGGACCAAGAATACCAGCTTCGTTACAAATGTCGGACTGTATTGCTATGTAGTGATGCCCTTTGGATTGAAGAATGCTGGAGCAACTTACCAACGTCTGGTGAATCGAATGTTCAAGGACCAGCTGGGTAAAACCATGGAAGTCTATGTGGATGACATGCTCGTGAAGTCACGACGGTCAAACGACCACATTCAAGACTTGGCTGAAATGTTCGACATACTCAGGTTTTATGGCATGAAGATCAACCCGTTGAAGTGTTCTTTCGGCGTTGCATCAGGAAAGTTTTAGGATTCATCGTCAACGCTAGGGGAATCGAGGCCAACCCAGAAAAGATCCAAGCTATTCGAGATGTACAAGCGCCGAGGACTATAAAGCAGGTACAGAGCTTGAACGGAAAAGTAGCTGCGCTGAGTCGATTTATATCCAAGGCAACTGACAAGTGCATCCCGTTCTTTGACATAATAAAGAAAGGAAAGAGAAATTTTGAATGGACGTCTAGCTGTGAGGAAGCATTCCGGAATCTGGTGAGGCATCTGGAGAGCCCACCAATGCTATCAAAGCCAGTTGATCATGAGATGTTGTACGTATACTTGGCTGTATCCCCACATGCGATAAGTGCGGCTTTGGTACGGGAGGAGGATCGAGTCCAAAAGCCGGTGTATTATGTTAGCAAACGTTTAACAGGGGCCGAGAGGAATTACCCTAAAATAGAGAAATTGGCTTATTGCTTGGTGATTGCATCACGAAAGCTTCGCCCGTACTTACAAGCACATTCAATAGGTGTTTATTCCGATCAACCCCTGAGGCAGGTGCTCCAACGGCCGGAAACTTCTGGAAGATTGCTAAGATGGAACATCGAGTTGAGCGAATTCGATATCGCGTACTTACCACGGAGAGCCATCCGAGGGCAAGCGTTAGCAGACTTCATCGCTGAATTTACCATACCCATCAAACCGGACGATCACGACATCATTCCCCCCGTTCGATGGAAATTATACACTGACAGTGCATCAAACGACCGTTGCTCCGGCGCGGGCGTAGTTCTTGTAACTCCGGAAAACCGATCGATCTGTTATGCCCTGAAACTCGATTTCCCGGCTACAAATAACGAAGCCGAATATGAAGCACTGATCGCTGGCTTGAAACTCATCAGGGAACTCGGGATCGAATCAGTCGAAATCTTTTGTGACTCGCAGTTGGTGGTTTACCAAGTATGGGGAGACTACCAAGCAAAGGGACGAAAGCTTGCTCCGTACCTCATTCAGGTCCAAGAACTACTATCAAATCTTGAGCGTTATGACATCTCACATATCCCGCGCGAACAGAACAAAGAAGCCGACTTATTGGCCAAGTTCGCAAGTACCGACGATACGCAACAAATGGGATTGTATCCCGTCGAAGTCTTGCATGCCCCGAGCATAGATGAAATGAAAGTCGATCGCGTGTTGGGAACAGAAATCGAGAAGGAATCATGGATAACCCCATTCAAACTGTACCTGACGACCGGGGCCTTACCGGGAAAAAGAAGCGAAAGACGGCAGGTCCTTCGAAAGGCCGCGCGATACATAATGCAGGATGGATCAATGTATCGAAAAGGATTCTCAGTCCCGTTATTACGATGCATCACTCATGATGAGACAAAGCGAGTCTTGAGAGAGGTTCATGAAGGGGAATGTGGCGACCATACTGGGGGGCAAACGCTAGCAAAGAAGATCCTCCGCTATGGATATTACTGGCCCACCGTAAACCGGGATGCCGCGGAATATGCGAGAAAATGCGACAAGTGTCAAAGATATGCGAAAATCCCGAGGGCTCCATCAACGGAACTCACACAAATGATCAGTCCTTGGCCATTTGCGATCTGGGGAATCGACATAATCGGCTCTTTGCCTCTATCCAAAGGTGGCGCGAAATACGCAATAGTTGCAGTCGACTATTTCACGAAATGGGCTGAGGCAGAACCTTTGGCCACTATCACCTCTAAGAAGGTCATTAACTTCGTTGTACGAAACATTATATGCCGCTTTGGCCTTCCACGCACCATCATAACAGACAACGGAACATAATTCGAAAGCAGAGAGTTCAAAGAGTTCTGTTTAAAGTACGGCATCGAGAAAAAGTTCGCCGCCGTTGCACACCCAAAAGCTAACGGACAAGTCGAGGCCGTTAACAAAATAATCAAGTCCATACTGAAGAAGCGTCTGGAGAAGGTTGGAGGCAAGTGGGTAGATGAACTCCCGACAGCATTATGGGCATATAGAACTACCCACAAGTCCACGACCGGCCACACTCCGTTCGCCTTGGCATACGGCTCTGAAGCCGTTATACCCGTGGAACTTGAAGTTCCATCGCACCAAGTGACATACTACGATCCCAAGAAGAACCAATACCTCTTGCTGGAATCACTGGACTGCATCGACGAAAAGCGTGAGAAGCTGAATTAAGGGCGGCAGCGCACAGACATCGAGTCAAGCGCTACTACGACGGCAGAGTCCGCCCAAGAATCTTTGATGTGGGTGATCTCGTTCTGAAACGAGTCTTCCCGGTACCATCACACATGAATCCCAGCTGGGAAGGTCCATACGCCATTGAACGGAAGCTTGGAGAAGGAACATTCAAGCTAGCGACTGTTGATGGCGCGACACTCCCCCGAGCATGGAACAGTGAACATCTGCGGCACTATTACATTTAGCATGTTTTCCTTTCTTGTTGTAGGCACTGTTATTTCCTGCATGTTTCCATTCAATAATGACTTAGTTTCCTTTTAAAGTTGTAATCAAGCGATTTAGTTGATTTTCATTAATAAAGGCTTGAAGCCATATTTTCTATGAAGTTTCTATATCTCTTAATTGGATGATAAATTACATTATCATGCACGACATACAGACTCGTACGAACGATTCCAAATCTCCGAATCCCCAGAGCGCGGACTAGAGTATAAACGATTCCAAATCTTCGAATCCCCAGAGCGCGGATCGGAGTACTCTAAGTCCCCAGAGCGCGGACTAGAGTATAAACGATTCCAAATCTCCGAATCCCCAGAGCGCGGATCGGAGTACTCTAAGTCCCCAGAGCACGGACTAGAGTATAAACTATTCCAAATCTCCGAATCCCCAGAGCGCGGATCGGAGTACTCTAAGTCCCCAGAACGCGGACTAAAGTATAAACGATTCCAAATCTCTAAATCCCCAGAGCGCGGATCGGAGTACTCTAAGTCCCCAGAGCGCGGACTAGAGTATAAACGATTCCAAATCTCCGAATCCCTAGAGCGCGGATCGGAGTACTCTAAGTCCCCAGAGCGCGGACTAGAGTATAAACGATTCCAAATCTCTGAATCCCCAGAGCGCGGATCGGAGTACTCTAAGTCCCCAGAGCGCGGACTAGAGTATAAACTATTCCAAATCTCCGAATCCCCAGAGCGCGGATCGGAGTACTCTAAGTCCCCAGAACGCGGACTAGAGTATAAACGATTCCAAATCTCTAAATCCCCAGAGCGTGGATCGGAGTACTCTAAGTCCCCAGAGCGCGGACTAGAGTATAAACGATTCCAAATCTCCGAATCCCCAGAGCGCGGATCGGAGTACTCTAAGTCCCCAGAGCGCGGACTAGAGTATAAACGATTCCAAATCTCCGAATCCCCAGAGCGCGGATCGGAGTACTCTAAGACCCCTGAGCGCGGACTAGAGTATAAACGATTCCAAATCTCCGAATCCCCAGAGCGCAGATCGGAGTACTCTAAGTCCCCAGAGCGCGGACTAGAGCATAAACGATTCCAAATTACCGAATCCCCGAAGTGCGGAACGAAGTACTCTAATTTCCCGGAGCGCGGACTAGAGTATAAACTATTTCAAGCCTCCAAGTCCCCGGGACACAGAGTCAGCAAGAAGTCCAAGTACTCAAAAGATGTGGGACGAGAGGTACGCCATGTCCAAAATTGTTTGAACAGCACAAGAATGGACCGGGAGATAATGCAACTCATAAGAACTTGAGTTATGGCTACAATTAGTCAGCAAACTAAATAAAGACAAGAGAATCATTCAAACAAAAAGAAACTAAAACTGTATTCAATAAGTCCAAAATGGGGATACATGATCACTCCTACAAAATTCAGACCTCTCTATACAAACTACAAGTTGTGGAAGATAAAAGCAATTACAAAACTTAAGCAGGAAACTTGTTGAACAAGTGCATCGATTATTTCTTCGACTTCTTCTTCTTGTCTTCCTTTGGTGTTTCCGACGACTCCTCTCCCTCACGCTTTTTCTTGGACTTTTTGCTTGCTAGAGAAACGGAGTCAGGAGTAGGAGATGGGACATCTAGTGGTTTGGACCTGCCCGGGTGAATGATTTTCAAAGGTCTGTTCCGCGGGTCAGTGAGTTCCAGTATTTCAGATTCAACTTTGACTTTGACCTTTTTCTTCTCCTCGTCGGCGAGACGGTCCTTCATGCTCATCTCTGAAGTATGCTCAGAGGCGCCAGTGATTTTAACTTCATCGCTTCCTTCGGCAGGAGACGAAGTATCAAGTTTGTCATCATCAAGCGCCCCGATCACTTGAGCGTCTGGACCGGGAGTTACTCCTGCATGAGCAACATCGCTTGTTTTCTCTGCTTCCTCCTTGGCGTCATCGCTCCTCGGAGTTGGCTCGGCGTCAGAGCAACCTGCACGAAAACATAAGGAATGAGCATTAGAACGAATTGCCACTGCTGAAAAATGACGGGAACTCTTCAACTTCTAGAGAAAGAAGAATTTCCTACCAAGGTCCGGTTGGCTATCGGTGGCACGAGGGGTTTCACCCTCCAGGATAGGTGACAGCACATGAACACCAAGCCCGGGATCTTCGGGATCGTAACTAGCATGCTGCTCGAATGGATCAAGAGTTGGCCGACCGGCCGATTGAGCAGCGTAAGGAGCGGCAATGTGAGGAGTAGTAGCATCGGCCCCAGACGGGCCAGCTTCGTCATTCTTCTCTTTCGGAGGGGAAGAGCCTTTGCTATAAAGTGCCAATGCTGCGGATAAGTCTGATGGCTCATTCCCCCTTAGGAACTCCTTCACCAAGGCATCCTCATCGACCTCGTTGGAGCCCGACTCGACCTTCTTGATCCTTATCAGAGTTTCCCACGCCTCAGCCAGGGATTCGAGGTAGCCGTCGCCCAGAAATGTTAAGTCGCGGTGCATAAGGACGCGGGCTCCATACTCGGCGATCAACGGGTCAAACATACTTTTGACCTCTTCCCTGCCGGCTTTTGCGGCCGCATCGAGGCGAGAATCAAGCTCTTCCACAGCCATTCTTTTGCCCTCCTCACGGGCCTCGTCCTTCATTTTCTCGACCCCGGCAAGTTCGTCATCAAGCTTTGTCTTCAGGAGCCGGGTAGCAACAATCTCATCACAGTATCGCTGCGATTCTTCTTGAGCAGCTACTTTGTCTTCCTTCTCCTTGGAAAGTAATTCCTTCAGCTCCTTGACTTGAGTAGCAAGTGCGTCCCTTTCCTTTTGGACAGAATCTTTTTCTAGGGCGAGGGCACCGCTGCGCTGGACTGCTTCGTCAAGCTCTTTTTTGTGAGCCGCCTTTAAACGAGTAACTGCCTCGGCAGTATTTTTTGCGCTTTGTTCAGCGGCTTCTAGCTTTGACTTATATGAAGCGAGCTCTTCATCTTGGAGTTTGATGATTTTCTTATCGCTGTCAGCCTCCAGATTCAGACGGTCAATCTCGTGTTGACGCTCGACGGACACTTCCGAGATCTTTTCCACCAAGTGCACGAACGCGTCATGTTGAACATAGACGTCATTGTTGCAGGCAATGGCACTTTGCTTCACGTGCCCAGGAATGTGATGGATGGCTGGGAGGAATTTCAAGCCGTGAAAGCAGATTTTCGAAAACTTGGCCTTAAGGTCGACCATCTTTTCCGCAACAGTCGGGTCCACTGCAGGAGTAGGAGGAGGAGGCTTTGAGAATTCCGTTCTTTTACGTTGCTCTCGAACTTGCCTCGTACTCGATGAACTGGAGTGTTGTTCTCGAGCAGCATCAGACTGATAACCCTTCTGCAAAGACTTCTCCTTATCCGGCTCAGTTGGAGGAGGAAGATCGCAGGACTGAGAAGATTGAGAATGTGCTTTCTTGCGGTGAGACGACTCGCGAGGACGATTGTCCCTATCTTCATAATCACCTCGATCCCTGCGTCTGCCTGAACCGGAATCCCGTTCTGAGTGATGAAATATAGAAGACCCCTGAAGGCGATCAAGTCCGTGAGAGCGGCCCATATCACCTACGAAGAATGGAAATAACAACGAGTTAAGGAGAATTCACGAATTAAAAAGACTTGAAGTATATTATGGAATGCGCATGTGCGTGTGTGTCCTAGTGTTCCCCCCGACGGACCCGTTCGTTTATCTTTGCTAATAGGAGTGTTGTCTCCTTGAGCCGGGAGTTGAACTCCTACATTGCCTCTAGCGGGTGAAGAGAATTTGAGAGCTTCAGGATCATCGAACCCGTAATTAAGTAAGTCATCGGGGATGGACAGGTTGGACAGACCCCTCAGAGAACTTTCCAGGTGCTGCGAAGAAGCCTCTTTCTCAGGAGGAATAGGCGTAACTTTTGAGGTGCCACCAACTTTCTCCTTTTGAACCGTATATCTCAACTTCTTCTTTCCCTTCGAAGGGGAGGATGATGTCTCAATATCCTGAATTTCGATTGCCGGATTCCAAGCGGGACCCACGTTCTCGCCCTGAGTTTCAGGGGCATCATCCTCTTTGCGCTCGCCTTCTTCGTGCGTGTCGGGAGCGCGACGCGACGACGGTCCAGCAAGTTTTTTCCCTTTACCGGACGGAGGTTTGGGAATGGTAACACCTTCTGGAAGGCTGATCCGACGACCAGGGGCTAGCAAGCCGAACCCCGACAGCGATTCATTTGAAATGATGGTCCGGATGTCTCGATCCTCGGCAGGAAGAGCTCTAATGGCTTCAACAGCCTCAGAATATCCTCGACCTTCCGGACGCGGGTTGATACCTGAAAAGATGAAATGAAGAGTTAGGAAAAGCATGACTCCGATTAAATACGAATAGTGACTCAGCAAAGAGACTTACTGCCTTCAACCCATCTCCTAGCGAAACCAGAAGGGCAGCGCACATAGAACCATTCCTGTTTGTACAAGGCGAATTTGCTACATGCCCCTGTCAAGATCTGGCACTTGTGGTATGGCTCGAGAAACATGAAGGAAGGACTGTCTTTCCGTCTCTTGAACATATAAATGTATCTGATATCACCGGGGGTTGGAGGTCTGGAGAAGACGGCCATGAAAAGTAAGTAAGTCCCATATAGAAACGCATGACCGTTCGGGTGCAGTTGCGATGGAGCCATGTCTATGTACTGCAGAACATCCCGAAGAAATAAGTTGAATGGAGGCACGTTTCCCATCCAACACATGAACTTGTTGCAGGTAGTGTACCCGACTGGGGGCAGATGAGGGCGATCGTGTCTCGAAGGGACTAACACGTCGGCGAAAGGAATACCGTGAATGGAGCATATCCATCATAGAGCAGCTTTGTTGATCTTCGAGGCTTGAGAATCGATCGGATTGTCTAGTAAGATGGTTGCCTCCAAAGCGTCAGGCGCCAAGTTATGAGCGGGAGAAGTTGACGGGTTAGAAGTTTCAACGGTTCCTTGCTTTGCTGACGGCCCAGGCCTGTCAGATATGGTGGCAGAGCTAGATTTTCTCGACATCCCGAATATATAATGAACCTGGCTAAATGCTTGAGAAAGCTATACTTAAAAAACGTTGAACGTTAGAATTAGCAACACGAGTTTTTCCCCCCACGTGGTGTGTGAACTAGTGCAAGCAATTGTGTACAGACAATAAGAATGTTCTAAAGATATAATGATTAGCTTCGAATCATCGCCTTCGAAGACCGTCATCACTGACCGTCTCAAAAAGCTCGCATTGAGGTGATTACAGTTCCAGATTCAAAAGACATATGATATCTAAAGTAACCGGCCTAAGTGTAGTTTGACATTTGTACTGTTCGGCATTTAAGTAATGATCGGCAATTGTATTGTTCGTCCTAAGTATAGGTCAGCATGTATGTTTGCTCGGCATGTTGAGCGTTCGGCTAAAGGTCTCGTTCGGTTAAGACATTGTCCTGTTAAGAGTTCTGTTCGGCATTCAAGATTGTTCGTCCTAAGTATAGTGTTCGGCTGTGTTTTGCTCGGTTTAAAGAGTGTTCGGCAATTGTATTGTTCGGCTGAATTCAATGCTCGGCATGTCAGTTGTTCGGCTTGGGTTATCGTTTGGCTAAGTTATTGCTCTACATTTTAGTAATTGTTCAGCATTGATACCGTTCGGCATTCAAGACTGATCGGTTTGGGTTATCATTCGGCTAAAAGTAGCGCTCCACCACGATTTCAACTCCACCCTACACCTTCTCCATCTACGCCGAACGACAGGGACAGATCGCCCGGCGAAGACTACGCCGTCCAGCATCCCATCTTTCTTTTCCTCCCAGTCACGTTCGGCACGAAGGAGCTAGCCCTAACTAGACAACTCCAAGCGTGCGAGCCATTCCTGCTCGATGCATATTATACGATCACAGAAATGTCACGTTTCCCACGAAAACAACCTAAGTCTTGTGTTGAAGTAATCTAATCACGGAAGGATTGATACCTAGTTCGAAAGTCGAAGTTGAGGAAGGATCAATTAGGTCTCAAATCTGATAAGATGGCAAGAATTGCAAGTCTCTAGGAATGACAGAAAAGAAGGCGTAAAAGAAAAAGAGACGGGAAGGACCTGGATATATAGAGGGAGGTAGAAGTTCAAGAGGCTATACCCGGTAGAACCGGTCAACACCGAAGGGTTCGGCTTTGTAGCATAGTCACGTTCGGCACGCGAGGTACGTTCGGCTTCGAGCGTATCGTTCGGCATTCAAATCTCGTTTGTCTTGCACCTCCATCACTAACATTCTCGAGAAAGTACCTCCGAGGTAAATTGTACCAGATTCAAAGCGCATCACGTTCGGCCACGCGATACACTTTGGGGGGCAAGTGTTTCCTGGAGATTTGACCAGGCAACTGAGTGCTCGGCATCCAGTGGAACTCGGCATCAGAGAGTGACCGGCATTCAGGAGTGATCGGCGAAGCACTTGACATCCAGGAGTACTCGGCGTAGTGCTCGGCATCCAGTGGAACTCGGCATCAGAGAGTGACCGGCATTCAGGAGTGATCGGCGAAGCACTTGACAGCCAGGAGTACTCGGCGTAGTGCTCGGCATCCCAAGGTACTCGGCGTCAAGTGGTGTTCGGCATCAACTGGTACTCGGCACCCAGTGGTACTCGGCGTAGTACTCGGCAACAGGGGCACTCGGCACCCAGTGGTACTCGGCGTAGTACTCGGCAACAGGGGCACTCGGCACCCAGAGGTACTCGGCATAGTACTCGGCAACGAGAGAGCTCGGCATCGCAATGTACTCGACATCAGTAGAACTCGGCAACGAGAGCGCTCGGCATTCAGAAGGCATTCAGTATGCACAACTTCACAAGGACCGTTCGGCATGGAAAGCATCGTTCGGCATGGGAAGGGCTGCTCGGCATCAGAGCGTTCGGCATACCAGGATCGGCATGCAGCGACCACTGTACTGAGGCTTGACCGTTCGGCTATCCAGCCCACTTGGGGAGTCCAGCCCATATTTGCCTATAAATAGAGGGGCTGGGTCACAGTGAAGAGGATCCTTTTTTGGAGAGAAAACACCGGGGAGACTCTGCCATTTTCAAGACTCATCTTCTCTACTTAACAACTCCACTCAAGCATTTGATTCAAGAATTGTATTTGTAATCAACTATAAAGGAAATCAATAAAGTTGAGCAAAGTGGACGTAGGCAATTACGCTGAACCACTATAAATTTGGTGTTCTTACTTTCTGCATTCAAATTAGCATTGTCTTCTCTGTTTAATTGACTTTCATCACTTATATCTCTACACAATCTTTCTGAACGAGGTTAGTGACCAATTTTGGTGCTAACAAAGAGCATTGCCGATGACAATGAGAGACTTGAGGCTGAAGTTGAAAAACTCAAAAATGAGCTTGTTACTTCTTCTACTTCCTATACTCAAAAAGAAGAAGTACTTCAAAAACAAGTTCGCGATGCTCATGCCGCTCAACGGTATGCCGAGGCTCAACTTGAAGCTGAACAGAAGATGACAGAAATCTATCGCACCGACCTACCCAGCTACGGGAGAAGGCAAGTTCCCACGACTTGGAAATTATGCAGTTGCGAGCTCAACTGTCAAAAACTGAAAAAGAGCGTGATGAGGCTATTGCTGGAAAAGAAGCAGCTGAACAGTCGCATGAAGCAACAAAATCCAACGTCAGCTCTACTTTATTTGATTTTTATCTTCATAGTGTTTTGGGGCGCGGAAGCCTCTCATTCTTAGGCCCGAAATATGAGATCACCTTGGCTGAAGTGTGGGAGGCCGCAATTGATATGCTCGGAGGTGCTGGCTATGATGAAGCAGACCTTGAGGCACATTATTTTGATGATGAAACTCGTGGCGCTCTTGCTAGAGGAAAGGAGCAACTTGCTAAAGTGCGAGCCGGATCGACGGAAGAGGAGCATCCAGGGAAGGAAGCACCCTTAACTGCCCCTGTCCATACTTCGATTTCGGCCGACGTTGATATCATAGGCTCCAGTTCCCATTCTCCGCCTCCTGCTAAAGCCAAAACCGAGATTACAACTGCACAGGGCGGAGACGAAGGCGAAGAAAGCGCCGAAGCACAAGCCTATGAAGTTGACATTATAAAGCCGACTCCTCCAGGTAACTTCAACGTTGAACCAGGTCAAGCGGATTACTTGTTTGCTTCAACTGAGCTTGATGAATTTCTCGCTTATTACTTAAGTCTCGATGAGCCACCATCTCCTCTCTTTACGAGGAATACTGATTTTGACTTTTCTTCTTCTGTAGCGGAAATACCAAGTGCTGCACAAACTTCTCCTCCTCCAACTGCTGTTCCTCTATCTTCTCAAGTTACTCCTCCTTCTGCTTCTCAACCGGGGTCGCAGGAAGAAAAGATAGAAGCTCTTCAAGACTTGGACGATCTGGCTGCTTCGCAAGAACATAAGGCGAAAGAACTTGAGGAGGGCGAGAAGACCCCGGAGCAACCTTATGATGATGACACAAAGCTTTCTGCAGTGATTACTCCGGGAAGTGAGTCTTCTTCAAAGAAGAAAGGGAAACACACAGTTTCAAGGAAGAAGAAGAAAAGCGCTTCTGCTGGTGAAGAAAAAGTGGAAGCAGATCCAGCTACACCTCCTTCTCCTTCTTCTCCGACCCGTCCACGCCGGCTTCCGAAATTAGTCATCAAGCCGGGAAAGAGCTCTAAAGGTGGCGGGAAGAAGGAGTAATGAGCTTGTCTTTACGCTTCTTATTTTGCTTTTTTGCTTTTTGCATGTATTGACCGGAGACTATGCGGGTACCGGCCCCCGCTTGTTGAAACCTGCACATGTACAAAAATTTCATAGTATGGAATAAAATGGTTCTTTTTACTCGTACAATTTCTTGTCAGTATATGTGTGAATGCATTTATTCCTTGCTTTTGCACAAGTTTCTTTATTTACTTTACATGATACTGCAATGGGCTCGTGGTATGATGTTTGAGCGTTGTTTTTATTAATATAGCTATATGCCCCCATATCACGGCTCATTGCAATATTCTGAAAAGACTTGTACTCTTATTCTAGAGAATAATTCTTCCGTTTTCAGGAAATATAATTCTGCTTTTAGTAGAGTATGCCTTTGCATCGGAGAAGTTTTTCTTTCTCTCTCTTTTTTTTAAAAGAACACTTCAACTTTAGGGGATGATCACTTTTATTTGTTGAAAAGTTGATTCCCCTATGCAGTGAAGCTGGCTTCTGAAGAATGCTTTGACATTTCAACTCTGGTGAAGTGGGCCTTTGAAGAGAGATTTTTGCACTTCAACTCCGGTGAAATGTGCCTCCGAAGAGGTCTTTTTGGCATTTTTTTGGCATTTCAGCTCTGGTGAAGTGGGCCTGCGAAGAGAGATTTTTGCACTTCAACTCCGGTGAAATGTGCCTCCGAAAAGGTCTTTTTTCTGGCATTTCATCTCTGGTGAAGTGGGCCTGCGAAGAGAGATTTTTGCACTTCAACTCCGGTGAAATGTGCCTCCGAAGAGGTCTTTTTGGCTTTCAACTCTGGTGAAGTGGGCCTCCGAAGAGAGATTTTTTCACTTCAACTCTGGTGAAATGTGCCTCCGAAGAGGTCTTTTTGGCATTTCAGCTCGGGTGAAGTGGGCCTCCGAAGAGAGATTTTTGCACTTCAACTCCGGTGAAATGTGCCTCCGAAGAGGTCTTTTTTTGTATGCCTCCGAAGAGGGCTTGTGCCTCCGGAGAGGTCTTATGGACTCTGGGGAGTAGCATTTGGACTCCAAAGAGTAGCATGTGAACTCTGAGGAGTAGCATTTGGACTCTGAAGAGTAGCATGTGGACTCTGAGGAGTAGCATTTGGACTCCGAAGAGTAGCGTTTGGACCCCAAAGAGTAGCATGTGGACTCTGAGGATTAGCATTTGGACTTTGAAGAGTAGCATGTGGACTCCGAGGAGTAGCATTTGGACTCCGAAGAGTAGCGTTTGGACTCTAAGGAGTAACATTTGGACTCCCTAGAGCAGCGTTTGGACCCCAAAGAGTAGCATGTGGACTCTGAGGAGTAGCATTCTTGCTTGTGTCCTTCCACCATCTGCTTCTTAGCGATTCCTCGTTATCACTTCAAGTACATGTCCCATTCTTTTGCAAGTTATTTGTTTTTTTGCCAAAGAAGTGTACTTTATCGTTGAGTGAATCCACGGGGCAGACGCAAGCTACTTTACTGGATGTTCGTTTGCACAAACGATCACGATTGATTAGCAAGGGTCTGGAACCTTCTCGTCAGGAAGGTGCCCGCTTTGGTGGAACCATCAACTAATTGTGAATAGCACTTCTTTTGTAGGAGTTGAATTTGGAATTTTATGACTTGGCATTTGTTTGTTGAGTGATTTGTAGGAATCGCTTGGCTTTGTGATGTGTTGAATGGGTAAGCTTTGCTCTGATAGCCTGCAATATTAAATTGACATTTTAGCAATATATTTAAGATATTGCATATCGAAATGAAACAGGCATTTTATAGTAGTAAAGAACACAAGATTTATAGTTATTATTATTGATTTGCACTGATTTTACAATGGCATTTCATACAGGAATGATACATCCATCATTATTCTATGAATCTTAAGCAAAGCCATTAAGTAAAATATGACCATTAGGTATCATCTTCCAGAACAAGAACATTCTCTCCCTCTGGGGCTTGTCTCAAAGCACGAGCATATCTTTCCATCTCATCCCAACTTCTGCTCGCTGGGTGAGGGCCCCATGTGATGACATTAATGATAAGCCTCTCAGATCCCTGTGCTACAGTTCTTTCATCTGAGCCGTGTTGATGAGCGGGAACTAGTTGCCCCTGAGTGGATGAGGATGGGTCCTTCCTGTTTTTCTTGACATATTGTTGAAGTTTATTCTCTTTCAACAGCTCCTCAATCAGATCCTTCAAGTGGCGGCACTCATTAGTGTCATGACCAAGCTGATTGTGGAACTTACAAATCTTCCACTCTGCGTGGCATTTTTCCCAAGTCTCAACTTATGTGGATTAGGATATTCAATAGTATCCTTAGTTGCAAAGAAAATATTCTCTGGAGTATCAGTCAAGGGAGTGAAATTCGAAGGTCCAAAGTGGCGAGTTTTCTTCGCATTTCCCTGCTTTTTCCCATTATCATTTTCCCTCTTCTGTCCTCCAGATTCTCTTTTATTAGAAGCAACATTGTTATTCTGAATCTCGGCCACTTCTGCTTTTACCGGTACCGGAAGGTTTTCCAAGCGCATAAACTCATCGGCCTTCTTATAGAATTTCTCAAGTGAGCCTGGCTCCTTCATTTTTAGCTATTTTCCAAATTCACTCGATTTGTCGATAGCCCGCATTAAGTAAGTCAAAATCATCCGCGGCTCTGCGTTGTCAACTTCGGCTAAGGCTATGTTGAAACGATTCAAGAAAGATTTCACAGATTCTCCGGGAGCTTGTTCAAGGCTGGACAACGACATTATATCCTTAGCCTTTGAAGCATACAACCTGAACTGATCCTTGAATTTTCGAGTTAAGTCGGAGAATTGATCTACAGACCGAACTGGTAGCTTTGTGAACTAAACTAGCGCCACTCCTTCCAAGTACACTGGAAAGTATCGGCATTTAATCTCATTTGATGCTCTTGCACCAGTCATATGCCAGTCATACTTATATAGGAAATGATTAGGGTCACTTGTCCCCTTATAGGTCGGGATAGTAAGAGGTACAAATTTCTTTGGAAATTCTGCTTTCAGGATCCTTTCAGTAAACGGAGTTTTGCTTGGAGCAAATCCCCAGTCGTTCTCATTTTCTTTCCTCTGCATGCTCTCTTTCATGATTCGGCGAACCATCCCTAATAGGTACTCCTCATTGTTCAGAGGCATTGCCGGGCAGACGTTAGCTATTCTTTCGGAAGTTGGCTGCGGCCTTGAACCATCAGCTTGGAAAGGTGGCGCTTCGGCGGTGCTAGTTGCTCTTTGAGGAATACCTTTCTCTTGAGAATTATGGGCATCTTCGGCAAAGGTAGTTTCATTGTTTTCTGGCTGTCGATGTGACGACCCGGAAATTTTAAACATTTGAAATAGGAATATTTAATTAATTTTAAATATTCAGAGGTTAATTATAAACTTAAATTTCAAATATCGCTGTTATTGAGTAATTTAATAATTAAATTAAATTTATTTGAAGTTGGATAAAATAGTAAATATGGTATTCTAAGCTAATTAAAAATATTTTGGAAGCTCATAAGATCCATATTTATAATACTGAAGGTGATAGAACTTTTAAAATTGAATTTAAAAGTAGTTTGTTCAGTTTTGAAATTTTATCGTTAAATTGACGTTTAAAAATAGCCTTCCGAGGCATAGTCTCGGAATTCGACGAAACCAGTTCCATTGGATCCGTAATATTGAATTATTACCGGATTTCAATTTTCGTAGCGTTCAGAGTTGTTATGTGAGCATACGAGATAAAAACGCTTAGACAATGGTTAATCGTTTTAATTTAAATATCTTTCATCTTATCAACTGTTAAAGTTTTATCAACATCAACAGCACAGTGGTGAGACTGTCTTCTCGCGCAAGACAAGGAATACGTTTCTTTAGCTTCTCTCGTACACTTCTTTGTTTGATAAGAAAAAAAAAATATAGTAGATATTTTCTTCGTTCAGAAGAAAAAAAAAAATATAACAAAATCATGGCCGAACAGTTTTCTTCCCTTTACAAATTCGAAGATAAGGCTTCCTCCCCTTTCGTTTGAATTCAAAGCCGGCCTTCCTTATTATTATTTTTTCTTCTTCTTCAATCAAACGAAATCGAACCAAGAAAAAAAAAACCCCCGCATCCTTCTGTTCAAATAAATTCTCGAACCCTCGTCCTCAACGAACCGCATGGCTGCTCGAAGGGATTGTGACATCGCGAGTTTGATTCGCGTGAAGGAGGACGTTTTCGTGAGTAGGGTTTCGCCTTTAGGAGTTGTCGCGAGTCGTTCGATCGACGTTGGGTCATCGAGTCGTCGTCGTGAAGTACAAGTGTGGCTGTGAGCTTGAGCTCGAGTGGGAAGCATTCGATCGGAGTTAGGGTTCCAGTGGCGAATGGGCTTAGGGTTTGGATCGCGTTCGTGGCGATGGTAGGGCGGTGCTATGGGGTTCTGCGCATCGTCGAAGTGAGGCTCGAATTGGTTTGGGGCTTGGTGAACGATGAGCAGGGGCTGGTAGCTCGATGGATGCAGCTGATTTGTAGGTTGGCAGGAGTGTCGAGCTCGAGCCGGTTAGGTCGTAAAGGTCATCTGAGTTCGTTCCTGTAGGTATATTTCTTTTATCATTTAATTTAACTTAATTCATATATATATATATATGGAAGGTTAAAAAGGGGGAAATGAAGTAAAGATACATATTTTAAATCACTGGTTTAGATTCTAAAAATAGTGTAGTAAGGTAACTAGTTTGCCTAATTAACTTATTTAAATGTTTGAAATTGGAAATTTTATGGAGAATAATAAATCTGAAATCTGGTTAGGTATATTGTTAAATATATATGCAGTTTTGGTTATTTATGGGTATGTACAGGAAGATTAGTTAAAATGAAATCATTAGTTAAAATTTAATTCTTGTGCAAAGTTAACTTTAATAAACAGAAATTGATTTCACGATTAATTCAAATATTAATAAATTATATAAACTATTATTTAAGGTCAAAAATCGAGAAGGAAGCAAGCTGGATTGGAATTTGGATGCTAAAATAATAAAGGTGAGTTAATCTCACTCGGTTGGATTTAAATTTAAATTTAAATAGTTAAATTTAAATAATTGATTGGATGATTGCATTGATTGATGTGCTATATATATATAGTAATATATAGCAATATATACATATTGGTATATGTATATATTGGAGTTGTTGATATTCCCGCATTTATATATAGCGGATGAGACCCTATGCGCCGCATAATAGCGGATGATATTTTATATAAAACCCATATACCGCGATATTCCACTTCGAAGTGGAATTGGTATTGTGCTAACGTCTGTGGATGCAGGGAAACAGGTTGGAGGGATCCAACTGGATTCCTCAAATATTTAATTTGTTTAAATATTCTGTGTTATGATATTTGATATCCTGTGATGATTTTATATTGGATAATGTGGTTGATTTGAATTCCCAGTATAATGAGTTATAAATCCTATGGAATTGAATTTTTGGAAAGAAATAAAAGGATAAAAATTTAAGTAAAACAATTCAAGTGAATTGGAATAGAAGTAATAATAAATTGAAATAAAAATAAAGTGATTTGGCATTTTAATAGATATGGAAAAAGGAAATTTAAATTTACAGAGGAGTAATAAATTTTAAACTAAAGTGATACTGTTTTAAAAGAATAAAGAAATTACTTTTAATTCAAGAATTAAATTCTAATTAAAGAGTAAATAAGGAATTTTGGAAATCTGAAAATGGGTATTTTAGTTGAAAGAGGTTTTAACTCGTAGTTAAGAAATAAAACCCGAAGTTATTGTTTTTGAAATAAATGAAGTAAATAAGGAATTTTATTTCAAGATAAAGCAAGTTTGAAATCAAGTATAGAATTGATTTAAATGTTTGAAATTGGAAATTTAAAAGAGGAATGAGATTTTGGGATTTATAAACTGGGTTTATAAAGTAAGGTGAAATATCAGTGGATATTTAAATATAAATTCAAGATAGGGATTTATAAAGAAATGTGGATTGGGTTTAGAATAAATGGTGATTTATTTTAAAGATGTGGAAAGAAAGTGTATTTCCTGGGTAGCCAAGTACATTTTGTTTTTGAACAATTTTAAATATTGGTTAAAGGATTTATTGTTATTTTTAAAAATCATATTTTAGAAAATCTATTATTTCAAAATGTTAAATTTCTAAAGTAAGTATTGTTCAAATCTATCATTGTAATAAAAATAAGTGATTTGGTAAAATGTTTTTAAAAGAAAAATTAGTTTACAATTACAAAGTGGTTTTATTTTAAATATTTGTTTTAAATATATATATATATATATATATATATATTTCAAATAGAGTATTAAAGTAGTTTTAAAATTTCAATGTTATAAAGTATATTTAAATAAAGTGTTTTTAAATTATTTTAAAATTTAAAAGTATTTTGTACTTGGTGATTCAGTGGAAATAATTATTTGGGAAATGTATTCCGTAAGCGGAAACTGTTTGAAATTGTTTTCAAATGAGCTTTGAAAATTGGAAATATATCTTGGAAAGATATTTGGGCAAATAAATAATGTGGGAAATTATTTATTGTGTGATGGTTGCTTGTGGATGCTAATTGATAGTTAAATAACCGACTATCAATATTGGCCAAATGCGCTGATCGTTTCGAAGAGACCGGGATCGAGTTTCCGTATACCGGGATTCTAGGTCTGGAGACTCGAATACCACTTCGATCCGGTTTGTACGTTTCGTGTAACGATTTCGGAGTCGAAGATGGAGCAGTGAAGTGCAAGGGCTAGTCGCTACTAATCCTGAGGATATTTCCAAAATGGATGTAGTAGGAATAGTGCCTTCGGTTCCGTTCGGACCCGGGACGGACTTGTATGGACGAATGCTTTCGTGACATCGTCAGGTGGACGATGGGCATTCTAAGGGATATGTTCTGAAAAAGGTATCGTTTAGCCTCGAGCCTCATCAACCGGGAATGACTGAAAATCAGGGGTTATGCAGCAAGGCTTCGTGGGTAGCACCCACTTGAGAGTAAAGTCATCCCTGTCTAGATGTCCCTTTATTTCGGCTTAGTGGTGCGGTTGCTGATCCCAACCGTGGGGTGATTTTATTTGGAATTATCCAGTAAGGGATGATTCCGGCCTTGTGTTGCAGGGGAGCGGGCGTACTCCTCGGTACTGTGATCTAGGCCACGTACTGTGACAGGTGGTACCCCAGTGCCTAGTCATTCGTTGGAAATCCATTCTCCCTACGTGCCGTGTACGGTATTTGTTTGTATACCTAGTATGCTGGAATTTAATCATGTAACAATTTCAGCTATTTTAATAAGTATTTGTGAATAGACACTATTATAATATCAGAGGATTTTTATAAAAAGTGTTTTAGCTATCGTAAGGTAAAAACCCGACATGTTTATTTGTGGCGTGGTCTTACGAGATGCTTTTATTTTCAAAAGGATTTTTGAAACTTTAATAATCAATTGAGTGTGATTTTCTCACGCTGGTATTCCAGACTGACTCGGGTATTGTTTTATATGATGCTCGGGTCAGACCGAGATAAACAGGTTCAGGATATGATGCTGTGAAGCTCAGGAGACGAGCTGGATGTCGAGACGTATTTTCCGTACTTGCTATTATTTTTCCGCTGTGTATTCAGTTGTATGTTATGGGTGTTGATGTACTCTGATGATGTATTCTGATAATGTATTCTATAAACAGATATAGTTTTTGATTTGTGTAAAGATCTGTTGATATATATTATATTTTATTCCGCTGCGAAGGTTAGATTCTGATGTTTGTTTTCTATTTTTCTTCTTCTACCTCTTCTTCTTAACTAAAATGGTTCGATTTTCCGGGTCTGGAAACTCGGGTCGTTACAGGTGGTATCAGAGCCAGGTTGGCGATAACCTTGGCTCTGGTGGGAATTTTGAGAATATTAATAGATATGAGCGCGTATTTGTTAGTGAATATAAAATGGTTTTATATTGTGTTGGTTGATTTATTTAGTGGCATATGAACCTTCGTCGGCACAGTCTGCGCAACTGTATCGAAGGGGTTTCTAAACACTCGAATAGAACAATTCGACACAATATTGTTTTGAAACGGGTAGATGAAATAATTTTACCCGAAAAATGTATTTTGATATAAAAGAAATATTTCTTTAAATTATTATATATTTGGATGTTTGGATGAAAATATTCTGACAAATTAAAATTGAAAAAAAATATGGTAAGATTGTAAAATCAGAATGATTTACTTAACCAATGGATATTTGTATAAATATGAACTGTACAAATGAATTATAACTAAAAATTTGATTTAATCAAACGGTAAATTTAAACCCTGGATATTTGGAAGTGTTTTCAAAGTGTTTTAAAGATAAACACAAGCATTATTATTTTGGAAAGTATTTCTGGAAGGAAAATTGTTTCAAATAAATTTTTGAAAGGGATATAGCAATAAATTCATTTCAGTTGCTGGAAATAATTCGGAGGATGACGGCCGCATCTTCAGAATTTATTTTCGAACTCCTGAGTGACGAATTGCTGCCAAATTGATTTATTCAGAAAAGCTAGTTGTTTTTGAAATTTCCAAAGGAAATTTGTTTTGTTTTTGAAATTTCAAATGAAATTTGTAGGGAATAAAAATCCAGAATTGGTTTAAAAACGTGAGAAGTGTGATTTTGGAATAAGTGGAGATTTCAAAATGATTTGAAACTAAAAGCCGGGTACATAAGAATTCTAAATCTTTATTTGAATCAGATGGAGAAATAAAATTAAGTTGAGACAAATGAGCTTAAACTAAGTTAATTTTGAGTTGGATTTGAAGCAAACTGAGAAAAATAAATCCAGTTGTATTTGGATTGTTGGAATCGAATTGAAATAAATTGTGATGGAAATGATATTAAGAGAATAATATGATTTGACTGAAGTTAAGTTAAATAAAATTAAATTGTAATGAAATTCAGTTGAATTATAAATAATATTGAGTGAAATTAAAATCCTTACATTAACAAGTAAGAGTAAGATGAATAAGAGAGGTGCAGTTTGGAATAGAGATTTGGGTTAAATTAAATTTAGCTTGGATAATGGTAAAGGAATTAAATTTATTGGAAAATTAAATTAATTGTGGCTTGAATGGGAAGTTATAGCTAAGTAAATAAATTTGTTTGGTATTTTGGGAATGAATAAGATCCAGTACTTGAATTATAAAACCCGAGGAGATTAACTAGGGTGATTTGTAAGGATAAAAATCAAATATTGTATTGGTTAAAATGGAAGTAAACTAATTTGGAATAAATTAGTAAATCAAATATGTTAATGGAATTTGGATTTGGTAATAAAAGTGAAAGTGTGAATGAATAATGGAGTTGAAGTATAATAGTGATAATTCTTTTCATTTTCTTTTTTTTTTTTTCTCATGTCCGTTCCTCATGTCCTTTCCCATGTCCTTTCCCATGCCCCTACTCGCTCTAGTACGCCTACCAACCCCATCAACCCTATCAACTCTGTCCTTCCATCGACCTCTTCTGAGTCTTCGCCACCCTGTCCCTTCGAGCCAGCCCTTCCTTCCCTGAATCCAGTACTTGTCTCTGTTCCAACTCCTCCTGTTCCCCCACCGCCTGTTCCCCCTGATCCTCTCCCTTCAAGCTCAACTTTTCTGCCTCTTAAAGCCCAAGTCGTTGTCCCATCTCCAGCGCCGCACGGTGAACAGAAATGGACTTCTCTATTTAAGCATAAACCAAAGAATGCTGGGAAGTACATCCCTGTTGATCTAACTCCTGAATATGATAATAACATGTTGGTGCCGTCGAAGGATGTGCTAGATGCTGGAGCGTTGATCTGGAAAGATACCTTAGTTGGCTTCTTCTTAGATAAGCCTCTGTCGTATACGGCGGTTATTCAAAAGCTTAAGTTTATATGGAAGCTTAAAGGATCTGTCAAAGTAAAATCTGATGGTATAGTATTCTTATTTAAATTCTCTTGTGATGAAGATAGAAGTAGAATCCTTCAGAGTGACCCAGTAATTTTTAAGAACAAAATGTTCATAATTAAACCATATGACGCTGCAGTCAGTAATATTACTGGCTCAGTCGCCGCCGTCCCAGTTTGGGTGCATTTTTATAATCTCCCTTTATATGCTTGGTCGCCTCTTGGGATCAACTGGTTGAGTAGTCATCTTGGCAAGCTGCTGTGTATGGACGAAATGACAGAAAAACAAAACAGAATGAGCTACGCTAAGTGCTTGATAGAGGTGAAACCAGACAAAGAGCTTCCATATGAATTCTTGGTTAAACTTGTAGAAGGAGGATTTCAAAAAATATACGTACAATATCAATGGAGGCCTGATGTATGTTTGCAGTGCAAAAAATTTGGCCATACTACTGAATGCTGCGACGTTTATGATACATGTGTCACAAACAAAGTGATTGACCCAGAGAAACATGAAAGACAGGCGAATAAGGAGGATATTGTGAACAATGTTCAAGGCAACAAAAAGTTCAATCCCTTCCAAAAGCAGAATGTCAGGAGCTGGCAAAGAGTGAATAATAAAAAAATAGTCAATGTAACGAAGGAGAAAGAGAAGGAACGAGTTAGAGGGGAAAAGGAAATAGAGAAGGAAGAGGAAGAAATGAATAATTTTGATGCTGTACACAAAAATGAAAAAAGAGAAATAAAAGAGCAGGATAAAGAGCAATGTGATAGCATTAAAGAGCCTGGAGAAATTATTGCTGATGAAGAAGTAGAACCTGGGCATTCTCCCATAGCAGAAAAAGACAAAGAAATAAGAACGGGGACAAATGAGAAAACAGTAGCAGAAGAGTTAGTCGAAGATATCCTGATATCGAATAAATTTGATGCTCTCCTCCAGATTGATGATACTGAGACAATGACAGAAACGCAGGATGAAAATGCAGAAGATTCTGAAGAAACTGGTGTTGATACACCAAGTGAGGCTCAAGATACTCTTAAGCAATGGGAACAAAGCAGCAACAGTATGAAACAAGTGAAGTTACTAAAAAGAACACAAACTAAACGGCAAGAACAGAATTCAGAAGGCGAAATAGAAATCAACAAAGAATTTATAGAATGTGGAACAGAGATAGATAGAGAAAATGAAGAAGGATCAAGCTCAAATAGAAGGAAAAACAGCAAGAATAAAAACAAGAGAAACATGAATACTGAAGATTCAAAAGCTAACATGCACAATGATGAAAAGATATGCACAAAAGACCCAAACTATCAAACTGATACTGACACACCTCTCGAACATTCACAACCGCATTTTTACTCTAATATCAAACCTCCTAAGGCCTATAAACCCCTCAACTCTCCTCCTCAAACCATCTCGCCCAATCATCAAGCATCTCCTATCGTTCCCACTCAGCCACATCCGAACACCCCTAAAGATGGAACAATTAACAATGAAGTCACCCCACTTTCAGCAACTATTCCAAATTACTTGTCATCTAAGCATGCAGTAACAAGGAAAATGAAAATAGAGATGCTCAATGCCCGGGTCCTCTAATGATGTCTACCATAGGAGCATGGAATATCCGAGGGGGACACAACAAGATCAAGCTTGATCAATGTAAACAACTCATTTCTAATAACAAATTATCTCTTCTTGCAGTACTTGAAACAAAGCTAAATTTCCCCCAAACTCGCAAGGCAGCTGAATACATTAAGCTTGAGTGGAAGCTAATACACAATTTGAATGAATCTCCTTATGGTAGAATAATGATTTTATATAATCCCCTTCACCTCCTTCTAACCCCTATCCTCTCCACTACCCAAATGATACACTGTCATGCTCAGGACATCAAGGATAACTCATCATTCTATATTACCATTGTTTATGCGGCAAACTCTGCTGCTGCTAGAAGCTCCTTACATGCTGTCATTCCTTCTCTGAGGCAGATCACACATCCGTGGCTAATATTTGGAGACTTTAACTGCTGTTACAATCTCTCTGACAGGATTGGAGGGAATCCTCTGTCCATTAATGAAATTCTGCCTCTTAATACAACTCTTACAGATGCTGATCTTATAGCTGTGAGATCTGTAGGGATGCAATACTCTTGGAATAACAAAAGAAGAAATGGTATTAGGACTTTTTCTAGAATAGATCATACATTCTCCAATCAGAAAGCCCTTATAAAATGGCCTCTCCTATTCAGTTTCCTTCCCCCTCCTCTCCTATCTGACCATTCCCCTCAAATTATACATCTTCGGGAAATGGACATGAGAGGGAAAACAAATTTTAAATTTTTTAATTCATGGATTCTTGAGCCTGACTTTAAATCTATTATTACTAAAGAATGGAACAAAACTAAGAGAGGAAATCATCTTTATGTTTTGCAGGAAAAAATAAAAGAAATGAAGACTGTCTTGAAACAATGGGCTTTTAAGAAGTATGGTAAAGGTGATGGGATGAGTACCTCTTTAAAGTTGAAGCTTGAAGATGCTCAAAAGGCTATGATGGATGATGTAAACAATTCTCAACTATCCGCAACTGAAGCAACTCTTTCTCTACAATACTATGAAGCGTTATCTAAAGAAAGTGATATGATTCGGCAAAAGTCAAGAATTAAATGGTGGGATAAAGGTGATAAAAATAGTGCTTATTTTCATGCCAGGCTTAAAAACAAGCAGTGTAATGAAAACATAGCCTCTATAGTTGACATGCATGGTATTCTTCAATCTACTTCTGTTGGTGTTCAGGCAGCTTTTGAACAACACTTCACTTCTATGTATGGCAACTCTGAAAACTTCTCTCCAGCTATTGATGATATTCGGTCAGACTTCTTGCCTAAACTTGAAGAAAATGACTATAATTATCTCTGTACTGAAGTATCCCATGATGAAATAAAAAATGCTATGTTCTCTCTTAAAACTAACTCGTGTGGTGGACCAGATGGTTTGAATGCTTGCTTCTACACTACATGCTGGTCCATAGTATCAACTGATGTGTGTAATGCAATATCCTTATTCTTTAAGAAGAGTAAGCTTTATCGGTCTTTTAATTATACCAATATTACATTAATTCCCAAGATCAATAATGCACATGATGTTAAAGACTTTCGTCCTATATCTTGTTGTAATACAATATACAAATGCATCTCCAAGATCATTGCTACGAGATTAAAGTTTGTGCTTCCTAAAATAGTTTCCAACAATCAGGCTGCCTTTCTGCCTGGCAGAAATATTCTCGATCACATACTTCTGGCTCACGAACTTCTTAAAGGATACAACAGTGCTAATTCTGCTCCAAAAGCGATGTTAAAGCTTGATATAATGAAAGCTTTTGATATGTTGCAATGGGACAGCATAGTTCGCATCATGGGATATATGAATTTCCCCCCTCATATTATAGCTTGGATTTATGAATGTTTGTCTACTCCTACCTTCTCGATCAACATCAGTGGTGCGATGAAAGGTTTTTTTAGAAGCAAACAAGGAATAAGGCAGGGGGACCCGTTATCTTCTTACATTTTCATTCTGGTAATGGAGCTCCTCACCAGGATGATTAACAAAGCAATTCTTCAAAGAAAAATTAAACTGCATCCGAAGTGTAGAGTCCCCCAAATTTCAACCCTCATGTTTGCTGACGATCTTGTTTTGTTCTGTGCTCCTGATCTTGATTCTGTTCAGAACATAATGATTATTCTCAAGCAATTTCATGCTATGACTGGGCTTAAGGTCAACCTTCAAAAATCTTCTATCACCATGGCCGGAGTGAATATGGAGCAAGTTACTCAAATAACAAATATCACTGGTTTATCCCATAATCAATCCAATGACTCGTATCTTGGCCTGCCTCTTGCTACTTCCAAGATTACTACTAATCAATGTCTTCCATTATTTCAGAAAATTACTTCAAAAATGAATTGCTGGACTACAAAGAAGTTGAGCCAAGCTGGTAGGCTGACTTTAATCAAGTCTGTAATTTTTGCTATGCAAGTGTATTGGGCCAGAACCTTTGTTCTCCCCTTCACACTTATTAAGATGATTCGAAGTGCCATAATGAGATTCTTTTGGACTGGCAGAACTATGGGCAGATACATAGCTCCGGTTAGGTTTAGTTCGCTTGAGTTACCTTTAAACAAAGGGGGGCTTGGTCTTCTAAATCTAAAACAATGGAATAAAGCAGCGTTTGCTAAGCATCTTGACTCACTGTTTAATTGTCCAGACAGCCTCTGGGCTCAGTGGTCAGAAATGAACGTAATTAAAGGTAGCAATTTATGGAATATGAACAAGCCTCAGAATTTAAGCTGGACTTGGCAGTGCCTCTTCAAACTTAGGGAATATTTTCTCCCTCTAATACAACTAAATACTGACCCTATTTACAGTGTAAACTTTTGGGATGATCCATGGCTTGAGAAGGGATATATTCTTCGACGTAACCTATCATACAATGAAATTATGCATACTGGGATTCACTCATCAACGAAAGTCAGTGATGTTCTCTACGCCTTTCAGGGAAATGGCAACTACTCATCTAATCAGCGTGTTCAGATAATATGGGATAAGATAAGAAGATTCACTCCGATTAACTCGTCTTCTGCTAGAGTTGTTTGGGGAGAGAAGAAGGCGGCATATAGAATTGGTGATGCTTACGAGTACATACTACAAAACAGTGCCATACCAGCATGGAATTGGTGGAAGTGCATTTGGACTACTGACAGTAGTATGCGTGAAAATATACTTCTGTGGAAGGTGTTGAAACGTGCTATTCTTACTAAGGCGAAATTAGCAATAATGGGAATGAATATAAACGTGTACTGCCCCTTCTGCAGTGAGTATCCAGAAACTGCTGAGCACTTATTTTTTGAATGCTCATTGATTAACTCTGTGTGGACTGATATCATGGTGAAGATTAACAGTACGAGTCCTTCTCATGACAACCTCATTGAGTGGGAACGTATCCATTCTATGACTAAGGGAAAGGAAAAACACAAAAGAATTTTTACTGCGGTTTTGAAGAGCTTCGTTTATGCAGTTTGGAAAGAGCGTAATATTAGAATATTTGATGAAACCAATGCGAAGACTGATGCTTCTTTCAAACACTGGGCTATGCATGAAATTAAAAGCTCCCTTGATATTCTATTCACTTATGATCCAGGGATATGCATGCCTTTCCAGCTCCTGTAGATGTATAATGTTCTTTGTGTCTTTGTTTTTATTTTTTATTCTCTGTGCTTCTTCTGTGTTTGTAGCACCTTGTTCCTCCGTATTCTGTGAGCTTGCTCATGTTGTTGTTTCTGTGTGTGCTCTTTGGTGTTGCAATAAATGGTCGGGGTCCATTCACCCCCGTCGGCCTTGCCAAAAAAAAAAAAATAGTGATAATTTGAATTGTAAATAATTGCAAGTAAGTAGAAATGGATTGAAGTAGACTTGTTAGTAATAAAATACAATTCAGAAATAAATTATCAAATGCGGATTAGAATTTATATTGGATTCAGTGAATTTACCAATTAAATTATAAGTGTAATGGGATTAAAATAAATTGAATTGGAATCAATTCAAATTGGTTGTAAAACCCAAATAATCATTTATTCATATGGATATGGACGAGGCTGCATTAAATAAATCGTCGTTTGACGTAAACAAGGAAGTTAAAATTCTATAAGTTGATAGAAGTTAAATAGATTGATTTTGAGATCAACTGAATTAAATATGAGTTTGTTTTGCTAAAATGAATCGAATGTGAGAATTGAGTTGTAAACAATTTAAATTAATGGTGGAACCCTATAAATTGCTTATAAGTGTTGTTTAACTTGCATTGCTTATTAAAACGCTTATGTTGCTAGTTAAATATGAAAAATGTTGTTAAGTTGCATGATTTTGGCACTTACATCTTTAAATTAAGTAAGTACAGGTTCGGGGAAGCCGTATAGCTGATTTTGGGTTGCACTAATTGCTAAATAATAAGCCGCTTGCTTTAAAATGCTAAAAATGAGGTACGCTTACGTAAAAGAATTCAAAATAGGAAATATGAACTGTTTATATTGATATATTGTGATTTCCGGCCTGAGGCCGATGTATATATATTTTTGTGCATCCTGCGATATCGCAGAAGTCCCTCCGTACAAAGGAGACTCTGCCAAAATTTCCCGGAAATTTTGGGAGTTAGAAAATTTTTGAAAATTTTGAAAATTTTCATTAACAATAAACGATTAAAATTTGTTAAGCAAAGAGAATTGAAATTGAATATGGGAATCTAATTCAAATGCGAATGTAAAGTAAAGTGAAATCGAAGGAACTAAAGAAGTGAAGTTTGCAAATAAACTTTTAATTGAGATTTAAATTAATTAGTAAGTGGAACTAATTCAATAGTCAAATGGAAGCCAATTTGAATTCAAATGAAGTTGCTTGGGCAGAATGAATAGTAATGAAAATAAACTTTGATAGTAAAGTGAAAATTAATGTAAGAAGTGTATAAATATTTATATTAAACTTAAGGATTGGAAAAATGAAATTCTTAAGTGAAGTGGGTATCGAGGAAATTATTCTAAGTGGATAATTGCATGAAGGGTTAAATTGGAAGTTGTGAAATGGGACAGTTGTGAATAAGGGGATAACAATCAAAAGGAATGTGAATAAAAGAGAATTGATATAACTGGTAATCAATTGGAATTTATACGTAAGATGTACGTATATTATTTATTCGCATAGCTATTTGATCCGGATTTGAACACAGAATTTCGAGATAGTTTTATCGATCCGAATCAGGATTTTTCACTCGATTTTCAACGGCGAACCTGGATATGGATTGTTGATTGATTCTGAAATTCTCTATCATAGTTCGTGACTATGCAAGGAGAATGACGGTTTCTGATCAAGAAACCAGATCTGAGTCCGCACTAGGAAGTCGGGTGGACGATACTAGTTCGGAAGTGAAATTGTGTGATCGATTGAGCGATCGAATGTGATATTGCGTACGGATGATATATGTACATCGTACGGGTTTAAGTAAAACAAATGTTGGAAATTTGTAAAGGAAAGTATAAAATGACTTTGGAATTGTGATTGAATATTATTGCTTAGTAGGATATACAGGTGTATAAAAGCAATGGATAGATTGGGATTTTGATTTTAGAGGATAAAATTTAATGGCCCGACAAAAGGTATGTATTTGAATTTCTATATGAAATTTGATTGGGTTTTTGATCCAGCCACTTGGCTTTTTGTTTCTTTTTGAGATTGGGAGGCCGTAGAGCCATTTTGTAGTAGTACCGAGCTAGCCGCGCAAAGGAGACGCTGGCGAAATTTTTCGGAAATTTAGAGAGTTAGAAAATTTTTGAGAAATTTTGATAATTCAAAATTTGAATTCAAATTTAAATTTGAATGGATAAGTAGGTGGTATGGGTTGAACTTATGAATAAGTTTGGGAAGTTAAAAAGGATGATTAGTGTATCATTAATAAAAGATTGTTTGGGTATTGTTAAAACTGTTTGAATTTGGGAAATAGTTAACGGGAATTGAATCATTCTTCCTAACTGGTAATTTCGGGGACGAAATTCTTTTAAGGGGGGAGGAATGTGACGACCCGGAAATTTTAAACATTTGAAATAGGAATATTTAATTAATTTTAAATATTCAGAGGTTAATTATAAACTTAAATTTCAAATATCGCTGTTATTGAGTAATTTAATAATTAAATTAAATTTATTTGAAGTTGGATAAAATAGTAAATATGGTATTCTAAGCTAATTAAAAATATTTTGGAAGCTCATAAGATCCATATTTATAATACTGAAGGTGATAGAACTTTTAAAATTGAATTTAAAAGTAGTTTGTTCAGTTTTGAAATTTTATCGTTAAATTGACGTTTAAAAATAGCCTTCCGAGGCATAGTCTCGGAATTCGACGAAACCAGTTCCATTGGATCCGTAATATTGAATTATTACCGGATTTCAATTTTCGTAGCGTTCAGAGTTGTTATGTGAGCATACGAGATAAAAACGCTTAGACAATGGTTAATCGTTTTAATTTAAATATCTTTCATCTTATCAACTGTTAAAGTTTTATCAACATCAACAGCACAGTGGTGAGACTGTCTTCTCGCGCAAGACAAGGAATACGTTTCTTTAGCTTCTCTCGTACACTTCTTTGTTTGATAAGAAAAAAAAATATAGTAGATATTTTCTTCGTTCAGAAGAAAAAAAAAATATAACAAAATCATGGCCGAACAGTTTTATTCCCTTTACAAATTCGAAGATAAGGCTTCCTCCCCTTTCGTTTGAATTCAAAGCCGACCTTCCTTATTATTATTTTTTCTTCTTCTTCAATCAAACGAAATCGAACCAAGAAAAAAAAAAACCCCCGCATCCTTCTGTTCAAATAAATTCTCGAACCCTCGTCCTCAACGAACCGCATGGCTGCTCGAAGGGATTGTGACATCGCGAGTTTGATTCGCGTGAAGGAGGACGTTTTCGTGAGTAGGGTTTCGCCTTTAGGAGTTGTCGCGAGTCGTTCGATCGACGTTGGGTCATCGAGTCGTCGTCGTGAAGTACAAGTGTGGCTGTGAGCTTGAGCTCGAGTGGGAAGCATTCGATCGGAGTTAGGGTTCCAGTGGCGAATGGGCTTAGGGTTTGGATCGCGTTCGTGGCGATGGTAGGGCGGTGCTATGGGGTTCTGCGCATCGTCGAAGTGAGGCTCGAATTGGTTTGGGGCTTGGTGAACGATGAGCAGGGGCTGGTAGCTCGATGGATGCAGCTGATTTGTAGGTTGGCAGGAGTGTCGAGCTCGAGCCGGTTAGGTCGTAAAGGTCATCTGAGTTCGTTCCTGTAGGTATATTTCTTTTATCATTTAATTTAACTTAATTCATATATATATATATGTGGAAGGTTAAAAAGGGGGAAATGAAGTAAAGATACATATTTTAAATCACTGGTTTAGATTCTAAAAATAGTGTAGTAAGGTAACTAGTTTGCCTAATTAACTTATTTAAATGTTTGAAATTGGAAATTTTATGGAGAATAATAAATCTGAAATCTGGTTAGGTATATTGTTAAATATATATGCAGTTTTGGTTATTTATGGGTATGTACAGGAAGATTAGTTAAAATGAAATCATTAGTTAAAATTTAATTCTTGTGCAAAGTTAACTTTAATAAACAGAAATTTATTTCACGATTAATTCAAATATTAATAAATTATATAAACTATTATTTAAGGTCAAAAATCGAGAAGGAAGCAAGCTGGATTGGAATTTGGATGCTAAAATAATAAAGGTGAGTTAATCTCACTCGGTTGGATTTAAATTTAAATTTAAATAGTTAAATTTAAATAATTGATTGGATGATTGCATTGATTGATGTGCTATATATATATAGTAATATATAGCAATATATACATATTGGTATATGTATATATTGGAGTTGTTGATATTCCCGCATTTATATATAGCGGATGAGACCCTATGCGCCGCATAATAGCGGATGATATTTTATATAAAACCCATATACCGCGATATTCCACTTCGAAGTGGAATTGGTATTGTGCTAACGTATGTGGATGCAGGGAAACAGGTTGGAGGGATCCAACTGGATTCCTCAAATATTTAATTTGTTTAAATATTCTGTGTTATGATATTTGATATCCTGTGATGATTTTATATTGGATAATGTGGTTGATTTGAATTCCCAGTATAATGAGTTATAAATCCTATGGAATTGAATTTTTGGAAAGAAATAAAAGGATAAAAATTTAAGTAAAACAATTCAAGTGAATTGGAATAGAAGTAATAATAAATTGAAATAAAAATAAAGTGATTTGGCATTTTAATAGATATGGAAAAAGGAAATTTAAATTTACAGAGGAGTAATAAATTTTAAACTAAAGTGATACTGTTTTAAAAGAATAAAGAAATTACTTTTAATTCAAGAATTAAATTCTAATTAAAGAGTAAATAAGGAATTTTGGAAATCTGAAAATGGGTATTTTAGTTGAAAGAGGTTTTAACTCGTAGTTAAGAAATAAAACCCGAAGTTATTGTTTTTGAAATAAATGAAGTAAATAAGGAATTTTATTTCAAGATAAAGCAAGTTTGAAATCAAGTATAGAATTGATTTAAATGTTTGAAATTGGAAATTTAAAAGAGGAATGAGATTTTGGGATTTATAAACTGGGTTTATAAAGTAAGGTGAAATATCAGTGGATATTTAAATATAAATTCAAGATAGGGATTTATAAAGAAATGTGGATTGGGTTTAGAATAAATGGTGATTTATTTTAAAGATGTGGAAAGAAAGTGTATTTCCTGGGTAGCCAAGTACATTTTGTTTTTGAACAATTTTAAATATTGGTTAAAGGATTTATTGTTATTTTTAAAAATCATATTTTAGAAAATCTATTATTTCAAAATGTTAAATTTCTAAAGTAAGTATTGTTCAAATCTATCATTGTAATAAAAATAAGTGATTTGGTAAAATGTTTTTAAAAGAAAAATTAGTTTACAATTACAAAGTGGTTTTATTTTAAATATTTGTTTTAAATATATATATATATATATATATATTTCAAATAGAGTATTAAAGTAGTTTTAAAATTTCAATGTTATAAAGTATATTTAAATAAAGTGTTTTTAAATTATTTTAAAATTTAAAAGTATTTTGTACTTGGTGATTCAGTGGAAATAATTATTTGGGAAATGTATTCCGTAAGCGGAAACTGTTTGAAATTGTTTTCAAATGAGCTTTGAAAATTGTAAATATATCTTGGAAAGATATTTGGGCAAATAAATAATGTGGGAAATTATTTATTGTGTGATGGTTGCTTGTGGATGCTAATTGATAGTTAAATAACCGACTATCAATATTGGCCAAATGCGCTGATCGTTTCGAAGAGACCGGGATCGAGTTTCCGTATACCGGGATTCTAGGTCTGGAGACTCGAATACCACTTCGATCCGGTTTGTACGTTTCGTGTAACGATTTCGGAGTCGAAGATGGAGCAGTGAAGTGCAAGGGCTAGTCGCTACTAATCCTGAGGATATTTCCAAAATGGATGTAGTAGGAATAGTGCCTTCGGTTCCGTTCGGACCCGGGACGGACTTGTATGGACGAATGCTTTCGTGACATCGTCAGGTGGACGATGGGCATTCTAAGGGATATGTTCTGAAAAAGGTATCGTTTAGCCTCGAGCCTCATCAACCGGGAATGACTGAAAATCAGGGGTTATGCAGCAAGGCTTCGTGGGTAGCACCCACTTGAGAGTAAAGTCATCCCTGTCTAGATGTCCCTTTATTTCGGCTTAGTGGTGCGGTTGCTGATCCCAACCGTGGGGTGATTTTATTTGGAATTATCCAGTAAGGGATGATTCCGGCCTTGTGTTGCAGGGGAGCGGGCGTACTCCTCGGTACTGTGATCTAGGCCACGTACTGTGACAGGTGGTACCCCAGTGCCTAGTCATTCGTTGGAAATCCATTCTCCCTACGTGCCGTGTACGGTATTTGTTTGTATACCTAGTATGCTGGAATTTAATCATGTAACAATTTCAGCTATTTTAATAAGTATTTGTGAATAGACACTATTATAATATCAGAGGATTTTTATAAAAAGTGTTTTAGCTATCGTAAGGTAAAAACCCGACATGTTTATTTGTGGCGTGGTCTTACGAGATGCTTTTATTTTCAAAAGGATTTTTGAAACTTTAATAATCAATTGAGTGTGATTTTCTCACGCTGGTATTCCAGACTGACTCGGGTATTGTTTTATATGATGCTCGGGTCAGACCGAGATAAACAGGTTCAGGATATGATGCTGTGAAGCTCAGGAGACGAGCTGGATGTCGAGACGTATTTTCCGTACTTGCTATTATTTTTCCGCTGTGTATTCAGTTGTATGTTATGGGTGTTGATGTACTCTGATTGTGACGACCCGACTTTCCACTCCCGGAAAATCGCATCGACAGTAAGAAAGAAAGGGGTGAGAAATAGAAAAGAGAAGAAGAGAAAAGAAAACAACAACAAATACTCACAGCGGAAACGAAACGAAATATAATATATCACATAAATATTACATAGTATCATATACATCATCTATCAGAGTTACACAGATTACACAACACATACTAGACAGTTATAAACATCTGTCTAGTTATTACATCTCAACACAATACAGATCAATTCAAAGATCAACACAGCGGAAAACTACTATCTATATCTACAACGCCGAAGCCTCCTGCTCCATTGCTCCTCCAGATTACTCGTCAAAGCTAAACCTGAATCCCTTGGCTACTCGTAAAAATTTGAGTACCCAAGAGTTTATAAAACAGAAATAAACAACTTGGGTCAGACATGGGTCTGGTGTGAGTAACAGGTTAAACTTGTTTAACTTCAAAACCTTTTGAAAGAAAAGGTATCACGTAAGACTCCCCACCAATAAATATGGGTAAGTTTTTACCTTACGCTAACCAAAACATTTGATAGGAAATTCGATTGTATTATAATAGGTCTAGGGTTTTCAAATAAATATGAAATAGCTGGAATGCTTACATCTCACGTTCCAACATAGTTGGGCACAACTAAAACGTACGGCACTTATTGGAGTTTGGATTCCATCAATGGCAGGGCTACCGGGGTACCGCCCGTCACAGTACGTGGCCTAGATCACCGTACCGAGGATCACTCCCAATCCCCTGCAACACAAGGCCGGAACATCCCTTACTGGATAATTCCCGCACAAGATACCTCACGGTTGTCATGATTCAACCGCACACACTAAGTCGAAAATAGAAAGGGACATCTAGACAGAGGTAATCTTGTCCTACTTAGGTGCTACCCACTAACCTTGCTGCACCTCCCCTGTTTTAGCCATTCCCGGTTTGTGAGGCTTGAGGTCACGATTACCTTTAAATAGAACACATCTATCTTAGAATGCTCATCGTCCACCTGACGATGTTCTGAAAGCATTCAGTCCATACAAGTTCGTTCCGGGTTCGAACGAAACCGAAGGCATTATCTCGTTACACTCGTATTGGAATCACCCTCAGAGTTAACGACAATAACCCTTGCACTCTGAATCTTCATCTTCACTTGATTCACGACCTATCGTTAATTTGGATCGATGTGGTATTCGGGTCTCCAGACCTGGAAATCCGGTATACGGAAACCCGATCCCGGTCTCATCGAAATCCAAAACGTATCTTTTAAGGCCAAGTTGTTTTAAAGGTTAAAACAATTTAATTCAATTATCTTTATACACTTAGAAAGATAATTCACAATAGATAATCAACATTATCAATATCATCAGATAATCCATATTATCACAATTCAACTAAACATCCATATCACATAGCATATATCTCATCAGAGATATCAATCAAATGCAAAGCATTCAGTATTATCATCCATCCATAAGTAATGATCTATATCATCTCTAATTAATTTAAAGTTAATTAAATTAATTACTTTTATTTTATAAATCCTTCTTACTTAAACATTAAGTAATTACAAATTAATTAATTATCCTCTAATTACCTTTTTCAATTAATCATCTTTGATTAATTATCTTTTAATTACCTTCAAGTAATTTATCTTTAATTAATTACTCAAATTAATTATCCTTAACCACTTATAGTAATTAACCTTTAATTACTTCATTAATTAATTAACTATAATTAATTAAATTAATCACTATAATTAATTATATTAAACCTTAATTAATTACATTAATTAATCACTTCATTTATTAATTATACTTAATTAATAAATCTTAATTACATCATTAATTTTATTAATTAATGATCCTTAATTACAACTTAATTATTAATTACTTTAATTAAATTAATTACATTAAGTAATTAACCTTTAATTAAACAACATTTATTAATCACTTTGATTAATCTTCAATCAGTAATTAACTACCCTTAATTACTTTCATTTACTAAATTAATTCTCCTTAATTAATTTCTTAATTAATCCCTTGATTAATTATTCAAAGTAATTAAACTTAAATTACTTTCCTTAATACATAACCATCCACTTAATTACTTCCAGTAATTATCTATTATTTACTTCCCTAAATAATTATACCTTACTAATTACATTAAGTAATTATTATCAAATCATCTCTTGATTATTCTAAATTAATTAAACTTAATTAATTAACTTAACAAATCAAATTAACTTCAATTAATTACAATAATAATTAATTCTTAAATACTTCCATTAAGTAATTCCATTTAAAACAAATTCTATAATTGATTATTCTTAAATTAATTAATCTAATTAATTATTAAAATTAACCACATTAATTAATTATTTAATAATCCATAGTTAATGACTTCATTAACTATTAATAACTCTTTAATTACTTTTCTTAAGTAATTAACTTAGATTAATTATTATTAATTCCAAATTAATAAATCTTAATAACCAATAAATTAATCTCTAATTATTTAATTAATTAAGTGTTAACCATAACTTAATTAATATTTAATTACTTTATTAATTAATTCTTAATCATTAATTAATATTCTAATCAATAATCCTTAATTATAATTTAATCATTCCAAATCAATTTACCTTTAATCATACATTAATTTGTTTAAACCATTAATTACCTATTTAATTAATTCAAATGATAAATAAATCAATTAAATTAATTATTCATTGAATTTCCTTATAATTTAATGAACACACATTTCTAATTACTTTAAGATAAAACATTTTCTTATCAAAGGTTAAATTATCATTCTTAAATACATTTGAAAACATCCATTTTAATTTAACTTTTAAATTTCATTTTAAATTAAAATGAATACTAATTTGTTTAAACAAAGTTTAAATACCAATTTAAAACTTCTACATGTTGAAGAATTATATTTATAAAAGAATTTTACAAAGGGTTTAAATCAAATTCCTTTTTAATTTTAAACAATTAAACATAACTAACATTTAAAACATTTATTTCCAATCTAAGTTTTAAAAACAAACTTGAATCTATACATTAAAACTTTGATTTAAATCCCTGTTTAAATATTACTTCACAAATTTGAATTCAGTTTTAAATTTAGTTTAAAGTTTTTAAACAGACAGTTTCTTTCTAAAAAACCTGGCAACAACTTCAACTCGAACACACACTAAATCTTCGAGTCGCACCCTCTAAAAACCCGAGCATCTCACGAAACAACTCGAGTACGAACTCAAGTAACCCTCTGTTAAAACCCAGGCTCACCAGAAATTCGATCGCGTGCACGTGCACGGTCATCAGCGTCCACTCCGTCCATCCACGACTACTCCACCACATCGGCGTTCATCCACCAACCAATCTACGAACATCACTTCTTCGATTACTGCTCGAATTCAAAATTCGATCATCTCCCAGTCCTGTAACTCATCAGCTCGAATTGCCAAAGCCTATCATCACCCAAAGCTCGCCGTTCCGATCATCTGAGATCCACCCACTCCGGCCTCGTCTACATTAACGCTCCAGCTCCCAATACCCCGAATTCCGATACACTCGATCCACTGGAAAGAGCGATATGATCAAAATTGCCAGACCAAACAAAACTAGGTTTACATACTTCGTCAACCACCCATCGCCTCCACCGAGCCCTATTCATCTTCTCGACATTTTGCCACACCCTTCTGATCACTACACTACTCCACCAAGAACCCCAAACACTCCAATCAACTCGATCGCCAAAGCTTGATTAAAACCCAATTTCTGTTCAAATAAGAACTGCGGCCTTAATTCCAAACTAAACACTATGATTTTAGTTTTAAAAATCGAATTTTAGTTTAAGAATTCGATTCATATACCTGAATCTATACATCTTGAAGATAGACATTTACCTTATTTTAAATTTGTACTGAAATTTATTCATTTCCAGAGACAATATAAATTATTTTGACTTAAACATATTTTTAGACTTACAGCCATGATTCGACACCCAAATTTTATTCAATACTTTAGGTCTTTACAAGATTTTATCAAGAGTTAGAGATTTTGATTTGAAAATCTCAGCCTGGAACTAAAAACAGAGGGAACACAGTCACACAGCAATGCACACCAAACATTCATATACAGGCACATAGAGATTTAAATATTTTCACAAACATACTTGTTCTTAGAGACGAACATGCAACATTAACATATTCTTAAAGCTTTAAATTTGTGATGTTACTCACCAGACATGCAGATGAATAGAGGCAGATTTTAGCTTTTGAAAACTTGAACAGGCTTTGACTTAAACTGGAATGCCTCACTTGATTTAAAAAAACTTGAATTGTTGCCTTTAAATTGCTTTCATTAACATGCAAGCTTGATTTCCAGTTTGAAGAGATGAATGCAGACAGTTGCTCTGGGTTGATTCCAGATTTGAAAGAAATGAAGGCAGGCTGATTCTTTGATTTGGAAAAAGGATTACAGGGGTTTGATTTTAGATTGGAGAAAATGTAGTGGCTTTAATTCAGATTTCAACTTGGTTACAGGGATCTTATGTTTGAGGAAGATGCTTTGAAAATCTCAGATTAAAAGAAAATGCATGCGGCTTTGTTTTGATTTTTGATTTAGAAGTTGATTTTGCTTTTTATTTGAGGCATATAGATTACTGTTTTTAGATTAGCATTCGAATTTGAGAAAGAGGTTTGAGTTTCTTGTTTTTTTTTTTTTAAAGAAATAGAAAGGAGGAAGTAAAGGAATGCAATATGTTTATATAAGTGAATTTGGGATTTATAAAAATAAAAGAAAATTAAAAATAATAAAGACACTTGTCAACATAGTTTATCTTTTACTTACACATGTTATATGAAGCTTTAGGCTAAAGACACTTGTCTTATAAGTATTTAATACATATATTTATTTATTTTAAAATGTAAATAAAAGTTTTATACTAGTTTACTATTTATAAATACTTACCTAATATGTATATGTATATAAATTACTTTAAAGAAAATGTAAATAAAACCAATTATATTTATATATAAAAACAATACATATATCTATTATTTGAAAATAACACATTTGACCATTTTAAATAGTTTATAAAAGAGATTATAAATTACTTATTACTTAAATGAATTAAGGCCATATGTAAATTGTATTTAAACTTCTATTTTTAAATCATATATATCAAGTAATATTTTAAAAAGAAATAAAACAAACCTTTTCATTTAAATTTAAACTTAAGCTAAAAATCTATTTTTAAACAATTAAACATTTATAATATGTATTTTAAACTATATTGTTATTTATTAAATAATCTTTTGAAAAACTTAATTTAAATTAATCATGATTTCCAAATTACCAATATATATTAGAATTTGAAAATATAATCTCATTTGTTAAATTCAAACCAACTCATCTATTTACAATATATACACTTATATATATTATAAATAGAAATCATTCTATTAAAGTTTTAAAAGGTAAATCACTAATTAAATATTTATTTAATTAGATTATTAAATTTATTCAAATTTATTAACAAAGATCATCAAATCAATTTAATTTTTAAATATAAATTATTAAATTGATATTGTCCAAATTCCCGGGATATCACATTCCTCCCCCCTTAAAATAATTTCGTCCCCGAAATTTAAACAAAGGTAATTTAATAATCTATCAAAGATTTTAATTTTAAATCACAAGCATATGTTATCATCCATATGCTAGCAACCATAGCAACCAATTCATCCAATCAATCAAATCTAACTATCCAGACAAAATTCCAGATAGAATTCCTCGAGTTTCCCCAAGTATATATATATCGGGATACTCGCTCTACAACAATCTAAACTACTAAGCTATAGATCTCCTACTCATCTAGATCTACAGAACTAAACAGAATATCAGACTACAGACGAGTCTGACTCAACAACTAAACCTTCCAGAACTGCTGATTCTAAAACCAAAGATAGATCAAATACGTACTCCCTCAGAGATACGTAAAACTCAATGAATTCCAGTTGTCTGAACTGGCAATTCAACCAAGTAGACCAATTACCTATCCAAATCAGAACACATACGAGATCCAAACACAACTCTACTTCACAACTATCAGTAGATTCCAAATTTACTTCTCCTATCCAGAGATATACTCCCAAACTGCTTTCGCTGCACCACTCTGATCTGATGAAGAACACAAGAATAGACTGGACAACACATCCCAGAAAAATGGTCCAACAAATCCATAAAGAAAACTCAGATACTCCATCAAAACCTGAGCTACTTCACCAAACTCCATCTCTAGAAAACATCCTTCCACTAGACTGAACTACCGGTACTACTCCTGGAATCCAGTCGATAAGAAAACTCAACCTTCAGATGCGGACAACTCCTGACTTCTCTGAAGACACTCAGAAAAACTCTGATAACCCAAGAGAACATTTAGCAATCGCAAGTCACTTTTGCGATCAATCCATCCAATTTCCAAAGAAAACTGTTCCTCTTAACAAATCAGAACAGCCCATACTTAACTATCCAATCCATCGAAGAAATGGATGCACCCTGCTGCTTCTGAATTTCACCTCCAGAAAAACTACTCAGCCTGACAACTTTCTGCCATCACAGAATACTCCGAGCTGCACTGCTGATACTGATGTCAAGGACTTTCTATCCAAAGATCTTTGAGAAACTCGAACTCCAAACCAAACAGAAATACCATGCTGAACTCAGCCATAACACTGAAACAGACACACTTCCTTAAACTTGTTCCAAAGAAAACATCTTCGGGAACATCCATCGTCACTGCATCTCATCACACAGCTACTATTACCTGAGGTATCAAGATACCATCACTTGCTTCTGTTCAACCGATAGATCCAAACTCTAATCATCCAACTTTACAGATAAACTCCGAACCTTAACAGGTTTCCTTCAGAGATTCGATGAAATCCTTCATCACAGCAAAACTTACTCGAGACAGTATTGGGTCTACAGTCTCGATAAATACACTTCCAACCTTAATTCCAACCATTGGTAGTCGTGTTTCATACACTACTACCCTATCTACCTTTATATCTTATATTGGAGAACCTGTACGGGTAACCCAACAATATAGGTAGAATATATATATATAGTTATATAAAAATTACAAATACGCTCTCTCAAGATAGACACCACTCCAGAGTCTAGGTATTCACTCAACCAATATCTCTGATATTCACTTAACCAAAAGCTTAGGCATTCGCTCAACCTAAGCTCTGATACCACGTGTGACGACCCGACTTTCCACTCCCGGAAAATCGCATCGACAGTAAGAAAGAAAGGGGTGAGAAATAGAAAAGAGAAGAAGAGAAAAGAAAACAACAACAAATACTCACAGCAGAAACGAAACGAAATATAATATATCACATAAATATTACATAGTATCATATACATCATCTATCAGAGTTACATAGATTACACAACACATACTAGACAGTTATAAACATCTGTCTAGTTATTACATCTCAACACAATACAGATCAATACAAAGATCAACACAGCGGAAAACTACCATCTATATCTACAACGCCGAAGCCTCCTGCTCCATTGCTCCTCCAGATTACTCGTCAAAGCTAAACCTGAATCCCTTGGCTACTCGTAAAAATTTGAGTACCCAAGAGTTTATAAAACAGAAATAAACAACTTGGGTCAGACATGGGTCTGGTGTGAGTAACAGGTTAAACTTGTTTAACTTCAAAACCTTTTGAAAGAAAAGGTATCACGTAAGACTCCCCACCAATAAATATGGGTAAGTTTTTACCTTACGCTAACCAAAACATTTGATAGGAAATTCGATTGTATTATAATAGGTCTAGGGTTTTCAAATAAATATGAAATAGCTGGAATGCTTACATCTCACGTTCCAACATAGTTGGGCACAACTAAAACGTACGGCACTTATTGGAGTTTGGATTCCATCAATGGCAGGGCTACCGGGGTACCGCCCGTCACAGTACGTGGCCTAGATCACCGTACCGAGGATCACTCCCAATCCCCTGCAACACAAGGCCGGAACATCCCTTACTGGATAATTCCCGCACAAGATACCTCACGGTTGTCATGATTCAACCGCACACACTAAGTCGAAAATAGAAAGGGACATCTAGACAGAGGTAATCTTGTCCTACTTGGGTGCTACCCACTAACCTTGCTGCACCTCCCCTGTTTTAGCCATTCCCGGTTTGTGAGGCTTGAGGTCACGATTACCTTTAAATAGAACACATCTATCTTAGAATGCTCATCGTCCACCTGACGATGTTCTGAAAGCATTCAGTCCATACAAGTTCGTTCCGGGTTCGAACGAAACCGAAGGCATTATCTCGTTACACTCGTATTGGAATCACCCTCAGAGTTAACGACAATAACCCTTGCACTCTGAATCTTCATCTTCACTTGATTCACGACCTATCGTTAATTTGGATCGATGTGGTATTCGGGTCTCCAGACCTGGAAATCCGGTATACGGAAACCCGATCCCGGTCTCATCGAAATCCAAAACGTATCTTTTAAGGCCAAGTTGTTTTAAAGGTTAAAACAATTTAATTCAATTATCTTTATACACTTAGAAAGATAATTCACAATAGATAATCAACATTATCAATATCATCAGATAATCCATATTATCACAATTCAACTAAACATCCATATCACATAGCATATATCTCATCAGAGATATCAATCAAATGCAAAGCATTCAGTATTATCATCCATCCATAAGTAATGATCTATATCATCTCTAATTAATTTAAAGTTAATTAAATTAATTACTTTTATTTTATAAATCCTTCTTACTTAAACATTAAGTAATTACAAATTAATTAATTATCCTCTAATTACCTTTTTCAATTAATCATCTTTGATTAATTATCTTTTAATTACCTTCAAGTAATTTATCTTTAATTAATTACTCAAATTAATTATCCTTAACCACTTATAGTAATTAACCTTTAATTACTTCATTAATTAATTAACTATAATTAATTAAATTAATCACTATAATTAATTATATTAAACCTTAATTAATTACATTAATTAATCACTTCATTTATTAATTATACTTAATTAATAAATCTTAATTACATCATTAATTTTATTAATTAATGATCCTTAATTACAACTTAATTATTAATTACTTTAATTAAATTAATTACATTAAGTAATTAACCTTTAATTAAACAACATTTATTAATCACTTTGATTAATCTTCAATCAGTAATTAACTACCCTTAATTACTTTCATTTACTAAATTAATTCTCCTTAATTAATTTCTTAATTAATCCCTTGATTAATTATTCAAAGTAATTAAACTTAAATTACTTTCCTTAATACATAACCATCCACTTAATTACTTCCAGTAATTATCTATTATTTACTTCCCTAAATAATTATACCTTACTAATTACATTAAGTAATTATTATCAAATCATCTCTTGATTATTCTAAATTAATTAAACTTAATTAATTAACTTAACAAATCAAATTAACTTCAATTAATTACAATAATAATTAATTCTTAAATACTTCCATTAAGTAATTCCATTTAAAACAAATTCTATAATTGATTATTCTTAAATTAATTAATCTAATTAATTATTAAAATTAACCACATTAATTAATTATTTAATAATCCATAGTTAATGACTTCATTAACTATTAATAACTCTTTAATTACTTTTCTTAAGTAATTAACTTAGATTAATTATTATTAATTCCAAATTAATAAATCTTAATAACCAATAAATTAATCTCTAATTATTTAATTAATTAAGTGTTAACCATAACTTAATTAATATTTAATTACTTTATTAATTAATTCTTAATCATTAATTAATATTCTAATCAATAATCCTTAATTATAATTTAATCATTCCAAATCAATTTACCTTTAATCATACATTAATTTGTTTAAACCATTAATTACCTATTTAATTAATTCAAATGATAAATAAATCAATTAAATTAATTATTCATTGAATTTCCTTATAATTTAATGAACACACATTTCTAATTACTTTAAGATAAAACATTTTCTTATCAAAGGTTAAATTATCATTCTTAAATACATTTGAAAACATCCATTTTAATTTAACTTTTAAATTTCATTTTAAATTAAAATGAATACTAATTTGTTTAAACAAAGTTTAAATACCAATTTAAAACTTCTACATGTTGAAGAATTATATTTATAAAAGAATTTTACAAAGGGTTTAAATCAAATTCCTTTTTAATTTTAAACAATTAAACATAACTAACATTTAAAACATTTATTTCCAATCTAAGTTTTAAAAACAAACTTGAATCTATACATTAAAACTTTGATTTAAATCCCTGTTTAAATATTACTTCACAACTTTGAATTCAGTTTTAAATTTAGTTTAAAGTTTTTAAACAGACAGTTTCTTTCTAAAAAACCTGGCAACAACTTCAACTCGAACACACACTAAATCTTCGAGTCGCACCCTCTAAAAACCCGAGCATCTCACGAAACAACTCGAGTACGAACTCAAGTAACCCTCTGTTAAAACCCAGGCTCACCAGAAATTCGATCGCGTGCACGTGCACGGTCATCAGCGTCCACTCCGTCCATCCACGACTACTCCACCACATCGGCGTTCATCCACCAACCAATCTACGAACATCACTTCTTCGATTACTGCTCGAATTCAAAATTCGATCATCTCCCAGTCCTGTAACTCATCAGCTCGAATTGCCAAAGCCTATCATCACCCAAAGCTCGCCGTTCCGATCATCTGAGATCCACCCACTCCGGCCTCGTCTACATTAACGCTCCAGCTCCCAATACCCCGAATTCCGATACACTCGATCCACTGGAAAGAGCGATATGATCAAAATTGCCAGACCAAACAAAACTAGGTTTACATACTTCGTCAACCACCCATCGCCTCCACCGAGCCCTATTCATCTTCTCGACATTTTGCCACACCCTTCTGATCACTACACTACTCCACCAAGAACCCCAAACACTCCAATCAACTCGATCGCCAAAGCTTGATTAAAACCCAATTTCTGTTCAAATAAGAACTGCGGCCTTAATTCCAAACTAAACACTATGATTTTAGTTTTAAAAATCGAATTTTAGTTTAAGAATTCGATTCATATACCTGAATCTATACATCTTGAAGATAGACATTTACCTTATTTTAAATTTGTACTGAAATTTATTCATTTCCAGAGACAATATAAATTATTTTGACTTAAACATATTTTTAGACTTACAGCCATGATTCGACACCCAAATTTTATTCAATACTTTAGGTCTTTACAAGATTTTATCAAGAGTTAGAGATTTTGATTTGAAAATCTCAGCCTGGAACTAAAAACAGAGGGAACACAGTCACACAGCAATGCACACCAAACATTCATATACAGGCACATAGAGATTTAAATATTTTCACAAACATACTTGTTCTTAGAGACGAACATGCAACATTAACATATTCTTAAAGCTTTAAATTTGTGATGTTACTCACCAGACATGCAGATGAATAGAGGCAGATTTTAGCTTTTGAAAACTTGAACAGGCTTTGACTTAAACTGGAATGCCTCACTTGATTTAAAAAAACTTGAATTGATGCCTTTAAATTGCTTTCATTAACATGCAAGCTTGATTTCCAGTTTGAAGAGATGAATGCAGACAGTTGCTCTGGGTTGATTCCAGATTTGAAAGAAATGAAGGCAGGCTGATTCTTTGATTTGGAAAAAGGATTACAGGGGTTTGATTTTAGATTGGAGAAAATGTAGTGGCTTTAATTCAGATTTCAACTTGGTTACAGGGATCTTATGTTTGAGGAAGATGCTTTGAAAATCTCAGATTAAAAGAAAATGCATGCGGCTTTGTTTTGATTTTTGATTTAGAAGTTGATTTTGCTTTTTATTTGAGGCATATAGATTACTGTTTTTAGATTAGCATTCGAATTTGAGAAAGAGGTTTGAGTTTCTTGTTTTTTTTTTTTTAAAAAGAAATAGAAAGGAGGAAGTAAAGGAATGCAATATGTTTATATAAGTGAATTTGGGATTTATAAAAATAAAAGAAAATTAAAAATAATAAAGACACTTGTCAACATAGTTTATCTTTTACTTACACATGTTATATGAAGCTTTAGGCTAAAGACACTTGTCTTATAAGTATTTAATACATATATTTATTTATTTTAAAATGTAAATAAAAGTTTTATACTAGTTTACTATTTATAAATACTTACCTAATATGTATATGTATATAAATTACTTTAAAGAAAATGTAAATAAAACCAATTATATTTATATATAAAAACAATACATATATCTATTATTTGAAAATAACACATTTGACCATTTTAAATAGTTTATAAAAGAGATTATAAATTACTTATTACTTAAATGAATTAAGGCCATATGTAAATTGTATTTAAACTTCTATTTTTAAATCATATATATCAAGTAATATTTTAAAAAGAAATAAAACAAACCTTTTCATTTAAATTTAAACTTAAGCTAAAAATCTATTTTTAAACAATTAAACATTTATAATATGTATTTTAAACTATATGGTTATTTATTAAATAATCTTTTGAAAAACTTAATTTAAATTAATCATGATTTCCAAATTACCAATATATATTAGAATTTGAAAATATAATCTCATTTGTTAAATTCAAACCAACTCATCTATTTACAATATATACACTTATATATATTATAAATAGAAATCATTCTATTAAAGTTTTAAAAGGTAAATCACTAATTAAATATTTATTTAATTAGATTATTAAATTTATTCAAATTTATTAACAAAGATCATCAAATCAATTTAATTTTTAAATATAAATTATTAAATTGATATTGTCCAAATTCCCGGGATATCACACTGATGATGTATTCTGATAATGTATTCTATAAACAGATATAGTTTTTGATTTGTGTAAAGATCTGTTGATATATATTATATTTTATTCCGCTGCGAAGGTTAGATTCTGATGTTTGTTTTCTATTTTTCTTCTTCTACCTCTTCTTCTTAACTAAAATGGTTCGATTTTCCGGGTCTGGAAACTCGGGTCGTTACAGTCGATTTGCCCCGAGCAGAGTGTTTAACCTGTCCATCATCAAAGCATTTTGAGCTTCAATTTGTTGGTATAATCCAGACACTACATCGTCTAATTCAGCCCTTGTGACTCCGACGGTAGGAGTTGCCTGGTTTGCTTCTGGGGAAGCGGAGGTCCCCTCGAGAGCATTTCCGGATCTGGTAGATCTACTCTTTCTTCCAGGAGCCATGATTTCAAATAGACTTCTGGTCTTTAGAGAGATTCTTTCAACAAACTTTTGCGAAGCAATGGTGAAAATATTCCTGAGTTGGGTTCTCAGTGAAAGCACCAAAATGTTAACGCTAAAAATTGAACGCTAACACCCCGGTGTGAGTATTAGTGATGTGAAAGCACCACCCGTTGGTACGGGAACTAGAAATAAGCAGAAAATAGCAGAAAAGTAAAGAGACAGCAGTTTTATAGTGGTTCGGCTCGAAATTAAGCCTACGTCCACTTTATCTTCTTTATTAATGATTCGGTTACAACTCTTTACAATACACTTTGATTACAACACACTTTAGACGAGTAGCTAGAACTTTGATGTAAGAGAGCTCTTTGAATCCATGTCGGATGTGTTAGATCTCCTCTTGAAGTTCGTTGAAGCGTCTTTGGTGTTTGAAGTGTCGGATGAGTCGAGAAAATAGCAGAGTATAGACATTCCAGAAATGATCCAAAAGTCCCTTTGAAGTTGGAGTTGGTGCTGTATTTATAGAGGAAAATCTGGGCAGGTGATAGGTCGTGAACGACCTAAGATAGGTCGTAGGTCGCGAGCGACCTTAGTTAGGTCATGGGTCGCCAGCGATTTAGAAGATGGCTTTATGGCTTGATAGAAGTGCACTTGATTGCTTGAACACACTGGTAAGTCATAGGTCGTGAACGACCCATGGAAGAAGCGGCATAAGAAGTTGTCTTGGCTTGTTTAGGTGGGTCGGTAAGTTGTAGGTCATGAGCGACCTAGGGGAGTAGTTGGTGACTTAACCATGTTGAGATAACTGGTGGAGCGACCTAAGTTGATTCGACCTATAACTATGCGACATAACAAAACGAAGCTGGTAGCCTTCTAGGTACCTTAGGTCGTTTAGTTGTTAAGTCGTTGGGTCTCTAGGTCGTTGAACCGTTCTATCCTTAGGTCGCTAGCAGTGTTCAACCGCTTAGGTCGCTAAGTCGCGATAACTTTAGGTCGCTAGGTCGCGATATCTTTAGGTCGCTAGGTCATGATATCTTTAGGTCGTTAGGTCGCTATATCTTTAGGTCGTTAGGTTGCTATATCCTTTAGGTCGTTAGGTCGCCATATCCTTTAGGTCGTTAGGTCGCTGGTGTTTTAGGTCGCTTCAAAAAGAGGAGTTAACAATATAATAGAAGACGCCTTATTCCAAGTATCACCTATTGAAATTTCTTTTACGGTCCTAACCATTCCATTGAAAAATTAACTGGTTATATGCCTATTAACTGGTTATATGCATAATAAGCGGCAACCAATGTGATTCATGTGAACTGAAATCTTTTCCTTCGTTCGATTATTTTTTAGATGTAGATGTATAGAAATTCGTGCCTGAAGGCAACCTTTATTTGATGTAGAGGTTTGCTATGTATAGTCGCCTCAGAGCAAGGCTACTGTGCTGATGCTTGAGCAGCAATTGGCGGGCGACATTGGTGAATCCAATTCTCTTTGATGTATAGGAAGAATATTTATGTGTCAAACAAATATTAATGCAACTCATTTACTTAAGCTTAGTTTCAAATGGAAGTCAGCTTATAGGTTAGTACTTCTCAAAATTTAGAATTTCAGAGTTATACTATCAAAATGGTTCACTGGTAAGCTAAATATGTATTTCAAACAAATATGGACAAGTCATTTGCAATAAAATCAATAGTTGAATAATGTCTAACTGTATTTCCATAAAGTCAGTCTAGCAAGACTCATTCTATAAATTAAATTAGTCAAAGGGACTAATTATAAAAATTAAATTTATGTCAATCCAAGGTATTTTGGACATACGATCGAAACATGAAAGGAAAATAATCAGGTTTAAGCTATCAATCTTGATTTCTCAAATTTATAGCCGCTCGTCGACATTCAGAATTAAACATTTTGTTCGAAGGTCAAACGAATCAAACGACACAAATTCAAAATATATAATTTAAACTTCAAGTCATTTTCATAGAAGTTATCCTAATAATATATATATATATATATATATATATATATATATATATATATATATATATATATATCAAGTGTTATACAACTCTTTAGAAAATGATAAATTTTGAGTCTAATCTTCTTTTCTTCCTTTTCATTCGATTCTAGCCATATGGATTGAATAAATACATTATAAAGTATATATGATCCGAATTTCACCTCATTTAAAGATCGTTTGGCCTTCAAAAGAAAGTTTTTTAGTCCGAATATAGACGAACGATTATAAATTTGAGAATCAAGATCGACACTCTTAATTTATTTACTTTTTTATCATATTTTGAAAGCAGGTCCAAAAATACTTTTGATCGACATAAGATTCAAAAAAATTATTTTTTTGTCAAATATTTTCTTTTATATGGTTTACTATTTTTATAAAAGATTAAAAATTCATTACTACTTACATAATGGTTAAAAAATATATCTAAATTCATAAAACAGTTACGCAATATAAATTTCACCGAAGTTGTATAATGGATGAACTGAAAGTTGCATAGATTAATCCTTTGAGTTCGCTCTTCAATAAAGTTAAATATCGAAGTACACAAAGTTAACCACAAACCGTCATAGAATTGAGGAATTGAATAAAAATATCTTTTTTAATTTTTAAGAATCAAATTAGTATTTTTAAAAAAAATTCAAATTTCTATAATTAATAAGTTAAAATTATGTAATAAATTAAATTAATTAAAATTGATAGTCGTCGACGGAGTCGTCAACGTCGTCGGAATGGTCCGTTGCTATTTACCTCCTTTCTGGTAGTGAAAGCTGATTGAGTCAAATAATTTGTAAAAAATAAACAAAACTAAAGTATCAACATCTATTTTTAATATATTTTTGCTGATTACTTTTATTTGTATTATATGTCTAACTTAATTTCAAAGTTGCACTTTGTTAGGAGGAAGCCAGTGGCATAATCGTTTGTGCTCTTTTATTTACTAACGGATATAGGATCGACGCTAACGAAAGATTGAGCCATACAGGTATTTTATTCCAAGTATAAACATTTATTTTAGAGGACTTTTTGCTTATTTATGCAAGTCTATCGGGTAAAAATGCGATGCATTGCTATAAAGATAACAAAGTTATTTGTGTGGGCGTTTATACACATTATATGCATGTATGTGTTTATGAATGTATGCATGATCGTGTATATGCATGATTAAGCAACATACACTATAAATGATAATCTTTGTATACCGTGAGTGAGTGATGCCCAGTCCATCCATGTTTTACACATGAACGATCAGGTTTCGCTGGTTGAGGAAGATGTAACATAATGCATGATACATGCGGACAAGTCTTTCATCACAGAAACAAACCTATATCAGAAAACCTATTAAAAAGAAATTCCTATCAGGGAGCAAAAAAAAAGAACAAACCAATACCAACTAGTAAATTCATGCTAAGAGCATAGAGTCATTCTCATTAACTGGGATATTTAAATAGAAAAGTAATTGTGGTCTTAAGGTATTTTTCATGTAGTATGCATTCCTAGTATATGCAAAGGAAACCAATGTGGACTCGTTTATTTACTTGGGATATTTAACGAAGTTTTGTAAAATTTAAAACATTAACTACTTCATTTTATAGAATTGATTACCATGTAAGTAGTACCTCGGTAGTATACTTTTAGATAATAGAGATGGTGATATTACTTCTCATAGAAATAGAAGGGAGTTCGTCTTATCAAAGTATAATGAACTTGAGCAGAAGTAAAGGCGTATATTGATTTATTTGTAATCGCAATTGATCGTATTTGTATATGCTTTGTGGAATGCGATATGAAATTGGAGAAGACGACAATGGTGAATATTTAGTCTGTTTAAAATTATATTTAGATTTCATTGCATTGGTTGATATGATATGATGAGTTGTAAATAGATATGAGATGATGTATTAAACCTTTGGGTATGATATAATATTCATTATTTTTATTCACTCTGATTCTGTTAGTTAAGAAATTTCGATTTATGTCCCTAATACTATATTATTCATGTCTATAACTCTTGTACATTGTCTTCTGTCAAGACGAGATGTTTATTATTTCAAATGTCTTCGGTTATTGAAATTATTCATGTTGACTCAAAGCAGTGTAAATGAGAAATCTCTCTTTCCATGCCCATTGATTTGAGTTATTGAACAGTAAACTCCCTTTGATATTTCGGTCACTGGAGCAAGGGCATCACATATGGTATCATTATGTACTGCCAGGCTCCAATGATCGAAATACCGCAGGGAGTTTGCTGCCCGATAACTCAGATCAATGAGCATAGAAGGAGCGATCTCTCCTATACACTACTTTGTGTCAACATGGATATGATTCAATACTTGAATACATTTGAAATAACATGTATCTCATCTCGACGCAATGCAATGTACATAAGTTCTAAAATCGATGATACAGTATTAGAGACTCAAATAAAATTTCACCAACTAACAGAATTAGAGTGAATAAAAATGATGAATTTTTATATCGTATCTGAAAATCTGATAATCATCTCTCACACACACAGATATATATATATATATATAACTCATTACAGACCATACATATATATCAATGTTTAATATCCCGCTTTCCTTTCCCATTTCGGTCTTCAAAAACTTTGAAATTTCGATTTCGTTTTGAAAATTTTGGAAATAGTGCTTTAATTCCGATGTACGAATTCTGATACTTTAATTCTCGTACACTAATTAGTAGAATTTCTTCATATAAATAATTTGAAAAATAATCAAATTAAACAAACTACTACTCCTTTGTACCCATCGCTGAACCCTAATTGACAAAAGGAAATAAGGAGAACGATATCCCTTCTTTCGCAAAATGCCGCACCGCTTTCTCCTTTCTTCATTTTCCGTCTTGATGTCGCTTCTCTATCTTTTCCTCTCTCTTCTCACAAGTATTTATCAATAAGAATAAAAAATTTCTTCTTGTAATTTGATTGCAGTGGTGCAACCATATTTTTAGTCCAATTTCGGTCAATTAAACAGCTTTTGCACTTAAAGCAAACTAGTTGTATTTTCAAATTTTTCTCCACCACCATGCCATGCATATGCCTCCTCCTCATCTATTGCATCTTCTTCTATTTTAGTTTCTTCATCACTTAACAATTGTTGTGCGATCAGTCTTATTATAAGGAAACTTTTAACCCAATCATGTAAAATGTATTTCTACATAGCATATACATAAATACAAGTATGCTCATGTTAGAAGGGTCAATAAACGTGCACAATACAATGTGATGTTGCATTTTGAAAAAATAAAACGAATATAGAGAGAAAAACTATATATACTATCGAAATCAGATATAATTTATGTAACAGTATAAAGCATCTTAATAATCTAATAAGAAAATTTTGAGTTTCTAGGAGTATGACAACAGACCACTTACTCTATCGAATATACAATGAATACCATTAAAGATATTGTACACGACCTTTCAGAAAAGCTTTAATCTATTATGTCGTATGTTATGAAAAACTTCTATCTTCATAACAGTTAACCTAATCATTTATCATTAGAAAATGGATATATATTAATCATTATTCAAATTGACAAGTATCAATTCAACATGATAAGACAATACCGAATTATTTTTTTAGTTTATCGCAATGCAATGGTCGATTATGCTTTGGAAAATCGTTGTATCCTTGTTTACAATTATGAATTTTATTGTTATTTTCATCAAATTATGTTGGAGATAAGAGCGTTGTTTGCATGTAGTAGTTTACATTGGATTTTCATATTTTTATGCCTTTTCCCATGTTTACTTTACTATACCATTAAACAAACAATAATAACTTAACAAAAAAGAATAATTTGTTTGTATGATTTTTTTCCTTTTAAAGTAAAGAATAACATAGTTAATAAAAAAGAAGAATAGATCTGATATTAGACACATGTCATCATTCTTGTAACATTGGTTAATGGTGAAACCAATAATATAACAATGGCCTAAATCGAAATGGTATTTGCTAGTTATTTTAAACTGAAACATTTTCCTACTTTAATCTATTGCCCTAATTTTAAGAAGACAAGTAATAATGGAACATCAATATTCATTGGGAAATAAACACAACTATTGAATGAATCATGTTGGATAACTACAATAAAACTTTAGTTCCACATTGTTTGATATTTTTTTATTCTTCATTTTTATATATCCTTATTTGTACCACTTATTAATTAGACGTGGGTAATTTGGATTATCGGATAAAATCACACATGCATGCGGACGAATTGGCGCACATGGCGAACTTAACACTGCGATGGAATGAGCTTGATTCTTCATTACTCTTCCATCTCTCTTTTTCTTTATTGATTTCAGCTATCAAAATTGAAAAAATAAATCTTTTATCTGCTTATTAGTTCCAGCTGTGATTAATAGAATTTATGAATATATTAAATGAATTGTCTCTTCATTACCCTGACCATTCAAATTTCTCGCCTTTTAAGTTCCAAGCTGCAATTTTCACGTTCACATCTATTTACTGCTGCTCCTTTGATGGATTGAGAACATAAAAAGAATTCAATTCATCTTATCAAAAAATTCTTCTAAAACTCCTGAGCAATTGCCTTTCTATGCTCCTCCATTCTTTCACCTCAAGTGCACAAAGTTTGAAGTTTATTATATGAACCTTTAGGAGCAAACGATAACCAACGATTGACTCTTAGTCGTGTCAAATTTCACTTTTACGGTAGTTGCCTCTTTCCTACTCTTTACTGGCTATTGTTCCTTAAAATTTGAAAGTGAGTTTTCACAGTAAAGAATAATGGTCATTCCAATCAATCACATTCTTCCTGATCCTTCCAGATTTGAAGCATTGGATGGAACTAACTATAAACGCTGGTCTAGAACTACTCATCTTGTTCAAGCAGTTGGATGTTGATTATGTCTTGTATACTTAACCCCATATCGAGGTTTCTGAAGCTGCTACTCCAGCTACAATTGAATATGCACAACAAAGCATCACACCGAAGGAGAATGTGTTGGGTTTTGTGATACAATATTTCCAAATCAAAGTAGATTGCGAAGATACTGTGAGTTAAGGTGCAACTATGACTCAAATATATTACCCCATTTATAGATTTTATAGATTTGGAGAGAATTGTGATTTGCGATACAAAATTGCATTTAAAAGAAAACGAGAAACAAATACTTGGACTTGCTCAAAATACTATTGCATATATGGATATGCATGTCATAATAAAGAGAAAATTTTACTCTTTTAAATTTGATGCAACAATTTATTTGTTGCCATATAAATAAGGATTTGAGCACCAAGTAATTTATTATTATAAATAGGCATGCATAGAGTTTATTAGAAGTGTGTGGTAAAATGATTTTTTGTTTTTGTTTTGAGATTTCTTCTTAATTTTAAGGCCTTTTTTATATTCTTTTTAGTGGAATTAAGAAAGATTGATTGGAGGAATTTCTTTGTTTATTATTTATTCTTCACTTCTTATCTGTTTTAAAATCCAATATGGGTGAGATCCTTAAAAACCCTAATATAATGATGATGAAATCAAAACAAAATTTGCAAAGGGCAACAAGTTAGTCAAAGGACACATGCTAACATACATGTCAAACAAAGTGTTTGACCTGTTTGTTAATAAAAAAAATAGCGAAGATCATTTGCTAAATGCTAGAAAATAAATTTGGAGCAGATAATGCTGAAAAAAAGTACGTGGTAGATAACTAGTTGCAATTTCAAATGGTTGACGATAAGTCATTTATAGAGCAGATTCATGAATATGAAAACATGATATCTAACATACTCAATGAAGGAATGAAGATGTCTGAGCTCCTACATGCCAATGTATTACTAGAAAAATTCTCACCATCTTGGAATAATTACAAAAATGATTTCAAGCACAAAAGGAACGATCTTTCTCTTCAAGAACTAATCAGTTATTTGCAAACTGAGAAAACAAATCGTTTGAAGGATAAATTTAATGCTTTGACTATTGACCCTGATAATGCTAATCTTGTGGAAACTGAAAATTAATCTAATGTGGATAGATTCAGGAACAAAAGGGAAAAATACTCAGAAATTTGCTAATCGGAAAATTCAAAATTTTGTGAACAAAAATAATAAAATTTAGTAGAAAAGGAACATTTATTATGTATATGGCAAACTGGGTCATAAGACGCATCAATGCTTCTATTGGAAAGGACGGCGCAATTAAAAGCAAGCTACAAATGTCAAAGCACAAGGTAATCTTGCTGAGAATGAACACATAGCTACAGTCATTATCGAGGCAAATTTGTGGAAAACAAGACCGATTGGATGTTGGACGTGGGGGCTTCTAGACATCTTTGTTCAAATCGAAAGCTTTTTCATCAATTTCAGGATGTAGGAGACGGTGATCGTGTTTTAATGAGAAACTCTAACTGCTGGAGTAATTGACAAAGGAAAAGTTTTTCTTGAACTTAAATGTGGAAAATATTTGGCTTTGAATGATGTATTTTGTCCCCTACCTTTGTATGAATTTAGTATATGGTGGGTTACCGAACAAAGTCGGGATGAAGATTGTTTTTGTATCCGATAAAGTTGTAATAACATAGAATGGGGTATTTGTGGAAAAGTGATGTCAAATTGATGGTCTGTTCGTATTAAACTCTGTTTTTAGTAATGAAAATGCTTTTGCTTCTACTTTCGTGACTGAATCCTTTTACTTATGACATAACATAATGAGATATGTTAATGCAGCCTCAATCAATAGACTTAGATAATTGAATATGCTACATATAGAATATGACACTTTATCTTTCAAATAACATATATGTGTTGATGCCAAACATGGAAAAAACCTTTCAAATCGATCACTAATCGAAGTACTGAATTGCTAGAATTAATACACTCGGACTTGGCAGATTTTAAGAACATAATCAATAGAGGAGGTAAACGCTATTATGTAACCTTAATTGACGACTATTCTAGATATAATAAAATCTATCTTTTTGGATCTAAAGATGAGAATGTAGAAATGTTCTTATTTTAGTTGAAAACCAATTAGACGAATAATCAAAAGGCTTAGGCCGAGATGGAGTGTATTGCACCGATTTTTTTTTAATTTATGTGAGAAAAATTGAATTATTCATGAAACAAATGCTCCTTTTGGTCCCGTACAAAATGGAGTAGCTGAACAGAAAAGGAGGGCTCTAAATAATATAATGAATACAATGCTTTTAAGTTCTATTATGACGGACAGACAATATGCGGAGGGAAGATGTATTATCTACATGTTATATACTTAATATACCGCCTCATAAAAATTTGGATAAACCCCTTTACGAATTATGGAGAGGTTTTCCTTCAAACCCAACTTTTTTTGAAAGTGTGGAGGTACCTAGCTAAGGTGGGTTTAGATGACTTTAGAAAAAATAATATATGACCTAAAACATTTGCTTGTGTATTCATTGACTATGCTTCTAATAATGTTGCATATACATTCATGTCTTTAAATAATCGAACTATTTGTAAAGCTAGAGAAGTTGTATTCTTTGGAAATGTCTTTTCTTTATAGAACTGTAATAATGAGACTTCTTTTGGCTCTTTTACTCTCATTGATGTGTCATTATCTTTGCCCACTTTACCACTTGTTGACAATGAATCTAATAATGAACTTAGAAGTAAAAGGCAACGTATAGAAACTTAACTTTAGACTAAACTTCATTACAACCTTTTTGATAGAAATACCGATTTTGAAAGGATCGATGAGAGAATTGTTTATGTACTTCTTGTTGAGGAAGACCCTAAAACATACGAATATGCAATTAACTCTATGGATTGTAATTCTTGGAAATAGGCCATTAAAAGTGAAATTGATTTTATATTAACCACAGATGGGACTTAGTTGACCTCCTATGGAAAACCAATTAGGTCTAAGTGAATGTTTAGAAAGAAATTGAAAACTGATGGTTCTGTAGATAAATTCTAGGCTAGAATAATAGCCGTTGGTTTCACTGAAAAGAAAGACATTGATTATTTTGACACTTACTCCTCTATCATCAAGGTAGGTATGGTAGAACTTTAGTTGCCTTGGCTGCTATTTAGAATGTAGCAGCTGTAATGGCCCGTACTTTTAAATATTTCAAATTATTAAATTTAATATGATTGTTGAATAAAAATAGTTAAAAATAAAGATTTAATGATTTTGAATGTAAGTTATTGGATATGAACTTGAATAAAATTTTGAAATAAACTAATTTCGAAGATTTAGCGATAACGAGTATTGAAATGAAATTCGATATATTAACTGGATTTATAACCAATAACTGAAGTTGAATAATAATTGTGAATTATTTAGATAGAACTAAAATGATGTTGATAACTAAAATTTATTTGGAACTTAATGATTTATTTATATTGATTATAGGATAATTAAATTGTTTAAATTTAATATTGGAAATTATTTGAATAATTGAATTCTGAATTTAATATGAATGAAAATGATATCGGAAGTTGATTTAAATTTTATTTAAACAACATGAAGGTTGTTAACATTTAAAATTGGATCTAAAAGTGAATAATTAGAAATTGGAAATTTCATATTATAATTAACGAGTAAAAATAGCCATTTTGGCCACAGTCTTGGATTTCGACGAAACCTGTTCCATTAGATCCGTAATAGTGTATTATTATCGGATTTTAAATTTCGTAACATTTGGAGTTATCGTTTGGTCATACGGGATAGAAACACGCTGAAATTAATATCGAAAATTCAATATAATTATTGGGTCCAATAAGCTATCTTCTCCATACGATCGAATTGGGACTCGAAACTTGTTCCATTGCGTTCGGAATAAGGGTATAACATTATGAGCACCAAGCGGCATGCCTCGATTGGGATCCGAAAATTTTAGCTAGATATTTTCGAATTTTAAATAATATATATATTGACTTGACCATACATTCACATCAGCCACAAAAATGTTTATTCAACCGCCCTATATTTCAAATCAAGCCACCCTACTTATCTCCCATCACTTCCTCCCCTATTTAGTCGCTTCCAGTTGAAAAAGAAAAAAAATGGGAAATGATAATTCAAAAAAAAATATAAACCCAATATAAAATCATGAAAGAATTATATTCGAATTCATATGGGCTTGAGCTTCCACCCTATGCTTGAAGTGTAGCTCACGGTTATAATTTTGGGACGATCGAGACTAGGCAGTGAAGTGGGTTTAGCTAGGGCTTGCGATTCCGGACGTTGGAGGCATCGATTCGTGTTGTGGTGATTGGATTCGAATTCGTTGAAGAAGATAGCACCTCGGTGAAGATTTCTGGGTGGTTCGATCACGGGTAGAGGGTTGCGATTTTTGCTCGGTAGTAGGTTTTGGATGATGTCGCATTTTGTTTCGAAGGTCTAGACGAGGCGACGATGGGTCTGGAGTAAAGCACTCGAGGCGAGAAATTCAACGGTGGTGTTGGAGTTTGTTTTCATTGATCGGAGGTGGGTATCGCCGATATGGCCGTGCACGAATTCTTAGCTACAGGAAAAAAGGGGGGGAAGAAGAAAGGATGGTGGGCCGGGTCGCGTGATGGGCTGGGGTATTCGGTTAAGGGTATTTAGTTTTAAAATTTGTAATTTAACTTAAGATAATATGTATTAAAAAAGTTAAAACTTATATATATGATATCTTCTTCATACGAAATCAGATTTGGACGAAACTAGTTGCTGAGGATGCATATCGATGTCGTCTACGATATGGGAGCGAGCTGGAATTTATTTGAAACTGAAACAAGTAAAGGTGAGTGTTTTATCGCTCACGACATACTAATATTTTTATGTTCGTTAAATTGAGATCGTTAAATCATTTAATTTTATTGACTGTCATTAGGAAATGGAATTGAAATTTGAATTGATTGTTAAAAATTAAAATTGAAAATTAAATTTTAAATTTAAATTTAATTATCAGTAAAATACCCGATATTGATAACTATGTAATTGTTGTAAATTATAGTGACTGTTTGGATGATTAATTGTGATGGATGCTATTGATTGATATTTGGATGATTAGATGTTTATTTATTTTGTATATATCCTGTTATCACCTGGTAAACTATTTACAGTATATAAAACTGTAAATTGAATTATTTTGGATAAATTAAGAAATGGGTTGAAATGATATATACCTATGACACTGTGATTTGGATTGAAATGATATATATCCATCCCGGAAACTAAATTGAAATAAATGATCACTTGGCCATAGGATAGAAAATTATATACGGACACCGGATTGGTTAAATCAAGGGATTTTAAAAAATTTTGATTTGAAATTTATTTAAATGACTTTGATTTAAAGAAATAAAAATCAAATTTGTAGAAATCAAATTATTTTCGAATTTGAGCACTGAATGTTGAAATTTAGATTTGGAAATGGGAATTGTTTAAATAATCGAAGTTGGGATTTTGAAGTTGTAATAGAAATATGATTTGAATTTCGAAAATTGATTTGTTTAAAAAGATTTAAAATTTCATTCGAACTTTGAATTATTGCCAAGTAAAAGTAATATAATTGGATATATAGATTTGGACCCAAGAATGGAATTTATCAAAAGAGTTAAATCTTAAATTGAGTATTGAATTTTAATTTAATTTAAGTAATTTAAATCAATATTTTGAAAATCAAACTCGAATTTATATAGATCGAAGTGGTTTAAAATTGAGAATTGAATTGAAATTAATTCAAATTGGAATTGAATTGGAATTAATTCAAATTGGAATCGAAATTGAATTAATTGGAATCAAAATTGAAATTGAAATTGATTTGAATTCAAATTGGAATCTAAGTAATTCGAATTGAAATCGAAATTGAATCGATTTAAATCGAAATGGAAATTTAAAAGTGATTTGAATTGGGAAATTTGGAATTGAATCAGTTTGACTTTGAAACTATTTTCAATAAAATTATTTAATATAAACTATTTAAAACCTATCTTTTGATTTTCCAAACTATTTTACTATATAAATCATTTTAATGCTTAAACTATTATATATCAAACTATTTTAACCATTTAAACTATTTAACTATTTTAATTATTTGAACTATTTTAAAAACTATTCAAACTATTTTCTAAAAAAATTAAAACTGGTTAAGGTTGGAATATTCATATTTAAATCATGAATTTAAATACGAATTGGGTTAAATTGAAGTTATAACCCAAATGGAAATTCGAAGCAATTTTGAAATGGAACTGGAATCGAGATATTAAAGCGAAAATGATTTTGAATTGAAATGGTATATTTCGAGCAAATATGATGATTTCAAAATGAATTTGATTTTGAAGCGAATATGATATTTTCATATCAAGTACGAATTGTTTCGAAATGTCAAAGTACCAACCGGTGTGTAAAACGACGTTTGGTTGGTAAAGGGACAGGGGCCTCTTATTCTCATACTCTCTGTCAATATTGGAACCACTTTAAAAACTGTGTATGTGGAGTGATGATCCAGAACGAAGTGGTTGGATTTGGCGTCGCTTGCTGGATTTGAAGAAAGAGAACGATGATGGATTAGCTTGGCACTTGTGCCAAATTAAAATGACTAAAACCGGAGCCGTACCGGCCAAGCGAACTAGCTACCCCAAGCGGACACACTTCTTCGTATTACCATCATTTACATTGTGATTGATTGGTGCACATACTCGAATTATGGGTGTAACGACCCGTATTTTTACGGATCGAAACATTGTAAAACAGTTGACATTTGGTCGCATTATTGATAAGTCGTCCAGAGTCTAAGTCTTAGGTCGTAGGAGAGTTTGGAGCGACCTAAGGAAGTGGGCGAGTTAAGGAGTGGACGACCTAGGGAAGTGGAGCGACCTAAGGGAATTGGTGACCTAAGGATTTGGGGATAGGTCGTATAGTAGTTAGGTCGTGTGGTGGCTTAGGTCGTGGGATAGGTTAGGTCGGTTGGAGCGACCTATAGAAAGTTAGCGACCTAAGAGAGTTAGCGACCTATAGGAAGTTGCCGACCTAAGAGAGTTAGCGACCTATAGGAGTTAGCGACCTAAGAGTTAGTAACCTACAGTATTTGGCGACCTAGTGGTTAACGACCTAGTGGTGAGCGACCTATGAGTTAGCAAGTTAGCGACCTAGTAGTTAGGTCGTAGACGACCTAAGGAGCTGTGTTGAGTTAGGTCGTAGACGACCTAAGTTAGTTAGGTCATGGGTTTCTATGTGTGTTAGGTCGCGTATGTGTTAGGTCGTAGGTCGCGAGGAAGCGTGTGTGTGTTAGGTCGCAGGTTTGTTAGGTCGTAGGTCACGGATGCGCGTAGGTCATTGGATCTATTAGGTCGTATGGATGCGCATTCGTTAGGTCTCTTGGGTGCGCTGATGCGCTAAGTCGTTAGGTCGTAGAAGCGCATCTGGTTAGGTCGTATGAGTGCGCATATGTTAAGTCGTTAGGTCGTAGAGGCTTGGGGGCTGTTAGGTCGTAGGGTGTTAGGTCGTAGGGTTTTAGGTCGTAGGGTTTTTAGGTCGTGGACGACCTAACTCCGAGTGAACGACCTAAGGTGGATTTCAACCTATAAATAGGAGAGTTCTTCTTCATTTTTGGGATCCAGATTTCGAAGCGACGAAGTGCTGCCATTTTGTGACCTCGACTTCTACACTTCTTCACTTCTTTTCTCCACTCTAATCTAGTGATTCCTTCCATCCAAATCGAAGATCAAATCGAAGATCCAAGAGCTAAGATTGAAGATATTCATCCATCGAAAAGAGATTTCATCGTTTGAAGCGGATTTGTGATAGATCGAGTTAGATCCTTCGCTGTCCAAATCTGAAGTGTGTTGCTTTTGGGTTGTTTAGGTGATTTGGTGAGTGGTGATTATCTCTCACACGGATCCAAAGGAGTATATCGGATCATTGGCTTGATTTTGTGCTAAAGTAGTGATTCCCATGCATTTTCCTAATCCTAAGTATAGATCCATATAGATCCATTGTTCATAATGATTTGGCATCCATTTTACTACATGTTAACCTATGCAAGTTCATTTATCAAGATTATAGAGATATTGCTCATGTTTTCGTGCTTGTTAGACTTTTGACTCTTTAATTACGAAATTGCCATTATTGTTATAGTTGTCTATTTAGATCATATTTGAATGTTTGTTTACTTGGATTAATGTTTGACTTGATTGATTGCTATGAATTAGATAATTGATGATTTGATTTAGACCGAAGATGATTCAAAAGCTAAGGGAAAGGCTCTTGAATTGGAAAAGCTGCTCGTGGCATATGTAACAGATGATGAAGCTCATATGGATAGATTTGATGATGATGTTGAGATGAAGCTTTGCTATGATGATGATGAGGCGAAGTATGATATGAGATAGCCTTGGTCTAATCCAGACGGGATCATTCCAAGAAGATTGATAACTCGGTGATATGGTTCGAGTTTGATGATAATGGTTTGCTCGAGAGGCGCTTGAGCTAGTATGGAAATAGTCGTCGAGGAGGATGACTAGAAGGCTGAGATCTCATCGTTGTTGAAGGTTCTAGCATGCTCAAAGCAAGAGTACGTTGGGAAGATTCGATAGTCCCTGAAGGCTACTAATTGGTAGTCAAGTACTCTGGGCAGATTCGATAGTCCTAGGCACGGGTCACGACGACGTGCGGAGTTATGTCTAGAACCAGGGTTTCCATTAGCCCTTGACGGATGGATGAAATAAAGAGCCGGTCATTCAATTAACAATGATATCGAAGCAATGATAACAGTGATAGCCAGAGTCATGGATGTTTGGTTGTATCATCATTCGGTCTCAAGAGCGGTATTTTCTGGGTGCTTATCTGATCTTGGTTTAGGCCTTGGGGGTTTGTACTTGGAAAACATCGCCCTTGACTCGAGTGATAATTGCTTTATTTTAAATTGTATGCTTTGCTATGTTTGCTTCTGCTTAGTGTGTGTTTGGGGGCTATCACTGTAGAAAGAGGTGGAGTGGGAGGGTTGTATTCCTATTCCTTTTCCTTTATGCTCTTTTGGTATGTTGTTAGTTAATTTACCGCTCACTAAGACTGTTGTCTGACTCAAGGCTTTATGTTTTAACTCTTATTGCCTTGGGCTGTTCGTCCATTTTGGGACGGGCAGACTAGGTAGCAGGTGACAGGTGTTGTTCTTGCTTTCCACGGTGCTGATATCAAAGACGAGCAGGAGGCTTGCATATTATCTTCTTACTATATGTACTGGGTGTTTCGCTGTTTGTATATTCTCTGAGTGTTATGTAGTGAGGCTTGATGTATTGGCTATTCAGATGTTGTATTCAACTATTATGAAGTTTTATTGATAAGATTCTATTCTGTGAAGCTTCACTTTGTATATATTCTATTGTATTTTGTCCATGCGCTGTGAGTAATACGATAGATTTGGCTGTTTTAATTTACCCTGACAATCGTCCATGGCTGTCAGGCACACTTTACAGCGCATTATCTCTAGGTTCAGTGCAGGAGTCATGGGCGGTCGTCACATTTGGTATCAGAGCTTTGGTTAATCGATTTTACCCAACGCTCACTGACGTAACTGCGTATGAGAGACGTAATTGTATTTTGATGAATGATTACTATATATAATATAATAGTTTAGAATGATTTAGATTCCTTATGCAGATGTTTCTCGAGATGTATTAATCATTCCTTTTTATAGATATTAAGGATGAATCGAAGAGGGAGACCAGCTGCTAGGGAAGGCCATGCTACTGAAGGGGCTGCTGATTATGCTGCTATGTTCGAAGCTATGATGACTTCGATCATGAGAAGGATGCCAGCTCCGGGGACATCGGTGGATGTTGGAGTTCAAGTTCAAACTCCAAAGCCGGTGGATTTTGCTAAGTTGTGTAAGGATTATTCTGCTCTTGGAGGAAAGGTTTTCTTGGGAACAGAACCAACCATTGAAGTCCAGAGATGGATAGATGCTTGTAGAAGGATTTTTGGTGATTTGGGAATCGATGATGCAACTAAGAGGAAGTTAGCATCAAGACAGCTTCAAGGGAGAGCTTCTGATTGGTGGAACTCTATCACCATTGATACTCCGGAGGAAGAGATTACTTGGGAGCAATTCCAAGCCAGATTTGAAGCTAAGTTCATTTCTACAGCTCAAAAGTCTGTTCTGTTCAAGAAGTTTGTGGAACTCAAGCAAGGTGGAAGGCCAGTTCTTGAGTATGTTTCTGAGTTTGAAGCTTTGTCCAAGTATGCCCGGTCGTATATTGAATCTTCGTATCAGAAGAATGAGATGTTTGTGATAGGCTTGGACAGTTATCTTGGAAGGCAGTTGGTGGATCATTTGGACGATCCATTTGAGAAGCTTGTGGAGAAAGCTCTCAGGCATGAGAATCTGTTTCCTAAAGAGGGATCTGTTGTTGCTGTGACCAAGGAGGAGTCTAGACCACAGTAGGGTGGAAACAAGAAGAGGAAGCAGCAGCAACAAAAGGGTAAGGACGACCATAAGAAGCCGAAGGGCGAAGTGACTTGCTTCAATTGTCAGCAGAAGGGCCATTTCTCCAGGGATTGCAAGAATCCGAAGGTGCCGGTGAAGTGCCACAACTGTGACAAGCTGGGGCATGTTAAGAGGAATTGTCCAGAACCGCGAAAGGACAAGCAGATTGTGCAAGCTTATGCTTTAGGAGCTGTTCCATCATCTTCAAAAGCTCCTACCGCTGAAGAGAAGGGAAAGGGTGTGGTGGTTCAGGGTACTCTCTCCGTTTGTGGTGTTCCAGTTAGAGTGTTATTTGATACTGGGGCGTCGCATTCTTTTGTTTGTAATAAACTTGTAGGCCGGTTGGGTTTAGAACCGGATATTGTTGATAGGCCATTGGTTGTGACTAATCCAGTTGGGGGTTCGTCTTGTTTGTGTATGCTATGCCATGGTCTGATTGTATCGAGTCATGATTGCTCTTTTGTTTGTGATTGTTTTGTTCTGAACTTTGCGGGGTTCGGAATTATTTTGGGTATGGACTGGCTTAGGAAGTATGCGGCAAAGGTTGATTGTGAAAGGTTGGAGGTGACAGTCGAGAATGTGGAGGGGCGAAAGATTGTGATACGATGTAAGCATGAAGAAGGCGTCTTCATGAGCTTCATCTATTCGCTGGTTGTTCCACGGGATGGACTGTCATCTGTGCCAATCGCTAATGGATTTGAGAATGTCTTTGATGAGGTCAAAGGGTTACCGCCGCATAGAGAGATCGAGTTTCATATAGATCTAGTTGAAGGAGCCAGACCTGTTGTGATGCCTCTTAGGCGGATGGTGCCTAGGGAGCAGCAAGAGGTGAGGGTGCAAGTTGATGATCTTTTGCAGAAAGGATTCATTCGGCGTAGTGTGTCCGAATGGGGTGCACCAGTTGTGTTCGCAACCAAAGCGGATGGATCGTTGAGGTTGTGCGTGGATTATCGTGAGCTGAATAAGGTGACTAAGAAGAACAAGTATCCATTGTCGAGAATCGATGACTTGTTTGATCAGCTTCACGAAGCTAAGGTGTTTTCTCAGATGGATTTGGCTACGGGATTTCACCAGTTAAGAGTGGCTAAGGATAGTGTGCCGAAGACTGCTTTTAAGACACCATCCGGTTTCTTTGAGTGGCTGGTAATGCCGTTTGGATTGACTAATGCGCCAGCATATTTTGTGGATCTTATGAATAGAGTGTTCAGAGATCAGTTGAGCAAGTTCGTGCTAGTGTTCGTGGATGATATTCTGATTTATTCCAGAACTGAAGAAGAGCACAAGACGCACTTGCGTATTGTTTTGGAAATCTTGCGGAAACATCAGCTGAAGGCTAAGTTTTCGAAGTGTCACTTCTGGAAGAGTGAAGTGAGGTTCTTAGGCCATGTTATCTCTGGAAATGGAATAGCGGTTGATCCCGCTAAGGTGGCAGCAATCCAGGATTGGGGTATACCTAAGAATGCATATGATGTGAGAAGTTTTCTTGGATTAGCAGGATATTATCGACGGTTTATCAAAGACTTCTCCAAGGTAACTGCACCGTTAACAGGATTGACGAAAAAGAATCTAGTATTCAGATGGGATGCTAAGTGTGAGCAAGCTTTCGGAATCCTGAAAGAGAGATTGACAAGTGCTCCTGTTTTGACTATTCCAAGTGGGAATGATGAGATGGTGGTTTACACCGACGCATGTGGTACTGGACTTGGAGCGGTGCTGATGTAGAGGGATAAAGTTGTTGCGTATGCAAGTCGACAACTGAAGCCGCATGAAAGGAATTACCCGACTCATGATTTGGAGTTGACGGCGATTGTTTTTGCTCTAAAGATGTGGAGACATTACCTATTGGGAGTTCGATTCGAGTTGTTTACAGATCATAAGTCGTTGAAGTATCTTTTCTCCCAAAAGGATTTGAATCTTTGGCAGCAACGATGGCTAGAGTTTTTAGCATCTTATGATTTTGGTATAGCTTATACTCCGGGAAAAGGTAACGCAGTGGCAAATGCGTTAAGTCGAAGACATGCAGGATTGGGAGCCATGTTTTCAGAGTGGAAGAATCTCGAGTATTTAGCTGGATTTGACTTCAGGCCCAGATGCGAATTGGAACCTGAGATGTTGGCAAACTTATCGATAAGACCTAGTCTTGTGGAAAGGATTGGCGAGAGCCAAAAGCGAGACAATAAGCTTGTCAAGATTATCCGTGATTTGGAATTTGGATTGGATCCAGAAAAGAATAAAGGATTCGAGGTCGATCAAGAGGGTTGGCTTCGAAAGCAAGGACGACTAGTTGTTCCCGATATAGATGAATTGAGAAGTGAAGTTCTGAAGGAAAGTCATCACTCGAAGTTGACAATTCATCCAGGTGGAAATAAGATGTATCAGGATATGAAGAGAACCTATTACTGGGAAGGTATGAAGAAGGATGTTGGAAATTTTATTTCCAAGTGTATGAACTGCAAATTGGTAAAAGCCGAACAGAAGAAGCCAAGTGGATTGCTTCAGCCATTAGAAGTTCCTACATGGAAGTGGGAACAAATATCGATTGATTTTATTGATGGACTACCTAGAACAAGAACGGGAAATGAAGGAATTCGGGTCATTGTAGATCGTTTGACTAAGAGTGCAAGATTCATTCCTGTTCGATCGACTAGGATGGCATCAAAGTTGGCTGAGTTGTATGTTAAGTGGATAGTTCGATTCCATGGTATTCCAAAGAGTATAGTGAGCGATCGAGATCCATTGTTCACTAGTGGATTTTGGAAGAGCTTCCAGGAAGTTTTTGGAACCGAGTTGTGTTTGAGTACAGCCTATCACCCTCAAACAGATGGTCAGACCGAGAGAGTCAACCGAGTTTTGGAAGATCTCCTTAGAGCTTGTGTTTTAGATTTCGGAGGATCATGGGAAGATCACCTTCATTTGGTGGAATTTTCGTATAATAACAGTTAGCAGTCAAGCATTGGTATGGCACCGTATGAAGCATTGTATGGAAGACCGTGTAACTCTCCAACATGTTGGTTAGAAACAGGAGAAAAGCTGATACTTGGACCAGAGATGATTCGACAGACTTCAGATTGCATAGAGATCATTCGGTAACGAATGAAGGCAGCCCAAGACCGACAGAAAAGTTATGCCGATAAGCATCATAAGGATTTGGAATTCGACGTAGGTGATATGGTTTTTGTGAAGATTTCTCCTCTAAAGAATGTTATTCGATTCGGGAAGAAAGGAAAATTGACTCCGAGATTTGTTGGACCAGTCCCGATCATCGAGCGAATTGGAAAGCTCGCCTACAGATTGGAGTTACCAGAGAAAATGTCGGGTGTGCACAATGTTTTTCATGTATCGTATCTACGGAAGTATGTACACGACTCGAATACAGTGGTGTCTGCTGATAGCTGTGAAGATTTCGAAGTTGATCCAGTCGATAAGAGACCTCGTAAGCTGCTTCGTGTTGTGGAAACTGACACGAAACAGCTTAGGAGAAAGATAGTTAAGTTGCTCAAGATACAATGGAGTGATGACGATAACGACTGTACATAGGAGGTGGAAGAGAGGATGAAAGCAGCTCATCCTGAACTCTTCAAGGTATGGCCCTAAAGTGTCGTGTCATCTAACGACATTGTAACTTGTTCTAAGTTTTAGAATTCTGCATGCTAAGCTAAAATTGGATGCATGGTTTGTTGATTGCTATGGATGGTAGGCATGCAGAATAGTCTTTGATTGCTCTGTTTGTTTGGAATTTCGGGGGCGAAATTCCTAAGGGGGAGAGAATGTAACGACCCCTATTTTTACGGATCGAAACATCATAAAACAGTTGACATTTGGTCGCATTATTGATAAGTCGTCTAGAGTCTAAGTCTTAGGTCGTAGGAGAGTTTGGAGCGACCTAAGGAAGTGGGCGAGTTAAGGAGTGGACGACCTAGGGAAGTGGAGCGATCTAAGGGAATTGGCGACCTAAGGATTTGGGGATAGGTCGTATAGTAGTTAGGTCGTGTGGTGGCTTAGGTCGTGGGATAGGTTAGGTCGGTTGGAGCGACCTATAGAAAGTTAGCGACCTAAGGTAGTGAGCGACCTAAGAGAGTTAGCGACCTATAGGAAGTTGCCGACCTAAGAGAGTTAGCGACCTATAGGAGTTAGCGACCTAAGAGTTAGTAACCTACAGTATTTGGCGACCTAGTGGTTAACGACCCAGTGGTGAGCGACCTATGAGTTAGCAAGTTAGCGACCTAGTAGTTAGGTCGTAGACGACCTAAGGAGCTGTGTTGAGTTAGGTCATAGACGACCTAAGTTAGTTAGGTCGTGGGTTTCTATGTGTGTTAGGTCGCGTATGTGTTAGGTCGTAGGTCGCGAGGAAGCGTGTGTGTGTTAGGTCGCAGGTTTGTTAGGTCGTAGGTCGCGGATGCGCGTAGGTCATTGGATCTATTAGGTCTTATGGATGCGCATTCGTTAGGTCGCTTGGGTGCGCTGATGCGCTAAGTCGTTAGGTCGTAGAAGCGCATCTGGTTAGGTCGTATGAGTGCGCATATGTTAAGTCGTTAGGTCGTAGAGGCTTGGGGGCTGTTAGGTCGTAGGGTGTTAGGTCGTAGGGTTTTAGGTCGTATGGTTTTTAGGTCGTGGACAACCTAACTCCGAGTGAACGATCTAAGGTGGATTTCAGCCTATAAATAGGAGAGTTCTTCTTCATTTTTGGGATCCGTATTTCGAAGCGACGAAGTGCTGCCATTTTGAGAGCTCGACTTCTACACTTCTTCACTTCTTTTCTCCACTCTAATCTAGTGATTCCTTCCATCCAAATCGAAGATCAAATCGAAGATCCAAGAGCTTAGATTGAAGATCTTCATCCATCGAAGAGAGATTTCATCGTTTGAAGCGGATTTGTGATAGATCGAGTTAGATCCTTCGATGTCCAGATCTGAAGTGTGTTGCTTTTGGGTTGTTTAGGTGATTTGGTGAGTGGTGATTATCTCTCACACGGATCCAAAGGAGTATATCGGATCGTTGGCTTGATTTTGTGCTAAAGTAGTGATTCCCATGCATTTTCCTAATCCTAAGTATAGATCCATATAGATCCATTGTTCATAATGATTTGGCATCCATTTTACTACATGTTAACCTATGCAAGTTCATTTATCAAGATTATAGAGATATTGCTCATGTTTTCATGCTTGTTAGACTTTTGACTCTTTAATTACGAAATTGCCATTATTGTTATAATTGTCTATTTAGATCATATTTGAATGTTTGTTTACTTGGATTAATGTTTGACTTGATTGATTGCTATGAATTAGATGATTGATGATTTTATTTAGACCGAAGATGATTCAAAAGCTAAGGGAAAGGCTCTTGAATTGGAAAAGCTGCTCGTGGCATATGTAGCAGATGATGAAGCTTGTGATATCCCGGAATTTCAGGGAATTTAAAATGTGATAATCTTGTAAATTAATTATTTAAAATTGGTAAAATTGTTATTTTCAAATAATAATGATAATAAGTTGTTTTTAAATATAGTTATAAATAGATTCTTTAATGGAATAATTAGTTAAAAGTTTAATTTGTGTTATTTAGAAATAGATTTTAAATTGACCTATTATTTCAAATTTAATAAGTATTGTTTATTTAAATATATATATATATATATATATATATATATGTTTGATTTGATTTTAAAGTTGGATTTTAAAAGATATATATCTTGAAAATATTTTGGATAAAATATATGGATAAGGTTTTTATTTAAAATAAGATTTGTTTTATATTGTTTTTCCTTAAAGAATTTTATTTATATAAATTTGGGAAGTATTTATTTAATAGTTAATAAATACAAAATTTTAATATTATCATTTAAAAATGGACTAAATATATTATATATAATTTTATTTAAGATATGATTGGTTTTTATTTTATTTTCTTTTAAAAAGTTTTATTTTTATAAATTGAGAAAAGCATTTATTAAATAAGGTATGTATTTATCTATTTAGGAAATTTAATTTAAAAGCTTTAAAAATCATTTAAAAATAATATAAATAGTAAATAATTACAAGTGTTTAATTGTAAGGGCTTGTAAATACATGTGTAAGTTAATTAGATAAGGTAAGAGACAAGTGTCATCTTTTTATTTTCATTTTCTTTAATTTTAATAAATCCTAAATTAACACTATATAAACTCCTACCCTCTTCCTTAAGTTCTTTTCTTATCTTTTCTTTTCAAAAACAAGAAATTCACCTGTAAACTACTTCAAACCAGAGAAACTCAAATATACAAAGCCTGTAACATTTTCTCAAGTTCAAAAACTAAATCTGAATTCACTTCACAAAAACAAATCCAAAGCCTGTAATCTTTTCCTCAAAACAACCTGTAATTCATCTCCTCATCTCAAAAACAAAATCAAAACCCTGTAAACCATTTAAATCTGTAAACACTTTCCAAAATCAAAACCCTGTCATTTAAGCCTGAAACCAGAATTTTCGAGAGCATGTAATGTTTCATTTTCAACCTGGGAATCAAAGAAATTCAGTTTTCAGAACCAAGGAGATACTTCAGTTTCAAGCATTTTTCAAATTCCAGTTTTAAAGAAATAAAGCAAATTCTTTCCAGTTTCAAAATACAGCATCCCAGCTTTTAAAAGCTCTCTGCATTTTAAAATGGTGAGTAAATCTAACTTTAAAAACAGTTTTAAAATCTGTTACTATGTCTTGATATGCCTGATAAATGTTACAGTAACATGATATGCAGTGCTTACTTGAATGATTGGATGTTTATATAAGAGTTTGTTATGAAATATTTGTGCATGTATATTCACGCTTCTCTGTTATTTTCCTGTGGTTAAACTTAAAACATAAATCAGTTTTAATTTGATGTATATGTAGTGTTTGAAGATGAATCTCGTGATGCATGTTTAAAATTATTTATGCATGCTTGTTAAAAACTGAATACATGTCTATATGAATGTATATCTTGGTATGCATGATTGTGATCAGCTCTGTTTATTTTCTAACAGGCTCAATATTGAACAAAACTAATATTCTCTTCATATAATCTTGTTTAGGCTGAAGTATTCAAACAAATGTTGTTTGTTGAACATAATTAAGTTTTTAAAAATTTTAATTATATAAATTAAGTTTGAAATTTTCTGGAAAGGGAAAAAAAACAGTGGAAACTTAGGAATGGGTTGAAATCAAACTCAATAATTTATTAATTCAAGTATATAACCTGAATTCCCTTTGCAAACTAGGATTTTTGAAATCAAAATCTCGATTTTTAGTTGAGTAATTATGGCACAGTTCGAAGATGATCAGAATATGGTTTTTGGGCTATTTCTGGTGATCGATGAATTCGGGGTAGTTGTGGTTTCTGTGGGAGCTAGCTTGTCAATCTGGGATGTCGAGAAAAATGGTGGAAGTGACGATAGATTGTTGTGACATCGGCGGTGGATCAAACTAGGGTTTTAGGATGGTTTGAAGTCGAGGTCGAGTTTTGGGTTACTGCTACGTCATCAGAGCATCGAGGTGGACCGGAACTTGGGAAAACGCGGCATAGGGTGTGACGAGGCTTCGGTCAGAGGCGCGAGTTTGCTGGTGGTCAGAGGCGATGGCCGGTGGTTGGTTTTGGTAGCAGGTTGGTTCCTGTTTTGGGTCGAATGGTTCGATTGGGCTTGGATGGCGAATTCGTGGTGATTAATGTTCGAATGGGGCAGTACAGTCGTAGGTGACTGGACGAGGATCGCCGTGATGATCGACGTTGATCGGAGTTAGTGTGCAGGTGCACACGTGCACGTTGGGTTCGTTTAGAATGTCTGTGTTTGTTTTTTTTGGAGAAGACGAGAAGAGCTCGGAGTCGCTCTCGAATTTTTGTGAGGGGAACTCGAAGTAGGGGAGGGTTGAGAGGAACGCGGGATAGCTACCGGGTAGGTATCGTGTTCGACTCGAAGCAGTTTTAAGTCGGGTTTTATAAGTTTTAAAACAAAGTTAAATGAAATTTTAAAGATTTTATTTTGAAACTAGATTTTTACTACCACTTGATAATATTTTTAAAAAGCATTCAAAAGTAAGTTATGATTTGTAACTTTTAATTTATCAAGTTGAATAAGTATATTAAAACTTAATTAATGATTTAATTAAGTAAAGTTATCTTTAAAATAAAATGTTTTTAAATAATAATTAAGGCATTAAAAAGATAAGATAATTATGGTTTATCTTAAGATGGATATTTAAAGGATGTTAATTAATTAAGAAATTTAAGTGTAATTAATTAACTTAATTAATTAAGCTTAAACGGTTAATTAAGTAATTAATTAAGAGAAATTAATTAATTTAACTAACTAATGATTAAGGATTAATTTATTTATAATTGAGGGTTATAAATAATTAATTAAAGGTAATTAATTGTAATTAAGGATTTTTAAATTAAGAAATTAAGATTGATTAATTAATGATTAATGATTAATTAATTAAGTAATTAGTGACTAATTAATTAATAATTAAAGAAAAATTAATCTGTAATTAAAGATTAATTAATTTGTTTAAGAGTAATTAAGGATTGAATTACTCGATTGTCAATAATAAATAGATGTGATTAATTTAAGTTAATTAATTAATTAAAGATAATTTGATGTTGATTTAGTATAAATACTTAATGAAATTTATAAGTGTAATTACTGTAAGTAATTAATGTATAATTACAAGATGTAATTAATTTAAGGATAATTACTTAATGAGAAATAATTAAGGATTAATTATTTGGTGTAATTAATTAACGGATTAATATAATTAATTAAGGAGTTAATTAATTAGGGTAAGTAATTATAGGATGATAATTACTGTTTATGATTAATTAAGGTGGATTAATAGAAGTGATTAATTAAAGTTTAATTAATTAATGTAATTAGTTAAGGGTCAATGTAATTAATTATAGTTAATTAATTAATTGAAGTAATTAATTAAGGATTATTAATTAATATAATTAATGAAAGTAATTAAAGGTTAATTACTGTTAATGGTTAAGAATAATTTAATTTGTGAAATTAATTAAAGAATAATTACTTTATGTAATTAATGAATAATTAATCAAAGATGATTAATATTTAATGAGTAATTAATTAATTAAAGGTTGAAATTAATTAATGATTGATTAAGCAAGGTTAGATAATTAATTCTTTAGTAATTAATTTAATTTAAGATAATTAAATTAATTATATCATAGGGTTAATAATTGTTATTTATGGATGATTGTTTGTGTAGAATATCTGATTTGTTGATATCTATTAGATGATATGTTGTGATATTCTGTGATATGATATTGGATATATCTGTGATAAATGTGTGATATTTATCTATGTTAAATGCTGTGTGAATTCAAGTATTGAATTGAATTGAATTGTTTAAACCTTTAAACAACTTGGCCTTTAAAATACGTTTGGATTTCGATGAGACCGGGATCGGGTTTCCAGATTTGGATATCTGAATACCACATCGATCCAAATTAACGATAGGTCGTGAATCTCAAGTGAAGATGAAGATTCAGAGTGTAAGGGTTATTGTCGTTAACTCTGAGGGTGATTCCAAAATGAGTGTAACGAGATAATGCCTTCAGTTTCGTTCGAACCCGGAACGAACTTGTATGGATTGAATGCTTTCAGAACATCGTCAGGTGGACGATGAGCATTCTAAGTGATGTGTTCTGATTAAAGGTAATCGTAGCCTCAAGCCTCATCAACCGGGAATGGCTAAAACAGGGGAGGTGCAGCAAGGTTAGTGGGTAGCGCCCAAGTAGTATAAGATTCCTCTGTCTAGAGTCCCTTTTTATTCGGCTTTGTGGGCGGTTGCTAGCTACAACCGCGGGGTTTCTTATGCGGGAATTATCCAGTAAGGGATGGTTCCGGCCTTGTGTTGTAGGGGAGCGGGCGTACTCCTCGGTACGTTGATCTAGGCCACGTACTGTGACGGGAGGTACCCCAGTAGCCCTGCATTGTATGGAAATCCAACTTCCAATAAGTGCCATCGGACTTGATTGTATAACCCACTTTGTGGCTAGTATGCTGGAATTTAATAATGTAACAATTTCAGCTATATGAGTATTTATTTGAAAACTCTAGACACTATTATAATATAACTCAATTTCCTATCAAAGTTTTGGTTAGCGTAAGGTAAAAACTTTTCCATGTTTATGTGTGGGAAGTCTTACGTGATACCTTTGTTTTCAAAAGGTTTTGAAGTTAAGCAACTTTAACCGTTTACTCACACCAGACCCATGTCTGACCCTAGTGTTTATTTTCTGTTTTATAAACTCTTGGGTACTCAAATTTTTACGAGTAGCCAAAGGATTCAGGTTTAGCTTTGACGAATTCTGATGGAGCAATGGAGCAGGTGGCTTCAGTGTTCGTAGATATTTAAGTGGTTCCGCTGTGTTGGTCTCTGAGTCATTTGTTTGAGTTGTATTTGAAGTTGTAATAACTATACAGATGTTTATAACTGTCTAGTATGTGTTGTATAAGCTGTGTATCTCTGATAGTTGTTGTATATGATACTATGTAATACTTATGTTATTAATATAATTTATTCGTTCCGCTGTTGAGATTCTAGTGTTGTTCTTTCTTTCTTCTCTATCTTTTATCTTTTCTATCCCTTTCTTTCTTAATAATGATGCGTCTTCCTGGGCATAGGAAGTCGGGTCGTCACAAAGCTCATATATGGATAGATTTGATGATGATGTTGAGATGAAGCTTTGCTATGATGATGATGAGGCGAAGTATGATATGAGATAGCCTTGGTCTAATCCAGACGGGATCATTCCAAGCAGATTGATAACTCGGTGATATGGTTCGAGTTTGAGGATAATGGTTTGCTCGAGAGATGCTTGAGCTAGTATGGAAATAGTCGTCGAGGAGGATGACTAGAAGGCTGAGATCTCATCGTTGTTGAAGGTTCTAGCATGCTCAAAGCAAGAGTACGTTGGGCAGATTCGATAGTCCCTGAAGGCTACTGATTGGTAGTCAAGTACTCTGGGCAGATTCGATAGTCCTAGGCATGGGTCACGACGACGTGCGGAGTTATGTCTAGAACTGGGGTTTCCATTAGCCCTTGATGGATGGATGAAATAAAGAGCCGGTCATTCAATTAACGATGATATCAGTGATAGCCAGAGTCATGGATGTTTGGTTGTATCATCATTCGGTCTCAAGAGCGGTATTTTCTGGGTGCTTATCTGATCTTGGTTTAGGCCTTGGGGGTTTGTACTTGGAAAACATCGCCCTTGACTCGAGTGATAATTGCTTTATTTTAAATTGTATGCTTTGCTATGTTTGCTTCTGCTTAGTGTGTGTCTGGGGGCTATCACTGTAGAAAGAGGTGGAGTGGGAGGGTTGTATTCCTATTCCTTTTCCTTTATGCTCTTTTGGTATGTTGTTAGTTAATTTACCGCTCACTAAGACTGTTGTCTGACTCAAGGCTTTATGTTTTAACTCTTATTGCCTTGGGCTGTTCGTTCATTTTGGGACGGGCAGACTAGGTAGCAGGTGACAGGTGCTGTTCTTGCTTTCCACGGTGTTGATATCAAAGACGAGCTGGAGGCTTGCATATTATCTTCTTACTATATGTACTGGGTGTTTCGCTGTTTGTATATTCTCTGAGTGTTATGTAGTGAGGCTTGATGTATTGGCTATTCAGATGTTGTATTCAACTATTATGAAGTTTTATTGATAAGATTCTATTCTGTGAAGCTTCACTATGTATATATTCTATTGTATTTTGTCCATGCGCTGTGAGTAATACGATAGATTCGGCTGTTTTAATTTACCCTGACAATCGTCCATGGCTGCCTTGCACACTTTACAGCGCATTATCTCTAGGTTCAGTGCAGGAGTCATGGGCGGTCGTCACAATGGGAGTGTTGGGCGCGGTGGGCGATCATGGCTATGATGCGTTACCACCAGCCGGAAAGGGTAAACTAGTAGTATCCTACCTTGGGCATTGCCTCACATGCCTTGTCATACTTTTATCCTTATACGAGACCCTACGATTTTGGTTTAGTGTTGTCATATCATGGCGCATCCCTATCCACCAACGGTTTACTGGTGTTTTATATGCAAATTGTATGACAATGCTTAAAAATGCATTAAGGGGGATCAATGTAAATCCTTAACGCTATTTTAATATTTAGTTTACTGATTAGACATTATATATATAGCGTATTCTACTACAGATAAATATTTTGACGGATCCTTAAAAGATGGAAAATCTCGTAACATCTCTTGAGTTATTGCACGCACGTTACACACTGGATAAAAGATGTGAAATCCCATAAACATCTATGACGCCGTGACACTCATGTCATATGCGATATCGATTTGACTCACATAAGAATATTTTAGTCTTGACTTGAGTGCTTTATCTTTTCATTACACTCATGTCAGCCCTGAGTTTTCAGCTTATCGAAGATTTTCTCTGGAGGACAAAGATGAAGATTTGGTATATTATTATTACTAATATTATTCCCAGCATCATGTTGTTCTGCTGCATTATATTTTGTTTCTGTTGTGTATATATAACTCTGATAAATGTTCTATAAATTATAATCAAATGTACAGTAAACAGCTTCATGAACTGTTTATTTGATTATTATATTTTGTCATTCCGTTGCGAGATTCTGTGTTTGTTTCCTTCTTCTTTTCTTATTATTCTTAATTAACCCCATTGATTATCTTTGTTGTGGATTGTTTGAATCAGACATGTGTGGATTATTGTCAATTTAAACCTTCCGAAATGTGGGTCGTCACAGTTGGTATCAGAGCTTTGGTTTAGCGATAACCTTAGCTATGTGGGGTTTGACTCATTAGAGATAGGGTAGTAACATCCTAGAATGAGTCTGTTTGAGTGTATATATATAAGAGAGTGTATTTGTTAGTGTTGTACGAAATGTTTTATATTGTGTTGTATGAATTGTTAAGTTTGAATTTTGGGTTCTGATCGGTACGTCGGACGCCACTTTATCGATAGAAAACTTGAACCAAGCAAACCAACACAATATTTTTTCGAAATTTGGAAAATGAAATAATTTTACCTAGGATTATATTTTATATATAAAAGAATGCAAAAGGGGTAGCGAAATCGAGAAGTGTGAATGCTAACCGATCTAGGCAGCAACAATATTCTTCGTTTACCTCTTTTGACTTATGATGAACTAGCTACTAGAATAGAGAAAGCAAAGCCCATTTTTTGAAATTTAGATAATTAAATGAATTGATTGTTAGAAATGATAATATTGATCATTATCGTTTATTGTTTGATTAGTCAATATTCCTAAACTATTGGCTATTATATAATTATAAGAAAATGAAACTGTATAAATGTGATTTATAAAATATAATTTACAAGTAAAATGAATATAAAATTGAGAATTTGAGAAATTTAAATTTCGATGCTTCTGAAAAATGTTTTCATGGTTTGGAAAATAATATCGGTATTGTTTAAAAGTATTTACAAATATAAATTGTTCTCAAATAAATTTTAAAAGGAATGAATTCAGTACTCCCCTCTTCTGTCGCTAGAAAATAATTTCGGTAATGACTGCGCAGCATCATCGACGTTCATTTTTGAGTCTCAAAGTGGGGGAGACTTCTCAGAAGCTTTGCTATGAAATTGTTTTGATAAACGGATTTTGGTTTAAACTCCAAAAGCATGATTTGATATACAAAATAGATAAATATATATACTTATTTCAAATGATTGAAATGAATTCGGTATTTAAATTTTTTAAGTTCTGTTAATTAATAATCTTCAAATTATTTGAATGAAATGAAATATTTGAATAACCAGAACTTATAAAATAAGAGAATTAAGGAATCTAAGCAAAATGTTTTGAGAAACTTTAGAGTTGAAGTTTGCAACTCTTAAATTGAAAGTAAAGAAAATTTAAACAAGTTACAATAGTGAACATTCAAATTAAGTAAAATGAATCGGATTAATTTGTATAATACCAAATTGCACTCTAATAACATATAATAAGACTTACCAAATGTTAAAAGTTAAAATGATGATTTAGATATATAATGGGATATTATACAAGTAAACAAAACTTAAAAAGTAACTAAAATGTATATAAATGGAAATTTAGTTGTAATAATAAATGTTATATACTTAATTAGTATATTATGAATGAATTAATGACTAAATGGAATACGTAAGTGGAACTTAAGAAAGTAGACAAATGAATTAAATAATACCTTTGTAAATCGGTTATAGAATTAAATATAAATTTGCAAAGAAATTTTGAAATTGAATTTGTAATTTTTTGAGATAATTATAAACTTAGATAGAATGACTATAAACTAAAGTGATGATTAATAAAATGTTTCACAAATAAATTTGTTATTAGATGAAATTGTGAAAAAAAATGTGAACCAAGTTGTAAAGAAACTTAAGTAAGGATATAAGAACTAATTCATTAATGATGTTGATGCTAAAAATGGAGATATGAACATTATAATTCGAATGTTTCGCAAAAATGTAAAGTAAAGTTTATAGTTTATAACTTTGATAATGTTAGTTAAACAAGATGTTAAATTAATTGAATATGGATGTTAAAGGAAGGAAGCTAATATTGAATTATGAAATGAACTTTAACTTATGAAAAGCTAACCGAAATGAATAAATGGAAGAAGTTAGTGAATTGTATTAATAAAATGAGTAAATGAAATAACACTGATTTAAAATGAATAAATGTGTTATGTTAAGGAGATAAATTAACAAAATGAGTCAAATAAAATAGAATTTGATTCAAAATGAAAATTAAATCAAGTTGTCAAGTTATATTGAATGTAATAACTTTAACCATTGAATGTACGAAAAATTTGATTTCAATGAATGTAAATAAGTGAATGTAAATCAATTAAAAATAAATGGAAGGGAATGTGAGCATAATAAAAATTTAAATAAATGGAATGAAAATTCATTGGATGATAAATAAAATAAATGTCATTAAAATAAATATTAATCAATTGAAAGAAAATCGAGTGAATGTAAATAAAATAGATGTGAATAGATTGAAAGTAAATCAATCCAATGTTAATAAATTTGAAGCAAACCAATTAAATATTAACAAAGATTGAATGTTAGTAAGAAATGAAGTGTATAAATTGAAATATTGACATTGGATAATGTAAATTCATATCGTTATGAATTAATTGGATGAATACTAATAATTGAATGGTTTCTTTTGTTGTAAATCATCGTTATAATAGTTTTATTGTATATGATTGGTGTTTGTCGTATATTAATGCTTATGTTATGGTTTGGATTTTAATTTCATGTTATGTGCTTCTATAAAACTCATACATGCTTTCTATATCATTATATGCAACTAATATTCTAAATTGAGTTAAGATAGATACATACGAAGACCGTTTGGACGTATACGTGGGTTTTTATATGCTTTTGCTTGCTTAATACGAGCGAACTCGCTCGTATTAATAATAATAAGGTACACATTTTGGATTACATACCGCGTTTTTATATTTTTTTCCCTACGGGATGCCTCATCATTGAGATGAGATGCATATTTGATATATTTGGTATATATATTGAATTGTAAAAATTTTCCGACCGAGCCGTGCAAAGGAGACTCTACTGAAATTTTCCGTAAATCCGAGAGAATTTTGTTTTTCAAGTTTTAAAAAAAAATTATTATAACTTGTTTTGATAACTAACTTGTAAATTCTGTAAGCCGATCAGAGTAGTGTAGTGGAAACGTAGTTATGGTTTTATAAATGTGATTTAATGTTTTATAAGTTGATTGTTTTGAATAAAATATATCAATTATTAAATTCTTTACTTGGCTCTTTTCGAGGATGAAAAGTTTTGAGTGGGGGAGAATGTAACGACCCGTACTTTTAACTATTTTAAATTATTAAATTTAATATGATTATTGAATAAAAATGGTTAAAAATAAAAATTTAATGATTTTGAACGTAAGTTATTGGATATGAACTTGAATAAAATTTGAAATAAACTAATTTCGAAGATTTGGCGATAATGAGTATTGAAATGAAATTCTATATATTAACTGGATTTATACTAATAACTGAAGTTGAATAATAATTGTGAATTATTTAGATAGAAATAAAATGATGATGATAACTAAAATTTGTTTGGAACTTAATGATTTATTTATATTGATTTATAGGATAATTAAATTGTTTAAATTTAATATTGGAAATTATTTGAATAACTGAATTCTGAATTTCTTATGATTGAAAATGATATCGGAAGTTGATTTAAATTTTTTTTAAACAACAATGAAGATTGTTAACATTTAAAATTGGATTTAAAAGTGAATAATTAGAAATTGGAAATTTCATATTATAATTAACGAGTAAAAATAGCCATTTTGGCAACAGTCTTGGATTTCGATGAAATCAATTCCATTAGATCTGTAATAGTGTATTATGATCGCATTTCAAATTTCGTAACATTTGGATTTATCGTTTGGTCATACGGGATAGAAACACGCTTAAATTAATATCGAAAATTCAATATAATAATTGGGTCCAAAAAGCTATCTTCTCCATACAATCGAATTTGGACTCGAAACTTGTTCCATTGTGTTCGGAATAGGGGTATAACATTATAAACGCCTAGCGGCATTATAACGACCCGGATTTTTCATCGTTTGATTTTGAATATTTAAATGGTTTAAATATTGGATTTCGAATTTATAGTTGAGTTAACGAGTTTTTAAAACTGAAAATTCAACTGATTTTGTCAATTTTAGAAATCGACGATTAAATCGATGCGTAAAAATAGCGATCCGCGACACAGTCTCAGAATTCGACTAAATTAGTTCTATTGGATCCGTAATAGTGTATTATTATTGGATTTCAAATTTTGTAGCGCTTGGGCTTATCGTTTGGTCGTACGATCTAAAAACGCCTAGAAATAATTTAATTTAATTTAAATAGTCGGTTTAAAAATCTTCTTCTCCATACGATCGAGTTAGGATCCGAAACTTATTCCAATGGGTTCGAAATAGCGGTATAACAATATGAATGTCAAGCGGCACGCCTTGATAGGGGTTCAGGATTTCGAAATATGCAAACAAGATATTTTGATTATAATATTTTGAAAAAAATATATTGAAAAGTCAAACTTGGCCTATCGTACAACCGAAGCCACCTCCTTCCCTTTTATAAATGCGAGTTCCTTTCCTCTTTCAGTTTCAACTTCAAATTCACGAAATCGACTTAAATAAAAAAAAGAAATCAATCGCGATGTCTGATCGAACTCGAGCACGGCAGGCGAGGCTAGGGGCACGCGCATTAAGGAGGGAGAAAGGCTGCCGCTGCGTCTCGACGATGGAGCAGTTGGGGCGGTCGGTCGAGAGTAGGGTGAGATATCGGCCTTTGCCGGAGATGGCAAGCTAGGTGACGGCGGCGGCTCCAAAGTCGTGGTGAACGTTGATGGGTTTCCGACGAGTAGCGACGTTCTAGAGCACCAAACCTAGGGTGAAGGGAGGAGCAAGGGGCGGCTGTTTCTGGTAGGAGTGACAGTCTTGGCTAAAGCCTAGGGCAGTGAATGTCAAGTCATGTTGAACTGGGTCGAGAGCAGCAATTTGGTCACGATTGTCGCGTGTACGTGGAGCATGTGAGGGTGGTGATCGATCAGCAACGGTGGGGCAGTGCTGTGTAGCAAAACCTAGGGCCTGGAATTCCATTGAGCATAGCAACTGAATCAGTTGGAACGACCTTGGAAACATGGATTTAACAAAAGCAATGCGACTATTTGTGAATATTTTGGTGATTTAGGAGGATAGAAAAGGGACTGGAAGTAGCAAGAGGTCAGAAGTAGGAAGCGTAGAGGTCCAATAGAGAGAAGTGGGGGGTTTCGTCGTAGAGAGAAATAGGTAAAGGAATTAATTTTAATTAAATTTAATAAAAGTATAATTAGTTTATCAATTATAAATTAAAATGGAAATCGTTAATTTATATAATTCATAATTTATTTATACAAGGTTCAAATCGAAGGGAATTAGTCATGTGGGATCCGTAGCTGCGAAATCTACGCAATAAAATAAGTTTGGAACGGATTGCAAAATAAAAATCAAGGTGAGTAAATCTCACTCATTTGGATTACTAGATTTAATTTCAAGTAATTTAATTTAATTATTGGATGTTTGGTTGAATTGATAGTTTATTATTAGTTGAATGTTATAATATATATAGTAGTAGTATATATATTAGTAGTTGGATATATTTCCCGCCGTTGGAGTGGATGAGACCCTATGCGCCCCGCATAATAGCGGATGACCCTATATACCGTGATATCCCCCTCAAAGTGGGATTGATATTTTTATGTTGTATTAACATCTATGGATGTAGGGAAACAGGTTGGAAGGATCCAACTGGGTTCCTCAAAAGTTTATATTGATTATTTTTCATATATAATAATATATGATGTGTTAGAATAATCTGTTATAGATTATTGTTGTGATGTGGATTGTTGGATGCTATAGTAGCACTAGCCTAACTTTTGGTATTTTAAATACCATAAATATTAATTTTTGAATTTGAAAGGATTTAAAAGGAGATTTTGGATATAAAAATATTTATATCGGAATTGGATTATTTTTAAAAAGAAATTGATTTGGAAAAAAAATAATTGATTTGAAGTTGTACTAAACTATTCATAAAATGTTTAAAGTAGAAATGTAAAATAATTTATATAAAGAATTTTTAATAATGGATTCTCAAATGATATCTCTGAAATATGGCAGAGAAGTTGAAATTGGAATTTTAAACGAGTTCAAGAAATAATTGGAGTTTATTAAGTAATAGATTTGTAAATGGGATTTTAAATAGAAATCGATTTATAAATGGAGTGATTATTGTAGACCTATTATAGATTTGGAAATGAGTTTATAAAATTTATAAACGATGTTTATAAATAAGGGAAATGATATTAGTGATAAATTGGAATAAAAATTCATAGTGTGAATTTATATCGAGATATGAAAATAGTTTTTGGGAAAAATAGTATAGTCTATTTTTGGAAAGAGAAATGGCTAGGTAATTGGAAAGGAAATTGATGTGTTGTGAATCGAGAAGGGTTAATAAATTGAAAATTTGTTATTTAAGCTTTAAAAATAAATATATATTTTTTAATTTAAGAAGTTAAGCTTGTTTTTAAAAGAAAAATTATATTTATTAAACTATGTAATTTAAAACTAGTTAGTATTGAAATATTTCCGAAAAATGGATTATTCAAATATTTAATATTTATTGAAATGAATTCACATACATAATAAGCTTTGTAACTCGATTGGTTTTATTTTAAAAATAAATTGGAAATGAATTATCAATGTTTATTCAAAATGTTTAAATATTTAAATAATTACTTAAATATGTTTTATAAAATAAATTATTATTCTTTGGAAACACTTATCTTATGTATATAGGGTTTTGCAGTGATTGAAATTTATTTATAAATTCTCTCGAGATTCGTAAACGGGGTTTATAAAATGGATGTGATTTTGATAGAGGAATTTTAAAAGGATTTGGAGAAAATGGAATTTCAAAAATGTTGAATATGGGAACTTCGAAAATGAAATCTGAATTCATAAAAGAAGTTTCAAATTGTTGGTTGGGCTTACAAAAGAGCATAAATTGGTTTTTTTGAAAAATTGTAAGAAGAAATATATTAATAATTCCGGAGATTAGGAGATAAGTTATGATATATTCTCCCAAGAATTGAAAAGAGGGATTTGGGAAATATTTTAAGTGTGAAATGATTTATATAGAAATATTTTTTTCTAAGTGTTGTAAATAGAATTCGGAAATATTTCTAAGTGTTGAAATGGTTAAAAAAATACCCTGTTATGGATAAGTATTTGGGATTGTTTTCAAATGTTGGAATACCAAAAGAGATTTGAATATATATATCTTATAAAGATATTTTGAAAATGAATGTTTGAGAAATTTATAATATGGGCCTAGTGACTACTTATGGATGTTATTTGATAGTTAAATAACCGACTATAAAATATTGGCCAAATTCATTGATCTTTTCGAAGAGACCGGGATCGGATTTAATCATCCAAAAACCACTTCGATCCGGTTTGAACCTTATGAATGGATATCGTGAAGACAGTGAAGATGGTGATTCGGTTTGTCCAGACCCAGGACAATTTGTGTGGACAAATGCTATCAGAACATCGTCATTGGGGGACGACGAATATTCTAAGTGAAATTGTTCTTGAACGGTAATCGTAGCCACAAGCCTTATCAACCGGAATGACTGAAGATCAGGAGAGATGCAACAAGGCTAAGTGTGTAACGACCCTAGATTTTAATTTATTTAAATTAATAATTAAATGAATTTTTCAATAGAAATTTATAAAAAAATTTTTTTTTCGATTAATTGATTGCGAGTTTCCCCGATATCCAAATATATCCTGTATAAATCATAAAAATTTAAATATTGTAAAAATTTGTATATATGTGAATATATATGTTTATGGAATAAATATGAATAAATTTGAATTTAATTGGATTTAAAATAAAATCAAACAAATAAAAGACAAGTATTCAAGCAAACAAATAAAATAGAAATTCATTTATATTGTGAAACAAATAAAACATATCTATGTACCAACTAACATCATAACAGCCGAAAATAAAGCAAATACATATTTAAGAATGTACACTTATAAAACATAAAGTAAGAATAGGATGAAGCATAGGGTACCATTACATTTAATGCAATATCTTTAGCCTCCACAAAATCTCATGTCAGCCGAGCTAAATAAGCAAAGCAAAGAAAAGATCTCTGTCCTTGATTGTATAAACAAATAACATTCCGTGTTGTACAAATAAAACATTATAATACCCTGTACACTTTCCTACATATCAGCCACTATACAAGGAAGAAAAGTGATCACTTGTACTAAATAAATAACATTACCCTATACAAATACATCATCCAATGATCTAGATATCAAACTTCTTCATTTCAGTCTCGTAAATCATAAGCTAAGTAAATTCCATTTCAAAACAAAAAAAAACAAAACAAAATTCAAGTCTGAAAGCAAGTTCAACTCAAATATATATAGCAAGGATTCAAACCTGAAGCAGTTAAAAGAACCTAGCAAATTCAAGCATGCAAGTTTAGGCAACTAAATCTATTTCCAGTTTTCAACAATTTCAGTTCTCTGTCCATCTTCTCTGTTCTAAGTATTTACATGTGAGTAACTTCACCTTTAAATTTTAGTATAATTTCTGGTTGCAAGTCATTGCTCTGTCCATCTCTTAATCAAGTGAGTAAACAAATTTATATTGATACCTAAATATCATCAAGTTTGAGTATAATTATATGGTGTATGAAGCTCTGTTTGTTTTTGTGAAGTTGATTTGTGAGTTGCTGTTCCTTTATCTCCTCTGTTCTTTTGTTTCTTCCTTTCCGAGCTTACAGGTTTATATCAAACAAGAAACAAAACACAAACTCATATTATCTAATGATAATTAAGCTTTGGTTTCGAAAGAAAGTTGCGTATTGAAGTATGAACCAAAAATGTAAAAATAGATTTAAGAAGAATAGGAATATACAGTGAAAAAAAAAGATTTTTACAGAGAGACTCAAATATATGGAAAATTCGAGTATGATGAATCAGTGATTCAAGTATATATTGTGAATTGTTATTCGAAAACTAGATTTTTAAAACAACAATTTTGATTTTTCATCAAATATGTTGAGAGAAATTCCTTGTTGAACTGAAAGTACTATTAAATCAATTGCCAGCGATCGGAAGTTTTTTTAATATTGAAACTTGGCAGGAAGCAAGCCTAGTAATCGATGATATTGGGAAAAATGTCGAACGAATTTTCTATTGAAGGAGTGGTCGAATAGAATCAAATTTAGGGTTTAAGCCTGTTCTTCGTACGTGGTAGTCCCGAGTTATTTTCGTCCTCGATATTCCGATTCAGGCGATCGCGCTAGGGGGAACACGTTGCTGGAGTGTAGGCAAGTGGCTGGTCGAGGTTTCGAGGGTCGCTGGTGGCGAGAGGTGGCGGTTCAAGGAGAAATTTGGGTGTCTGAGTTAGTTCCAGGTCGAACCGATTGGTTCGATTTTAAATTCGTGAAGGAATCGACGAACTGGGTAGTGGAGTTCGTCGACGAGGTCAAAGGTGACTCGTGGGTGGTCGCGAAGTTGGCCGGAGGGGCGGCGAGTTCATGTGCATGTGCACGCGTGCACGTTTGTTGTATTGGGTTCGAACATTTTGGGGAAGAAAGGTTGGCATTGGGGCAGACTAGAAGGGATCCACGAAGAGACTCGATGCAAAATAAGGTAGTATCGGGTAAATACACTGTTACAGGTTTCAAACAAAACCTGTAATGTTTTGTTTTAAAATTTTAAAATTGAAGTTTAAAATAAAAAGCAAAGTTTTAAACCAGTTTAGATCTAAGCTTTAAAATCTAGAAATCAAGTTTAAATCTCAGTTTCTAAAATACATAAAGTTTTCAATTTAAATTGTTTAACTACTTTAAAATGTTTTAATGGTTGGAATTTTTAAACTTCGATAAAGCGAAATTTAAAAACTTTTGAAATGGAATTTGTTTTAAAACCCTTTTTGATAATGATAATTTAATCGTTAATAAGAATGAGGTTTATCTTAAAGTCAAAGAAGATTTAACGATTTGAAATTCATTAAATTATGTTAATCAAGATGGATAATTTATTTATTTAATTGATGAATTGGACAAATTAAATAAGTAATTAAAGGGTTAAAATCATTAATGAAGAATTATTAATTAAATATTAATTAATGATAAAAAAATTGATAAATCAAGGTGATTTATTTATGGATAAACATTGAATGAAATTAAAGTGATTAATTAAAGTTTGATCAATTTTGGGTGATTAAATAAAAGAAAATAAATTAAGAGTTAATTAATTTATGAAAATTGATTAAGATAATAAATTCTAAAATTTAGGATAATTAATTAATTAGTAATAAATTAAGGGTTAATTAATTAACTAAAGATAATTAATGAAATGGTGAATTAAATAATTAAAGGTTAATTATTTAATAATTAAAGGTTGATGAATAATAATTGAAGGTTAATAAATTTATTATAAATGGTTAAATAAATAAATGATTATAGAATAATTAAATCAAAATGATTTTGAAATTAACCAGGATTAGTAATTCATAAGAAATTTATCTGATTTGAATTTATCAGACAATTAATTGACCTTACCTATGGATATTTGAATTCTATTGAATGATTTGATTGTTTGATATCTTTGATTATGATGCTTTGTGATACACCCTGATTTATGTTGTGATCTGTAGTTTACTTATCTGTGATATATCTCTGTGATCTGTGAATGAAGATGAGCGTTATAGTTTATATCGCTTATCAACAATATCCCGTAGTTTGTTATGTGATGATTGATGTTGCACTACTGTGTAAAACCCCTGGACTACACCTTTACACACACAAATATGGATTTCACGTGGAAATCAGTTAAGTCACAGATAATTTAAATTTGATGTTTTTGAAATTTTAATTTCAATTGATTTTGAAATTGGAAATTCGGGTTTAAAGTGAAAAGCTTTTGAAATAGAATTTCAAAGATAAAAGTTATTTTGAATAACTTAATCGAGTTTTGAAAATTTAAATAATTTGATTTAAATTTGAATTCAAGTTTGAAATTAAATCTATGATTTGGAAACTAGGGATAAAAGATGATATAAATGTGTTTGTATGAATTAAACCGTTTTAAAGTATTAATTTGGGAATTTGAATTTAAACCAAGGATTTCAACTCGTATGAATGAATCAGATTTCCAAATTGAAAACTGTTGTTTTAAAAGAATTAAAAGCTTTCATATAAGAAATGAAATTTCAGTTTAATTAAAGGAATTTCAAGATTGAATTGAAAATATAGATCTTCCAAACTATGAATGAATTCTTTTAGAAAGCTATGAATTGAATCTGTTTACTTTTAACAGATTTAAAGTGATGATTTGTTTAAACCATTTGAAATGAAATTGTTTTGAAAGCTATCAGTTAAATCTTGATTTAAAGATTTAACGAGTTAATCAAATTGAAATGGAAATTGATTTGGAAAATCTGTGAATGAATCTTTTGTTTAAAAGATTAAAATGTGGAAAATTGTTTAAACCATTGAAGGTTGTTAAATAAATCTTTTTGTTTAAAGATTTGAAAATGGTAATTTGTTAAATCATTTGGAAAGGAAATTTGGGTTTAAGTTGTGACTTAATTGAAATCCCAATATCCATATGTTTTTAAAATATTGCGCACATTATTCGGTTTAGCCGGGAGAGGACCTTAGTGTCATATAACCCATTCCGAATAATGATACGTCGTATATGGATAGCATTTGAAGACCGGTGTTGAAGACCGGATATTTTTCGAAAATGAAAGGACAACCTGTCGAATGTCTCTGCACTGAGTCGCGCCGGTATAGAGATTTATATCACTCTTTTGTGACGGGAAGTCCGGACGTGATTGAGAATTATCCGGATTTGCAAGGGCTTCGTGAGAAGTGCCTTCGGTTCTGTTCGAACCCGGAACAGACTTATATGGATACATGTCTGACATTACACTTTGAGATATAAAGCTGATTTCTTTCAAATACATTTCTGTTTGGTGGCGGAGAATTTATTCTCTTAGCTTAACACCCTTCTCTGAGACATACGAGCTCAGAGGTTATGTAGTTGAAGTTATCAGCGATATATCCCAATTTGGTAATGTGGCATGCTGAGTGTTGCTGTGTGATGATCAGTGTTTGATCATTTGTGATATGATCATTTGTTTGATCATTTATCTTTGTGATCATAGGTTGATCATCTGTTGACCCAAAGCGTGGCTTTTTGAAAAAGCGTAGCTTTGTGGACGAGACTTCGTCGAGCCTCACAACCCGGTAATGGTCGAAACAGGAATCGTGCGGCAAGGTTTTCAGGGGTAGCTCCCCTAGGGTATGACCATTCCTTCTGGAAAAGGGTAGTATCATGGTATGGAGCCCAGATACTTACTCATGTGGACACACTTATTTATGACGTGTGATGTTGGATTCGAGGCGCCTCGGTTAAAGGTCCCAAAGGACTGGGGGTGGCATATCTGAGGTTTCTTTTATCCCTTGGGAAAAGGGGTTGCCGGCCTTGTTTGGCAGAGAATGGTGCGGTTCTCGGAACGTCCCGCCAGAGGCGTTTCTTTCGTGGAATAGGAAGTTCCTTAGCCTGACCATTTGTTGGAAATCCAAACAAAACAATACGAGCCCTGTACGGTTTTAGTTGTATTACCTGCCATGGAATGTGGTGGTAACCTGCTATTGAACATGGTAGCTATAGTAGGCATAAGTGCGAAATGTCTATGCTGGCTAAGATTTATATTCTACTTTCGAAATTGTTTTCTGCACTATGCACTAGTAATAATATCCAATGATTTGATTTTGCATAGTAAGCATCTTTGACTATCATAAGAAGAAATCTCCTCCAAGTCTGCGTTTGCATTGTGTGTGTGGTGGGAGGTCTTATGGTAGTTTCATTTTCCAAAAGCATTGCGAATTGACTTTTAAAATTCTCTGCTATTTGTTTTAAAGATAAACTATTTTTGTTGCTCACACCAGTCCCACGACTGACTCGGAGTTTATTGTTCATTTCCTAAACTCTGGGTGCTCATAATTTTCTACACGAGCAGTCTAGAGTTTGGTTTTTCAGATAGTCAAATTGGTAGGTTTTCTGGAGCCAGTTCAGTCTTTGGATATGGACTGCATTTGCTTATCTTTGTGCATCGTTATTGAGAGTTTGAGTTATTTCTGGATTAGTGCTTTGAAGATGGAGATTATCCGCTGCTGATGTTATCGTTTTCTTTTCCGCTGCTATTTGTTGTATTGTATCTCTGATGTATATTGATATTCATTTGTATCACTCTGTTGTATTAGATATTGTATATCAATGTATTATTCATTTATTCCGCTGTGTTATTTACTTAACTGTGTTATAAGCTCCCGAGAACCAGATTCGGCATTTGAATCTTCGGCATTTTGAGTACAAGTGAAGTACGGGTGCCGATTTTCGAAGGTCGTCTTTTGGGTCTTACCGGTGGCCGCTGTTTGCGAACCTTGACAAGTGGTATCAGAGCTAAGGTTGAACTTTAGCTCAGGAGTATAACACGTTAAGTAGCTCATTAGAGATAGAGTGAAGTAAACTCTAGAATGAGTGTATTCTCAGATATCCGTTTGAACGTCTCAGTAAATTCTCTTGCTATCCACTGATAGTGAGTATGAGTGCAAGAAGAAGACGAGATAGGGGACAGGAAATACGACTATAAATGGTCAATACCCTGCGACAGTGGAAACAATCTTTCTTATCAATATCCTTTGATTCGTCTTTTCAATTCTTTTGATTTCTTCGTACCAGCTACAAGACGAAGTTGTAGAAAGTCGTTACTTCATATTTCATCGATTTCTTATCAGCTTTTTGATTTATATCTTAATGAATTTGAAATTGAAAATTTTAAATTGAGTTAAATTGATTAATAGGATATGAAGCTAAATTTGAATTGAATCAATTAAAACGATTTCGTTTGAAACCAAAATTTTGAAATTCTATTGTAATTTCTGTGAATACCAAAGTCCGAAGAAGGACAAATTGGTAAGTATTCTGAGATATTCCGATTTGAATTCGGAATCCGTATCTTGTGTTTGAGGAATTATAGGAGATCGTATCTGTCTATCTCTGTGTTGTTTTCGTGCCTGCGAATTTCGAGGACGAAATTCTTTTAAGGGGGGAAGTTTGTAACGACCCTAGATTTTAATTTATTTAAATTAATAATTAAATGAATTTTTCAATAGAAATTTATAAAATTTATTTTTTTTTCGATTAATTGATTGCGAGTTTCCCCGATATCCAAATATATCCTGTATAAATCATAAAAATTTAAATATTGTAAAAATTTGTATATATGTGAATATATATGTTTATGGAATAAATATGAATAAATTTGAATTTAATTGGATTTAAAATAAAATCAAACAAATAAAAGACAAGTATTCAAGCAAACAAATAAAATAGAAATTCATTTATATTGTGAAACAAATAAAATATATCTATGTACCAACTAACATCATAACAGCCGAAAATAAAGCAAATACATATTTAAGAATGTACACTTATAAAACATAAAGTAAGAATAGGATGAAGCATAGGGTACCATTACATTTAATGCAATATCTTTAGCATCCACAAAATCTCATGTCAGCCGAGCTAAATAAGCAAAGCAAAGAAAAGATCTTTGTCCTTGATTGTATAAACAAATAACATTCCGTGTTGTACAAATAAAACATTATAATACCCTGTACACTTTCCTACATATCAGCCACTATACAAGGAAGAAAAGTGATCACTTGTACTAAATAAATAACATTACCCTATACAAATACATCATCCAATGATCTAGATATCAAACTTCTTCATTTCAGTCTCGTAAATCATAAGCTAAGTAAATTCCATTTCAAAACAAAAAAAAACAAAACAAAATTCAAGTCTGAAAGCAAGTTCAACTCAAATATATATAGCAAGGATTCAAACCTGAAGCAGTTAAAAGAACCTAGCAAATTCAAGCATGCAAGTTTAGGCAACTAAATCTATTTCCAGTTTTCAACAATTTCAGTTCTCTGTCTGTAAGAGTCCAAAAACTCGGCCTTCGAAAATCGGCACCCGTACTTCACATTGTACTAGAATGCTGCAGATTCGACCGTTCAAATCCGATTCGCCGGAGCTATAACAACATTAAGTAAATAACACAGCGGAAGAAAAGAATAATACATTGATATATAATATCTGATACAACAGAGTGATACAATGAATATCAATATACATCAGAGATATGATACAACAAATAGCAGCGGAAAAGAAAAGATAACAACAGCAGCGGAACAATATCAATAGAAATGATAACTCCAAAATGATCTTCAGACAAGAATGAATCCACAACTCCAAGATAAGCAACTCCGATGAATGAACTAGCTCCAGATAATCTACTAAACCTGAATATCTGAAAAGAAACCCAACTCTAGACTGCTCGTGTGGAAAATTATGAGCACCCAGAGTTTAGGAAAGGAACAATAAACTCCGGATCAGTCATGGGACTGGTGTGAGCAACAAAAATAGTTTATCTTTAAACAACAACAAAAGGATTTTAAACATTGAAATCCGCAATGCTTTTAGAAAATGAAACTACCATAAGACCTCCCACCACACACACAATGCAAACGCAGAATTGGAGGAGATTTCTTCTTATGATAGTCAAACATGCTTACTACGCAAAATCATTGGATATTATCATCAGTGCATAGTGTAGAAAAACATTTCGAAAGTATAATATTAATCTTAGCCAACATACAACCAGTATCGTATGCCTACTATAGCTACCATCTAAACAGTGGTGACCACCGTACGTAAATGGCAGGTTCTACAACTAAAACCGTACAAGTTCCGTATTGGAGAAATGGATTTCCAACAAATGGTCAGGCTAAGGAACTTCCTTCCGCCGCATGGGATCGCCTCTGGCGGGACGTCCCGAGAGACAAACTGCTCTCTGCAAAACAAGGCCGGGTTACCCCTGTAACAGGTAACTCACGAATATGCCACCCCCGGTCCTTTGGGACCTTTATCCGAGGCCTCGATAACCAACATCACACATAATAAAGTGTATCCACATGAGTAAGTATCTGGGCTCCATACCATAATACCACCCTTTTCCAGAAGGAAATGACATACCCTAAAGGGCGCGACCCTCATAACCTTGCCGCAATGATCCTGTTTCGACCATTTCCGAGTTGTGAGGCCCTGACGAAGTCTCGTCCACAAAGCTATGCTTTTTCAAAAAGCCACGCTTTGGGTCAACAGATGATCAACCTATGATCACAAAGATAAATGATCAAACAAATGATCATATCACAATTGATCAAACACTGATCATCACACAGCTACACTCAGCATGCCACATTACCAAATTAGGATATATCGCTGATAAATTTCAACTACATAACCTCTGAGCTCGTACGTCTCAGAGAAGGGTGTTAAGCTAAGAGAATAAATTCTCCGCCACCAACAGAAATGTATTTGAAAGAAATCGGCTTTATATCTCAAAGTGTAATGTCAGACATACAATCCATACAAGTCTATTCCGGGATCGAACAGAACCGAAGGCACTTCTCACGAAGCCCTTGCAATTCCGGATAATTTCCAATCACGTCCAGACTTCCCGTCACTAAGGATGATAAAACCTCTATATCGGGGATCAGCCGATGCAGAGTAACTCGACGGTAATCCTTCCGTTTTCAAAAATATCCGGTCTTCAACACCGGTCTTCAAATGCTATCCAGATACGACGTATCACATATTCGGAATGGGTTATACGACCCAAAGGTCCTCTCCCGGCTAAACCGAATAGTGAGCGTAATATTTAAAAACATATGGATATGAGATTTCAATTAAGTCACAACTTATTACCCAAACTTCCTTTTCAAATGGTTTAACAAATTACCATTTTCAAATCTTTAAACAAAAAGATTTATTTTAACAACCTTCAACGATTTAAACAATTTCCACACTTTAATCTTTTAAACAAAAGATTCATTCACAGATTTTCTAAATTAATTTCCCTTTCAATTCGATTAACTCGTTAAATCTTCAAATCAAAGATTTAACTTACAGTTTTCAAAACAATTCCATTTCAAATGATTTAAACCAATCATTATTCTAAATCTGTTAAAAATAACAGATTCAAATCATAGCTTTTCAAAACAATTCATTCATAACTTGGAAAACCATTTTTCAATTCAATCTTGAAATTCCTTTAATTAAACTAGAATTTCATTTCTTATCTGAAAGCTTTTATCATTTGAAAACAAACAGTTTCATTTCAGAAAATCTGATTTATTCATACGAGTTAAAGTCGTTGGGTTAAATCCAAATTTTCAAAATTACAATTTTAAATGGTTTAAATTCAGATAAACACATTCATAATATCTTTAATCCCTAGTTTCAAATCATAGGATTCAACTTCCAACTTGAATTCAAATTTAAATCAAATTATTTAAATTTCCAAAACTCGATTAAGTTATTCAAAATAACTTTTATCTTTGAAATTCTATTTCAAAAGCTTTTCACTTTAAACTCAAATTTCCAATTTCAAAATCAATTGAAATTAAAAATTTCAATTTCAAAAACGTCAAATTTAAATTATCTGTGACTTAACCGATTTCCACGTGAAATCCATATTTGTGTGTGTAAAGGTGTAGTCCAGGGGTTGAACACAATAGTGCAACACGATGAATTATCACAGATCAAAATACAGGATATAGTTGATAAGCGATATAACTATAACGCTCATCTTTATTCACAGATATATATATCACAGATAAGTAAATTACAGATCACAACATAAATCAGGATGTATCACAAAGCATCATATATCAGGGATATCAAACAATTCAACAATCAATAGGATTCAAACATCCATAAGTAAGATCAATTTATTTACCTGATTAACTTAAATCAAATTAATCACTTACTAATCCTGGTTAATTAACATAAATTAATTACAAACCATTTTAATTAATTATTCTTTAATTTATTTATAATGAGTGATCATCCCTAATCGATTTCATAAATTTAATTAACCTTTTAACACTTGATTAATCGACCTTTAAATCATTAATTATCCATCCTTAATTACTGTTATTTAGTAATTATCTTTAAGTAATTAATTACCCTTAAATTAATTTTTTCATTAATTTCTTGATTAATCTAACTTAAAATTGATTAATTAATTTATCTTAATCACTTTTATTAAGTCATTAACTTCAAGTAATTAACTTCGTTTAACACATAAATTTAACAAAAACTTTTAAGAGTTAATTAACCATTTCAACATTCTTTAATAAGTCCTTAATATTATTGAGTTAAACTTTTCAAAATAAAAGTTTATGTATATCTTTAAAACATTTTAAAACTTAGTAAATTAAGACAATTTAATTTAAAACCTTATTTCCCGCCTAAGTTTCAAATTACACTTGGATTTATATTTTTAACTTTAATTTAAACTTAGTTTAAAACTTGATTAAAATTTTAAATTTAGTTTTAATTTTCAAAACAGAAAACCGGGTTCAGATTTTAAAACCTGGAACAAAATATGACCCGAAACCCCACTTCCCTGCTTCGAGTAAACACTCGAATTACTCGAGTAAACACATGAGAAAATTCTCGTTCCTTCCCATACTTACTTCGAGCCAATAACCTTCTTCTTCCCAACCCACTTACTGATACTCATCAGAAGTCCGTGCACGTGCACGTCGACGCCGATCAACTTCAGGCGACATCGCGACATCGAACACGTCGACGATCTTCCATACTCCAATCCCCAACCATCTGAACTTCGCCGCCACCCCAAAAACAAAATCGAGCCAAAATCCCAAACCTGGAAACGTCACTGGCCCACCATCAAAACTGGAAACCACATCGTTCTCGACATCCCGACCACCAGAAAATTAGAAACTTCGGCCAACTACTCGTCATCATCCATCCTACCATCACCTAACGCCCCGTAGCACTCGATCACTTCTAGACAACGAACGAGACAACTCACTTAGCTTCGACAAAATTAGGTCTAGAGACTTTACGAGTTCGCCGCCGCCTCCACAATCAACTACCCACCATCACACTAATTTTCCCGCAACCACCGTTCGTCCCTCCATTACTAGCCTAAGCCTCAACCATCACGAGACAGTGGGTTGCCAGAGAATGCCAAAATTTCGAAATTCGAACAAACCCATACTGCTCTTTAAACCCCCATCTAAAAATTTTGGTTCTTGATTTAAAAATCACGTTTTAGTATAAGGATTCGACTTACATAACTGAATTCGTGAATTAAGAAACTTGTATTTCGACCCATTTAAAGTTTTTCTCAGTTCTTTTGATTTACAGAACAATCAACAAATTATTTTGACTGGAATGAATTTTTAAAACTTAACTTATATTCAAACCAACAACTTCCGTTTATATTGCAGGTTATAATAGTCATCAGATTAAGAAATCAAAAGTTATTTGCAAACCTGGGACTAAAGATAAACAGGAACATGGTATCAAATGGTACAGGTATGCATTCATTCAAATACCAACATATATCCACAGGGAATCATACTCATATTCATTCCAGATAGAATAATCAACAATCTTAATACTTAAGTTTAAAGAGGTGTAGTTACTCACAGTGATTAAGAAGAAGAACAGAGCCTTCTACTTGAATGAGGTTTGAACTTTGCTTTGAGTTGCTCTCCCTTTTGATTTTCTGATTTGTTTTGATGTTTACGTGGATGTTTTTAAGTTGATAATTGTTTTTTGAATGAGGATGATATCACTTTAATTTTCATTTTACTCAGTTTTAATGGAACGAACTGATGTGAGGAGGTTGATAAAAGAAAATGGGTTTACAGGTGATAATGTTATTTGTACAAGTTGATATTATTTGGTTTGTACAACTACCAGAGATTTTTCTCTGCTTGGAGGCTGAATTGCTTTTGTGTAGTGTACTAAGGTTTCACACATTAAATTATCTTGTACAAAATATACGTTTTCTTCATTTCGGTGGCTGATGGATATTGTTGTGGCTTGCATTGGAAGCTTTCATATATATCTATATTTTTATTTGTTTCATTCTTTGCAAGTGTACATATATATGTTTATATCTTGTTATTTGAATGTATATTACTTTATATTTTATAGCTTATCTTTTATTTATCTCTATTTATAACTCAAATATTTTTAGCCTTGTAATATAAATAGTTTCTATTTTAATTTGTTGTTAAATTTTTATCAAAGGTATTTATTTTATACTCTATATCTTATATTTAATTTGTACATTCAAATCACCACTAACCATCAATTCTAAATCTTTAAAAATCATTTTATTTTTATACTTATCTTTAAACCATTTATATTAAGATTAATTTAATGATTTCACAATTTATTACATTGAGTTATTTAAATTCAAATCACATATATATACATATATATACAATATTTAAATTAAAATGATTTATACCAAATTTATTTGAGTTCGGGGAAACTCGCATTACTTTAATCGATAAATTTCACAATTTTAATCCAAAAATTCATTTAATTATCAATTTAATTCAAAAATTCAACTAATTATAAATTTAAATATATATAAATTTTGGGGTCGTTACAGACTTCCCCCCTTAAAAGAATTTCGTCCTCGAAATTACCAAGGAGACAAAAAGATAGATGGAGAATATTTCATCAACTCAAACTGAACATTTATTCTGCATTTGGCTCACCAAATCAGAATATCAATAACAGATACAAGAACGAATATGTTTTAATACTTCATAAGATACTCGGGTTATCCAGATCTACGAAATATGCAGGGGCATCGGTCAGTTCGAAGTGATAACTAACCATTCGTAGAATATATAGGGAACCAAAGAATAGATAGTTACATGGATACAATTTCAAAATTTTCAGTTTAGAATTAAAGTATACCTACCAACCATAGCAATCAAAGCAACCAAGGCAACCAATACATCCAAACGAACAATTTTGGCCTATCTGGAGTTTATTGTCCCATTTTTATATATCGAATTTATTCCTGGATCTACCAGAAACTATCGAAGAATTGAGAAAAGATGTTGAACAAAAGAGATTGATAGAGAAAATTTGTTTCCACTATTGTTACAGAGTATTGACCATTTTAGTCGTATTCCCATGTCCCCTATCTCATCCTCTTCTTACACTCATACTCACTATCAGTGGATAGTAAGAGAATTTACTGAGACATTCGAACGGATATCTGAGGATACTCATTCTAGAGTTTACTTCACTCTATCTCTAATGAGCTACTTAACGTGTTACACTCCTGAGCTAAAGTTCAACCTTAGCTCTGATACCACATGTAAGAGTCCAAAAACTCGGCCTTCGAAAATCGGCACCCGTACTTCACATTGTACTAGAATGCCGCAGATTCGACCGTTCAAATCCGATTCGCCGGAGCTATAACAACATTAAGTAAATAACACAGCGGAAGAAAAGAATAATACATTGATATATAATATCTGATACAACAGAGTGATACAATGAATATCAATATACATCAGAGATATGATACAACAAATAGCAGCGGAAAAGAAAAGATAACAACAGCAGCGGAACAATATCAATAGAAATGATAACTCCAAAATGATCTTCAGACAAGAATGAATCCACAACTCCAAGATAAGCAACTCCGATGAATGAACTAGCTCCAGATAATCTACTAAACCTGAATATCTGAAAAGAAACCCAACTCTAGACTGCTCGTGTGGAAAATTATGAGCACCCAGAGTTTAGGAAAGGAACAATAAACTCCGGATCAGTCATGGGACTGGTGTGAGCAACAAAAACAGTTTATCTTTAAACAACAACAAAAGGATTTTAAACATTGAAATCCGCAATGCTTTTAGAAAATGAAACTACCATAAGACCTCCCACCACACACACAATGCAAACGCAGAATTGGAGGAGATTTCTTCTTATGATAGTCAAACATGCTTACTACGCAAAATCATTGGATATTATCATCAGTGCATAGTGTAGAAAAACATTTCGAAAGTATAATATTAATCTTAGCCAACATACGACCAGTATCGTATGCCTACTATAGCTACCATCTAAACAGTGGTGACCACCGTACGTAAATGGCAGTTTCTACAACTAAAACCGTACAAGTTCCGTATTGGAGAAATGGATTTCCAACAAATGGTCAGGCTAAGGAACTTCCTTCCGCCGCATGGGATCGCCTCTGGCGGGACGTCCCGAGAGACAAACTGCTCTCTGCAAAACAAGGCCGGGTTACCCCTGTAACAGGTAACTCACGAATATGCCACCCCCGGTCCTTTGGGACCTTTATCCGAGGCCTCGATAACCAACATCACACATAATAAAGTGTATCCACATGAGTAAGTATCTGGGCTCCATACCATAATACCACCCTTTTCCAGAAGGAAATGACATACCCTAAAGGGCGCGACCCTCATAACCTTGCCGCAATGATCCTGTTTCGACCATTTCCGAGTTGTGAGGCCCTGACGAAGTCTCGTCCACAAAGCTATGCTTTTTCAAAAAGCCACGCTTTGGGTCAACAGATGATCAACCTATGATCACAAAGATAAATGATCAAACAAATGATCAAATCACAATTGATCAAACACTGATCATCACACAGCTACACTCAGCATGCCACATTACCAAATTGGGATATATCGCTGATAAATTTCAACTACATAACCTCTGAGCTCGTACGTCTCAGAGAAGGGTGTTAAGCTAAGAGAATAAATTCTCCGCCACCAACAGAAATGTATTTGAAAGAAATCGGCTTTATATCTCAAAGTGTAATGTCAGACATACAATCCATACAAGTCTGTTCCGGGATCGAACAGAACCGAAGGCACTTCTCACGAAGCCCTTGCAATTCTGGATAATTTCCAATCACGTCCGGACTTCCCGTCACTAAGGATGATAAAACCTCTATATCGGGGATCAGCCGATGCAGAGTAACTCGACGGTAATCCTTCCGTTTTCAAAAATATCCGGTCTTCAACACCGGTCTTCAAATGCTATCCAGATACGACGTATCACATATTCGGAATGGGTTATACGACCCAAAGGTCCTCTCCCGGCTAAACCGAATAGTGAGCGTAATATTTAAAAACATATGGATATGAGATTTCAATTAAGTCACAACTTATTACCCAAACTTCCTTTTCAAATGGTTTAACAAATTACCATTTTCAAATCTTTAAACAAAAAGATTTATTTTAACAACCTTCAACGATTTAAACAATTTCCACACTTTAATCTTTTAAACAAAAGATTCATTCACAGATTTTCTAAATTAATTTCCCTTTCAATTCGATTAACTCGTTAAATCTTCAAATCAAAGATTTAACTTACAGTTTTCAAAACAATTCCATTTCAAATGATTTAAACCAATCATTATTCTAAATCTGTTAAAAATAACAGATTCAAATCATAGCTTTTCAAAACAATTCATTCATAACTTGGAAAACCATTTTTCAATTCAATCTTGAAATTCCTTTAATTAAACTAGAATTTCATTTCTTATCTGAAAGCTTTTATCATTTGAAAACAAACAGTTTCATTTCAGAAAATCTGATTTATTCATACGAGTTAAAGTCGTTGGGTTAAATCCAAATTTTCAAAATTACAATTTTAAATGGTTTAAATTCAGATAAACACATTCATAATATCTTTAATCCCTAGTTTCAAATCATAGGATTCAAATTCCAACTTGAATTCAAATTTAAATCAAATTATTTAAATTTCCAAAACTCGATTAAGTTATTCAAAATAACTTTTATCTTCGAAATTCTATTTCAAAAGCTTTTCACTTTAAACTCAAATTTCCAATTTCAAAATCAATTGAAATTAAAAATTTCAATTTCAAAAACGTCAAATTTAAATTATCTGTGACTTAACCGATTTCCACGTGAAATCCATATTTGTGTGTGTAAAGGTGTAGTCCAGGGGTTGAACACAATAGTGCAACACGATGAATCATCACAGATCAAAATACAGGATATAGTTGATAAGCGATATAACTATAACGCTCATCTTTATTCACAGATATATATCACAGATAAGTAAATTACAGATCACAACATAAATCAGGATGTATCATAAAGCATCATATATCAGGGATATCAAACAATTCAACAATCAATAGGATTCAAACATCCATAAGTAAGATCAATTTATTTACCTGATTAACTTAAATCAAATTAATCACTTACTAATCCTGGTTAATTAACATAAATTAATTACAAACCATTTTAATTAATTATTCTTTAATTTATTTATAATGAGTGATCATCCCTAATCGATTTCATAAATTTAATTAACCTTTTAACACTTGATTAATCGACCTTTAAATCATTAATTATCCATCCTTAATTACTGTTATTTAGTAATTATCTTTAAGTAATTAATTACCCTTAAATTAATTTTTTCATTAATTTCTTGATTAATCTAACTTAAAATTGATTAATTAATTTATCTTAATCACTTTTATTAAGTCATTAACTTCAAGTAATTAACTTCGTTTAACACATAAATTTAACAAAAACTTTTAAGAGTTAATTAACCATTTCAACATTCTTTAATAAGTCCTTAATATTATTGAGTTAAACTTTTCAAAATAAAAGTTTATGTATATCTTTAAAACATTTTAAAACTTAGTAAATTAAGACAATTTAATTTAAAACCTTATTTCCAGCCTAAGTTTCAAATTACACTTGGATTTATATTTTTAACTTTAATTTAAACTTAGTTTAAAACTTGATTAAAATTTTAAATTTAGTTTTAATTTTCAAAACAGAAAACCGGGTTCAGATTTTAAAACCTGGAACAAAATATGACCCGAAACCCCACTTCCCTGCTTCGAGTAAACACTCGAATTACTCGAGTAAACACACGAGAAAATTCTCGTTCCTCCCCATACTTACTTCGAGCCAATATCCTTCTTCTTCCCAACCCACTTACTGATACTCATCAGAAGTCCGTGCACGTGCACGTCGACGCCGATCAACTTCAGGCGACATCGCAACATCGAACACGTCGACGATCTTCCATACTCCAATCCCCAACCATCTGAACTTCGCCGCCACCCCGAAAACAAAATCGAGCCAAAATCCCAAACCTGGAAACGTCACTGGCCCACCATCAAAACTGGAAACCACATCGTTCTCGACATCCCGGCCACCAGAAAATTCGAAACTTCGGCCAACTACTCGTCATCATCCATCCTACCATCACCTAACGCCCCGTAGCACTCGATCACTTCTAGACAACGAACGAGACAACTCACTTAGCTTCGACAAAATTAGGTCTAGAGACTTTACGAGTTCGCCGCCGCCTCCACAATCAACTACCCACCATCACACTAATTTTCCCGCAACCACCGTTCGTCCCTCCATTACTAGCCTAAGCCTCAACCATCACGAGACAGTAGGTCGCCAGAGAATGCCAAAATTTCGAAATTCGAACAAACCCATACTGCTCTTTAAACCCCCATCTAAAAATTTTGGTTCTTGATTTAAAAATCACGTTTTAGTATAAGGATTCGACTTACATAACTGAATTCGTGAATTAAGAAACTTGTATTTCGACCCATTTAAAGTTTTGCTCAGTTCTTTTGATTTACAGAACAATCAACAAATTATTTTGACTGGAATGAATTTTTAAAACTTAACTTATATTCAAACCAACAACTTCCGTTTATATTGCAGGTTATAATAGTTATCAGATTAAGAAATCAAAAGTTATTTGCAAACCTGGGACTAAAGATAAACAGGAACATGGTATCAAATGGTACAGGTATGCATTCATTCAAATACCAACATATATCCACAGGGAATCATACTCATATTCATTCCAGATAGAATAATCAACAATCTTAATACTTAAGTTTAAAGAGGTGTAGTTACTCACAGTGATTAAGAAGAAGAACAGAGCCTTCTACTTGAATGAGGTTTGAACTTTGCTTTGAGTTGCTCTCCCTTTTGATTTTCTGATTTGTTTTGATGTTTACGTGGATGTTTTTAAGTTGATAATTGTTTTTTGAATGAGGATGATATCACTTTAATTTTCATTTTACTCAGTTTTAATGGAACGAACTGATGTGAGGAGGTTGATAAAAGAAAATGGGTTTACAGGTGATAATGTTATTTGTACAAGTTGATATTATTTGGTTTGTACAACTACCAGAGATTTTTCTCTGCTTGGAGGCTGAATTGCTTTTGTGTAGTGTACTAAGGTTTCACACATTAAATTATCTTGTACAAAATATACGTTTTCTTCATTTCGGTGGCTGATGGATATTGTTGTGGCTTGCATTGGAAGCTTTCATATATATCTATATTTTTATTTGTTTCATTCTTTGCAAGTGTACATATATATGTTTATATCTTGTTATTTGAATGTATATTACTTTATATTTTATAGCTTATCTTTTATTTATCTCTATTTATAACTCAAATATTTTTAGCCTTGTAATATAAATAGTTTCTATTTTAATTTGTTGTTAAATTTTTATCAAAGGTATTTATTTTATACTCTATATCTTATATTTAATTTGTACATTCAAATCACCACTAACCATCAATTCTAAATCTTTAAAAATCATTTTATTTTTATACTTATCTTTAAACCATTTATATTAAGATTAATTTAATGATTTCACAATTTATTACATTGAGTTATTTAAATTCAAATCACATATATATACATATATATACAATATTTAAATTAAAATGATTTATACCAAATTTATTTGAGTTCGGGGAAACTCGCATTACTTTAATCGATAAATTTCACAATTTTAATCCAAAAATTCATTTAATTATCAATTTAATTCAAAAATTCAACTAATTATAAATTTAAATATATATAAATTTTGGGGTCGTTACACTGTCCATCTTCTCTGTTCTAAGTATTTACATGTGAGTAACTTCACCTTTAAATTTTAGTATAATTTCTGGTTGCAAGTCATTGCTCTGTCCATCTCTTAATCAAGTGAGTATACAAATTTATATTGATACCTAAATATCATCAAGTTTGAGTATAATTATATGGTGTATGAAGCTCTGTTTGTTTTTGTGAAGTTGATTTGTGAGTTGCTGTTCCTTTATCTCCTCTGTTCTTTTGTTTCTTCCTTTCCGAGCTTACAGGTTTATATCAAACAAGAAACAAAACACAAACTCATATTATCTAATGATAATTAAGCTTTGGTTTCGAAAGAAAGTTGCGTATTGAAGTATGAACCAAAAATGTAAAAATAGATTTAAGAAGAATAGGAATATACAGTGAAAAAAAAAAGATTTTTACAGAGAGACTCAAATATATGGAAAATTCGAGTATGATGAATCAGTGATTCAAGTATATATTGTGAATTGTTATTCGAAAACTAGATTTTTAAAACAACAATTTTGATTTTTCATCAAATATGTTGAGAGAAATTCCTTGTTGAACTGAAAGTACTTTTAAATCAATTGCCAGCGATCGGAAGTTTTTTTAATATTGAAACTTGGCAGGAAGCAAGCCTAGTAATCGATGATATTGGGAAAAATGTCGAACGAATTTTCTATTGAAGGAGTGGTCGAATCGAATCAAATTTAGGGTTTAAGCCTGTTCTTCGTACGTGGTAGTCGCGAGTTATTTTCGTCCTCGATATTCCGATTCAGGCGATCGCGCTAGGGGGAACACGTTGCTGGAGTGTAGGCAATTGGCTGGTCGAGGTTTCGAGGGTCGCTGGTGGCGAGAGGTGGCGGTTCAAGGGGAAATTTGGGTGTCTGAGTTAGTTCCAGGTCGAACCGATTGGTTCGATTTTAAATTCGTGAAGGAATCGACGAACTGGGTAGTGGAGTTCGTCGACGAGGTCAAAGGTGACTCGTGGGTGGTCGCGAAGTTGGCCGGAGGGGCGGCGAGTTCGTGTGCATGTGCACGCGTGCACGTTTGTTGTATTGGGTTCGAACATTTTGGGGAAGAAAGGTTGGCATTGGGGCAGACTAGAAGGGATCCACGAAGAGACTCGATGCAAAATAAGGTAGTATCGGGTAAATACACTGTTACAGGTTTCAAACAAAACCTGTAATGTTTTGTTTTAAAAATTTAAAATTGAAGTTTAAAATAAAAAGCAAAGTTTTAAACCAGTTTAGATCTAAGCTTTAAAATCTAGAAATCAAGTTTAAATCTCAGTTTCTGAAATACATAAAGTTTTCAATTTAAATTGTTTAACTACTTTAAAATGTTTTAATGGTTGGAATTTTTAAACTTCGATAAAGCGAAATTTAAAAACTTTTGAAATGGAATTTGTTTTAAAACCTTTTTTGATAATGATAATTTAATCGTTAATAAGAATGAGGTTTATCTTAAAGTCAAAGAAGATTTAACGATTTGAAATTCATTAAATTATGTTAATCAAGATGGATAATTTATTTATTTAATTGATGAATTGGACAAATTAAATAAGTAATTAAAGGGTTAAAATCATTAATGAAGAATTATTAATTAAATATTAATTAATGATAAAAAAATTGATAAATCAAGGTGATTTATTTATGGATAAACATTGAATGAAATTAAAGTGATTAATTAAAGTTTGATCAATTTTGGGTGATTAAATAAAAGAAAATAAATTAAGAGTTAATTAATTTATGAAAATTGATTAAGATAATAAATTCTAAAATTTAGGATAATTAATTAATTAGTAATAAATTAAGGGTTAATTAATTAACTAAAGATAATTAATGAAATGGTGAATTAAATAATTAAAGGTTAATTATTTAATAATTAAAGGTTGATGAATAATAATTGAAGGTTAATAAATTTATTATAAATGGTTAAATAAATAAATGATTATAGAATAATTAAATCAAAATGATTTTGAAATTAACCAGGATTAGTAATTCATAAGAAATTTATCTGATTTGAATTTATCAGACAATTAATTGACCTTACCTATGGATATTTGAATTCTATTGAATGATTTGATTGTTTGATATCTTTGATTATGATGCTTTGTGATACACCCTGATTTATGTTGTGATCTGTAGTTTACTTATCTGTGATATATCTCTGTGATCTGTGAATGAAGATGAGCGTTATAGTTTATATCGCTTATCAACAATATCCCGTAGTTTGTTATGTGATGATTGATGTTGCACTACTGTGTAAAACCCCTGGACTACACCTTTACACACACAAATATGGATTTCACGTGGAAATCAGTTAAGTCACAGATAATTTAAATTTGATGTTTTTGAAATTTTAATTTCAATTGATTTTGAAATTGGAAATTCGGGTTTAAAGTGAAAAGCTTTTGAAATAGAATTTCAAAGATAAAAGTTATTTTGAATAACTTAATCGAGTTTTGAAAATTTAAATAATTTGATTTAAATTTGAATTCAAGTTTGAAATTAAATCTATGATTTGGAAACTAGGGATAAAAGATGATATAAATGTGTTTGTATGAATTAAACCGTTTTAAAGTATTAATTTGGGAATTTGAATTTAAACCAAGGATTTCAACTCGTATGAATGAATCAGATTTCCAAATTGAAAACTGTTGTTTTAAAAGAATTAAAAGCTTTCAGATAAGAAATGAAATTTCAGTTTAATTAAAGGAATTTCAAGATTGAATTGAAAATATAGATCTTCCAAACTATGAATGAATTCTTTTAGAAAGCTATGAATTGAATCTGTTTATTTTTAACAGATTTAAAGTGATGATTTGTTTAAACCATTTGAAATGAAATTGTTTTGAAAGCTATCAGTTAAATCTTGATTTAAAGATTTAACGAGTTAATCAAATTGAAATGGAAATTGATTTGGAAAATCTGTGAATGAATCTTTTGTTTAAAAGATTAAAATGTGGAAAATTGTTTAAACCATTGAAGGTTGTTAAATAAATCTTTTTGTTTAAAGATTTGAAAATGGTAATTTGTTAAATCATTTGGAAAGGAAATTTGGGTTTAAGTTGTGACTTAATTGAAATCCCAATATCCATATGTTTTTAAAATATTGCGCACATTATTCGGTTTAGCCGGGAGAGGACCTTAGTGTCATATAACCCATTCCGAATAATGATACGTCGTATATGGATAGCATTTGAAGACCGGTGTTGAAGACCGGATATTTTTCGAAAATGAAAGGACAACCTGTCGAATGTCTCTGCACTGAGTCGCGCCGGTATAGAGATTTATATCACTCTTTTGTGACGGGAAGTCCGGACGTGATTGAGAATTATCCGGATTTGCAAGGGCTTCGTGAGAAGTGCCTTCGGTTCTGTTCGAACCCGGAACAGACTTATATGGATACATGTCTGACATTACACTTTGAGATATAAAGCTGATTTCTTTCAAATACATTTCTGTTTGGTGGCGGAGAATTTATTCTCTTAGCTTAACACCCTTCTCTGAGACATACGAGCTCAGAGGTTATGTAGTTGAAGTTATCAGCGATATATCCCAATTTGGTAATGTGGCATGCTGAGTGTTGCTGTGTGATGATCAGTGTTTGATCATTTGTGATATGATCATTTGTTTGATCATTTATCTTTGTGATCATAGGTTGATCATCTGTTGACCCAAAGCGTGGCTTTTTGAAAAAGCGTAGCTTTGTGGACGAGACTTCGTCGAGCCTCACAACCCGGTAATGGTCGAAACAGGAATCGTGCGGCAAGGTTTTCAGGGGTAGCTCCCCTAGGGTATGACCATTCCTTCTGGAATAGGGTAGTATCATGGTATGGAGCCCAGATACTTACTCATGTGGACACACTTATTTATGACGTGTGATGTTGGATTCGAGGCGCCTCGGTTAAAGGTCCCAAAGGACCGGGGGTGGCATATCTGAGGTTTCTTTTATCCCTTGGGAAAAGGGGTTGCCGGCCTTGTTTGGCAGAGAACGGTGTGGTTCTCGGAACGTCCCGCCAGAGGTGTTTCTTTCGTGGAATAGGAAGTTCCTTAGCCTGACCATTTGTTGGAAATCCAAACAAAACAATACGAGCCCTGTACGGTTTTAGTTGTATTACCTGCCATGGAATGTGGTGGTAACCTACTATTGAACATGGTAGCTATAGTAGGCATAAGTGCGAAATGTCTATGCTGGCTAAGATTTATATTCTACTTTCGAAATTGTTTTCTGCACTATGCACTAGTAATAATATCCAATGATTTGATTTTGCGTAGTAAGCATCTTTGACTATCATAAGAAGAAATCTCCTCCAAGTCTGCGTTTGCATTGTGTGTGTGGTGGGAGGTCTTATGGTAGTTTCATTTTCCAAAAGCATTGCGAATTGACTTTTAAAATTCTCTGCTATTTGTTTTAAAGATAAACTATTTTTGTTGCTCACACCAGTCCCACGACTGACTCGGAGTTTATTGTTCATTTCCTAAACTCTGGGTGCTCATAATTTTCTACACGAGCAGTCTAGAGTTGGATTTTTCAGATAGTCAAATTGGTAGGTTTTCTGGAGCTAGTTCAGTCTTTGGATATGGACTGCATTTGCTTATCTTTGTGCATCGTTATTGAGAGTTTGAGTTATTTCTGGATTAGTGCTTTGAAGATGGATATTATCCGCTGCTGATGTTATCGTTTTCTTTTCCGCTGCTATTTGTTGTATCGTATCTCTGATGTATATTGATATTCATTTGTATCACTCTGTTGTATCAGATATTGTATATCAATGTATTATTCATTTATTCCGCTGTGTTATTTACTTAACTGTGTTATAAGCTCCCGAGAACCAGATTCGGCATTTGAATCTTCGGCATTTTGAGTACAAGTGAAGTACGGGTGCCGATTTTCGAAGGTCATCTTTTGGGTCTTGACAAAGTGGGTCGCACCCAATTAGGGTATGTTATCACCTTTGTAGATGCCCTCGGATATATTAAAATTATGGATATGGTTGTGCATGGAAAAGTGAGCGCTCGATTTTAAGGGTGGGAACACCCGGGGTGATAATATATTCGGTTCTATCCAGGTTAGGGATAGGGCCGGTCTTGTGTTGTAGGGGATCCCGGCAAGGTTCTCGGTACATTTTTCTAGAGGTGTACCGTGATTGGTGGTACCCCAGTGCCTAGTCATTGTATGGAATCCTCCTATAAGCGCCGTACGGTTCTGATTGTGCCCAACTATGCTGAAACGTGAGATGCAAGCATTTCAGCTATTTTCTATTTACTTTGTTTAGGCACTATTATAATATCAAACGATTTTGATAAAAATGTTTTGGTTATCGTAAGGTAAAAACCCATCGTGTTTATGTGTGATGTGGTCTTATGAGATACCTTTGTTTTCAAAGGATTTTGAAAATAGTAATAACTCAAATTGAGTGTGTTTTCTCACGCTGGTTTTCCAGACTGACTCGGGTGTTATTTTATTATAATGCTCGGGTCAGACCAAATATTACAGATTTAGGTTAGGATGCTATGGAGCTCAGGAGAAGAGCGAGAGGAGTACAGACGTATATCACGTACTTGGTTATTTCCGCTGTGTGAGTTATGTATATTAGGACAAGTTATTATAACCGTCCAGTATTGAGTTATTGATTTGTTGTACATTGATGATGGTATGTATAAATAACAGTTATAGTTCTTTTGTATAAAAATATGTAATTATATACTATATTTTGTTCCGCTGCGATTGTGAGATTCTGTTTGTTGTTTCTATTTTCTTCTACCTTTTTCTTCTTCACTCCTAATGAACTGGTATTTCCGGCACTCGATTGCTCGGCATTTTATTTAGTGGACGTATTGATGTCGATTTTCGAGGGTCGAAAATCCTGTGTTCATTACAGGCATGCCTCGATTCGGATCCGAAAATTTTAGCTAGATATTTCGAATTTTAATATATATATATATATATATTGACTTGACCATACATTCACATCAGCCACAAAAATGTTCCTTCAGCCGTCCTATTTTTCAGATCAAGCCACCCTACTTATCTCCCATCACTTCCTCCCCTATTTAACAGCTTCCAATTGACAAAGAAAAAAAGGGAAACGATAATTCAAAAAAAAATCTAAACACATTGTAAAATCATGAAAGAATTATATTCTAATTCTTATGGGCTTGAGCTTCCACCCTATGCTTGAAGTGTAGCTCGCGGTTAAAATTTTGGGACGATCGAGGCTAGGTAGTGAAGTGGCTTTAGCTAGGGCTTGCGATTCTGGATGTTGGAGGCATCGATTCGTGTTGTGGTGATTGGATTCGAATTCGTTGAAGAAGATAGCACCTGAAGATTTCCGGGTGGTTCAATCACAGGTAGAGGGTCACGATTTTTGCTCGGCAGCAGGTCTTGGATGATGTCGCATTTTGTTTTGAAGCTCCGGACGAGGCAGCGATGGGTCTGGAGTAAAGCACTCGAGGCAAGAAATTCAACGGTGGCATCGGAGTTTGTTTTCGTTGATCGGAGGTGGGTGTCGCTGATACGGCTGTGCATGAATTCTTGGCTACTGGAAAAAAAAGAAAAGGGGGAAGAAAAAAGGATGGTGGGCTGGGTCGCGTGATGGGCTGGGGTATTCGGTTAAGGGTATTTAGTTTTAAAATTTGTAATTTAACTTAAGATAATATATGTTAAAAAATTTAAAACTTATATATATGCGATATCTTCTTCATACGAAATTAGATTTGGAAAAAACGAGTTGTTGAGGATTCATATCGATGTCGTCTACGATATGGGAGCGAGCTGGAATTTATTTGAAACTGAAACAAATAAATGTGAGTGTTTTATCGCTCACAACATACTAATATTTTTATGTTCGTTAAATTGAGATCATTAAATTATTTAATTTTATTGACTGTAATTTGGAAATGGAATTGAAATTTGAATTGATTGGTTAAAAATTAAAATTGATAGTTAAATTTGAAATTTGAATTTAATTGTCAATAAAATACCCGATATTGATAACTATGTAATTGTTGTTAATTATATTGACTGTTTGGATAATTGATTGTGATGGATGATGTTGATTAATATTTGGATGATTGGATGTTTATTTATGTTATGTATATCTTGTTATTACTTGGTAAACTATTTACAGTATATATTGAATTATTTCGAATAAATTAAGAAATGGGTTGAAATGATATATACCTATGCACTGTGATTTGGATTGAAATGATATATATCCATCCCGGAAACTAAATTGAAATAAATGATCACTTAGCCATAGGATAGAAAATTATATACGGACACCGGATTGGTCAAATCAAGCAACCCTACTTATCTCTCCCATCACTTCCTCCCTTATTTAACCGATTCCAGTTGAAAAAGAAAAAAAAGGGAAACGATAATTAAAAAAAAATCTAAACAAATTATAAAATTATGAAAGAATTATATTCGAATTCGTGTGGGCTTGAACTTCCACCCTATGCTTGAAGTGTAGCTCACGGTTATATTTTTGGGATGATAGAGACTAGGCAGTGAAGTGGGTTTAGCTAAGGCTTGCGATTCCGGATGTTGGAGGCATCGATTCGTGTTGTGGTGATTGGATTCGAATTCGTTGAAGAAGATAGCACCTCGGTGAAGATTTTCAGGTGGTTTGATCATGGGTAGGGGGTTGCGATATTTGCTCGGCAGTAGGTCTTGGATGATGTCGCATTTTGTTTCAAAGGTCCAGACGAGGCGGTGATGGGTCTAGAGTGAAGCATTCGAGGCGAGAAATTCAACGGTGGCGTTGGAGTTTGTTTTCGTTGATCGGAGGTGGGTGTCGCTGATACAGCCGTGCACGAATTCTTGGCTACGGGAAAAAAAGAAAAGGGGAAAGAAGAAAGGATGGTGGGCCAGGTCGCATGATGGGCTGGGGTATTCGGTTAAGGGTATTTAGTTTTAAAATTTGTAATTTAACTTAAGATAATATATGTTAAAAATTTTAAAACTTATATATATGTGATATCTTCTTTATACGAAATCAGATTTGGACGAAACTAGTTGCTGAAGATGCATATCGATGTTGTCTACGATATGGGAGCGAGCTGGAATTTATTTGAAACTGAAACAAGTAAAGGTGAGTGTTTTATCGCTCACGACATACTAATATTTTTATGTTCGTTAAATTGAGATCGTTAAATTATTTAATTTTATCGACTGTCATTTGGAAATGGAATTGAAATTTGAATTGATTGTTAAAAATTAAAACTGACAGTTAAATTTGAAATTTCAATTTATTTGTCAGTAAAATACCCGATATTGATAACTATGTAATTTTTGTAAATTATATTGACTATTTGGATGATTGATTGTGATGGATGCTATTGGTTGATATTTGGATGATTGGATGTTTATTTATTTTATATATATCCTATTATCACCTGGTAAACTATTTACACTATATAAAACTGTAAATTGAATTATTTTGAATAAATTAAGAAATGGGTTGAAATTACCTATGACACTGTGATTTGGATTGAAATGATATATATCCATCCCTGAAACTAAATTGAAATAAATCATCACTTAGCCATAGGATAGAAAATTATATACAGACACCGGATTGGTTAAATCAAGGTATTTTAAAAAAAAATGATCTGAAATTTTTTAAATGATTTTGATTTAAAGAAATAAAAATCAAATTTATAGAAATCAAATTATTTTCGAACTTAAGCTCAGAATGTTGAAATTTAGTTTTGGTAATGGGAATTGTTTAAATAATCGAAGTTGAGATTTTGAAGTTGTAATAGAAATATGATTTGAATTTCGAAAATTGATTTTTTTAAAAAGATTTGAAATTTCATTCAAACTTTGAATTATTGCTAAGTAAAAGTAATATAATTGGATATATAGATTTGGACCCAAGAATGGAATTTATTAAAAGAGTTAAATCTTAAATTGAGTATTGAAGTTAAATTTAATTTAAGTAATTTAAATCGATATTTTAAAAATCGAACTCAAATTTATATAGATCGAAATGGTTTAAAATCGAGAATTGAATTGAAATTAATTCAAATTGGAATTGAATTGGAATTAACCGGAATTGAAATCGAATTAGAATCAAAATTGAAATTGAAATTGATTTGAATTAAAATTGGAATCAAAGTAATTCGAATTGAAATCGGAATTTAATCGATTTAAATCGAAATGGAAATTTAAAAGTGATTTGAAATGGAAAATTTGGAATTGAATCAGTTTGACTTTGAAACTATTTTAAATAAAATTAGTTAATATAAACTATTTAAAACTTATCTTTTAAATATTCAAATTGTTTTGATTTTCCAAACTATTTTACCATATAAATCATTTTAATACTTCAACTATTTTATATCAAACTATTTTAACCATTTAAACTATTTAACTATTTTAATTATTTAAACTATTTTAAAAACTATTCAAACTTTTTTCTAAAAAAATTCAAACTGGTTAAGGTTGGAATATTTATATTTAAATCATGGATTTAAATACGAATTGGGTTAAATTGAAGTTATAACCCAAATGGAAATTCGAAGCAATTTTGAATTGGAACTGAAATTGAGATATTAAGGCGAAAATGATTTTGAATTGAAATGGTATATTTTGAGAAAATATGATGATTTCGAAATGAATTTGATTTTGAAGCGAATATGATATTTTGATATCAAGTACGAATTGTTTTCGAAATGTAAAAGTACCAACCAGTGTGTAAAACGACGTTTGTTTGTTAATGAGACCGGGGCCTCTTATTGGCATACTCTCTGTCAATATTGGAACAAATTTCACAACTGTGTACGTAGAGTGATGGTCCAGAACGAAGTGGTTGGATTTGGCGTCGCTTGTTGGATTTGAAGAAAGAGAACGATGATGAATAAAATAGGAGCCGTACCGGCCAAGCGGGCTAGCTACCCCGAGCGGACATACTTCTTCGTATTACCATTATTTACATTATGATTGATTGGTGCGCACCCTCGGATTATGGGAGTGTTGGACGTGGTGGGCGATCTTGGCTATGATGCGTTACCACCAACCGGGAAGGGTAAACTGGTAGTATCCTACCTTGGGCATTGCCTCATGTACATTGTCATACTTTTATCCTTATACGAGACCCTACGATTTTGGTTTAGTGTTGTCGTATCACGGCGCATACCTATCCACCGACAGTTTACTGGTGTTTTATATGCAAACTGTACGACAATGCTTAAAAATGCGTTAAGAGAGATCAATGTAAATCCTTAACGCTATTTTAATATTTATTTTACTGATTAGACATTATATATATAGCGTATTCTACTACATATAAATATTTTGATGGATCCTTAAGAGATGGAAAATCCCGTAACATCTCTTGAGTTATTGCATGCACGTTACACACTGGATAGGAGATGTGAAATCCCATAAACATCTCTGACACCGTGACACTCATGTCATATGCGATATCGATTTGAATCACATAAGAATATTTTAGTCCTCACTTGAGTGTTTTATCTTTTCATTACGCTAGTGTCAGCCCTGAGTTTTCAACTTATCGAAGATTTTCTCCGGAGGACGAAGATAAAGATTTGGTATATTATTATTACTAATATTATTCCCAGCATCATGTTGTTCTGCTGCATTATATTTTGTTTCTGTTGTATATATATAACTCTGATAAATGTTGTATAAATTATAATCAAATGTATAGTAAACAGCTTCATGAACTGTTTATTTGATTATTATATTTTGTCATTCCGCTGCGAGATTCTGTGTTTGTTTCCTTCTTCTTTTCTTATTATTCTTAATTAACCCCATTGATTATCTATGTTCCGGATTGTTTGAATCGGACATGTGTAGATTATTGTCAATTTAAACCTTCTGAAATGTGGGTCGTCACAGCAGCACACCAAATGGATGTGAAAATTACTTTTCTTAATGGTGATTTAAAAGAAATTTATATGAAATAACCTATTGGTTGCAAGGTACCTAGTCAAAAGAATAAGGTTTGCAAATTAAGAAAGTCTCTTTATGACCTAAAACAGGCTCCTAAACAATGGTATGAAATTTTTGATATGACCCTAGCAAATAATTGTTATATAAATGCCCCTAATTCCTTGGTATATTGAAAGTTGTTTGGTCCTCATTGTATGATTATTTGCCTTTATATTGATGACATGTTTATATTTGGTATAAATATAGTTATAGTAAATGATGCACAAAATTTTTTGTCCTCCCAATTCTAGATTAAAGATTTAGGAGAGGCTGGTGTAAAAAAAGCAATTAAAATGAGAAAAACCGCAACTGGTGTCTCACTAAGTAGAGAAAATTTTAAAAAGGTTTAGTTATTTTAAAGCAACTCATGTTAGATCTCAGTATGATCTTAGTGTACATCTTAGAAAGAACAAAGGACCAAGTGTGTCACAACATGAATATGGTGAAGTTATTGAAAGTGTAGCGTTACTTGTGAATTATACCAAATCTGACATAACTTACAGTGTGAGTCATTTGAGTTGGTATACTTACGACCATAACAACAAATATTAGAATGCTCTCCATCATCTTTTGGGGTACCTTAAGGGTATAATTGATTGGTGCTTGCACTTTAACAAAAATATCTTGTTGTCTTAGAGGGATTTTGTAATGCAAACTATTGGTAATGATGAAGTTAGCTCCACTAATGACTATGTGTTCACTTTGGGAGGAGGTGATATATCATGGAAGTCCTGTAAACAAACATGCATAGCACGATCTACTATGTAATCTAAGTTTTTTTATCTTTAGTTGGTAGGTCAAAAAGCAGAATGATTGAAAGACTTGTTGGTAGAAATTCCACTAGGGGAAAAACGAATGTTCCAATTTCTTTACATTGTGGTTCAAATAGCGCTAATGGAATTGCAAAGAACGGTGTGTGTAATGGCAAAGGGCATATTCATGTCAGCAAAGCAGTTAAGAAACTTTTAAAACAAGTGGACTTTTATTGGAATATGTAAGATAATAAAAGAACTTGACAGGTCTACTAACAAAAGGATTACCAAGAAATGTGGTCTTTAAATCTTCAAAATGAATGGATCTCAGGCCTAGAGTAGAGGAAAATCTAGCGGATACTCATTGGCAATCAATGAAGACCACATAGTTACACTTTTCCCTTCCTTTTTTGTTTAAGAGATTGCTTGTCATTTGAATGCATAAACAGTTTTGGCGGTGCTCTTATGACGCATTTGATCGTTTCATTTGTATAGGTCTTGATTTTGAACTATACTTTCATAATTAATACATAGCCAGTTTTGATCGAGCTTATGTTATTCACTTGATGGATATTTATTTATCTGTAATTGAGTCTTCTACTCCTGTTGAATCCATAACTAGTTTTGGTAGTGCTTTTGAAACACATTTGATGAATTCTATAAACATTTTATATTAAATCCATAACCAACTTTGGTGGCGCTTTTGAGACGCACTTGATTGATTTACTAACATTTTTCCCATTAATTCCATAACCAGCCTTAGTGGTGCTTTTGAGACGCATTTGAAGGACAATACTTATTTTTCTCCAACATGCCTAATGGAATCCATAATCAGAATTGGTGGTGCCTTTGAAATGAACTTGATGAATTCTATTATCTGACTTAAGGTTGAGCTTCCTGCTCTTAATAAGTCCATAACAAAATTTGGTGATGCTAGGCAGACGCACTTGATGGACTCAACTATCTAAATGTGAAGGTGAGGCCATCTTCTTTGGGAGATTTTAGTTGATCTATCTTCATGAGTTCCCTAGGTAAGTGCATGACCATAAAAAGTGCATACATATCGCAGAGAACTGTAGATATCAAAACTGTAATATGAACTGTGAAGTTTCAACCAAAACTTGTAGTTTAAGAGAAATTCACTACATAGACAAAGTTGTAGCCTTGCTTCTTGTGCATGAATTCAAATTGAAAGATATTTATGCATATGTACGAAACTTTACTTTTGCTCAAGTTGTTTATCTTTCATCTATTTAAAGTTTTATGATGTAATGCTCGGGTCAGACCGAGTATTACAGATTTCAGGTGAGGACGTTCTGGAGCTCAGGAGACGAGTTGGATGGCAGGAACGTATGGAGTATATTCCGCTGTGATATTATAGTTGCCTGAGACACGTTAATTCTAACTGTCTAGTACATTTGTGAATGTTGTAACTCTGATGTATTAAAATGTAATTAACAAATACAGTTTTCTTTGTATAACTGATATTATTATTTGTTATTATATTTAATCCGCTGCGAATGTGAGATGTTGTGTTTTCTGTTATTCTTTCTTCTTTCTGTTCTTTCTTCTATCTCTTTTCTTTTCCTCCTAACTATCTGAAATTTTCGGGTTCGAAAATTCCGGGTCGTTACATTTGTAGTTAGTAGGGGATTGTTGAATAGCAATAAAATTTCAGTCCCACATCGCCTGGTATTTTGTTATTTTTCACTTTATATATCTTTATTCGTGCGACTTATTAATTAGGCATGGTTAGTATGGATTACCAGACAAGCTCGTACAAGCATGTGCGTGCATAGGCAAATGGACATAAGTGGCGCTTTGATGGCGCAATTGGCACTGTAGTGGAATGGACTTGCTTCTCCATTACACTTTTTTATCTCCTTTTCTATTTCTATTTTAGCTCTCAAAACCGAGAGGACAAATCTTTTTATTTGCTTATCACTCACCATTGTGATTAATACAATTAATGAATGTATTAAAAGAATTGTCTTTTAACTACGCCGACTACTCAATTTATCACCTTTTGAGTTCCGGGCTGCAGTTTTCACATTTCCATCTATTTAATCCTTTGATGAATAGAGAACAGATATAGAATCCAATTCATCTTCTCAAAAAATTCTTTTAAAACACTATGCCATTGTTTTTCTACACTCCTTCAAATTATTTAACCTTGAGTGTAAGATTTTCAATATAGGATTCAATTCGTAAACCATAAAGTTCAAACTCTAAATCGAAATGAGATTTAAATCATAAATCGCAGATTAAAATTAAAGTTTGTATGCACTTTTAAATAGATTTTGATGTTTGAATTTCTACATCTAAAGACCTAATACTCAATTTATATCTTGTTCCATTTTTATTTTTATTTTAAAAACATTAGAACAAAAGATTCTTGATATAAATATATTTAATATAGAAATACGAATTTTACCTTCAAATACCTACTTTTCTACTAAATTTATTATACCATTTTACCTTCAAATACCTACTTTTCTACTAAATTTATTATACCATTTTACCTTCAAATACCTACTTTTCAAAAAAAATTGCAATTATCTACAAATATTTTCTCAATTCTCTTCTAATATTTTACATTCAAACCCAAAATTTTAAATTAATTACAAAATTCAAAATTTATACCATTTGATAAACTTAACTAGTTATTTTTAATCTATCAAATAAATCCCAAAAAGATGAGAATTTCAATACGTACACTATAGTCGGATCAACAAATTTGTAAAATTATTTTTTCATTTGGATACAAAGAAATATAAATCATATAACATAATTATATACATTAACAATAATAACAAATCTATGTTATAATTCGTCTAACTCGATGAATTTATTGTGTAATGCATTGAAAAATTCTATTTTCAACTTCAAATATCTATATTTTAAATTTTCTACAATTACTTACCAACTTTTCTCAGTTCTTTCCTAATATTTTATATTAAATCCAATAGAGTTAACTAATTATGTAATATTAAATTTAAACTATTTAAATAAATTCAATTAATTAATATTCATTAGTTCATCTAATAAATTCGAAAATAAAATATTTTAAATATGTATATAGTACTCATATATATGATCAAAAATGATAAAATATTTTTTTATTCAAATATAAAGATATATATAAATTACATATATAAAATGTATACATTACTAATAATAATAATAATAATTTATTTTGATTTATAATTTATTTATCTCAGGAACATTATCATATCATCCATTGCTTTTTTTTCGTTTTCAACAACCTCTAAAGGATAAATTTATATTTTACAACACTGCAACGTAAACGCCTGGATTGCACCAACAAAAATTAAGTTATATAGAATTCTCATTTTCAACAAGATATTAAATCTTATCCAACTCATAACTCAACTAAATGTTCTAGAATATTATTTTGTAATTATCAAAGTTGTAAATATGACACTCTTACAATATAGAATCCATGATTGCTATGAAGTTAAAATGGTTTAATAATAGAAATTTCAAATAATTGATAAATTTTCATTTGTAAATAAGCTAGCCATACGTTATTATTCTCAACAACAATTATGTACAAAGCTCTTCTCATTTTTCTCCTATATTTTTATGTTTAACTCATAAATTATTTAAATAAATTCAATTTTGTAATATCATTAAATTCATTTATAAATCATTAAAAAAACAATTGAATATATATATATATATTAAACATTTATATTAACAGAAGTGGTAAAGAAACTTTTTCATTCATATAAAAAATATGCATATCACGTAACATCAACTATTTACATATATATAATAATAACAATTTTAATTATATATATATATATGTATGTATGTATGTATGTATGTATGTATGTATGTATGTATGTATGTATGTATGTGTATGTAATGTATGTATGTATATGGCATTACATTCCACAAAGATATATTTTTGCAAGGATTGAACCCTCCAACTTACATCGGAGCATCGCATGTCATTTTAATTCTTAATTTATCCATCTCGTTAATTTTATCATATATATATATATATTACATAATAATTTTTTTTAACAATAATTAAAACATAAATATTATTTTTAATAACATTACCATGTGCAATACACGAGTTACACACTAGTTGTAAGTAAGGAAGAATCAGAAAACATAATGTGTTATTTGCTCATTTTGAATAGGTTTTACAAATGGCGATTCTCCCCCTAACAATCATTTTCCATTCAAAAATTCTTATTTTTCATCAACCTTAGTCCCTTTGAAAATTCCATTAGTAAATGCTAAATGAAAAATATTTAGTGATGCCTAAATTGATTCAGAAATTGATAGCCAGCTTTTGGAATCATTTTAATTTATTATAATATTAGTTAGATTCCTAAAAGCTAATTGGCTTTCATTGTTGTGCTACATTTACATGAATATCCAAAGATATGTTATACATATAACCTATTAATAATTTCCTATTTTTAATTGATCTTTACAAAAAACTGCTTATATTTTTTTAAATATTATTTAATGTCCGTTGGTAAATTCAAATAGTTTAAAATTAAGTGACAATTATTAGCCGACCACCTTTAATTTTTTAAGTTAGTCATAATTTTAATCTATAACTAAATGTTAAGTAGTTTTCTTTTACATGTTATGTTTACTTCGGTGGATTTTTGTAAAACATCCTTTTAAGTTCAAAATACACATCGACCACTCCTTGAAAACAAGTTTTAAGAAACGCCGTTATTTTTACTTTCTACCAAAAAGAGAAAATATTTGCAATTTAAATTGAAAATATTTGTAATTTAGAGTGCAAATATTTGTATTAAAATTTGCAAATATTTACAATAAAAAGTACAAATACATATAGTAAAAAATTGCAATTCATTGTAAAAATAAACGAAATATTTGCAATTTTTCAAAAATTAGAAAAATTGATTTGGTCATGGAAACCTATCATTAAGCTCTAATTTATTTTTTGAAAAGAAATAAAAATATATATTTTACCAAAAGTAAAAATAGTGGTGTAATTAAAAACATGTTTCAAATGGGGATCTTTTGTGTATAAAACTTGAAAATAAGGAGTAGAACCGAAATCATGCTTGCTTAAATATTTAAAGACAAATTATACGTGATATCCCAAATATTAATTAGCTTAAACGAATATTTATATTTCCTAAAATATTAGCTTCCATAAATTTAACGGTAAATTTAAATCAAATAATCTTATTAAAAATATTGCCTCACCTCATTAAATTGTTTACACTAATCACAACATTTGTTTGTTTCAATTTATCAATTAGCTTTTATTAATCATGATTTATTCACTTGAATAGTTTAAGACAAATTATTAAAAGATTTGGTGATATAATATTTCCAATGGCAGAAGATTTGGAAGATATTATTGATTTCGATGATACAATATTTCCAATTGTAGGAGTTTTGAAAGATATTTGAGATAATTACTCAAATATAGATTGCCTCTTTTATAATATTAAAGAAAGTAAAAAATCACCTATGCAAGAAGAAGAATTATTTTGGGAGATTGAGGTAATTAACTAATTCTCTAATTAGTTGATTGAAGAAGGAATCTTATCAAGCACATTTAAATTGGGGGAAATTGGAAAATCAAATGGATAAACCTTTCCTAAATGAATAGGAGAATTAATGAGGCATTGATTTATGACCATAAATCAATTACTTCAACCCTAAGTGATAATCTCTATATAAAGGTAGAGATTATCTTGAGTAGAATTATCTCTTTCAATTATCAATCTTATTTTTTCTTCTCTATTATCAATCTTGTAAAAATTTCCCCTTTTCGAAAGTAATAAAATCTCCACCCTAAGTGGATGTACACTACCTCGCGGTAGTGGAACCATTATAAATCCCGTGTGTTATTTTCTTTTATTGCTTGATCTGTGATTTCTTTTAGCTCGTGACTATCTTTTGTTTGTTTTGCCTCACCATTAATCCAGTCCTATTTGTTTTTGCACAAGGTTGGATTTTTGTTCCTTAGGCGATCCTGAGGGATTTTCCCCCAACAATTATACGTGTAAACTATTTGTGATTTTCTTAGCATTAAGTGTCTTTAAAAACCGATTAATATTTCCTTGAATACTAATTAGTTTTACTTATTTATCATAATTAAATAATGCAAAATATTAATTGGACTAATAAGTATTCCAAAATATCAAAGCTTGATTTAATCATATCAATGCAATCCACTTATACTAATTATAACATTGCTAATTACATAAAAATAGGAATTAACTATTATGCTAAAATATCTTTCGAAAATCGTTTGCAATATATCTAGCTAAAGCAACATAGTATTGAATAATTTTCAAACGACCATAAAGCTTCTCCCTCTTAAAACATGGGAAAAGCTATCGCATTCCCTTTCCAACGTGAGTTACAACAAATAAAATGAAACACAACATACTTTCTAACATCTTACTCTATTGAAGGTGACCTTACCATAAATAGAAATCATAATATGAAACTGTATTGGTGTAATGAAAAATAATAGCCCGAATATGTAAAAATACAAAAAAATGAAAAAAAATACAGAAATGTGACAAACAAAAGAGTTTAATGGACTTAAGCAATATCCCACTTTCTTCCACATAGTAGGAATAATTATAGGTTGGTCCCTTAAGTGGTTTTCTAGAAATTATATTATTTGTTAACTTATGGTTTCATCATTCATTTGATTATAGGTTCCCTATGTATTTTTAATTGGTGCCTCAGAAAAAGGAAAGGTATATCGCAAAGACCTTAGAGAATTTGTTCTTGATGAGAAAAAAAGAATTTCAAACAAAAATGGATGAAGCAAAATCTAAAAGGGAGTGTAGAAGTTTAGAGTAAGAGTTTGATTCTGTTAATAAACATCCAGTGGTAGTACATGCAATGGGATCAGGATCCAGGGTTGCACGACTAGCTATAAAGTATGTCGAAAAAGAACTATAGCATCTATAGTATAATTAACAATGAAATAATTTCAAATACTTGTTTTGATCTTTATTAACTTAAATTTTCTTTTTCAACAGAAAACACATAAAAGAGTTTTCTTTAAACATAACCAAAGAGAAAGTAATCAATTTCTTGAAGTTGGTCTTAGTCGAGGCCTCACTCAAAGATTAATCTTGTGATGGAAATCTTCGGAGTATGTATTATATCTTGTTTTAATAATGTGATATTTGAATATAGCCTATTATGCACTTCTTATTACTAGCGTTGATCCCTATTTCACACAAAATGGATAACATGCCAACAAACATAATATATACTAGACACGTTTAAAATAGAAATGGAAATTAATACAAAGATAATACATAGTAGGTAAGAAATGTATATAATATAATTTCATGGTTAGATATCAATTTTTACTTAAACCCCTTTAAATACATAATTATTACTTAATTTTATTGCTTATTGTGTGCTTTGTTTTTTAACCAGTAAACCAATAATATTTTTAAATTTTAAATTTTATATTAATTATCTGAATTTAACATTAGGATACATAGTATGCAAAAAGAGAGTTATATTTACATGAAAATCATAATTACGACATACTTAGTATGACACAACATACTTATAAAAACAAATTTTTATTTAAATAAATCACAGGGATTGAGTGGAACTTCCAAGAGATATTTAAAAGATCATGAAATATCACTAGTATGATCAATTTGAGAAAGTTGTATGATAAAGGTTGACAATAATAATATCACTAGTGTGATGATGATCACTTATTCATGCCATCCATTAACTAAAATAAAACACGAGCCTAAATAGAGTATCATAATTAATGCCGTTATTCCATAAATTGCCTAAAGTTAGAAGGGTGATTCTATTCGTACACCCATTTCTTAGCATACCACAAAAACTATAAAAAAATTGTACACACCAAAAATTAATTTACATACCCATTAATTTTACAAAATTAACATTGTTTCCATCTTCCCACATTCAAATTTATAAACGTTTACACAAGAATAAATGTTTTTAGCATTAAAATAAGTCAAAATTAAAAAAATGGACCTAATTTCTACAACTAATATTGTAACTTTATTATTTCTAATAATATATTAGTAACAATGAATTCAACTCTAATTTTATTTTAATAAAATTCACACGTTTTAAATTGGAGCAATTAACCTTGCCACAACAGTGTATGATCATTAATTTATTAAACCTATACACGGTTGTAAATTTTAACATAAAATTTTGAAAGATCATTACCAATATCATCAGCTAAAGAATGAATATTCCTAAACTAAATAATCTTTACGAACAATCTAGTAATTATTATATTTAAATTTTTGTATGCATGTATGTATATCTGTAGTTGTGTGTATTTCATATATATATATATATATACATATATATAATGTATGCATGTATGTATGTATGCATGTGTGTATATATGTGTGTGTATGTGCACGTGCGCGCGTGCATAGTTGTGTATGTATGTATTCGTAAAAGCATTCCACGGGATCAATGATAAATATGCATTTTTTGTAAATATGGGCTTAATAGTAGCTTATTTTACCACTACAAAACAATTTCCAAAACAAGTATAATAGAATGCCTTTATCATTATTATTTTTCATTACATCAATTTGTCTTATTTCTAAAGAGGCACAAGAATAATTTTAGGCGAACACACGATTCAACCTTTTTGATACATACCATTAGTCCAATTAGACATCAAATAAAATTTTTAGAACTCATATAATTGGACTTCATCATTACATTGAGGTACGTACGGATAACGAACAATAAGATTGGTTAGGCATCAAATACGAATTTTAGGTTAGCTTGATAACTAAATAAACAGACCATTCAAACATTAAAGTATATGTAGACAATAAATAAAAAAGCAAAGTTCTTCAAGATTATGTTAATTATTAAGAAATATCCATACACATATATATGCACATATGTATGTATGTATGTACCTTTGGATCAAAAAGTTTAATGAAGTGTCTATAAATTAATAAAATTATATATTTGAGCAATACTGTGATTGTATATATTGATTATTGATAGCAGAAACCTTAGTATCCTTTGTTGAAAATAGTAATTTTTTTAGTGAAAAAAGGGACACATCCCTAAAATCAAACTTAATACACAAAACATTCTCTTTATAAAAAAGATATAAATTACATCCCTATTTTCAAATACTACACTTTTCTTCCCTACAATACCCCTCTTCTCCATTGCAACAATGTTGATTATCCATATATGGATGTTATTCTCACATCCTTAATTAAATTTTGCACCCCATTAATTATCAATCTTTAAAACACAATAACTTCTTGTATAAACGATGGATTAACAAACCGTTTTCACAGTGGCATTATACATATGTAAAAGTAATGGCAGGACAAGTTATTTGCGGATCCAACTCTTTTATACTATGTTATAATATTGATATGCAATAGTTGCAGACACTTTTGAAACTATATGCAATAATTGCAGACATGTCCGCAATTATACCATATAATTGCAGAAATGTCTGCAATTATATGCACACTACAAGAGAATTGACTCTTTCCAACGGTGGTAAGCCATTGGAGGCCGTTGAAAAGCCCGTTGGTATACGTTTCAATGGCTTCCAATGACTTCCAACGGCACCAACGGGGTTATACCAACGGCTTCCAACGGCAAGTTTGCCAACGTGAAATGTGACACCCCACCTCTATACCCACGCTAACCAAGAACACTACGATGTAGTGCTGTCAATTAGCGCGGAGAATAAGGCTGTGGAGGAGCGACCATCCATGTAACTTCTTTGTGCGAGCACCAATATGTCAGATAGAATAGAATGCATATCTTTTAAGGAGGAAATCCGACATACCGATACAAACACAAAGCTATCACACGGTGGCTATATATAATCTTCGGAAACAAACATAGAAGTAATCATAACATAAATCAGTCACAGACATCCATATCACAAAGGCGGAAGAAGATATGAATAAATATATATAACACATGAAAGTGTACATCAGAGTAGTGGTCAGAAAGATCCACGATAATACAAAAGAATAGCATCACGTGCTATACAAAAGAATAAGTACACTACATTGAGTCTATATCTCAAATGTATACAACCAAAAGCTACTAATCTAAGTAGTTAGCCAAAAGTCAGAATAATCCTGAAGAGAAGTCAAGCAGAAGCACCTGTAACATCTCGGTCTGACCCGAGTATTATTGATAAGAAAATAATAAACGGATCGGATCAGTCTAGCTATAAATATCAGATGATAATGTATAGGATAAATAATATGGTATGAACATGTAACAACCATAACGGCATACTACTATAAGTATGTAAATGATAATCAACAAAAGATTAATCAATATCACCAGAATCTTCTCAAAGATAAAGTAGGGTATCATACCCTAAACTTGTATTCATAACAAGTCAATAACACATAAATTCACCAATGCACAAAAACTGATATCATATCAATGAAAATCATGAAAATTGGTGAAGCATAAATTACAGAAATCATCACAAGAAATCCAGAAAACACATAAAAAAGGGGGGGAGGCCTAACACATGAATGGGAGCATGAAAACTCACCTACGTGTAAAACACATGACGAGAAGCTATCTCATGGAAGCTATCCATTAAATTTTCACACAGGAATGGCCCGAAGACCGTAGGGTGCTACCCTACATATGTGATGGCGAAACATCACATAAACGGGGTATAGTCTCCCTTGTAGACAAAGAGACATCGCTCAATCGCTAGTCTAAATCACAAAAATGATCGTCATGATCATCAAGAAGTGTCAATTACACCAAGCTAGTAAATATATGAGTTTAGCTTCATGTCCCATAACCACTTTGTGATAACCCTGATTTTTGGACATCTGTTAATTGGTAATTAACAGGATTAAAATTATTAAAACACTGGTTTGTATGTTAAACAAATAAAAATTCTGGAAAATATCTGGATGTATATAAATGGATTTGCAAATATATAATAATTTTCCAAAGCTATTTAATGTGAATTCTATATTTTCTCAAAACATAAGATAAACATTTATTTAAAAATATGATAATTAGAAATAAGATTTAATAAAGAGGTTTAATATACTTTCTTTTATATTTGAAATAAACATAGATAGTATATAAAATATATATATATATATATATTTATATATATATATATAAACATAATACATATATAACCATATTAATTTAAAAACATGAGCAATTAATAAAATAAAGAGTTTAAACCATTTGTAAGGTAATAATACATGTATTTGACATTTGTAAGCTCAATATAACTTGAAATAACAAGTGGCAAAACATTTTTTCTTTTAATTGAAAAGTATATATTAAAGTGTTTAGGGAGAAACCTGGTTATTTTCATTTCTAAATCATTTTTCTCTCAAAGCAAACCCAAAAGAAAAATCAAAATTTAAAACAACTTTAGCTCTTTCAAAAATTCAATCTAAAGCAAATAACAAATTCAGATTCAACCCAATATAAATCAAATAGCAGTTTCAATGATCAAAAGCAAGCAAAGTAGATTCGAATTCATCTCAACTAAATCAAGATTCCAGATCAGTTTAAGCTCAACTAAGAAGATCAAATCAACATCTGGTTTCTGACCAAAATCAATGCCGTTTCTCTGTAAATCAGTATACAGGTGAGTAAACTACCCTTCAAATTTTCGAAATTTGGATGTAAAAGTTGCTTGCATGTACCTATTTCTGTAAGATTTTTGTTTACATATTATAATTCAACTGTGCATGCTTGAAATTTGTAAATGATGCTTCTCTGTATTTTTAAGTTATAGAGTAAATGTAAACACATGGTTCAAAATTTCCATTTCAAATCACTATTGAGTTTGAACCTTCAATGCAGAAGGTTTATTTAAAACATGAATTAAGGTCTAAATTGTTATTCAAAAAGAAATGGTTTGAAAATCTTCTGAATCAGGAAGTTACAGTGAAAATTTCAATAACATGATAAAAACAAGTATTGAATTTTGTTGATTAAATTTTACATTTGGAATCAACTTGGTATAACATGATTTTTAAACTGAAAAAAAATCAGGATTTTTAGTTAGGTTATGGTGGAGTATTTCGGTGATGACCTAAAAATAGTTTCTGGGTAAATACTGGTGATTGGGTCGATTCTAGGGGTTGAGCTTTGGATTGAAGTTGTAATGGAGGTGGATTAACTCGAGAAAAATAGTGGAAGTGGAAATCATTCATTGAGGAATTGGGATTTAGGGGAACTAGGGTTTTGCTCTGTGTTGTGATTGTGTTCGAAAATTTCGCGACTGGAAATGTTAGAGTGGATCGAGTTGCGAACGGTTTTGGGAGCAGAAGCGTGGAGGCTTTGCGATGATGGGGCCGTGATTTCGTGGAGAACAATGGTCGGCATCAAGGGGTTGATGGGATTTTCAGGCGAAGTGTTGTACTGGCTGATGGGTTCGAGCAATCATATTTTGATTGCGCTCGTGTAAGTAAGGATGGAGGGCCGGAGTTGGGTCGTTGGTCGAAGTGGAGTTTGCGCGCGGTGTCACAGGTGGTGGCGGAAGTGTCGGCGCGACGTGCACGTGCACGTGTCAGTGCTCATGCCAGTATAGTGTTGGTTAGGGGTGACTCGAAGCAACGTTCGAACGAAAGGGTTTCTGGCTCGTGATTTTCTCCAGGGTGATGCTGTAGTGATTCGTGCCGGGAAATATTCGAGAAAGCAAAGGTTGAATTCGGGTTCACTGAGTTTTGTCTCGGGTTCACTGGGTTTTGTCTCGGGTCTATTGGGTAGTAAGTCTCGTCTTGAATCTCTTGGTAACCAAATTTCTGAACTAAGATAAACTGAATAGTTTTGTAAAAGTAAACGAATTCAGTTTCCCAGTTCAAAAGAAAGTACAAAATTTAAAGACAAAGTAAAATAGTTTTAAGGTTAAAGTGTTTGCAAAGTTTTAAAAAAAAAAAGTAATATGTTAACAAGTCCTTTGAAAAGTTATTATTAGTTTTGAAGGGAGTGTTGGGCCAAGTTAGAAATAATACTTAAAGAATTGGAGTTAATCAAGTTTGAATATGTAAATAATGGATGGTTAATTATTTAGTGTATAAGATTAAAGAAATAACCGAATGTAATTAGAGGTTAATAAAGGAATGTAATTAGTTAAAGATAATTAACTAATAAAAGTGATTTAGGGTTAATTAATTTAACTTAAGTAATTATGGAATAATCACTTGATGAAAAGTAATATAATGGGAGCAATTAGTTAAAGATCATTAATTAATGTAAGTAATTATTAATTAATGAGAATAATTAAGGGTTAATTAATGGTTAAAGGATAATTAAATTATGTAATTAATTAGAGATTTAATTACTTAATGTAATGATTTATTAATTAATGTAATTAATTAAAGGATTAGTTAATTAATAAAAGTAATTAAAATTACTTAAGGTAAGTAATTAAATGATAGTTAATTAAATTGATTAATCAAAGGTTAATTAATTAATGTAAGTAATTAAGAGTTAATTAATTAATGAGTTAAATTAAATTAATTATTAATTATGTGAAATTAATCTTGCTTATGGATGATTAAATTATATTGAATACCTTTGATTGTTATTAACTCTGGTATGTACTTTGTAATGTTCTGTGATATGAAATGTTTTGTTTGAACTATGATAAATATGAGTTATTTATCTGTAATGGAATTGTTATAGGAATATGACATTCTGAAGTTAAATTGAATTGTTTAAACTTGAACAACTTGGCTTAAAAAGATGGTATTGAATTCGAAGAGACCGGGATCGGATATCAGCGATATCCGGAACCACTTCGATTTGTAATCTATAATTCTTTAGATTTGATATGTGAAATCAATAGGCCGGTTTGAAATAATATGGACCATTTAAACTAAGTTGGATACTTAGATATTGTTTTGTGAAATAACTGTTGACTATATAAGTTGTTTACTTGTGGTAAAGTACGAGTTACCCCGGGTTTATATAAGTTCTATGAATTGAAATTTCATGTTAGATGCGTTTACTCACGCTGGTTTCCAGCCTGACCCGGGTGTTACTTTGATGTAATGCTCGGGTCAGACCGAGTATTACAGACTTTCAGGTAAGGACGTTTGGGAGTTCAGGAGACGAGCTGGATGGCAGGAACGTATGGAGTGTTTCTACTATGATATATTATTGTATATCTGAGGCTTGATAATTATGTATATCCAGTGTTTGTATAAATATGTAACTCTGATGTATTAAAATGTAATCGACAGATATAATATTGTTTTGTAAAACTGTTATCATTTATTATTATATTTTATCCGCTGCGAATGTGAGATGTTGATGTTTCTTCTTCTTCTTCTTCTTCTTCTGTTTCTTTCTTCTATCTCTTTCTTTTTCTTCTAACTATCTTGAAATTTCGGGTTCGGAATTTCCGGGTCGTTACACTTGGTATCAGAGCTGAAGGTTAAGCGAGAACCTTGGCTCTGTTGGGATTACTCGTTAAGGATAGGGACAATGGTACCCTAGAACGAGTTGAGTGTATATATATATATGAGAGCGTAATTGTTATTTTCTTATATAAGGATTTTAAATGATTTTATATAAGAATATATTTTGATATATAAAATGATATTTCTTTCTAATAAATATTAAGGTAATTGGTTGTTAAAATATTGGAATTAAATTAAGTGGTAATAGAAATAAAGCCAAATTAAAATTGAATAAAGATAAGTTTGAACTGAATTCAAACTAAAATTAAAATCTTGAATTTGTAGAAATGTTATCAAGAATAAAGGTAATAATGAATTGGTTTCCAGATATGATAATCTTGGTTATTATCATAAATGGTAATTGTGTTTAATAATGAATGTTGTTAATGATTTAGCAAAATGAAATGTTTAGGGAAGTAAACATTTAAGTGAGTATAACTTATAAATTGGAATTGAAGATAATTTAAAATTGTGAAGTTTTAAATCTAAGTCCAGAAAACTTGAGATTGTTTTAAAGAAATTTGTTTTGAAATTAAAAACCAAGAATGGTTTAAAATTTAAGGTATAACTTGGTGTGTTAAGGAAATAAACATGTATATTTGAAATAAACTCTAAGTGTTGAGTTTTAAAATTTTCCTGGGAATGTGATGTGAAAACCCCAAGTGAATTAAGTTTTTAAACTTAAAGGGGAAAGATTATTAATCTGAAGTTTAAAATTTGAATGGAATTCAAATTTTGTAAAATTGACCGGATTAAGTAAATTTAATTTAACTTGGAGGAAGTTAAATAAGTTTGAATGAGTAACTTGAATTGGAAATTTCAAGATGAAATTTAAATTTAACTTGGGTAGTTAAATGGTTAATTTAAATGGGAGTTATGAGTGATCTCAAAATGGGTTTGAGATCTGGAAATTGAAAATGGATAATAAATTAGAATCTAAAGATTAAATTGTTTTTGAATTCTTATTTGAACTTTGTAATAAGTTAAGTAAAGATAATTTTAAAATAGAATTTTGAAATTTGAATTCAGAATTAAATGGTTTAAAGATTTAATTTGTTAAAATTAAAAATAAAGGTTGATTTGATTTTAAAGTAAAGGTTAATTTGATTTAAAGGATTAAATCAACATTTAAAATATTTAACTCGAATTTATATTATTCGAGATAGTTTAAAATTGAGATTTAAATTGAATTAGTTCAAATTGAATTTGATTTGAATAAATGGGAATTGTGATTTAAGATGGATAAGTTTAAAATTCAAATGGAAAATTTGAATTGAATTAATTTAAAGTGAAATTGAAGTTGAATAATTTTAAAAATCAAATGGAATTTGATTTGAATTTGGAAAGAAATTAATGTTAATTCAACTTGAATTGGGATTAAATCAATTTCAATGGAAATTGAAGTATTGAGTCAATTTAAATGGAAGGGGAAATTTAAATTGAATTGATGGGAAATTAAACAGTTTGGCTCTGATTTATTTTCAAAATAAATTATTTTAATACAAATATATTTTTCCAAACTATTTACTATATAATCTTTCTTCTTAAACCACAAACTATCTTATACTTATTTTACAATTATTTTGGAACTATTTAACTATTTTGAAACTATCTTATAAACTAATTACTATTTTTCAGTTACTTATATCTAATCACTATTTTAAAAACTATTTTGCAATTATCTAACTATTTTATACCTACTTAACTATTTTACAACTATTTTACAAACTAATAACTATTTTTCAACTACTTATCTATTTTAAAACCTTTTCAAGCTATTTTTAAATTTAAATTGGTCAGAGTTCAAACTGTTTGTAATTGAAGTAATAACTCAATGGTAAATGGAAGCAATTGAGAATAAGAGAATAGAATTAAAGGAAATGTGGATAGAAAGGAGAAATTGATTTAGCTAATAATCAATAAAGATAAATACGAAGGATGTACGTATATTATTCTATTCGCATAGTGATTTGATCCAGATTCGAACACAGAATTTCGAGATAATATTATCGATCCGAGTTAGGATTTTTCGCTCGATTTTCGACGGCGAACCTGGATATGGATTGTTGATTGGTTCTGGATATTCTCTATCATAGCTACGACTATGCAAGGAGAATGACGGATTCTGGTCAAGAAACCAGATCTGAGTCCGCACTAGGAAGTCGGGTGGACGATACTAGTTCGGAAGTGAAATTGTGTGATCGATTGAGTGATCAGATTGATATTGTGTACGGATGATATGTGTACATCGTACGAGTTTGAATAAAATTGATATTGAAGTTTGTGGATAAGAATTGTAAAATGGTTTTGAAATGAAAAGTATATTGGTGAAATATAATGGAATTGGATATTTCTTTGGTTAAAATTTACTTTATGGAAGTAAGTAAAGGGTAAATAACTTTATAAAGAAATCAAACTTGAATATTTGATTTGGTAATAAATAAAGTTATATTTTATAATATGATAAACTTCCCATATTGGATCTAGCCAGAATAAAAAGGGTTTTGGAAGTATTTGAAGTATAAAAAGAGGTTTTATACAAGTTTGAAATAATCCAAAGATTTTCAAAGTTATATATATATATATATATATAAAGGATTTTATGGGAATGATTTTGGAAAAGGTTTTTGGAACCTATGGATTTTGGAAAGGGCTTTTGATTTTTGAGAAATCAATTTTGGATTTTGGAAAGCCTAGTTTGAGAATTATCGATTTTTGTAATCGATTTTGTGTAAAGAAGATTTTGATAAATCATAAAGGGTATGATTTGAAGATACTATAAGTATATAGTATAAAGTGTTTTGTGAATAGCTCTGGGGAAAAAGGCGCTTCCTTGAAATGAACTTCTCAGGAGTACCACAGGGTGGTACTGCCTTGAGCCCCAAGGGGGGTTTCTAAAGTTAATCCTGTGAGGAGTCCGGAATAAACTAGTTCCTGAGGATTATTTGTGTAGCGAAAGTCGAGGGGCTGGTGCCCACAGAGGCATTTGAGTTATGCTGTGACGACAGTTTAACTCGATGTCACTGCGATCTACTGCAGACCATAGCGAAAGTCATGTGTGCCGCTGAGAGCCAACTGTCTACGTTTGATTTTATATCGGTAGACTGTGACACTATGGTAACATAGCGAAAGTCGTTTGTGCCGCTGAGAGCCAACTGTCTACGTTTGATTTTATATCGGTAGACTGTGACACTATGGTAACATAGCGAAAGTCGTTTGTGCCGCTGAGAGCCAACTGTCTACGTTTGATTTTATATCGGTAGACTGCGACCTATGTGGGAGAAGTTTCATTTTACAGCGAAATCGTGTGTGCCGCTGAGAGCCAACAGTTACATGGACTTTTGCTGCGATGGCAACGTAACCCTGGAATGTAACTGCGATCTGTTGTGGGTTCCATGCTGTTATCAGTTACATGGACTTTTGCTGCGATGGCAACGTAACCCGTGATGTAACTGTGACCATGGATGGGAGTGATGATTTCCAGAGCATTCTCACCAAAGATATTTCCTCGATTTCAAAAATGTTTTCGATATTTTCAATAAAATTATTTTTCAAATATTTTCACTGGGTGTTGAAAACGGGTTTACCGAGTACTTATAGATTTTCAGTCTTACGCCTGATCAACGTATGACCGAATTTCTGTGAGAACGAGGATGAACTTGTTAAAACATCGAGTTATAAAAGTATTTTAAAAAAAACTATTTTTGTAATACTATATAGATTTTAAAGTGTTTTAAAAATGAACAAAAGATAATTTTTCTAATTTTAAGTATTAATTAAAATTCTGGCTTCGTTACTTTTCGAGGACGAAAAGATTCTAAGGGGGGAGGAATGTGATAACCCTGATTTTTGGACATCTGTTAATTGGTAATTAACAGGATTAAAATTATTAAAACACTGGTTTGTATGTTAAACAAATAAAAATTCTGGAAAATATCTGGATGTATATAAATGGATTTGCAAATATATAATAATTTTCCAAAGCTATTTAATGTGAATTCTATATTTTATCAAAACATAAGATAAACATTTATTTAAAAATATGATAATTAGAAATAAGATTTAATAAAGAGGTTTAATATACTTTCTTTTATATTTGAAATAAACATAGATAGTATATAAAATATATATATATATATATATTTATATATATATATATATATAAACATAATACATATATAACCATATTAATTTAAAAACATGAGCAATTAATAAAATAAAGAGTTTAAACCATTTGTAAGGTAATAATACATGTATTTGACATTTGTAAGCTCAATATAACTTGAAATAACAAGTGGCAAAACATTTTTTCTTTTAATTGAAAAGTATATATTAAAGTGTTTAGGGAGAAACCTGGTTATTTTCATTTCTAAATCATTTTTCTCTCAAAGCAAACCCAAAAGAAAAATCAAAATTTAAAACAACTTTAGCTCTTTCAAAAATTCAATCTAAAGCAAATAACAAATTCAGATTCAACCCAATATAAATCAAATAGCAGTTTCAATGATCAAAAGCAAGCAAAGTAGATTCGAATTCATCTCAACTAAATCAAGATTCCAGATCAGTTTAAGCTCAACTAAGAAGATCAAATCAACATCTGGTTTCTGACCAAAATCAATGTCGTTTCTCTGTAAATCAGTATACAGGTGAGTAAAATACCCTTCAAATTTTCGAAATTTGGATGTAAAAGTTGCTTGCATGTACCTATTTCTGTAAGATTTTTGTTTACATATTATAATTCAACTGTGCATGCTTGAAATTTGTAAATGATGCTTCTCTGTATTTTTAAGTTATAGAGTAAATGTAAACACATGGTTCAAAATTTCCATTTCAAATCACTATTGAGTTTGAACCTTCAATGCAGAAGGTTTATTTAAAACATGAATTAAGGTCTAAATTGTTATTCAAAAAGAAATGGTTTGAAAATCTTCTGAATCAGGAAGTTACAGTGAAAATTTCAATAACATGATAAAAACAAGTATTGAATTTTGTTGATTAAATTTTACATTTGGAATCAACTTGGTATAACATGATTTTTAAACTGAAAAAAAATCAGGATTTTTAGTTAGGTTATGGTGGAGTATTTCGGTGATGACCTAAAAATAGTTTCTGGGTAAATACTGGTGACTGGGTCGATTCTAGGGGTTGAGCTTTGGATTGAAGTTGTAATGGAGGTGGATTAACTCGAGAAAAATAGTGGAAGTGGAAATCATTCATTGAGGAATTGGGATTTAGGGGAACTAGGGTTTTGCTCTGTGTTGTGATTGTGTTCGAAAATTTCGCGACTGGAAATGTTAGAGTGGATCGAGTTGCGAACGGTTTTGGGAGCAGAAGCGTGGAGGCTTTGCGATGATGGGGCCGTGATTTCGTGGAGAACAATGGTCGGCATCAAGGGGTTGATGGGATTTTCAGGCGAAGTGTTGTACTGGCTGATGGGTTCGAGCAATCATATTTTGATTGCGCTCGTGTAAGTAAGGATGGAGGGCCGGAGTTGGGTCGTTGGTCGAAGTGGAGTTTGCGCGCGGTGTCACAGGTGGTGGCGGAAGTGTCGGCGCGACGTGCACATGCACGTGTCAGTGCTCATGCCAGTATAGTGTTGGTTAGGGGTGACTCGAAGCAACGTTCGAACGAAAGGGTTTCTGGCTCGTGATTTTCTCCAGGGTGATGCTGCAGTGATTCGTGCCGGGAAATATTCGAGAAAGCAAAGGTTGAATTCGGGTTCACTGAGTTTTGTCTCGGGTTCACTGGGTTTTGTCTCGGGTCTATTGGGTAGTAAGTCTCGTCTTGAATCTCTTGGTAACCAAATTTCTGAACTAAGATAAACTGAATAGTTTTGTAAAAGTAAACGAATTCAGTTTCCCAGTTCAAAAGAAAGTACAAAATTTAAAGACAAAGTAAAATAGTTTTAAGGTTAAAGTGTTTGCAAAGTTTAAAAAAAAAAAGTAATATGTTAACAAGTCCTTTGAAAAGTTATTATTAGTTTTGAAGGGAGTGTTGGGCCAAGTTAGAAATAATACTTAAAGAATTGGAGTTAATCAAGTTTGAATATGTAAATAATGGATGGTTAATTATTTAGTGTATAAGATTAAAGAAATAACCGAATGTAATTAGAGGTTAATAAAGGAATGTAATTAGTTAAAGATAATTAACTAATAAAAGTGATTTAGGGTTAATTAATTTAACTTAAGTAATTATGGAATAATCACTTGATGAAAAGTAATATAATGGGAGCAATTAGTTAAAGATCATTAATTAATGTAAGTAATTATTAATTAATGAGAATAATTAAGGGTTAATTAATGGTTAAAGGATAATTAAATTATGTAATTAATTAGAGATTTAATTACTTAATGTAATGATTTATTAATTAATGTAATTAATTAAAGGATTAGTTAATTAATAAAAGTAATTAAAATTACTTAAGGTAAGTAATTAAATGATAGTTAATTAAATTGATTAATCAAAGGTTAATTAATTAATGTAAGTAATTAAGAGTTAATTAATTAATGAGTTAAATTAAATTAATTATTAATTATGTGAAATTAATCTTGCTTATGGATGATTAAATTATATTGAATACCTTTGATTGTTATTAACTCTGGTATGTACTTTGTAATGTTCTGTGATATGAAATGTTTTGTTTGAACTATGATAAATATGAGTTATTTATCTGTAATGGAATTGTTATAGGAATATGACATTCTGAAGTTAAATTGAATTGTTTAAACTTGAACAACTTGGCTTAAAAAGATGGTATTGAATTCGAAGAGACCGGGATCGGATATCAGCGATATCCGGAACCACTTCGATTTGTAATCTATAATTCTTTAGATTTGATATGTGAAATCAATAGGCCGGTTTGAAATAATATGGACCATTTAAACTAAGTTGGATACTTAGATATTGTTTTGTGAAATAAGTGTTGACTATATAAGTTGTTTACTTGTGGTAAAGTACGAGTTACCCCGGGTTTATATAAGTTCTATGAATTGAAATTTCATGTTAGATGCGTTTACTCACGCTGGTTTCCAGCCTGACCCGGGTGTTACTTTGATGTAATGCTCGGGTCAGACCGAGTATTACAGACTTTCAGGTAAGGACGTTTGGGAGTTCAGGAGACGAGCTGGATGGCAGGAACGTATGGAGTGTTTCTACTATGATATATTATTGTATATCTGAGGCTTGATAATTATGTATATCCAGTGTTTGTATAAATATGTAACTCTGATGTATTAAAATGTAATCGACAGATATAATATTGTTTTGTAAAACTGTTATCATTTATTATTATATTTTATCCGCTGCGAATGTGAGATGTTGATGTTTCTTCTTCTTCTTCTTCTTCTTCTTCTTCTGTTTCTTTCTTCTATCTCTTTCTTTTTCTTCTAACTATCTGGAAATTTCGGGTTCGGAATTTCCGGGTCGTTACACACTTGCTTAACTTAAATATTTACGAACAAACTGTAGATCTTCACTAGGAAATTGTCACAAAAGGGTTCAATCGAACAAGTCCAAGAGCTAACCGACAAAGTGAACGCAAGCGTTTCATACCACTCGTTTTACTAAGTCGTTTAAGTCGATTTCTCATTCGAGTGAAGTAAAGGCTTGTATATATTAGTAGATTGGAAACCGGTTTGAGAAAACGAACTTTTGATATTTAAAATAGTGTTGAAATCGATTTGATGAAAGAGTTTTGATGTTTACTATTAGTATTAAAACCTTCATATCTTTAAAGTGACAAGTCATAAAACGATTGTTGGAACAATCTATCACAAAAATTCACATTCGAAGACGTGAACAAAATCCAAGGAAATCAGCTCAAAATGCATCAAAGTGGAAGTTCTGTTGAATGCTTTTAAAATAAGATCACCTACGAAGGGGTGTACGGGGTTCAACTTAGTGAAGCCAAGCTGGTCAAGCGACCTAAGGAAAAGTAGGTCATACGACCTAAGGGAAGACTGCTGTACGACCTAGCAGAAGAACAAGTCGAACGACTTAGGGGAAACAGGTCAAACGACCTAAGTGCTAAATCATGTGCGACCTAACGAAGTGCGCGACCTAACAGTGTGGCGCGACCTAATAATGAGGCGCGACCTAAGGCCTTACGACCTAAGGGAAACAAGGTCTTGCGACCTAACACCAAAGTTCCGATCGACCTAACGATCTGAAGTGTCGAGCGACCTAAGGGTTAACTCGCGAGCGACCTAACTCATAGCTGAGCTAAACAGTGAAACGACAAAACAGGGGCGAGCGACCTAACAGAGGTACGCGACTTAAGGTGGTTCGCGACCTAAGGGTACACGACCTAACGTGGTTCGCGACCTAAGGGGTACGCGACCTAAAACTCGCGACCTAAGGGCACGCGACCTAAAACTCACGACCTAAGGAAACGCGACCTAAAACTCACGACCTAAGACTCACGACTTAAAACTCACGACCTAAAGGCTCACGACCTAAAGACTCACGACCTAAGGCGAACGACCTAAACAAGCAAGCCGAGCGACCTAAGGAAGTGTTCGACCTAAGGAAGTGTGCGACCTAAAAGTGGCGACCTATGGCCAAAACGAATTAAGGTCGAAAACGACCTAAGCTTTGTGTGACTTTTCAACAGCAAACGACCTAGCCCTTAACTCGCGTACGACCTAGCGAAGGCCAGAACGAGAAATGACCCTCCTATTTCTACTCTAATTCCATAAGGAATTTTTTTTTAAAAGAGGATGTATAAATATATAGATATATCATCCATTGCAAATATAATTCTCAGGGTCAATATCTTTCTCCAATAAACCAAAATATATCCAGGATCACAATAATCAACCAATATAAATATATCAGTACATTCACAAAGATAAGCACATACATGTGATGATGTATATGCCTCTCTTGTTTGAATCAGAGTTCTGGAAAACAAGAGGATATTGGATTGCGGATTTTTTTTTTTCAAACAATCCACTGGAAATCTATACATTAGTCTGTTTATCCTAACTAAGAAGTGATCAAGTAATAATCAGTAGAAAGCAAGCTTTTAAATATAGATGTTTGTGTTAAGTTCTGACTAGTGACAAAATCAAGCTAAAAAGAAGTGGATCCTAAGTGAACACAAGCAACATCTAGGCGTAATGGAAACGCGCCTAACTTATACACGAGAAGTCACGAGTTCGAGTACTATGCTGGTTGGTTCAAACACAATTTTTGTTTTTTTTTTCCATTTTTCTTCTGTACAGTTTGGAACTTATTATCTACCTATACCTGCTCATATCTACCTATATTTTATTTTTGCCTATATTCTATCATACAAAACAATAATTCTTGCTTAATTATTTTTGAAACCTATCCCTGCAACCTGGAAGGCTTCATGATTGATGCAAATTAAGAGTCTGGTTCTTGGGTTTTGAGGATGATAGAAGTGTTTATCATTATTCATGTTTATATTTCTTCTTATAAGATCTGTCTGGCATTTAAAATGCATTTGGTTAAAATCTGAGTGAAATTCAGATTCCTATTACAAGTGCAAAGGAAAAGGTGTGTTGATATTTGCACAAAACATGTTTATGTGCATATATAACTGCAACTATTTGAATCTGGCTTCCATCTACCTTATTACAGATCCTTTCTTTAATTAAAAATAGGACATGAAACATTTGTATGGAACAAGTTTAATTATAGGAACCTTGCATCCATATAAAACATTCAACCTATGCCTATTTCTTTTGTATACATATGCCATATTAGAAAATATAACCATTTAAATTTTCTGAGAATCAACTATCCAGATATTCCAAACTTAAATCCATTCTAAAAATTCATGATTGACTAATGCATTTATAAAATGTAATCATTCAATTTAACATAGTGTTCTTGCTAAATCCACTTACAAGATTTGATTAAAATTCTTTTTTAAACATAACAGATATTCAACTTAGTTCATAGTTTCCAGATATAAGTCAACAAAATACCTAACAAAATAACCATCCAATATTCAACACTTAATACAAGTAGCAATTCAAATTGTCAATACATGCAGATTTCAACATTTAGGCTCTTATCTAACTAAGTTTAGCATGCTATATCTTCTTCTCAAAGCCTTGCTCCTACTCCTACTTAGTTGCTGCAATCCCTGAAAAAGCATTTGAAACTGCCTCATTTTAAATGAGACACCCCAGATGCCATTAGCACACTAGGGTCAGACACATGTCTGGTATGAGAAAATTCACAAGAGCAATTTGTTAATTAGGTTAAAATCAAGTTAAGTACATATACATAAGGTTCTGTCCTTTGGAATCAGGTAAATACTTGTGTGCATGCTCTGTGTCATTGTGCATGTGCACACTTTAATTTTCTTTCCAGAGACTACACATATGAACCTGACACATATATTCAAGCATACAACTCAATCATAGACAAACAATCATTCATACCAAACAGGAAAATAACTAATATGAGTTAAATCATTTATTCAATTCTCATATTTCAAATCTGGGAAAAACTCTAGTTTTCTCCTCTTCTCAAGTATTATTCCCTTGGTATATTTATCTATCCTTGGTCTCATCTGCAATATTTATGAATCAATGGACACACTGTAATGAACTAATTCACTCCATTACACAAAGATCTCAGGACTTAAACAAGCCATGTGTCAACTTATGTTACTCAAGCACACAAGTCATTCCTGCAGTGTTCTTGACCCCAATTTCCTAATCAGGTTTAAGTTAATAATAACTCTTTTGATTTTTCATGACAAAACCATTCAGTGAATCATTTCATTAGCTAGAAACATCCATAACATGGCATCTCATATTATCCATGACCATACAGAGGCAAACAAGCAAACAACCATTGGTGATTATAAAATAAGGTTCTGTATATACATATATTCATCCTGGTATTTTAAAAGGAGTTTAGGCAACTAACATTGGCTTATGGTTTCTGAGAGAATTTTTCTTTTGCAAACATTTGTGCTTGAGTTAACCTCAGGATGACCTGGTTTCACTGAATCACAAAATTTTGTTTGCTTTGCATTTTATTGAATCAGGAGCATCAGCACATAGGCAACCCTATTGCACCCCTGATTCCTTTCTATTTCAAGCCTCAGCACTTATACATGAGTATATTGCAGCTCAAGTTTATCTACATTTTTCTGGGTTGAGCCAAAACCAATACTACTTGCCTATTCTCAACATTTCATTTTCTGGGTATTTGTTTATATCCCTAAACATTAACATAACAGAGATCTGAGTGTATAAAACAGATATGTATACTAACAACACCTAAAACTTTGTTATAATAAAAAAAGTGATCAACCAAAGAGAATCCAAACATTTTCAGATTTAAATTCACAGATAAGCATTTATATATGAAAATACTCTTTTAAGAAAATACTTATAACTGGCTGCCTACATTAGGACTTATTGCCTTAGATTTTTGAGTGAGTTTTCTCACCTAGCTCTCTTCTTTGTTTCCTTAATTAATTGATGAGCTTCTGCCCTTAACCTCAAGCTCTCTTCCTTCCCTTGTCTTATGATTTCTATGGTGTTGTTTTTCTTTTCTTTTTTTTTCCTTTTCTGAGGAGAAGAGGAGGCTGCTGCATATACATGTATATATACAGGGTCTTTCTTAGGGTTTTGGGTATTGGCCAAAGCCATTTTTGCCCACCAGAAAAATCATGTTATCTGCATTTTAAACCCAAAGTTTTACCCCTTCCCGGCTCAATTTGGGTGAAGAGAAAAGTGGTTACATTTTTCTTTCAGAAATTTTGCTTTTCAGAAAAATACTTTTCCCCCTTGTCTACAATCATGCTAAAAATGTGACTTGGTTTTGTTATTTATTAAATACTCTTTTCTAATTCTGCCTATACCAAGCACTTCCCTGTTTTATCTTATTTTTTCCTATTTTTAGCTTTCATGCAAATGGTATGTACTTCCTTCATTTATTTATAAGAGGATTAGTTCTTTTTATATCTTCATTCTTTTTATTTCTGCTTATATTAAAATATGTCTGTATATTTTATTTCACTAGTTTAAACTCTAGTATTTTATTAACACATATATATATTTATATAAGTCTTACTGAAATAATTTGTACACCCACCTATATATATTCATACATCATTCTATACTGACACACACATGCACATGTACACTCAAAATATTCAGTAGCATTCATATATACATTTACTCATGCATACTACTTTTAAGAATTTAATCTACATATATATATACATATATATATATATATATATATTTCCATACACATCAATATGTATGTATTCTTGGAGTTCAGGGTTTTAGCTTATATTCATGTGCATTTCCTGTGCACACATGTACACACACTGATACACTATCAAGCTATATCAATTCCTCCTTCAAAATTTATTTAAAAATTATTTTAAATTCATTTATATTTTTCAGAATGAATTCCTAAAATCTTGGGTCATTACATACACCCCTCCTTTTAGAAATTGTGTCCCACAATTTTCCTAAGCTTAAAATAAATTTTAAACTTAATTCAGAGAACAAGTATATTCTCTACCAAATAGATTCTTAGTTCTATACTAACTAAAAATATATTCATCCAAAATAAAGAAAACAATCAAAAATCAGAATTACCTTAATATGAAAATAGCTTAGGATAATTCATCCTAACTTTGTCTTCTAATTCCCATGTGCAATCACTAGGATCTAGACTCCACTGTACCTTCACAAGTTTCAGAGATTTATTCCTCAACTTCATCACATCTTTTGCCAAAATTCCCACTGGATCCTTTTCATAAATCAAATTAGGATTTGTCTGCACTTGGGTTGGGGTTTCAAGAATTTCTGCCTTGTCATGGACCCACCTTCTCAATTGTGATACATGAAAAACATCATGTATACCTTGCATGTTTTCTGGTAACTCCAACTTATATGCCAAGGGACCAATTCTCTCCAGAATTTTATATGGTCCAATATATCTTGGGGTTAATTTGCCTTGTTTTCCAAACCTCAGCACATTTTTCATGGGTGAGATTTTGATGAAAACAAAATTTCCCACTTCATATTCTACCTGCCTCCTTCTCATGTCTGCAAATTTCTTTTGTCTATCTTGAGCTGCTGTCATTCTTCTTCTTATCAACTCAATTTTCTCCTTGGTTTCTTGTATGTACTCAGGTCCTAAAATAGACCTTTCTCCTGCTTCTACCCAGCAAACAGGTGACAAACAGGGTTTACCATATAAGGCTTCAAATGGAGCCATTCCTATGGTGCTTTGGTAGCTGTTGTTGTATGTAAATTCAACTAGATGAAGATAATCTTCCCAGTTGCCCCCAAAATCCAGTATACATGCCCTCAACATGTCCTCCAAAACTTTGTTTACCACCTCAGTCTGCCCATCTGATTGAGGATGGTAGGCAGTACTTAAACATAGTTCACTTCCCATTGCTTCTTGAAAGCTTCTCCAGAATTTTGAAGTGAAGATGGTATCCCTATCACTCACAATGGTTTTGGGAATGCCATGTAACCTTACCACTTCTTTTATAAAAATTTGAGCTAGTTTTGGTGCTGTTCTTTCTGACTTGACTGGGATGAAGTGTGCTACCTTGGTTAGCCTATCAACTATCACCCATATGCTTGTATTACCTCTCTTAGATCTAGGCAGTCCATCTATGAAGTCCATAGATATGTCTTCCCACTTCCACTGTGGTACACTAAGAGGTTGCATCAACCCTGATGGTCTTTGAGTTTCAGCCTTGACTTGTTGGCAAGTCATACACTTGGCAATGTACTTGGCTATATCAGATTTCATCCCCTTCCACCAGAAGTCTCTTTTCAAATTTTGGTACATTTTTGTGTTACCTGGGTGTATGGAGTATTTACTTCTGTGATATTCATTCAATATCTCCTTCTTCAACTCTATGTCCTCTGGTACACACCTCCTATTCTGGTACCTCACATAACCATCTTTATCAATGTGGTGATTCATTACTTCCTCCCCTCTTGAGAGGAGCATTCTCTTCTCTAATAAGTGAGCATCTTGTTCTTGCATTTTTCCTACCTTCAGAATTAAATCTGGTTGAAGTGTCATTAAGCTTAACTTCCCTTTATCTTCTTGTGCATCATGCATCTGCACACAACCATTCTCCTCAATATCTAACTCAGTTAGCAAAGACAAATCTTTAAATTCTTCTATCATCATCATAGCCAATTTAGCATGCTGTCTACTTAGAGCATCTGCAACTTTGTTTGCTTTGCCTGGTGTATAGAGTATGTCAAAGTCATAGGCAGCTAAGAACTCCACCCATCTATGTTGCCTCATGTTCAAATCTTTTTGTGAAAACAAATATTTTAGAGACTTGTGGTCAGTGTAGAGTTCAAACTTAGTACCTAACAAATAATGTCTCCAAAGTTTTAAAGCATATATCACAGCTGCTAATTCGAGATCATGTGTGGCATACCTTACTTCATGGGGTTTAAGTTGTCTGGATGCATATGCAATGACTTGGCCTTGTTGCATCAACACTGCACCCAAGCCAAATCCACTAGCATCAGTGTATACCACTAATTCTTCATTTCCATGTGGTACCTTTAGAATTGGAGCATTCACCAATGCCTCCTTCAACTGTTCAAAAGACTTTTCACATTTTTCTGACCAAACAAAAGCTTGGTTCTTCCTGGTTAGGTTAGTGAGTGGTGTAGAAATTTTTGAAAAATCTTTTATAAACCTTCTATAATACCCTGCCATCCCCATAAATGATCTCACTTCACTCACAGTGCTTGGCCTCTTCCATTCTTGAATAGCCACTACTTTATTGGGGTTCACAGAAATTCCTTTGGCAGATATAACATGGCCAAGAAAATGTACTTCCTCTTTCCAAAACACACATTTTGAAAATTTTGCCTTTAAATCTTTTTCCCTTAATCTAGACAAAACCAGGTGCAAATGATGCTTATGTTCTTCCACTGTCTTGGAATAAATCAAAATGTCATCTATGAAAATAAGCACAAACTTGTCTAAACAATCTCTAAAGGTTCTGTTCATTAAATCTACAAAGTAAGATGGTGCATTGGTCAAGCCAAATGGCATAACCAAAAATTCATACAACCCATACCTAGTGTTAAAGGCAGTGTACTTGATGCTTGATTCTTCCACCTTCATTTGATGAAAACCAGATGCTAAGTCAAGTCTAGAAAATACTTTTGCCCCTGCTAATTGATCAAAAAGATCATCTATTCTTGGCAATGGGTATTTATTTTTAATAGTTACTTTGTTTAATTCTCTATAATCTATGCAGAGTCTTAAAGAGCCATCTTGCTTCTTAACAAATACCACTGGTGCTCCCCAGCAAGAATTACTTGGTCTTATAAAACCCTTTTCTTCCAATTCTTCTAACTGTTTCTATAATTCTTTTAGTTCATTTGGCCCCATTCTAGTTGGCTTTTTAATCACTGGGCTTGCTCCTGGAACTAGATTGATCTGGAATTCTACTGGTCTATGGTGTGGAATACCCTTGACCTCACCAAACACATCCAAATATTCATTGACTATGGGAATTTCTTCAATGGTTAGTTCACTGAAATCTTTTTCTGAGTCAACTAAATGATATAGTTTTCCTTCCTTAGCTACCTCACATAAAACTGTGATTCTCTGGCCTCTAGAATTTTGCAATGATATGGTGGATGAGTCTAAATTAATTATGGCTTTAAATTGCTTTAACCAGTCTACCCCCAATATAACACCTATATTTGGGTAATTCAAAACATATAAATTGGAAATAAAAATATTTCCTCCTATGTTTAATTCCACATCCACACAAATCATATTTAAAACACTAGAACTCCCCAATGGACTGTGTATATGCAATGGGGTTTCAACCAATATGCAATTCAGTTTTAGCATTTTAACCAATTCATAAGAAATTAAAGAGTGAGTTGCCCCAGTATCATATACTACTGCTATGGGTATGGTACAAATAAGTAATGTACCTTCCACTTGGCTATGGTTTACAGTGTTACTCTCCACTGTGGCTTTGCCTTTCCCTTCCAAATTTGCCAATTTGCCTTGCTGTTTATACTCAGGACAATTCCTCTTCATATGCCCCTCTTTCCCACATAGATAGCATTTGAAAGCTCCTCCTTTCAATTCTGGACATCTTAGTTTGATATGCCCTTCCTTTCCACACTGATGGCACACAATTTTCTTCTTGTCTTCCTTAGCTTTGACATCTCCAGTGCTTTTGTTACCAGCCTCTTCTTTCTTCTTATCATAAGGGTGATACCTCCCCTTACCTTTCTTGTTATTATTGCTCTTAAAATTTCTGAACTTCTCCCTTTCCTTGTCATGCTGCTCCAACCTCAAAGCTAAGTCTATCACATGATCAAAAGTCTTGTCTGCATAGGGTAACATGGCTCTGCTAAGTCCTGGGTTCAGACCTTTTATGTACCTATCATTTTTGGATGCCTCATCTGCCACAAGCATTGCTCCATATGTGGAAAGCCCCTCAAACTTTTGAGTGTATTCTGTGACAGTCATGGTTCCTTGTCTAAGTCTAATGAATTCTTCTAGCAAGGTAGTCTTTGCTGATGCTGGTACAAACCTTGCTTCCAACATCTCTTTGAATTGATTCCAAGTGATTTCATTCTCATTCCTTCCTGCTATGATTACTTCCCACCAGCCTAAAGCTACTCCTTTTAGCTGTCTTGAAGCCACTTGCCTCTTTCTTTGATCATCAAGTTGCATGTCATTGAAAATTCTTTCCAATGTTCTCAACCATGTTTGAATTTCCATGATACTCTCTGTCCCTTCAAAGCTTTTGCCTCCTAAATGAGTATATGTCTTAAGTAATTTTGAGAGTTCTTCATAGGGATTTTCTTGCCTTTGTCCTGCCCCATCCCTAAATGCTCTCACCAAGTCTTGCAGATTGACCATTGGTGGTGCATGGGAAGATCCTGCTCCCTGATTTGGTGGTCTCCCTACCATAGTTTGCTAATAATAATTTACATAGCTGGTTAGTTTGATTGGTAATTTGGTTGTTTCAGTGGGGTTTTTTTTTTTTTTTTTCACACTGAACACATTGTTATATATCTTACTTCTACTATGTTAAATAACATAGCTCTGATACCAACTGAAATGACCCTCCTATTTCTACTCTAATTCCATAAGGAATTTTTTTTTTAAAAGAGGATGTATAAATATATAGATATATCATCCATTGCAAATATAATTCTCAGGGTCAATATCTTTCTCCAATAAACCAAAATATATCCAGGATCACAATAATCAACCAATATAAATATATCAGTACATTCACAAAGATAAGCACATACATGTGATGATGTATATGCCTCTCTTGTTTGAATCAGAGTTCTGGAAAACAAGAGGATATTGGATTGCTGATTTTTTTTTTCAAACAATCCACTGGAAATCTATACATTAGTCTGTTTATCCTAACTAAGAAGTGATCAAGTAATAATCAGTAGAAAGCAAGCTTTTAAATATAGATGTTTGTGTTAAGTTCTGACTAGTGACAAAATCAAGCTAAAAAGAAGTGGATCCTAAGTGAACACAAGCAACATCTAGGCGTAATGGAAACGCGCCTAACTTATACACGAGAAGTCACGAGTTCGAGTACTATGCTGGTTGGTTCAAACACAATTTTTGTTTTTTTTTTCCATTTTTCTTCTGTACAGTTTGGAACTTATTATCTACCTATACCTGCTCATATCTACCTATATTTTATTTTTGCCTATATTCTATCATACAAAACAATAATTCTTGCTTAATTATTTTTGAAACCTATCCCTGCAACCTGGAAGGCTTCATGATTGATGCAAATTAAGAGTCTGGTTCTTGGGTTTTGAGGATGATAGAAGTGTTTATCATTATTCATGTTTATATTTCTTCTTATAAGATCTGTCTGGCATTTAAAATGCATTTGGTTAAAATCTGAGTGAAATTCAGATTCCTATTACAAGTGCAAAGTAAAAGGTGTGTTGATATTTGCACAAAACATGTTTATGTGCATATATAACTGCAACTATTTGAATCTGGCTTCCATCTACCTTATTACAGATCCTTTCTTTAATTAAAAATAGGACATGAAACATTTGTATGGAACAAGTTTAATTATAGGAACCTTGCATCCATATAAAACATTCAACCTATGCCTATTTCTTTTGTATACATATGCCATATTAGAAAATATAACCATTTAAATTTTCTGAGAATCAACTATCCAGATATTCCAAACTTAAATCCATTCTAAAAATTCATGATTGACTAATGCATTTATAAAATGTAATCATTCAATTTAACATAGTGTTCTTGCTAAATCCACTTACAAGATTTGATTAAAATTCTTTTTTAAACATAACAGATATTCAACTTAGTTCATAGTTTCCAGATATAAGTCAACAAAATACCTAACAAAATAACCATCCAATATTCAACACTTAATACAAGTAGCAATTCAAATTGTCAATACATGCAGATTTCAACATTTAGGCTCTTATCTAACTAAGTTTAGCATGCTATATCTTCTTCTCAAAGCCTTGCTCCTACTCCTACTTAGTTGCTGCAATCCCTGAAAAAGCATTTGAAACTGCCTCATTTTAAATGAGACACCCCAGATGCCATTAGCACACTAGGGTCAGACACATGTCTGGTATGAGAAAATTCACAAGAGCAATTTGTTAATTAGGTTAAAATCAAGTTAAGTACATATACATAAGGTCCTGTCCTTTGGAATCAGGTAAATACTTGTGTGCATGCTCTGTGTCATTGTGCATGTGCACACTTTAATTTTCTTTCCAGAGACTACACATATGAACCTGACACATATATTCAAGCATACAACTCAATCATAGACAAACAATCATTCATACCAAACAGGAAAATAACTAATATGAGTTAAATCATTTATTCAATTCTCATATTTCAAATCTGGGAAAAACTCTAGTTTTCTCCTCTTCTCAAGTATTATTCCCTTGGTATATTTATCTATCCTTGGTCTCATCTGCAATATTTATGAATCAATGGACACACTGTAATGAACTAATTCACTCCATTACACAAAGATCTCAGGACTTAAACAAGCCATGTGTCAACTTATGTTACTCAAGCACACAAGTCAATCCTGCAGTGTTCTTGACCCCAATTTCCTAATCAGGTTTAAGTTAATAATAACTCTTTTGATTTTTCATGACAAAACCATTCAGTGAATCATTTCATTAGCTAGAAACATCCATAACATGGCATCTCATATTATCCATGACCATACAGAGGCAAACAAGCAAACAACCATTGGTGATTATAAAATAAGGTTCTGTATATACATATATTCATCCTGGTATTTTAAAAGGAGTTTAGGCAACTAACATTGGCTTATGGTTTCTGAGAGAATTTTTCTTTTGCAAACATTTGTGCTTGAGTTAACCTCAGGATGACCTGGTTTCACTGAATCACAAAATTTTGTTTGCTTTGCATTTTATTGAATCAGGAGCATCAGCACATAGGCAACCCTATTGCACCCCTGATTCCTTTCTATTTCAAGCCTCAGCACTTATACATGAGTATATTGCAGCTCAAGTTTATCTACATTTTTCTGGGTTGAGCCAAAACCAATACTACTTGCCTATTCTCAACATTTCATTTTCTGGGTATTTGTTTATATCCCTAAACATTAACATAACAGAGATCTGAGTGTATAAAACAGATATGTATACTAACAACACCTAAAACTTTGTTATAATAAAACAAGTGATCAACCAAAGAGAATCCAAACATTTTCAGATTTAAATTCACAGATAAGCATTTATATATGAAAATACTCTTTTAAGAAAATACTTATAACTGGCTGCCTACATTAGGACTTATTGCCTTAGATTTTTGAGTGAGTTTTCTCACCTAGCTCTCTTCTTTGTTTCCTTAATTAATTGATGAGCTTCTGCCCTTAACCTCAAGCTCTCTTCCTTCCCTTGTCTTATGATTTCTATGGTGTTGTTTTTCTTTTCTTTTTTTTTCTTTTCTGAGGAGAAGAGGAGGCTGCTGCATATACATGTATATATACAGGGTCTTTCTTAGGGTTTTGGGTATTGGCCAAAGCCATTTTTGCCCACCAGAAAAATCATGTTATCTGCATTTTAAACCCAAATTTTTACCCCTTCCCGGCTCAATTTGGGTGAAGAGAAAAGTGGTTACATTTTTCTTTCAGAAATTTTGCTTTTCAGAAAAATACTTTTCCCCCTTGTCTACAATCATGCTAAAAATGTGACTTGGTTTTGTTATTTATTAAATACTCTTTTCTAATTCTGCCTATACCAAGCACTTCCCTGTTTTATCTTATTTTTTCCTATTTTTAGCTTTCATGCAAATGGTATGTACTTCCTTCATTTATTTATAAGAGGATTAGTTCTTTTTATATCTTCATTCTTTTTATTTCTGCTTATATTAAAATATGTCTGTATATTTTATTTCACTAGTTTAAACTCTAGTATTTTATTAACACATATATATATTTATATAAGTCTTACTGAAATAATTTGTACACCCACCTATATATATTCATACATCATTCTATACTGACACACACATGCACATGTACACTCAAAATATTCAGTAGCATTCATATATACATTTACTCATGCATACTACTTTTAAGAATTTAATCTACATATATATATATATACATATATATATATATATATATATTTCCATACACATCAATATGTATGTATTCTTGGAGTTCAGGGTTTTAGCTTATATTCATGTGCATTTCCTGTGCACACATGTACACACACTGATACACTATCAAGCTATATCAATTCCTCCTTCAAAATTTATTTAAAAATTATTTTAAATTCATTTATATTTTTCAGAATGAATTCCTAAAATCTTGGGTCATTACAGAACGACCTAGTGCCAGAAAAATCACCAAAACACCGAAAATTGAAGTTTTTCGCCAATCCAATCCAAACCAAATGCAAATGTTGATGCTAGAGTGATAGGGAATCATTCCCAACAGTCCAATGACTATTATAGGCAAGATGTGAGATCAAAAATCTCACCTTTTTACAGAATTTGATGAAGATGGAGATTGAAAGCAAGGAGAAGTAATCCAAAGCTTGAATCCACAATCTTCTACTTGAATTTGATGTTGAATCTCGGATTTGCAATAGAATTTGAGTTGGGAGTTTTAATTTCTTTTTCCCACCACCATTTTTGACAAAGCTTGAAGTTATTTGATGAAGTGATGAAGAGATGAGGGGGTTGGGCTGAGTTAGTGTGTGTTCAGCCCCAAACCAAAGTCCTAAGCCAAAAAGTGACGAAAATTTCACTATCTCCAAACATATCGAAGTTTACACTAAAAAAGATCGCAAATGTCATTTTGAACTCAATGGAAGTGGTCTCGAGTCCTAATTTGACTGTGTGCAAAAAGTAGCTTTTCGGGCTAACATCCGACTAACGATAAAATATTTAAATAAAATATTTAAATATAAAATCGATAGATATGCGGGTTGTTACATGAAAAATCCTGTTGACCAAACTACCGTTGGAAATCCATTGGAATGCGTTGGAATTTGCCGTTGGAAGCCGTTGGAAGCCGTTGGACGTAAATGACCAGCGTGCCGTTGGTCGCCGTTGGAAGCCGTTGGAAATCTGGGTATATTTTTTTAAATAAAACCAGCAGTGCTTGCTTCCAGCCACACACAACCACAATTATATCAAAACAGCTCCATTTCGAGCATATATATATAACAACTATATCAAAACATATCCAAACATATAGATATAACCAAATCATGCATATATTTCAACATAAACCAATATCCAAACATAACCAACATAAAAAAATCCAAACTAACATCCACAACCAAACCATCAGAATGTATCAAATCCAAATATACACAGATTCCATCAGAATGTATCAAATTCTCACCAACTCCAAAATATACATGCCAATAACAAAACATACCTAAATCACTCCGCACCAGAACCACCAGATGAAGGAGGCTGTCCATACTGTGCGATGAACTCCACCATACGCCGGTTCATCTCCTCCATCCTTGCTTCATGCAGCAAATTGCATTCCCGCATCTCGGCAAGCTCGGCTCGTAGCTGCGCAATCTCTTCCTTATCTTGAGCCTTTTGATATTCTCTTTGGGCTGTCTGAGCCTGTAAACAAATTTAAATTATCAACTACACTAAAAAAATTAGTATTAAAATAATTGCAAATTAACTAACCTATATATATTCACTAACAAAATCCTAAAACAAACTACGGATATGGAAGCGTCTGCCGCGGGTATAAGTATAGTTCAAAATATGAATGGAATACACTAGTATAAGGATATTTACTAACTTAAAATTTAACTAAAAATTACCGATTGGCTTCCATATCCGTAGCGTCTGCCGCGGGTCACTGGATCCATGATAGACTCAAAAATAGCGTCCTCCTCATCGGGGGTCAAGTGAGCTCGTCCCGTATCCTCAAGTAAGGCTGTCCGCGCTTCCTGGAACTTTTGTTGTCATGCAAAATATAATTGAATTTAGTTGATGTTATTTCAATTAACTTGTAAGTTTTAGTTACTTATGTTATACTTACATAGGCAGCACGCGCTTTGTCATCGTGGTCCCAAGAGTAAGAAACTGCGCCGGAATCATCGACCTGAGTCAAGGCATGTGTATGGGTAAACACATCCCAATAACTAACAGCCACCCCCCCCCCCCCCCCCGCGTTGTCTCTCCTGAAATATGCACATATAAATATACATTATTTATATTTTAACAAATTAAAACTTAAAATAATTAACTATTTATCTTATTTAATAATTATACCAAATCTTCCCGGTGATGCTGGAAAGACTTGGAACCACCGCGATGTTTGACAGTTTTAATTATTTATATATTATTTGCCTCAAACAATTTAAATTAAAACAATTTTATAAACATTCTTCTTGTTTTTGTTATATTTGTTAAAATAATACTTAAAGCTTATTTTGAAATGAACATTATATTCTATTTAAACAATTTTATTAGCGAATTTGATATTAACTGATCATTGACACTTTGTTGATGGGTCATCCTACCTCCCATTACAAATACAATAACGTAATTAAATCGCATAAATCATTTCAATTTAAACGATTCAACAAAATTTCGACAGCACTTCGCTTTAGTTCCTTGAACAGTACACAATTGCGTGTACACAAGGAACATAAAGGGAAGCACTGCCGAAATTTTGCGAACCGTTTAAACTGAAATGATTTACGAGATTTAATTACGTTATTGTTTTTGTAACTTGTCCAATACAGAGACAAATCTAACAAATACTGTATACGATGAATATAGATATCCGTTCTGTTAAAAAAACGAACACCACACAACGATCATATACAATACTTATCAGACGGGGCCAAAAACACTCTAAGGGTTTAAATTTTAAAATTAGCGATATAAAAGTTTAAATTTTATTTTCATAAAATTTAGACTTTTATATCAATAAACAATATGTTGAATCAACGCATATATAATGATTTTTTCCTAAAACAAAAAAAAATCTAGTGTGTGTGCGCAACGTATAAAATAAACAAACAATGTTATACATATAATCGCATCACAAATCACATCCAGTCATGCACAAAATGTATCACATATATATCGTATCATAACATGTCAAAAGTGAACAATTTATAGGTCAATATCATCACTTTCTACGTACGATTTTACGCAATTCAATCACCAATATAATAACAAGTGAGGTTCATGCTTAGGTTAGTGACAATTATTAAGTTTGACACTAATTTAATAATAAACCTAATTTAACAAATCATAGTTAAACATGCAATAATTAGTTTAATAATAATAATTAAAGTCCAATACACTACACTACACAGACAATAGCACAATACATACACAAAAATTATCAATTTAACCTAAAATTAAAAATTTAACAAAATTAGGGTTTTAGCAAATAATACCTGATTTTGGAGGTTGTGAAGCTTGCAAACCAAGATGGGGATGCTAGAACGTGTAGAAGGGGTAAAATGGGGTTGGAAATTTTTTAGGGTGGGAAAATTGGGGTTTTTGAGTTATTTTTCGTGTGGAATGGGAATGAGGAAGAAGAAGATTGAGCTGTAGGTAAGTCGCTTATTTCCAACGGCGAGCAACGGCCGCCAACGGCAATATTCCAACGGCTTCCAACGGCATGTGTTTTTTGTTATTAAAAAATTCCGGGAAAAGCTTGCCGTTGCTCGCCGTTGGAAGCCGTTGGTCAAAGGCCATTGGAGGCCGTTGCCCCCCCCCCCGTTGCTATAAACAGTAATTCTTGTAGTGGCAATAGTTGCAGATTTGAAGAAAAATCGAAGATGTTTAAAATTTGCAGAATTATCTGCAAATATATGGAATAATTGCACATTTACTGCAAATATGATTTTTTTGGCATCAACAATGGATCTCATTTTAAAGATCAATTTTTTTTATTTTTTGGTGAAAACGATATAATGATCTGATGTTTCTACAGAAAGTTATACACGTTTGAAATGTTAAAAACGTAAAGGGTATTTGGGTCTTTATGCGTGCGTGAATTTGAAAATAGGGACCAGAAACTTTTTCAAAAACGAATGGATATTTTGTGTATTTTCAAACCTTACATATGTATGCCAAACACACCCTTTTTTTTATTGCTTGGGTACTTTTTTCCCCATAAGGATATTGAATAGAAAGAACTATTTTTAGCGCTACTGTAATTTTGAAAATGAATACGTAATTTTTTATCAAAGGTAAGTAAATACATTCAAAACATATAAAATGCAGTGAATCCTGCTGTAAGTGAAAGGATTATTGCTAAAATTGGTGAATACAACCAACTATTAAATATCTGAAAAAAGTAAGAGAACTGTAAAATAAGAATATTTAAGATTTCATATCTTTTTTTTATTCATTTTTTATTGTTTTCTTCAAAAGCAATAAAAATTGGTGAATTGGAAACAATTATAAGAAAAAAACGAAAACTTGTGTTTTTTATGAAACTTTTTTTTTGAGAAAAATAAATTAAAATTTAATAAAATAACGTCTTTTGTTTTAGTTCATTACAGTATGTATAAGAATTGTGAAGATGTAAAAGGCCATGCTATGGATTTAATGCTAGCAAGATCAGCTCATAAAATGGACTGGAGTAGAGACCTATTTGTAATTTGGAAGAAAGCTGAAGTTGAAATGTCAACCAATTACTTGTTTAGATTAGCTAAAAGGTAAGTACCTTAATTATCTATTATGTTTATAGAGAATTAAAAAGTAAGTTTACCAACAGTGTTTTATTAATACAAGATACGGAAAAATAATGAACTTTATTGTTTAGTCAATGGGCCAAATACTTACCTATATCGGATGGTTTTAAATGCGGGTTCAAGGATGATATGCCAAATAATTAACACTACGGTTTCAACTTATGCTTTCTTCCAAATTACAAATAGGCCTCTACTCCAGTCCATTTTATGAACTGTTCTTGCCAGCATTAAATCCATAGCATGGCCTTCTACATCTTCACAATGCTTATACATACTGTAATGAACTATTTGAAAACAAAAGACGTTAAATTTGTTATCTATCAATAACCAATATATATAATCACAGTATTGCTCGATTGTATAATTTTATTAATTTATAGATACTTCATTAAACTTTTTGATCCAAAGGTGCATATGCATATATATATATATATATATATATGAATGTATGTATGTATGTATGTATGTATGTATGTATGCACATATATGTGTATGTATGTTTCTTAATTAGTAAGAACATAATCTTGAAGAACTTTGCTTTCTTTATTTATCGTCTACATATACTTTAATGTATGAATGGTCTATTTATTTAATTATCAAACAAATCTAAAATTTGTATTTTATGCCTAACCAATCTAATTATTCATTATCCGTACGTACCTCAATGAAATGATGAAGTCTAGTAACTATATGATTATTTTTATTTGGGGTCTAAAGTTTTTATGTGATGCCTAATTGGACTAGTGGTATGTATCAAAAAGGTTGAATCGTGTGTTCTCCTAAAATTATTCTTTTGCCTCCTTAGCAATAAGACAAATTGATGTAATGAAAAATAATAATCATAAAGGCATTCTATTATACTTGTTTTGGAAATTGTTATGTAGTAGTAAAATAAGCTAGGATTAAGTCCATATTTATAGAAAGATGCATCTTTATCATTGATCCTGTGGAATTCTTTTACATATACATACATACTCACACAAATATGCACGCATCCACGCACACACGTGCACATATACATACAGACAGACACACACACACATACACACACATATACATACATACACATGCATACATAAATGCATACATGCATACTATATATATATATATATATATATATATATATATGAAATACACATAACTACAGATATACATAAACGCATACAAAAATTTATATATAATAATTACTAGGTTGTTCCTAAAGATTATTTAGTTGCATTTTTGGTTAATAGTCGAGAAGTGCATTATTGATTGATTCGGGATCATTTAGGAATCTTCATTCTCCAGCTGATGATATTGGTAACCATCTTTCCAAATTTTATGCTAAAATTTGCAATTGTGTATAGGTATAATAAATGATCATACATTGTTGTGGCAAGGTTAATTGCTCCAATTTAATTTCCCATTTTTATTTTAAATATGTCTAACATATATTATGTTTTTTTGCATGTTATCCATTGTATGTGAAATGGGGATCAACACAAGTAATAAGAAGTGCATAATAGGCTAAATTCAAATATTATATTATAAAAACAAGACAAAATACATACTATGAAGATTTCCACAACAAGATTGATCTTTGAGTGAGGCCTCGACTAAGACCTACTTTAAAAAATTGATTACTTTCTCTTTGGTTATGTTTAAAGAAAACTCTTTTATGTGTTTTTATGTTGAAAAAACAAATTTAAGTTAATGAAGATCAAAACATGTATTTGAAATTATTTCATTGTTAATTATACTATAGATACTATAGTTCTTTTTCAACATACTTTATAGCTAGTTGTGTAACCCTTGATCCTGATCCCATTGCATGTACTACCACTGGATGTTTATCAACATAATCAAACTCTTCCTCCAAACTTCTACACTCCCTTTTAGATTTTGCTTCATCCATTTTTGTCCGAAATTCTTTTGTTTTCTCATCAAGAAAAAATTCTCTAAGGTCTTTGCGATATACCTTCCCTTTTTTTGTGGCACCAATTAAAAATACAGAAGGAACCTATAATCAAATAAATGATGAAACCATAAGTTAATAAACAATATAATTTCTAGAAAACCACTTAAGGGGCCAACCTATAATTATTCCTACTATGTGTGGAAGAAAGAGGGATATTGCTTAAGTGCATTAAACTCTTTTCTTTGTCACATTTCTTTATTTTTTTTTATTTTTTTTGTATTTTTACATATTTGGACTATTATTTTTCATTACACCAATACAGTTTAATATTATGATTTCTATTTATGGTAAGATCATCTCTAGTAGGGTAAGGATGTTAGAAAGTATATTGTGTTTCGGTTTCTTTGTTGTAAACCACGTTAGAAAGGGAATGCGATAGCTTTTCCCATGTTTTGAGAGGGAGAAGCTTTGTGGTCGTTTGAAAACTGTTATATACTATGTTGCTTTAACTAGATATATATCAAACGATGTTCGAAAAATATTTTAGCATAATAGTTAATTCCTATTTTTTTGTAGTTAGCAATGTTATAATTAGTATAGGCGAACTGTATTGATATGATTAAATCAAGCTTTGGTATTTTGAAATACTAATTAGTCCAAATAATATTTTGCGTTAATTTATTATTGATAATTAAATAAAACTAATTAATATTTAAGGAAATATTAATTGGTTTTTAAAGACACTTAATGCTAAGAAAATCACAAATAGTTTACATATATAATTGTTGTGGAAAAATCCCTCACGATAGCCTTAGGAACAAAACCCAACCTTAAGGAAAAAAATAGAACCGGATTGATGGTGAGGCAAAATAAAAAACTGATAGTCACCAGCTAAAAGCAATCATAAATCAAGTAATAAAAGAAAATAACACATAGGATTTATAGTGGTTCCATACCATGAAATAGTGTACATCCACTTGGGGAGAGAAGATTTTATTACTCTCTAAGAGGAGAAAATTTTACAAGATTGATAATAGAGAAGAAGAATAAGAAATGCAACCGAAAAAGATAATTCTACTCATGATAATCTCTGCCTTTATATAGAGATTATTACTTGGGATTGAAGTAGTTGATTTATGGTCATAAATCAATACCTCATTAATTCTCCTATTCATACATGAAACATGTATCCATTTGATTTTCCAATTTCCCCCAATTTATAAGATTCCTTCTTTAATCAGCTAATTAGGGAATTAATTGATTAACTCAATTTCCTAAAATAATTTTTCTTCTCATGTATGTGATTTATTACTCTCTTTAATGTTATAAAAGAGGCAATATATATTTGAGTAATAATCTCTAATATCTTTCAAATCTTCTACAATTGGAAATATTGTATCACTAAAATCAATAATATCTTCCAAATCTTTTGCAATTGTAAATATTGTATCACCGAATGTTACAATAATTTTTCTTAAACTATTCAAGTGAATAAAACATGATTAACAAAATCTAATTGATATATTGAAAACAAATAAACGTTGTGATTAGTTTAAACAATTTAATGGGGTGAGGCAATATTTTCAATAAGGTTATTTGATTTAAATTTACCGATAAATTTAAGGAAGCTAATATTTTGGGAAATATAAATATTCTTTTAAGCTAATTAATATTTGGGATATCATGTATAATTTGTCTTTAAATATTTAAGCAAGCATGAATTTGGTTCTACTCTTTATTTTCAAGTTCTATACACAAATGATCATCATTGGAAACATGTTTTTAATTACACCACTATTTTTACTTTTGGTAAAAAAATATTTTCATTTCTTTTCAAAAAATAAATTAGAACTTAATGATAATTTTCCATGACTAAATCAATTTTTCTAAGTTTTGAAAAATTGCAAATTTTTCATTTATCTTTGCAATTAATTGTAGTCTTTAACTACATGTATTTGTAATTTTTAATATAAATATATGCAGATTTTAATGCAAATATTTGCACTCTAAATTACAAATATTTTCAATTTAAATTGCAAATATTTTCTCTATTTGGTAGAAAGTAAAAATAAGGGCGTTTCTTAAAACTTGTTTTTATGGAGTGGTCGATGTGTATTTTGAAGGATGTTTTACAAAAGTTCACCGAAGTAAACATAACATGTCAAAGAAAACTATTTAACATTTAGTTATAAATTAAAATTATGACTAACTAAAAATTTAAAGGATGCTCCAGCTAATAATCGTCACTTAATTTAAAACTATTTTAATTTACCAACGGACATTAAATAATATTTAAGAAAATATAAGCAATTTTTTGTAAAGATCAATTAAAAATAGGAAACTATATACAAGTTATATATATAACATATCTTTGGATATTCATGTTAATATAGCACAATAATGAAAGCCGATTAGGTTTTAGGAATCTAACTAATATTATAATAAATTAGTATTATTCCAAAAGCTGGTTATCAATTTCTGAATTAACTTAGGTATCATTAGATATTTTTCATTTAGCATTTACTAATGGAATTTTCAAAGGGACTAAGGTTAATGAAAAATAAGAATTTCTGAATGGAAAATGGTTATTAGTGGTAGAATCGCCATTTGTAAAACCTATTCAAAATGGGAAAATAGCACATTATGTTTTCTGATTCCTCCTTACTTACAACTAGTGTGTAACCTGTGCGTTGCATATGGTAACGTTGTTAAAAATTATATTTATATTTTAATTATTGCTAAAAACAAAATTTACTATGTAATATATATGATAAATTTAGCAAGATGGATAAATTAAGAATTAAAATGACATGCGACGCTCGGGTGTAAGGTGGAGGATTCAATCCTTGCAATACTATATCTATGTGGAATGTAATGCCCTATACATACATGCATATATACACACACACACATACATATATATACATATAAATAATTAAAATTGTTATTATTATATATATGTAAACAGTTGATGTTATGTGATATGCATATATTTTATATGAATGAAAAAGTTAATTTACTGCTTCTGTTAATATAAATGTTTAATATATATATTCAATTGTTTTTAAGGATTTATAAATGAATTTAATGATATTACAAACTGAATTTATTTAAATAATTTATGTGTTGAACGTAAAAATGTAGGAGTAAAATGAGAAGAGCTTTGTACATAATTGTAGATGAGAAGAATAACTTTATGGTTAACTTTTGTACATTTGGACCTTTATCCATTATTTGAAATTTTCATTATTAAACCTAACCATGGATTATATATTGTAAGAGTGTCATATTTACAACTTTGATAATTACAAAATAATATTTTATAACGTTTAGTTGAGTTATGGGTTGGATAAGGTTTAATATCATGTTGAAAATGAGAATTTTATATAACTTTATTTTTGTTGGTGCAATCCATGCGTTTAACATTGCAACGTTGTAAAATATAATTATCCTTTAGAGGTTGCTAAAAACGGAAAAAATAAGCAATGGATGATATGATAATGTTCTCGGGATAAATGAATTATAAATTAAAATAAATTATTATTATTATTAATGCATACATTTTATATTATGTAATTTATATATCTTTAAATTTGAATAGAAAGATATTTTATCATTTTTGATCATATATATGAGTACTATATACATATTTAAATTATTTTATTTTTGAAATTATAGATGAACTAATAAATATTAATTAATTGAATTTATTTAAATAGTTTAAATTTAAGATTACTTATTAGTTAAATATATTGGCTTTAATATAAAATATTAGGAGAGAATTGAGAAAAGTTGTTAAGTAATTGTAGAAATTTTAAAATATAGATATTTGAAGTTGAAAATAGAATTTTTGAATAAATTTCACAATAACTTCATCGAGTTAAATGAATTATGAAATAGATTTGTTATTATTGTTAATGTATATAATTATGTTATATGGTTTATATTTTTTGTCTCCAAATGAAAAATTAATTTTACAAATTTGTTGATCCGACTATGGTGTACGTATTGAAATTATCATCTTTTTGGGATTTACTAATAGATTAAACATAATTAATTGAGTTTATCAAACGGTATAAAATTGAATTATGTAATTAATTTAAATTTATGGGTTTGAATGTAAAATATTAGAAGAGAATTGAGAAAAGACTTGTAGATAATTGCAATTTTTTTGAAAAGTAGGTATTTGAAGGTAAAATGGTATAATAAATTTAGTAGAATAATCATAAAGTAATAAATTATAAAAATTTGAAAATAAAATATCTGGAAGGGATCATGGATAGTGGAGAAAATTCCTAAACTTCTTCTATTTTGCTATTATTTAATAGATTACCTTGTTGTATTTTCAAAGCCCAAAACTAAACCCTAGTTCCTCCATTTCTTCTCATGTTATATATTTAGAAAAAAAATGGAGAAACATCCATCTAGTCTCAACTTTCATTTCAATATCAATCCCAGTCTTTATCTAACCCTCACTGTCAACTTTTATCAAATAAAAATTAAGTTATATGTGTTGATTTTATCAGCAAAAAATGCATATGATCTTAAGTTTTGAACTATTTCAAAACAAGCCATGAGGGTGGTTATATAAATTTAAAATCAAGTAAAGATATTTTTGTAGTTTCAAAGATGATAATTATCAATATTATGATTTTATTTAGTTTGGAACAGATGTAAATGGAGTAGGTAGTCAACACCGAGCGACAATGCGGAGGAGGTCACTGGTGGAGCTAACTTCATCATTCCAATAGTTTGCATCACAAAATCCCTCCAAGACAACAAGATATTTTTGTTAAAATGCAAGCACCAATCAATTGACCCTTAAGGTACCCCAAAAGATGATGGAGAGCGTTCTAATATTCGTTGTTAAGGTTGTAAGTGTACCTACTCAAAAGACTCACAGCGTAAGCTAGTAGGATTTGGTATAATTTACAAGTAACACTACACTTTCAATAACATTGGCATATTCATCTTGTGACATACTCGGTCCTTTGTTTGTTCTAAGATGCACAGTAGGATCGTACGGAGATCAAACATGAGTTGCATTAAAATAACTAAAACTTTTTAAAATTTTCTTTATGTAGGGAGACTGATTTAGTGAGAAACCAGTTGCGGTTTTTCTCATTTTAATTGCTATTATCACATCAGCCTCTCCTAAATCTTTTATCTAGAATTGGGAGGACAAGAATTTTTGTGCATCATTTAATATATAACTATATTTATATCAAATATCATCATGTCATCAATATAAAGGCAAATAATCATACAATGAGGACCAACAACTTTGAATATACCCAGGAATCAGGGGAATTTATATAACCAGTATTTACTAGGGTCCTATCAAAAGTTTCATATCATTGTTTTGGAGCCTATTTTAGGCCATAAAGAGAACTTCTTAATTTACAAAACTTATTCTTTTGATCAGATATAAATTTCTTCTAAGTCACCATTAAGAAAAGCAATTTTCACATCCATTTGGTGTGCTACTAGATAATAAATATCAGCCAAGGTAGCAAAAGTTCTACTGGTACCTAATTTGATGACAGAGGAGTAAGTGTCAAAATAATCAATGTTTTTCTTTTGAGTGAAACCAATGGCTATTAATCTTTGGTAGAATTTAACAACAGAACCATCAGTTTTCAATTTCTTTCTAAACATTCACTTATTCCTAATTGGTTTTCCTTGCGAGGTCAACTAAGTCCCAGGTGTGGTTATTATAAAATCAATTTCACTTTGAATGGCCTATTTCCAAGAATTACAATCCCTAGAGTTAACTGCAAATTCGTATGTTTTAGGGTCTTCCTCAACAAGAAGTACATAAATAATTATCTCATTGATCCTTTCAAAATCGGTATTTCTATCAAAAAAATAGTAATGAAGTTTGGTCTAAATTTAAGTTTTTGTACGTTGCCTTTTACTTCTAAGTTCATTATAAGATTCATTGTCAACAAGTGGTAAAGTAAGCAAAGGTAATGACACATCAGTGATAATAAAAGAGCCAAAAGAGCTCTTAGTATTATAGTTCTTTAAAGAAAAGACATTTCCAAAGAATACAACTTCTCTAGCCTTACAAATAGTTCGATTATTTAAAGACATGAATGTATATGAAACATTATTAGAAGCATAGTCAATGAATACACAAGCTAATGTTTTAGGTCATATATTAGTTTTTCTAAAGTCATTTAAATCCGGCTTAGCTAGGCACCTCCACACTCTAAAAAAAAGTTAGGTTTAGAGGAAAACCTCCCCACAATTCGTAAATATGTTTATCCAAATTTTTATGAGGCATTATATTAAGTATATAACATGTAGATAATACAGCTTCCCTCCGCATATTGTCTGTCTGTTATAATAGAACTTAAAAGCATTGCATTCATCGTATTATTCAAAGCCCTATTTTTCTGTTCATCCACTCCATTTTGTAGGGGACTAAAAAGAGTATTTGTTTCATGAATAATTCAATTTTTCTCACATAAACTTTTTAGAAAATCAGTACAATACTCTCCTTCTCGGCCTAAGCCTTTTGATTTTTCGTCTAATTGGTTTTCAACTTCAGTAAGAATATTTCTACATTCTCATCTTTAAATCCAAAAAGATAGATTTTATTATATCTAGAAGAGTCATCAATGAAGGTTATACAATAGCGTTTACCTCCTCTACAGATTATTTTCTTAAAATCTGCCAAGTCGGAGTGTATTAACTCTAGCAATTCAGTGCTTCTATTAGTGATCAATTTGAAAAGTTTTTTTTGCATGTTTGGCATCAACACATATATGGAATTTGAAAGATAAAGTGTCATATTCTATATTTAACATACTCAATTTTCTAAGTCTATTGATTGAGGTTGCATTAAAATGTCTCAATCTGTTATGCCATAAGTCAAAGGATTCAATCACGAAAGCAGAAGCAAAAGCATTTTCATTACTAAAAACAATAGAGCTTAATACGAATGGAACATCAACTTGATATCACTTTTACATAAGTACCCCATTCTTGGTTATTACAACTTTATTAGATACAAAAACAAGCTTCATCCCAACCTTCTTTAGTAACCCACCAGACATTAAATTCATGCAACTATTTATCTACCACGTACATTTTTTCAACATTATCTACTCCATACTTATTTTCCAGCGTTTAGAAAATGATCTTTGCTGTTTTTTTAATTAATAATCAGATCACACTTTGTTTGACATGTATGTCAACATGTGTCTTCTGACTAACTTGTTGCCCTTTGCAAATTTCGTTTTGACTTTATCATCATTCTATTAGGATATTTAAGGATCTTACCACAATTGGATTTTAAAAGAGATAAGACTTGAGGAATAAATAATAAATAAAGATATTTCTCCAATCAATCTTTATTAATTCCACCAAAAAGATTATAAAAAGGGGCTTTGCAGGAAAGATCCCTATTTCTGATGGTGTTACAAGAAAAGTCCCTGTAGAAATAAGTATGTAAATTAAGTCCCTGTTTTTTCTAGATAAGAAAAAGCAAGTTAACTTGCGCTTTTTTAAATTTCAAAATTTTCAAAATCAAAAAGCGCAATAGAAGTTACCTTGCGCTTTTCAAAATTTTTTAAAGTTTTAAAATTTTCAAAAAAATTTCAAAATTAGAAAGCGCAAACTATCTTACGCTTTTCTAATAGAAAGTGCAAGTTAACTTGCGCTTTTCAAAATTTTCGAAAATTTCGAAAAATATTTCAAAATTAGAAAAGTGCAAGTCATATTGCATTTTCTATTAGAAAATTGCAAGACACTTTGCGTTTTTTTATTTTTAAAAAATAGGGACCAAATTTACATATTTATTTCTTCAGGGACTTTTTGTATAACAACATAAAAAACAGGGACCTGTGACCCTTTCCTTGTTACAAAAAAGCCTTAAAATTAAGAAGAAATCTCAATCTCAAAACAAAAACAAAAAACACTTTTTTCCACACACTTCTAATGAACTCTATGCATGCCTATTTATAATAAGAAATTACTTGGTGCTCAAATACTTATCTGTATGGCAACAAATAAATTGTTGCATCTAATTTAGAAGAGTAAAATTTTCTCTTTAATTATGACATGCATATCCATATATGCAATAGTATTTTGAGCAAGACCAAGTATTTTTTCCCTTTTTCTTTTAAATGTGATTTTGTATCGCAAATCACAACGCTCACCAAACCTATAAAATCTATAAATGGGGCAATATATTTGAGTCACGGTTGCACCTTAACTCACAGTATCTTCGAAATCTACTTTGATTTCGAAATATTGTATGACAAAATCCAACACATTCTCCTTAGGTGTGATGCTTTGTTGTGCATATTCTATTGTAGCTGGAGTAGCAGCTTCTGAAACCTTGATAGGGGGTTCAATATACAAGACATAATCAACATCCAACTACTCGAACAAAATGAGAAGTTCTAGACCAACGTTTATAGTTAGTTCCATCCAATGCCTCAAATCTAGAAGGATCAGGAAAAATGTGATTGATTGGAATGACCATTACTCTTTACTTTACTATGAAAACTCGCTTTCAAATTTTAAGGAACAATAGTCAGCAAAGAGTAGGAAAGAGAGGTTTTTCCGTGGACAGACCACTGTCGTAAAAGTGAATTCTGGCACGACTAAAGGTCAATCATTGGTTATTGTTTGCTCCTAAAGGTTCATATAATAAACTTCAAACTTTATGTACTCGAGGTGAAAGAATGGAGGAGCGTAGAAAGGCAATTGCTCAGGAGCTTTAGAAGAATTTTTTAATAAGATGGATTAAATTCTTTTTATGTTCTCTATCCATCAAAGGAGCAGCAGTAAATAGATGTGAACGTGAAAATTGCCGCTTGGAACTTAAAAGGCAAGAAATTTGAATGGTCGGGGTAATGAAGAGACAATTCATTTAATATATTCATAAATTCTATTAATCACAGCTAGAACTGATAAGCAGATAAAAGATTTTTTTCTTCAGTTTTGATAGCTGAAATCAAAAAAGTAAACGAGAGATGGAAGAGTAATGAAGAATCAAGCTCATTCCATCGCAGTGTTAAATGCGCCATGTGCGCCAATTAGTCCACGTGCATGTGTGATTTTATCTGATAATCCAAATTACCTATGTCTAATTAATAAGTGGTACAAATAAGGATATATAAAAAGAAGAATAAAAAAATATCAGACAATGTGAGACTAAAGTTTTATTGTAGTTATCCAACATGATTCATTCGATAGCTGTGTTTATTTCCCAATGAATATTGATGTTCCATTATTACCTGCCTTCTTAAAATTAGGGCAATTAATTAAAGTACTAAAATGTTTTAGTTTAAAATAACTAATAAATACCATTTCGATTTAGGCCATTGTCATATTATTGGTTTCACCATTAACCAATGTTACAAGAATGGTGACATGTGTCTAATATCAGAACTATTCTTCTTTTTTATTAACTATGTTATTACGTACTTTAAAAGGAAAAAAATCATACAGACACATTATTCTTTTTTTTGTTAAGTTATTAGTGTTTGTTTAATGGTATAATTAAATAAACATGGGAAAAAACATAAATATATGAAAATCCAATGTAAACTACTACATGCAAACAAATCTCTTATCTCCAACAAAATTTGATGAAAATAAAAATAAAATTCAAAATTATAAACAAGGATACATCGCTTTTTCAAAGCGTAATCGACCATTGCATTGTGTTAAATTAAATAAAAGATTAGTATTGGCTAATCATGTTGAATTGATACTTGTTAATTTGAATAATGATTAATATGTATTCATTTTCTAATGACAAAAGATTAGGTTAACTGTTATGAAGATAGATGTTTTTCATAACATATGACATAATGGATTAAAGCTCTTCTGAGAGGTCGTGTACAATATCATTAATGGTATTCATTTTATATGTGATAGAGTAAGTGATCTGTTGTCATACTCCTAGAAACTCAAAGTTTGCTAATTAGATTATTAAGATGCTTTATACTGTTACATAAATTATATCTTATTCCGATAGCATATATGGTTTTTTTCTCTATATTCATTTTATTTTTTCAAAATGCAACATCACATTGTATTGTGCATGTTTATTGACCCTTCTAACATAAGCATACTTGTATTTATGTATACGCTATGTAGAAACACATTTTACAGGGTTGGGTTCAAAGTTTTCTTGTAATAAGACTGATCACATCACAATTGTTAAGTGATGAAGAAACTAAAATAGGAGAAGATGCAATAGATGATGAGGAGGCATATGCATGGCACAGTGGTAAAGAAAAATTTGGAAATACAACTAGTTTACTTTTAAGTGCAAAGGCTGTTCAATTAACCGAAATTCGACTAAAAATTCGGTTCCACCACTGGAATCAAATTAAAAGAGGAAAAAATTATTCATATTGATAAATACCTGTGAGAAGAGAGAGGAAAAGAGAGAGAAGCGACATCAAGATGGAAAATGAAGAAATGAGCAAGTAGCGCGGCATCTTGCGAGAGAAGGGATATCGTTCTCATTTTTTCCTTTTGTCAATTAAGGTTCAGCGATGGGTACAAAGGAGTAGTAGTTTGATTTGATGTTGGATTGGAGTTGCTGTTTAAATGATTGGGCCTATATACTTTTACAACTTGGGCCAGGCTATTAAAGTTTTAGACAATGATTCCTTTACTAAAGCAGCATGGAATGAGAATAAAAATGACCCGTATATTTAGTAGGGTAAAATAATTTGTATTTGGTTATTATATTAGTGAATTATTATAAAATGATTTGTATAAAATTTAAATGATGATGATTATGTTTGTAACGACCCAGGTTTTCTGACGTTTGATTTAGAATATTTAAATGGTTTTAAATATTGAATTTGAATTATAGATTGATTTTGAATATGGAAAATTTGGGTTTTTATTATAAAATTAAATTCAGAATTTAAATATAGCGATTTATTGAATAATTTAATTATTGAATTTTATAACCGAATATTGGTTAAAATATCGTGTCTTTAGTTTTAAACCCGATAAAAATAATTTAAAGGGCTTGTAAAATTTATATTGATAATAATGAAGACAATAAAAGTTTTAAAATTGAATTTAAAAGGGATCTATTCAATTTTAAAAATAGTTTGTTCAAATTGACATTTAAAAATAGCGATCCGGGGTACAGTCTCGGAATTCAACGAAACCAGTTCCATTGGATCTGTAATAGTGTATTATTATCGGATTTCAAATTTCGTAGCTTTTGGTGTTATTGTTCGGTCGTACGGAGTATAAACGCATTGAATCTCATATCAAGAATATAATATAATAATTGGGTCCAAAATGCTATCTTCTCCATACGATCGAATTAGGACTCGAAACCTTTTCCAATGCATTCGAAATAGGGGTATAACATTATGAATGCCTAGCGGCATGCCTCAGTAGGAGTTTGGGATTTCGGGTTACGTTTTACGAGATATTTCGCAAATTTAAATTTATAAGTAAATATATATATATATATATATATTTATATATAAATATATATATCTGTGTGTGTGTGTGTTTAGTCAAACAGGTCTTGTCCCCTGCAACCTAAGATTTGGACCTTGCCCATCCAATCATGCAATCGTATTCAACACGCGACCTTTCTTCCTTCTCTTTTTAAAGAAGACCTAACCCCGTCTCCCTCGTCAAAAAATAAATGCCAGAATAAAACAATCAAGAATTTAAAAATCATGTCTTTCCTTCAAACCATTAGAGCGAAATCAAAATCAAATACAAAAAAAAACCGATCGCGTTCATGGGTCGTGATATCAGAGGGTCGACGACGCTTATGGTTTTGGTTAGGGCGACAGATGTTTGGGGCGAAGCTAGGAAGGCTCGATTTTCTTTTCGCATCTAGGTCTAGCTGATTCGAGAGGAGGGTGGTGACTTCGGTGCACGACAAGGAGTTTTTGCTGGAGGTGTTATCGAAGGCAACTCGCGTTCGTCTTGGGAAGGCGCGAAGCTGCTAGGCCAGAGGAGATGGTGGTGATGATTTGGGAGACTCGCGTTCATTATTTTGGCTTCGGGGTTGCTGGCGAGGTCGAGCCTTCGATTAAGGGGTGGTCGTGATCGGTTACTAGCGCGAGGCGATGGGAGAATTCAGGCGTCGCGATGGAGGATGCTGCAGTGAGGTCAGTTTGGTCGTGGTTGGTAGCGGCTGGTGTTAGTCGCGATGGAGAAGGTTTTAAAAATTTTACCTAAGTAATTAATTCTAATCACTGAAATTAGTTAAATGATAATTTCTATTTGAAATCGAATCTTATTATATCGTGAATATCATTTCATTCGAGGTTCAAAACGAATAAAACGAGACGAGTGTGGATTCGTAAATGAGGAATATACAAGCCGGGATTAATTTGGAATGGTTAACAAAATCAGAAATTTAGGTGAGAAAATTCTCACTCATTTGGAATTTCCGAATTTAATTTTAATTAGTTAAAATTTAATATTGGCTGCTTGATTGAATTTAGAAATTGTTATCTGTGAATGATATTATATATATATAGTAGTATATATATACTAGTATTTGGAGTGATATTCCCGCATACATTATAGCGGATGAGACCCTATGCGCCCCGCATAATAGCGGATGACCCTATATACCGCGATATCCCCCTCGAAGTGGGATTGGTATTTATTTTATGTTGTATTAACTTCTATGGATGCTAGGAAACAGGTTAGAGGGATCCAACTGGATTCCTCAAATTTATTGTTTATTTTCATATATAGTGATATATGATTTGTGTTGAATAATCTATTTTAGATTATTGTAGTGATTGGAATTATTGGATGCTATTGTAGCACTGGCCTGACTTTTGATAATTTAAATACTATAAATATATTTTTTTAAATTTATGGAATTGAAGGGAATTTGATAATAAATTAATATATATATTGAAATTGGAGATTTTTAAAAATGAATTATATAAAAGAATTTATAAGTGATATTCTGGAAATATAAAAATGAGTTAAAATCAATATTGAAAATAGATTGGAAGTATTAATGGAATTTATAAGAAATAAATTTATATAGTGGATTTTTATAAGTAAGATTTGTTTTTATAAACAGGTAAAACCAAAGGGGTTATAGAATTGATAAACGATGTTTATAATGAAGAAATTCGATATCAGATGATAATTGGAATATAAATTTATAAGGTGGATTTATATTAGAATATGGAAACAGAGTTAAGAAAAATAGTAGATTCTATTTTTGAAATGGAAATGATTAGGGAAGCGAAGATAAATCGATATGTTGTGAAATCAAGAGGAAGTTATAAATTAAATTGTTTATCGGGATTTTAAAAATATATTTTTCATTTCAAAAGGTGAGTTTGTTTTAAAGGGAAATTTTTATTATTCTAAAACTATGGAATTTTAAAAACTAGTTGAGATTGAAAAACTTGGTAAGTAGATTTTTAAATATGAAGTATTTATTTTAGTAAATTCTAACTTTTAAAATCAGCTTTGAAAATTTATTTGTTTAACTAAAGATGAGTTATTAATGTTATAAAAGTGTTTTTTTCGATATTTTAAATAATTACTCGAACATGTTTTAAAAATAAATTATTAATCTTTTAAATACATATTATATATATAGAGAGTTTTATAGTAATTGAAAATCCAGTTTTATAAATTCTCTCGAGATTCGAAAAAGGGGCTTATAAAACGATATGATTTTGAGGAGAGGAAATTATTTGTGATTCCAGAGATTTTTGGAATAAGTTACGGAATAATTCCCTGGAACGTTAATAATGAAAGGATTTTGGAAAATATGGCTTGTAATTTTTCCTAAGTATAGAAAATAGAAATTTGGAGATATTTCTAAGTATTGAGATGTTGGAAGTATCCTGTTACGGATGAAGTATTTGAGAATTTGTTTTCAAATGTTGAAAGAAATTGATATGTCTTTAAAGATATTTTGAAAGTAAATGTTTTGGGAAAAATTTATTTTAAGGTCAGATGATTGCTTATGGATGTTTTATTGATAGTTAAATAACCGACTGTCAATATTAGCCAAATTCGTTAATCGTTTCGAAGAGACCGGGATCAGATTTGATTATCTGAAAACCACTTCGATCCGGTTTGAACGTAATGAGTGAATACCATGAAGATGATGAAGACGGTGATTTGGTTTGTCCAGAACTAGGACAACTTGTATGGACGAATGCTATCAGAACATCGTCAGTGGAGGACGATGAGCATTCTAAGTAAAATTGAGTCCTTGAAAGGTAACGCTTAGCCTCGAGCCTCATCAACCGGGGAATGACTAAAACAGGGGAGATGTAGCAAGGCTAAGTGGGTCGCACCCAAGTAGGGTAAGGTTACTCCTATCTAGAGTCCCTTTTATTCGGATGTGTGGTGCAGTTGCTGATCCCAACCGCGGGGTAATCTTACCCGGACTATCCAGGTTAGGGGTAGTCCGGTCTTGTGTAGCAGGGGATCCTGGCGTGGTCCTCGGTACATTATTATAGAGGTGTACTATGGTGGGCGGTACCCTAGTGGCCCAGTCATTCGATGGAATCCATTCTCCAATAAGCGCCGTATTGTTTTGATTGTGCCCAACTATGCTGAAACGTGAGATGCAAGCATTTCAACTATATTCTATTTACTTTCTATATACTCTATTATAATATCAGACGATTTTGATAAAAAAAATTATTTTGGTTATTGTAAGGTAAAAACCCATCGTTTTTATTTGTGACGTGGTCTTACGATATACCTTTGTTTTCAAAAGATTTTTGAGAAAAGTTAATAATTCAAATTGAGTGTGTTTTCTCACGCTGGTTTTCCAGGCTAACTCGGGTATTATTTTATTATAATGCTCGGGTCAGACCGAGTAATACAGATTCAGGTTAGGATGCTATGGAGTTCAGGAGACGAGCTGGAGGATTTCGGACGTATATCACTTACTTGTTTTATTCCGCTGTGTGAGGACAGTGTTAAATATGCAAGTATATGATTTTTGTTTGATGATAATAAACATATATATATATATTCATTTAAATGTATTTGTTAATGTACAATTTTATCTTCCACATGATTGAATAAATATTTGCTGAATAAAATAAATAACACAGAATTTAAATTCAAACAGATATTTTATTCAAACAAAAATTTTATTACAATTATGAATTGTACAAATTTGAGCTCTCAGTATATATAAACAATTTCAATTACAATAAAAATTTGATTACAATTATCATTTACATATGCACCTCACTACATATCACTCATTCAATCATTTTTATCTTCAACTCCAGTCCAGATTGAATCCAGCATCTGAGTGATCTGCAAAATATACACTGAAGCAGTAAAATTGAAAAAGAAACAATTTTTGCAGTGTAAACAAAAATTAAATGTGTATTTTTGAAAATATTATTTGCCTCAGTTATTTGGGTTCGTCATCATTTAATTTTTGAATTCATTAAACACGAACAACTTGTGACATGCACAGTGTATCACTTTACATGTGTGACGCCCCACCTCTATACCCACGCTAACCAAGAACACTACGATGTAGTGCTGTCAATTAGCACGGAGGATAAGGCTGTGGAGGAGCGACCATCCATGTAACTTCTTTGTGCGAGCACCGATACGTCAGATAGAATAGAATGCATATCTTTTAAGGAGGAAATCCGACATACCGATACAAACACAAAGCTATCACACGGTGGCTATATATAATCTTCGGAAACAATCATAGAAATAATCATAACATAAATCAGTCACAGACATCCATATCACAAAGGCGGAAGAAGATATGAATAAATATATATAACACATGAAAGTGTACATCAGAATAGTGGTCAGAAAGATCCACGATAATACAAAAGAATAGCATCACGTGCTATACAAAAGAATAAGTACACAACATAGAGTCTATATCTCAAAGGTGTACATCCACAAACTACTAATCTAAGTAGTTAGCCAAAAGTCAGAGTAATCCAGAAGAGAAGTCAAGCAGAAGCACCTGTAACATCTCGGTCTGACCCGAGTATTATTTATAAGAAAATAATAAACGGATCAGTCTAACTATAAATATCAGATGACATGATATAGGATAAGGGGTATGGCATTAACATATAATAACCATGATGGCATACTACTATAAGTATGTAAATGATAATCAACAAGGGATTAATCAATGTCACAAGAATCTTCTCAAAGATCCAAACACATAAAAAGGGTAATGACACACAAATTCACCATTACACAAAAACTGATATCATATCAGTGAAAACCACAAAAGTTGGTGAAGCACTAAATCCAGAAATCAACACACGAAATCCAGAACAAATCCCAGAAATCAACACACGAAATCCAGAAATCACTTAAAAGGGGGAAGTCCGAACACACGGACGAGAAGCTATCTCATGGAAGCTATCCATTTGAATTTTCCGAACACACGGATGGCCCGAAGGCAAGTCCGACACACGGACGAAGAGACATCGCACAATCGCTAGTCTAAATCACAAAAATGATCGTCATGATCATAAGGAAGTGTCAATCACACCAAGCTAGTAAATATATGAGTTTAGCTTCATGTCCCATAACCACTTGCTTAACTTAAATATTTACGAACAAGCTGTAAATCTTCACTAGGAAATTGTCACAAAAAGGGTTCAATCGAACAAGTCCAAGAGCTAACCGACAAAGTGAACGTAAGCGTTTCATACCACCCGTTTTACTAAGTCGTTTAAGTCGATTTCTCATTCGAGTGAAGTAAAGGCTTGTATATACTAGTAGATTGAAAATCGGTTTGAGAAAACGAACTTTAGATATTTAAAATAGTGTTGAAATCGCTTTGATGAAAGAGTTTTGATATTTACTATTAGTATTGAAACCTTCATATATCTTTAAAATGACAAGTCATAAAACGATTGTAGAAGCAAATCAATTCACGTTCGAAGACGTGAGTAAAGTCCAAAGAAGTCAGTCCCAAAATCATCAAAGTAGAAATTCTGATAAATGCTTTTCAGATGAGATTGCCTACGCAGAGTAATACGGGGTTCGACCTAAGGAGAAGTAGGTCATATGACCTAAGGGAAGACTGCCGTGCGACCTAGCTGAAGAACAGGTAAAATGACCTAAGTGCTAACTCGCGAGCGACCTAAGGTCTGCGACCTAAATGCGAGCGACCTAACGAAGTGCGCGACCTAACAGTGAGGCGCGACCTAAGGATGTGCGCGACCTATCAGTGAGGCGCGACCTAAGGTGATTCGCGACCTAAGGGTACGCGACCTAAAGGCTTGCGACCTAAAGGCACGCGACCTAGAGGTGAACGACCTAACGAGGTCCAGGGGAAGCGACCTAAAATGCTTCGACCTAAGGATACGCGACCTAAAGGCTTGCCTGGGGATTATAGGTCGGCAACGACCTAAGACTTAAAGTTGTTTCGACCTACGACTTATTTCTCTGCGACCTAAGCCAGAACGACCTAAGCAAACAAGCGACCTAGGCCTTAACTCGCGAACGACCTAAGAAAAGGGGTGACTTTTCAACGCGCGACCTAAGGCTTGGCGACCTAACGAAGCCAGAGCGACCTAAGTGCAGGAATTTCTTAAAAACGCTGAAAGTTGGAGTTTTTCGCCGATTCGATCCAAACCAAAAGCAAATATTCATACAAATGCAATAGGGGATCATTCCCAACAGCCCAATGACATCTATAGGCAAGATGTGAGATCAAAAATCTCACCTTTTCATGGAATTTGATGAAGATGGAGATTTGAGAGCAAAGCAAGAACACCAACAAGCTTGAAGCAATGATCTTTACGTGAATTTGATGTTGAATCTCGGATTTGCAATAGAATATGTGTTTGGAGTTTTAATTTCCACTTCCCACCACCATTTTTGACAAAGCTTGAAGTGTTTCGATAGAGTGAGGAAGATGGTTGGGCTGAACTAAAGGGGTGCAGTCCAAACCAAAGTCAAAGGCGGGAAAAAATGTCGAAAATTTCATTATCTCCAAACATATCAAAGTTTACACTCAAAAAGATCGCAAACGTCATTTTGAACTCAATGGAAGTGGTCTCGAGTCATAATTTGACCGTATGCAAAAAGTAGCTTTTCGGACTAACATCCGACTAACGATAAAATATTTAAATATAAAATCGATAGATATGCGGGTTGTTACAACATGCCACAAAGCCGTGCACACCGATATACACTTGGTAAAATTACAGGGATAGGTGAGCACAAAGTTAAACCCAAATCAAAAGCCGGGTTGAACTCAAGTGCAATACAAATAAAGTCACGACACGAGCACAAGGTCAAACTCGAGCTATAAGCTGGATTCAACACAGGTGCAATTCCAAAAATCAAGATGAAGTTCAAGTGAAAAAAATAAAAAGTGACATGCACAAGTAATGAACCAGCACAAAAAGTAATGAGGCAACTCAACACAAAGTGAACCACAAACCAAGACCAGTGAGCAGTGCACATGAATACCAGACCAGGCACAAGCTTGAACTCAGAAGAGAAGGCCTCAAAGACAATTTCTGTAACAACCCGCATATCTATCGATTTTATATTTAAATATTTTATTTAAATATTTTATCGTTTGTCGGATGTTAGTCCGAAAAGCTACTTTTTGCATACGGTCAAATTAGGACTCGAGACCACTTCCATTGAGTTCAAAATGACGTTTGCGATCTTTTTGAGTGTAAACTTCGATATGTTTGGAGATAGTGAAATTTTCAACACTTTTTCCCGCCTTTGACTTTGGTTTGGACTGCACCCCTTTAGTTCAGCCCAACCATCTTCTTCACTCTATCAAAAACACTTCAAGCTTTGTCAAAAATGGTGGTGGGAAGTGGAAATTAAAACTCCAAACACAAATTCTATTGCAAATCCGAGATTCAACATCAAATTCACGTGAAGACCATTGATTCAAGCTTGTTGGTGTTCTTGCTTTGCTCTCAAATCTCCTTCTTCATCAAATTCCGTGAAAAGGTGAGATTTTTAGTCTCACATCTTGCTTAAATTGTCATTGGGCTGTTGGGAATGATCCCCTATTGCATTTGTATGAATATTTGCATTTGGTTTGGATTGGATTGGCGAAAAACACCATTTTTGAGCGTTTTGACGAATTTTCCAGCCCCCTAGAGCTGTTCGGCATCGTTGAGTCGATCGGTTCGGCCTATTTAAGCTGTTCGGCATCATTTAGTCGACCGGCATCTTTAAGTGTTCGGCATCTTTGAACGTTCGGCCTCCTGAGTGTTCGGCCTCCTGAACGTTCGGCCTCCTGAGCGTTCGGCATCTTCAAGTCGTTCGGTCTCTTGAACGCTCGGCATTTTCGAGTCGTTCGGCTGTTGAGTCGTTCGGCATCTTCTGGTCGGATCGGCATATTAGGTCGGTTCGGCATCTTTGAGTGTTCGGCATATTTGAGTGTTCGGCATTTTCGAGCGTTCGGCATCTTTAAGGCGTTCGGCATTTTCGAGCGTTCGGCATCTTTAAGGCGTTCGGCATATTCGAGCGTTCGGCATCTTTAAGCCGTTCGGCATATTTGAGTGTTCGGCGTTTTTGAGTCGATCGGCACACTTAGAGCGTTCGGCATTTTTGTCGTTCGGCCTCCTTAAGTCATTCAGCCTCCTTCGATCGTTCGGCGTCCTTGAGTCGTTCGGCTATTAGGTCGTTCTGCATCCTTTGGTCGCTTGCCTTCACTAAGTCGTACCGTGACGGGGCGCTGCCCCGCACCCCGCCGTGGGCGCTGCCCCCTGGACCCCCGCGACTTGACCGGGCAGGTCGAACCCCGTATTACTCTGCGTAGGCAATCTCTTCTGAAAAACATTTATCAGAATTTCTACTTTGATGGTTTTGGGATTGACTTCTTTGGACTTTACTCACGTCTTCGAACGTGAATTGATTTGTTCTACAATCGTTTTATGACTTGTCACTTTAAAGATATATGAAGGTTTCAATACTAATAGTAAATATCAAAACTCTTTCATCAAAGCGATTTTAACACTATTTTAAATATCTAAAGTTCGTTTTCTCAAACCGATTTTCAATCTACTAGTATATACAAGCCTTTACTTCACTCGAATGAGAAATCGACTTAAACGACTTAGTAAAACGAGTGGTATGAAACGCTTGCGTTCACTTCGTCGGTTAGCTCTGGACTTGTTCGATTGAACCCTTTTCGTGACAATTTCCTAGTGAAGATTTACAGCCTGTTCGTAAATATTTAAGTTAAGCAAGTGGTTATGGGACATGAAGCTAAACTCATATATTTACTAGCTTGGTGTGATTGACACTTCTCGCTGATCATGATGATCATTTTATGATTTAGACTAGCAATTGTGCGATGTCTCTTTGTTTGCAAGGTAAGACTAGACCGCAGTAGTGTGATTCCGACTCACACACATCTCTTTGTCCGCAAGGTTAGTCTAGGCCGCAGTAGTGTGATTCCGACTCACACATATCTTTTTGTTTGCGAGGTTAGGCTAGACACCACTTGTGTGATTCCATTCACACATACCTTTTTGCTTTTTGGTTAGCCTAGGCCTCAATCAGTGTGATTCCGACTCACACATATGGGGTAGCTCCCCATGGTCTTCGGACCATCATGTGATAGGCCTCTTTCTCTTTTTTATGATTTCTGGATTTCTTGTTTGATTTCTGGATTTTTATGTCATTGACTTGTTATGAGTACAAGTTTAGGGTATGATGCCCTCTTTGGATCTTTGAGAAGGTTCTCGTGATATTGATCATTTCTCATCGGTTGATCTCCTGTTGATCATCATTTTCATACTTATAGTAGTATGTCAGTATGGATATTCTATGTTTATGCCATGTCTTTTATTATATATCATGTCATCTGATATTTATAGTTAGACTGATCCGTTTATTATTTTCTTAAATAATACTCGGGTCAGACCGAGATGTTACAGGTGCTTCTGCTTGACTTCCTTCCGGGATTTGCTACTCTGACTTTTGGCTGACTATTTAGTTTAGCAGTTTTTGTTGTATACACTTGAGATATGGACTCATAGTTGTATTCTTTTTGTATAGCACATGTTGCTATTCTTTTGTATTATTGTGGAACTTTTTGACCACTACTCTGATGTACACTTTCATGTGTTAGTTATATATTCATATCTTCTTCCGCCTTTGTGATATGGATGTCTGTGACTGCTTTGTGTTATGTTTATTTCTATGTTTGTTTCCGAAGATTATTTTATAGCCACCGTGTGATAATCAATTACATGGATGGTCGCTCCTCAACAGCCTTATTCTCCATGCTAGTTGACAGCACTACATCGTAGTGTCCTTGGCTAGCGTGGGTATTGAGGTGGGGCGTCACAATTTCAGACAAGACCACTTAAACATATATACATATGATTGTACACATGTATACATATATAAATATATATATATAGGTCCAACAAAACAAAGTTCAAGCAAGGGAACCAAAATGCAGACAAGTTCAGTGGCGACCAAAATAAAGTAAAGACCAACAGCAAGTGTCGACCAGGCAGCAAACAAAACAAGCAGCTTCCACATGAAGACTCAAATGTACAAAGACTCCAATCCTGCAAGCATTTCAGACTTGAAGCAACTCATCATAATTCAAACTGCAACAGAGTGACTTCAAACACAATGCATATGTTAGCAATGATGTACACATTGAACCAAGCAACTATACATAATGTGAAGATATCAAGTGAAGCACACAGCAGCTCGAATGAGCAACTGCTCAAGACCAGTCCACTTGAAAGTCATATCAAAGGCAACAAAGGTCAGGTAATAGGACAACTCGGCTAACATCATCATTGAAGACCAGAAAAAGAAGCAGTGCAGACATATGTACAAAGGCAGAACCAAGTACACACACATATATGTAACAGTTCAAAACATCACAGCAACAAGCATGATGATATACAACAGAGAACACTGCAGTGTAACTCGAAGATAAATTCGAGCTAATATATCAGAGATGTGTGGATACAAGAAAACGGCAAACTACAGACTTCAAATCATGGAACAGCAGTTACAAAAATAATGTAACAAATTCGAATAACAAAGCTGTAGGTCAATTAGCAGGTTTTTATAAAAATCAAAATCAGTAGCAAGTTCAACCAAACCAAGTCTAAGACAACTGCAGTTCAATATCAAAGCAATGTCAAAGTCAACCACCACTATAGTCAAGTTTAATCAAAACCGTGGTGGCCAAGGAAGTCGAACAAGTCAGAAACCAAAACCGTGATAACCAAGCAATCATAAAATATACGTATTGAAAAGGTCAGGATTAATCTCAAGCATTCAAGCAAAATCAATGGCCGAGCTAAATTAAATGACAAATTCAAATGAATGAAATTATAGGAATTCGATTCCTATTTAAATCGTAACATCATCGGCATACGAGGCATTCGAGTTCAAGCAACAACAGAGAGGAATAATCATTCAACTCGAATCAAAGTCAAGTATAGTATAAATCGAAAAAGGAATAAACGTACCAATTTAATTCAAAGTATTAATAGATCTCGACTTTGCAGCCGCAAGTAATTACTAATCGAAGAAATCATTCAAACCATCAGCTATCAATTCAAGCGGCGAACTCTTCAGCAAAGCCCTAACTTTTCAGAACAAAAGGAACGAAGAGGAACGAAGAAAGACACCAGTCAAAGGAATAAAAGAAAAGAGATTTTTTTTATCACTTAGCTATTTGAGCCGGTTTCATAATTTATTTTGGGCTTTTATTTATATTAAAGGGCTTTGTGTTTTTATTGTTTAAATTGTTTTTAATTTTCATTTCAAACTATTGTAAAGTCTAGTCGTGCTACTAGAGGATGAACTACGGTGGTGTAGTTCGAGAATTTGCAACTCAGTGGCTGAGTTGTGGCAGGATTTTGAGCGTAGAGTTAGGTTAGTCGATAGCGGGTGTCGCGGGTTTACGTGTGTAAGTGTCTGACTATTTAATTTCTAGTAGAAACCTTGGGGGCAGCACGTAGGCAGGGTTTTGCCGAAGCTGGGTAAATCTGTGTGTTCTATTTTCTGCTTTTATTATTCTGCTATTATCTGTGCTACTATTATTCGACTATCATCTTTGCTGAAATTATTGTATATACTTCTGCAATAAATTTTTATAATTAATAGTATCACCCTATTCACCCCTCTCTAGGGTGAAATCGATCCTATAAGTGGTATCAGAGCTAGGAACAGAAGTCAATTTTAGTTTTAAAAATTTGATTTTTCAAAAATCAATTTTTGTTTTTAAAAATTTGAATTTTTAAAATGACTTCTTTTAATAATGCTTTTACTGAGGGTCGGTCCAATATTATTCCTCCTATTTTTGATGGAACAGATTTTTTGAATTGGAAATTAAAAATGGAATTTTATTTAAAATCTGTTAATGTTAAATGTGCGGATATTATTGAAAATGGGTGTGATATAATAGACGAGAAAATTACTTCGATTAATGCTCTTGTTATGCATATATTATATTCTCATATTAATCAAGATAATTTTAATTTTATCTCTCATTGTGAAAATGCATAGAAAATCTGAAATACTTTTGATGCAATATATGGTGCAAAAGTCAACAACCGTGAGAGATCCCCCATAATCGACTCAGTTAAAGAAACGTGCTTGACAGGATTGGAAAAATGCAGTAGTGATGAAGATTCAATAGCCGATGAGGTTGGAAAAGAAGCAACTGAGCTGGCGCTACTAATAAAAGGATTCAAAAAGTGGAACCGCAAATATGGAAATCCAGCTCTAAATCAGAAATTGAAAAGCAGAATAGTCAAAGCACTAGACAACTTAGAAGAGGAGGAAATCATCTGTCACAAGTGCAATAAACCTGGTCACATCAAGCCCAATTGTCCTCCAAATCGACACGGCCAAGAAAAGAAATCGAAAAGAAGAAATTTTACAGCCACGTGGAATAAAAGTGATGATGATTATAAAAGCACTAGCAGTGAGAGTGAAAAAGTAGATCTGTGCCTTCGTGGTGATATAACTGATAGCGATAATGATGAGCCAAGCGCGGTATCAAAACTCACTCACTCAGAATTACTTATATATTTCCATGAAATAAATGGTTGTTTTGAACGACTTAGGGAGAAGTACGCCAAAATTGAATCACAGAGAGATAGTTTGATAGAATTAAATAAACAGCTTGATCAATTAGTTAAAAACTATCAAACAAGAGCCCTAAGTGTGATAAGTGGCCATAATTTGAAGAAGAGATTAAAAAATCAGAAATTAAAATTAAATCACTTGAAAATGAAATTCTGATTTTGAAAGAAAGTGAAAATACGAGGAGAGAAAATTCTATTAAAAAGTGCACACAATTATTAAATGAAAATGAATCTCTCAAAACACAAGTCCAACAACTGTCTACGACTTTAGGAAAATTTTCAAAAAGTGAAAGATCGTTAAATATGCTATTAGGGAAACATACTGTTAATACAGATAGATAAGAACTTGGATATAATCAATCAGAATGTGATAGAGGTGAAATTAAACAAGTCAATTCCATGTGCACAAATTGTAGAAAATTTGGACACAATCAAAATAATTGTTGGTATAGACCCAAACACATGAAAACTATTCCAATTTGGGTTCCAAAAGGCACAAATATAAAATCTCTTAAAGTCAAACAAATTTGGGTGCCAAAAGGAACATATATAAATAGTTTTGGGTCTCCACAAACTTATTTTTCAAAATCTGTTGCCACTAACAACCATTGACCTATAAAAACAAATAGGTCACAAAAATCTTTTATCGTGTAGGTGTTGTGGCAGGCTAAGGAACAACTACAGTGTTATCTGGATTCTCTCTATTCCAAACACACAACAGGCAACAAATCAAAGTTCCTTAGCCTAGTACAAAGGTGGAAGAATCACAATGGGCAACAACGAAAATTTATCGATAAAGGTAAAATAGGTAACGGTATACTTGTCTTGAACAATTTATTAAATGTGATAATCTACACCGTAGTCTGAATTAAATCAGCCAGTTATGTGATAAAGAAATGAATGTTGATTTTGATTCTAACTTTTTCAAAATTGTTGGCCAATTATATTTTTATGCCGAGAATACTATAAGCATTTCTAAAGACATTGAATTAGTTCATATAGATGTGTTTGGACTAATGATGGTGTTTTATTGATTGCTGCTTACTTATGATACAAGTGGATATATTTTTTGATCTTATCTGGCACTATGGTCACTGTTTGATTATTTGCACAGTTTCAATTCAAATCAATTTCATTTAAAAGCTATTAAAAATGTTTTCAAGATATTTTATTGCACACTTCATGTCTGGTCTATAACATCCAACTAATGATAATCTTGAGTCGAAGAGAAATTCAGATGCAGATTACACTGGTAATCTAGTTGATTGAAAAATTACTAGTGAAATGTGATTTATGTTGAGACATTCAGTAGCTGCATCGTTTTTCAAGAAAATATCTGCATAATTTTCACTTGAAATGATTTTCAAATAGCAGACATTTTTCCTAAAACCCCTTCCATAAAATCGTTTTTGTTGACCTTGTTTCAGATTAGTCATTTTTGAAAATTTGATTTTATAATTATTTTTGGATTTGATTTTAAAATGACTACATTAACTAATCTAACTCCCTACTGATTATCGAAAAGATAAATAGTGATTGAAAAAGTGATGAGTGTTGATATTAATCATATTATAACTTGAGACAGTATATTTAGTAAATTTCTAAAAAACAAGAGTTATAAAAAAAATTTGTTGGTAAAAATTCCATGACCATTTCTATTTCTATCATATTTCTATCAACCATCACTCATCAAAATCCAATATAGTTTGTCAATATGTGGTATTTTAAATGTGAAATTATTTATTCTTCATTTCATTATATTTTTAGCAATAAAAACATCCAAAGTATTCACTCTCATTTAAAAGTCCTCACGGTTATGCATGGGTGAATTACTTGGAATTTTTGATTGTGTGCTTCCATGCTCATTTAAAAGTCCTCACGGTTATGCATGTATGGAACGCATATCAAAATTGATTATTAAATAGACAAGTTGATTCTAATCCCATTTAAAAGTCCTCACGGTTATGTTTTGTTAGAAGATACTTGAATTCATTTTTTTTAATAAAAAATTAGGAATACTGCTAATCTCATTTAAAAGTCCTATCGGTTATGCATGGTTGGTAGATATTCTAATTCCTGATATAAATATACCACAAATAGACACGACTATATGGTTTCATATGATGACATCATCCCTATCATTCTAAAGTGGAATATGCGTCAAATAGAGTATTTACGATTTTTGTTTGATTTTTTATTGAAATTTAATATTTATATTTGATTGAGTTTTAATGTAGTATTAATGTCTATCACTTTATCTCTATTTTTCTAACACTATTACTCTTTTGCTGATAACAAAAGGGGGAGAGAAAAGTTAAGATTTTGGCAAATAAAGGTCAAATATTTTATTTTGTATTTTCTATTTGCATCTAGGCTCATTTGCATATTTTTCGCATGCATATATGAAGGGGGAGCTTTGTGTAGAGAGGGAGCATTCGAATAGGGGGAGCAAATTGAATGATCAAATACATTTAATAAATTTTAAAATCTTAAATATATGTTTGTTATCATCAAACGGGGGAGATTGTTGAATATGCAAGTATATGATTTTTGTTTGATGATAATAAACATATATATATATATATTCATTTAAATGTATTTGTTAATGTACAATTTTATTTTTCACATAATTAAATAAATATTTGCTGAATAAAATAAATAACACAGAATTTAAATTCAAACAGATATTTTTTTCAAACAAATATTTTATTACAATTTTGAATAGTACAAATTTGAGCTCTCACTATATATACACAATTTCAATTATAATACAAATTTGATTACAATTATCATTTACATATGCACCTCACTACATATCACTCATTTACTCGTTTTTATCTTCAACTCCAGTCCAGATTGAATCCAGCATCTGAGTGATCTACAAAATAAACACTGAAGCAGTAAAATTGAAAAAGAAATAATTTTTGTTATCAAATTGACTCATTAGTGTTATCAAGAACACAACAAGTCAGAAATACTTTTTGTATCCAAGTTGAAGTCCTCTTCAGTAGTCGAGGCAAGAAATCCCGTTCGGTTGTTCGGGTAAGTTGTAAACCTATTCCTCCGGGTTAAGTGAGGGTTGTTGGTTAGTTGAATTCCTAAGAGGAGCTTAGGGACTGGACGTAGGACAAGAGGTCCGAACCAGTATAAAGTCTTGGTGCCTACTTTACTTACTGCTTACTACTACCTACCTAGAGCATTTTTATTCCATATTATACGATCCTACCGCATAGACTCTTTCAATTGGTATCAGAGCAAGGCCGTCCTATAACCATAACACCATTATTTGACATATTGATAATATGGAAAACAACAGAAGCACAACATCTACCTATAACTCTACATTTGCGGAAGGACAATCTACTCAAAGACCTCCTCTATTCAATGGACTAAACTATAATTATTGGGCTACAAGGATGAGGATTTATATGCAAGCAACAAGTTTTAAAGCCTGGAATGCAACTCAAACAGAACTCGTTGTACCTACAACGGACTATTCTACATGGACACAAGCTCAGAAGAATGAAGTTAGTGCAAATGCGAAAGCTATGAATATGCTATTTTGCGCTTTGGACAGAAATGAGTTCAACCGTGTAAGCATCTGTACTACTGCACATCAGATATGGAGTACACTTAAAACCATACATGAAGGCACAAACAAGGTCAAGCAAACTAAAATCTCCATGCTAAAGAACCAGTTCCAAAACTTTAGAATGCGACAAAATGAATCCATCAATGACATGTACTCAAGGTTTCAAGACATTCATCATGCCTTAATAGGATTAGGAGAAAAATACACGGATTTTGATATTGTATCTAAAGTTCTAAATTCACTCACTGATGAATGGGAGAGAAAAGTCTTAGCAATCGAAGAAGCAAATGATCTATCTATAATGAAACCAGAAGAATTAATTGGAAATCTTATGTCGTATGAAGTTAATATGCAAGCTAAGAAAGATCAAGCACAAGAAAGAAAAAATGTAGCTTTTCATGCGGAAAAGGAAGAATCAGAGTCTGAAGATGAGGATTTAGCATTTATAGCCAAAAATTTCAAGAAATTTTTAAGAAATAGAAAAGAAAATAAAAACGGATACAAAAGAATTTCTTGAACAAACCTTCATCCTCAAATATAGAATGCTTCAACTGTCACAAGAAAGGTCACATGCAGAAAGATTGTCTAGAGCAAAAGAAGGAGAATCAGAATAAAAAAAAGAAAGAAAAATTCAAAAAGAAGGCATTCTCTGTAACATGGGACGATTCAGATTCATCTTCATCTGATAGTGAAAATGATAGCGACAATGAACAAGCAAATGTATGCTTTATGGCTCAGGAATCTGAGGTTAGTAATTTAACTTTCGACGATTTAATTGATGTTAACACTGAACTTTTAAGTACAATAAAAAATCTTAAAAAGAAACTTAAGGAGACACGTGAAAATCGGAACAAGGCTTAGTTTGAAAGAGATATGTTAAAAGATGAAAAGAAAATTTTAGAAGAAGAACTTGAAAAAGTTCAAGAGTCTCATTCAAATTCGGAAACTCAACTATCACTTTTAAGTCAAGAAATTGAAACTCAAAAGACAAAAAATGATATAATTGTTTCTGAAAATCATGAATTAAAAACTCAGATTAAACAAGTTAAGTTAGATAATAATAGTCTTCAAGTTAGATTAGATAACATCACTAAAAATGTTTCTAACTTTAACAAAGGAAGAGAAAATTTATCTAAAATTTTAGAAAATTCTCAATGTTCCTCAAATAAATATGGATTAGGATATAAAAAGGAGCCAAAAATTCCTAAAAATATAAAAACAAATTTTAAGAGGAATATTGACTCTAAACAACAAGTGTTATTAAGAGAATCTATTAGAACAAAAGAAGAAACTAAGTTTGTTAAAATTTGGGTTCCAAAGACTAATAACATTTTAATTAGAAATAAATATATTAAAACATTTATGGATAGTGTTCATAATAATAAAAACTATATTTATAAAAAGGATACTGAACCAAATTGGGTTTGGTTTCCTAAGTTATAACTTTTTAGGACCCTATTGAAAGTTGGGTACCAATAATTTTATATTTATTTTCAGGTCCCACACAAAAAGAAGAAATGGATATTAGACAGTGGTTGCTCAAAACACATGACCGGTGACAAAGATATGCTTACAAATATCACATACTTTGATGGTGGCTCGGTTACCTTCGGAGACAACTCAAAAGGCTATATCATTGGCAAAGGAGATGTGAGCAATTATGGTACATCAAATTTACCTTTTATTACAAATGTGTCATTAGTTAAAAATCTAAAACATAATCTGCTAAGCATAAGTCAACTTTGTGACAAAGGTTTTATAATAACATTTTCGGAAAATAAATGTAGTATTTCTGATCAAAACTAAAATCTTTTTTTTGAAGGAAATAGAGATAGGAATATTTATGTTTTAAATATGAAAATAAATCACAATATGAATATGTTTACTAGCAAAAGATAATGATCCTTGGTTATGGCACAAAAGATTTTGTCATATTAATTTCAAAACTATTAGAAAACTTTCTAAAAATGAATTAGTAAGAGGATTACCTAAGATAAACTTTAAGATAAAAAATCTTTGTGATGATTGTCAAATAGGAAAATTAACAAAATCATCTTTCAAATCTAAGAAAAATATTTCAACTTTACAACCATTAGAATTACTTCATATGGATCTTTTCGGACCAACACAAGTTCAATCCATTAATCATAATCGATATGTATTTGTAATAATTGATGATTTTTCAAGATACACATGGACCATTTTTATGAAAAATAAAAGTGATACATTTGAGAACTTTAAAACATTTTCCAAAAGAATTCAAAACTCTAAAAATTTAAAAATTAAGAATATTCGAAGTGATCATGGTGGCGAATTCGAAAATGAAGCTTTTGAATCTTTCTGTAAAAAGAAAGGAATAAATCATAACTTCTCATTTCCTAGAACTCCTCAACAAAATGGAGTAGTGGAAAGAAAGAATAGAACATTACAAGAATGTGCAAGAACATTATTAAATGGAAGTTATTTACCAAAACATTTTTGGGCAGAAGCAGTAGCTACTGCATGTTATGTATTAAATCGTATTTCTATTAGACCATTAACTAAGAATACTTCATATGAACTTTTTAACAATAGAAAGCCAAATATATCATATTTTAAAATATTCGGATCAAAATGTTTTATTCTAAATACAAAAGACCAACAAGGAAAATTCGATCCAAAAGCTGATGAAGGAACTTTTGTAGGATACTCAGAACGAAGTAAGGCATACCGAGTTTTTAATAAACAAACAAATACAATTGAAGAAACTTTACATGTATCTTTTGATGAAAACTTTAATAAAAAATTGAGCACAATAGATGATGATGAATTTATAATAAATACAGATAATACAAATATTGAAAATATAAATAATACCGAACTTAGATCTCCACCTAAAATTTTACGAGATCACCCTGTACAAAACATAATCGGTGAAATAGATTCTCAAGTTAAAACTAGAAGTCAACTAAACCAAATGGGACATGTTGCTTTTATTTCTACAATAGAACCTAAAAATCCTAAAGAAGCATCAATAGATGACTACTGGATTGTTGCTATGCAAGAAGAATTAAATCAATTCGAACGTAACGATGTTTGGGATTTAGTTCCTCGTCCTAACAATCAATCTGTTATAGGAACAAAATGGGTTTACAAAAACAAAGTAGACGAACAAGGAAATATAACTAGGAATAAAGCTAGACTAGTAGCACAAGGATATAATCAAGAAGAAGGTATTGACTTTGAAGAAACATGTGCACCCATTGCACGACTTGAAGCAATACGTATTTAATTAGCTTTTGCGTGTTTTCATAATTTTAAACTTTATCAAATGGATGTTAAAAGTGCTTTTCTAAATGGTTTTATAAAAGAAAATGTGTACGTAGAACAACCTCCTTTATCCATACACGAAAAATATCCGGATCATGTATATAAATTAAAGAAAGCTTTATATGGTCTTAAACAAGCACCTTGTGCTTGGTATGAGAGACTTAAAAGTTATCTACTAGATTCAGGATTTCAAATCGGAAAAGTAGATCAAACTCTATTCATTAAAAACACTACTAATGACATTCTAATAATTCAAATATATGTAGATGACATCATATTTGGTTCAACTAATGAAAACTTATGTAAAGAATTTTCAAATATAATGACTAAAGAATTCGAAATGTCACACATGGGAGAAATATCTTATTTTCTCGGTTTACAAATTAAACAATTAACAAATGGAATTTTCTTAAATCAAGAAAAATATTGTGCTAATTTGATTAAACGTTTTGGACTAGAAAACACTTCTGGAAAGCCTACTCCTATGAGTACCACAACTCATCTTGATCGAGATGAAAATGGTAAAAGTATCGATCAAAAATTGTTTAGAAGTATGATAGGTTCCTTACTTTACTTGACCGCTAGTAGACCAGACATAATGATGAGTGTATGTTTATGTGCATGATTTCAATCTAATCCTAAAGAATCACATTTAAGAGCAGTAAAACGAATTATACGATATCTTAACAATACTAAAGATTTTGGTCTTTTCTATCCAAAAGAGTGTCCATTTGAGTTAGTATCATTCAGTGATGCTGATTTTGGTGGATCTCGAACAGATAGAAAAAGTACAAGTGGTACGTGCCATTTCATTGGAAAATCACTTGTATCTTGGTTTAGTAAGAAACAAAATTGTGTTTCACTTTCAACTTGTGAAGCAGAGTATATATCAGCTGCTTTAGCTTGTACTCAAGTTATTTACATGCAACAAACACTTAAGGATTTTAATATAAATTTAACAAACTCTACAATATATTGTGACAACACAAGTACAATAAATTTATCTAAAAATCCAGTTAATCACTCTCGTACAAAACATATAGATATTCGTCACCACTTTCTACGTGACAATATCGAAAAAGGAATCATAAACTTAGAACATATTTCTACCGAAAACCAAATTGCCGATATATTTACTAAACCTCTTTTAGAAAACTCCTTTATAAAATTACAACGAGAATTAGGGATATTGTGTTTTAAAGATATCATATAAATTAAAAAGAAAAATCTACACATTTTTTTAACTAACATTGTATGGGAATTTCATTTTATTCTTTCATATAAAACTTATTTACCATACATTCTTAACTAACTTATATTAACCATTAAATCATTAAGTGGTTGAAAAGCATTTAAACTTTATAACCAATATATATTTAGAAAATTCCTACTATAAATATACTCCTAAACAAAATTCTTTTTATCAATTCATTTACCATATAAAAGAATTAAAAGGTTTAAAGATGTCTTACGATAGCTCAGACTCTCATATCAATATTATCTCCTCGGTTGAAAACACTCCTGCTTCACCTAAACTACCAACACCAACACCAACGCATGAACCGGTGTACAAGTGGGAAAACTATCGCACTGGCTACACACCAGATTCGAAAAAGGCAAAACGAAGTCTTCTTACCTCCCCTGACACAAATAGAAAGATTGACGAAATTCATCATTTTCAACAGCAACAAATTAATCTTCAAAGAGAATTATATTTTGAACAGAAAGTAACAGCGTGACGGCTAAGTTTTCTGGAGAAAATTGGATTACATTTTTGTAGTTCAAAGAAAAATGAAGTGAGCGAACCCTTACATCAACCAAGTAACGCGTTCGATCCATCTTCATCCTACCGTACACCAGCTGATCCCTTGAATCCTTGGACTTCCCCAAAAACTCCTCATTATACTCCAAATTCATGGGATATAAATTATGAGAAGAACGAAGAAAAAACTCCAAGTCCATCCCCGAAGAAATAGTCAATTCTAATATTTTTTATGTTACATATATATAATTGTAACTTGTTTCTTTTAATATATAAATTATTTACTTTTGTATCAGGAGAAATAACAAAAATTAATTTTCAGTCGACTGAAATCCACTGTTTGGTCGATTGAACCACAAACAGATTTCAATATATACACAGCTCAGTCGACTGAATTCACCTGTACAGTCGACTGAAAATTTAATAGAAAATTTCAGCTATACATTCAGTCGACTGAACGTGAATTTCCAGGCAACCTTTTACTTTTTAACCACAGTTTTACCCCTATTCCTTCACTTTTTACCTCAAATTCCATTTTCTTCCCCAAATATACTCAAAACCCTAGTTCTCAAATTGCTCCAACCACAATCAGATTAGACACAAAATGCCTCCAAAGCGATCTAGAGCTTCTTCTTCATCCTCCGAGCCAATTGACGCTCAAATAGCACAATGGCTATACGATGGAGTAGCCGTCACAAGATGGAACAAGATGAAGAATTCACGGGTTTTAGAGCATTCTTTTATTGATTTTCAGAGTCTTCAGTCCTACAATATCCAAGCATTAACGGATCGAGCAGGTCTAACATCTCTTTTAGATTTAAAAAGAAATGATCATGCCATAAATCACATTATGGTAAAATTATTTTATGCTAATCTTAATCTCGGACACCAAACTCCAAGAAATCCAAATGATAGTGTTTGGAGTATGGTATGTGGAAAGAAAGTTTGGTTCTCTCTTGACCGCATTTCACACATCTTAGGCTCGCCAAACTTTGGTAGCAAACTTGAGGAGATTGACTTTAATCCTCACATTCGTGACAACATAAATCACCAATTTTTGGATGACAATGCCAACATTGCGGATCTTAAGTCCACCTCCTTACGTCCTAGAGCAAGAATTCTCCATAAAGCTCTAATGAGAACAATCACCCCAAGGACTGGCTCATATGAACTTTTATACCCTAACAACTATCGCGCTGTCTATGCAATTTGGGGTAACTATCAAGTAAATTGGGTTCAATTAATTCTCGACGAATTCCTCACTTTTAACAATGGCAAAATGAGGACAATTTATTTCGGTGAATATATCATGCGTTTACTTCTCAACATTGACACACCATTACCCGAATCCGAGAATACTATGGTCCATCAAATAAACCATCGGACCATAAGCCTAATGCAACTTCCGGCAAGACCACCTCGAATCATATCTCTCGCCGAATGGGAAGCTAGGCATCAAGGACCACAATATCCTCCTCAAGCTCCACATGAAGAACCTTCCGACCGAGAAAATGAAATTCGTGTTATTGAGCCAAGCTTTACTACGAACCAATCTTTAGGAATTTTATCAAGAAATCAACAAATTCTTGATAATCGTCTCAAGAAGGTAGACCACAAGCTTGACAAGATTAAAGGATTCTTCAACAAGCTATGGGATGCAATCTCTTGCACAAGCACTACTACCGCTTCAACATCACATGGAAAACGTCCGGCACCTACCTTTACATGGACGACATCCGAAGAACATACAAGTAGCAGCGCGAGCGGAGCCAGTTGTAGTCAAGGAGGAAGAAGAGCTCATCGACCACCAACAGGAGGACCAGTCATTCGAGAACCTAGAGAGAGAGAAGGGTCTTATGATTGGGATAAAGACGAGTAACTTTTTATGGTTTGTCGTTCTATGTGTTTCTAATTTCATAAATCTCTGTATTTATTATGCAAACTCTGTTTTATTTGACTATGCTAAATCGTAGAATTCTATTGTTCAGTGGTTGTTGTTTATATATCTATGATTATTACTTCCTTTTTGTCGATGATAAAGGGGGAGAAATCTGTGTAGCTAACTCTGTTTTGTAGGAAAGATAGGTGCATTCATTCGGGGGAGAAAAATAGCAAATACATCTCTATAACACATTAATGTTGTCATCAATCAAAAAGGGGGAGAATGTTGATACACGAAGATTTTGATCAATGACAATGAGCTTCAACAAAAAGGAAGAAATACATTTAAAATCAGAGGAAGATCGATGAAGACCAAAGTAAAAACATGAGTATGATTTTTATGGGTCCAAGTCTAGATTATTTGTTAAAATCTATCCTCAAGAGATTTGCACGAACACTAAAACACGTCCTTTGAACTTCATTTTCATAAATACTTTTACTGTGCAAATTTTCACAGTTCAGTCGACTGAACAGGCATGGCCAGTCGACTGAAACTGGCACAGAAATAAAACATACACAGTTTCAGTCGACTGAACTCCCTGCTCAGTCGACTGAATTGATAACTGCGAATTTTCTGTGAATAGACACTTTCTTTCTTCCAAGAGATGCAACCTTTCTCCAATGGAAATGGAAGCATCTCTTGCATGCACCTCTAGCAAACAAATGCACCTCTTCTACAAGTATAAATACATGGTTTTAACAATTGCAAATCACCAATTCTACTTGCTTTAATCTCTCTACTTACTTGAACATACTTTCAGATTCTTTTAAGTTTTCAAAAGCAAACCAATTGCTTGAATCTCTGTTTTAATTATAACATATCTTGATTCATAGCAATTCACATTTCCTTAATCTTCACAAACACTTTGTATACTCTCGAGGATAAGATTATAGGAAAGTTGTACTAAATTGACTCATTAGTGTTATCAAGAACACAACAAGTCAGAAATACTTTTTGTATCCAAGTTGAAGTCCTCTTCGGTATTTGAGGCAAGAAATCCCGTTCGGTTGTTCGGGTAAGTTGTAAACCTATTCCTCCGGGTTAAGTGAGGGTTGTTGGTTAGTTGAATTCCTAAGAGGAGCTTAGGGACTGGACGTAAGACAAGAGGTCCGAACCAGTATAAAGTCTTGGTGTCTACTTTACTTACTGCTTACTACTATCCACCTAGAGCATTTTTATTCCATATTATACGATCCTACCGCATAGACTCTTTCATTGTGGACCTTAGTGGTAGGGTTTCACATGTGGAGGAAGGTGAAGAAGGGGTTGATCTAGTCTCTGTTTTGATAAGTAACAAGTTCGATGTGCTAAATAATGTGGAGAATGGTGATGTTAGGGGGATTATAACAACCAATGAAAAGCAAACTGAAGTTTTGGAAATAAATAATGAAGACCAATCTGAAACCAGCGGAGGGGTGAACAACCATATTGATCATGAAAATATAACATCAAATTCAGTAGAATCCCTCAACTTGCAAATCCAGGTGGTGGAGTTTGAAGCTGAAACAGTTACTAAGCATGATACAAGGGGTGATTCTGTTTCAGTGCATGATACTGCACAGTTGCACCCAGGAATCCACATGAATAAGCAATGTCCAGAAAGTGTTATTAACAAACAGCAACCTCTCCCCTCATGCCAAACAAATATAATTACAATTTCTGATAAACAACAGGAGCAATTATGTGAATCTCTGCAAAAGCAAATTTATGATCTAATATACTCCATGCAATCTCCTACTATCTCTCATGTCCATCCCACCATCTCTTCTCCTCCTCTACCAAGCATCTCCACCATAAGTCAACCCTATGTTTTCCAGGGCTCAATTCCTGGCTGGAAATCTCCCTCTAAAGAACAAACAGACATCCTCCTTCAAATATCAAAAGACATAAAAAGCAAAAAGCACAAAAAACCAAACATCAAAACCCCAAGTTATTCCAGAATAAACTCTCCCATTACGAGGAGCATGACAGAAGGTGATTTCTCTTCAGTACAATAATTATGTTACACAATTTTGGAGTATGGAACATTAGAGGATGTCACAATTTCCTCAAGCTTGATCAAGTGAAGCTTTTGATATCCAATCATCAATTGTCAATCTTCGCTATTCTCGAAACTAAATTAAATCTCCCCATGACTTTATCTGCCGCCAGATACATTGATCCTTCTTGGACTCTCTCCCACAACCTTCACGAAGCGTGTTATGGGAGAATTATGGTCCTTTATAACCCTGCCCTGCTTTCCCTTGACTTCCTTCTAGCAACACCGCAGTTAATGCACTTCCATGCTAAGTATTTCAATTCTTCCTCTTCTTTCTACATTACTTTCATTTATGCTTTCAATTCTCCTTCTAATAGGCAGTCCCTTCTTAACATTATACCGGCATTACGGCAAGAATCTCACCCTTGGGTTATAGCTGGAGATTTCAACTGTTGTATGTCATTGTCTGACAAGCATGGAGGTATCCCGCTTTTGCCTAGGGATGTTCTCCCCTTAAACACTGCAATAAAGATTCTTCTCTGTGACCCATTTGCAAAAATGGTGCCCTCTACACTTGGAACAATAGATTTAGGAGTGGAGCTCGTATTTTTTCCAATATTGATCATGCATTCTCCAACTTCAAAGCCCTTTCCTCTTGGCCTAATATCTCCTCTTTTATGCCCCATCCCATCCTCTCTGACCACTCTCCAATTATTATAACTACTGGGAAGCAGTCGCCTGGAAACAAAAGAGGGTTTAAATTCTTCAATGCATGGGTTCGTGATCCAGAATATAATAACATTATTAATAAAGCTTGGTCAGTTAAGTTTTTTGGAAATTCGATGTTTATTTTTTGCAGTAAGCTCTGTGCTGTTAAGGAAGAACTAAGAGTTTGGGCTAAAAGGAAGTTTGGTAATGGCAACCTGCTTTCTGCCTCTCTTATGGTCCAGCTTAAGGAAGCTCAGGAGCAAATGATGTCTTATCCTGACAATGCTGAGGTGGCGGAGAAGGAAGCTGTCATCTACACTGACCTCAACCTCGCGTTAGCTAATGAATGTGACATGAAAAAGCAGCAACTTAGAATCAATTGGGCAGCTGAAGGCGATAGGAATACAAAAAATTGTCATGCTTCCATAAAGGTTAAACACTCTGTTAATAACATCTCATCCATTTTTGATGAAGCAGGAACCCTGCACACTTCTCCTAAATCAGTAGAAAAGGCTATTCTCTTGCATTTTTCATCCCTTCTTGGTAATGCTGATCAATTTGAACCGGAGTTGGATCTGATGTCTAGCATTCCGCTGCCAAAAATATATCCTGAAGAAGCTGCTCCTCTGGTAACTAAGGTGACTAATGAGGAAATTAAAAAGACTCTCTTTGCTATGAATAGGTGCTCCTCTGTTGGTCCAGATGGTTTCAATGTCGTCTTTTTTATAGCATGCTGGGACACTGTGGGTGGGCTATTCTGCAAGGCTGTTCATAATTTCTTTGATAAGTTCAAGCTGCTCAAGTCTGTGAACGCAACCAATCTGGTGTTAATCCCCAAAACCAAACATGCTTCTTCTGTTTCTTCCTTCAGGCCTATCTCCTGCTGCAATGTAGTGTATAAATCTCCAAAATTATTGCAACAAGGCTTGTGTCTGCTTTGTAAAGAATTATTTCCAACAATCAAGTGGCCTTCTTACCCAACAGAAATATTCTTGACAACGTTATGTTAGCCCATGAACTCTTGAAAGGTTATCCCTGTGCTAATGCTTCGCCTGCTGCCATGTTGAAACTTGACTTGATGAAGGCATATGATTCAATTCATTGGAAGTCGGTTGTGAGAATTATGTCTCTCATGGGCTTTCCAAAAAATTTTGTTGCTTGGATATATGAATGCATCTCAACACCCTCCTTCACTCTCATAATCAACGGTTCCAGCAAGGGCAACTTTGTTTCCAAGCAGGGCATTAGCCAGGGGGATCCTCTGTCGTCATACATTTTCATTTTGGTTATGGAAGTCTTCACTTGCATGTTGAGATCGATGTTTAATAATAACCAAATCCTTTATCACCCCAAATGCAAGGACCTTGAGATAAGTTCCCTCCTTTTCGCTGATGATATCATGATTTTCACCAAACCCAATCTGCAATCCATTGAATCAATTAAAGGTGCTCTCAACAATTTCTACAGAATGACAGGCCTAAAACTTAATCTTAATAAGTCAAGTATCTTGTTCTCAGGCACTTCTAGCATGCAGCATACCTCTCTGTCCTCCCATGCTAGTATGCAGTCCATGGCTGCTGATATGCATTACCTTGGGATGCCTCTTTGTTCGTCTAGGATTTCCTGTGCCAACTGCTTGCCTTTATACGAAAAAATTACTACAATCATGGACTGTTGGGCTAACAGATTCCTGTTACAAGCTGGTAGGCTGGTTCTGGTCCAATCTGTCAGTTTCTCCATTATGGTATATTGGGCAAGAGCTTTCATCCTTCCTCTAAAGCTATTGAAATTGATTAGGAGGGCTATGTTGAGATTTTTTTGGTTTGGTTCAATACATACGAAGAAAGTGTTTCCATGTTCATGTTCAATTTTTGAGAAGCCAAAAAGAAAAGGAGGGTTGGGGTTGCATAGCATTGAGGTCTGGAATAAGGCAGCTTACAGCCATCATTTCAATGCCTTGCTTAATAAGAAAGACACGCTCTGGGTGAGATGGACACTCGGGTATAATGTTGGATTCAAAAACTTTTGGCTGATGGAAGTCCCGCAATCCTATAGTTGGATTTGGCGGAGTTTGTTAAACTTGAGAAACTGTTTCAAGCCTTTTGTTCAAATTCAACTTTCTGCTGGTAGTTTGTGCAAGTTTTGGACAGAGCCTTGGATTGAAAAAGGCATTATCCTTGATCATCTTCTCTCTTCCCAGTAGAAGTATCAGTCTGGCATTGGAAATAATGCTCTTGCAGTTCATCATATCGTGAATGGTAAGCTTGTGTTACCTTTTACAAGTAATCAGTATGTCAGGAATTGTTGGAGCAACTATCAAGTCAATACTTATGCTTTTAATGATCATGATACTGTCCAGTGGAATAGGAAGGCTCACACCGTTTCTACTGTTTATGATGCTTTGAATGGTGTGGATTCAATGCCTAATTGTAAGTGGAGAAAGGTGATGTGGAATGCTATATCCTGTAATAGTGACAACTTAATGTTTTGGAAAGTCTCAAACAATGCATTGCTGACTAGGGATAAACTCATCAAGATTGGGATGCCAGTGAATCCCATATGTGAACTATGTCAACAACAATGTGAGAGTGTTCAGCATTTATTTTTCGACTGTGATTATGATTCTGTGATTTGGTGCAAATTGGTTGTTTGCTGTCAGTGGGTAAATGCGACTACTACTGCTAGCAACCCTTGGGATTTTATTGAGAGTGCCATCAAGTTGAACGATGACAACAGGCAGTATTTCTTCTTTATTTTGAAAAAACTCATGATGGTGATATGGAGGGAAAGAAACAAAAGGTGTTTTGAAGGAATAAGTAGAAGCAAGGAGGTGGCATGGGCTGTTTTGAAGAAAGATATATTCATGGGAATGAAAGACAGTCTGCACACTTTTTGTGATGACCTTATTGAGCCATGGATCCCTTAGTTTTTCCTCTTTTGTCTTTCCTCTTTTTTGTGTGCTGATGTTTTTTCTCATGTGTGGTTGTTGTTTGTTTTTTTCTTTTTTCTTTTCCTCTTCCTTTCCTTGTTTTGTGTTGTCTTGTTTCTTCCTTGTTTTTTAATAAAGCTGGTAGGGGCCTAGTTTAACCCCGCTTAATCTGCAAAAAAAAGGAAGAATGTATAGGTATGAGTTATACAAGTGAGGTAAAATTGAAAATGGATTGGGGTTCAGCAGTTTAAATCCCGGAGATTTTGGAAATGTTTTCCAAAGGATTTTGAAATAAATGATAGTATTATTATTTTGGAAATACTCTTGAATAGAAAAATGTTTTTAAATGGATTTTGAAAGGATGTAGCACTGAAATCACTTCGGTCGCTGGAAAATAATTCCAATGATGATCGCGACATCATCGGTGTTCATTTTCGAGTTTCTAAGTGATAGATTGCCACTGTGGTCGTTGTTTTGGATTATTTTGAGGAAAAACAAGTTTGTTTTGGAAATTCTGAAGGAAATTTGTTTTAGATAAAAACCAGGTTTAGTTTAAATTTAAAAAGTGTGATTTTGGAATACTTTTGATTTTGAAATGATTTGAAATAAGTACCGGGTGTTTAAAAGAATTTTGGAACCCTTATTTAAATAACTTAGAGATCATCAAGAGATAAGTTATAAACTTAAAAATGGTGAATGATTTTGAAGAAAAATATGGAAATTGAATTTTGGAACTAAAATTAAAAGTGAAAAAGTTAAAATGAAATTTAACTTAGATTTAGTTGAAGAAATTAAATTTTTGAAATTTAATTGATTGTGGTTTGAATGGAATAAATTAGTGAGGTAGACTAGTTAAATGGATTAAATTGGGATGTGAATGAATTGAATTGGAAAATAAAATTTAAATTGGATTGAGAAATAAAATTGAATTGAATTTAACTTAAATAAATAAAAGTAAGTTAAATAAAAATTGAATTGGAATAGCTCATAAAAGTTGAAATGAATTGAATAAAGATGCTTGGGCTATAAATAAGTGTATAATTTCAGGTTAAGAATAAAAATAAAATGTGAATGTGCTCGATTATGGAATGGATGGAAATGTGAAAAATAAGTTGTGTAACTAATTAAATTGGAAAAGTAAAATAGAAACCCAAATAAAAATGGTGTGATATTTTAAAGTGAAGAAATAACATCCAAACTTGAGTTATAAAATAAATTAGAACTCAAGTAGATTGAATGAAGTGATTTCTGAAACAAAATCAGATGTTGAGTTATAGATTGGAAGTGAACTAATTAGATAATTGATTATTTAATTAGATATAGAATGGAATTTATCTTGGTTGAATAAAAAAATTGGATTGTGGATTAAAAATGGATTTTGAAGCTAAACTTGAGTTATAAATAAAATTTGACTTAGATGGTAAGTGAATTAAAATATAATTGAAATGTTGTCGAATAAAATAGAATTGGATTGAAAAAGAAATGACTTGGGTTACAAATAAAATTCAATTTAAGTGGAAATAAATTAAATATGGCTGTGGGAGTGGTTTAAATAAATTCAAGTTTGAAATTAAAATTGAAGCGAATTAATTGAATTAATTAGTAAATGGATGAAATTTGATTGAATAAAAATCAAATTAAAATGAAATGGAATTTGTTGCAAATGATGGACTTAAGTGGTTAGTTGACATGATTGAAATACATAACTTAAGTCAATATAGAAGCTTGGCTTTGGTAAATTTGTGAAACGGCCATTAAATAAAATAGTATGGAACGTTTTCGAGCTAAATAAAATGGATTCGGAAACAATGAAAGTGGATTTGAATGGAATGCAAATGGATTGTTTGAAAATCAATTAGAAATAGAATATAATTAAATATAAATTGAGTTGGAATCAATTTAAAATTTGCTATAAACTTAAGTGGATATTTTATTAAGTGAATATCGCCGAGTTTGCATGGAAATAATTATCGTTTGACATAAACGGAAGTAAATAAAATTCTATGAATAATTAGATTGTGAATAAAATTGATTTTTGAAATCAATTGGAATGGATATGGTTTTGTTTGGTTTAAAATAAATTGAATGCATGAAAATTGAGTTGAAAATCATTCAGATTGAATGGAATAGTATATGGATTGGTTGCAAGCAATTAAATTAGTGTCGGGACCCTATAAATTGCTTATGGAAATTGTTTAGCATGAAATTCATGTGTTTTGGCTATTTAAATAAGTGAAATGTTAATAAACTTCATGTTTTGGTACTTACGTGTTTAAATTGAGTAAGTACAGGTACCTGGAGGCCGTTTGGCTAGGCTTTAATCGCGCTAATTGCAAAATAAATAAGCCGCTTGCTTAAAAACGCTAAATAAAGGTACGCCTACGCAATAAAAGAATGAAAATATAAATATTGATATATATTTTTTGTTTTCCGACCGTGTGGGTCGATGTATATATATTTATCTCTCTTGTCATATTGCAAAAGGTCCTCCGTACAAGGGAGACTCTGCCAAAAAAATTCAGAAATTAAGGGAGTTAGAAAATTTTGGGAAATTTTTGATAAATTTTTTGTTAACGACAAATTGTTTTTGAATTGAAATCAAGATAAATGGAATTTGGAATTAAAATTGAAACTAATGGTTGGGTTGAAGCTAAAGATATAGAAGAGAGAAATATCGAGCTTTCACTAAGTGGGTTTTGAAAGTTAATGGGTTTGGAGCATTCTTTCTGCCTTAGCAATTTCAGGGACGAAATTCTTTTAAGGGGGGAGGAATGTAACGACCCGGATTTTCCAACGTTTGATTTGGAATATTTAAATAGTTTTAAATATTGAATTTGAATTATAGATTGATTTTGAATATGGAAAAATTAGGTTTTTATTATAAAAACGAATTCAGAATTTAAATATAGCATTTATTGAATAATTTAATTATTGAATTTTATAACCGAATATTGGTTAAAATATTGTGTCTTAAGGTTTAAGCCCGATAAAAATAATTTAAAGGGCTTGAAAATTTTATATTGATAATAGTAAAGACAATAAAAGTTTTAAAATTGAATTTAAAAGGGATCTGTTCAATTTTAAAAATAGTTTGTTTAAATTAACATTTAAAAATAGCGATCCGGGGCACAGTCTCGGAATTCAACGAAACCAATTCCATTGGATCCGTAATAGTGTATTATTATCGGATTTCAAATTTCATAGCTTTTGGAGTTATCGTTTGGTCGTACGGAGTATAAACGCATTGAATCTTATATCGAGAATTCAATATAATAATTGGGTCCAAAAAGCTATCTTCTCCATACGATCGAATTAGGACTCGAAACCTTTTCCAGTGCATTCGAAATAGGGGTATAACATTATGAATCCCTAGCGGCATGCCTCGATAGGAGTTTGGGATCGGGTTACGTTTTACGAGATATTTCGCAAATTTAAATTTATTTATATATATATATATATATGTTTAGTCAAACAGGTCTTGTCCTCTGGAACCTAAGATTTGGACCTTGCCCATCCAAACACGCAATCGTATTCAACACGTGACCTTTCTTCCCTCACTTTTTAAAGAAGACATGACTTTGTCTCCCTCGTTAAAAAATAAATGCCAGAATAAAACAATCGAGAATTTAAAAATCACGTCTTTCCTTCAAACCATCAGAGCAAAATCAAAATCAAATCCAAAAAAAAATCGATCGCGTTCATGGGTCGCGATATCAGAGGGTCGGCGACGCTTATAGTTTTGGTGAGGGCGACAGATGTTTGGGGCGAAGCTGGGAAGGCTCGATTTTCTTTTCGCATCTAGGTCTAGCTGATTCGAGAGGAGGGTGGTGACTTCGGCGCAAGACAAGGAGTTTTTGCTGGAGGTGTTGTCGAAGGTAACTCGCGTTCGTCTTGGGAAGGCGCGAAGTTGCTAGGCCAGAGGAGATGGCGGCGATGATTTGGGGGACTCGCGTCCATCATTTTGGCTTCAGGGTTGCTGGCGAAGCCGAGGTCGAGCCTTCGATTAAGGGGTGGTAATGATCGATTACTAGTGCGAGGCGATGGGTGGATTCAGGCGTCGCGATGGAGGCTTTTGCTGTGAGGTCAGTGTGGTCCTGGTTGGTAGCGGCTGGTGTTAGTCGCGATGGAGAAGGTTTTAGGATTTTTACTTGGGTAATTAATTCTAATCACTGAAATTAGTTAAATGATAATTTCTATTTGAAATCGAATCTTATTATATCGTGTATATCTTTTCATTCGAGGTTCAAAACGAATAAAACAAGACGAGTGTGGATTCGTAGATGAGGAATATACAAGCAGGGATTAAATTGGAATGGTTAACAAACTCGAAAATTTAGGTGAGAAAATTCTCACCCATTTGGGATTTCCGAATTTAATTTTAAAAAGTTAAAATATAATATTGGCTGCTAGATTGAATTTATAAATTGTTATCTGTGAATGATATTATATATATAGTAGTATATATATATATATATATACACACACACTAGTATTTGGAGTGATATTCCTGCATACATTATAGCGGATGAGACCCTATGCGCCCCGCATAATAGCGGATGACCCTATATACCACGATATCCCCCTTGAAGTGGGATTGGTATTTCTTTTATGATGTATTAACATCTGTGGATGCAGGAAAATAGGTAGGAGGGATCCAATTGGATTCCTCAAATTTATTGTTTATTTTCATAAATAGCTGTAACGACCCGCAGCTCCAAACCCTTGAATTGACACTACTCTCCATCAAATCAACTCAAGAAGAACGGAAATAGGAACCATTTATGTTGAAGAAGAAGAGGTAGAAGAAGAAAATAGAAGACAACATCAGAATCTAACCATCGTAGCGGAATAAAATATAATAGGTAGTAAATGATCTTTACACAAAAGAAAATACATCTGTTTATATATATTACATCATCAGAGTACATAATCAGAGTATAATACAATCAACATCACAATTCAGGACAGTTATAACAACTTGTCCCTCACAGAATATACAACATACACAACACAGTGGAATATACAACATATACGTGTGATACGTTTCGCCATCCAGCTCGTCCCATGAGCTCCACAGCATCATATCCTGTATCCTATAATACTCGGTCTGACCCGAGCATTATAGTTAAATAACACCCGAGTCAGTCTGGAATACCAGCGTGAGAAAACCACACTCAAATTTATTATTAAAGTTTCAAAATCCTTTGAAATCAAAAGCATCTCGTAAGACCACGCCACAAATAAACATGTCGGGTTTTTACCTTACGATGGCTAAAACATTTTATATCTAAATCCTCTGATATGATAATAGTGTCTATATACAAATACTTATTAAAATAGCTGAAATTGTTACATCTATTAATTCCAGCATACTAGCCACAAAAGTGGGTTCTACAAACAAAATCCGTAAAGGCACGTAGGGAGAATGGATTTCCAACTAACGACTAGGCACTGGGTACCACCTATCACAGTACCTGGTCTAGATCAGTGTACCAAGGACCACGCCCGATTCCCTGCAACACAAGACCGGAACTACCCCTTACTGGATAATTCCGAGTAAGATCACCCCACGGTAGGGATCAACAACCGCACCACTAAGCCTAAATAAAAGGGACATCTAGACAGGGATGACCTCACCCTAATGGGTGCGACCCACATAGCCTTGCTGCATAACCCCTGATTTTCAGTCATTCCCGGTTGATGAGGCTTGAGGCTAAGCGTTACCTTTTAGAACGCATCCCTTAGAATGCCCATCGTCCGCCTGACGATGTTCTGAAAGCATTCATCCATACAAGTCCGTTCCGGGTTCGAACGGAACCGAAGGCACTATTCCATCTTATATTTCAAACTCGTTTTCCCCACGAAAATGTACAAACCGGATCGAAGTGGTTTTCGAGAATTAATCCCGATCCCGGTCTCTTCGAAACGATCAGCGCATTGGCCAATATTAATGGTCGGTTATTTAACTATCAATGAACAATCACAACATCAATCAGACTATAAATAATTTGCCAAATTATTTATTTACTCAAAATATCTTTACAAGATATATTCCCGTTTTCAATCCTTTGAAAACAGTTTAAACATCTCCCCTTTTCGGAAATATATTTCCCAAACATTTTCTATTTCCCCTGAAAATTTCTAAGTATAACGTTTAAGATTTAAAATAATTTTAATCACTATACTATAAAATATACTTTAAACCAAACATTTAAATTAAACTACTTTGATACTTTATTCAAAGATATAAACTTTAAGAATATTTAAAATAAAGCTACTTAATAAAATATAAAACTAGACTTTTATCCTTAGAACATAATACCAAGTCATCTTGAAAATAATTACTACTAAATAGGTTGGAGAAATATTTGCTTTGAAATTCATACGTTTAAGAATAATAAATTTTCTAAAACATATTTAAAAACAACTTTAAAACTTCTAGCTTATACTTAAAATTTTGTCTTTGAAACGTTCTTGGCTATTCAAGGAAATATACTTCTCTTTCTCATCTTTAAAAAAATAATCACTATTTATTTTTAAAAAAATTCACATTTCTTTATAAATTCCCACCTTGAATTTATATTTTCAAATATCCACCGATATTTTATTTCACCTTATAAACCCAGTTTATAAATTCCAAAATCTCACTTCCCTTTAAAATTTCAATTCCAAACACTTAAATCAATTTACAATTGATTTCCAATTTACTTCACCTTGAAATAAATTTACTTACTACTTCATTTATTTCAAAACCATTAACTTTCAGATTTTATTTCTTAATTATGATTTAAAATCCTTTAAATTAAATTTAATCCTTGAATTTAAAATAAATTCTTTATTCTTTAAAATAGTATCCCTTAAGTTTAAAATTTATTATTCCCTTGTTAATTCAAAATCCCCTTTTCCACATATTTGTTAGAATTTTGAAATTGCTTTTATTCTTTTCCAATTCATTTTTATTCAAATTCTCTATAGTTATTTTACTTAAAAATTTACTCTATTATTTCTTTCCAAAATCCAATTCTATAGATTTTTATAACTCCATATACCGAAATATTCAATCCAACCATCTCCTCCAATATTTCAATTATCAATAAAATCATCACAGGATATAAAATATTCATAACATTGCATATTAAACAATCTAAATAATTTTGAGGAATCTAGTTGGATCCCTCCAACATGTTTCCCAACATCCACAAATGTTAGCACAATACAAATTCCACTTCGAGGTGGAATATCGCGGTATATGGGTTTTAAATATTATCATCCGCTATTATGCGGCGCATAGGGTCTCATCCGCTATATAATGTGGGAATATCAATCACTCTAATATATACTATATACTACTATATATAATATCACATCCAGTCCATTCAATCAATAATTTAAATTCGAACTATTTAAATTAAATTCTGGAAATCCAGATGTGAGTGAGAATAACTCACCTTCGATTTTTGTTTGCAGTATATTCCACTCCAGTTCCATTTCCGACTTGTATTTTCTCGATTTTAGACCTTGTATGATATTAGATGACTTAATTAATATTCGAATAAATTGAACAATCAATTACCGTATAATTTATTTAATTTAAACAAATGATTTTATTTAACAAATTTTCTTTTTATAAATTAGTCTTAGTAACTAAAGAAAAATTTAAATAGGTTAATTAAACAAATTAATCACCCTAAATACATTTATGTAAAATAAATTAGTAAATTAAAAAAATTAATTTTCCATAATACATCATTTTTTTTTCTTTCTTGTATATATATATGTGAACATTTATTTAAATTAAATTAATAATAAAAGCAATATACCTTACTACACCCACGAATCCAGGCTCGACCACGAACAGTTTCCCGATCACCATCGCCAGAGACGAACATCGCGATAGACCCGGAGCACATCGACACCTCGACCTTGGCCTCGTCATTCGATCGAGACCTCCGGCTGCTGCTTCGTCCTCGACCCACACAAATCGCCTCGTCGCTGCACCACACTCACACGCGCCTCAAACGCGACCCCACCCTGCCTCCTCTACCGCTCACCGAAACCCTAGTTTGCAACTCTCCTATGGCGCCGCACTCGACTTCGAACGCGAGGTTCCATTCCCATATACACGATTTTAATCGCCGACCCATTTGAACGAAACATCGATTTCGATTTTTGAAAATCGAATGAGGAACATGAAGAACACAACTTTGATTAGCTGCCATTCTTATTTTTTTTTATATATGAACGAACTGATTTATTATAAAGGAAGAGGGGTTTCGTTTGTGAAGAAAGAGAAAAATATCTCGGCTATCTGATGTTAAACATGTTAATTTGCCTTGCGTGAGAAGATAATCTTACTACTGTGTTGCTGATGTGAATAGAAAAAGTTTTGATGTGAAATAATTTCAATTTAAATTCAAATCCAAATCGTTCCGGTAAATGCAACTTAAAAACTTGACCTCCGATCGAGGCGTGCTACTAGGCGTTCGTAATGTTATACCCCTATTTCGAATGCAATGGAGGTTTCGAGTCCTAATTCGATCGTATGGGGAAGATAGCTTTTTGGACCCAGTTATTATATTGAATTCGATATAAATTCAGCGCGTTTATATCTCGTACGCTCACACAACAACTCCAATCACTACGAAATTTGAAATCCGATAATAATACAATATTACGGATTTAATAGAACTGGTTTCGTCGAATTCCAAGCCCGTGCCTCGGAAGGCTATTTTTAAATATCAATTTAACCGATATATTTCCAAAACTAAACAAAACACCTTTAATTTCAATTTTATAAGTTCTATCACCCTTGGTATTATCAGTATAAATTTTACAAGCCTTCAAATTATTTTTAACAGGCTTAAAATTCCAGATTCAATATTTTACACAAGTTTCAATTGTTAAATTCAATAATTTAATTATCCAGTAAATGGTGATATTTGAAATTCAAGTTACAAATTCACCTTTGAATATTTAAAATCAATTAAATAATTCAATTTCAAATACGCAGAAATCCCGGGTCGTCACATTCCTCCCCCCTTAAAAAAATTTCGTCCCCGAAATTACTAGTTAGGAAGAATGATTTAATACCCATTACTATTTCCCAATCCAAATAGTTTTAACCACTATCCAAAACCAACTGCTTTAACAATACCCAAAACAACCTTTTTTATTGAAGATACACTAATCCTCTTCTAACTTCCTAAACTTATCCATTAGTTCCAATCAATATCACTTACTTAACAATTTAAATTTAAATTTGAAACCAAATTTTGAATTATCAAAATTTTCTCAATTTTTTTCTAACTCCTTAAATTTTTGAAATTTTTTGCCAGCGTCTCCTTTGTGTGGCTAGCTCGGTACAACTACAAAATGCCACTACGGGCCCCCAGATTTCAAAAGAAAACAAAAGCCAAGTGGCTAGACAAGAAAATCAATTAAATTTCATACAGAAATTTATATACTTACCCTTGCCGAGCAAATTTCAATTTATCTCCTGAAATCAAAAATCAATTCCCATTTGCTTTTGAATATCTGTAAATCCTACTTAGCAATACTATCCAATCACAGCATTTCAATTTGATTTTCATCCAATTATTAACTTAGTATATTTCCAATATCAAATTTACTTTACTTTCTCCATTCATTTCTTAGGTTCAATATAGGCACTTTGTATACCCTTATATTATTACTTTCACTATACCACTTGGTTTTAATTTACCTTTATTCAAATTGGATTCCAATTCCATATAAAATCAATTTGCTTCAATTTATTAGTTATTTTCAAATCTAAATACCCTCTCTCGAATTGCATTCAGATTTTCATTTCCAATTTTACTTGGATTCAATTTATCTTTAACTTTGAATATTGAATTTTATTTACCTTTATCTCAAATTCCAGTATTTAAACCATTTGTCGTTAGTGAAAATTTCCAAAAATTTCAAAAAAATTCTAACTCCCAAAATATTCGGAAAATTTTGGCAGAGTCCCATTTGTATGGAGGAGCTTTTGCAATTTGACAAGAGATATAAATATATATAGATCGACCCACACGGTCGGAAAAACAAAAAAAGTTCATATTTCCTATTTTTATTGCGTAGGCGTACCTTTATTTAGCATTTTTAAGCAAAGCGGTTGTTTATTTTAGAAATTTGCGACTCCACAATCTCGCTAAATGATCTCCCGGTACCTGTACTTACTCAATTTAAACATATAAGCACTATATATAAGAAGCTTATAGCATTTCACTTATATTTAAATAGCTAAAACATGGATTCTATAAACAATGCATGTTATAACTTCCATAAGCACATATGTAATGTTTTCGACACTTATTTTAATTGCTTACCATCAATATTCAAACCGTCCTATACAATATAAGTGGTTTTACAACTCTCTTACTTAACTTCAATTCATTTTTAAGTCCAAACAAACCCACTCCAATTGAATTGATTTCAAAATCAATCTATTTCACTTCTATCAATTTATAGTATTTTATTCAATTCCGTTCCATTCTAATTTATTAATAACAGGGCCATTTTCATAAGCAATATACGCAAAACAGTTTTCATAAGCAATTAGTAAGGTTTCCATATTAATTCAATTGCTTTTACTCGCTTTTCTTACTCTTGCGTTCAATTTAAGTGATGTACAACTCACTTACTTACCTCCAATTCATTTATAATTCCAAACAACTCATATTCATGTCAATTAATTCAAAAATCACTTTTGTTTACTTCTATCCATTCATAGAATTATTTATTTACTTCCATTTACGTCGAACGACCAATTTATGCAATTCGACGACATCCATTCAAACAAACAATTCCAAATTAGTTTACTTCCACTTTCAAGTCAATATTTGATTTTTATTACAAAAAAATCACTTCATTACATTTCTTGAGTTCAATTCCATTTTGTAATTCAAGTTTGGACTTCTATTTCATTTCTAAAATACAAAACAAATTTTTTTTAGTCCACTTTTAAATTTTATAAGTCACACACTCATTTATTTTTTTCACGCTTACATCCATTTACGCTCAATCATATTCATCTTTCATTTTTAATTCAAGATTTTACCTTTATTAAGCCAAGTATACTTTATTTCAAGCATTTAAATTCTTTTGATAAGCCATTGAAGTTTATTTATTCAAATTTTATTAAGTAAGGGCTTAATTTTATTTAATGTATCCATCACGTGATACAGTTCTAGTTCAATTATATTTCAACTCTAATTTAAAATATTATTAAACTTGGCTTAAATTCATTTAATTCAACTTATTCTTCTAACTTATTCCGTTCCGACACTTATTTTAAATTAGTTACATTTGCTAATTTATTTCAAATTCCAATAAATTTTTAATTCTTAGAACTTTGTTCTTTTAATCCACTCAAACTATATTTTCAATTCCACTTTACTAACCTTCTTTAGTTTACTTTATTTAATTTGTTTATCTTTCTAACTTTATTTACTTTTTGTAAGTTAATTTCATTCCAGGAAATTTTAAAACTTTATAAATTTCCAAACCTGTTTATAATCCATATAATTTTTAAACCAATTCTAGGGTCTTCAATAATCACTTAAGTATTTCAAAAATCATTTGAAATCAATTATATCCAAAATTCTTTGGTAAATTCAATTATCTATTTGAATTTCAAAATCAAACCCAGTTTTGCAAACAATCCCGATTTAAAACAATTTGGCAGCAATTTCTCTTCTGGAAACTCGAAAATGAACATCGATGATGCTGCAGTCATCACCGAAGTTATTTTCCAACGACCGAAAGAGAGTTAAATGCTTTTATCTCTTAAACATCCCTCGAGTATTTTTAAATTCCAAATCTCTCCAGATTTCAATCCAATTTCAAATATATTACCAAGATAATATCACTATTATTTCTCCAAAACCTTTGAAAACCATTTTCAAACTCAAAGGAATTTTATTTCCAAAATTTCGAATCCCCAAATTCTTTCTATTCATATTTAAATATTACTCTGGAATTTTTATTTCATTATAAATCACATTTATAATATTTCCCTTACAAATCCCATTCGTACATAAATTTATTTCTTAACCTTTGGTTTTGATTTCAATTTCTTATTTAATTTCCTCACAATAGTGATAACAATTTATTAGTATCACTCCCTACAACTAAGCAACCATATATATATAATTATTACTAAAAATTATTTCTTTCATATACAAAAATAATTTGGGTAAAATTATTTCATTTACCCATTTTAAAACAATATTGTGTCGAATTGTTATATTCAAGTGTTTAGAGATCCCTATCAATAACGTTAATTACTCGTATTGACCAGAATCCATAAACCACTAAATAAACCAATCAACACAATATAAAACCATTTTATATTCACTAACAAATACATGCTCATATCTATTAATACACTCAAACCCATTCTAGAGTACTACATACTCTATTTCAATGAGTAATTCCCATTAGAGCCAAGGTTATCACCAACCTCGCTCTGATACCACTGTAACGACCCGTAGCTCCGTACCCTTGAATTGACACTACTCTCCATCAAATCAACTCAAGAAGAACGGAAATACGAACCATTTAGGTTAAAGAAGAAGAGGTAGAAGAAGAAAATAGAAGACAACATCAGAATCTAACCATCGCAGCGGAATAAAATATAATAGATAGTAAATGATCTTTACACAAAAGAAAATACATCTGTTTATATATATTACATCATCAGAGTACATAATCAGAGTATAATACAATCAACATCACAATTCAGGACAGTTATAACAACTTGTCCCTCACAGAATATACAACATATACGTGATACGTTTCGCCATCCAGCTCGTCCCCTGAGCTCCACAGCATCATATCATGTATCCTATAATACTCGGTCTGACCCGAGCATTGTAGTTAAATAACACCCAAGTTAGTCTGGAATACCAGCGTGAGAAAACCACACTCAAATTGATTATTAAAGTTTCAAAATCCTTTGAAATCAAAAGCAACTTATAAGACCACGCCACAAATAAACATGTCGGGTTTTTACCTTACGATAGCTAAAACATTTTATATCTAAATCCTCTGATATGATAATAGTGTCTATATACAAATACTTATTAAAATAGCTGAAATTGTTACATCTATTAATTCCAGCATACTAGCCACAAAAGTGGGTTCTACAAACAAAATCCATAAAGGCACGTAGGGAGAATGGATTTCCAACTAATGACTAGGCACTGGGGTACCACCTGTCACAGTACCTGGTCTAGATCAGTGTACCGAGGACCACGCCCGATCCCCTGCAACACAAGATCGGAACAACCCCTTACTGGATAATTCCAAGTAAGATCACCCCACGGTTGGGATCAGCAACCGCACCACTAAGCCGAAATAAAAGGGACATTTAGACAGGGATGACCTCAAACTAATGGGTGCGACCCACATAGCCTTGCTGCATAACCCCTGATTTTCAGTCATTCCCGGTTGATGAGGCTTGAGGCTAAGCGTTACCTTTTAGAACGCATCCCTTAGAATGCCCATCATCCGCCTAACGATGTTCCGAAAGCATTCATCCATACAAGTCCGTTCCGGGTTCGAATGGAACCGAAGGCACTATTCCATCTTATATTTCAAACTCGTTTTCCCCAAGAAAACGTACAAACCAGATCGAAGTGGTTTTCGAGAATTAATCCCGATCCCGGTCTCTTCGAAACGATCAGCGCATTGGCCAATATTGATAGTCGGTTATTTAACTATCAATTAACAATCACAACATCAATCAAACAATAAATAATTTGCCAAATTATTTATTTCCTCAAAATATCTTTACAAGATATATTCCCGTTTTCAATCCTTTGAAAACAGTTTAAACATCTCCCCTTTTCGGAAATATATTTCCCAAACATTTTCTATTTCCCCTGAAAATTTCTAAGTATAACGTTTAAGATTTAAAATAATTTTAATCACTATACTATAAAATATACTTTAAACCAAACATTTAAATTAAACTACTTTGATACTTTATTCAAAGATATAAACTTTAAGAATATTTAAAATAAAGCTACTTAATAAAATATAAAACTAGACTTTTATCCTTAGAACATAATACCAAGTCATCTTGAAAATAATTACTACTAAATAGGTTGGAGAAATATTTGCTTTGAAATTCATATGTTTAAGAATAATAAATTTTCTAAAACATATTTAAAAACAACTTTAAAAATTCTAGCTTATACTTAAAAAAATTTCTTTGAAACGTTCTTGGCTATTCAAGGAAATATAATTCTCTTTCTCATCTTTAAAAAAATAATCACTATTTATTTTTAAAAAAATTCACATTTCTTTATAAATTCCCACCTTGAATTTATATTTTCAAATATCCACCGATATTTTATTTCACCTTATAAACCCAGTTTATAAATTCCAAAATCTCACTTCCCTTTAAAATTTCAATTCCAAACACTTAAATCAATTTACAATTGATTTCCAATTTACTTCACCTTGAAATAAATTTCCTCACTACTTCATTTATTTCAAAACCATTAACTTTCAGATTTTATTTCTTAATTAAGATTTAAAATCCTTTAAAATAAATTTAATCCTTGAATTTAAAATAAATTCTTTATTCTTTAAAATAATATCCCTTAAGTTTAAAATTTATTATTCCCCCGTTAATTCAAAATCCCCTTTTCCCCATATTTGTTAGAATTTTGAAATCGCTTTTATTCCTTTCCAATTCATTTTTATTCAAATTCTCTATAGTTATTTTACTTAAAAATTTACTCTTTTATTTCTTTCCAAAATCCAATTCTATAGATTTTTATAACTCATTATACCGAAATATTCAATCCAACCATCTCCTCCAATATTTCAATTCTCAATAAAATCATCACAGGATATAAAATATTCATAACCTTTCATATTAAACAATCTAAATAATTTTGAGGAATCCAGTTGGATCCCTCCAACCTGTTTCCCTGCATCCACAAATGTTAGCACAATACAAATTCCACTTCGAGGTGGAATATCGTGGTATATGGGTTTTAAATATTATCATCCGCTATTATGCGGCGCATAGGGTCTCATGCGCTATATAATGCGGGAATATCAATCACTCCAATATATACTATATACTACTATATATAATATCACATCCAGTCCATTCAATCAATAATTTAAATTCGAACTATTTAAATTAAATTCTGGAAATCCAAATGTGAGTGAGAATAACTCAACTTCGATTTTTGTTTGCAGTATATTCCACTCCAGTCCCATTTCCGACTTGTATTTTCTCAATTTTAGACCTTGTATGATATTAGATGACTTAATTAATATTCGAATAAATTGAACAATCAATTACCGTATAATTTATTTAATTTAAACAAATGATTTTATTTAACAAATTTTCTTTTTATAAATTAGTCTTAGTAACTAAAGAAAAATTTAATAGGTTAATTAAACAAATTAATCACCCTAAATACATTTATGTAAAATAAATTAGTAAATTAAACAAATTAATTTTCCATAATACATCATTTTTTTTCTTTCCTGTATATATATATGTGAAAATTTATTTAAATTAAATTAATAATAAAAGCAATATACCTTACTACACTCGCGAATCCAGGCTCGACCACGAACAGTTTCCCGATCACCATCGCCAGAGACGAACATCGCGATAGACCCGAAGCACATCGGCACCTCGACCTTGGCCTCGTCATTCGATCGAGACCTCCGGCTGCTGCTTCATCCTCGACCCACACAAATCGCCTCGTCGCTGCACCACACTCACACGCGCCTCAAACACGACCCCACCCTGCCTCCTCTACCGCTCGCCGAAACCCTAGTTTGCAATTCTCCTATGGCGCCGCACTCGACTTCGAACGTGAGGTTCCATTCCCATATACACGATTTTAATCGCCCGACCCATTTGAACGAAACATCGATTTCGATTTTTGAAAATCGAATGAGGAACAGGAAGAACACGGCTTTGATTAGCTACCATTCTTATTTTTTTATATATATGAACGAACTGATTTATTATAAAGGAAGAGGGGTTTCGTTTGTGAAGAAAGAGAAAAATATCTTGGCTATTTGATGTTAAACGTGTTAATTTGCCTTGTGTGAGAAGATAATCTTACTACCGTGCTGCTGATGTGAATAGAAAAAGTTTTGATGTGAAATAATTTCAATTTAAATTCAAATCCAAATCGTTCCGGTAAATGCAACTTAAAAACTTGACCTCCGAACGAAGCGTGCCATTAGGCGTTCGTAATGTTATACCCCTATTTCGAACGCAATGGAAAAGGTTTTGAGTCCTAATTCGATCGTATGGAGAAGATAGCTTTTTGGACCCGGTTATTATATTGAATTCGATATAAATTCAGCGTGTTTATATCTCGTACGCTCACACAACAACTCCAATCACTACGAAATTTGAAATTCGATAATAATACAATATTACGGATTCAATGAAACTAGTTTCGTCGAATTCCGAGATCGTGCCCCGGAAGGCTATTTTTAAATATCAATTTAACCGATATATTTCCAAAACTGTACAAAACACCTTTAATTTCAATTTTAAAAGTTCTATCACCCTCGGTATTATCAGTATAAATTTTACAACCTTCAAATTATTTTTAACAGGCTTAAAATTCCAAATTCAATATTTTACCCAAGTTTCAATTGTTAAATTCAATAATTTAATTATCCAGTAAATGGTGATATTTGAAATTCAAGTTAGAAATTCACCTTTGAATATTTAAAATCAATTAAATAATTCAATTTCAAATACTCAGAAATCTCGGGTCATCACAATAGTGATATATGATTTGTGTAGAATAGTCTATTTTAGATTATTGTAGTGATAATAAATAAATATATATTAGAATTAAAGGGAATTTGATAATAAATAAATATATATATTAGAATTGGAGATTTTTAGAAATGAATTATATAAAAGAATTTATAAGTGATATTCTAGAAATATAAAAATGAGTTAAAATCAATATTGAAATTAGATTGGAAGTATTAATGGAATTTATAAGAAATAAATTTATATAGTGGATTTTTATAAGTAAGATTTGTTTTTATAAACAGGTAAAACCAAAGGGGTTATAGAATTGATAAACGATGTTTATAATGAAGAAATTCGATATCAGATGATAATTGGAATATAAATTTATAAGGTGAATTTATATTAGAATATGGAGACAGAGTTAAGAAAAATAGTAGATTCTATTTTTGAAATGGAAATGATTAGGGAAGCGAAGATAAATCGATATGTTGTGAAATCGAGAGGAAGTTATAAATTAAATTGGTTATTGGGATTTTAAAAATATATTTTTCATTTCAAAAAGTGAGTTTGTTTTAAAGGGAAAATTTTATTATTCTAAAACTATGGAATTTTAAAAACTAGTTGAGATTGAAAAACTTGGTAAGTAGATTTTTAAATATGAAGTATTTATTTTAGTAAATTCTAACTTTTAAAATCAGCTTTGAAAATTTATTTGTTTAACTAAAGATGAGTTATTACTGTTATAAAAGTGTTTTTTTTTATATTTTAAATAATTACTCGAACATGTTTTTAAAATAAATTGATAATCTTTTAAATACTTATTATATATATAGAGTTTTAAAGTAATTGAAAATCCAATTTTATAAATTCTCTCGAGATTCGTAAAGGGGATTATAAAAGGATATGATTTTGAGGAGAGGAAATTATTTGTGATTCCGGAGATTTTTGGAATAAGTTACGGAATAATTCCCTAGAACGTTAATAGTGAAAGGATTTTGGAAAATAAGGCTTGTAATTTTTCCTAAGTATAGAAAATAGAAATTTGGAGATATTTCTAAGTGTTGAGATGTTGGAAGTATCCTGTTACGGATGAAGTATTTGAAAAATTGTTTTCAAATGTTGAAAGAACTTGATTCTTTAAAGATATTTTGAAAGTAAATGTTTTGGGAAAAGTTATTTTAAGGCTAGATGATTGCTTATGGATGTTTTATTGATAGTTAAATAATCGACTGCCAATATTTTTCCAAATTCGTTAATCGTTTTGAAGAGACCGGGAGCGGATTTGATTATTCGAAAACCACTTCGATCCGGTTTGAACGTAACGAGTGAATACCGTGAAGATGATGAAGATGGTGATTCGGTTTGTCCACACCCAAGACAACTTGTATGGACGAATGCTATCAGAACATTGTCATTGGAGGACGATGAGCATTCTAAGTAAAATTGAGTCCTTGAAAGGTAACGCATAGCCTCGAGCCTCATCAACCGGGGAATGACTAAAACAGGGGAGATGCAGCAAGGCTAAGTGGGTTGCACCCAAGTAGGATAAGGTTACTCCTATCTAGAGTCCCTTTTATTCGGCTGTGTGGCGCGGTTGTTGATCCCAACCGCGGGGTAATCTTACCCGGACTATCTAGGTTAGGGGTAGTCCTGTCTTGTGTAGCAGGGGATCCCGGCATGGTCCTCGGTACATTGTTCTAGAGGTGTACTGTGGTGGGCGGTACCCCAGTGGCCCAGTCATTCGATGGAATCCATTCTCCAATAAGCGGCGGACGGTTTTGATTGTGCCCAACTATGCTGATACGTGAGATGCAAGCATTTCAGCTATATTCTATTTACTTTCTATAGACACTATTATAATATCAGACGATTTTGATAAAAAAAATTGTTTTAGTTATCGTAAGGTAAAACCCCGTCGTGTTTATTTGTGATGTGGTCTTACGAGATACCTTTGTTTTCAAAAGATTTTTGAGAAAAGTTAATAATTCAAATTGAGTGTGTTTTCTCACGCTTGTTTTCCAGACTGACTCGGGTATTATTTTATTATAATGCTCGGGTCAGACCGAGTATTACAGATTTAGGTTAGGATGCTATGGAGCTCAGGAGGTAAGCTGGAAGATTTGTGACGTATATCACGTACTTGTTTTATTTCGCTGTGTGAGGACAGGTTATCATAACTGTCCATATTGATGTATTGATTGTGTACTCTGATGATTGTAAGTATAAACAGTTACAGATTCTTTTGTATAAAATCTGTTATTATATTTATTCCGCTGCGATTGTGAGATTCTGTGTTATTGTTTCTATTTCTTCTTCTATCTTTTCTTCTTTACCCTAAAGATTCGTATTTTCGTCCAATTTGAGTTGAGTTGATATGAAATATTGTCGACTCAAAGGGGTACGGATTTGCGGGCCTTCACAATGTTTGTTCAATTTGATTACTTTTCAAATTAGTTATATGAAAAAATTCTACTAATTAGTGTATGAAAACTAAAGTATCGGAATTCATACAACGGAATTAAAGTGAAATTTCCAAAATGAAATTGAAATTTCAAAATTTTTGAAGATCAGAAAGGAAAAGGAAAGCAGGATTTTAAACATTGATATATATACGGTCAATGTGATATACTTCTGTATATATATATATATGAGACGGTATATTAGATTTTCAGATACGATATAAAAATTCATCATTTTTTATTACTCTAATTTTGTTAGTTGGGGAAATTTTATTTGAATCTCTAATATTGTATCATCGATTTTAGATCTTATGTACATTGCATTGCGTCTAGACGAGATACATGTTATTTCAGATGTATTCAGGTATTGAAACGTATCCGTATTGACACAAAGCAGTGTATAGGAGAGATCACTCCTTCTGTGCTCATTGATCTTAGTTATCAGACAGCAAAATCCCTATGGTTTCGATCATCAGAGCCGGGCATTACATAATGATACCATTTGTGATGCCCTGGCTCCAGTGACCGAAATATCAGAGGGATTTTACCGTCCGGTAACTCAAATCAATGGGCATGGAAGGAGCGATCTCTCGTATACACTACTTTGAGTCAACATTAATAATTTCGATAACCGAATACATTTGAAATAATACATATCTCGTCTTCATGCAAGACAATGTACACGAGTTATATGCATGAATAATATAGTATTAGAGACATAAATTGAAATTTCTTAACTAACATAATTGGAGGGAATAAAAATAAAGAATATTATATCGTACCCAAAGGTTTAATACATCATCTCATATCTATTTACAACTCAACAAATCATATCAACCAATGCAATAAAATCTAAATAAAATTTTAAACAGAGTAAATATTCAACATTGTCATCTACTGCAATTTCATATCGCATCCCACAAAGCATATACAAATACAATCAATTGCAATTGCAAAAAAATTAATATTCGCCTTTACTTCTGCTTAAATTTATTATACTTTGATAAGAGGAACTCTCTTTTATTAATGTGAGAAGTAATATCACAATCTATATTATCAAAGTATACCAAGGCACTACTTACATGGTAATCAATTCTATAAAATGAAGTAGTTACTGTTTTAAATTTTACAAAACTTTTTTTAAAATTGATTACCATGTAAGTAGTGCAAGCGGCCCTGACGGATTCAGCGGTACCTTTTACCGTTGCTGTTGGCCAATTATTCAGGCTGATTTCTGTTTTGCTGTCCAGTCTTTTTTCTCTAGTAGGTTCCTCCCCTCTAGCTGGACATCCACCAACCTTTTTCTCATCCCAAAGTGCGAGCACCCGCGATCCTGTGGAGACTTTCGGCCCATTAGCCTTTGCAACTTCTCGAATAAGGTTATTTCCAAGATTCTGGCTAGCCGTTTGGCCCCTTTCCTTGAGCGTGTTATCTCTTCTTCTCAAGCGGGTTTTGTTAAAGGGCGCTTAATTTCCGACAACGTCCTGTTGGCTCAGGAACTGATTTCCCAGATAGACAGGAAAGTGCGGGGCACTAATGTTGTTTTCAAACTGGACATGACTAAGGCTTACGATCGTATGTCCTGGTTTTTCGTCATAAAGGTTTTGAGAACTTTCGGTTTTCCGGAAACCTTCATTGACCTTGTTTGGAGGCTTATCTCCAACTGCTGGTTCTCTGTGCTCATTAACGGTTCGGCTAATGGGTATTTCAGGGCTGGGAGGGGTCTGCGCCAAGGAGACCCGCTCTCGCCTTCGCTTTTTGTGATAGTGGCCGAGGCTTTCATTCGCGGCCTACATACCTTAACGGTATATGGTCAGATTCGGCGTTTCAGGATTCCTAGGGGCTGTCCTCTCATTTCTTCCTTGTCGTTTGCTGATGACATTGTTATCTTCTCAAACGGTAGTCGCTCCTCTATCCGGAGGCTCCTTAGTTTCATACATCAATACGAGAGATCCTCCGGTCAGCTCGTAAACCCTTCCAAAAGTTGTTTCGTCCATGCGAAGGACTGCTCTTCCTCTCGATCCTCCTGGATTGAGACATTTTCTGGCTTCAAGGAAACTTCGCTTCCATTACCCTACCTGGGTATTGCTCTGTATCGAGGTAGGAAGCTTAACGCTTTTTTTGACCCTTTAACTGACAAGGTGAGGGGTAAGATCATTCGTTGGAATGCGGCTCTTCTTTCTCAGGCTGGCAGACTGGTTCTCATAAAGTTTGTGTTAGATTCTATGGGAACTCATGTCTTTGCGACTATGACCCCAACCTCCTCTTTCTTTCGGTCGTATCGTTCTTTGGCCTCTTCCTTTTTCTGGGGCAACAAGAAAGATGGACGCCGCCATCACTGGATCTCGTGGGACACGATTTGTCGTCCCAAGAACGAGGGCGGCTTGGGGCTTCGCAACCCCAAGGATATTTGCTCTGCTTTTGCTTGCAAACTATGGTACAGATTTGGTGCTAACAACTCTTTATGGTCCTCTTTCCTTCACGCTAAGTACCATAGACTAGCGGGTTCTAATTATTCGGGTTCCCCGTCCTATGCTAGCGAGACTTGGAAGCACATGCAGTCAGTGAAATCTTTATCTGATTCCCATGGCGGTCTTTCAGGCTGGGACGGTGCTTCGTTTTCCATCCTGAGAGCTTGGACGTCGATTAGAATTCCTAGCCCCATCCGTCCTTTGTTTTCCTTCATTTGGGATTCTCGTTCTCCTCCAAAGGTCTCTATTCTGATGTGGCGTATCCTCCATGATGGGATGCCATTAGACGAGAATCTCAAGAGGATAGGCATCCCCTTAGTTTCCCGATGCAGATGCTATGGCACCGGGGAATCGGAATCCTTGAACCATTTATTCTTCGCTGGTTCCTCAGCCAGATCTTGCTGGAATTTCTTTGGAAACTTGGTTGGTGTCCGAGGAATTGCCTGATCTGTTGACGATCTACCATCTACCTGGTGGGCTGGGAACTCTAGGAAATTTCTTCATTCGATCATTCATCGCTTGATTCCATGTCTTATTTGCTGGCACATTTGGTGTGCTCGGAATAAGGCAATCTACGATAGTTCTCCTATGGACCCCATGGCCATTATTCGGCACGTTAGGAATGACGTATTCCTTGCTTTCCGAGGACGGCCATTCAAGGGACGCATGGGCTCCCGTATTCAACAACTCGCGGGTCTTCTGTCTATTACTTGTGTGTTGAGTTCCGCTAGAATAGGCGTTGGTTGAGTGATCCAGTCGGGGCGTTGGCCATCATCCGACGCTCTTGATTCTCTCAACCCCCCCTTTTTTTGTTTTGATGAGTTTGCTAGTTTTTCAGGTTTAGGCTTTGTAGGGAGATTTGGTCGTTGTCTTTGGCTGGGGTTTTTCTTTGGTTCGCACATCAGATTTTCGACCTTCTTTTCGGGTGGTGGCAATCGGAGCTCATCGGGTATTGTCGATTGGCAGGAAGGGTTTGCTTGAGGCCACATGTTTTGGGTCTCTTTGCTTAGCGTGCTTTTGCTTGCGGTCCTCTATTGGTATTCTTTCCTACTGGCGGTGGTTGGTTTTCTATCTGGTGGTCTGGCCTACACCATTTTTGGTGTAGCGGGGAAGATGGTTGAGCGGGTTTTTGTTCCTTCTATTTCAGCTGTGTTTTATGGTGCTGCTGTTAGCATAGCTTATTCCTTTTCCTGTGTTCTTTATTGTACTGTATCTATTTTCGGTTGTCTGGGAGGCATATTTTCGTATGCCTTGCCTTGTTCTGTGAGCCTTTGGAGAAAGGCTTTTTTCTCCTTGTTATAATAATCTTGGTTTAAAAAAAAAACGAGTCTACATTGGTTGCATTTGCATATACCTGGAATGCATACTCCATGAAAATACCTTAATTCCATAATTAATTTTCTGTTTAAATATCCCAGGTAATGAAAATGACTCTCTGCTCTTAGCATGAATTTACTAGTTAGTATTGGCTTGTTCTTTTTTTCTTCTCCCCGATAGGAATTACTTTTTAATAGGTTTTCTGATATAGGTTTGTTTCTGTGATGAAAGGCTTGGTCGCAAGTATCCTGCATTATGTTACATCTTCAACCAATGAAACTTGATTGTTCATGTGTAAGAAATGGATTGATTGGGCATAACTCACTCACGGTATACAAAGTTCATCATTCATAGTGTATGTTGCTTAACCATGCACACACAATCATGCATACATTTATAAACACATACATACATATAATGTGTATACACGCTCACACAAACAGCTATGTTATCTATATAGTAAAGCATCACCTTTTTATCCGATAGACTTGCATAAATAAGCGAAAAGTCCTCTAAAATAAATGTTTAAATATGGAATACAATACCTGTATGGCTCAACCTTCCGTCAGTGCCGATCCGATATATCTGTTAGTAAATAAAAGAGCACAAACGATTGTTCCATTTGCTTGCTCCTAATAAATTGCAATTTTGAAATTAAGTTAGTCATATAATAAAAATAAAAGTAATCAGCAAAAATATATTACAAGTAGATGTTGAAACTTTAGTTCAGTCGATTTTTTAAACATCCATTGACAAATCATTTGACTCAATCAGCTTTCACTACTACGAAAGAGGTAAATAACAACGGAATGTTCTAACGGCCGCTGCCGACTCCATCATCTCTTTTTCGACGGCTGTCCATTTTAATTAATTTAATTTATCGCATAATATTAACTTATTAATTATAGAAATTTGAAATTTGTTTCAAAATACTAATTTAATTTCTAAAAATTAAAAAAAGATATTTTTATTTAATTCCTCAATTATATAATGGTTTGTAGTTAACTAAATTAGTGTTTTTGACAATCTTTCGTTGTATACATCGATATTTAACTTTATTGAAAATCGAACTCAAATGATCAATCCATGCAACTTTCAGTTCTCCATTATACAACTTCGGTGAAATTTAATAATGCATGACCTTTTTATGAATTTAAATATATTTTTTAACCATTGTGTAACTAGTAATGCATTTTTAAATTTATTTAAAAGTAGTATTTCATATAAAAGAAAATATTCGATGGAAAAATAATTTTTTTGAATCTTATGTTCATCCAAAGTATTTTGGACCTACTTTCAAAATATGGTAAAAAGTAAATAAATTAAGGGTGTTGGTCTTGATTCTCAAATTTATAGTCGCCTGTAACGAACCGGATTTTCGACCCTCGAAAATCGACACTAATTCATCCACTATATCACATGCCGAACATTCAAGTATCAGAAATACCGATTTGTTAGGGTGAAAGAAGAAGGTAGAATAGAGAAGAAAACTAAACCATACAGAATCTCACAATGCAGCGAACAATATATAATACAACAATGATCTTTATAAAAAGAAACATCTTTATTCATATATACAAAATCAGAGTACCCTAGACTTATCCTAAATTTGGACGGTTATAGAAACCTATCCTTATATTGACAGACATACAAACTTGTCCTTATATTGACAAATATACAGACTCTATAATACAGTGGAAGAAAAATATACGTGAATACGTCTTGGCCATCCAGCTCATCTCCAACTCCAAAGTATCCAGCTAAACCTAGGAAAAACATGCTTAGTCTGACCCGAGCATTACATGGAATAACGCCTGAGTCAGTCGGGTAAACCAGCGTGAGTTAAACTCGATAACAAGTAACAACCAAACTGATTTCCACATTTGAAAACCTTTCAAACAAAGGGTATCTTGTAAGACCACACTGCACATAAAAATGGATGGGTTTTTACCTTACGATAACCAAAACATTTTATATCAAAATCCAGTGATGTTATCACAGTGTCTAGGTTTAAAGTAAATAGATAAAATAGGTGAAATACTTGCATCTCACATTCCAACATACTAGGCTCAACAATTGAAAACGTAAGGCACGTATTGGAGATTGGTTCCCAACAATCGCAAGGTAAGGGACTACCTTCCGATGATACACCTCTAGAAAATGCACCGATGCTAATATAGAGTCGGCTACCCCTTTAACATGGCAGGCCGGATCCTCAACCCCTTGACACCGAGGCCTTATACTACCACGGTGTTTGAGTGCAAACCAACTCTAAAAGGGACATCTAGAATGGGGTGACCGCTCCTAATGTTATTTAACCACATAGCTCTGTTGCATGTCCTGTTTTTTCCATTCCTCCCAACTGTGAGGCTTGAGGCTATGCTTTACCTATCTAAATAGCAATCCATCTTGGAATGCTAACACTGCCCTCCAAGCGTTAATGCAATGCCAGCATTCATCCGTACAAGTTCGCTCTAGGTCTGCACGAAACTGAAGGCACTACTTCTATTACATATACTACGGGAAATCCCTCCCATGGAAAATAGAAAATAGCCCTTGCACTTTAAAACTCCGTCTTCGATTCCATGCTCTTCCATATGTCTTCAATATGAAACGTTGAGTTGGATCGAAGTGGTTTTCAGATAACATATCTGATCCCGGTCTCTTCGAAACAACTTTCGACTGTCCCGGTAAACTCAACCCCGGTTCTTTAGGAAACAAACAAACAAATGACAAGAGCGGAGTTCACCTCCTAACCGTTTGTGAACGGATTTCCTTATCATTCGTCCTAGAAGAACGAAACGAGTTTATACGTACGTATAGCACATTCGACGGTAACTGTACCATATAATTCTCGCGTTTCTCCTAGATATTTTCAAAGTTATGTTTTGGGTCCAGCTTTGATAGTCGGTCATTTAGCTATCAAATAAACATACATCCAATCATGGTTTAACTTCCATATGAAATCCATTAAGCCTTTATTAGTTCTCTTTAATTAATAAAAACCACTTTATAAAATCTGATCATAAGATCTTTTCAAAACACTATTGCCATACCCCTTACATTTCCTTTATACTTGGAAAAAAACATTTATATACTTATTTTAACGGTATAAGTATATTGCCAAAACATTTTACTTTTCATGCCTCAAAACAAAATCATATACTTATCTTATCAGTATACGTATATTTACAAAGTTTTCAAAGTTTTCTTCTTTCCAAATCTCATATTAAATAACCAAACATTTCTTCCAAATAAAACATTATGCTTATTCTTTATCAAAAATTCCATTTTTAAAAGCTCATCTCATATTTTAATTAACTTATAACTTCAAAATAAAGTTATAACTCACTTTTATAAACCTTTAAGTTAATTTATAAACCTCTTTCCAAATCTCTGAAATAATTTATAAACATTTTTCCTATTTTTAAAACTCTTTATATAAACCTTTCTATACTCCTTTATAAAATATCCTTTATAAATATCATTTACAAATATTGTTTGTAAAACACCTTAATAATCCTTTTCGTCAGTAAAAACCCTTTCTATAAACAAGTTATCATTTATAAGTACCTTTATAAGAATTATATAACTTGAAAAAACATTTATAAACCCTTAGCCTTAAATTGATTAAAGAATTAATAAAAGCATCTAAGTTATTGACTATGTATGATAGTTTATTTTTAAGCATTCTATATTGCAGATATTGTCAAATTACATGTAATATTCTTTCATTGGGATGAAATAGCTATCTACCTATCTTTTTAATTGTTAATCAAAAATGGACTATATTCCTTTTTTCTTGTCTATAAGAAAACAACATGAAAATGAAATTCAAAGTGCATATCTTGTTAACATCACATTAAACATCCCTTGCTTTGCAAGTATTTGTAAGTTTGCCCTTGTCATCCTCAATTCCACCGTTGTTAAAGATGAATATTGTAATTTTCATTATCGTATTTTAAAATGCTATTGTACTCATAAATCCTAATTGTGGGGGATGCATACACGTTATTACATACATAGGAAGTCCTTGTATTTCTAGCTATAACTTAGCTATCCACTTCTTATAAGAAAAATCTTATTTTCAATATTAAATAAACAAAGGGTAAATGATTTGAAATCAATTTCATAATATAAAATTTGTACTTGACAAATAATGTCGTTAAGTTCACATGCTTGGAAGCCTTTTTTTGTAGAATTTTTTCATAACTTAATACATATAATTCATATATGTATGTATGAGTTCGTGCTACACACGCTTGGCCTTCTAATACAACGTAAAACATAACACTCAAAAAATAAAAAAGATACATATAAATAAATCATTAGAAAATTATGAAAATAGTCGGATCTGAAATGTTTATACAAAAATATGTTTGTGGAACACGTTTTCTACGAATCTATTAGCAGGTTGTGCTCCAAAACTGAAAAATCAATTTAACTTTATCGTGAGAAAAAGATAATTTTATAAATATGAACTATGTAAAGGACTTGAAAATTTTGTAAATAAGGAGATCGTAGTAATTGTATTAGAGAGTATGCACCTTTGTTGCAAGGTTAGATGAATTAATAAATACTAACGATATAAAACATACAACCGCGTGACAATAAAACATAGCAGTGACATGTAGACTTATCACATATGTTTATAAAATAACATAAATGGTCAAAGCACGGAAAATAAAATGACCGTTGTTTTAATGGTGACAATAATTAAATAACGAAATTATTATAGTGAACATGAAGCAGTAATTTATTTAGTTTCATCATCTTTAGTTGCAACAACATTTAACAATTAGAAGAAGCGTTAACAATGGACACATGAGTTGTATTATAATCTTCATTTATCACATCAAATACATTCTTTTCTTTCCCATCTCTCCTTATGGCTCTAATGATAACCTTTAATTCTGTGGTGTTAGTCTTAGTTTAGAAATGAGAATAGATAATCTCTCGCCTACTTAGTAAAGTTTGTTCTGTTGGGATGGTTTTCCGTTACTTGGTTAATAGTTAAAAAATTGATAATAAAACATAACTCAAATAGCTAGAATTCGAGACTCCCCTATGCTAATTTCCAACATTTATTTACCGAAATAAAAACATTTAAATCTCCTTTTTATTTTATGAAACTTCTTTTTATAAAATCTCTTTATTTATAAAATTCTATGTATAAATCAATTTACAAAATATCGATTACAACAATTTTAATATATATTTATATACGGGAGAATTAATTTAAAGGACAAAAATTTGTATATTTTTAGCCTCAAGGATACGACCTCAATATTTTAACCACAATGACAAACATTCTTCTAAAAATTATTCATAAGAACAAACATTCTTTCAAAATTATTCATAAGGACAAACATTTTTTTAAAAGTGCTACCGAACTAAAAACTGCTACCGATAACTACAAACTGATACCTAAAAACTGTAAAAATTGATACCTAAAGAAAGTTGTCCTTCAGGCTAAAATACCGAAGGTCTGTCATTGAGGCTAAAATGTTGAGAAATTTTGTCATTGACAATAATTTCCTGTTTATAAACTCTGTTTTATAAATCTATTTCTTTATTTATAAAATATCACTTTTCTTTTTATAAACCATCCAAAAATCTATATTTAAAGTATTTCTCAAAATTATAATTTTATAACATAAAAAATCATACATTTTTATTTATTTAAAATAAACTCATTCTTTTAATAATTCAGTAATAATTATTAAATCATATAAAATTCCAAAATCATTTTAAAATTCATTTCAATTCAAAATAACTATTTTATAGTATTTTAAAATATTAAAAATATGGACCAGTGCTACTATAGCACTAAATAAGGGTAACCATATCAGTGCCATCAAATATGGCGTCCAAAACATCATATATCAAAATATACGAAAAGTAATATCAATAGTGTAAGAAATCCTATCGGATCCCTTCAACCTGTCTCATGCATCACATACAGTATATAATCATAGAATATAAATCAACCGTTTCGAGGCGGGATTGTATACAACGGGTCATCCGCTCATACACGGAAATGTAATAGGGTCTCATCCGCTCCAAGGGTGAAAATATATTCAAACCAACTAATAAAATAGTAAATCATCCACACAGTCAATAAACAATCAACAATAAAATTATCCACACTTATACAAAAAAATAAGTGGGCCAGAGAGGTGAGTTAACTCGCTTTGATTCCAGTAACCATTGAAGCGCTCCGGTTTGAATTAAATCGAACAGGCGTTCAATTTTAATCGAAATTCCTACTAGCTCGAAATCTATCCAATCCAACTCTATAACATAGATTTTGCTGTAACGATCCCAACGCAATTTCCTGTGCTCGATTCCAACCTCCTATGAATTAGATATGAATTAATGAATGTTTGAGATTATTCAAATTTTTTATTAACTTAAATTAACAAAATTTTAAACTTAATTACCTTCCCTCCCTTTACTCATGTTCCCAACCTAGGCCCGTAATTCCAAACCTATCATCAATCGCATTTCCCATCGTGTCGTCGCCGCCTTCGACCACTATCGCTTGATCTGACATCCCACCACACTGCTCCTTACCACGTCCATCGACAGGCAGAGTGCGGACACCTCCGATTGCCTAAAATCGTGCCGCCGAACCCATAAATCGGCCACGTACGGAGCCAAAATCTGGCTCCAATCGTCAACGATTCAATGATCCAAACGTAAGTTACGTAGAGCTCGTTGAGCTCTACGACTTTCCGTCACGCACCGCGATGTTTCGTTGAGTGGTTGATGAGGAATTGAGGGAGAAAGAAGGAATGATTTCGGGCATTAAAAATTTAGTGGTGGCTGAAGCTTTTGTTCCTAGGGTTTGAGCAAATGGATTTAGATGAGGTCCTTTTATATAAATTTTTAGATACTATTCACGATTAAATTTTTGAACTCCAATCGAGGCATATCGCCTGGCTTCTATATGAAATACCCATATTTCGAACACAATGGAACTAGTATCGGGATCCAATTTCATCATATACAGAAGTTAGCTTTTCAAATCAAATTATATTAATTTAAATTCCTTTAATTTATTTCTATGCATCTCGAGCTTGCACGACTAAACGATACATCCAATAATCACGAAATTCGTTAAAAAACAATAATTCATTATTACAGATCCAATTTAGCTTGTTTTGTCAAAATTCGAGACAGTGCTTCAAAAGACTATTTTCACACGTTAATTAAAATGAAGTATTATTAAACTAGTTTATTCACTTTTAATTCAAATTCAAAAGCTTACTATCTTCATTCTTATTCAAATAGAATTTAAATCAACTTTCGAAATCATTTTTATTCATATTAAATTCAAGATTCAGTTACTTAAACACACTACAAGAACGGCACCTGATAGCGACGGCTTTTAGCCGTCGCCGGCCGTCGCTAGCCGACGCTAAATGTCGTCGCTATTTACCTCGTCGCACAATAGAATGGCGATGGCTTTAGCTATGGCTCCGTCACCTAAATAGCGACGGCTCGCGACTGCAAATGTGCCATGTGGAAATTTTCCAACGTCTAATTGGCGTCACTAGCCGTCGCTAAGCGACACTGTAACGACCCTGGAATTTATATTTATTTAAATTAATAATTAAATGCATTTTTGAATTAAATTGAGTAATTAAATAAATTTTTGATAAAAATTTGTAAATTAATTAGGAAAATTGAGAGCGAGTTTCCCCGGATCAAATATATTCTGTATAAATCCTTTTAATTTAAAAATATTAAAAATATTGCATATATGTGAATATATATGTATATATGATATGTGAGTAAATTTGATAATATATATTTTTATATTTGAGTTGAATTTAAATCTTTATATAAATGGTTTAGAAATGAAGATACAAATTATATGAGATATAAAGTATAAAGTAAATATCAAGATCTTAATAAATCAATGCAAAAGTCAATACAAATAAACAAAGTACAAAAGAAAATATAAAACAAAGGAATGAAGCCACCATAACATCATTCCAGCCGAAGTCAAAGTGAAATAAACAAAGCATATGCCACCATACCATATCAACTTCTCATTAATGCAACAAGCATCTTTAGCCCATACCCTAGTGTATAAACTAAAATCACCATCCTGTACAATATTTTTCACTTGTAAACTCAATTTTATATCAGCTTCTCCCCTCATTTTAGTTCGAGCACCATCATAACTGAAAGAAAGAAAAGAAAAAAAATGAAAAGAAGTAAAACATCTCAAACTTAAAAACAAAAAAAACAAGTTCAAACCTGGAAATCAACGCAGAGCTGCCTCTGTTCTTCAAGATTTAACTGTGAGTAACAATTTTTGTTAAAAACTACTTAAGTGTATGATGGTTGCATGCTTACATCAGGGTATAGATATGTTTATGTGATTTCTTGAGTGATTGTTTATGTGTACATGATTATATATCTGTAGCCTCTCTGTTTTGTTTTCAAGCTTCAGTTTTAAGTTTAAAACTCATATCTCTTGATTTGGTCTGTGATAGGGTTTAAGATTCAAACAAAATTTGTATGTTTTATCATAGTGTAGTTCTTAAAATTTTATTTAAGTTGAATTAAAGTTTAAATATTACTGGAATCTTATAAACAACAGGTAAACTTAAATAGTGGGCAAATTCAAACATTTTAAAACATTGATTCAGGATCTCGGGTTGAATTACTATCCAGTAACATGATTTTTAAAACAAATATCATTATTTTTAATAGTGTATTTAAGGTGCAGTTTTGGGTAAAACGAAAATGGGTTTTCGTCGATTTTTGGGTGATCTAGTACACTAGAATGTTTGGGGTTCTCTGTGGTGATGGAGCAGTGAAAGGAGAGGGTGGGAAAAATAGTGAATGGCGTTGTAGTTCGTCGTGGAGGAAACGGCGACGAAATCTATTTTATAAACCTAGTTTTAGTGGTGATTTCATTTTGGTCTAGATCGAATGCCACAGGGCATCGAGTGCAACCGGAGTTTGGTGGTTGGTAGCGGGGTGTCAAGTGAAGCCGTGGCCGGAATTTTCGTGGCCACCGGTGGACGAGGCGGCGGGGACGAAGGCTTGTTCCAGGTTTGATCGATCCCTGTCTTTCTTGTTTCAGGTGGGTGGAGTCTCGAATTCGAATTTCGAGATTTGGGGATGGTCTGGTGATCTCGATCGGCTAGAATGATGGTGGTGGATGGGTTGACGTACTGGTGGGTGGCCGGAGGTGGGCGAGGCCACAGTGCACGTGCACGGTGCACTCGGTTGATATGGTGTTTATTCGAGTTACTCCAGGCTTTACTTGTAGCAATTTGAGTTTTGCTCGAAGCAGTTGGTGGGTTCGCTCGAAGTCCGGTTGGCATTGGCTCGAAGTACTTTGTTTGGGCTCGAAGTCACCTGGTATATGTCTCGGATAGATTAATTTCAGGTTTTAAAACCTGTAAGCTTCAAAATGTAAAGCAGATATTAAACTAAGTTCAAAACAAAATTTAGTTTGGGATAAAATGAAGTTTGAAGCTCAATTTTAAAATTTAATAAAGTTTTAAAAATTTAAATTTTATAACAACTTTAAAATGAAAGAGTAAAGGAAGCTCGGGAAAATGGAGGGGAAACTCGGGTTTGGTCTCGGGACAATGACGGGTTGGCTCGGGTTTTGTCTGAGTATTTGACGTAACAGTTTTAAAACTTTAAACAAAACTAAGTTAAACTTTTCTTAACAACTCCTTTTAAAATAATTATTTGTTTAAGTTTGAAATTAGTTAAAGGAAAAATAAAATGAATTATATTAAAGTAATTAAGTTTAAAGTGGTTTAATATCTATAGCCGTTATTTTAAAATAAACTTTGAATTTGATTAAGGTTGATTAATTAATTTATGTAATTAATAAATGAATGAAATTAGTAAATTAATGTGATTAATTAATTAAGGTAATTAATTTGAGAATAATTAATTTAAGGTTAATTTATTAATTGAAGATAATTAATTAAATAATGAATTAAATAATTAAAGATTAATTATTTAATAATTAGAGGTTGATGAATTATAATTAAAGGTTAATTAAATTATTATTAAAAGTTAATTTATAAATGATTAAAGAATAATTAATCAAAAATGATTTGTAATATATTAATGTTAATTAACCAGGATTAGTAATTCATAAGAAATAAATCTGATTTAAATTAATCAGATAATTTATTGATCTTACCTATGGATGTTTAGAATTTATTGAATGTTGAATTGTTTGATATCCCTGATATATGATGCTTTGTGATACATCCTGATTTATGTTATGATCTGTAGTTTACTTACCTGTGATATATATCTGTGATCTGTGAATGAAGATGAGCGTTATAGTTATATCGCTTATCAACTATACCTTGTATTTTGATCTGTGATGATTCATTGTGTTGCACTATTGTGTAAAACCCCTGGACTACACTATTACACACACAAATATGGATTTCACGTGGAAATCGGTTAAGTCACAGATAATTTAAATTTGATGTTTTTAAAATTGAAATTTGAATTTCAATTGATTTTGAAATTAGAAATTTGGGGTTTAAAGTGAAAAGCTTTTGAAATGGAATTTCAAAGAGAAGAGTTATTTTGAATAACTTAATCGAGTTTTGAAAATTTAAATAATTAGATTTAAATTTGAATTCAGGTTTGAAGTTAAATCTATGATTTGGAAACTAGGGATAAAAGATGATATAAATGTGTTTATATGAAGTTAAACCATTTAAAAGTATAATTTGGGAATTTGAATTTAAACCAAGGATTTCAACTCGTATGAATGAATCAGATTTCCAAATTGAAAACTGTTGTTTTCAAATGATAAAAGCTTTTAGATAAGAAAAGAAATTCCAGTTTAAATTAAAGGAATTTCAAGTGAATTGAAAAATGGATTTTCCAAGTTATGAATGAATTCTTTTTGAAAGCTATGAATTAAATCTGTTTGTTTTTAACAGATTTAAAATGATGATTTATTTAAACCATTCGAAATGAAATTGTTTTGAAAACTATAAGTTAAATCTTTGATTTAAAGAGTTAACGAGTTAATTAAACTGAAATGGAAATCGATTTGGAAAATCTGTGAATGAATATTTGTGAAATTAAGTGAACTTTATGAATTGAATCTTTTTGTTTAAAGGATTAAAATGGTAATTTGATAAACCATTTGTAAAGAAAGTTTGGGTTTAAGTTGTGACTTAATTGAAATCCCAATATCCATATGTTTTTGAATATTGCGCTCACTATTCGGGTTAGCCGGGAAAAGACAATTGTGTCATATAACCCATTCCGAATAGTGATACGTCGTATATGGATAGCATTTGAAGACCGGTGTTGAAGACCGGATATTTTTCGAAAATGAAAGGACAACCTGTCGAATGTCTCTGCACTGAGTCGCGCCGGTATAGAGATTTATATCACTCTTTTGTGACGGGAAGTCCAGACGTGATTGGAAATTATCCGGAATTGCAAGGGCTTCGTGAGAAGTGCCTTCGGTTCTGTTCGAACCCGGAACAGACTTGTATGGATACATGTCTGACATTACACTTTGAGATATAAAGCCGATTTCTTTCAAATACATATTTGTTGGTGGCGGAGAATTTATTCTCTTAGCTTAACACCCTTCTCTGAGACGTACGAGCTCAGAGGTTATGTAGTTGAAATTTATCAGCGATATATCCCAATTTGGTAATGTGGCATGCTGAGTGTTGCTGTGTGATGATCAGTGTTTGATCATTTGCGATATGATCATTTGTTTGATCTTATATCTTTGTGATCATAGGTTGATCATTTGTTTGACCCGAAGCATGGCTTTGTGAACAAAGCGTAGCTTTGTGGACGAGACTTCGTCGAGCCTCACACCCCGGAAATGGTCGAAACAGGAAGGATGCAGCAAGGTTCTAGGGAGTAGCGCCCCTTAGTGTATGTCATTCCTTCTGGATAAAGGTGGTATCATGGTATGGAGCCCAGATACTTAACCTCTGTGGTTGCTGCAAGTTTATTACTTTGTGGTTGTTGGTAATCGGGGATCCTCGGGAAGATCGGTGACGATCGGGGGATGACATACGCGTGTCAGTAGTTACCTATTTTTGCAGAGGTAACCCGGCCTTGTGTTGGCAGAGATCCGGTTAGGTTCTCGGGTCGTCTATTCCAGGGACGTACCCATCGTGGAAGAGGAAGTTCCTTAGCCTGACCATTTGTTGGAAATCCAAAGAAACAATACGTGACTTGTACGGTTTTAGTTGTATTACCTGCTATGGAATGTGGCGGTAACCTGCTATTGAACATAGTAGCTATAGTAGGCATAAGTGCGGAATGCCTATGCTGGCTAAGATTAATATTATACTTTCGAAATGTTTCTACACTATGCACTAATAATAATATCAAAATGATTTGATTTTTGCGTAGTAAGCATCTTTGACTATCATAAGAAGAAATCTCCTCCAATTCTGCGTTTGCATTGTGTGTGTGGTGGGAGGTCTTATGGTAGTTTCATTTTCCAAAAGCATTGCGGATTTTAATGTTAAACAGCCTTTTGTGTTTGCTTAAAGATAAACTGTTTTGTTGCTCACACCAGTCCCATGACTGATCCGGAGTTTATTGTTTCTTTCCTAAACTCTGGGTGCCCACCATTTTCCACACGGGCAGTCTAGAGTTGGGTTTTTCAGATATTCAGATTAGTAGGTTTTCTGGAGTTGGTTCAGTCTTTGGATCAGACTGCACTTGCTTATCTTTGTGCCTCGTTATTGGGAGTTCGAGCTATTTCTGGATCGCATTTGCTATATTACAGCATGATAGGGGGTTCTCGCTTCGCAGTTTGGTGGCGAACGGGGGACTCTTACCCCTACATGTCCCTGAGAGGGATGGGTTGGTTAGGCGAAGGCCGTGACAGTCTAGAGGCTGGCCGTAAAAGTAAATGCGAGGTGCCAATGTAAGCCACGGTGGGACTGGGATGGTTGCAAAGCCTACCGGTGGCCGCTGTCTGCGGATCGTTACATTTGGTATCAGAGCTAAGGTTGAACTTTAGCTCAGGAGTGTAACACATTAAGTAGCTCATTAGAGATAGAGTGAAGTAAACTCTAGAATGAGTAATCTCTAAGATATCCGTCTGAACGTCTCAGTAAATTCTCTTGCTATCCACTGATAGTAAGTATGAGTGCAAGAAGAGGACGAGATAGGGGACAAGGGAATACGACTATAAATGGTCACTACCCTGCAACAGTGGAAACAACTTTCTTATCAATCTTCTTTGATTCGTTTCCAAAATTCTTTTGATTTCTTCGTATCAGCTACAAGAAGATGTTTCGGTGTGATGATGACTCTATGAACCGTTGTAGAAGATCTTTACTTCGTATTTTCATCGGTTTCTTATCAGCTTTTTGATTTAAAATCTTAATGAATTGGAAATTTTGAATTGAGTTAAATTGATTAATAGAATACAGAGCTAAATTTGAATTGTATCGATAAAACGATATCGTTTAAAACCGAATTTGAAATTCTATTGTAATTTCTTTTGAATACCGAAGTCCGAAGAGGGACAAATTGGTATGTATTCTGAGATATTCCGACTTGAGTTTGGAATTCATATCGTAAGTTTGAGGAGTTATAGGAGATCGAATCTATCTATCTCTGTGCTGTTTCGTGCCTGCGAATTTCGAGGACGAAATTCTTTTAAGGGAGGAAATTTGTAACGACCCTGGAATTTATATTTATTTAAATTAATAATTAAATGCATTTTTGAATTAAATTGAGTAATTAAATAAATTTTTGATAAAAATTTGTAAATTAATTAGGAAAATTGAGAGCGAGTTTCCCCGGATCAAATATATTCTGTATAAATCCTTTTAATTTAAAAATATTAAAAATATTGCATATATGTGAATATATATGTATATATGATATGTGAGTAAATTTGATAATATATATTTTTATATTTGAGTTGAATTTAAATCTTTATATAAATGGTTTAGAAATGAAGATACAAATTATATGAGATATAAAGTATAAAGTAAATATCAAGATCTTAATAAATCAATGCAAAAGTCAATACAAATAAACAAAGTACAAAAGAAAATATAAAACAAAGGAATGAAGCCACCATAACATCATTCCAGCCGAAGTCAAAGTGAAATAAACAAAGCATATGCCACCATACCATATCAACTTCTCATTAATGCAACAAGCATCTTTAGCCCATACCCTAGTGTATAAACTAAAATCACCATCCTGTACAATATTTTTCACTTGTAAACTCAATTTTATATCAGCTTCTCCCCTCATTTTAGTTCGAGCACCATCATAACTGAAAGAAAGAAAAGAAAAAAAATGAAAAGAAGTAAAACATCTCAAACTTAAAAACAAAAAAAAAACAAGTTCAAACCTGGAAATCAACGCAGAGCTGCCTCTGTTCTTCAAGATTTAACTGTGAGTAACAATTTTTGTTAAAAACTACTTAAGTGTATGATGGTTGCATGCTTACATCAGGGTATAGATATGTTTATGTGATTTCTTGAGTGATTGTTTATGTGTACATGATTATATATCTGTAGCCTCTCTGTTTTGTTTTCAAGCTTCAGTTTTAAGTTTAAAACTCATATCTCTTGATTTGGTCTGTGATAGGGTTTAAGATTCAAACAAAATTTGTATGTTTTATCATAGTGTAGTTCTTAAAATTTTATTTAAGTTGAATTAAAGTTTAAATATTACTGGAATCTTATAAACAACAGGCAAACTTAAATAGTGGGCAAATTCAAACATTTTAAAACATTGATTCAGGATCTCAGGTTGAATTACTATCCAGTAACATGATTTTTAAAACAAATATCATTATTTTTAATAGTGTATTTAAGGTGCAGTTTTGGGTAAAACGAAAATGGGTTTTCGTCGATTTTTGGGTGATCTAGTACACTAGAATGTTTGGGGTTCTCTGTGGTGATGGAGCAGTGAAAGGAGAGGGTGGGAAAAATAGTGAATGGCGTTGTAGTTCGTCGTGGAGGAAACGGCGACGAAATCTATTTTATAAACCTAGTTTTAGTGGTGATTTCATTTTGGTCTAGATCGAATGCCACAGGGCATCGAGTGCAACCGGAGTTTGGTGGTTGGTAGTGGGGTGTCAAGTGAAGCCGTGGCCGGAATTTTCGTGGCCACCGGTGGACGAGGCGGCGGGGACGAAGGCTTGTTCCAGGTTTGATCGATCCCTGTCTTTCTTGTTTCAGGTGGGTGGAGTCTCGAATTCGAATTTCGAGATTTGGGGATGGTCTGGTGATCTCGATCGGCTAGAATGATGGTGGTGGATGGGTTGACGTACTGGTGGGTGGCCGGAGGTGGGCGAGGCCACAGTGCACGTGCACGGTGCACTCGGTTGATATGGTGTTTATTCGAGTTACTCCAGGCTTTACTTGTAGCAATTTGAGTTTTGCTCGAAGCAGTTGGTGGGTTCGCTCGAAGTCCGGTTGGCATTGGCTCGAAGTACTTTGTTTGGGCTCGAAGTCACCTGGTATATGTCTCGGATAGATTAATTTCAGGTTTTAAAACCTGTAAGCTTCAAAATGTAAAGCAGATATTAAACTAAGTTCAAAACAAAATTTAGTTTGGGATAAAATGAAGTTTGAAGCTCAATTTTAAAATTTAATAAAGTTTTAAAATTTTAAATTTTATAACAACTTTAAAATGAAAGAGTAAAGGAAGCTCGGGAAAATGGAGGGGAAACTCGGGTTTGGTCTCGGGACAATGACGGGTTGGCTCGGGTTTTGTCTGAGTATTTGACGTTACAGTTTTAAAACTTTAAACAAAACTAAGTTAAACTTTTCTTAACAACTCCTTTTAAAATAATTATTTGTTTAAGTTTGAAATTAGTTAAAGGAAAAAAAATGAATTATATTAAAGTAATTAAGTTTAAAGTGGTTTAATATCTATAGCCGTTATTTTAAAATAAACTTTGAATTTGATTAAGGTTGATTAATTAATTTATGTAATTAATAAATGAATGAAATTAGTAAATTAATGTGATTAATTAATTAAGGTAATTAATTTGAGAATAATTAATTTAAGGTTAATTTATTAATTGAAGATAATTAATTAAATAATGAATTAAATAATTAAAGATTAATTATTTAATAATTAGAGGTTGATGAATTATAATTAAAGGTTAATTAAATTATTATTAAAAGTTAATTTATAAATGATTAAAGAATAATTAATCAAAAATGATTTGTAATATATTAATGTTAATTAACCAGGATTAGTAATTCATAAGAAATAAATCTGATTTAAATTAATCAGATAATTTATTGATCTTACCTATGGATGTTTAGAATTTATTGAATGTTGAATTGTTTGATATCCCTGATATATGATGCTTTGTGATACATCCTGATTTATGTTATGATCTGTAGTTTACTTACCTGTGATATATATCTGTGATCTGTGAATGAAGATGAGCGTTATAGTTATATCGCTTATCAACTATACCTTGTATTTTGATCTGTGATGATTCATTGTGTTGCACTATTGCGTAAAACCCCTGGACTACACTATTACACACACAAATATGGATTTCACGTGGAAATCGGTTAAGTCACAGATAATTTAAATTTGATGTTTTTAAAATTGAAATTTGAATTTCAATTGATTTTGAAATTAGAAATTTGGGGTTTAAAGTGAAAAGCTTTTGAAATGGAATTTCAAAGAGAAGAGTTATTTTGAATAACTTAATCGAGTTTTGAAAATTTAAATAATTAGATTTAAATTTGAATTCAGGTTTGAAGTTAAATCTATGATTTGGAAACTAGGGATAAAAGATGATATAAATGTGTTTATATGAAGTTAAACCATTTAAAAGTATAATTTGGGAATTTGAATTTAAACCAAGGATTTCAACTCGTATGAATGAATCAGATTTCCAAATTGAAAACTGTTGTTTTCAAATGATAAAAGCTTTTAGATAAGAAAAGAAATTCCAGTTTAAATTAAAGGAATTTCAAGTGAATTGAAAAATGGATTTTCCAAGTTATGAATGAATTCTTTTTGAAAGCTATGAATTAAATCTGTTTGTTTTTAACAGATTTAAAATGATGATTTATTTAAACCATTCGAAATGAAATTGTTTTGAAAACTATAAGTTAAATCTTTGATTTAAAGTTAACGAGTTAATTAAACTGAAATGGAAATCGATTTGGAAAATCTGTGAATGAATATTTGTGAAATTAAGTGAACTTTATGAATTGAATCTTTTTGTTTAAAGGATTAAAATGGTAATTTGATAAACCATTTGTAAAGAAAGTTTGGGTTTAAGTTGTGACTTAATTGAAATCCCAATATCCATATGTTTTTGAATATTGCGCTCACTATTCGGGTTAGCTGGGAAAAGACAATTGTGTCATATAACCCATTCCGAATAGTGATACGTCGTATATGGATAGCATTTGAAGACCGGTGTTGAAGACCGGATATTTTTCGAAAATGAAAGGACAACCTATCGAATGTCTCTGCACTGAGTCGCGCCGGTATAGAGATTTATATCACTCTTTTGTGACGGGAAGTCCAGACGTGATTGGAAATTATCCGGAATTGCAAGGGCTTCGTGAGAAGTGCCTTCGGTTCTGTTCGAACCCGGAACAGACTTGTATGGATACATGTCTGACATTACACTTTGAGATATAAAGCCGATTTCTTTCAAATACATATCTGTTGGTGGCGGAGAATTTATTCTCTTAGCTTAACACCCTTCTCTGAGACGTACGAGCTCAGAGGTTATGTAGTTGAAATTTATCAGCGATATATCCCAATTTGGTAATGTGGCATGCTGAGTGTTGCTGTGTGATGATCAGTGTTTGATCATTTGCGATATGATCATTTGTTTGATCTTATATCTTTGTGATCATAGGTTGATCATTTGTTTGACCCGAAGCATGGCTTTGTGAACAAAGCGTAGCTTTGTGGACGAGACTTCATCGAGCCTCACACCCCGGAAATGGTCGAAACAGGAAGGATGCAGCAAGGTTCTAGGGAGTAGCGCCCCTTAGTGTATGTCATTCCTTCTGGATAAAGGTGGTATCATGGTATGGAGCCCAGATACTTAACCTCTGTGGTTGCTGCAAGTTTATTACTTTGTGGTTGTTGGAAATCGGGGATCCTCGGGAAGATCGGTGACGATCGGGGGATGACATACGCGTGTCAGTAGTTACCTATTTTTGCAGAGGTAACCCGGCCTTGTGTTGGCAGAGATCCGGTTAGGTTCTCGGGTCGTCTATTCCAGGGACGTACCCATCGTGGAAGAGGAAGTTCCTTAGCCTGACCATTTGTTGGAAATCCAAAGAAACAATACGTGACTTGTACGGTTTTAGTTGTATTACCTGCTATGGAATGTGGCGGTAACCTGCTATTGAACATAGTAGCTATAGTAGGCATAAGTGCGGAATGCCTATGCTGGCTAAGATTAATATTATACTTTCGAAATGTTTCTACACTATGCACTAATAATAATATCAAAATGATTTGATTTTTGCATAGTAAGCATCTTTGACTATCATAAGAAGAAATCTCCTCCAATTCTGCGTTTGCATTGTGTGTGTGGTGGGAGGTCTTATGGTAGTTTCATTTTCCAAAAGCATTGCGGATTTTAATGTTGAACAGTCTTTTGTGTTTGCTTAAAGATAAACTGTTTTGTTGCTCACACCAGTCCCATGACTGATCCGGAGTTTATTGTTTCTTTCCTAAACTCTGGGTGCCCACCATTTTCCACACGGGCAGTCTAGAGTTGGGTTTTTCAGATATTCAGATTAGTAGGTTTTCTGGAGTTGGTTCAGTCTTTGGATCAGACTGCACTTGCTTATCTTTGTGCCTCGTTATTGGGAGTTCGAGCTATTTCTGGATCGTGCTTTGGAGATGAAGATTATCCGCTGCTGATGTTATCGTTTTCTTTTCCGCTGCTATTTCTTGTATCATATCTCTGATGTATATTGATATTCATTGTATCACTCTGTTGTATCAGATATTGTATCAGATATTGTATATCAATGTATTATTCATTTATTCCGTTGTGTTATTTACTTAACTGTGTTATAAGCTCCGGCGAATCGTATTTGAACGGTCGAATCTATGACATTCGAGTACGATGTAAAGTATGGATGTCGATTTTCGAACGCGAAAACCCGGATCGTTACAGACACAAACCTTTTGCACTTTGGCCGTCGCTAGCCGTCGCTAATTTGAACAAAATGGCCGTCGCTAACCGTCGCTATACTGAACAAAATTCTTTGCACTTGCACAGCCCATATACACTTCAAACAATAACCATCAAATACCATCATCACAGCCACTATACACTATATTCATCAACTATATCCATCATATAACATCACTATACATTCAAACAATATAAAATCCAACAAAACCAAACAAAATCATATACAATCCCAACAACAATACATATCATGTCAACCAATACAAGTCATCAAAATATGTACATAGTTTCCCAACCAAAATGTGTACATAGTTTTCCAACCACAACTACAAACCGTTAACCCAAAAAACCGTTAACACAACTACAAGTCATCAAAATATGTACATAATATCCCAAAATATATATACACCAAACCAACCAAAATGTGTATATACCAAACTGTAACATGAGCAAACAAGCATACCTACTCCTCACCATCGCTGCCATCCTCTCCAGGCATCCTCCCATGCTGTTGCAAATAACCTGCAATCCGCTCATCCAACTGTTGCTCGAAGAAACTCTTCCTCCAATCATTTATTTCATCCATTGTTTTCTCCAACTGAGCAATCTTCTCTTCTTGCTGGGACCTCCTGTATGCACTCTGCGATCTCATCGCCTGTAAAATAGTTCATAATTATTTATATATTAGTATATATATATAATATTATTAAAATTATTTAACTATTCATATGCATGTGTAAATTTATATATTAGTACATGTCAAAATTTACCTCCATATTTCCATAGCTATACCGCACATTGGTCCGAGAAGGCGGGTCAATAATAGCATCCCAGATATTGTTCGCCTCCTCTAGCGTAAGCTCTTCCCGACCAGTGGACTGTGCTACCCAAGCCCGCTCAGCTTCGTACCTCTCCTGCGATTACAAACAATTATTTTACACGATAAAAACCGAATTTCAAGTTTTTGAAAATAAAATAAGACAAAATATTGTTATTAACAATAAATAAGTTTACCATTACGGATTGGGATTTGTCATCCGTCCACTCGTACGAAACATTGCCTTCTTCGTCAGTCCTCTCCACGACATGCGTCACCTTGAACAACTCGGCCTTAGTGGGCTCACGGTTGTATCTCGGGGCCTGAAAATATATAAATATTATTGCTAATCTGATTATAAAATATTTTAATAAAATATAAACACAGTTTATAAATTTAATTACCAGCTCTCTCTTATGCTCCTGGAAGGATTTGGAGCCACCACGGTGCAATGCAGGATTTTTATTCCTGTTAACCCGGTTCCGCACAGATAATTCCTACAAATTAAGATAAATTATCACGTATATATCTTGCGAGATTATATTAGATTTAAATAACAAAGCAAACATATATTACTTACTTTTGCTGCCGGAGTGTCCCAAAGCCGAAGAAGATCAGTCCATACACCGTCACCCATCCAGTTCGGCTTTTTGCCTGAATTCTTAGCCTTGGACAATGTATCCCTGTAATTTTTTCTCAGTCTTTTGTTCCAGTGATTTAAGAAAACATCCATGTCGTCAGGGTCAACGCGGACTGCAGCCTGTAAATTGAAATTATTTTAAGTTATATAGATTATATTAATTTACAACTGAAATTCAAACTACTACTTACAAGTAAATCGGCCTGTATTGCGTTCTTAAAAATGAGGGGGGATGTCGTCCCAGCGAGGCCAACAACCATCCATCCGGCTCTGAAAAGCCTTCCTCGAAACCTGTAGAATATAATCTGATGGCTCCACCTCAAAGCCCCTGCAAAAGTTATGATATACATGTTTAGTGGATTTTAAAATTTATACTTTAAATAAAATTGATACTTACCCGGCACTTTTCGGAACAACTTCTGCCATCGGACGTAAGTCCGGTGCAGTGCCACTACCACCTGCACCGGGAGATGGGGATGGCGTGCCTGTCATACTTCGTCTCCTGCCATACATATCTACTATAGAAAAACAATAATAGAAATTCACTACTACATAGCATGTTTCAATCACTTTCACAGAACAATTATAAAAATTTACTAGTACAAAACATGGATAAAAATTAACCAAATGATCATCACAGAACAATTACAGAAATTTACTATTACATAGTATGCTTCAATCACTATCACATAACAATTATATCAATAACGATCAGTCTTCATCGTTTTCTGATTCAGACTCAGTCTCGTATTCTATCTCATTTTCTTTGGTACTTTCGAATGCATCAAATAAGACGTTCGATTCATCATTCAAAGGCCCTACATCAATATCATCAGTTATTATTATTTCTGTATTTGGTTCAAGATCGGCTTGATATGCTGCTTCATCTGGAATATTATTTCCATCAAACGTAAACCTTGGTTTTGTTTTGAAAACAGCAGACCAATCCGCTTTATCTCTTTTCAAAGATGGATACGGAGCAAAATAAACTTGTAACGCTTCGTATAATTTTTTAGCTCCCGCAGTCGGTTCTTCTTCGACATTTTCGTCTTCATCGACAGCTTCAGTTGTAGGAAACATTGATCGAGCTGCATCATCCACCATATTTTCTATCAGATTCGTCATCATATTACCGTCCTCTAACACTTCAGTATTAGGTGTAGGTTCAACAAGTTCTCCATGACGATCCCAGAAATAACAATCAGGCACGAAACCATATTGATATAAATGTACTTCAACTATATCTGGTTTCCAATGCTTCAAATGTTGGCACTTACTAAACGGGCAACGAATTTCTATGTTGTTTCGGTTATTAGATTTAGCAAATCTAATAAATTCGTGTACACCATTGTAGAAATGTTTCTTTATTGATCCCTTCTTTCCAGTTCTGACTTCATACATCCAAGTACGGTCCAGAAAATAATTGAACATTTTTCTTGATTTGAAAATGTATGTTAGACAATTTAAATCATTAATTTTCAACCATTCTCCATTGTAAACAGTTCATCGTTGTAGAAAATTCAAAATAAAAACTTCACTTTATTTTTTTATTTTTTGGTATTTTGGTTTTCACTTCGGTGGTCAGTCATCCTACTTCCCATTACAAACACAATAATGTAATTACATTTTATAAATCATTTCAGATTAAACGGTTCAACAAAATTTCGGCAGCACTTCCCTTCTGTTCCATGTATCGTACACAAATGCGTGTACACAGGAAACGTAAAGGAAGTGTTGTCAAATTTTGTAACCGTTTAAAATGAAATAATTTATAATATGTAATTACTTTATTGTGTTTGTAACTTGTCCAATACAGGGACAAATCCGACAAATATTGTATCAGGTGACTATAAATGTCCGTTCCGTTACAAAACGAACATCCATATAACGATCATATACAACACTTGCCAGACGGGGCCAAAGCTAATTTAAGGGATAAAAAATTTTCTTTACATTTTATCAAATATTGTTGTTTTTTTTTCAAATTTTGACAACGTTTTAACTATTTAAATTTTATTTCATAAATTTGTATATTTTAATTTTAGTTCAACATTCAATTAACAATTTTAGTTCAATATTCATTTCTTTATTTTTTTACGACATAGATTTTAGCGGAATATTTGTTGTTGTTATATTCATTTCTTAATTTCTTTACAAAATCGATTTTAGTACAATATCAGTTGTTTTGAAAGTCATTTCCTAATTTTTTTAAAAAATTTAGATATTTGCAGAATTTTTAATGTTCTCATATTCATTTTTTAATTTTTTGTGTAAACTTTATTTTTGTACAATATATACAACCTTTTGCATTTTGGCCGTCGCTAGCCATCGCTAAAATTATTAAAATGGCCGTCGCTAATTTTTCAATAACCATGTTAATCATTAATATACACTAATTTTTCACCTAACACAACTAACCATGTTAATCGCCAACACTAATTATCTACATCAACCATTTATTCAACTTCATGATAAACTAATTAATCTAATACCTAATTTAACTTCATGATAATAAACTAATTAATCTACCAAATCAACATACAACACTACTAATACCTAATTTAACAACACTACTAATACCTAATTTAACAACACTACTAATACCTAATTTAACAACAAATCCTAATTTAACAATAAATCCTAATTTAATTAGGGTTTAAACTAAACCTAAAAAACATCAAATTTACATTCAAAATAGAGATTAGAAGCATACCTAGGCGAATTTGGGTGATTTGGAGGCGGCGGAAGGTGGGGCAGCGGCTGCGGTGACGCGGGGGAGGGGGGCGGATTGGGGGAAGGAGGGTTTAATTTTGGTGGGAAATGAATGAAAGTTCTGCTCGCGGGAAGAAGCCTGTATATTTCGTATAGCGACGGCCGCATTTTTAGCCGTCGCCAGCCGTCGCAAATGCCTGCAGCTATACGAAGCCGTTTTAGTAGTGACAATTCCAAGCAGCCTTTTAATGCCGTCGATATGGATTATTCTTTCGATTGATCGAGTACCCCATGACACTCCAATTACTTCGCTGTCTAGACATAGTAGACATACCAAGCAGGACAGCTTGAGTAGGCATGACATTAGAAGGTCGATCGTTCATATGGATCGTTTCAACAACACCATGCAGCATATTTATGCTTTGTTATATCATATTCTACCTACTCAGTGGTGGAAGCTTATGTTAATTTTTCGCGATGATTCCACAAACTAGGATATTGTTGAAACATGACTGATGAAGAAGTGCCAGAATTTATATTATACGAGTTGAATTTGTTACGTGGCCCTCATCGGTGGTTTTAGTTTGTGTTTTAAACGTATTTGAATTTAAAAATATATTGGTTTGTTTTAATGGAATCGAGCAATTTATTTTTTATTATTTACAATTATTAAACGCATATTACACGATAAAAATAAATAATTAATTAATTATAAATCAATTAAACTAAAAATCATATTTTAATTACTTTGCACAAATAACCTTTTATGTTATCAGACACATTCTCGTTTCAACCAATACCCTATTTAAATGCTCTCTTCGCTTCGTCCGAAAAGCACCCTTAGTGTTTGCTATTATTAAGGTTGCATGTTGTACAGTTATAGCTCAGGTGAACTGATTGATCCCATCACGCCTCTATTACTATGGCCGCATATGTAATGCAATATGTTGACAATCATTGTGAGCAGGGTACCATACCAGTTCCTTGATATGTTATCTGTTTATGTTTTTTAGCCTATAATTGATTGTTTTCACATTGACGTTCATATACCTTTTGTATGTAGTGCTAACTATATATTTGTATTGAATATGTATATATTACAAAGTATCGATGCTTAGCTTAAGGATAGTTTTATTTGCATCCTCAAAATTAATCATTTAATCCACATTTTGACTAAATAAGTAAAGGGGGAATTAATTTAAAGGCTAAAAATTTGTAAATTTTTAGCCTTAAGGACACGACCTCAATATTTTAACCACAAGGACAAACATTGTCCTAAAATTTATTCATAAGGACAAACATTCTTTCAAAATTATTCATAATGACAAACATTCTTCCAAAACTGCTACCGAACTAAAAATTGATACCTAAAAACTACTACCGATAACTACAAACTAATACCTAAAAACTCTAAAAATTGATACCTAAAGAAAGTTGTCCTTCAGGCTAAAATACTGAAGGTCTGTCTCTGAGGCTAAAATGCTGAGAAATTTTGTCCTTGACAATAATTTCCTGATAAGGGGGAAACCCACTTATTTTTTTATAACTTAATCCACTAGTGGATTAAGTAACAACTTTGCTTCTTCTTTTTTTATTTTTTTTCCAATATTAGTAAAGTACCTGAGATAATTGAATATTATTTTTAACTAAGGCTTACTAATAACGCTTGATGCTATAAAGGAATGAATGAAATCACTTATAGTCGAACTATACAGATAATCTAAAATTTATCAGGCAAAGTCGTTCAAGCAGTTTAGTTTGTTCAGGTCAATCAACTCAGTTATATTGGTCAAAGAGTCAACATTAGGCCATTTTAATATGTTATGCTTACCCATTACATTGTTTATATTATATTATTGTTCTGAATATATCCACCGTAATTTAATTTATATCGTTTATTACCTAAAACTACAATCAATCTCAAATTATTGATCAAACCAATAAGTGAAAGAAATAATGATGAATGGAACACGATTTGCTAATAATGAAATAATTGAAGGATTGATAGATTTTTATGTAAATAAATTATTAGTTTATTATTGTCAATACATTAATTTGTTTATATATATTATCACATACAACAAACTAAATTTATATATAATTAAGGGTAAAAATTAATAAAGGTATTATGTAAATAGATTATTTAAAAGACAAAAATTTGTATATTTTTAGCCTCAAGGACAAACCTCAAAATTTTAACCATAAAAAAAACATTCTCCTAAAAATTTATCATAAGGACAAACATTCTTCCAAAATTATTCATAAGGACAAACATTCTTCCAAAATTGCTACCAAACTAACGACTGATACCTAAAATTTACTACCGATAACTACAAACTGATACCTAAAAACTGCTATCAATAACTAAAGGCTAATACCTAAATAAAGTTATCCTTCAGGCTAAAATACTGAAGGTATGTCCATGAGGCTAAAACGCTGAGAAATTTGGTCTTTAACAATAATTTCCTCTTATTCTAATTGTCAACATTTTAGCTAACACATACACTAATTAACACTAAATTATATTACGCCAATACACACATATACTAACCAATTCAAATTAACACCAATCATACATTAATTATCCGATTCAAATATTAATAACCCTAATTAACATTTCTCAATCAACCGATATACAATTATAGCCGATCAATGGGCTATTATCAATAAATATAAGAATAAATTAACACTAATTTTATCTTAATTCGTATTAATTAGTTTAGGGGAAGAATATACAAGATTTCTAATGAATTGAATGCGTAGATGGTTGACGAAGGAAGTCGGGTGAATTTGGGGGAAAATTTTAGGTTTAGGAGATGGAAATAATGATGAATATCGGCTCGACTGAAGTTATAATCGCGACATTACAACGGTTTTCAACGACCGTCGACGGCTTCGATTAGCAACGGTTTTTGACAACTTCCGACGGTAACTTTAGATATTTAATTAAAATTTCACTCCATTTAAAATAAATTTAGTTTAATTTAATTTATTATCAAAATTTAATTTGCTATAAAAAATTTAAAAAGTTTACAATAGCCAGCTTTTGTTTCTACCTATTAAAAAGGTTATATTTATTCATTATACAATAATTTTTTAACGAGATGATAATTAATTATGAATTTTAAATGTATTTAACATAATAAATTCATATAAAATAAAATATTTGGTAAAATAATAAATTTGTTGAATCTTGTCCATGCAAGATATTTTGGGCATACAGTCGAAATACAACAGGAAAATAAATAAGTTTAAGGTATCAATCTTGATTTTTCAAATTTATAGTTGCTTGTCGATGTTCGGACTTAAACCTTTCGTTCGAAGGTCAAACGTTCTTCAAACGGGACGAAATTCAAACCATATACACTGTGCTATGTATTTACCCAGTCCATATGGTTAGATTTTAAAAAATCATAGGGAAAAAATTTAGATTTCAAACAGGTCATTTTCATAGAAGTTATACTAACAGTATATATCAAGTGTTGTACAACTCCTTAAGAAATGAAATATTTTGGGTCTAACCTATTTTCCTACCTTTATTTTCGATTCTAGAAGTATGGATTGAATAAATACATTACAACGTATATGTGACCAGAATTTCGTCTCGTTTGAAGATTGTTTTCCCTTTAAACGAAAGGTTTTTTGTTCGAATATAGATGAACCACTATAAATTTGAGAATCAAGATCGGCACCCTTAATTTATTTACATTTTATCATATTTTGAAAGCAGGTCCAAATACTTTGGATTGACGTGAGATTAAAAAAAATTATTTTTTTATAGAATATTTTCTTTTATACGAATTACTACTTTAAAAAAAATTAAATATTAATTACTAGTTACACAATGGTTAAAATTATGTTTAAATTCATAGAACAGTCGCGCTTTAAAAATTTCAAAGAAGTTGTATAATGGATGAACTGAAAGTTGCAAAAGACAAGTCGTTTGAGTTCGCTTTTCAATAAAGTTAAATATTGGAGTACACAACTAAAGATTATAAAAAACACTAATTTAGTTAACCACAAACCGTCATAGAATTAAGAAATTGAAAAAAATATCTCTTTTTTGAAGGAATTAAATTAGTATTTTTAAACAAATTTCAAATCTCTATAATTAATAAGTTAAAATTATGCGATAAATTATATTAAATAATATCAACAGCCGTCGTAAAGGAATGATGGAGTTGTCAGCTGCCGTCGAAACGGTCCGTTGCTATTTAGCTCCTTCCTACTAGTGAAAGCTGATCGAGTCAAATGATTTGTCAACGGATGTTTAAAAAATCAACTAAGCTAAAGTTTCAACATCTATATGTAATATATTTTTGCTGATTACTTTTACTTTTATTATATGTCCAACTTAATTTCAAAATTGCAATTTGTTAGGAGGAAGCTAGTGGAATAATAGTTTGCCCTCTTTTATTTACTAACGGATTATCGATCGACAGTGATGGCAGATTGAGCCATACAGGTATTGTATTCCATATTCAAACATTTATTTTAGAGGACTTTTCGCTTACTTATGCAAGTCTATCGGATAAAAAGGCGATGCGTTGCTATATAGATAACAAAGCTGTTTGTGTGGGTATTTATACGCATTGTGTGTATGTATGTGTTTATGAATGTATGCATGATTGTGTGTGCATGATTAAACAACATACACTATAAATGATGAACTTTGTATACCGTGAGTGAGTGATGCCCAATCAATCCATGTTTTACACATGAACGATAAGGTTTCACTGGTTGAAGAAGATGTAACTTAATGCAGGATACATGCGACCAAGTCTTTCATCACATAAACAAACCTATAGCAGAAAACCTATTCAAAAGAAATTCCTATCGGGAAGCCAAAAAAAAAACAAGCCGATACCAACTAGTAAATTCAAGCTAAGGGCAGAGAGTCATTTTCATTATCTGGGATATCTAAATAAAAAATTAACTGTGGTCTTAAGGTATTTTTCTCGTAGTATGAATTCCATGTTGAATTTATGTGATTCAAATATTTTCCAAAGAAGACAACAGAATAATTAATTGATTCATTTAATCAATTAATTAGGCTATATATGGAAATATAAAGTGGAAGGATATGTGTGATATCTTTTAGAGAAAGGAAACTAATTAATTGCTAATCAATTAATTAGTCAGATCTGTTATATGAAGATAGACAAGTTTATACATGGAGATTGATTTAAGCAATGAAAATTTATGGAAACATAGATTTTTTGTCACTTATGTGCATTGAAATCAAATCAAGTAACTCGGAAAGGTTGTCACATAATCTGAAAATTAATTTTCTTCATCTCCAAGCATCCTTCATTTTCATTCCTATTTAAATGAAGGAATTTCATCTTCATGAATGTGAGAGAGCATCCACCATTATCCTCTTCTTCAGTAAACCCTAATTTCTGTAGTCAATCAATTAGGGGTTTTGAGCATAAACAAGTCTTTGGAAAAATTGATTATTCAATTTGTAATTATAGGTTAGTCTCTCCACTTTGCTACCTATAATTTTGTAATCTCTTTATTTTATACTCTCTTTCTTCAGTGAAATAAAGAATAGTTGCTGGGTACGTGGACATCGGTGATCTAGCCGAACCACGTTAAATCTTTGTGTTCTCTGCTCTTCTGTTTTTCTGCATTTGGTGATTATTTTTCATTGAATTGGTGGTTGATAGTTAATCGACAAGTTAGATTCTTCGTTTGATTTTTTTTGTGCTTTAGCTTTCCGCTGCAGTTTTGGAGTTAGTGCAAATCAATTGAAATTTCCGCACAACAGATTGGTATCGGAGCTAGCTGTCTTATTCTAGATTAGTTATCAATGGCTAATTCTTTTAGTAGCGGTTTGAAAAATTATTGCATCACCAAATATGTTAGAAAAGAAGTTTTAGGGACATGGAAGGTAAAGACTGATGACGGTGTTCTTCAGCAACAACTTCGTTCATCTAGAGGAAGAGATAAAAGCCAGAAGCACCTTGGTGGTAGAGATATGCATGGGTCGCACTTCAAAGGTCCTAGAAGGGGTGCTTGCTATTATTGTAAGAAGAAGAGGCATTTCATACGGGATTGTCCAGCTCTTAGAAAGAAGAGAGAGAAGAATGAGAAAGCTTCAATTTTTCCAGCAGTTAGATCAGATGTGGATAGAAGTGATAGTAATACATCATTATTTTCAACCAGTATTTCACCTTTAGAGCATAATAGTTGGGTGATTGATTCTGGAGCCTCTTGTCATATGACGTCAGATAGGAGCTGTTTTGTCAGTTATAAGAAAATTGATGGCGGAGCAGTTTATGTGGGGAATGACATATCTTTTCATGTTGTGGGCGTTGGAAGTGTGAGGTTTAGGAGCATGATGGTGTTGTTAGGACTATCATGAATGTTAGACATGTTCCGATGCTGCGTAGAAGTTTGTTATCAGTTGGAGCTTTGAGTAGACTTGGTATGAGGATAATAATAGATGGAGAGAATTTGAGAGTGGCGAATGGTTCCTTGGTGGTGATGAAAGGGGTGCGAGTTAATGATATTTATGTGCTTCATGGAGAGACAGTCTTAGAAGAGTCGGTAGTTTCTACTGATTCTAGTATTTAAGATTCTACTCAGTTATGGCATCTTCGTTTAGGTCATGTTGATGAGGAGATTCTTGAAGTATTAAAGAAGCGTGGGTTGATTAATGGTGTTTGTCAATCGGAGCCTAGCTCTTATGGAGATTGTTCTTTTGGAAAGAAGAAGCATGTCACGTTTGATATTGGAAGACCTAGAGCTACAAAGTTTCTAGAGTATGTTCATTCTTATGTGCGGGGACCCACCCCAGTTGCATCTTTTGGTGGAGTCAGTTACTTCGTCTTATTTGTGGATGATTTCTCATGTAAGATCTGGGTCCATTTCTTAAAGGCCAAAGACGAAATATTTGCCCAATTTTGTAAGTGGAAGACCTAGGTAGAGAAGCAGTCGAGGAAGCGTTTGAAGGTTCTCAAAGTGGGAAATAGTAGTGAATTTATGTCACAAGAATTCACTAACTATTGTATGTCCGAGCATGTAATTAGAGATTTTTCTATTTCTGTTGAGTCACATTGTTATAGAGTGGCGGAGAGCATGTGTCGGATAATATGGGAGAGAGCTATAAGCTTGAGAACGACTGCTGGTCTAGAAGAGAGATTTTGGGCAGAAGCGATATCTATGGCAGTATTTCTCATCAATCGCACAGCTTCTATTGCCATAGATATGAAAATCCTAGAAAAGATATGGAAAAGAGAGCCTGTTGATTTTTCATTCCTTAAAGTGTTTGGTTGTTCAGCTTATTTAGAAGATGAGAGACATGATAAGTTGAAGCCTAGAGAAAGCAAGCACATTTTGTTAGGCTATAGAGAAGGAGTAAAGAGGTATAAGTTGTGGTGTAAAACAACTAGGAGAATTATAACTAGCAGGCATGCGATATTTGATGAGAGGTCTTTGTTGAAGGTGGAGCCTCTATCAAGTGATGACGTTGGGAGGACAGAAAATTGCCAAACACATTTGGAGTCATCAGATTGTTTCCATATTCGGAGAGATATTGGTATTTTCGATGATACCATGGTTGATGAGAAGATTACAGAGGTTCAGACTCTAGGTGGAGCTCACTTGCTGGAAAGGCCTTTTGGTTCAGTTGGCCCTATTTGTAAGCATATTTGTATCGATGATTCTTCATCTTATGCTTTGAATGTTGTGGAGCTTGTTGGTGAGCCTGCTGATGTTGACTTAGGAAAGTCTAGCAAAATTCTTGTGGAGGAGATTGAAGTAGATAATGTTGAGTATGGCCTCACTCAATTTGGGATGGAGAAGTTGAAGCATGTTGTTATGTCTCCATTGGTCTCTCAAAGATTTGTATCTACAGTTTCATCTCCTACATCGGATATGTTGAAGAATTTTGGTATTTTCTCGTATGCATTATCTTTGCTGATGTGCATACTATCTTTCTTATGCTTGGGAAAGATTTGGAAGCTCTGTTTGGGCAATATTTCCCAAACTAGTTCACATTGAGCTTGTTTACGTAGACCCAACACTTTGTTGAGATGTGGTGATGCAGAGAGATTGTTATATTTGAATCAAGTTGGAGTGTTGAATTTATGTGATTCAAATATTTTCCAAAGAATACAAGAGAATAATTAATTGATTCATTCATTCAATTAATTAGGCTATATATGGAAAGATAAAGAGGAAGGATATGTGTGATATCTTTTAGAGAAAGGAAACTAATTAATTGCTAATCAATTAATTAGTCAGATCTGTTATATGAAGATAGACAAGTTTATACATGGAGATTGATTTGAGCAATGAAAATTTATGGAAACATAGATTTTTTGTCACTTATGTGCATTAGAATCAAATCAAGTAACTTGGAAAGGTTGTCACATAATCTGGAAATTAATTTTCTTCATCTCTAAGCATCCTTCATTTTCATGCCTATTTAAATGATGGAAGTTCATCTTCATGAATGTGAGAGAGCATCCACCATTATCCTCTTCTTTAGTAAACCCTAATTTATACAGTCAATCAATTAAGGGTTTCGAGCGTAAACAAGTCTTTGGAGAAATTGATTATTCAATTTGTAATTATAGGTTAGTCTCTCCACTTTGCTACCTATAATTTTGTAATCTCTCTCTTTTGTACTCTCTTTCCTCAGTGAAATAAAGAATAGTTGTTGGGTATGTGGACGTTGGTGATCTAGCCAAACCACGTTAAATTTTTGTGTCATCTGCTCTTCTGTTATTCTTTGTTTGCTGATTATTTTTCATTGAATTGGTGGTTGATAATTAATCGACAAGCTAGATCCTTCTTTTGATTGTATCTGCGCTTTAGCATTCCGTTGCAATTTTGGAGTTAGTGCAAACTAATTGAAATTCTGCGCAACATTCCAGGTATATGTAAATGCAACCAATGTAGACACGTTCATTTACTTGGGATATTTAAACAAAGTTTTGTAAAATTTAAAACAATAACTACTTCATTTTATCAAATTGGTTACCATGTAAGTAGTCAAGGTTTTAAATCTCCCCGAGATCAGCCGAGATGAAAATCCGAGATATTAGCCAAAATCCGAGATTTGGCAGCTTGGTTAGTTATAAGTCTTTTAAATATCGCCCGAGACAGCCGAGATATTTGCCCGAGATATTGGCCAAAATCCGAGATTTGAAACCTTGTAAGTAGTACCTCGGTATACTTTTAGATAAAAGAGATGGTGGTATTACTTCTCACATTAATAAAAGGAAGTCCGTCTTATCAAAGTATAATGAATTTGAGCAAAAGTAAAGGCGTATATTAATTCATTTGTAATCGCAATTGATCGTATTTGTATATGCTTTGTGGGATGCAATACGAAGTTCGAGTAGATGGCAATGGTGAATATTTACTCTGTTTAAAATTATATTTAGATTCCTTTGCATTGGCCGATATTATTTGATGAGTTGTAAATAGATATGTGATGATGTGTTAAACTTTTGGGTATGATATAATATTCATTATTTTTATTTACTCCAATTATGTTAGTTATGAAATTTCAATTTATGTCTCTAATACTGTATTATTCATATCTATAACTCATGTACATTGTCTTGCATCAAGACAAGATATGTAGTATTTGAAATGTATTCGGTTATTGAAAGTATTAACGTTGAATCAAAGTAGTGTATACGAGAGATCGCTCCTTCCATGCTTATTGACTTGAGTTATCGGATGGTACATTCTCCGTGATATTTCAGTCACTGGAGCTAGGGCGTCACAAATGGTATCATTATGTAACGTCCGGCTCCGATGATCGAAATACCATAGGGAGTTTGTTGTCCGATAACTCAGATCAATGAGCACAGATGGAGCGATCTCTCCTATACACTACTTTGTGTCAACACGGATACGTTTCAATACCTGAATACATCTGAAATAACATGTATCGCATCTCGACACAATGCAATGTACATAAGTTCTAGAATCGATGATACAGTATTAGAGACTCAAATAAAATTTCCCCAACTAACAAGATTAGAGTAATAAAAAATGATGAATTTTTATATCGTATCTGAAAATCTGATACATCATCTCATATATATATATATATATATATATAACTCATTACAGAAGTATATCGCATTGACCATATATATATATATATATATATATATATATATATATATATATATATCAATGTTTAAAATCTCGCTTTCCTTTTCCTTTCCGGTCTTCAAAAATTTTGATATTTCAATTTCGTTTTGAAAATTTCACTTTTAATTCCGTTGTACGAATTACGATACTTTAGTTTTTATACACTAATTAGTAGAATTATTTCATATAAATAATTTGAAAAGTAATCAAATTAAACAAACATAATCATCATCATTTAAATTTATAAAACTCGTTTTATTATAATTCACTAATATAAAAACCAAATACAAATTATTTTACCCTGCTAAATCTCCGGGTCAATTTTATTCTCATCCATGCTTCTATAGTAAAGGAATCATTGTCTAAAACTTTAACAGCGTGGCCCAAGATGTAAAAGTATATAGGCCTAATCATTTAAACAGTCAACTCCAGTCCAGCGTCAAATCCAACTACTACTCCTTTATACCCATTGCTAAACCTTAATTGATAAAAGGAAAAAATGAGAACGATATCCCTTCTCTAGCATCTCCTTTCTCCTTTCTTCGTTTTCCATCTTATTGTCGCTTCTCTCTCTTTTCCTCTTCTCACAGGTATTTATCAATATGAATAATTTTTTCTTCTTTTAATTTGATTGTAGTGGTGGAACCGATTTTTAGTCAAATTTCGGTCAATTGAACAGCCTTTGCACTTAAAGCAAACTAGTTGTATTTTCAAAATTTTCTCCACCACTATGCCATGTATATGCGTCCTCATCATCTATTGAGTCTTCTCCTATTTCAGTTTCTTCATCACTTAACAATTGTGGTGCGATCAGTCTTATTACAAGGAAACTTTGAACCCAATCCTGTAAAATGTGTTTCTACATAGCGTATACATAAATACAAGTATGCTCATGTTAGAAGGGTTAATAAACATGCACAATATAATGCGATGTTGCACTTTCAAAAAATAAAATGAATATATGGAGAGAAAAAATGTATACTATCGAAATAAGATATAATTTGTGTAACAGTAGCATCTTAATAATATAATTAGCAAACTTTGGGTTTTTAGAAGTAATGACAATAGACCACTTACTCTATCACATATACAATGAATACCATTAAAGATATTGTACACGACCTCTCAGAAAAGCTTTAATCCATTATATCGTATGTTATGAAAAACTTCTATCTTCATAACAGTTAACCTAATCTTTTGTCAATAGAAAATGAATAAATATTAATCATTATTTAAATTAACAAGTATCAATTCAACATGATTAGACAATACTAAGCTTTTTTTTTTTAATTTACCACAACGCAATGGTCGATTATGGTTTGGAAAAGCGATGTATCCTTGTTTATAATTTTGAATTTTATTGTTACTTTCATCAAATTATGTTGGAGATAAGAGCGTAGTTTGCATGTAGTAGTTTACATTGGATTTTCATATTTTTACGTTTTTTCCCATGTTTATTTAACTATACCATTAAACAAACAATAATAACTTAACAAAAAAAAGAATAATTTGTTTGTATGATTTTTTTCATTTTAAGTACATAATAACATAGTTAATAAAAAAGAAGAATAGTTCTGATATTAGACGGATGTCATCATTCTTGTAACATTGGTTAATGGTGAAACCAATAATATGACAATGGCCTAAATCGAAATGGTAATTATTAGTTATTTTAAACTGAAACATTTTCCTACTTTAATATATTGCCCTAATTTTAAGAAGACAAGTAATGATGGAACATCTAAAAAAAAAAAAAAAGGAAAAAAATCTATATTCATTGGGAAATAAACAGAACTATTGAATGAATCATGTTGGATACTACAATAAAACTTTAGTTTCATATTGTCTGATATTTTTTTATTCTTCTTTTTATATATCCTTATTTGTACCAATTATTAATTAGACGTGGGTAATTTGGATTATCAGATAAAATCACACATGCATGCGTACAAATTGGCGCATATGGCGAACTTAACACTGCGATGGAATGAGCTTGATTCTTCATTACTCTTCCATCTCTTTTTCTTTTTTGATTTCAGCTATCAAAACCGAAAAAATAATTCTTTTTTCTGATTATCAATTCCAGCTGTCATTAATAGAATTTATGAATATATTAAATGAATTATCTCTTCATTAGCCCGACCATTCAAATTTCTCGCCTTTTAAGTTCCAAGCTGCAATTTTCACGTTCACATCTATTTACTGCTGCTCCTTTGATGGATAGAGAACATAAAAAGAATTCAATCCATCTTATCAAAAAATTCTTCTAAAACTACTAAGCAATTGCCTTTCTATGCTACTCCATTCTTTCACCTCGAGTGCACAAAGTTTGAAGTTTATTATATGAACCTTTGGGAGCGAACGATTACCAACGATTGACCCTTAGTCGTGTCGAATTTCACTTTCATGGTAGTTGCCTGTCCACGGAAAAATTTCTCTTTCCTACACTTTGCTGACTATTGTTCCTTAAAATTTGAAAGTGAGTTTTCACAGTAAAGAATAATGGTCATTCCAATCAATCACATTCTTCCTGATCCTTCCAGATTTGAAGCATTGGATGGAACTAACTATTAATGCTGGTCTAGAACTACTCATCTTGTTCAAGCAGTTGGATATTGATTATGTCTTGTATACTGAACCCCCTATCGAGGTTTCAAAAGCTGCTACTCCAGCTACAATTGAATATACACAACAAAGCATCACACCGAAGGAGAATGTGTTGGGTTTTGCGATACAATATTTCCAAATCAAAGTAGATTCCGAAGATACCGTGAGTTAAGATGTAACTATGACTCAAATATATTACCCCATTTATAGATTTTATAGATTTGAGAGAATTGTGATTTGCGATACAAAATCGCATTTAAAAGAAAAAGGGAAACACATACTTGGAATTGCTCAAAATACTATTGCATATATGGATATGCATGTCATAATAAAAGAGAAAATTTTACTATTTTAAATTTGATGCAACAATTTATTTGTTGCCATATAAATAAGAATTTGAGCACCAAGTAATTTATTATTATAAATAGGCGTGCATAGAGTTTATTAGAAGTGTGTGGTAAAATGATTTTTTGTTTTTGTTTTGAGATTTCTTCTTAATTTTAAGGCTTTTTTATAATCTTTTTGGTGGAATTAATAAAGATTGATTGGACGAATTTCTTTGTTTATTATTTATTCTTCACATCTTATCTCTTTTAAAATGCAATATGGGTGAGATCCTTAAAAACCCTAATATAATGATGATGAAGTCAAAACAAAATTTGCAAAGGGCAACAAGTTAGTCAAAGGACACATGCTGACAGACATGTAGAACAAAGTGTTTGATCTGTTTGTTAATAAAAAAACAGCAAAGATCATTTGCTAAACGCTAGAAAATAAATATGGAGCAGATAATGCTGAAAAAAGTACGCAGTAGATAACTAGTTGCAATTTCAGATGGTTGACGATAAGTCAGTTATAGAGCAGATTCATAAATATGAAAACATGATATCTAACATACTCAATGAAGGAATGAAGATGTCTGAGCTCCTACATGCCAATGTATTACTAGAAAAATTCTCACCATCTTGGAGCAGTTACAGAAATGATTTCAAGCACAAAAGGAATGATCTTTCTCTTGAAGAACTAATCAGTTATATGCAAACTGAGAAAACAAATCGTTTGAAGGATAAATTCAATGCTATGACTATTGACGCTGATAATGCTAATCTTGTGGAAACTGAAAATTAATCTAATGTGGATAGATTCGGGAACAAAGGGAAAAATACTTAAAAATTTGCTAATCAGATAATTCAAAATTTTGCGAACAAAAATAATAAAATTCAGTAGAAAAAGACCATCTATTATGTATGTGCCAAACCGGGTCATAAGACGCATCAATGCTTCCATTGGAAAGGACTATGCAATTAAAAGCAAGCTACAAATGGCAAAGCACAAGGTAATCTTGCTGAGAATGAACACATAGCTACAATCATTATCGAGGCAAACTTTATGGAAAACAAGACCGATTGGATGTTGGACGTGGGGGCTTCTAGACATCTCTGAGTAAATTGAAAGCTTTTTCATTAATTTCAGGATGTAGGAAACGGTGAGTGTGTTTTAATGAGAAACTCTAACTGCTGGAGTAATTGACAAAGGAAAAGTTCTTCTTGAACTTAAATTTGGAAAATCTTTGGCTTTGAATGATGTATTATGTCCCTCCCTTTGTATGAATTTAGTATATGGTCGGTTACCGAATAAGGTCAGGATGAAGATTGTTTTTGTATCCGATAAAGTTGTAATAACATAGAATGGGGTATTTGTGGAAAAGTGATGTCAAATTGATGGTTTGTTTTTCTTAAACTCTGTTTTTAGTAATTAAAATGCTTTTGCTTCTGCTTTCGTGACTGAATCCTTTGACTTATGACATAACGGATTGAGATATGTTAATCCGGCCTCAATAAATAGACATAGATAATTGAATATGCTACATAGAGAATATGACACTTTATCTCTCAAATAACATATATGTGTTGATGCCGAACATGCAAAAAACCTTTCAAATTGATCACTAATAGAAGTACAAAATTGCTAGAATTAATACACTCGGACTTGGCAGATTTTAAGAATAAAATCAGTAGAGGAGGTAAACACTATTATGTAACCTTAATTGATGACTTTTCTAGATATAATAAAATATATCTTATTGGATCTAACGATGAGAATGTAGAAATGTTCTTATTGTAGTTGAAAATCAATTAGACGAAAAATCAAAAGGCTTAGGCCGAGATGGAGAGTATTGCACTGATTTTTTAAAAAGTTTATGTGAAAAAATTGAATTATTCATGAAACAAATGCTCCTTTTGGTCCCCTACAAAATGGAGTAGCTGAACAGAAAAAGAGGACTCTGAATAATATGATGAATGCAACGCTTTTAAGTTCTATTATGATAGACAAACAATATGCGGAGGGAAGCTGTATTATCTACATGTTATATACTTAATATACTTCCTTATAAAAATTTGGATTAACCCCTTTATGAATTGCAGAGAGGTTTTCCTCTAAACCCAACTTTTTTGGAAAGTGTGCAGGTGCTTGGCTGAGGTTAGTTTAAATGACTTTAGAAAACTAATATATGACCTAAAGCATTTGCTTGTGTATTCATTGACTACGCTTCTAATAATGTTGCATATACATTCAAGTCTTTAAATAATCAAACTATTTATAAAGCTAGAGAAGTTGTGTTCTTTGGAAATATCTTTTCTTTATAGAACTGTAATAATGAGACTTCTTTTAGCTCTTTTATTCTCATTGATGTGTCATTATCATTGCCCACTTTACCACTTGTTGACAATGAATCTAATAATGAACTTAGAAGTAAAAGGCAACGTACAGAAACTTAACTTTAGACTAAACTTCATTACTACCTTTTTGATAGAAATACAGATTTTGAAAGGATCGATGGGACAATTGTTTATGTACTTCTTGTTGAGGAAGACCCAAAAACATACGAATATGCAATTAACTCTAGGGATTGTAATTCTTGGAAATAGGCCATTAAAAGTGAAATTGATTTTATAATAGCCACAGATGGGACTTAGTTGACCTCTAAAGGAAAACCTGTGACGCCCCACCTCTATACCCACGCTAACCAAGAACACTACGGTGTAATGCTGTCGACTACCATGGAGAATAAAGCTGTTGAGGAGCGACCATCCGTGTAACTTCTTTGTGCGAGCACCGATATGTCAAATATAATAGAATGCATATCATTTAAGGAGGAAATCCGACATACCGATACAAACTCAAAGCTATCACAAAGTGGCTATATATAATCTTCGGAAACAAACATAGAAATAATCATAACATAAATCAGTCACAGACATCCATATCACAAAGGCGGAAGAAGATATGAATATATATATAACACCTGAAAGTGTACATCAGAGTAGTGGTCAGAAAGGTCCACGATAATACAAAAAGAATAGCAACATGTGCTATACAAAAGAATAAGTACACAACATAGAGTCTATATCTCAAATATGTACATCCAAAAACTACTAATCTATGTAGTTAGCCAAAAGTCAGAATAATCCTGATGGGAAGTCAAGCAGAAGCACCTGTAACATCTCGGTCTGACCCGAGTATTATTTATAAGAAAATAATAAATGGATCAGTCTAGCTATAAATATCAGATGATATGGTATAAAGTAAAAGACATGGAATGAACATGTAATAACCATAATGACATACTACTATAAGTATGCAATTGAAAATCAACAAGAGATTAATCAATATCACGAGAATCTTCTCAAAGATAAAATAGGGTATCATACCCTAAACTTGTATTCATAACAAGTCAATGACACACGAATTCACCAATGCACAAGAATTGATAACATATCAATGAAAATCATGAAAATTGGTGAAGCACAAATTCCAGAAATCAACACACGAAATCCAGAAATCACATAAAAATGGGGGAGGCCTATCACAAGAACGGGAGCATGAAAACTCACCAACACGTGTAACACAAGAACGAGAAGCTATCTCATGGAAGCTATCCATTAAATTTTGACACACGAACGGCCCGAAGACCATGGGGCGCTACCCCAATATGTGATGGTGAAACATCACACAAACGGGGTTTAGTCTCCCTCGTAGACAAAGAGACATCGCACAATTGCTAGTCTAAATCACAAAAATGATCATCATAATCATCAAGAAGTGTCAATTACACTAAGCTAGTAAATATATGAGTTTAGCTTCATGTCCCATAACCACTAGCTTAACTTAAATATTTACGAACAAACTGTAGATCTTCACTAGGAAATTGTCACAAGAGGTTCAGTCGAACAAGTCCAAGAATTAACCGATGAAGTAAACGCAAGCGTTTCATACCACCTTTTTTGCTAAGCCGTTTAATTAGATTTCTCATCCGAGTGAAGTAAAGGCTTGTATATACTAATAGATTGGAAAATGGTTTTATAAACGAGTTTGGTATTGAAAATAGAGTTGAAATCGTTTTGATGAAAGAGTTTTGATATTTACTACTGGTATTGAAACCTTTATATTTTTAAAGTGACAAATCACAAAAATGATTGTAGAACAATAAATCACCAAAATTCACATTCAAAGACGTGAATAAAATCCAAAAAAATCGACAACAAATCCATCAAAATGGATATTCCCAAAAATCACGAAGAAAATGTCATCAAAGCAGATAATAAATGATAGCAATAAAAAGGGAATCAACACGAATCGATTAAAGACTACAGATTCAGACGTCTAAAATCAAGGATTCAGACGTCTGAATCTGGAAAATGAAATATTTTCCAGAACAGAATTCAGACGTCTGAATCCTTGATTTCAGACGTCTGAAATAGGCACTTTTTAGCCTACTTCTTTTCTGGTTCAAAACGAACCAATTCAGACGTCTGAAATTTTGATTCAGACGTTTGAATGCTGGGAGAAGAAAATTCCCAGTATTCCATTCAGATGTCTGAACCATACGTTTCAGACGTCTGAAACTGTTGTTCAGGGCATTCCCTGAACCTAGACCAAAAATGGCCAAACGACATCGATAACGATCGGTCGAGCAACAACGACTAAAGAATTATGCCTAGCGACAACCCAGCCTTAATCGCTCTTCGATACGCCTCGAATATCAATATCCAAATATCCATAATAGGGTTTTCACAAAAATTAAACCAAAACACCAAAAATTGGAATATACACAAAATCGATCCAAACCAAAATCAATTGCACAAGAATAAGTGTTAGGAATTCATACCTAACAATCAAAGATAATTATAGACTAAGATGTGAGATAAAAATCTCACCTTTGAACCCAAAAACGATAAAGAAGAAGCTTGAAAGCAAAGGAGGATTAACCACTCTTCAATCCCAACTCAAGAAGCTTGAATCTTAGCTTTAAAAGAAGTACATTCCCAAAGTTAGGTTTAGGAATTTCTGAAAATGAAGAAGGAAAGAGTTGGAGAAGATGAAGAGAAGGCTTACCAATAGCTTCTTCTTGAATTTGGAGATAGAACTTGGATTTGCAAAGATGATTAGGGCTTTGAATTTCCTAATTCCTTTTCTCTTCCCCCATTTTTGATAAAGCTTGAGTTGTATTAGGAAATGGAAGTGAATGAAGAGAAGTGGGGGTGGAGCTAGGGGCTTGTGTTAGGATATAGGGCTGAAACCTAAACTAAAGCCCTAAGTGAAAAAGTAGCAAAATTCTACTATCTCCAAACATATCGAAGTTTATACTCAAAAAGGTCGCAAACGGCATTTCGAACTCAATGGAAATGGTCTCGAGTCCTAATTCGATTGTTTGCAAAAAGTAGCTTTTCGGACTTCAATCCGATTAACGATTCTATATTTAAATAAAATATTTGAATATTCAATCGTAAAATATGCGGGTTGTTACAGACTCCCCTCCTTAAAGAAATTGTGTCCTCGCAATACTTAAGAAGAAAATAAAGAGTAACAACCATAAAATGCATATCAACACAAAAGAAAATTTAGAATGAGAAGTTCACCATAAAGAGCACGAAAAAGTAAGTCCGAACGTGTTTGCTCGATGAATTCTCTGGATTCCCACGAGCAATCCTTGGGATTTGAGAACTATTGAACTTTCACAAGAAAAACATCTTTATTTCGAAGGCGCTCAACCTCCGAAGCAATGATGTGAAAAGAATGTTGCTCATAAGTCAAATAGGCGAAACTTCAATTTCCACAATAACACCGGGCTCAAGAATAAAATCGGAATCCCGAAGGCACTTCCGTAATTGAGAAATGTGAAAAACGTCATGCATGGCAGCAAACTGAGCCGGTAATGAAAGGCAAAAAGCCATGGAACCAATATGTTCGGTGATAGGAAATGGCCCAATATATCGAGGCGCTAACTTTCCCGATCGACTGAAACGTACAACACCCATCATAGGGGAAACACGAATAAATACAAGATCTCCCATAGAAAATTCTAATTTACTTCTTCGATTATCGGCATAGGATTTTTGTCTACTTTGGGCTTCTTTCATCCTATGGCGTATAAGATCAATCTTTTCTGTGGAATCTCGAATAAAATCTGGACCTAAGACCAGCTTCTCACCGGCCTCGAGCCAACAAGAAAGAGATCGGCATGGCCTTCCATAGAGTGCCTCAAAAGGTGCCATACCAATACTGGATTGGAAGCTGTTATTATAGGAAAATTCAACAAGTGAAATATGATCTTTCCAACTTCCACCAAAGTCAAGAACACAAGAACGAAGAAGATCTTCAAGAGTTTGATTCACACGCTCAGTTTGTCCATCGGACTAGGGGTGATAAACGGTGCTAAAATTAAGCTTCGTTCCCAAAGCTTTTTGAAGACTCTTCCAGAATCCACTAGTAAACAATGGATCACGATCACTAACAATGGAAGTAGGAACTCCATGCAATTTAACAATTTCTTTGATGAAGAGTTTGGCCAAAAGAGGAACGGTTCGGTTAGACCGAACGGGAATAAAATGGGCGGATATAGTAAGTCTATCAACTATCACCCATAAGCTATCATGACCCGAACAAGAACGGGAAAGGCCATCAATAAAATCCATGAAAATTTGATCCCACTTCCAAATTGGAATTTTCCAATGGTTGCAATAACCCACCGTGCCTTTGATGTACGGCCTTGACAAGTTGGCAAGTCATGCAACACTTAACAAAGTTAGCAATATTAAAGTTCATTCCCTCCCAATAATAAAGTCGCTTCATATCCGCGTATATTTTACTACTACCGGTATGAATGGAATATTTGGAACGATGAGAATCTTCTAAAATATCTTTACGAAGATCACTAATATTTGGTACGATAAGTCTACCAAATTTTCAAATGTCTCCACATAAATCAATATCGAAGTCTTTCAAAATTTCAATGTTAATTTTATCCCTACAACTTTGGCTAAGACGAGCCAATTCGGGATCTAGTCTTTGAGCTTCAAGAACGCGGTCTAAAAGAGAAAGATGAGCCTCAAGGCTACATAAAACAAGAGATGAACATGAATTAGAATTCACGATCCCGAATCTCACAAGTGGAGGAAATCTCGAGATCATTCCATTCGGATATCATCAAAGAAATAACTGCCTGTTGCTTAAGACTAAGGGTATTGGCAACACGATTTCCCTTCTGGAAATAAAAAGAATATCAAGATCATAAGATGCCAGGAACTCGAGTCAACATGAAGTTCCTTATGAGAAAATAAATATTTCAAAGATTTATGATCGAGGTGGAGAAAAAATTTCTCCCCCAAAAATGATAATGCCAAACTCTAAAAGCGAAAACAATAGCCGCGAGCACTAAATCATGAGCGGCCTACCTAGTCTCGATCGGCTTTAATGATTTAGAAGCGAAAGTGATAGCACGTTCTCTTTTGCAAGAGAACGACACCCAAACCAATACGACTAGCTTCAGAATAAACAATAAAGACTTGGTTCCCTTCGGGAATCACAAGAATAAGAGTATCAGAAAAGAGTTCTTTTAAATAATCTTCTTTCCCGAAAAGCTAAAACTTTCAAAATAATAATTAACTTTATGTAATTATCTTTTCAGAAAAATTTACATTTTATAAGTCAATTTAATGTGTCTGATTGTCTCATCAAAGCGTTTAGGAAATTCCTATCGATAACGTTGATCAAGCGCATCGACCAGAATTCTTAAAGCACTCAATGGGCAATACAATCACAAAATCATTTTCTATATGATAAACATGTTTCTTAAAAACCTTTAAGAATATTCTTTGCTCGTTTAAGAGACAAAAATCAAATTGTACTTATAAATAAATCTTATGTAAAAGATTTGCAAAATTTTAAATTGCTATTTTCATCCAAAATCAATAAATACAAGAATGGAATTATCGAGATATTCATAGAATACTCGATTTATAAATTGGATGAAATAAGCTGGATAAACTGAATGAAATAATAAGCCATTCATAAGAATCATAACGAGTGCGGAGTGTAGTAAGTGGAATGCTAACTCCCGCAACTCCTAGCTAATGAAAACCTGTGGCAAGGTCAAACTGGAAAGACCTTAACACCTCTTAAAAGATTGCTTAGGTGATGATCCTAAGACAAGCTCAAAGATTCGGGAAAATTCACAACTACTCAATTGAGAGAAATAATTCTTTACTCAACATGTTAGCTTAAAGAATAAAATGATGCCATCAATTTGGAATCGAAATCACAAAGGAAAAATATGAATCTGCTTAACAGATTAAAAATGTCGAAAATGAATAATCCATTCAGAAAAATAGGATATGGGCCTCATAGTGATTAAGCCAATCCTTTCACGCAAATCAATTCCGAAACCTAAACAATGCATAATATGCAAATCGGTTCGGAAAGAAAAATCACATGAAATAATTTCGACATCAATAAAAAGCAAATTGAGTGTTGCGGATCCACCAACCGGATTCGCAATTCTCAAAGAAGTCATCAATCCCAAAATGTTTAAAGAAAAGGAATCAACAAGTTCTTTTGATATAAAATAATGAGATGAAACCCATATAAAAAGAACTCGAATAAGAAAATCACAAAATAAATGTAATCCAGGATTGAATAAGAAATACCTTGACCAAGAGAAGAGTTGCTAGGGGCTTGCAGCTTTCCCTCTCTCCTACTTTGAAGTATGGGACAGGTAGATAAGTAATGACCCGAGCCTTTGCAATAGCGGCAATAAAGGGGTTTCGAGCACTTAATAACATAATGGTCTATGGAACCACAATTGTAACATTGTTTACGACTAGCGGTAGGAGTCTTGGCTACCGAAGTTTCTGGTTCCATTTTCTTCTTGCTCAGAAGTATGGGGCAGACAGAAGTATGATGACTTGAATTTTTGCAATAACGACAAAAGAGTGGTTCCGGACACTCCTTTGCGTAGTGGTACTTAGAATTACAATTGTAGCATCCTCTACAAAAAGAGTTTGGACTCTTTGCTACCAAAGTAGGTTGCTTTACCTTCTTATCGGGATAAGGGCTTTTGAACTTAATATGCCTCTTCGTGGAAATCCCAATATCACTATCAATTCCTTTATCAGCCTCTTCATGTCGAAGAGTGATATCCAGAAGTTGATTGAAAGGAACTTCAAGTTTCAGAGGTAAAACCATTTCGGGGTTCTTACAAAAAGCACATATAAACCTTTGATTCTTAGCAAGATCCAAAAGTTGTTGGGCAGACATGAATACGCCATCCAGAGAAGGACTACTGGATTGACCAATGCTAGGACTGCCAGAACTAACCATCTCTTCTTCTTTAAGAAAGAAAGAAAGAAGAAGAAAAAGGTTATTCTCAGAATGAATATCAAGCAATCTTGATAGATAAAACAAGGAATCATAAAAGAAAATAGGATGAATTGGTACGAAGACTCGAATTAATCCTAAGGTACAACTCCTAAGAAGGACTTAGGACGATGATCCTTGTTAAGTTATTCTACATTGTTCCGAAGTTTGGCTCTGATACCAAGCTGTGACGTCCCACCTCTATACCCACGCTAACCAAGAACACTACGGTGTAATGATGTCGACTAGCATGGAGAATAAGGCTGTTGAGGAGCGACCATCCGTGTAACTTCTTTGTGCGAGCACCGATATGTCAGATATAATAGAATGCATATCATTTAAGGAGGAAATCCGACATACCGATACAAACTCAAAGCTATCACACAGTGGCTATATATAATCTTCGGAAACAAACATAGAAATAATCTTAACATAAATCAGTCACAGACATCCATATCACAAAGGCGGAAGAAGATATGAATATATATAACACCTGAAAGTGTACATCAGAGTAGTGGTCAGAAAGATCCACGATAATACAAAAAGAATAGCAACATGTGCTATACAAAAGAATAAGTACACAACATAGAGTCTATATCTCAAATGTGTACATCCAAAAACTACTAATCTATGTAGTTAGCCAAAAGTCAGAATAATCCTGAAGGGAAGTCAAGCAGAAGCACCTGTAACATCTCGGTCTGACCCGAGTATTATTTATAAGAAAATAATAAACGGATCAGTCTAGCTATAAATATCAGATGATAAGGTATAAAGTAAAAGACATGGAATGAACATGTAATAACCATAATGACATACTACTATAAGTATGCAATTGAAAATCAATAAGAGATTAATCAATATCACGAGAATCTTCTCAAAGATAAAATAGGGTATCATACCCTAAACTTGTATTCATAACAAGTCAATGACACACGAATTCACCAATGCACAAGAATTGATAACATATCAATGAAAATCATGAAAATTGGTGAAGCACAAATTCCAGAAATCAACACACGAAATCCAGAAATCACATAAAAAGGGGGGAGGCCTATCACAAGAACGGGAGCATGAAAACTCACCAACACGTGTAACACAAGAACGAGAAGCTATCTCATGGAAGCTATCCATTAAATTTTGACACACGAACGGCTCGAAGACCATGGGGCGCTACCCCAATATGTGATGGTGAAACATCACACAAACGGGGTTTAGTCTCCCTCGTAGACAAAGAGACATCGCACAATTGCTAGTCTAAATCACAAAAATGATCATCAAGAAGTGTCAATTACACTAAGCTAGTAAATATATGAGTTTAGCTTCATGTCCCATAACCACTAGCTTAACTTAAATATTTACGAACAAACTGTAGATCTTCACTAGGAAATTGTCACAAGAGGTTCAGTCGAACAAGTCCAACAATTAACCGACGAAGTAAACGCAAGCGTTTCATACCACCTGTTTTGCTAAGCCGTTTAATTAGATTTCTCATCCGAGTGAAGTAAAGGCTTGTATATACTAATAGATTGGAAAACGGTTTTATAAACGAGTTTGGTATTGAAAATAGAGTTGAAATCGTTTTGATCAAAGAGTTTTGATATTTACTACTAGTATTGAAACCTTTATATTTTTAAAGTGACAAATCACAAAAATGATTGTAGAACAATAAATCACCAAAATTCACATTCAAAGACGTGAATAAAATCCAAAGAAATCGACAACAAATCCATCAAAATGGATATTCCCAAAAATCACGAAGAAAATGTCTTCAAAGCAGATAATAATGATAACAATAAAAAGGGAATCAACACGAATCGATTAAAGTTGGAAATTCAAGCCCAATAAGCAAATAGGCAAAAGACTGCAGATTCAGACGTCTGAAATCTAGGATTCAGACGTCTGAATCTGGAAAATGAAATATTTTCCAGAACAGAATTCAGACGTCTGAATCCTTGATTTCAGACGTCTGAAATAGGCATTTTTTAGCCTACTTCTTTTCTGGTTCAAAACGAACCAATTCAAACGTCTGAAATTTTGATTCAGACGTTTGAATGCTAGGAGAAGAAAATTCCCAGTATTCTATTCAGACGTCTGAACCATACGTTTCAGACGTCTGAAACAGTTGTTTAGGGCATTCCCTAAACCTAGGCCAAAAATGGCCAAACGACATCGATAACGATCGGTCGAGCAACAACGACTAAGGAATTATGCCTAGCGACAACCCAGCCTTAATGGCTCTTCGATACGCCTCGAATATCAATATCCAAATATCCATAATAGGATTTTCACAAAAATTAAACCAAAAACCAAAAATTGGAATATACACAAAATCGATCCAAACCAAAATCAATTGCACAAGAATAAGTGTTAGGAATCCCACCTAACAATCGAAGATAATTATAGACTAAGATGTGAGATAAAAATCTCACCTTTAAATCCAAAAACGATAAAGAAGAAGCTTGAAAGCAAAGGAGGATTAACCACTCTTCAATCCCAACTCAAGAAGCTTGAATCTAAGCTTTAAAAGAAGAACATTCCCAAAGTTAGGTTTAGGAATTTCTTAAAATGAAGAAGGAATGAGTTGGAGAAGATGAAGAGAAGGCTTACCAATAGCTTCTTCTTGAATTTGGAGATAGAACTTGGATTTGCAAAGATGATTAGGGCTTTGAATTTCCTAATTCTTTTTCTCTTCCCCCATTTTTGATAAAGCTTGAGTTGTATTAGGAAATGGAAGTGAATGAAGAGAAGTGGGGGTGGAGCTAGGGGCTTGTGTTAGGATATAGGGCTGAAACCCAAACTAAAGCCCTAAGTGAAAAAGTAGCAAAATTCTACTATCTCCAAACATATCGAAGTTTATACTAAAAAAAGTTGCAAACGGCATTTCAAACTCAATGGAAGTGGTCTCGAGTCCTAATTCGACTGTTTGCAAAAAGTAGCTTTTCAGACTTCAATCCGATTAACGATTCTATATTTAAATAAAATATTTGAATATTCAATCGTAAAATATGCGGGTTGTTACAAAACCAATCAGGACTAAGTGAATGTTTAGAAAGAAATTGAAAATTGATGGTTCTGTAGATAAATTCTAGGCTAGAATAATAGTTGTTGGTTAAAAGAAAGACATTGATTATTTTGACATTTACTCCTCTATCATCAAGGTAGGTACGGTAGAACTTTAGTTGCCTTGGCTGCTATTTAAAACGTAGCAGCTGTAATGACCCATACTTTTAACTATTTTAAATTTATTAAATTTGATATGATTATTGAATAAAAACGGTTAAAAATAAAAATATAATGATTTTGAGTGTAAGTTATTGGATATGAACTTGAATAAAATTTTGAAATAAACTAATTTCAAAGATTTGGCGATAACGAGTATTGAAATGAAATTCTATATATTAGCTGGATTTATAACCAATAGTTGAAGTTGAATAATTATTGTGAATTATTTAGATAGAAATAAAATGATGTTGATAGCTTAAGTCTATTTGGAACTTAACGATTTATTTATATTGATTTATAGGATAATTAAATTGTTTAAATTTAATAGTGGAAATTATTTGAATAATTGAATTCTGAATTTAATATGATTGAAAATGATATCAGAAGTTGATTTAAATTTTATTCAAACAACAATGAAGATTGTTAACATTTAAAATTAGATTTAAAAGTGAATAATTAGAAATTGGAAATTTCATATTATAATTAACGAGTAATAATCGCCATTTTGGCCACAGTCTTGGATTTCGACGAAACCAGTTCCATTGTATCTGTAATAGTGTACTTTTATTGGATTTCAAATTTCGTAACATTTGGAGTTATCGTTTGGTCATACGGGATAGAAACACGCTCAAATTAATATCGAAAATTCAATATAATAATTGGGTCCAAAAAGCTATCTTCTCCATACGATCGAATTGAGACTCGAAACTTGTTCCATTGCATTCGGAATAAGGGTATAACATTATGAATGACTGGTGGCATGCCTCGATTATGATCCGAAAATTTTTGCTAGATATTTTCGAATTTGAAATTATATATATATATATATAGACTTGACCATACATTCACATCGGCCACAAAAATGTTTCTTCAACCGCTCTATTTTTCAAATCATGCCACTCTACTTATCTCCCATCACTTCCTCCCCTATTTAATCGCTTCCAGTTGAAAGCTTCCAATTGAAAAGGAAAAAAAGGGGAAACGATAATTCAAAAAAATAATCTAAACCTATTGTAAAATCTTGAAAGAATTATATTTGAATTCGTATGGGCTTGAGCTTCCATCCTATGCTTGAAGTGTAGCTCGCGGTTACAATTTTGGGACGATCGAGACTAGGCAGTGAAGTGGGTTTAGCTAGGGCTTGCGATTCCGGACGTTAGAGGCATCGAGTCGTGTTGTGGTGATTGGATTCGAATTCGTTGAAGAAGATAACACCTCGGTGAAGATTTCTGGGTGGTTCGATCACGGGTAGGGGGTCGTGATTTTTGCTCGGCAGCAAGTCTTGGATGATGTCGCATTTTGTTTCGAAGGTCCGGACGAGGCGGCAATGGGTCTGGAGTGAAGCACTCGAGGCGAGAAATTCAACGGTGGCGTCGGAGTTTGTTTTCGTCGATCGGAGGTGGGTGTCGCTGATATGGCCGTGCACGAATTCTTGGCTACAGGAAAAAAGGAGGAAGAAGAAAGGATGGTGGGCCGAGTCGCGTGATGGGTTGGGGTATTCGGTTAAGGGTATTTAGTTTTAAAATTTGTAATTTAGCTTAAGCTAATATATGTTAAATTTTTTAAAACTTATATATATGTGATATCTTCTTCATACGAATCAGATTTGGACGAAATGAGTTGCTGAGGATTCATATCGCTATCGTCTACAATATTGGAGCGAGTTGGAATTTATTTGAAACTGAAACAAATAAAGGTGAGTGTTTTATCGCTCATGACATACTAATATTTTTATGTACGTTAAATTGAGATCGTTAAGTTATTTAATTCTATTGACTGTCATTTGGAAATGGAATTGAAATTTGAATTGATTGTTAAAATTAAAATGGACTTTTAAATTTGAAATTTAAATTTAATTGTCAGTAAAATACCACATATTGATAACTATGTAATTGATGTAAATTATATTGACTGTTTGGATGATTGATTATGATGGATGCTATTGATTGATATTTCGATGATGGATGTTTATTTATTTTATATATGTCATGTTATCACCTGGTAAACTATTTACAGTATATAAAACAGTAAATTCAATTATTTCGAATAAATTAAGAAATGGGTTGAAATGATATATACCTATGACACTGTGATTTGGATTGAAATGATACATATCCATCCCTGAAACTAAATCGAAATAAATGATCACTTGGCCATAGGATAGAAAATTATATACGGATATCGGATTGGTTAAATCAAAGGATTTAAAAAAATTTGATTTGAAGTTCATTTAAATGATTTTGATTTAAAGAAATAAAAATCAAATTTATAGAAATCAAATTATTTTCGAACTTGAGCTCTGAATGTTGAAATTTAGATCTGGTAATGGGAATTGTTTAAATAATCGAAGTTTAGATTTTGAAGTTGTAATAGAAATATGATTTGAATTTCGAAAATTGATTTGTTTAAAAAGATTTGAAATTTCATTCAAACTTTGAATTATTGCTAAGTAAAAGTAATATAATTGGATATATAGATTTGGACCCAAGAATGGAATTTATTTAAAAAGTTAAATCTTAAATTGAATATTGAAGTTAAATTTAATTTAAGTAATTTAAATCGATATTTTGAAAATTGAACTCGAATTTATAAAGATCGAAATGGTTTAAAATTGAGAATTGAATTGAAATCAATTCAAATTGGAATTGAATTGGAATTGAAATCGAAATTGAATTATTTGGAATCGAAACCGAAATTGAAATTGATTTGAATTAAAATTGGAATCGAAGTAATTCGAATTGAAATCGAAATTTAATCGTATTAAATCGAAATTAAAATTTAAAAGTGATTTGAATTGGGAAATTTGGAATTGAATCAGTTTGACTTTGAAACTATTTTCAATAAAATTATTTAATATAAACTATTTAAAACTTATTTTTTAAACATTCAAATCGTTTTTATTTTCCAAACTATTTTACTATATAAATCATTTTAATACTTAAACTATTTTATATCAAACTATTTTAACCATTTAAACTATTTAACTGTTTTAATTATTTAAACAATTTTAAAAACTATTCAAACTATTTTCTAACAAAATTCAAACTGGTTAAGGTTGGAATATTTATATTTAAATCATGGATTTAAATACGAATTGGGTTAAATTGAAGTTATAACCCAAATGGAAATTCGAAGCAATTTTTAATTGGAACTGAAATCGAGATATTTAGGCGAAAATGATTTTAAATTGAAATGGTATATTTTAAGCAAATATGATGATTTCGAAATGAATTTGATTTGGAAGCGAATACGATATTTTGATATTAAGTACGAATTGTTTTTGAAATGTAAAAGTACCAACCGATGTGTAAAATGAAGTTTGGTTGTTAAAGAGACTGGGGCCTCTTATTGGCATACTTTCTGTCAATATTGGAACCACTTTAACAACTGTGTACGTGGAGTGATGGTCCAGAACGAATTGGTTGGATTTGGCTTCGCTTGCTGGATTTGAAGAAAGAGAACGATGATGGATTAGTCTGGCACTTGTGCCAAATTAAAATGACTAAAATAGGAGTCGTACCAGCCAAGCTGGCTAGCTACCATGAGCGGACACACTTCTTTGTATTACCATCATTTACATTGTGATTGATTGGTGCGCACCCTCGGATTATGGGAGTTTTAGACACGGTGGGCGATTATGGTTATGATGCGTTATCATCAACCGGGAAGAGTAAACTGGTAGTATCCTACCTTGGGCATTGCCTCACATTCCTTGTTATACTTTTATCCTTATATGAGACCCTACGATTTTGGTTTAGTGTTGTTGTATCACGGTGCATCCCTATCCACCGACGGTTTATTGGTGTTTTATATGAAAACAGTACGATAATGCTTAAAAACGTGTTAAGGGGGATCAATGTAAAGCCTTAACGCTATTTTAATATTTATTTTACTGATTAGACATTATATATATAGCGTATTATACTACATGTAAATATTTTGATGGATCCTTAAGAGATGGAAAATCCCGTAACATCTCTTGAGTTATTGCACGCATGTTATACACTGGATAGGAGATGTGAAGTCCTATAAACATCTCTAACGCCGCGACACTCATGTCATATGCAATATCGATTTGACTCACATAAGAATATTTTAGTCATGACTCGATTGTTTTGTCTTTTCATTACGCTCGGGTCAGCCTTGAGTTTTCAGCTTATCGAAGATTTTCTGTAGAGGACGAAGACGAAGATTTGGTATATTATTATTGCTAACATTATTCCCAGCATCATGTTGTTCTACTGCATTATATTTTGTTTCTGTTGTATATATATAACTCTGATAAATGTTGTATAAATTATAATCAAATGTATAGTAAACAGCTTCATGAACTATTTATTTGATTATTATATTTTGTCATTCCGCTGCGAGATTCTGTGTTTGTTTCCTTCTTCTTTTCTTATTATTCTTAATTAACCTCATTGATTATCTATGTTTCGGATTGTTTGAATTGTACATATGTGGATTATTGTCAATTTAAACCTTCCGAAATGTGGGTCCTCACAGTAGCATACTAAATGGATGTGAAAATTACTTTTCTTAATAGTGAATTAAAAGAAATTTATATGAAATAACCTATTGGTTGCAAGGTACCTGGTCAAAAGAATATGGTTTGCAAATTAGGAAAGTCTCTTTATGACCTAAAATAGGCTCCCAAACAATGGTATGAAACTTTTGATAGGACCCTAGCAAATAATTGTTTTATAAATGCCCCTGATTCCCGAGTATATTCAAGTTGTTTGGTCCTCATTGTATGATTATTTGCCTTTATATTGATGACATGTTGATATTTGGTATTAATATAGTTATAGTAAATGATGCACAAAAATTTTTGTCCTCCCAATTCTAGATGAAATATTTAGGAGAGGCTGATGTAAAAATAGCAATTAAAATGAGAAAAACCGCTACTGGTGTCTCAGTAAATCAATCTCACTACATAGAGAAAATTTTAAAAAGGTTTAGTTATTTTAATGCAACTCATGTTCGACCTCAGTATGATCTTAGTATACATCTAAGAAAGAACAAAGGACCAAGTGTGTCACAACATGAATATGATGAAGTTATTGAAAGTGTAGTGTTACTTGTGAATTATACCAAATCCGACATTACTTATGTTGTGAGTCATTTGAGTAGGTATACTTACAACCATAACAACAAATATTAGAATGCTCTTCATCATCTTTTGGGGTACCTTAAGGGTATATTGATTGGTGCTTGCACTTTAACAAAAATATCTTGTTGTCTTTGAGGGATTTTGTAATGCAAACTATTGGTAATGATGAAGTTAGCTCCACTAGTGACTATGTGTTCACTTTGGGAGGAGGTGATATATCGTGGAAGTCCTGTAAATAGACATGCATAGCATAATCTACTATGTAATTTGAGTTTTTTGATCTTTAGTTGGCAGGTCAAGAAGCAGAATGATTGAAAGACTTATTGGTAGAAATTCCACTAAGGGAAAAACGAATGTTCCAATTTCTTTACATTATGATTCACATAGCGCTAATGGAATTGCAAAGAACAGTGTGTGTAATTGAAAAGGGCATATTCGTGTCAGCAAAGAAGTTAACAAACTTTTAAAACAAGTGGATTTTTATTAGAATTTGTAAGATAATAAAAGAACTTGACAGGTCTACTAATGAAAGGATTACCAAGAAATGTGGTCTTTAAATCTTCAAAAGGAATGGATCTCAGGCCTAGAGTAGAGGAAAATCTAGCGGATACTCATTGGCAATCAAAGAAAACCACATGGTTACTCTTTTCCCTTCCTTTTTTGTTTAAGAGATTGCTTGTCATTTGAATGCAAATTCAGTTTTGGTGGTGCTCTTATGACGCATTTGATCGATTCATTTGTAAAGGTCTTGATTCTGAACTATTATTTCATCATTAATACATAACCAGTTTTGATCGAGTTATGTTATGCACTTGATGGATATTTATTTATCTGTAATTGAGTCTATTACTCCTGTTGAATCCAAAACCATTTTTGGTAGTTCTTTTGAAACACATTTGATGAATTCTATAAGCATTTTTTTATTAAATCCATAACCAACTTTGGTGGGACTTTTGAGACGCACTTGATTGATTAACTAACATTTTTTCCATTAATTCCATAACCAGCCTTAATGGGCTTTTGAGACGCATTTGAAGGACAATACTTATTTTTCTCTAATCATGCCTAATGGAATCCATAATCAGAATTGGTGGTGCCTTTGAAATGAATTTGATGAATTCTATTATCTATGTAACGACCCGTATTTTTAGCCATCTTATTTTGGGATGATTAACTAATTTTAATTGTTGAAATATTGATTTTTATAAGTGAATAGATGAGTTTTTCGATATTTAAAATATCTGAATCTATATATTGATTGAAACTATGTTTAATTTTAAAATATAAATCCTGGGTATGATAAATTTTATTGATATATGTACATAAACTCCACCATCTAGAATTTAAGATAGAATATCCATATATTTAAAGCTTTATGATGTTTAAATATATATATATATATACAAGTATATAAGTATATATATATATGCCATATGAAGTCATGTATATGAAAATTTGTTTAAATGTAAATATATATATATATATATATGTGTGTGTGTGTGTGTGTGTGATGACCAAAAAAAGATATATAAGTTTAATTTAAAGGTATATAAAATATGTAAAAGAAAATGTAAATACATGTATATGATGACAAAAAGAGATATAAGTATAGATATATATATATATATATATGTATATATGTATATAAATAGTGTATATATATATACACACATAAGTATAACTTTATGATCAAATATATATAGGAATATATTTTTATGTGTGCAAATGTGATAAGATAAATTTGTAAATCATATTCACAACGATTAGTTAACACGTTATCTGATAGGTTATATCAGGTAAGGTAATGAAATCAGCTCATATATGTATAAAACATGGGGGAACATCATGATGGCAAACATCAACTTCAAGCACAAAATAAATCCAATCACACACAAAATATCACATCTCTTATTAAATCAAATCAGCCTTCATATGAAATCAAATCATCAAATCAAGAAAATAAAATAAAATAAAAGGAGAAAATGAAAGAAATGAAAAAAAGGAGAAAAGCCTATACACAGCCCCATTCTCTTCTATATATACACCGCCAACTTTGCTCACTTGTTCAAAAAAAAAGAAGAAGAGAAGAACAAGCTGCTATTAAAGCGTTAAGAACCAAATACTCAAGTTCCAGGAAGGAAGAGCAGAACTAAAAAGCAATGTTCATATTTTTCAAAAACTGTGAGTACAACACTCTGTTTTGTCTACTGGTTATCATAGATATTTGGGTATAATCGTGTTTTTAGATGAAGAAGTGATTTATGTCAAGTGTATATGTGATTTTCTGTGAGTATGTACATGTATATGTTGGTTCAACATGGTCAGACCTAACCAAACATTGTATTTCTTCTCTGTTATTGTTTTAGCTAGGAACTATAAAACCTTAAAACTTTAAAAATGGATATCTCAGCATCTATTGAGCCTTAAACCTCAATTTCAAAACGAAAGTTATTTGCTTTTGAACATAGAATATTTTAAAATTTATTTCATTCGATTCCAATTAGCAGAGGGAGAGAAATCACCATCTTACAGTGAACGGGTAAAGTATAGTCGAGATTCGACTATCTTAATATTACAAATAGATCATACGATTATGCTCGCAATTGAAAAACTTGATTTTAAGATAGGTTCGGTGATTTTTAGGTTTGTGGACGGGTAGGATTTTGGAGTTGATCAGAAATTGGATTTCGTTGAAATTAAGGCAACGTGGTTGATTCGGAGGGCAAGCGGTTGGCGTGGAGGTAGCTCAGGGGGCAGCGCATCCTCGAAAAATGGCGAACGATTTTCTTATAGTGTGTATTGCCTAGTCGAAAACAAACTAGGATTTAGGGTGTTTCTTTTTTGGGTTTTGGGTTTGAGGCTTTGGCGACGAGGAGGATGATAAGGAGGCGTGCGCATAGGGGGGAGTAGGTCGAGGGAATGATGGCGAACTTCGGCGCGAAGTTGGTTGGAGAATGGCGGTCGGAGATGGTGAAGCGAGGCATTTTGGTGGGCACGATTGATTCCAGATCCTTGAGTGGATGTTTGAATTTTTCGAACGAGGGTAGGTGGTGGACGTCTAGGTGGATGGACGAGGCGTGGGGGTAGGCGGCGACTCGCGAGGGTGATTGGTGGCAAGGATCATCGGCGGGGGTTTGTGTGCATGTGCACGAGTATGGATGTGCACGTTTTCGTGCACCTACCTGAAGCAAAAATGAAGAGAAGAAAAGAAGCAGGGAGGAGGAGAAGAAGGTTTGGTCGTTTGTTTTTTTTCTCTAGTTTGGGCCGGGCATAGTTTGTTGGGCTGGAAAAAAAATTTGTTTTAGGAAATAAAAGAAATTTGATAAACGTTTATATTCTAAAATCCTTTAATTCAAAACCTATATTATCACTCAGTTAAAATCCAATCAACATGAAGATTTTTGCATTTTGATCCTATTACCCGGTATTATAAATTAACGTTGTTGATTTTCCATAATTTCAGATTTAATTTTATTATAATAATTAAAATGAGTAATCGATTAGATTCTTATTTGACTTAATCTTATGGTAATTAATAAAATTAGTTATAAATTTGGTTGTTTAATCCTAATTAACAAATAATAAATTGTTTTATAATTTCTCTAATTTAATATTAATTTGGATTAAAAATATAAGCAGATTCAAATTAATTTAAGTTGATAAAATTCTGGATGTGAATTGCTTAATATGAGCTGTTAATCGTTAAATTTATTAATGATAAATGCTTTGGTTTACGGCTCTTGAAAAATTATTTTAATTGTTCTTTATCCTTGTCATTTAGTAGCCAAACCTGTTAAAGTGCCAGAATAAACGTCGACACGTTTATTAAAAATAATCATATGTAGAAAATTTGCATATGTGAATATTGTCACCCTGAATATAAATTGTTATTTAAAAATTACTTGGACATTTAAGGTTTATCGATTGGATTTGAAGAGACCGGGGATCGGATATCAGTGTTATCCGGAACCACTTCGATTCAATAATCAGTACGAACCCCTACGATTTTGATTATAAACTTCTATATGCTTGGATTGGATTAATTTAACAAGTTGACCATTTTTAAAAAGTAATTGTACGTAGACATTATTATAATATTACCGGATTTACCGAAAAAGTGTTTTGGTTATCGTAAAATAAAACCCATCGTGTTATATATGACGTGGTCTTACGAGTTACCTTGTTTTTTCAAAAGATTTTTATAACTCAAATATTTTTAATTAAGTGTGTTTACTCACGCTGGTTTCCAGCCTGACTCGGGTGTTACTTTATTGTAATGCTCGGGTCAGACCGAGTATTACAGATTAAGGTAGGTTGCTTTGGAGCTCAAGAGACGAGCTAGATGGCAGAGAAGTATTGCACGTATTTGATTATATTCCACTGTGTAGTGTAGGCTGTATATTCCGAATTTGAGGACAAGTTATTGTAACTATCCAGATTTATATGTTGATGATTGTACTCTGATAATTTGTATGGATGATAACTGATACAGATTCTTTTATTTAAAAACTATTATTGTATATTATATTTTTTTTCCGCTGCGACTGTGAGATTCTGTGTTGTTATTATTTATGTTTCTTATTTTATTTATTTTCTTCTTAAACCCTAACAACCTGGTATTTCCGGCACTCGATTGCTTGGCACTCTATACAATGAACGTATTAGTGTCGATTTTTGGGGTCGAAAATCGCCTGGTCGTTACACGTGGTATCAGAGCCGAAGGTTAAGCGAGAACCTTGGCTCTGGTAGGGATTACTCATTAGGGATAGGGTCAGTAGTACCCTAGAGTGAGTTGAGTGTATTATATATGAGGGCGTACTTGTTATTTTCTTATATAATGATTTTAAAAACGGTTTAAAATAATTTTTATATAAAAAGGAATAATTTTTCTAAATTTTTTATAGTATGTTGAGGTGATTGGTTGTAACTATTATAATCAAATAAGATTATAAAATTTAAGTGGTTATATACGTATATAACAAATAAAAATGGATGAGAATGAGCTATACAAGTGGGTTAAGCTAAAAATAGACTCAGACCAGAATTTAAATTCCAGAAATTTCGGAAGTGTTTTTCAAAGTGTTCTAAAATGAAATAGGTTTACCCTGATTATATTTTATATATAGAAATAATTTTTAAGGAAATTATTATGGAATATATGGAATGTGTTTGGTTTCTAGACATGATAATATTGATTATTATCATAAATTGGTTGTTGTGTCTTAATAAAGGTTGTTTATTGAAAAATAAATAATGATAAAACAGTGTGAAATGTTTTAAGGAAGCGGAATTATATAAGCATTATTTTTAAATATGACTTATAAATTAAGATAAATTTAAATTGAGAAGTTTTGAATCTAAGTTCTGAAAATTTTGAAATGTGTTTCAAAGTGTTTAAGGAAATAATAAGTAATATTATTTAGAATATTTTTTATATGAAAATTTTGTTTTGAAAACAGGAGTTGTTTTGAAAATTCCGAAGGAATTTGGTTTGGATAAAAACCAAGGTGGGATTTAAATTTAAAAATGTGATTTGGTATATAAATGGGATATATATGTACATATATATATATATATGATCTCAATGTTGATTTGAAATAAATAACAGGTTGTTTGAATTCTGGAATCCCCCTGGAAATGAGAAGTATAACCCAAAAGGAAAGTACATTTTTGAACTTATAAGTGGGAAGTGATATTAATAAGGATTATTTGGAGGGTAAAAATTTAAATTGAGCAAGTTTAAAGGGGTTTAAACGAATTGGAAATTTACTCAGGCCAAGCTAAATAAGTTTGAACTTATTACCTGAAATTTGAAATTTCAAGATAAATTTAGAATTTAATTTATGGAAGTTAAATGAATTAAATTGTAAAAGAAAAGGTATAGATTTTAAGAAAAGTTGAAAAAAGAGTTTTGTATGTATAAATGATTTCAAATGATTTTTGAAATAAAACGGGTTTCGAATTCTGGAAATTTATGATGGATGCTATTGTTTGATGTTTAGATGATTTGGATCTTTGTTTATTTTGATATATCCTGCTATCATCCTATATATTATTTACAGTATATAAAACTGTAAATCGAATTATTTTGAATAAATTAAGAAATAGGTTGAAATGATATATATCCATTCCTGAAATTAAATAGAAATAAAACTTTGATTTGAAACTATTTAAATGATTTTGATTTTAAAGATATAAAATCGAATTTATGGAACTGGAATCATTTTGAACTTGAGTTTGAAATGTTAAAAATGAACTTGTCAACCGGAATTGTTTAAAGAATTGGGTTTGGAATTTTGAAGTTATAATTGGGAAACCAATTAAGTTTCGAAAAAATTGATTTGTTTTAAAAAGATTTGGACTCTTACTCGAACCTTGAAATAAGTCTAAGTAAAAGTAATTTAAATGAATATTTCGAAATTTGGGCTCGAAATTGAATTATTTTTAAAGATTTGGATTTTAAAATTTAATACTGAAGGTCAATTTGATTTAAGTGATTAAATCGATATTTTGAAAATCAAACTCGAATTTATATAAATCGAGATGGTTTAAAATTGAGGATTAAATTGAAATTAATTCAAATTGGAATTGAATTGAATTAATTGGAATTGAAATCGGTATTGAATCAATTTAAATGGAAATGGGAATTGACATTGATTTGAATTGGAAGACTGGGAATTGAATCAGTTAACTTTGAGACTATTTTCGAATAAATTATTTTAGTATAAACTGTTAAAATCTATCTTCTTAAATATTCAATTATTTTGATTTTCCAAGCTATTTTACTATACAAACCATTTTTAAAAACTTAAACTATCTTATATTAACTATTTAACTATTTTATAACTATTAAAGCTATTTTCTAAATTCAAACTGGTCAGAGTGGAAATTGTTTATATTCAAATCAAGGATTTAAATACAAACCGGGTAAAATTGAGTTATAACCCAAATGGAAATTCAAAGCAATTCTGAATTGGAACCGAAATCGGGATATTAAGGAAAAGATGATTTTTGAAGTGAAATAGTATATTTTGAGTAAATATAATGATTTTAAATGAAGATTGAATAGTTACTATAATTGAAATTTACTTACAAGAAGTAAGAAATGTTACAAATACCTTTGAAAAGTAATCGAACTTGGAAATTTGATTTGGCATAAATAAGTTTATATATATTAGTTATATATTCAAACTCCCCTTGTTGAATTTATATCCAGGAAGAAATATTTTTTGAAAGATATTTGAAATACTAAACAGAGTTTATATAAGTATGAGGTGGACTCAGAAATTATTGATCCAAAAATTATTCGAGTTGAAAAGGATGATCTCATATGCATATGAGACTGAAATAGTTTTGGAACCTATTGATTTTTAAAGGCATTTGATTTTGGCAAATAGTCGACTTTGGAAATTGGGTAAACCGAATTTAAAAACTATCGATTCTAAGGATATCGATTTTATATAGATAAAATTTATATGTGATACATATGAAGTATATGATTTGAAAGGGTACTATATTTATAGTATGATATGTCTTGAGACTAAAAGTATGGAAAGGCACCCTCACGAAAGTCGAAACTTAGAGTAAGAGATCCACTGGGTGGCTCTGCCTAGGAATCCATATGGTGGGTTCAATGAGAATTGGGATCCTAGAGGACGTCCGGACAAAACTCATGAGTTCCCGGTGATCATTTGTTTGATAGCATAAATCGAGGGGTATTATACCTACAGTTAAGTTGGGTTTTGCTGTGATAGCAACGTAACCATTGTGTAACCGCGATCTATCGTAGTTCCATAGCGTAATTCAGGAGGCAGTGATTGCCTACAATCTACGTTCGATTTTGCTGTGATAGCGACGTAACATCGGTAGATTGCGATCTATGTGGTTTGGTTCCATAGCGTAATTCGGGAGGAAACGATTGCCTACCGTCTACATTTGGTATCACTGGGATAGTGACACAACCTTTGTGTAGCTGCGATCTATGTGGTTTAGTTTAGTTTGATAGCATAATTCGAGGGGCAGAGATTGCGTACAGACTACTTACGGTTTTGCTGTGATAGCAACGCAACCTTTGTGTAGCTGCGGACTATGGTGTTCCCATGGCGTAAGTTGAGAGGTGCTGATACCTACAGTTTTCTTATGATTTCGTCGGGATGGCGACGCAGTCATCGGGTTAACTGCGATCCATGGTGGTAATGGGGGGTGATACTTTCCGTATCATTTTGAAAAAGTTTTTCAAGTATTTTCACTGGGTGTTGAAATAGGTCTACTAAGTTCTTATAGATTTTCAGTTCTACGCCTAATCAACGTATGACTAAATTTCTTTAAGAACAAGGATGGACTTGTTAAGTCATCGAGTTATAAAAATATATTTTAATATCAAACTAGCTTGGTAATACTATGTACTTCAAAGTGTTGTATCTTAAAAAATGTGTAGTAAAGGAGTAAGAGGGTTAAAATGTTTAAAGATGATTATTTAATAATATACATCAAAATTAATGTTCTCGCGTCGTTCCTTTTCGAGGACGAAAAGTTCTAAGGGGGGAGGAATGTAACCACCCGTATTTTTAGCCATCTGATTTTGGGATGATTAACTAATTTTAATTGTTGAAATATTGATTTTTAAAAGTCGAATAAATGAGTTTTCCGATATTTAAAATATCTGAATCTATATATTGATTGAAACTATGTTTAATTTTAAAATATAAATCCTGGGTATGATAAATTTTATTGATATATGTACATAAACTCCACTATCTAGAATTTAAGATAGAATGTCCATATATTTAAAGCTTTATGATGTTTAATATATATATATATATATATACACACACACAAGTATATAAGTATATATATATATATATGTATGTATTTTTTTTTGAAGACTTAGAGAACCAAGCTTTGCTTGTAAACTCTAAGGAAGTATGCACCGAACCCACAACACATACTTCAGGTAATTCACAAGGATATATATGTATGTATGTATGTATGTATATATGACATATGAAGTAATGTATATGAAAATTTGTATAAATGTATATATATATATATATATATATATATATATATATATATATCTGTGTGTGTGTGATGACAAAAAAGAGAAAAAAAAGGTATATAAGTTTAATTTAAAGGTATATAAAATATGTAAAAGAAAATGTAAATACATGTATATGATGACAAAAAGAGATATAAGTATAGATATATATATTTAAATAAAAATAGTGCATATATATATATATACACATAAGTACAACTTTCTGATCAAATATATATAGGTATATATTTTTATGTCTGCAAATGTGATAAGATAAATATGTAATTGTATATGTATGCATATTTACATATATATATATATATAAGTGTTATGATAAAATAGAGTAAATGTGCGCATATCCATATATATACATATAAATATATGTATAGAACATGGAGGAACATCATGATGGAAAACATCAACTTCAAGCACAAAATAAATCCAATCACACACAAAATATCACATCTCTTATTAAATAAATCAGCCTTCATATGAAATCAAATCAAGAAAATAAAATAAAATAAAAAGAGAAAATGAAATAAATGAAAAAAAAAAAGAAAAGCCTGTACACAACCCCATTCTCTTCTATATATACATGGCCAACTTTGTTCACTTGTTCAAAAAAAAAAAGAAGAACAAGCTGCTATTAAAGCCTTAAGAACCAAATACTCAAGTTCCAGGAAGGAAGAGCAGAACTAAAAAGCAGTGTTCGTTTTTTTCAAAAACTATGAGTACAACACTCTGTTTTGTCTACTGGTTATCATAGTTTTTTGGGTATAATCGTGTTTTTGGATGAAGAAGTGATTTATGTCAAGTGTATATGTGATTTTCTGTGAGTATGTACATGTATATGTGGGTTCAACATGGTCAGACCTAACCAAACACTGTATTTCTTCTCTGTTATTGTTTTAGCTAGGAACTATAAAACCTTAAAACTTTGAAAATGGATATCTCAGCATCTATTGAGTCTTAAACCTCGATTTCAAACATAGAATATTTTAAAATTTATTTCATTCGATTCCAATTAGTAGAGGGAGAGAAATTATCATATTATAGTGAATGGGTAAAGTATAGTCGAGATTCGACTATCTTAATATTACAAATAGATCATACAATTGTGATCGCAATTGAAAAACTTGATTTTTAAGATAGGTTCGGTGATTTTTAGGTTTGTTGGTGGGTAGGATTTTGGAGTTGATCAGAAATTGGATTTCGTCGAAATTAGGGCAACGTGGTTGACTCGGAGGGCAGGCGGTTGGCGTGGAGGTAGCTCAGGGGGCAGCGCATCCTCGAAAAATGGCGAATGATTTTCTTATAGTGTGTATTTCCTAGTCGAAAACAATCTAGGTTTAGGGTGTTTCATTATTGGGTTTCGGGTTTGAGGCTTTGGCGACGAGGAGGACGATAAGGAGGTGTGCGCATGGGGGGGAGTAGGTCGAGGGAATGATGGCGAACTTCGGCGCGAAGTTGGTTGGAGAATGGCGGTCGGAGATGGTGAAGCGAGGCATTTTGGTGGGCACGATTGATTCCATATCCTTGAGTGGATGTTTGAATTTTTTGAATGAGGGTAGGTGGTGGACGCCTGTGTGGATGGACGAGGCGTTGGGGTAGGCGGCGACTCACGAGGGTGATTGGTGGCAAGGATCATCGGCGGGGGTTCGTGTGCATGTGCACGAGTATGGATGTGCACGTTTTCGTGCACCCACCTGAAGCAAAAATGAAGAGAAGAAAAGAAGCAGGGAGGAGGAGAAGAAGGTTTGGTGGTTTGTTTTTTTTTCTCTGGTTTGGGCCGGGTATAGTTTGTTGGGCTGGAAAAAAATTTGTTTTTGGAAATAAAAGAAATTTGATAAACGTTTATATTCTAAAATCCTTTAATTCAAAACATATATTCTCACTCATTTAAAATCCAACCAACATGAAGATTTTTGCATTTTGATCCTATTACCCGGTATTATAAATTAATGTTATTGATTTTCCATAATTTAAAATTTAATTTTATTATAATAATTAAAATGAGTAATCAATTAGATTCTTATTTGACTTAATCTTATGGTAATCAATAAAATTAGTTATAAATTTGGTTGTTTAATACTAATTAACAAATAATAAATTGTTTTATAATTTCTTTAATTTAATATTAATCTGGATTAAAAATATAAGCAAATTCAAATTAATTTAAGTTCATAAAATTCTGGATGTGAATTTCTTAATATGAGCTGTTAATCGTTAAATTTGTTAATGATCTATGTTTTGTTTTACGGCTCTTGAAAAATTATTTTAATTGTTCTTTGTCCTTGTCATTAAGTAGCCAAACCTGTTAAAGTGCCAGAATAAATGTCGGCACGTTTATTGAAAATAATCATATGTAGAAAATTCCCATATGTGAATATTGTCACCCTAAATATAAATTGTTATTTAAAAACGATTTGGACATTTAAAGTTTATCGATTGGATTCGAAGAGACCAGGATCGGATATCAGTGTTATCCGGAACCACTTCGATTCAATAATCACTACGAACCCCTATGATTTTGATTATAGATTCATATATGCTTGGATTGGATTAATTTAACAAGTTGACCATTTTTAATAAGTAATTGTACTTAGACATTATTATAATATTACTGGATTTCCCGAAAAGTGTTTTGGTTATCGTAAGATAAATACCCGTCGTGTTATATGTGACGTGGTCTTACGAGTTACCTTGTTTTTTCAAAAGATTTTGATAACTCAAATATTTTAAATTAAGTGTGTTTACTCACGCTGGTTTCTAGCCTGACTCGGGTGTTACTTTATTGTAATGCTCGGGTCAGACTGAGTATTATAGATTCAGGTTAGGTTGCTTTGGAGCTCAGGAGACGACCTGGATGGCAGAGACGTATTGCACGTATTGTATTTAATTCCGCTGTGTAGTGTAGGCTGTATATTCAGTATTTGAGGAGAAGTTATTGTAACTGTCCAGATTTATATGTTGATGATTGTACTCTGATAATTTTTATGGATGATAGCTGATATAGATTCTTTTGTATTAAAGTTGTTATTGTATATTATATTTTGTTCCGCTGCGATTGTGAGATACTATGTTGTTATTATTTCTGTTTCTTCTTTTATCTCTTTTCTTCTTAAACCCTAACAACTTGGTATTTTCGGCACTCGATTATTCGATACTCTATACAGTGAACGTATTAGTGTCGATTTTCGAGGTCGAAAATCACCCGGTCGTTACAATCTGACTTAAGTTTGAGCTTCCTACTCTTAATAAGTCCATAACCAAATTTGGTGATGCTAGGGAGACGCACTTGATGGACTCAACTATCTAAATGTGAAGGTGAGGCCATCTTCTATGGGGGATTATAGTTGATCACTCTTTGTGAGTTCCCTAGGTAAGTACATGACCATAAAAAGTGCATACGTATCGCAGAGAAGTGTGGATATCAAAACTGTAATATGAATTGTGAAATTTCAACCAAAACTTGTAGTTTAAGAGAAATTCACTACATAGACAAAGTTGTAGCCTTGCTTCTTGTGCATGAATTCAAATTGAAATATATTTATGCATATGTACGAAACTTTACATTTGCTCAAGTTGTTTATCTTTCATCTGTTTGTAGTTTTATTGTAGTTAGTAGGGGATTGTTGAATAGCAATAAAATTTTAGTCCCACATCGCCTGATATTTTGTTATTTTTCACTTTATATATCTTTATTCGTGCTACTTATCAATTAGGCATGGTTAGTATAGATTACCAGACAAGCTCGTACAAGCATGTGCGTGCGTAGGCAAATGGACATAAGTGGTGCTTTGATGGCGCAATTGGCACTTTGGTACTGTAGTGGAATGGACTTGGTTCTCCATTACTCTTTTTTATCTCCTTTTCTATTTCTATTTTAGCTCTCAAAACCAAGAGGACAAATCTTTTTATTTGCTTATCACTTACCATTGTGATTAATACAATTTATGAATGTATTAAAAGAATTTTCTCTTAACTACCTCGACTACCCAAATTTATCACCTTTTGAGTTCCGGGCTGTAGTTTTCACATCTCCGTCTATCTAATCCTTTGAAGAAAAGAGAACAAATATAGAATCCAACTCATCTTCTCAAAAAATTCTTTTAAAACACCATGCCATTGTTTTTCTACACTCCTTCAAATTCTTTAACCTTGAGTGTAAGATTTTCAACATGGGATTCAAATCGTAAACCATAAAGTTCAAACTCTAAATCTAAACGAGATTTAAATCGTAGATTAAAATTAAAGTTTGTACGCACTTTTAAATAGATTTTGATGATTGAACTTCTACATCTAAAGACTTAAATCTCAATTTATATCTTGTTCCATTTTTATTTTGTTTTTAAAAACATTAAAACAAAAGATTCTTGATATAAATATATTTAATATAGCAATATGAATTAAATGGTTTTCTCAATTGTTGCTTTAATAGAGTTTCAATTAGAACATAAATCGAATCAAAAAGGAAGAAATCCGATCTGAAACGGGATTTAAATCGTAAGATTTTAAGATTTTTTTATAACAATGCTTGAGTGCGTAAGTTTGACATTTGTTGTGTGAACCTTGAGAAGCGAACAATAATCCACGATTACACGTTAATCATGCCGGAATTCGCTTTCAGGGCAGTGGCTTGCCCACGACACAACCACTCTTTCATACTCCTTACTGACTATCTTTCCTTACAAATAAAACAACATGATGTATAACACAATGAAAACTAGAATAATCTTCTAACCAAATTAAAGTCCAACAAGTATAGAGTATGGAAACTTGATTTCTACAAATAATTTATATTTGTATATCAAGATAGAACTATTCAAAAAACAACTTTGGTTTTCTTTATCAAACTGGGAGGAAAATTGACGGTGATGAAAAAAGTAATATATGAAAATGTGAAATGTCAAATAGGGTTTCAAGGGAAAATTAGAAGCAATATCTGCATTTTCACTTCTCTGCTACATATTTTAAGTAATAGACTAATCGAAAATTATAAAGGGGTTGCTGAAAATCAGTTACCACTATATTGTAAATTTCTACTGTTTTCATATATGACCATTTCTACATTCTTTTTCAATCATTTCGGGAAAGACTACCATACTTGTTTGGTTAAGCTCATAAGAAATTAAATGAATTTCGCCAGCAAGCATTATATTTCAACATCAAATTATGTAATAAACATTGGTACGTATTTTGGTATTTGTTCGTATTTGCGTATATAGTTGGTTCGAATATACATGAAAAAAACTAAGCTTATTAATCAATATTGATAGCCTATGTTGCTTGAACTATCAGAAATATGTTATATTAAAATCAATAACAAACTCTAAATTCTCACAGTAATCAATTCTAGAGAATAAAACTAGAAGTAAAATTGAAAAGAATGGTTCATGCTACTTAAACAGAAATCGTAAAAAATCATGCTCAAAGAACATTTGTTTTCATTCTCTAGGATTTAAGTTGGTTTAGTTCGATTAATAAAATTTGATAGTTTATGTAACCTAATTTAGTGGTCGATAATACTTTCTTCAAATACATACATCAATTGATTTTAATTTATGTTAAAAAGAGAACAAATATATTATATGGTGTTTAAATGAATATGGGACTTTATTTACACAATGTTAAGCTTCACTTTCTTACATTTCTTTTATAATTAAACTTTATCTTGCAATTTGTGTACAATTATAATTTTGTTTTCATGTTTCAATACCAAATAGTTTTGGACACCACTCTATTCTTTGGGATAACCCATTCAAATTTGAGAAGCTTGGAGACGTATATATCGGCAAATCAGGATGTGCAAGTAGATGAGAAAAGTTATGCACTATATTTTTTTTTAAAAAAAATATAATATATATAGGGGAGAAAAAACGTCTTTCTCCGAGGGCTCACAAAAATAGGAAACAAGATGGGACGAAAACCACCAAAAAGAAAATACCGCAAAACAACAGCGGAAAATAAAACCAAGACACTAAAGACAGCAACAAATCCACACCAAGAAAGTGGAGGAGAATGAGGAATCGATCCACCACCAAGCACAAACCCGCCTTTACCCTAAGGATAAGGCCAGACCTCCAAGCCGAACCAAAAGAGAGCCAACAAGTAAACGCGAATCCAACAAAAAAGGAACACACGGAAGATGGCAGTCAGAGAAAAGTTAAGCACTAAATTGAAAGATATGGTAAGATTTCTTTTCTCTAACGCACATCAAGAAATTTTTGTTTATTTTGTTTTTATCATTTTAACTCCTTTGTTTCCAAGCATCCAAGGTACTATAAGGTTTTGTGTCTAGCAAGTGAAGCTGAAAAATTCTTGACTAACAATAAAGAAGGCAACAAAGTAGAAATTTTATTTATAGGTTTTCAATTTGAGGTATGTAGTTAGTACATAATTTTGACAAGTCTTTCCAACAAAGTACGATATAGAACATTTCAACGAACAATTAATCAATAATTAACTCCAAATTAAAATAAAATAATAACACACATACTAATATATGTTAAGATTTTAATGAATCAAGATGATTTTTTAGTAAAAAATGAAATGTGTAATGTGATGTAATAAAATAAAAAATTGAATCTCTTAGTTATATACAAATGATTCATTATACTATATTTTGAAAAATATAAGACTTGTAGTTGCATTCAATTTTCAATAGAATGTTTGTGCGCTTATTGATAAGTTCATATTCCTTTGTGCGACAGAAAAGTGTGTTAGACTTTCAATTTTTTTGTTATATATGAACCTTTTAATAAGGAACTTATTACATATAGTTTTACTAAATTATATTAGTTACTTTTTTATTAATATTTAAGTTTTTTCAAATCTTTGTATTACTTTTTATTATTCAATATAGTCTCTACTCATGGTTATAGATACCAAGGTGGGATGTGCCACACCGATTAATTTTTAGTCATTGATAATTTCTATTACTACAATACCAAAAATCCAGTGATATCATAAGTAACTTGCATGCAACGGTTTACATACTAAATGAAGGTAAACGCTTATACAATGATTAAACCTTTACCAGGTTTTCATGTCAATTTATGTTTTGAAATAATTTTCCAATAAGTTAAGTGTTTACTAAGTTAAATGAGTCATGTAGTGTGTGCAATCAAAATATGGTCTTCGTATCCAAGCTCGATTGTACTCTAAAGTTATGTAGTCACTTGATTCTTTCAGTTTGACTAAATATAATTACCTAGAAACATACCAGCTTGTTGTTTTACGTTTGATCCTTAACAAACACATGTGTGTAACATCATGGGAATGTGTGCACTCATCACTGATACCCTACCTATCATAAGAAGAGTATAACTGAACTCGTTTATCATTGTGGCAATATCCCTTCTACAAGAACCTATGATTAAGGATAATTTATAGAACAAAGCATGTAAATATATTGCATATTGAATGTTTTGGTTGTTTGAACTCAACAGTTTAGAGAAAAAGCAAATATGAGTTCCGAGAATAAATACAGGCACTACAAGAAAAATATCATTTTACAACATCGTATAAATGTAGTTGAAGTATTATAACAACATTTATGGTTATGTTGTTACATCCACAGTTGTGAAAAATGGGGTATCTTTTACAACGTTTATTTAAATGTTGTGTAAAATGTTGTGCAAAAGTTAGCTATAACAAAACATAAATATTGTGAAAACACCAAAAAGTAATTAAAAGATGTTTTTACTACGTTTTCTGATTGTTTTAAAATAGTCAACTACCATATATTTCATATGTTATAACAATCTTTTTTTCGACAATATATATATGTTGTCTGCATACATTTTCAGTGATTTCCATATGTTGTATTTTATTTCGACAACGTTATTCACTTATTGTAGAAACATTATCCACGTCATCTAATAAAAGTTGTGTATTGGTTTTATACAACTATTTCCAACTATGGCATTTTATGTTTCAATCATATTTAATAAACGTTGCAAATACAAGTTAGACAACATTGTTTAAATGTTGCTTTAATTTCATTTGCATCATTCGTCAAACATTGTAGAACAAAATTCCCACAACTTTTTTTACCTGTTATACTATGTATTACCACCACGTTTGTGTATGGTTGTAAATAATTTTTCAATAACATTGCTCTAATATAACAAAAAATACATTTGATTCTTACACTAAACGTTGTGCATAAGTATTTTACAATAATTGACAAACATTGTAAATTATGCCAACATTTCCCACATATTGTATTGTACATTTCAACCATATTTATATTACATCACAACAGTTCACAGAATGTTATTAAATGTCAAACCACAATTGCTCATTTCAAAAGGAATAGCATACATAGAACAATCTGTTAGATCAACACATGATTTAATGTTAAAAAAAACATCACAAGTCACATCTGAAAGTATTTTGACATCGACATGCATCAACGCAAGCTATGGTATGAAATACAAATACACTGCAAACAGAGCCTAAAATCTAGAACAGAAATGCAACTTGTTTGAAGTTTCCAAAAAAGATTTTAATTGGTAGAGCAAGCTTTCCAAATAACAGTGTAGCAGCTGCAACAACCTTCTTTATAGAAGCGCCTGTAATTCCTGCAGCATGGGTAACATATATGTTAATTAAAACTAGTTACTGTAATGTAAGAACTGCATTTAATTTAGCTTCTGGGTAGATACAAACCGTGACCACAAAACTGTTGTAATGTAAGAACTGCATTTAATTTTATTATAGTTCTGCATTTCATTTAGCTATTTCATTTAGCTTCAGTGGTACTGCATTTAAACCTATCGACTTTTTATTCATTTAGCTTCAGTGGTACTGCATTTCATTTAGGAACAGTGGTACTGCATTTAGCTTCAGTGGTACTTTTTATTATAGTACCACTAAATTAAATGTACCACTATGACTACTAACACTATAATGTGGTACATTTAATTTAGCTTCAGTGGTACATTTAATTTAGCTTCAGTGGTACTGCATTTAATTTAGCTTTCCAATTTTTGAAGAGCAAAAACACACTTGTTATTGTATTAGTAGTCATAGTGGTACATTTAGAAGGGTTTTATAATATAAACAGATTAAAAAAAAGGAAGAAAATAAATAAAAATCACACATACATAAATAATGCAAACAGTAAAAGCCACTTCAGTGAGTATTATTTATGCAAAGAAATACGCTGATTCATGTGAGCATACTATTCTCATACGACCCATAACTTGAGCTGGTACCGTTGATCCGAGTTTGAACTGTTAACATGTTTGATGATGACTGTTATTTTATTTACAGAAAAGTTGATCCTTTAAAGTTGTAAGAATTGAACCAACTAACATAATACATGTTGTAAGAAAAGTTTGAACTGTTAACATGTTTGAACTGTTCACACACTTTTTATCCATTTTATATTCACGCACCTAACATAATACATGGCTTCAATGGTGAAAGCTTTTGCCTATTGCTTCATATTTAGTTGAACCAACCATTGTGACCTGTTACGTTCGTATATTTGTATACATGTCTGGGTTTCTTAAATTTATACCTCTAAATATGTGTGTAAATGCATGTGTTTGTATATGTATGTATATATTTGAATGTAGTGTGTGTTACTACTGACTGCTCGTGAGCTCCCTTTTGGGCATGATCCAAGTTTATTTATATATAATATTATATGCTGCTGCACACAAGTTACACATATTTGCATGTGCATACGTAAATGAATATGATAGATGAATATGCAGCCTATCTTCAGGCTGCTTAGTTGTTGCTTCTTTTGTTTTAGCCTAAGAAATTTTATTATCTTATTTTTATGTTACTGTTTCGCTTGGTACATAAATATATAAATATAAAAGGTTGCTTTAGTGTCTACATTTGTTATGTTTATATGCAACTTCATGTGAACTCTAACACTTGATATTTGTTGTTAGTAAATAAATGTGTCTATTTTTATTGTACAACAAACTAAATTTAGTACATTTAAATTTTAATATATATATATATATATTTATATAATCCTAAGTAATAATTTTATTATGTAAAATTATACGTTTTAGGTGTTTTATTATCATGTATGATGCTTTATTTAGTTATACTAATTTAATGCCTATTCAAGTATTCCTAAATTTGCTAACCTCTTTATTACTTTATGACTTTATTCTTGTCCATCTCTAAGTATGGATGGATAATACTTTTGTTTTTATGTTGTTTGTTTGTCTAGTTGTTTTTTCAAAACCCTGCTACTGTATTATAACTTGATAGAATTTGAATTTTTTATCACGACTGGTATTGTAAAAATCATATATATATATATATATACGTGTGTATATATATATATAGACACACACACAAGCCTCACAATTTATAATTAAAAATATAATATTCAAGCTTCAGGATATATTTATTGGATTATGAATAATTAAAACCAACTTTGATAACAAATAATTATTTAAAACAGTAATTAGACTTTATAATTGTGTAATCGATGTTATGTACAATATTTTGTTCTATAAACTATGTTGGGAATTTAAAATGAGTTTTTCCAATATTATTAACAAATATTTACCAGTTGTCTAATTGTCTAAAAGATTAAGAAATTTATGTTATTGACATAGAGTATATTATATTTTAGTTAATGCTAGAATATATATATATTTATTATTTATTATCCCATTTCTAAGTATTTATTTGTTATAAGAGGTTATATGTTGTGAATGTGTCATTATTAAATATTGTATTGTTATTTTATATTTATTTGGATAATCTATTGTATATCTCTATTCCAGTATTTCTTTTCTTATTTAATTATATAGAGATTATACAAAAGATTCACGACATCTTACTAATTGATTATTGTTACTTATTATATGTGATGAGAAATTAGAATAAACGGTTTAGTGATACCGTCTGGTATGAGACTTTTGGTAATACTTTCCGGTTATTCTTTCGACTCATTATATAGAATATAGGAGGAGCGAAAGTGATGTGTGAGCACCGAATAAATGAACTAGTAACACGATGTGGTGTGAGACTCCATTGTGTTATTTATTCAGTTATTCTTTGCTCGTGGATGACACTCATATAGGGGTATGTTGTGTATGTAGTGTGTGATTCGTTACGGTTAACACGTATGGGGCCTACTTGTTAGCCACATAGTTATGTACATTAAATAATGCGTTGGTGGAGTTGGTTTTTGGTTTACCACATTATGTATACCACTATAAACGTGAATAAAAGACATAGTAGGAATTAAATAATTTGTTCCAGCACATAAGCATGCCCGCTCTCGTTTGATCTATTAAAAAAAGTATAATCATGAAACACTGAAAAACGACTGACTAGTACACGATATTAAACGACGTAGAACTTAAAAGATGAATCTCATAAGAGGATAATTATTATCAATGGAACAAAAATCGGTTGGAGGAAAAATATTTTTATGGGAATTAATTAGTAGATTGGTGGTTGTAAGAACTTACAAAAAGAGGTCTTTAGTTTGTATCGATATCCATTTTTCCAGCCGTCCTCGCATTGACATATAGCAAGCCTACAAACATGAAATAAGAAACGCATTAGTACAAACAATAATAGCTATTATTGCTACACCAGTACCTAGGGAATCACATATAGCAAGTATTTGATATGACAAAGGTTACATAAATTTTACTTGATTTTTTGCCAAAAAAAACACGAGGAACTAAATGTATAACAAATAAACAAATTTCTCATGTATATCACAACAATTTGAGTTGAATAAATAAACCATTGTCATATCAATGCATAATGATACAAGATTATTAAGTTTTGAACTTGCTAAGATAAACCATTACCTAAACAATGGAAATAAGAGAAGCTACACTAACATGCCTTCATGACCCTTTCTTTCAAAGCCATCGTCATCCTCCAAAACTTCATCAAGTTGTGATACATCCAAAGGTTGATAGTTGATACAGATATCTTCGTAGCACATTTCTAATTCTAGAAAACCTCTAGATGGTGGTTTCAACACAACATACCAGTTAGAGACATCAGAATCTCTTGAGTAGAAAACCTGTCGAGCTTGTGAAGCTAAAATAAAAGGATCGTTCTGGAATTGATTCTGGAATTGGTGTAGATTAGCTAATATAAAACCATCTTCCATCTTAATACCACGATCGATATTAGCCCAAATACATTTAAATATAGGAATTTGCATAATATGATAGTCTAACACAATAATTTCCTGAAGAACACCAAAGTATGCCTTTGAAGTTGTACTATTATTTAAATGTGAATCGCTCATGTTATTTGCTTCAATCATTATACCACTGTTTTGAGTCGATCTTTCGACATATTGGGTATGAAATCTGCATCCATTTATAATATAACCAGTATATGTAACAGCTTGCTTCTCAGGGCCAAATGATAACCACTTTATCTTCTCAGAAACATGATTTTTTGACTTAATTTCCATTTCAACCTACATAGTAAGTTAAAATAGGCTGCAACAATCATGTACGTACATGTACTTTTTTTAAGTAAGGCACACTGACACAAAAGTAATTGAAATCAAACTCATATCGTCGTATATAGAATACCTTTTTTTGAAACCAATCACAAAAATTGGCAGAATGTTGATTCCAAAGCAAAGTTTCATTTTTGATGAAGCGAACATCCGAATGCTTCAGCTCCTCCATGTGTAGTCTAAAGTATAACAAGAAGATATATATATATATCACAAGTATTACACTTTTTTAGCTATAATTGTAGCTTGGTAGATCTTATTATACTTACTTTTCATAAGACTGCACTTCTGCCATATTAAAAAGCACATAACGATGTGCAATTTTCAGCATTTCATTGGACATGGTAATATGTTTCTCTTTACTGATTGGACGCCCGATGTGAGAAGCATTATTTTCAAACTCTTCATTTCTACCATGCTTCTCACATATTTCAACATTTTGTTTCATATAACTAGCACAATACCTCATGCACTCTTCAGCAAGATAACTTTCTGCTATGCATCCTTCGGGACGTGAGGAATTTTTAACATAGCCTTTTAGTATTTTCATATATCTACAAAAAAGAAAAAAAGTATATTATGTACATAAATTTATTCATTCAACTAAAAATTATCTTTCCATATGAACTGCATCTCTTGCTTTCTGTGTTGTAGATGTAATTTAAAGAACTTCATATGACCTAAAATTGATATGTCATTTAATTTATATAAAACAACGGGGTTCAAATAATAAAGTAGTTCTCAAGTTTAGCTTCATATGACAAAGTTCATTAATAATTGATTTTCAGTAACTCAATTTGATAAAATTCAGTAATAATTATGCTCTACAAATCTTTGGCAATAGTATAGTTTATTCATATTTCTAAACTATATGATCATGCATCCAATTATGGAAATTAGATATTTTTCTCATTTTCATGGGCTAAAAAAGAGTTTAATTTAAATATGAATCACACAAAGTAGCTAAGAAAAAAAATGGTAAAAAGTCACCTTTCAAACGGATACATCCAACGATATTGTACTGGGCCGCACAGTCTTACTTCTCTCGTCAAGTGAATAGTCAGGTGCACCATAATATCAAAAAATGATGGAGGGAAAAACCTTTCAAAAATGCATAATATCTCAGCAACTTCATTTTCAAGATGTTCCAACCTCTTTCGATCTATTATTCTTTGGCACAGTTCATTAAAAAATATACAGAGCCGAAATATTGCATTTCTCGGCCCTTTTGGTAAGAGCCCTCTTAAAGCCACAGGTAATAATTGTTGCATTAAAACATGGCAATCATGAGATTTCAGTCCTATTATATTATCATCCTTTGAAAAACATTGTCGAATATTAGAACTATAACCATCAGGCACCTTTAATTTTCTGATTCGATGGTAGAAAATTTGTTTTTCTTGTTTTGTTAATGTGTGTTGTGCTGCAGGAAGGTATGTCTTTCCACCTACATCTTGCGGATGCAACTCTTTTCTTATTCCAATATGTTGTAGATCCTTACGAGAATTTAACCCATCTTTGGATTTTCCATTTATGTTCAATATTGTTCCAACTAGACTTTCACATACATTTTTTTCGATATGCATTACATCCAAGTTGTGACGTAACAGCAATTCCTAAAAGTCATATCATAAAATTTTAGCACCCACTATTGTATGAGAGAATTAAATCAAAAAAATCATAAATCAAAAATACATATAATATTAACTAATATTTTGTACCTTCCAATACGACAACTCGAAGAAGATTGACTTCTTCTTCCACATATAAGTGTTTTTATCATATGCAGCTTTTCTCTTCTTTTGGTTTTGTCTCTTCCTCTTAGCAACTCTATTAGTTGTTCCTTTCTCTTCTTTTATTTTCTTTCCCCAATCATTTTGAATATTACTTATAGATTTTAGCACATTTATACCACTCATTACTGTTGGTTTACCTCGTTCTTCATTTTTACCATCAAACCAACTTTTTCTTTTTCGAAAAGGGTGATCTGGAGATAGAAACCTTCTATGGTGCAAATATACACACTTACAACTAAAAGGTAACCAATTCGATAATGTATTAACCCCACAAATTGGGCATCCTGTCTTTCCTTTTGTTGTGCAACCAGCTAGATTACCATAAGCCGGGAAATCATTTATAGTCCACAGTAAAACAGCATTTAACTTGAAATTGGAATTACTAAACGCATCATATACCTCCACGCCGTTATTCCATAACTCTTTCAAATCGTCTATGAGTGGCTCTAAGTAAACATCAATGTCGTTTCCTTCTCACAAAAATAAATAATTTTAGTTAGGTTATTTAATTTGAATAACAAGTGAAAAATAAGATATGCACAAATTTTATACTTGAAAATCTATATTCCTTGATCTGAATATAGTAAAGAATACGATGTGTATAGCAAACAATACTGACCTTATGTGTTAGAAATTAGAATACATCTAAATGATTCTACTTTGCTCTTTTTATTATTATGGTATTTATAGAAATATGATATTTCCTAGGTCCTTAAGTTGCACAATAATTAAGTGCTATGAATCAGGAAAGCAACATATAACCATTGTTTACGTTTAAAAATGAGAGCTACATGCAATTAATTAGCAGAATGAGGAAGTTGACGTTCGTGGGATATAAACAAGATTTTGAAAGGATGTCTATATGAAAAGAGTACAACTTTTTTAAAATAATAATTGGTTATGAATACGACAAATTTTGATAAATGTAATGACTAACAACATTGCCCAAAATATAAATGCAAAAAGAAGTCGATTGAGATGTAGTTATGAATTTCCATGATATATGCCGTTGAAAATGTCACGATGAAAATATGCAATTCTAGTTCTCAACTTACCAAAGATATGATCAGGTCACGTGACCTTATGTTGATGAAAAAGTATGAACTTTAGAAGTGAAAAAACGAGGTTAAAATAAAAAAATTCTTTGAAATATTTGTGTAACACTGTTAATGAAAAATTAGGGAATCTTAAAAGTAACACAAAAATATGTAGCATAAATTTGGAAGAAATTAATATATACACGAACTATAACAATCCATGAGAATAATATGAAAACATAATTATGGTTACCTGGTTGCCTGGGGCCTGGAATCAACAAAGACAACATTAGATTTTCCTTTTTCATACACAACCATGGAGGAAGGTTGTATGTAACGAGTAGTACGGGCCAACAACTATAAGTCGACCTAGGATCAGTAAAAGGACTAAATCCATCCGTCGCAAGTCCAAATCTCAAATTTCTTGGATCAGAAGCAAAACCAGGCCATTTTTTGTCAATTTTCTTCCAAGCTAAAGAATCAACTGGATGTCGTAATTTTCCATCTTCGCTTTTATTCGTATCATGCCACCTCAATTGCTCTGATGTTTCTTGTGATTTAAACATTCTTTTAAGTCTAGGTATAATTGGAAAATATCTAAGTACCTTAACAGGAATATTTTTCTTCCTCTCGTTATCATTGTCACCTTTTTTGTACCTAGAAAAACCACACTTCGGACATTTATCTAGATTTGCATTCTCTTTTCGAAAAAGACAGCAATCATTCTGACATGCATGTATTTTCTCATAATTGAGATTAAAACACTTGAGAAATTTTTTTACCTCATAGTTGCTTTTAGGAAGCAAATTTTCATCTGGTAGCATGTGCTCATGTACTGCCTTTAACAGTTCATTAAAACTTTTAGTTGATAATCCATTCTCGGTTTTGATTTGGTATAAAGCTAATGTAGCAGAAATCTTTGTAGACTTTTTAAAGCCAGGGTACAAAGGAAGTAAAGAATCTCCTAACACATCATCTTCTATCACGCTTGTATCATTCATAATCACTTCATCATCAAAAGCATCGGCATACATTCTATATGTGTTAAAAAATTCATTATCTTCATGAACATTTTGTACTTTAGTTTGTCGTTGTTCTCCATGCAAAATCCATGTAGTGTAAGTAGGATCCATACCATTACAGACTAGGTGCTCAAATACAGCAAAACCAGATAGATGGGCACCCAAGTTACAACATTTTGAGCACGGACAACTGATTTTATTAAGTTGTTCGGTGGTTTTAGAATCAGCTTTTGCATTCATTTTCTGAACAATTTGTTCATTGTACTTTAACGCTTTATTTATGAAATTCCATGCCCCTTCTCTATATTCCCTTGTGACTCTGAATACATAAATTACTATTTCTAAGACGTGAAACAGTTTGGAAAATGTTCAAAATTCATCAATATAATAAATTTGTATAGTACGGACCTTGGTAGATAAACCCATGATTTCTCTAATCCATGGTAAATCGGTGGCATCCTTTCTTCTGCTGCAAAAATAGTTTTGAACACAATAATTATTTGAGCATAGTAATGATTTGACATAATTCGAAAGGGAAACACAATATATGCTTAACAGAATACAAAACCAACAATAATTTTAACTGGACTAAAGTATGAATCAGCTTCTTAACAAAAGTAGATGCAAAATAGCAGAATCATTTTTGAGAGTAGCAAGCACCAAAGCAAATGCATCAAAGGTTTAGAAATGGAGCTTATTCCAGTATCATATATCCTTGCTACCTAGATTTTGTCTCCTTTCCGCTTCAATTACAAAATGATAGAGCTTGTGAGTGCATGCATTTAAAGTGAAATCATTTTTAATATACCAAAATGATATCGATTAAAGACAAAACTCACTTCAATTACAAATTCTACTTCAACCATGCTGTAGACAATATGAAAAAAATACAACATCTTCAAACATCCAAAATAATTTTTCTTATGATTATCTTTTCCTGCTTGAACTTATTACTCAATATTGCATATACCTAAAGAGCAAGCTAGATCATTATAAAAAGAAATGTATTCAAAAACCTATGATAAATTGGTACAGTAAAAAAAAATTTAGTTAGTATGACCCTCATATCTCCATATAAAAAAAAGGCTAAGTGTGGTGGACTACATCTCCATATAAACACAACACGTCATATTCAGTAAAAGCTGCAAATACAGTGCTAATATATGTACTGTTTTGCAAGTAAATGAGGAAAGATACATGTTAAGTATATATAAGCATTCCTTTATAATCCATATACATCGAAAAAACCACATGTACAATGATTTAGTTTACACGGTTAGAAGAAAGATATAATGGTGGAAAGCAAAACCTCTCAGCATAGCAGGCAAAACAATAACATCTACCATTAGTCCTATAGTTCACTTTTGGTTAAACATAAAGACTAATTAAAAAATGAAACTTGTGCAAGCTTTTAGAGGACAAGCGGGACTAGCAAACGCTCACTACTAACAGTACTAAGGCAACCTTTCTGCGAATGCAGTTTAATAAACATTTTGTAACAATATAGTTCTTAACTGAAATTTTGAAAGAAAAATAAAACTATTTTGCAACAATAATTGCAAATTTTCAAAAATAATTAATTACCAATGCGTTTCATGCATTGCATTTTAACGGGAAGCTGATGTGACAAAGTTTTGAAATAAGCGTGCTTTGCTAATTTTATAGTAAAACAAGTCATGATATAACTGCAAAGAAGCCAAATCAGCAGTATAAACCACCTATCTGATACCATGCACATAAACCACCTACCTGATAGCATGCACACTGACAGGTTCTCATGCACTAGCTAGTATATCAGTAATATCATTATTGTCATTCAAATCAACTAGTTTAAGCACTCCGTTTTCCTCATATAATTCAAATCTATATGCCACTTGCTAATCAACTTGTCCTATAAGTTTATATATATGGCAAATTTCTAACATCTACGCATGATGCTCATAACTATTACTTGTTATTTACTCTAATATATAAGCCACATACATGCTCATACAAATAGGTATTAACATGATACTGTAGAAAATGTACATGTATATATAAATATGAGAGTTTGCTATAAAGTGATGGAGAAGCTACAACGATCTGTAAAGAGTAATTTTTCAATCCATCTTATGTTTCCTCTTGCATTTCAGTGACACATATATTATTATATAAATTAAATGATATTATGTTGAATTAAACTCCTGATTACTGAAAGAAAAATATATCAAAACTTTCAATGTAATAAATCATGTACCAAATCATAAAACCCTGCATGGCATATGTAAAAGAAAAAGATAAAAATGCATTATATAGTAACCTACGGGAAAAAGATGTGTAATGGCTTAACACTTTCATAATAACTATGCAGTACAAAAGCAAAATTCATCCATTACAAAGTGGATATACATGTGAATTTGTTAGCAATAAAACTAGCTCAAACATTTCTCATTGTGGTTAGCCAACGTTTTCATGCTTCCATATCCATATTTTAGTTTGGAATTCATAAAACTATAAGTAAAATATGTTACTATATCAAAAAATTCACAATATAAATTGTGTTGATTTAGTTGCTTGATTTGATTACCAATGTACACGCTGTTAGTTTCTTGCACTGAAAATGAGTGAAATTGCTACCTGTAGAGATATATGTATGGACGCTTTAGATGAAAGAAAGCAATAAGATGAATAAGCATTTGTGGTTAGAACAAGGCATAGAGAGATGGGTTTTGGAGAGGTTTGGAATTGTGAAGGAGTGTATGACTTTGGTGTTGCTTACTGTAATGATGCACTAAAAGGGTAGATAATTGGCAATTTTAAGGTGGCTTCTTCTAAGTATGCCACGGTAGTACATTTTTGAATTATTCTTGGATATTATGGTTTTTCATACTTATATACTCATTTATACGTTTAATAATTGTGTAGCTAAATAGCAATCCATTTAGTTGTGCACTATATATCTATTTATTTCCAAAAATGTAACCTGCAACATTATTGCAATGGTTTTTTTAGGATATACAAAGTTAAGCATAGCTTGAATATGTACTAATTAACAAAAATTACAGTAACGTGTTTCTCACAATTAAAGGTAGACAAACTAAACTACAAATTAGGACTATATACAAATTTAAGAAGGGTTCAACATAGGAAAGTATATAAATAGGCAGCTGCCACAAGGTTTACATCAACTTTTTTCTAATTTACAAAGTAAGATATGAATATTAAAATCGCAAGTTACCTTCAACTGAAGTTGTAACAAAATCGAGATGTCGGAATTGCAGCGGACTCGAGATGCGAAGCGGAGCTTAAGCAGCGGAGTTCGAATGGTCACGCGGCAGTGGTGCGATGCAGCTGAGCCAATCGTTGTTCGCCTCGATTTGAGCTGCTGATGTAGTGTCGATGGTTTTCGAGGCAGTAGTAGTAAAGCCAATCGTCGGTCGCCTCGATTTGAACTGCTGATGGTAGCGTCGATGGTATTTGGGGCAGTGGGTTTACGCAGAAAAAATTAGGTGAAAATTTGGGAACGAGCAATTGATTTGGGATGAGAAGCGGCAACTGAAAAGATAAGATGCTTCATTTTAACTTTTATGTTAATAAGCGGTGTAGATAACTCCTGTAGTTTCTCCGTAAAAATTAAAATTTGGCATCGGTTTGGAATAAAGTAGGTTTTTTCAACCACAATTATGGCAGTAAAATTTTGCTTCGAGTCGGGCATGTGAAAATTCAGTGCACGCTTCGGGTCACACTGCTACTTACCCGAAGCACACACTTGGATGCAGTTGCTTCGAGTCACATGTTGAAAAACTTGGAGCACGTTTTGGACTATCGACAACTTTCTAGAATCAATCCCGAAAAAGTCTCTGCTTCGAGTCGAGCATGTGAAAACTGCTAGCATGTTTTGGGTCATGTGGCTACATACCCGAAGCTTGTCCTGGACAATATTGCTCCGACAAAACTCGAAACTTTCTATGGTTCGAGCATTCGAAAATTTGAAGCTGGGTCAGGAACAAGCATACGAACATTTGAAGCGTATTTTGAGTCGAGCCGAAAGTCGAGTCGAGAAATATGTCCGCTACCATCAATAACCATGCACTCGACCGTGAGCTCGGAAAATCGATCGCTTTTGGGAAGCGCTCGAGTTGGCAATAATCTGGCGCTCGCCACGGTCTGGCCCGATGTTTAGACGAAGGGCGCATCAGGGTCGGAGCGCAACTTACACGAAGCACGCTCGACAACGGCCTTGCTTCGAGTCGAACACGTGGAAACTCGAAGCACGCTTCGGGTCACTTGGCAACTTTCTTGAAGAAAGCCCGAGAAAGTCCTTGCTTCGAGTCTGTGAAAACTGCTAGCGTGCTTCGGGTCATGCGGCATCATACCCGTAGCTCGCCCTGGGCAATATTGCTCCGAGAAAACACGGAACTTGCTTTGGTTCGAGCATTTGAAAATTTGAAGCTGGGTCACGATCGAACATACGAACATATGAAGCGTGCTCCGAGTCGAGTCGAAAGTTAAGTCGACAAATATGTCTGGTATCATCCATAACCGTGCACTCGATCGTACGTTCGGAAAATCGATGCGCTTTTAGGAACCATTCGAGTTGGCAATCGTCCGACGCTTGCCCCGGTCCGGCCCGATGTTTGGTTAAAGGGCGCATCGGAGTCGGAGCGCAACTTACACGAAGCACGCCTGACGATGGCCATGCTTCGAGTCGAGCATGTGGAAACTCGGTACATGCTTCGGGTCACTCTGCTACTTACTCGAGGCACGCACTTAGATGCATTTGCTTCGAGTCGCACATAGGAAAACACGGTGCATGCTTCTGGTCACTCGGCAACTTTCCCGAAGCAATCCCAAAGAAGTCCCTACTTCGAGTCGAGCATGTGAAAACTACTATGGCATGCTTCGGGTCATGCGGCTACATACTCCAAAGCTTGCCCTGGACAATATTTCTCAAACAAAACTCTGAACAAGGGTTAGGAACGAGCATACAAACATTTGAAGCGTGCTTCGAGTCGAGACGAAAGTCGAGTCGAGAAATATGTCTACCATCATCCATAACCGTGCATCTTGGTCGTGCGTTCGAAAAATCGATACGCTTTTGGAAACCGTTCGAGTTGCCAATGACCCAGCGCTTGCCCCGGTCCGGCCCGATGTTTAGCCGAAGGGCGCATCGGGGTCGGAGAGCAACTTACACGAAGCACGCACGACGACGGCCTTGCTTCGAGTCGAACACATGGAAACTCGGAGCACGCTTCGGGCCACTCGTTAACTTTCTCGAAGAAAGCCCGAGAAATTCCTTGCTTCAAGTCGAGCATGTGAAAACTGCTAGCGTGTTTTGGGTCATGCGGCATTATACCTGTAGCTCGCCCTGGACAATATTGCTCCGAGAAAACACGGAACTTGCTTTGGTTCGAGCATTTGGAAATTTGAAGCTGGGTCACGATCAAGCATATGCACATATGAAGCGTGCTCCGAGTCGAGTCGAAAGTTGAGTCGAGAAATATGTCCGCTATCATCCACAACCGTGCACTCGATCGTGCGTTTGGAAAATCAATACGCTTTTAGAAACCGTTCGAGTTGGCAATCGTCCGACGCTTGCCCCGGTCCGGCCCGATGTTTGGTTAAAGGGCGCATCGGAGTCGGAGCGCAACTTACACGAAGCACACCTGACGATGGCCATGCTTCGAGTCGAGCATGTGGAAACTCGGTACATGCTTCAGGTCACTCTACTACTTACTCGAGGCACGCACTTGGATGCAGTTGCTTCGAGTCGCACATAGGAAAACACGGTGCATGCTTCTGGTCACTCGGCAACTTTCCCGAAGCAATCCCAAAGAAGTCCCTACTTCGAGTCGAGCATGTGAAAACTACTATAGCATGCTTCGGGTCATGCGGCTACATACTCCAAAGCTTTCCCTGGACAATATTTCTCAAACAAAACTCGGAACAAAGGGTTAGGAACGAGCATACGAACATTTGAAGCATGCTTCGAGTCGAGACTAAAGTCGAGTCGAGAAATATGTCTACCATCATCCATAACCGTGCACTTGGTCGTGCGTTCGAAAAATCGATTCGCTTTCGGGAACCGTTCGAGTTGCCAATGACCCAGTGCTTGCCCCGGTCCGGCCCGATGTTTAGCCGAAGGGCGCATCGGGGTCGAAGAGCAACTTACACGAAGCACGCCCGACGATGGCCTTGCTTCGAGTCGAACACATGGAAACTCGGAGCACGCTTCGGGTCACTCGATAACTTTCTCGAAGAAAGACCGAGAAAGTCCTTGCTTCAAGTCGAGCATGTGAAAACTACTAGCGTGCTTCGGGTCATGCGGCATCATACTCGTAGCTTGCCCTGGACAATATTGCTCCGAGAAAACACGGAACTTGCTTTGGTTCGAGCATTTGGAAATTTGAAGCTGGGTCACGATCAAGCATACGAACATATGAAGCATGCTCCGAGTCGAGTCGAAAGTTGAGTCGAGAAATATGTCCGCTATCATCCACAACCGTGCACTCGATCGTGCGTTTGGAAAATCAATACGGTTTTGAAAATCGTTCGAGTTGGCAATCGTCCGACGCTTGCCCCAGTCCGGCCCGATGTTTGGTTAAAGGGCGCATCAGAGTCGGAGCGCAACTTACACGAAGCACGCCTGACGATGGCCATGCTTCGAGTCGAGCATGTGGAAACTCGGTACATGCTTCGGGTCGCTCTACTACTTACTCGAGGCACGCACTTGGATGCTTCGGGTCGAGCATGTGAAAACTTTTAATTTGGATTAAGGACCGTATTTTTCATGCAGAAGCATATGGAGGTACGTACAATTTTAATATGTTAAGTTATATTTATATTTATCTAACTTACCACGGATACAAAAATTGTAATGTTTTAAGCTCCCGAAAAAGATAACTCGTTCATCAAATTGTAATATTTATCTAACTTACCACGGATACAGGTAGCGGTGGCAATCAAAGTGAAATTGGAGAACAGTTTGGTAGATGATGGTGTATGTGAGGCTCGGCAGTGGGCAGTTTGTAAAGGAAGGTGGATTGTTTAAGTGCAGTGTTGTAGAGGAAAGGGAAAGTGGTTGTTGTAATAATTGGAGATTGGTTATGAAGTGGTGCAAGTGGAGGAGTTGAGGCTGTTCGGGTAGGGTTGTAGGAGGTTGTTCTAGTGATAGAAACATGTTTGGAAGTGTGCAGTTGTGGGTGTATATGTCAGGTTGATGAGGTTGTTGCAGATTCAGGTGGCAGAGGAGGATGAGACGGGGACTGTGTTGGTAGAGGTGAAGCAAGTTTGTTGTTGTTGGTAGAGACAATTGAAAACAGAGACTGAGAAACAAATGTAATGAAAACAGAAATTGACATGGCGACGAGGCACGAACCGACGGCTTGGCAGCGGCAATTTGGGGGATTTACGATGTGGTTTGCTGGCAGTGAAGATAGTGCTGACGATATTTGAGGTGAGGGATTGATTGCGTAAGTTTCTATTCATATTTCAAAATACTATAATAGCTGATTGTAAATTACCTATAAAATAGAACTGGTATTCAGTAATATTAATAGAACTAGTGAGGGATTTAAGAGTTTTAAGTCCAGTGTCTAAGATCACAAAATTGTATGGTAAGGTTACATGTTAGGCTCTATATGGAACAAAGGCATGGTATAAGCTAACATTTTATCGAAATGATTCAAATGATGTGAAGCAGTTTTACCTTGTTAAGTTATGCATGTATGTATCGTTTTCCAGTTTGATAACTTAGTTTTTGTTATTTGAAATATACAAATCTTGGTTTTCATTCCAACATGTATATTTGGTATTTAAATTTAGTCATGAAAACTATGTCAAGTTATCCATAATATTCAAGTTGCGGATGATCTTCATACAAGTATACAAATGAATTTACCACTAATCACTATGCTTTTATGGAATAACAGGCTTTGGACAAAATCAGATTTGAGAGCCTTACGGACAAGAGCAAGCTGGATGCACAGCCTGAACTGTTCATCCACATCATTCCTGACAAAACAACAAACACACTGACGATCATTGACAGTGGTATTGGAATGACAAAGTCCGATCATTTGAATATTGAAACCAGTGTATATCTGTACTTTGCTTACAAGCAGGGTTATTAAGTTCGATTAAGCTATGATCAATAAATAAGTATTTTCTGCAGATGGGCTGAATCAAATCAAACAACTGTTCGTAGATACATCTGCAGTTGAATCCAATATGGTTAGTGTCTATGATATATATTACTCCATTTCCATGACTACTTATGCACATAAAAGTTAATGTATTTATATTAATTAGATCAATATACAAATAAGTTGAGTTCAATTATTGATCCTTAGCTCAATTGACGTACTTGTTCAAATTTACTTGTGTGCTATGCAAGAGGTTATTTGAACATATTTTTCTTTTTGTTAAATTAGTCCATAGGAGAGAGCTAAGACCATAGATTAATCAATGCATATCTGTTGATCGCCATGGTGTGTGAATGTTCATACAGTGATGACTGCGTCTTGGTTTGTAAATAAGGAGTCACTGCAGCTAATTTTTTTTACTGGAAAAAAATGAAATGTCTTATGATGTGGCACCGTGTATTAGATAAACGTTCGTAACAATTCAATTATATCCTTGGTGGGAAATTTTATGAACTCCAATTGTATTGAACACCAGAAACAAAGTTAGGAATGTATGTGAGGGTAGAGCAAACCAGAACATTATTTTTGTCTTCCTTCCAAAAGATGCATAGCAGTTCAAACCATTAAGTTTTCCCTTCCATTTTGGGGTCAGGTATTTTTCAAAATTTTGAAAGGCTGGACGATAACACCTGAAAAGCTTTGCCAAGTGCTGGAAAAGCTTGGTGTGCTTGCAATGCCTTCCAGTCCAACCAGGTAATTCATCCATTCTGGTTTTTACTGTTATATCTATTAAATATGTATTCTGTGATATATGCAAAAAGAGCAGACTAAATCTATGTAATTCCCCACAATGAGATGTTAAATTTACCTATATCCCATAATTAAATCAAAGGATTGGACAAGCGTAATTTTATGACTTAAGGTGTTATACTAACTATATCAGGTAGTGCAATGGACATTCTTTTACTACAATAAAGTATATTGATAGAACTCATGTGGTTAAAAAGTCTGCAGCCACTACAATGAAGTGCAGTTACTTATTACATTTATCGATCAGTTTTGAAGGTAGGAGGTAGGGAGATGGACTGTGTATATGGTTGGGAAGGCACTTGAGGTGTTGTTATCAGGTAGGGTGTATGGCAGAGGGGCGTTGTCAGAGGTAGTGCACAGTGCACGTTGGCAGAGGAGCGTTGTCTGAAGTTTATAAAATTAACCAAGTTTATATTAATAATAATAATAATAATAATAATAATATAATTAATTTAACCTTGTTTTTTTATTAATAATAATAATAAATTAACCAAGTTAATAAAAATTAACTAAGTTTTGTTAAAATTAAACAGGTTTTATAAAATTAGTTAAGTTTAAGCTAACTAAATTTCATAAATAATAATATAACTAATTTAACAAAGTTTTATAAATAATAACAATGATTATGATGATGATGAATTAACTATGTTTATATAAATTAACTAATTTTATAATAATAATAATAATATAATTAAATTAACCGAGTTTTAGCAATAATAATAATAAATTAACTAAGTTAACCAAGTTAATAAAATTAACTATGTTTTGTTAAAATTGACTAAGTTTAAGTTAACTAAATTTTATAAATAATAATAATATAACTAATTTAATAAAGATTTATACATAACGATGGTGATGATAAATTAACTTAGTTTATAAAATTTGACTAAGTTTATAATAATAATAATAATAAAATTAAGTTAACCGAGTTTGAATAATAATAATGATAATAAATTAAGTTAACCAAGTTAATAAAAATTAACTAGGCTTTGTTAAAATTAAACAAGTTTTATAAAATTAACTAAATTTAAGTTAACTAAATTTTATACATAATAATATAACTAATTTAACAACATTTTATATATAACTATAAGATTGGACTTTATTTATTTCATTTCGTTTATAACTTTGATTATTTATATGATATTATTTATAATATGATATACTTGTACAATGTTGTAGATGTTTGATATTAGATTTGAAGTCCTACGAATTAACATAATTGTTTGATTATATGTTGTGCTTTCACTTGTGCAGGCATTGGATTTCTGAAGAGAGCAAAGTTGAACATTTATGATGCCAGCTTTCACTTGTGCATGCGATAAATAATTATGGGTAATCAAGCGTTTTGTGAGCACTAGTTTGGTATAACATTTTGTTAGTACTAGGTGTGTATATTTGTATACGAATGGTTATTGTATGTGAGTTTGGTCATTTTATCAAAAAACTATTGTATTCGAATGATTATCGATATCTTATTTGATTATATGATTAATATGTTTTTTTAATTGTTTGAATATGATGATTATGTGAGTGATTGTTGATTGATATAGTTGAAACAAAATAGACTTTGAACAAGAAATAATAGCATGAAAAAATGATGCAAAATGATTAACAGCTTTTAGTAGCGTTCAAAAACACTACCGAAATACATATAGTGGCGTTGAGTAAACGCAACCGTAAAGTAGAGATAAAGTTGGAAACTCTATTGGTAGCGTCAAAAAACCTTTTGGTGGCGTTTTTAAAATGTTACAAAATTATTTTTGGTGGCGTTTAAGAAACGCTATGATAAAAGGATTTATAGCGACGTTGAAATAAATGCAACTAAAAACCATGGATTTTTAGTTGTGGGCTTTTATCACGGCGTTTATCAAAACGCTACCATAAGTTTTGATAGCGTTTTTTGCGCACCACCAAGAATAAAATTTCTTGTAGTGTTCATTGTTGTTTATATGGTGTTTGATGATGCTCAACTTGGATTAGTTGTTGAAATGTCTGATTCGTTTATCAAAGTTAGACATTTTATGTTTGTCAACTGCAATAGGTAAATGAAAAGTTGCAATTTCATATAAATATATAAGCAAATTGTTAGACTATAGTTTAATGTAATGCTCATGCTATAATACATTCAAGTAAGCTCAAATATAGTTTAATGTAACGTCCTTCAACTTCTGAATAATGGTACCTTGATATGGATTGAAGGGGTTAGCACTAGCCTACTTAAATTGTAATATTCGTTATGTCCTAGTCGAAAAATTGAGAGTTAAACAGTGTTAAAGCACAAAAATGCATATTGAACTATACAAATCAGTAATAAAACATCCTTAGTAAAATATTTTACAATATCAATTAACTTCATTAACTGTGATGTACTTTACGATATCAAACAAACATCATTAAATGCAAAAAAAATTTAAATTTTACCAAAACTTTTTTCTTTGGAACATGAAATTACAACGTCAAGTTGAAGTTATTACACGTTTTTTTTAAACATAATATTCACAATTTGTTGTCTTTATTTAGACCTTTAACAATGCCATATAAAAGTTATAAAGCATGCTTATGACAATGTTACTAGAATATTGATGAAATTGGAGAATTAATAACATCAATCATATGTTGTTAAATATAATGTCAGTAACAATGAAAAATAAACATTGCCCTAAATATGAATTGTGATAACATTATGCAGATGTTGTAAAATAAAAAATAAATACAGTTTACAACTATTTTTTGTTGTTGTTTTTCTTCGAGTTTACAACATTTGATAAATATTGCTTAATACTATAAACTTACAATGTTTAAAAAACGTTTTGTTATTCGAATGTTTCAATAACATTACATATATGTTATGAAAAAGCAATCATACTACAATGTAAGAAAGTCATTGTTAAAAGTTGTTTTTTAGGACAGTTTAAACAAACGTTGTACATAGTTTTTTTTTCACAACATTTGTACATAAAATGTTGTTTAGAAAGATCTATTACAACGTTTTCCTTAACAACTGTTGTGAAAAGTCTACCTTTTTAACAACACTTTGGTGAACTGTTGCAGAATCAGTGTTGTAAAATGGTATTTTTATTGTAGTGAGGTAATTAACATCTCTAACAAATAGAAAATTTTGAAATATTTCACTTGGAATATTCACTAGATTTGTTACACAAATCAATAAAAAAGCTATTAGGCATGTCTAGTAGTGAAGATGATTTTTTGCTTGGGAAGAGTAGTTTAAAGTGTACAGTTTAACTCGTCACCCAGATGTGGGCGGGGAGGTAAGTAGCATATTTATACTACTATCATGTATTCATTTTACTATTTGGTAGTAAAATGGTTTTAAAGGGTACTTTTGACACAGGTCCTTATTAAGTTTCAAAATTCACGAAAAGTTCTTCATTAAATTTCAGTGTAAATTAGGTCCCTGTTTTTTATTCACGATTATTGCAGAGTATGATGAAACATTTCATAAAAGTTGCTGACATTTCCGCAACATTTCTGTACACTGTGAACGTAGTGTATGAAAGTTGCTGAAATATCAACACTTATTTATAAAAGTTGCTGATATTTCAGCAACATTTATGTACACAGTGAACACAGTTTATGAAAGTTGCTGAAATATCAACACTTATTTATAAAAGTTGTTGACATTTCAGCAATAATTTTTCTTTGTTTTTAAAATAAAACTTTGACACAGATTGTTGCTGAAATATCAGCACTTATTTATAAAAGTTGCTGACATTTGAACAATAATTTTTCTTCGTTTCCAGAAAACAGGGATCCGCTTTACAATGAAACTTTGATAGGGACCCGCTTTACAATATGAAAGTATGATAGGGATGCCTTCCTAATTTCCACTTTTTTAAAACCCTTTATGTTATTAGATGGAATTGTCTAAGGGACTCTCATTTAGCTTAGGGGAACGGATGAAAAAGGATAAATTTTAAACGCAACTTAAATTTATAAGAGATAATAGTATAACCATTACATATATTTTTACCCAATATTATTTATCCTTCCCATCCTACGCCACTAAATGTCTCATACGTTTTTCTTCTTCTCTTTAACACATAACAAATCCTAATTGCACTTGACCTCCTCCGCATCGTTGCTCGGTGTTGAGCACCTACTCCATTTAGATCTGTTCCAAACTAAATAAAATCATAATATTGATACTTATCATCTTTGAAACTACAAAAATATCTTTACCTAATTTTGAAATTATATAACCACCCTTACGGCTTATTTTGAAATTGTTCAAAACTTAAGATCATATGCATCTTTTTGTTGATAAAATTAACACGTATAACTTCATTTTTTGTTGATAAAAGTCAACGTTGAGGGTCAGATGAAGACTACGATTGATATTGAAATGAAGGTTAAGACTAAGATGGAGGTTTCTCTATTTTAGTCTAGATATATGATATGACCAGAAATGGAGGAACTAGGGTTCAATTTTTAACTTTGAAATGCAGCAGGGTAATCTATTAAATAATAGCAAAGCAGAAGAATTTTAGGAGTTTTCTCCACTATCCTTGATCCTTTCCAAATATTTTATTTTCAATTTTTATAATTTATTGGTTATGATTATTCTACTAAATTTATTATACCATTTTACCTTCAAATACCTACTTCTCAAAAAAATTGCAATTATCTACAAATCCTTTCTCAATTCTCTTCTAATATTTTACATTCAAACCCATAAATTTAAATTAATTACAAAATTCAAAATCTATACCGTTTGATAAACTCAACTAATTATTTTTAATCTATTAAATAAATCCCAAAAAATGACAATTTCAATACGTACACCCTAGTTGGATCAATAAATTTGTAAAATTAAATTTTCATTTGGATACAAAGAAATATAAATCATATAACATAATTGTGACGCCCCACCTCTATACCCACGCTAGCCAAGAACACTACGGAGTAATGCTGTCAACTAGCACGGAGAATAAGGCTGTTGAGGAGCGACCATCCATGTAATTTCTTTGTGCGAGCATCGATATGTTAGATAATATAGCATGCATTTCATTTAAGGAGGAAATCCGACATACCGATACAAACTCAAAGCTATCACACAGTGGCTATATATAATCTTCGGAAACAAATATAGAAATAAACATAACACAAATCAGTCACAGACATCCATATCACAAAGGCGGAAAAAGATATGAATATATATATATATATATATAACACCTGAAAGTGTACATCAGAGTAGTGGTCTGAAAGATCCACGATAATACAAAAGAGTAGCTACAAGCTACACAAAAGAATAAGTATACATCACGGAGTCTATATCACAAATGTATACGACAAAAACTACTAATCTAAGTGGCTAGCCAAAAGTCAGAGTAGTAAATCCCTAGGGAGAAGTCAAGCAGAAGCACCTGTAACATCTCGGTCTGACCCGAGTATTATTTCATAAGAAAATAATAAACGGATCAGTCTAGCTATAAATATCAGATAACATGATATAGAATAAGAGATATGGCATAAACGTAAAATAACCATAATGACATACTACTATAAGTATGTAAATGATAATCAACAAGAGATAAATCAATATCACAAGAATCTTCTCAAAGATCCAAATCCACAAAAAAGGTAATTACACACGAATTCACCAATGCACAAAAATTGATAAAACATTTCAATGAAAATCACGAAAATTGGTGAAGCATAAATTCCAGAAATCAACACACGAAATCCAGAAATCACAAAAAAGGGAAAGAGACCTATCACAAGACGAAAGCATAAAAGCTCACCAACACGTGTATCACATGACGGAAAGCTATTCCATGGTTGCTAACCATTTTCACTAAACGGCCCGAAGACCATGATTCAAAACTCCACTAAAATGGCCCGAAGACCATGGGGCGCTACCCCACATATGTGAGTAGAAACATCACACAAACGGGGTCTAGTCTCCCTCGCAGACAAAGAGACATCGCACAATCGTTAGTCTAAATCACAAAAATGATCATCATGATCATCAAGAAGTGTCAATTACACTAAGCTAGTAAATATATGAGTTTAGCTTCATGTCCCATAACCACTAGCTTAACTTAAATATTTACGAACAAACTGTAGATCTTCACGAGGAAATTGTTACAAGAGGTTCAGTCGAACAAGTCCAAGAATTAACCGACGAAGTAAACGCAAGCGTTTCATACCACTTGTTTTACTAAGCCGTTTAATTAGATTTCTCATCCGAGTGAAATAAAGGCTTGTATATACTAATAGATTGGAAAACAATTTAGGAAAAAGAGCTTTGTAATAAAATAGAGTTGAAATCATTTTGATGAAAGAGTTTTGATATTTACTACTAGTATTGAAACCTTTATATTTTTAAAGTGACAAATCACTAAAATGATTGTAAAAACAATCAATCACAAAATTCACATTCGAAGTCGTGAATAAAATCCAAAGAAATCAATTCCAAAGCCATCAAAGTATAAATACCCATGCGACCTAACAAGGCCGAGCTAAAGTGCAATGGAACGACCTAAAGTAAAATAAGTCGAACGAATTAAGGTCTAGCGACCTAAGGGGTTAACAACCTAAGCACGCGACCTAGGTGGGAATGGGGTCAAACGACCAAACAGAATGCGAGCTAAGAGCAGTAGCATGGTGCGACTTATATAGGTCGAATGACCTAAGGGAGAACGACTTAACGAAATAAAGGCCGAGCTAAAGAGGGCAAGCAGGTCGAGCGACTTAAGGTGATGGCTGAGCATGCGACCTAACGGGGCCGACCTAAGTTGCAAGCGACCTAAGGAGTAAGCAGACCGAGCGACCTAAAGCAGAGATTGGCGCGACCTATAAGTGGCATGACCAAACAGGGGAGCGACCTAGCAGAGGTCGACCTAATGTTGAACGAGCTAAGAGGTGCGAGCCACCTAGGAGAAGGCGCGACTTAATGGCGCGACCAAGCGTGTTATCGACCTAGGCAAAACGACCTAGTGGTAAAACGGGTCGAGCGACCTAAAGGAAGCGAACTAGGCGATGGCGCGACCTAGGACGTAACGACCTAAATGGTATCGAGATGCTTCAATGGTCAAGCGACCTAAATGAACGAACGACCTAATCGATCGCGAGCTAGGAAACAACCTAGCGAAGGAAGACAGGGCGACCTAATCGATCGCGAACTAGTGTTGTTTTTTAGGTCGCCAAGCGACCTAAGGGATAAACGAGCTAAATGCAGGCGAACGACCTAAGTCCAGAACGAGCTATTTGAAGGCCGAGACGTTTCCACGCGAGCGACCTAACATAGCAGAACGACCTAACTGCAGGAAAATGCTAACACTCGAAAATTTTGGGTTCTCCACCAATTCAATCCACACCAAAAGCAAATGCACATATAATAGTGATAGGGATTCATACCCAACAATCATAGATAGTCATAGACAAGAATGTGAGATAAAAATCTCACTTTTTCACGGAAATTGATGGAAATCAAGCTTGAAAGCAAAGTGAGAAGCAACCACAAGCTTGAATCAATGCTTCACTTTGAATTTGGAGTTAGATGTTGAATTTGCAATTGAACTTGAGCTTGGAATTTTAATTTCTCATTCCCTCCACCATTTTTGATGAAGCTTTGTTGTTAGGAATTTATGAAGAAGGAAGTGATGGAGAGGAGATGGGTTGGGACTGAGTTAGTAAGTGGTTCAGCCCAAACCAAAGCCCTAAGCGAAAAAGTGACAAAATTCCACTAACTTCAAACATATCGAAGTGTATACTCAAAAAGATCGCAAACGTCATTTTGAACTCAATGGGGATGGTCTCGAGTCCTAATTTGACCATATGCAAAAATTAGCTTTTCGGACCAAAATCCGATTAAGAATAAAATATTTAAATATAAAATCGATAAATATGCGGGTTGTTACAGACTCCCCTCCTTAAATAAATTGCGTCCTCGCAATATATAAGGTGGAAATAAAAAGTAACAACCAAAAAAGCATATTAACACCAAAAGAAATTTGAAATAAGAAGTTCACCTCAAAAGAGCATGAGAAGGTAAGTCCGGATGTGTTCGCTCGATGAATTCTCAAGATTCCCAAGAACAATCCTTAGGATTTGAGGACCATTGAACTTTCACAAGCGGAACATCTTTATTTCGAAGTCATTTGACTTCCGAAGCGATAATACGAATAGGATGCTGCTCAAAAGTTAAATTAGGCGAAACTTCAATTTCTTCCACAACGCCGGATTCAAGAATAAAATCGGAATCTCGAAAGCATTTCCGTAATTGAGAAACATGAAACACGTCATGAATAGCGGAAAATTGAGCTGGTAATAAAAGGCGATACGCCATGGAATCAATACGTTCGGTTATAGGAAATGGCCCAATATATCGAGGCGCTAATTTTTTTCCGATCGACTGAAACATACAACACCTTTCATAGGTGAAACACGAATAAAATCTAGACTTAAAACCAGCTTCTCACCGGTCTCAAGCCATCAAGAAGGGGACTGGCATGGCCTTCCATAGAGTGCCTCGAAAGGTGCCATACTAATACTAGATTGGAAGCTATTATCATAGGAAAACTCAAATAGAAAAATATGATCTTCCCAACTTCCATCAAAATCAAGAACACAAACACGAAGAAGGTCTTCAAGAGTTTGATTCACACGCTCGGTTTGTCCATCGGACTAAGGGTGATAAGCGGTGTTAAAATCTCGAAGACTTTTCCAAAATCCACTATTAAACAATGGATCACGATCGCTAACAATAGAAGTCGGGACACCATGCAATTTAACAATTTCCTTGATAAAGAGTTTGGCCAAAAGAGGAACGGTTCGGTTAGACCGAACGGGAATAAAATGGGCGGATATAGTAAGTCTATCAACTATCACCCACAAGCTATCATGACCCGAACAAGAACGGGGAAAGGCCATCAATAAAATCCATGGAAATTTGGTCCCACTTCCAAATTGGAATTTATAAAGGTTGCAATAACCCATCAGGCCTTTGTTGTTCGGCCTTAACAAGTTGGCAAGTCATGCAACACTTAACAAAGTTAGCAATATCAGATTTCATTCACTCCCAATAATAAAGTCGCTTCACATCTGCGTACATTTTACTACTACCGGGATGAATGGTAAATTTAGAATGATGAGAATCTTCTAAAGTATCTTTACGAAGATCACTAATATTTGATACGATAAGTCTACCAAATTTTCGAATGCCGCCACTAGAATCAATATCGAAGTCTTTCAAACTTTCAATATTAATTTTATCCCTACAACTTTGGCTAAGAAGAGCCAATTCGGGATCTAGCCCTTTGAGCTTCAAGAATGCAGTCTAAAAGAGAAGGACGAGCCTCTAGGCTACATAAAACAAGAGATGCACATAAATTGGATTTCGCGATCTCGAATCTCACAAGTAGAGTCTCGAGATCATTCCATTTGGATATCATCATAGAAAAAACCGCTTGTTGCTTACGACTAAGTGCATTGGCAACACGATTTCCCTTTCCGGGGTATAAAGGATATCAAGATCATAAGATGCAAGGAATTCGAGTCAACGTGGTTGACACAAATTAAGTTCCTTATGAGAAAATAGATATCCCAATGAGTTATAATCGAGGTGGAGAACAATTTCTTCTCCAAGATGATGATGCCAAACTTTGAAAGCAAAAACAATAGCCGCGAGCACCAGATCATAAGTGACATACCTAGTCTCTATCGGCTTTTATGATTTTAGAAGTACAAGTGATTGCACGTTCTCTTTTGCAAGAGAACGACATTCATACCAATTACGATTAGCATTGGTACTAAAGATAAAGTTTTGGTTCCCTTCGGGAATCACAAGAATAAGAGTATCGAAAAGAAAGAATTTAATCTTCTTTCCCGAAAAGCTAAAACTTTCAAAATCACAATTACCTTTATAGAAAGATTTACATTTTACAAGCCAATTTATTGTGTCTGACTGTCTCATCAAAGCGTTTAGGAAACCCCTATCGATATCATTGATCAAGCGCATCGACTAGAATTCATAAAACACTAAATGGGCAATACAACACAAAATCATCTTCTATATGATGAAAATATCTCTTAAAAGTTTTGAGAATATTCTTTGCTCGTTTAAGATTAAAATCAAATTGTACTTATAAATAAATCTTATGAAAAAGATTTGCAAAATTTTAAATTTCTATTTTCATCCAAAATTAATAAATACAAGAATGGAATTATCGAGATATTCATAGAATACTCGATTTATAAATTGGATGAAATAAGCTGGATAAACCGAATGACATAACAAGTCATTCATAAGAATCATAACGAGTGCGGAATGTGGTAAGCGGAATGCTAACTCCCGCAACTCCTAGCTAATGAAAACTGGTGGCAAGGTCAAACTGGAAAGACCTTTACACCTCTTAAAAGATTGCTTAGGTGATGATCCTAAGACAAGCTCAAAGATTCCGAAAAATTCACAACTACCCAATTGAGAGAAATAATTCTTTACTCAACATGTGAGCTTAAAGAATAAAATGATGCCATTAATTTGGAATCGAAATCACAAAGGAAAAAATATGAATTTGCTTAACAGATTAAAAATGTCGAAAATGAATAGTCCATTCGGAAAAATAGGATATGGGCCTCACAATGATTAAGCCAATCCTTTCACGCAAATCAATTCCGAAGCCTAAACAACGCATAATATGCAAATCAGTTCGGAAAGAAAAATCACATGAAATAATTTCGACATCAATAAAAAGCAAATTGAGTGTTGCGGATCCACCAACCGGATTCGCAATTCTCAAAGAAGTCATCAAGCCCAAAATGTTTTAAAGAAAAAGAATCAACAAGTTCTTTTGATATAAAAATGATAAGATGAACCCTTATCAAAAAGAACTTGAATAGGATAATCACAAATAAATGAAATCAAGGATTGAATAAGAAATATCTTGACCAAGAGAAGAGTTGCTAGGGGCTTGCAGCATCCCTTTTTCTCTTGCTTTGAAGTTTGGGACATGTAGATAAGTAATGACCTGATCCTTTGCAATAGAGGCAATAAAGGGGTTTCGGGCACTTAATTACATAATGGTCTGTGGAACCACAATTGAAGCATTGTTTACAACTAGGTGTCTTGGCTACTGAAGTTTCTGGTTCCATTTTCTTCTTGCTCAGAAGTATGGGGCAGACAGAAATATGATGACTTGAATTTTTGCAATAACGACAAAAGAGTGGTTCCGGACACTCCTTTGCATAGTGGTCCTTAGAATTACAATTGAAGCATCCTCTACAAATAGAGTTTGGAGTCTTTGCTACCAAAGTAGGTTGCTTCACCTTCTTATCGGGATAAGGGCTTTTGAACTTAATATGCCTCTTCTTGGAAATCCCAATATCACTATCAATTCCTTTATCAGCTTCTTCATGTCGAAGAGTGATATCCACAAGTTTATTGAAAGGAACTTCAAGTTTCAGAGGTAAAACCATTTTGGGGTTCTTACACAAAGCACAGATAAACCTTTGATTCTTAGCAAGATCCAAAAGTTGTTGGACAGACATGAATACGCCATCTAGAGAAGGACTACTGGATTGACCAGTGCTAGGACTGCCAGAACTAACCATCTCTTCTTCTTTAAGAAAGGAGGAAGAAGAAAAAGGTTATTCTTAGAATGACTATCAAGCAATCTTGATAGAGAAAACAAGGAATCATAAAGAAAACAGGATGAATCGGTTCGAAGACTCGAACTAAATCCTGAAGCATGACTCCTAAGGTGGACTTAGGATGATGATCCTTGTTAAGTTATTCTACATTGTTCCGAAGTTTGGCTCTGATACCAAGCTGTGACGCCCCACCTCTATACCCACGCTAGCCAAGAACACTACGGAGTAATGCTGTCAACTAGCACGGAGAATAAGGCTGTTGAGGAGTGACCATCCATGTAATTTCTTTGTGCGAGCACCGAGATGTCAGATAATATAGCATGCATTTCATTTAAGGAGGAAATCCGACATACCGATACAAACTCAAAGCTATCACACAGTGGCTATATATAATCTTCGGAAACAAATATAGAAATAAACATAACACATATCAATCACAGACATCCATATCACAAAGGCGGAAAAAGATATGAATATATATATATATATAACACCTGAAAGTGTACATCAGAGTAGTGGTCAGAAAGATCCACGATAATACAAAAGAGTAGCTACAAGCTACGCAAAAGAATAAGTATACATCACGGAGTCTATATCACAAATGTATACAACAAAAATACTAATCTAAGTGGCTAGCCAAAAGTCAGAGTAGTAAATCCCTGGGGAGAAGTCAAGCAGAAGCACCTGTAACATCTCGGTTTGACCCGAGTATTATTTCATAAGAAAATAATAAACGGATCAGTCTAGCTATAAATATCAGATAACATGATATAGAATAAGAGATATGGCATAAACGTAAAATAACCATAATGGCATACTACTATAAGTATGTAAATGATAATCAACAAGAGATTAATCAATATCACAAGAATCTTCTCAAAGATCCAAATCCACAAAAAGGTAATGACACACGAATTCACCAATGCACAAAAATTGATAAAACATATCAATGAAAATCACGAAAATTGATGAAGCATAAATTCCAGAAATCAACACACGAAATCCAGAAATCACAAAAAAGGGAAAGAGGCCTATCAAAAGACGGGAGCATGAAAGCTCACCAACACGTGTATCACAAGACGGAAAGCTATTCCATGGTTGCTAACCATTTTCACTAAACGGCCCGAAGACCATGAGTCAAAACTTCACTAAAATGGCCCGAAGACCTTGGGGCGCTACCCCGCATATGTGAGTAGAAACATCACACAAACGGGGTCTAGTCTCCCTCGCAGACAAAGAGACATCGCACAATCGCTAGTCTAAATCACAAAAATGATCGTCATGATCATCAAGAAGTGTCAATTACACTAAGCTGGTAAATATATGAGTTTAGCTTCATGTCCCATAAACACTAGCTTAACTTAAATATTTACAAACAAACTGTAGATCTTCACTAGGAAATTGTCACAAGAGGTTCAGTCGAACAAGTCCAAGAATTAACCGACGATGTAAACGTAAGTGTTTCATACCACTTGTTTTACTAAGCCGTTTAATTAGAGTACTCATCCGAGTGAAATAAAGGCTTGTATATACTAATAGATTGGGAAACGGTTTAGGAAAAAGAGCTTTGTAATAAAATAGAGTTGAAATCGTTTTGATGAAAGAGTTTTGATATTTACTACTAGTATTGAAACCTTTATATTTTTAAAGTGACAAATCACTAAAATGATTGTAAAAACAATCAATCACAAAATTCACATTCGAAGTCGTGAATAAAATCCAAAGAAATCAATTCCAAAGCCATCAAAGTATAAATACCCATGCGACCTAACAAGGCCGAGCTAAAGTGCAATGGAACGACCTAAAGTAAAATAGGTCGAACGAATTAAGGTCTAGCGACCTAAGGGGTTAACACCCTAAGCACGCGACCTAGGTGGGAATGGGGTCAAACGACCAAACAGAATGCGAGCTAAGAGCAGTAGCATGGTGCGACTTATATAGGCCGAACGACCTAAGGGAGAACGACCTAACGAAATAAAGGCCGAGCTAAAGAGGGCAAGCAGGTCGAGCGACTTAAGGTGATGGCTGAGCATGCGACCTAACGGGGCCGACCTAAGTTGCAAGCGACCTAAGGAGTAAGCAGACCGAGCGACCTAAAGCAGGGATTGGCGCGACCTATAAGTAGCATGACCAAACATGGGCGCGACCTAGCAGAGGTCGACCTAATGTGGAACGAGCTAAGAGGTGCGAGCGACCTAGGAGAAGGCGCGAATTAATGGCGCGACCAAGCGTGTTATCGACCTAGGCAAAACGACCTAGTGGTAAAACGGGTCGAGCGACCTAAAGGAAGCGAGCTAGGCGATGGCACGACCTAGGATGTAACGACCTAAATGGTATCGAGATGCTTCAATAGTCAAGCGACCTAAATGAACGAATGACCTAATCGATCGCAAGCTAGGAAACAACCTAGCGAAGGAAGACAGAGCGACCTAATCGATCGCGAACTAGTGTTGTTTTTTAGGTCGCCGAGCGACCTAAGGGATAAACGAGCTAAATGCAGGCAAACGACCTAAGTCCAGAACGAGCTATTTGCAGGCCGAGACGTTTCCACGCGAGCGACCTAACATAGCAGAACGACCTAACTGCAGGAAAATGCTAACAATCGAAAATTTTGGGTTCTCCACCAATTCAATCCACACCAAAAGCAAATGCACATATAATAGTGATAGGGATTCATACCCAACAATCATAGATAGTCATAGACAAGAATGTGAGATAAAAATCTCACTTTTTCACGGAAATTGATGGAAATCAAGCTTGAAAGCAAAGTGAGAAGCAACCACAAGCTTGAATCAATGCTTCACTTTGAATTTGGAGTTAGATGTTGAATTTGCAATTGAACTTGAGCTTGGAATTTTAATTTCCCATTCCCTCCACCATTTTTGATGAAGCTTTGTTGTTAGGAATTTATGAAGAAGGAAGTGATGGAGAGGAGATGGGTTGGGACTAAGTTAGTAAGTGGTTCAGCCCAAACCAAAGCCCTAAGCGAAAAAGTGACAAAATTCCACTGACTCCAAACATATCGAAGTGTATACTCAAAAAGATCGCAAACGTCATTTTGAACTCAATGGGGGTTGGTCTCGAGTCCTAATTTGACCGTATGCAAAAAGTAGCTTTTCGGACCAAAATCCGATTAACAATAAAATATTTAAATAAAAATGTTTAAATATAAAATCGATAAATATGCGGGTTGTTACAATAATTATATACATTAACAATAATAACAAATCTATCTTATAATTCGTTTAACTCGATGAAGTTATTGTGCAATGCATTGAAAAATTCTATTTTCAACTTCAAATATCTATATTTTAAAATTTCTACAATTACTTACCAACTTTTCTCAATTCTCTCCTAATATTTTATATTAAGGCCAATATATTTAACTAATTATGTAATCTTATATTTAAACTATTTAAATAAATCAATTATTAGTATTCATTAGTTCATCTAATAAACTCGAAAATAAAATAATTTAAATATGTATATAGTACTGATCACATATATGATCAAAAATGATAAAATATTTTTTTATTCAAATATAAAGATATATAAATTACATATATAAAATGTATACATTAATAATAATAATAATTTATTTTGATTTATAATTCATTTATCTCAGGAACATTATCATATCATCCATTGCTTATTATTTTTGTTTTTAACAACCTCTAAAGGATAAATTTATATTTTACAACACTGCAATGTAAACACATGGATTGCACCAACAAAAATTAAGTTATGTAGAATTCTCATTTTCAACATGATATTAAATCTTATCCAACTCATAACTCAACTAAATGTTCTAGAATATTATTTTGTAATTATCAAAGTTGTAAATATGACACTCTTACAATATAGAATCCATGGTTAGCTATGAAGTTAAAATGGTTTAATAATTGAAATTTCAAATAATTGACAAATGTTCTCATGTAAATAAGCTAGCCATAAGTTATTATTATCAACAACAATTATGTAAAAAGCTCTTCTTATTTTATTCCTACATTTTTGCATTCATATCATAAATTATTTAAATAAATTCAATTTTTTAATATCATTAAATTCATTTATAAATCATTAAAAAACAATTGAATATATATATATATACATATTAATCATTTATATTAACAGAAGTGGTAAAGTAACTTTTTCTTTCATATAAAAAATATGCATATCACGTAACATCAACATTTACATATATATAATAATAGCATTTTTAATTATATATATATATATATGTATATGTATGTATGTATGTATGTATGTATGTATAGGGCATTGCATTCCACAAAGACATATTTTTGCAAGGATTGAACCCTCCAACTTACATTTGAGCATCGCATGTCATTTTAATTCTTAATTTATCCGTCTCGCTAAATTTATCGTATATATTACATAATAAATTTTGTTTTTAACAATAATTAAAAAATACTATTTTTAATAACCTTACCATGTGTAACACATGGGTTACACACTAGTTGTAAGTAAGGAAGAATCAGAAAACATAATGTGCTATTTGCTCATTTTGAATAGGTTTTACAAATGGTGATTCTCCCCCTAACAATAATTTTCCATTCAAAAATTCTTATTTTTCATTAACCTTAGTCCTTTTGAAATTCCATTAGTAAACGCTAAATGAAAAATATCTAGTGATGCCTAAACTGATTCAGAAATTGATAGCCAGCTTTTAAAATCATTTTAATTTATTATAATATTAGTTAGATTCCTAGAAGCTAATTAGCTTTCATTATTGTGCTACATTTACATAATATCCAAAGATATGTTATACATATAACATGTTAATAATTTCCAATTTTTAATTGATCTTTACAAAAAAATTGCTTATATTTTCTTAAATATTATTTAATGTCTGTTGGTAAATTCAAATATTTTACATTAAGTGACAATTCTTAGCCGACCTCCTTTAATTTTTTAAGTTAGTCATAATTTTATTTATAACTAAATGTTAAGTAGTTTTCTTTTACATGTTATGTTTACTTCGGTGAACTTTTGTAAAACATCCTTTTAAGTTCAAAATACACATCGACCACTCCTTGAAAACAAGTTTTAAGAAACGCCATTATTTTTACCTTTTTCCAAAAAGAGAAAATATTTGCAATTTAAATTGAAAACATTGGTAATTTAGAGTGAAATTATTTGTATTAAAATTTGCAAATATTTACAATAAAAAGTACAAATACATATAGTAAAAAATTGCAATTAATTGCAAAAATAAACGAAATTTTTGCAATTTTTCAAAAATTAGAAAAATTGATTTGGTCATGGAAATCTATCATTAAGCTCTAATTTATTTTTTGAAAAGAAATGAAAATATATTTTTTACCAACAGTAAAATTAGTGGTGTAATTAAAAACATGTTTCAAATGGGGATCTTTTGTGTATAAAACTTGAAAATAAGGAGTAGAACCAAAACATGCTTGCTTAAATATTTAAAAACAAATTATACATGATATTCTAAATATCTAGTTAAAGCAACATTGTATTGAATAGTTTTCAAACGACCATAAAGCTTCTCCCTCTCAAGACATGGGAAAAGCTATCGCATTCCCTTTCTAACGTGAGTTACAATAAAGAAAATGAAACACAACATACTTTCTAACATCCTTACTCTATTGGAGGTGACCTTACCATAAATAGAAATCATAATATGAAACTGCATTGGTGTAATGAAAAATAATAGTTTGAATATGTAAAACTACAAAAAATTGAAAAAAAATACAAAAATGTGACAAACAAAAGAGTTTAATGGACTTAAGAATATCCCTCTTTCTTCTATATAGTAGGAATAATTATAGGTTGGTCCCTTAAGTGGTTTCCTAGAAATATATTGTTTGTTAACTTATGGTTTCATCATTTATTTGATTATAGGTTCCCTATGTATTTTTAATTGGTGCCACAAAAAATGGGAAGGTATACCGCAAAGACCTTAGAGAATTTTTTCTTGATGAGGAAAAAAAATTTTCAGACAAAAATGGATGAAGCAATATCTAAAAGGGAGTGTAGAAGTTTAGAGGAAGAGTTTGATTCGGTTGATAAACATCCAGTGGTAGTACATGCAATGGGATCAGGATCCAGGGTTGCACAACAAGCTATAAAGTATGCCGAAAAAGAACTATAGTATCTATAGTACAATTAACAATGAAATAATTTCAAATACATGTTTTGATCTTTATTAACTTAAATTTGCTTTTTCAACAGAAAACACATAAAAAGTTTTTTTAAAACATAACCAAAGCGAAAGTAATCAATTTCTTGAAGTTGTCTTAGTCGAGGCCTCACTCAAAGACCAATCTTGTGGTGGAAATCTCCGAAGTATGTATTTATCTTGTTTTTATAATGTGATATTTGAATATGGCCTATTATGCACTTCTTATTACTAACTTGATCCCTATTTCACATAAAATGGATAACATGCAAACAAACATAATATATACTAGACATGTTTAAAATAAAAATGGGAAATTAATACAAAGATAATACGTAGTAGGTAAAAAATGTATATAATATAATTGCATGGTTAGATATCAATTTTTACTTGAACCCCTTTAAATTCCTAATTATTACTTAATTTTATTACTTATTGTGTACTTTGTTTTTAACCAGTAATCCAATAATATTTTTAAGTATTAAATTATATATTATTTATCTGAATTTAACAATAGAATACATAATATGACAAAAAAGAGAGTTACATTTACGTGAAATTCATAATTACGACATACTTAGTGTGACACAACATACTTATATAAATAATTTTTTATTAACATAAAGCACACAGATTGAGTGGAACTTCCAAGAGATATTTAAAAGATCATGAAATATAACTAATATGATCAATTTGAGAAAGTTGTATGATAAAGGTAGACAATAATAATATCATTGGTGCGATGATGATCAATTATTCATGCCATCCATTAACTAAAATAAAACACGAGCCTAAATAGAGCATCATAATTAATACCGTTATTCCTTAAATTTCCTAAAGTTAGAAGAGTGATTATATTCATACACCAATTTCTTAGCATACCACAAAAACTATTAAAAAAATTGTACACAGCAAAAATTAATTTACATACTCATTCATTTTACAAAATTAGCATTGGTTCCATCTTCCCTCATTCAAATTTATAAATAGTTTACACAAGAATAATTTCTTTTAGCATTAAAATAAGTCAAAATTAAACAAAATGGATGCAATTTCTACAAATAATATTGTAACTTTATTGTTTCTAATAATATATCAGTAACAATGAATTCAACTCTAATTTTATTTTAATAAAATTCACACGTTTTAAATTGGAGCAATTAACCTTGCCACAACAGTGTATGATCATTAATTTATTAAACCTATACAAGGTTGCAAATTTTAGCATAAAATTTAAAAAGATCATTACCAATATCATCAGCTAAAGAATGACTATTCCTATACTAAATAATCTTTAGGAACAATCTAATAATTATTATATATAAATTTTTGTATGCATGTATGTATATCCTTAGTTGTGTGTATTTCTTATATATATATAATGTATGCATGTATGTACGTATGCATGTGTATATATATGTGTGTGTGTACGTATGTGTATGTGCACATGCGTGCGTGCATGCGTGCATATTTGTGTATGTATATATCCGAAAAAGCATTCCACAGGATCAATGATAAAGATGCATTTTTTTTATAAATATGGGCTTAATTGTAGCTTATTTTACTACTATAAAACAATTTACAAAACAAGTATAATAGAATGCCTTTATCATTATTATTTTTCATTACATCAATTTGTCTTATTTCTAAAGAGGCACAAGAATAATTTTGGGCGAACACACGATTCAACCTTTTTGATACATACCATTAGTCCAATTAGGCATCATATAACAACTTTAGAACCCATATAAAAATAATCATTAACTGGACTTCATCATTACATTGAGGCACGTACGGATAACGAATAATTAGATTGGTTAGGCATCAAATGCGAATTTTTGGTTAGTTTGATAACTAAATAAACCGACCATTCATACATTAAAGTATATATAGACAATAAATAAAAAAAAGCAAAGTTCTTCAAGGTTATGTTAATTATTAAGAAACATCCATACATATATATGTGCATATATATATATATATATATGTGTGTGTGTGTGTGTGTGTGTGTGTGTATGCACATTTGGATCAAAAAGTTTAATGAAGTATCTATAAATTAATAAAATTATATATTTGAGCAATACTGTGATTGTATATATTGATTATTGATAGCAGAAACCTTAGTATTCTTTGTTGAAAATAGTAATTTTTTTAATGAAAATAAGGGACTCCCAAAAATCAAACTTAATACATAAAACATCATCCTCATAAAAAAGATATAAATTACATCCCTATTTTCAAATACTACACTTTTCTTCCCTACAATACCCCTCTTCTCCATTGCAGCAATGTTGATTATCCATATATGGATGTTATTATCACATTCATAATTAAAATTTACACCCCATTAATTATCAATCTTTAAAACGCAATAACTTCTTGTAGAAACGACGGATTAACAAACCGTTTTCACCATTAAATCACAAATTTTATTATCTTTCTAATCAGTGGCATTGTGCATATGTAAAAACAAAAGCAAGACAATTGTCTGCAAATATATGAAATAATTGCACCTTTACTGCAAATATGATTTTTTGGTATCAACAATGGATCTCATTTTAAATATCATAAATTTTTTGGTGAAAATAGTATGATGATCCGATGTTTCTACAGAAAGTTATACGCGTTTGAAATGTTAAAAACGTAAAGAGTATTTGGGTCTTTGTGCGCGCGTGAATTTGAAAATAGGGACCAGAAACTTATTAAAAAAAATGGAGGGATGTTTTGTGTATTTTCAAACCTTACCAGGGATGTATGCCAAACACACCCTTTTTTTATTGCTTGGGGTACTTCTTTTCCCCATAAAGATATTGAATAGAAAGAACTATTTTTAGCGCTATTGTAATTTTGAAAATGAAAATGTAAGTTTTTATCAAAGGTAAGTAAATACATTCGAAACATATAAAATGCAGTGAATCCTACTGTTAATGAAACGATCATTGCTAAAATTGGTGATACAACCAACTATCAAATATCTGGAAAAAGTAAGAAAAATGTAAAATAAGAATATTTAAGGTTTCATATCTTTTTTTATTGTTTTCTTCAAAAGCAATAAAAATTGGTGAATCAGAAACAATTATAAGAAAAAAAACGAAAATTTGTGTTTTTTATGAAAATTTTTTTTGAGAAACATAAATTAAAATGTAACAAAATAACGTCTTTTGTTTTAGTTCATTATAGTATGTATAATATTGTGAAGATGTAAAAGGCCATGCTATGGATTTAATGCTAGCAAGATCAGTTCATAAAATGGACTGGAGTAGAGACCTATTTGTATTTTGGAAGAAAGCTGAAGTTGAAATGTCAACCAATTACCTGTTTAGATTAGCTAAAAGGTGTAACGACCCGGAATTTTGAACGAATTAAATTGAGAATATTTAATTTATTTTAAATATTTGAACGATGATTTAATTTGAATCCCGAATATAACTTTGAAATTTGCGATTAAACTTTGAAATTTAATCGATTGAATGCTGAATAAAAATTTGAATCTACGATTTTAAGTCGAAGAAAAATATTTCGAAAGCTTTTAAAATTCGTATTGATAATACCGAAGCTAATCGAACTGTCAGGATTGAATTTGAAACTGTTCTGTTCAGTTTTGAATTTAATTGTTCGAATCGATATTTAAAATAGTCAATTTTCAGACTGTCTCGGAATTCAACGAAACCAGTGCCGTTGGGTCCGTAATATCGAATTATTACCGGATTTCAAATTTCGTATTTATCGGAGCGGTTATGTGACCGTACGGCGAGCAAACGCATTGGAAACAAATAAAATTCAATTTAAATTTAATATTTAAATTTGTCACGTATCAGCCACGTTCATTCCTTTAACCACGCCAAATATCACGGAACGAGTCGTGCAACCCATGTTCGCCTGTCTTCCCCCTCTCTTTTTAATATTCACTTCCTCGTCTCTTTTTCATTTACAAATCGAACGAGATAAAAATGGCGACTAAAATTTTCGTTCGAGTTCAAAATCGTTGGAAGGCCGAAACCAATATTTTCTCGAAACAAAGCCTCGCCTCAAATTTACCTCACTTCCAGTTCAACTCGACCGCAGATCCTCTGAGCCAAATAAATTCTCGAATTAATCCTAATAATACATGCTCGAGCGTAAATCAAAGTCGACTTCGACTTCGACGTAATGAAGATCGCGAGTTCAGTTCGAAGGGGATCGCGATTTAATCGCGACTGAGCGGAGGGCTTCGCGGCGAGGCAAGCGGCGGCAGCAGTTCGATCGCGACTTCGTGGGCGAGGGCGACACACGTGAGCTCGCGCACGCGATTTGGTGGCGGTGGGGCAATGATTGAAGGCGGCGGCGACTTCGACTTCAAATTGGGGATTCTCGAGCTCAGACTCGAGCACGCGAAGGGAAGTCTCGCAGTGGTGGGGTGCCTGGGGAGATTCGTGACTGCGAGGCAGGAGCTCGATGTTAGAACGCGACTTTTGTTCGCGAGGCAGTGTGGACGAGGCGGTCGAAGTCTGGCGAATCGCATGGAGGCGGCGCGACGAAGTGCGGTTAAAAAGTCGAGAAAACAAAACTGAAATGGAAACGGGTTGCAAAATTTAAAGCTAAGGTGAGATTTTCTCACTCGAAGGAAAATTTAATTTTACAGTTATTGATTGATTTGATTGACTGTTTGAATGTGATATTAGATATTTTAGGATATATCTATATATAGCAGTATATACATATTGGCATATGTATATATTGGATTGATGATTTCCCGCCTCGTATAGCGGATGAGACCCTATTGCGCCGTTAGTAAGCGGATTTATAAAAACCTATATACCGCGATAATTCCGTACTGGAGCGGAATTGGTATTGTGCTGACGTCTTTGGATGCAGGGAACAGGTTGGAGGGATCCAACTGGACCCCTCACATTGATTGAATTTATTTCTTCTGTGATGTGATAATCTGTAAATGATTATTGATGTATTGACTTGATGTCTGGAAATTGTTGAAAGCTAAAATTTAGCTGAATGGATGTTTTGACATCATTGGATTCCAAAAATAAACGAAATTGAATTTTTGAAATCAAAGTAGAAATGTCTAAGTGAATCAATTTTTGAAATTGAATAAATTTTGAAGAAAGAAAATTTTAAAGTATAAAAAGTTAATTTTTATAACCTTATCGAATTTATTCCAGAATCAAGTGAAAATGTTAAATAAATGGATTTCGTAAAATAGTGATTATAAATTTGAAGAATCCATTTAAAAACAGGATATTGAATAATTTGAAAAGAATAAGGAATTTATTTTAGTAGTGAAAATAAATTTAGAAATCAATTTGTAATTGATTTGGAATTGAAGTAGAATTAGAAATAAAGTTGAAATTTGATTTTTGATTTAAAAGTGAATATTTGGAAAATGAATCCAATTGAAATAAGGAAATGTGAATTTAAAATAGAAACGATGTTAGAATGATTTATAAAGGAATAAACTTTACAGTTGTAAAGTTTTAAAAGAACGATTTTTGAAAATAAAGGAATTATAAGTTATTAACTTATAATATGGATTGTTGGTATAAAGTTTGAGGTACGAATCGAATTGTGAATAAAATGAGATTTATAAATTGAAGCTTTATAAATAGAAATAGAATTTATAAACGCGCTTATAAATTCGAAATAGATTGAATGTGATAAATTTAATATAGAAGATTATTTAAGAAAAGATATTCACGATTTTGAATAGCGAATTTTTATTGAAATAAAAATGTGTAGAAATGATTTAAAATGGGGTTAAGTGAATTTTATTCACGATTTTGGACAGTGAATATATTGTTAAGTAAAATGGATTCATTTTTGAAGATGTAGTAATATTTTAAAAATGAAGTTAAACATTTTAAAGGTATTTTAAAATGTATTATGAATCGAAAGCATAGATTTCAACACTTGTTGTTGAAATAGACGTTTTCGAGAAATTTAAGGAAATGGTGGACTATAACACTGTTGTTATAGTAAATGATTTCCGAAAGGAAATGTTTTTATCTAGTATTGGGATTTACATATCTATCTTAATTTCGAATCCCTATACTAGTGATTTTGAGTCGTCGTAATGTTTTACGTAACATTCGTTTTGACTCGAATTGATGTTGTTATAGAAAATAGATTTCCTTAAAGAATGAAATATATACTTAATTTGATTTTAAGTATATCGAGTATTTTCAAATGTTGAAAATAAAAGATTTGTGAAACACTTATTGTTAAATAAGTATGGAATGTTTTCCAAAATGAAGTGAAACGTTTTGAGAATTTATCTTTTTAAAGATAAATTGAAATTTAATATTTGAAAACGATTGAAAATCGTATATCAGTAGATATTTTGAAAGATATAAATTCACTATGGAATTTATAAAAGAAAGCGAAGTTGTTTAAAAATAAATGTTGATTTATTTTTGAAGTATGGAAATTTTATATCTAGTAAAGATATTTTTGAAGAATAAATAATTTGGGAAAATTATTTGGAATCTGATGATGTTGCGCATCTTTATTGATAGTTAAATAACCGACTATCAATAATTACCTGTAGATAGGTATTTGTTGTGAATTGGATGAATTTGAATGCCACACTTGTTTTTAAATAAACGCTCACTATTCGGGTTAACCGGGAAAGGACCATGGGGTCGTATAACCCATTCCGAATATGTGATACGTCGTTATGAATTGCATTCGAAGACCGGTGTTGAAGACCGGATATTTTTGAAAACGGAAGGATTACCGTCGAGTTACTCTACACCGACTAATCTTCGGTTTAGAGGTTTTATCACCCTTAGTGACGGGAAGTCCTGACGTGATTGAAAATTATCCGGATGTGCAAGGGCTTCGTGAGAAGTGCCTTCGGTTCTGTTCGGTCCCGGAACAGACTTGTATGGATTGTGTGTCTGACGTTACAATTTGAGATATAAAGCTGATTTCTTTCAAATACATTTCTGTTGGTGGCGGAGAATTTATTCTCTTAGCTTAACACCCTTCTCTGAGACGTACGAGCTCAAAGGTTATGTAGTTGAAATTTATCAGCGATATATCCCAATTTGGTAACGTGGCATACTGAGTGTTGCTGTGAAATGATCAGTGTTTGATCATTTGTGATATGATCATTTATTTGATCTTATATCTTTGTGATCATAGGTTGATCATTTTGTTTGACCCGAAGCAGGGCTTTTTGTAGAAAGCGTAGCTTTGTGGACGAGACTTCGTCGAGCCTCACACCCCGGAAATGGTCGAAACAGGACGAATGCAGCAAGGTTCTAGGGAGTAGCGCCCCTTAGTGTATGTCATTCCTTCTGGATAAAGGTGGTATCATGGTATGGAGCCCAGATACTTAACCTCTGTGGTTACTGCATTATTATTATCTATGTGGTTTGTTGCGAATCGGGGATCCTCGGGAAGATCGGTGACGATCGGGGGATGGCATACGCGTGTCAGTAGTTACCTATTTTTGCAGAGGTAACCCGGCCTTGTGTTGGCAGAGATCTAACCGTAATGTTAGGTTATTTCTCGGGTCGTCTATTCCAGGGACGTACCCATCGTGGATAGGAAGTTCCTTAGCCTGACCATTTGTTGGAAATCCAAAGAAACAATACGAGCCTTTACGATTTCAGTTGTATAACCTGTCTCCTCAGGAGGCAGCTATAGCAGGCATAATATAATGGTACCTATGCTGGCTAAGATTTATATTATACTTTCGAAATGTTTTCCACTATGCACTAATAATAATATCAAAAAGAATTTGATTTTTGCGTAGTAAGCATCTTTGACTATCATAAGAAGAAATCTCCTCCAAGTCTGCGTTTGCATTGTGTGTGTGGTGGGAGGTCTTATGGTAGTTTCATTTTCCAAAAGCATTGCGAATTGACATTAAAGTTTTCCTGTTGTTTATTTTAAAGAATAACTGTTTTTACGATCTCACACCAGTCACCATGACTGACTCGGAGTTTATTGTTCCCTTCTAAACTCTGGGTGCCCACCATTTTCCACACGGGCAGCTAGAGTTATATTATCAGGATATTCTGGATATTCTGGAGCTTTGGAGATAAGCTGGATGGCGAGGCGTAGTATTTGTATCTGATATGTGTATTCCGCTGTGTATTCTGTATGAGGACAAGTTATATAACTTTCCATTGATGTGATGTATTGTATTGAGTTGTATATTGACTCTGATTGATGTATGTATAAACTGATATAGTTCTTTGTTTTAAAAGACTATTGTTTATCTATTATATATTGTTCCGCTGCGATATGTGAGATTCTGATATTGTAATCTGTTTCTGTTGTTGTTCTGTTTCTTTTCTTCTTCTTCTCTTTTCTTCTATCTTTTCTTCTTTTTCTTCTTTCTAAAACCCTCACTTTTGAAGTTTTCGGCGTTCGATTTCTCGGCAGTCGATAAAGTGAGTATCGATGTCGAATTTTCGAAAGTCGAAAATTTCAGGATGTGACAAAGTGGTATCAGAGCATATGGTTAAGCGACAACCCTGCTCTGTTGGGTGTTACTCATTAGAGATAGAGTCAGTAGTACTCTAGAATGAGTTGAGTGTAATAATAGATATGAGCGCGTATTTGTTATTGAATATATAAAAAAATTGTTTTATATTGTGATGATTGATTTATTGAGTGGTATATGGATTCTGGTCAATACGAGTAATTAACGATCATTGATAGGGATCTCTAAACACTCGAATAGAACAATTTGGCACAGTATTGTTTTAAAATAGGGTGAATGAAATAATTTTGCCCAAAACTATTTTTGTATAGAAAAGAAATGTTTTTTTTTCTATGAATTACTATAGTATATGGTTGCATGGATGTTAGGAGGTAATAATAGTAAATTATCATCACTAAAATTAAATGAGAAATTGGAATTATAACTCCAAAGTTAAAATAAATTCACATACTAATGAAATTTAAGAATGTAAATTATAAATGTGAATTGTAAATTGAAACGGAATTCCAGAGAAGTATTTGGAAATGTTTTGAAAGAAATTTGAAATTTTTTGGAGATTTGGGAAGTTTAAATCTTTTTGATTTGAAAATGAATTTCAAAGGTTTTGAAAAGTATTTGGAGAGTTGAAAGCTCTAAACTCTTTTAGGTCGCTGGAAAATAATCCTGATGATGATGGCCACATCATTAGAATTCATTTTCGGGTTTCCAAAAGAGAAATTGCTACCAAAGGGTTTTAAATGGAGGTTGTTTTGAAATTTGGGTTTTGTTTTAGAAAATTCAAAGAATAGTTTGAATTGTTTTCAAAAATGATTTTTGAAATGCTGGTAAACTCTGGAATGCTATATGAGAATGTTTATGAAATATTATGAAGTCGATAACTTGTAAAGTTTAAGTTTAAATAAAAATCTAACTTAAAAGAAATGAATTCATATATGAATAGAATTTGTGAATATGAAATATTAATGTGATATATAGTTTGAAATAAAGTTCCAGAAAAATATTTGAAGATAAAATTCATAAAGGAATGGAATCAGTAATATGAATGTACAAATGACTTTATAAATCAAATTGTAAATAAGTCGAAGACTTATAAAGTATTTGAAATTCGATTGAAATGAGGATTCGAATTGAAAATGGATAAAATTACGAATGAATAAATGAATTGACAATAGCAAATGCAAGAAAATGAAATTTAATGTAAAAATTCATTTTGAATTGGTAAGTAAGACTGAATTGAATTTAGATCTGTGAACTATTAAACTAAAAATTTGTAAGTAAAGCTAATTGAATGAAGTGAATGAGATTAAAACTGAATGTTGAACTGCTTTTGAAATTGGTAGTTAATGAAATTCAAACAAAATGTTGAAACCGAAATTGAATAAAGGGAATTGGATTTGTGATGAATTAGTAACTGAAACTAATCTAAAATAGTTGAGAATTGAATTTGAAATGTAAAATTGAATGGATGTAACTCCAATAGTGAATTAGAGAAATGTATATGCAGTTTACATTGAAAACTTTGTAATAGAATTAACAAAATAGTTTGAATATATGTAACTAGATATTATGGCTAGTAGGATATACAGGTGTAAATGAATTGGATTTGATTTCAAAGATGAATTTAAATTGCTCGAAAAAGGTATGTATTTAAATTTGAATATGAGATTTGATGATTTCTCTCTAGCCGTTTGGCTTTTTCTTTTTCTTTTTGAAATCTGAGAGTCCGTAGGGACGTTTTGTAGTCGTACCGTATTAGCCGCGCAAAGGAGACGCTGGCGAAATTTTTCGGAAATTTAAGGTGTTAGAAAATTTTTGAGAAAATTTTGAAAGTTTAAGTTTGAATTTAAACTCGAATTTGAATTTAGAAGTTAAACAATGTTGTTTGGAGCTTAGAATTCAAGTTGGAAAATTTAGTTGAATGATAACGAATCTTTAGTAAGAAGATTTGTTTTGGAAAATCGATAAAACTATTAGATTGTGAAAAAGAGTAGACGAGTTAAGGACCATTTTTTCTTAACTTGTAATTTCGAGGACGAAATTCTTTTAAGGGGGGAAGTCTGTAACGACCCGGAATTTTGAACGAATTAAATTGAGAATATTTAATTTATTTTAAATATTTGAACGATGATTTAATTTGAATCCCGAATATAACTTTGAAATTTGCGATTAAACTTTGAAATTTAATCGATTGAATGCTGAATAAAAATTTGAATCTACGATTTTAAGTCGAAGAAAAATATTTCGAAAGCTTTTAAAATTCGTATTGATAATACCGAAGCTAATCGAACTGTCAGGATTGAATTTGAAACTGTTCTGTTCAGTTTTGAATTTAATTGTTCGAATCGATATTTAAAATAGTCAATTTTCAGACTGTCTCGGAATTCAACGAAACCAGTGCCGTTGGGTCCGTAATATCGAATTATTACCGGATTTCAAATTTCGTATTTATCGGAGCGGTTATGTGACCGTACGGCGAGCAAACGCATTGGAAACAAATCAAATTCAATTTAAATTTAATATTTAAATTTGTCACGTATCAGCCACGTTCATTCCTTTAACCACGCCAAATATCACGGAACGAGTCGTGCAACCCATGTTCGCCTGTCTTCCCCCTCTCTTTTTAATATTCACTTCCTCGTCTCTTTTTCATTTACAAATCGAACGAGATAAAAATGGCGACTAAAATTTTCGTTCGAGTTCAAAATCGTTGGAAGGCCGAAACCAATATTTTCTCGAAACAAAGCCTCGCCTCAAATTTACCTCACTTCCAGTTCAACTCGACCGCAGATCCTCTGAGCCAAATAAATTCTCGAATTAATCCTAATAATACATGCTCGAGCGTAAATCAAAGTCGACTTCGACTTCGACGTAATGAAGATCGCGAGTTCAGTTCGAAGGGGATCGCGATTTAATCGCGACTGAGCGGAGGGCTTCGCGGCGAGGCAAGCGGCGGCAGCAGTTCGATCGCGACTTCGTGGGCGAGGGCGACACACGTGAGCTCGCGCACGCGATTTGGTGGCGGTGGGGCAATGATTGAAGGCGGCGGCGACTTCGACTTCAAATTGGGGATTCTCGAGCTCAGACTCGAGCACGCGAAGGGAAGTCTCGCAGTGGTGGGGTGCCTGGGGAGATTCGTGACTGCGAGGCAGGAGCTCGATGTTAGAACGCGACTTTTGTTCGCGAGGCAGTGTGGACGAGGCGGTCGAAGTCTGGCGAATCGCATGGAGGCGGCGCGACGAAGTGCAGTTAAAAAGTCGAGAAAACAAAACTGAAATGGAAACGGGTTGCAAAATTTAAAGCTAAGGTGAGATTTTCTCACTCGAAGGAAAATTTAATTTTACAGTTATTGATTGATTTGATTGACTGTTTGAATGTGATATTAGATATTTTAGGATATATCTATATATAGCAGTATATACATATTGGCATATGTATATATTGGATTGATGATTTCCCGCCTCGTATAGCGGATGAGACCCTATTGCGCCGTTAGTAAGCGGATTTATAAAAACCTATATACTGCGATAATTCCGTACTGGAGCGGAATTGGTATTGTGCTGACGTCTTTGGATGCAGGGAACAGGTTGGAGGGATCCAACTGGACCCCTCACATTGATTGAATTTATTTCTTCTGTGATGTGATAATCTGTAAATGATTATTGATGTATTGACTTGATGTCTGGAAATTGTTGAAAGCTAAAATTTAGCTGAATGGATGTTTTGACATCATTGGATTCCAAAAATAAACGAAATTGAATTTTTGAAATCAAAGTAGAAATGTCTAAGTGAATCAATTTTTGAAATTGAATAAATTTTGAAGAAAGAAAATTTTAAAGTATAAAAAGTTAATTTTTATAACCTTATCGAATTTATTCCAGAATCAAGTGAAAATGTTAAATAAATGGATTTCGTAAAATAGTGATTATAAATTTGAAGAATCCATTTAAAAACAGGATATTGAATAATTTGAAAAGAATAAGGAATTTATTTTAGTAGTGAAAATAAATTTAGAAATCAATTTGTAATTGATTTGGAATTGAAGTAGAATTAGAAATAAAGTTGAAATTTGATTTTTGATTTAAAAGTGAATATTTGGAAAATGAATCCAATTGAAATAAGGAAATGTGAATTTAAAATAGAAACGATGTTAGAATGATTTATAAAGGAATAAACTTTACAGTTGTAAAGTTTTAAAAGAACGATTTTTGAAAATAAAGGAATTATAAGTTATTAACTTATAATATGGATTGTTGGTATAAAGTTTGAGGTACGAATCGAATTGTGAATAAAATGAGATTTATAAATTGAAGCTTTATAAATAGAAATAGAATTTATAAACGCGCTTATAAATTCGAAATAGATTGAATGTGATAAATTTAATATAGAAGATTATTTAAGAAAAGATATTCACGATTTTGAATAGCGAATTTTTATTGAAATAAAAATGTGTAGAAATGATTTAAAATGGGGTTAAGTGAATTTTATTCACGATTTTGGACAGTGAATATATTGTTAAGTAAAATGGATTCATTTTTGAAGATGTAGTAATATTTTAAAAATGAAGTTAAACATTTTAAAGGTATTTTAAAATGTATTATGAATCGAAAGCATAGATTTCAACACTTGTTGTTGAAATAGACGTTTTCGAGAAATTTAAGGAAATGGTGGACTATAACACTGTTGTTATAGTAAATGATTTCCGAAAGGAAATGTTTTTATCTAGTATTGGGATTTACATATCTATCTTAATTTCGAATCCCTATACTAGTGATTTTGAGTCGTCGTAACGATGTTTTACGTAACATTCGTTTTGACTCGAATTGATGTTGTTATAGAAAATAGATTTCCTTAAAGAATGAAATATATACTTAATTTGATTTTAAGTATATCGAGTATTTTCAAATGTTGAAAATAAAAGATTTGTGAAACACTTATTGTTAAATAAGTATGGAATGTTTTCCAAAATGAAGTGAAACGTTTTGAGAATTTATCTTTTTAAAGATAAATTGAAATTTAATATTTGAAAACGATTGAAAATCGTATATCAGTAGATATTTTGAAAGATATAAATTCACTATGGAATTTATAAAAGAAAGCGAAGTTGTTTAAAAATAAATGTTGATTTATTTTTGAAGTATGGAAATTTTATATCTAGTAAAGATATTTTTGAAGAATAAATAATTTGGGAAAATTATTTGGAATCTGATGATGTTGCGCATCTTTATTGATAGTTAAATAACCGACTATCAATAATTACCTGTAGATAGGTATTTGTTGTGAATTGGATGAATTTGAATGCCACACTTGTTTTTAAATAAACGCTCACTATTCGGGTTAACCGGGAAAGGACCATGGGGTCGTATAACCCATTCCGAATATGTGATACGTCGTTATGAATTGCATTCGAAGACCGGTGTTGAAGACCGGATATTTTTGAAAACGGAAGGATTACCGTCGAGTTACTCTACACCGACTGATCTTCGGTTTAGAGGTTTTATCACCCTTAGTGACGGGAAGTCCTGACGTGATTGAAAATTATCCGGATGTGCAAGGGCTTCGTGAGAAGTGCCTTCGGTTCTGTTCGGTCCCGGAACAGACTTGTATGGATTGTGTGTCTGACGTTACAATTTGAGATATAAAGCTGATTTCTTTCAAATACATTTCTGTTGGTGGCGGAGAATTTATTCTCTTAGCTTAACACCCTTCTCTGAGACGTACGAGCTCAGAGGTTATGTAGTTGAAATTTATCAGCGATATATCCCAATTTGGTAACGTGGCATACTGAGTGTTGCTGTGAAATGATCAGTGTTTGATCATTTGTGATATGATCATTTATTTGATCTTATATCTTTGTGATCATAGGTTGATCATTTTGTTTGACCCAAAGCAGGGCTTTTTGTAGAAAGCGTAGCTTTGTGGACGAGACTTCGTCGAGCCTCACACCCCGGAAATGGTCGAAACAGGACGAATGCAGCAAGGTTCTAGGGAGTAGCGCCCCTTAGTGTATGTCATTCCTTCTGGATAAAGGTGGTATCATGGTATGGAGCCCAGATACTTAACCTCTGTGGTTACTGCATTATTATTATCTATGTGGTTTGTTGCGAATCGGGGATCCTCGGGAAGATCGGTGACGATCGGGGGATGGCATACGCGTGTCAGTAGTTACCTATTTTTGCAGAGGTAACCCGGCCTTGTGTTGGCAGAGATCTAACCGTAATGTTAGGTTATTTCTCGGGTCGTCTATTCCAGGGACGTACCCATCGTGGATAGGAAGTTCCTTAGCCTGACCATTTGTTGGAAATCCAAAGAAACAATACGAGCCTTTACGATTTCAGTTGTATAACCTGTCTCCTCAGGAGGCAGCTATAGCAGGCATAATATAATGGTACCTATGCTGGCTAAGATTTATATTATACTTTCGAAATGTTTTCCACTATGCACTAATAATAATATCAAAAAGAATTTGATTTTTGCGTAGTAAGCATCTTTGACTATCATAAGAAGAAATCTCCTCCAAGTCTGCGTTTGCATTGTGTGTGTGGTGGGAGGTCTTATGGTAGTTTCATTTTCCAAAAGCATTGCGAATTGACATTAAAGTTTTCCTGTTGTTTATTTTAAAGAATAACTGTTTTTACGATCTCACACCAGTCACCATGACTGACTCGGAGTTTATTATTCCCTTCTAAACTCTGGGTGCCCACCATTTTCCACACGGGCAGCTAGAGTTATATTATCAGGATATTCTGGATATTCTGGAGCTTTGGAGATAAGCTGGATGGCGAGGCGTAGTATTTGTATCTGATATGTGTATTCCGCTGTGTATTCTGTATGAGGACAAGTTATATAACTTTCCATTGATGTGATGTATTGTATTGAGTTGTATATTGACTCTGATTGATGTATGTATAAACTGATATAGTTCTTTGTTTTAAAAGACTATTGTTTATCTATTATATATTGTTCCGCTGCGATATGTGAGATTCTGATATTGTAATCTGTTTCTGTTGTTGTTCTGTTTCTTTTCTTCTTCTTCTCTTTTCTTCTATCTTTTCTTCTTTTTCTTCTTTCTAAAACCCTCACTTTTGAAGTTTTCGGCGTTCGATTTCTCGGCAGTCGATAAAGTGAGTATCGATGTCGAATTTTCGAAAGTCGAAAATTTCAGGATGTGACAAAAGGTAAGTACCTTAATTATCTATTATGTTTATTGTGAATTAAAAAGTAAGTTTACCAATAGTGTTTTATTAATACAGGATATGGAAAAATAATGAACTTTATTGTTTAGTCAATGGGCCAAATACTTACGTATATCGGATGGTTTTAAATGTGGGTTCAACGATGATATACCAAATAATTAAGGCTACGGTTTCAACTTCAGCATTCTTCCAAATTACAAATAGGCCTCTACTCCAGTCCATTTTATGAACTGTTCTTGCTAGCATTAAATCCATAGCATGGCCTTCTACATCATCACAATGCTTATATACATATTGTAATGAACTATTTAAAACAAAAGACGTTAAATTTGTTATCTATCAATAATCAATATATATAATCACAGTATTGCTCGAATGTATAATTTTATTAATTTATAGATAATTCATTAAACTTTTTGATCTAAAGGTTCATATATATATATATATATATATAAATATAATATATATATATATAAATATATAATATATATGTATGTATGTATGTATGTATGCACATATATGTGTATGTATGTTTCTTAATTATTAACAACATAACCTTGAAGAACTTTGCTTTTTTTATTTATCGTCTACATATACTTTAATGTACGAATGGTCTATTTATTTAATTATCAAACTAACCTAAAATTTCTATTTGATGCCAAACCAATCTAATTATTCATTATCCGTACGTACCTCAATGTAATGATGAAGTCTAGTAACTGTATGATTATTTTTATATGGGGTCTAAAGTTTTTATGTGATGCCTAATTGGACCAGTGGTATGTATCAAAAAGGTTGAATCGTGTGTTCTCCTAAAATTATTCTTTTTCCTCCTTAGCAATAAGACAAATTGATGTAATGAAAAATAATAATCATAAAGGCATTCTATTATACTTGTTTTTGAAATTGTTATGTAGTAGTAAAATAAGCTACAATTAAGTCCATATTTAAAAAAAATGCATCTTTATCATTGATCTTCTGGAATGCTTTTACATATACATACATACACACACAAATATGCACGCATCCATGCGCACACGCGCGCGCGCACACACACACATACATACATACACACACACATACATACACATGCATGCATACATACACATGCATGCATACATACATGCATACTATATATATATATATATATATATATGAAATACACTTAACTACGTATATACATACACACATACAAAAATTTATATATAATAATTACTAGGTTATTCCTAAAGATTATTTAGTTGCATTTTTGGTTAATAGTCGAGAAGTGCATTATTGATTCGGGATCATTTAGGAATCTTCATTCTCCAACTGATGATATTGGTAACTATCTTTCCAAATTTTAGCGGCAATTGTGTATAGGTTTAATAAATGATCATACACTGTTGTGGCAAGGTTAATTGCTCCAATTTAAAACATGTGAATTTTTTGAAAATAAAATTAGAGTTGAATTCATTGTCACTAATATATTATTAGAAATAATAAAGTTACAATATTAGTTGTAGTTACGTCCATTTTTTTTTAATTTTGATTTACTTTAATGCTAAAAAAATTATTTTTTTGTAAATGGTTTATAAATTTGAATGAGGGAAGATGGAACCAATGCTAATTTTGTAAAATGAATGGGTATGTAAATTAATTTTTGGTGTGTACAATTTTTTTATTGTTTTTGCGGTATGCTAAGAAATTGGTGTGTGAATAGAATCACCCTTCTAACTTTAGGCAATTTATGGAATAACGGTATTAATTATGATACTCTATTTAGGCTTGTGTTTTATTTTAGTTAATGGATGGCATGAATACGTGATCATCATCGCACTAGTGATATTATTATTTTCTACCTTTATCATACAATTTTCTCAAATTGATTATACCAGTGATATTTCATGATCTTTTAAATATCTCTTAGAAGTTCCACTCAATCCCTGTGCTTTATGTTAATAAAAAATTGTTTTTATAAGTATGTTGTGTCACACTAAGTATGTCGCAATTATGATTTCACGTAAATATAACTCTTTTTTTTGTCATACTATGTATCCTAATGTTAAATTCAGATAACTAATATAAAGTTCAAATTCTTAAAATCTTATCGGATTACTGGTTAAAAAACAAAGTACATTGTAAGCAATAAAATTAAGTAATAATTAGGAATTTAAAGGTGTTCAAGTAAAAATTGATATCTAACCATGCAATTATATTGTATACATTTCTTATCTACTACGCATTATCTTTGTATTAATTTCCCATTTTTATTTTAAAATATGTCTAACATATGTTATGTTTGTTTGCATGTTTTATTGTGTGTGAAATAAGAATTAACACTAGTAATAAGAAGTGCATAATAGGCTATATTTCAGATATCATATTATAAAAACAAGATAAAATACATACTATGGAGATTTCCACCACAAGATTGATCTTTGAGTGAGGCCTCAACTAAGACCAATTTAAAGAAATTGATTACTTTCTCTTTGGTTATGTTTAAAGAAAACTCTTTTATGTGTTTTTCTGTTGAAAAAAATTTAAGTTAATGAAGATCAAAACATGTATTTGAAATTATTTCGTTGTTAATTATACTATAGATACTATAGTTCTTTTTCAACATACTTTATAGCTAGTTGTGCAACCCTGGATCTTGATCCCATTGCTTGTACTACCACTGGATGTTTATCAACAGAATCAAACTCTTCCTCCAAACTTCTACACTCCCTTTTAGATTTTGCTTCATCCATTTTTGTCTGAAATTGTTTTATTTTCTCATAAAAAAAAATTTCTAAGGTCTTTGCGGTATACCTTCCCTTTTTCTGTGGCACCAATTAAAAATACATAGGGGACCTATAATCAAATAAATGATGAAACCGTAAGTTAATAAACAATATAATTTCTTGAAAACCACTTAAGGGACCAACCTATAATTATTCCTACTATGTGTGGAAGAAAGAGGGATATTTCTTAAGTCCATTAAACTCTTTTGTTTATCACGTTTCTTTATTTTTTTTCATTTTTTTGTATTTTTACATATTTGGACTATTATTTTTCATTACACCAATATAGTTTCATATTATGATTTCTATTTATGGTAAGCCACCTCCAGTAGAGTAAGGATGTTAGAAAGTATATTGTGTTTCAGTTTCTTTTTTGTAAACCACGTTGGAAAGGGAATGTGATAGCTTTTTCGATGTTTTGGAGGGAGATGCTTTATGGTCGTTTGAAAACTGTTCTATACTATGTTGCTTTAACTAGATATATTTCAAAAGATTTTCGAAAGATATTTTAACATAATAGTTAATTCCTATTTTTATGTAGTTAGCAATGTTATAATTAGTATAAGCGAACTGTATTGATATGATTAAATCAAGCTTTGGTATTTTGCAATACTAATTAGTCCAAATAATATTTTATGTTAATTTATTATTAATAATTAATTAAAACTAACTAATATTTAAGGAAATATTAATTGGTTTTTAATGACACTTAATGATAAGAAAATCACAAATAGCTTACATATATAATTGTTGTGGAAAAATCCCTCAAGATCGCCCTAGGAACAAAATCTGGAAAAACAAATAGAACCGAATTGACGGTGAGGCAAAATAAACAACTGATAGTCACTAGCTAAAAGCAATCATTGATCAAGCAATAAAAGAAAATAATACACGATGTTTATAGTGGTTCCACTACCGTGAGGTAGTATACATCCACTTGGGGAGAGAAGATTTTATTACTTTCTAAGAGAAGAAAATTTTACAAGATTGATAATGGAGAAGAAGAATAAGAAATACAACTAAGAAAGATAATTCTACTCATGATAATCTCTGCGTTTATATAGAGATTGTTACTTAGGATTGAAGTAATTGATTTATGGTCAAAAATCAATACCTCATTAATTCTCCTATTCATAAAGGAAACATTTATCCATTTGATTTTCCAATTTCCTCCAATTTATAAGATTCCTTCTTTAATCAACTATTAGGGAATTAATTGATTACCTCAGTTTCCTAAAATAATTATTCTTCTTATGTATGTGATTTATTACTCTCATTAATGCTATAAAAGTGGCAATATATATATTTGAGTAATTATCTCAAATATCTTTCAAATCTTCTACAGTTGGAAATATTATATCACTGAAATCAACAATATCTTCCAAATCTTCTGCAATTGTAAATATTATATCACCAAATGTTACAATAATTTGTCTTAAACTATTCAAGTGAATAAAACATGATTAACAAAAGCTAATTGATATATTGAAAATAAACAAACGCTATGATTAGTTTAAACAATTTAATGGGGTGAGGCAATATTTTTTTAATAAGGTTATTTGAATTAAATTTACGGATAAATTTAAGGAAGCTAATATTTTGGGAAATATAAATATTCTTTTAAGCTAATTAATATTTGGGATATCATGTATAATTTGTCTTTAAATATTTAAGCAAGCATGAATTTGGTTCTACCCCTTATTTTCAAGTTCTATACACCACTACTTTTACTTTTGGCAAAAAAAATATTTTCATTTCTTTTCAAAAAATAAATTAGAACTTAATAATAAGTTTCCATGACTAACTCAATTTTTCTAAGTTTTGAAAAATTGAAAATATTTCATTTATCTTTGCAATTATTTGCAGTCTTTAACTACATGTATTTGTACTTTTTACTGTAAATATTTGCAGATTTTAATACAAATATTTGCACTCTAAATTACAAATATTTTCAATTTAAATTGCAAATATTTTCTCTTTTTGGCAGAAAGTAAAAATAAGGGCATTTCTTAAAACTTGTTTTTAAGGGGTGGTCGATGTGTATTTTGAACTTAAAAGGTTGTTTTACAAAATTCACCGAAGTAAGCATAACATGTCAAAGAAAACTACTTAACTTTAGTTATAAATTAAAATTATGACTAACTTAAAAAATTAAAGGAGGCTCCAACTATTAATCGTCACCTAATTTAAAACTATTTGAATTTACCAACAGACATTAAATAATATTTAAGAAAATATAAGCAATTCTTTTTGTATAGATCAACTAAAAATAAGAAACTATAAACAGGTTCTATGTATAACATATCTTTGGATATTTATGTTAATATAGCACAATAATGAAAGCCAATTAGGTTTTAGGAATCTAACTAATATTATAATAAATTAGAATTATTCTAAAAGCTGGTTATCAATTTCTGGATCAACAGAGGTATCATTAAATATTTTTCATTTAGCATTGGCTAATGGAATTTTCAAAGGGACTAAGGTTAATGAAAAATAAGAATTTCTGAATGGAAAATGATTGTTAGGGGTAGGATCGCCATTTGTAAAACCTATTCAAAATGAGCAAATAGCAGATTATGTTTTCTGATTCTTCCTTACTTACAACTAGTGTGTAACCCGTGCGTTGTACATGGTAACATTGTTAAAAATAATATTTATATTTTAATTATTGCTAAAAACAAAATTTATTATGTAATATATATGATAAATTTAGCGATATGGATAAATTAAGAATTAAAATGACATGCGACGCTCAGGTGTAAGGTGGAGGGTTCAATCCTTGCAAAAATATATCTATGTGGAATGTAATGGCCTACACACACACACACACACATATATATATATACATATAAATAATTAAAATTGTTACTATTATATATATGTAAATAGTTGATGTTATGTGATATGCATATTTTTAATATGAATAAAAAAGTTACTTTACCGCTTCTGTAATATAAATGTTTAATATATATATTCAATTGTTTTTAAAGATTTATAAATGAATTTAATGATATTACAAATTGAATTCATTTAAATAATTTATGTGTTGAACGTAAAAATGTAGGAGTAAAATGAGAAGAGCTTTGTACATAATTATAGATGAGAAGAATAACTTATGGTTAACTTTTGTACATTTGGACCTTTATCCATTATTTGAAATTTCAATTATTAAACATAACCATGGATTTTATATTGTAAGAGTGTCATATTTACAACTTTGATAATTAAAAAATAATAGTCAGTAGTCCAATTACTTTCAAGGACATAATTTCATAGGTTTTTAGGCCCTAGAAACTAATTATTTTACGTTTTGTCCTTGAAAGTAATTATTTCAGTTGTGTGTCCTAGAAACTAATTTCACTTGCTAAAGAGGCCCTAGTGTCTAATTTCCACAAATAATATTCTATAACGTTTAGTTGAGTTATGGGTTGGATAAGGTTTAATATCATGTTGAAAATGAGAATTTTATATAACTTAATTTTTGTTGGTGCAATCCATGCGTTTAACATTGCAACGTTGTAAAATATAATTATCCTTTAGAGGTTGTTAAAAACGGAAAAAAAATAAGCAATGGAAGATATGATAATGTTCCCGGGATAAATGAATTATAAATCAAAATAAATTATTATTATTATTATTATTATTATTAATGCATACATTTTATATTATGTAATTTATATATATTTAAATTTGAATAAAAAGATATTTTATCATTTTTTTTATCATATATATGAGTACTATATACATATTTAAATTATTTTATTTTTGAATTTATTAGATGAACTGATAAATATTAATTAATTGAATTTATTTAAATAGTTTAGATTTAAGATTACATAATTAGTTAAATATATTGGCTTTAATATAAAATATTAGGGGAGAATTGAGAAAATTTGTTAAGTAATTGTAGAAATTTTAAAATATAGATATTTGAAGTTGAAAATAGAATTTTTCAATGCATTTCACTATAACTTCATCGAGTTAAACGAATTATGAAATAGATTTGTTATTATTGTTAATGTATATAATTATGTTATATGGTTTATATTTTTTTTGTCTCTAAATGAGAAATAAATTTTATAAATTTGTTGATCCGACTATGGTGTACGTATTGAAATTGTCATCTTTTTGAGATTTGTTTAATATATTAAACATAATTAATTGAGTTTATCAAATGGTATAAATTTTGAATTATGTAATTAATTTAAATTTATGGGTTTAAATGTAAAATATTAGAAGAGAATTGAGAAAAGACTTGTAGATAATTGCAAATTTGTTGAAAAGTAGGTATTTGAAGGTAAAATGGTATAATAAATTTAGTAGAATAATTATAAAGTAATAAATTATATAAATTTGAAAATAAAATATCTGGAAAGGATCAAGGATAGTGGAGAAAATTCCTAAAATTCTTCTGTTTTGCTATTATTTAATAGATTACCGTGCTGTATTTTCAAAGTCCAAAACTGAACCCTAGTTCCTCCATTTCTGCTCATGTTATATATTTAGAAAAAAATGGAGAAACCTCCATCTAGTCTTAACATTCATTTCGATATCAATCCCAGTCTTCATCTAACCCTCAATGTCAACTTTTATGAACTAAAAATGAAGTTATATGTGTTGATTTTATCAACAAAAAATGCATATTATCTTAAGTTTTGAAATATTGCAAAACAAGCCATGAGGGTGGTTATATAATTTCAAAATCAAGTAAAGATATTTTTGTAATTTCAAAGATGATAAGTATCAATATTATGATTTTATTTAGTTTGGAACAGATGTAAATGGAGTAGGTAGTCAACACCGAGCGACGATGCGGAGGAGGTCGCTAGTGGAGCTAACTTCATCATTCCAATAGTTTGCATCACAAAATCCCTCCAAGACAACAAGATATTTTTGTTAAAATGCAAGCACCAATCAATTGACCCTTAAGGTACCCCAAAAGATGATGAAGAGCATTCTAATATTCGTTGTTAAGGTTGTAAGTGTACCTACTCAAAAGACTCACAGCGTAAGCTAGTCGGATTTGGTATAATTCACAAGTAACACTGCACTTTCAATAACTTTGGCATATTCATCTTGTGACACACTTAGTCTTTTGTTTGTTCTAAGATGCACACTAGGATCATACGGAGATCAAACATGAGTTGCATTAAAATAACTAAACCTTTTTAAAATTTTCTTTATGTAGTGAGACTGATTTAGTGAGAAACCAGTTGCGGTTTTTCTCATTTTAATTGCTATTATCACATCAGCCTCTCCTAAATCTTTCATCTGGAATTGGGAGGACAAGAAGTTTTGTGCATCATTTACTATAACTATATTTATATTTATTTCAAATATCATCATGTCATCAATATAAAGGCAAATAATCATACAATAAGGACCAAACAACTTTAAATATACCCAGGAATCAGGGGAATTTTTATAACCAGTGTTTACTAGGGTCCTATCAAAAGTTTCATATCATTGTTTAGGAGCCTGTTTTAGGTCATAAAGAGACCTTCTTAATTTGCAAACCTTATTCTTTTGATCAGATATAAATTTATTCTAATTCAACACTAAGAAAAGCAATTTTCACATCCATTTGGTATGCTACTAGATAATAAATATCAGCCAAGGCAACAAAAGTTCTACCGGTACGTAAATTGATGACAGAGGAGTAAGTGTCAAAATTATCAATGTCTTTCTTTTGAGTGAAACCAACGGCTATTAATCGTGGCTAGAATTTATCTACAGAACCATCAGTTTTTAATTTCTTTCTAAACATTCACTTAGGGAAAATTCTATTTCAACCCGAGTATTTACTTAGTAGCCCCCCAAAATTTAAAAAAGTCTGTAAATCCAAAAAATAATTTAGTAGCCCCTACCATTTCCTGAACTACCCTTCCCATCACGCGAAACGTAAAAAATTAAATTTTTTCTTCACTGATTTAGAAACTTAGTAGTGCAAATTTGAAATTTTTTCTTAGTAAAGTCTATAAACCCAAAAAATAACTTAGTAGGGAAAAATTGAATTTTTTCTTCACTGATTTAGAAACCCAATTCATATTTTTTTCAAAACTACAATTAAAAAAGTCTATATACCCCAAAAATAACTTAGTAGTGAAAAATTGAATTTTTCCTTCATTGATTTAGAAACTGGGGTTTTGAAGAAGCGGGGATTTAGACAGTAATAAATTGACGTAAGAAGATAATGGAATTGAGAAGAAAGAAAGTACGCAGCTTTTTAAGGTTATTTTAGTCTTTCAAATTTTATTTATTTAATTGGGGCTACTAAGTAATTATTTGTGTTGAAATAGAATTTTCCTTCACTTAGTCCTAATTGGATTTCCTTGGGTGGTCAAATAAGTCCCAGGTGTGGTTATTACAGAATCAATTTCACTTTGAACGGCCTATTTCTAAGAATTACAATCCTTGGAGTTAATTGCATATTCGTATGTTTTAGGATCTTCCTCAACAAGAAGTACAATAATAATTGTCTCATTGATCCTTTCAAAATCGGTATTTCTATCAAAAAGGTAGTAATGAAGTTTGGTCTAAATTTATGTTTCTGTACGTTGCCTTTTACATCTAAGTTCATTATTAGATTCGTTGTCAACAAGTGGTAAAGTGGGCGAAGATAATGATACATCAATGATAATTTATGAAAGAGCCAAAAGAGCTCTCATTATTATAGTTCTTTAAAGAAAAGACATTTCCAAAGAATACAACTTCTCTAGCCTTACAAATAGTTCGATTATTTAAAGACATGAATGTATATGCAACATTATTAGAAGCATAGTCAATGAATACACAAGCAAATGTTTTAGGTCATATATTAGTTTTTCTAAAGTCATTTAAATCCGGCTTAGCTAGGCACCTCCACACTTTCAAAAAAAAGTTAGTTTTAGAGGAAAACCTCCCCACAATTCGTAAAGGGGTTTATCCAAATTTTTATGAGGCGTTATATTAAATATATAACATGTAGATAATACAGCTTCCCTCCGCATATTGTCTGTCTATCATAATAGAACTTAAAAGCATTGCATTCATCATATTATTCGAAGTCCTATTTTTTTGTTCAGCCACTCCATTTTGTAGGGGACTAAAAGGAGTATTTGTTTCATGAGTAATTCAATTTTTCTCACATATACTTTTTAGAAAATCAGTACAATACTCTCCATCTCGGCCTGAGCCTTTTGATTTTTCGTCTAATTGGTTTTCAACTTCAGTAAGAATATTTCTACATTCTCATCTTTAAATCCAAAAAGGTAGATTTTATTATATCTAGAAGAGTCATCAATGAAGGTACACAATAGCGTTTACCTCCTCTACTGATTATATTCTTAAAATCTGCCAAGTCGTAGTGTATTAACTCTAGCAATTCAGTACTTCTATTGGTGATCGATTTGAAAGGTTTTTTTTGCATGTTTGGCATCAACACGTATATGGTATTTGAATGATAAAGTTTCATATTCTATATTTAACATGCTTAATTTTCTAAGTCTATTGATTGAGGCTACATTAAAATGTCTCAATCTGTTATGCCATAGGTCAAAGGATTCAGTCACGAAAGCAGAAGCAAAAGCATTTTCATTACTAAAAACAATATAGTTTAATACGAACGGACCATCAACTTGATATCACTTTTCCATAAATACCCCATTCTTGGTTATTACAACTTTATCAAATACAAAAACGAGCTTCATCCCAGCATTCTTCAGTAACCCACCAGACACTAAATTCATACGAAGGGAGGGGACATAATACATCATTAATAGCCAAAGGTTTTCCATATTTAAGTTCAAGAAAAACTTTTCCTTTGTTAAGTACTCCAGCAGTTAGAGTTTCTCATTAAAACGCGCTTACCTTCTCTTACATCCTAAAATTGATGAAAAAGCTTTCAATTTGCATAGAGATATCTAGAAGCCCCCGTGTCCAACATCTAATCGGTCTTGTTTTCCACAAAGTTATCCTTGATAATGACTGCAGCTATATATTTATTTTCAGTAAGATTACCTTGTGCTTTGACATCTGTAGCTTGCTTATAATTATGTCATCCTTTCCGATGGAAGAATTGATGTGTCTTATGACCCGGTTTTCCATATACATAATAGATGGTCGTTTTCTACTGAATTTTACAATTTTTGTTCACAACAATTTGAATTTTCTGTTTAGCATATTTCAGAGTCTTTTTCCCTTTGTTCATAAATCTATCCACATTAGATTTATTTTCAGTTTCCACAAGATTAGCATTATCAAGGTCAATAGTCATAGCACCAAATTTATCCTTCAAACGATTTGTTTTCTCAGTTTGCATATAACCGATTAGTTATTGAAGAGAAAGATAATTCCTTTTGTGCTTGAAATCATTTCTGTAATTGCTCCAAGATGGTGAGAATTTTTCTAGTAATACATTAGCATGCAGGCAGACATCTTCGTTCCTTCATTGAGTATGTTAGATATCATGTTTTCATATATTCATGAATCTGCTCTATAACTGACTTATTGTCAACCATCTGAAATTGCAACTATTTATCTACCACGTACATTTTTTCAACATTATCTACTCTGTACTTATTTTCCAACGTTTAGCAAATGATCTTTGCTATTTTCTTAATTAACAATCAGATCACACTTTGTTTGACATGTATGTCAACATGTGTCCTCTGACTAACTTGTTGTCCTTTGCAAATTTCGTTTTGACTTCATCATCATTCTATTAGGATTTTTAAGGATCTTACCCCAATTGGATTTTAAAAGAGATAAGATGTGAGGAATATATAATAAACAAAGATATTTCTCCAATCACTCTTTATTAATTCCACCAAAAATATTATTAAAAAGCCTTAAAATTAAGAAGAAATCTCAATCTCAAAACAAACAAAAAAACTTTTTTCTACACACTTCTAATCAACTCTATGCATGTCTATTTATAATAGGAAATTACATTGTGCTCAAATCCTTATCTATATGGCAACAAATAAATTGTTGCATCTAATTTAAAAGAGTAAAATTTTCTCTTTAATTATGACAATAGTATTTTGAGCTAGACCAAGTATTTGTTTCCCTTTTTCTTTTAAATGTGATTTTGTATCACAAACCACAACGCTCTCCAAATCTATAAATAGGGCAATATATTTGAGTCACAGTTGCACCTTAACTCACAGTATCTTCGAAATCTACTTTGATTTGGAAATATCGTATCACAAAATCCAACACATTCTCCATTGGTGAGATGCTTTGTTGTGCATATTCTATAAGAGCTGGAGTAGCAGCTTCTGAAACCTTGATAAGGGGTTCGATATACAAGACAGAATCAACATCCAACTACTCGAACAAAATGAGTAGTTCTAGACTAGCATTTATAGTTAGTTCTATCCAATGCTTCAAATCTTGAAGGATCAGGAAGAATGTGATTGATTGGAATGACCATTACTATTTACTTTACTATTAAAACTCGCTTTCAAATTTTAAGGAACAATAGTCAACAAAGAGTAGGAAAGAGAGGTTTTGCCGTTGAAAGACCACTGCTGTAAAAGTGAATTTCGACATGACTAAAGATGAATCATTGGTTATCGTTCACTCCTAAACGTTCATATAATAAACTTCAAACTTTATGTACTCGAGGTGAAAGATTGGAGGAGCGTAGAAAGGCAATTTCTTAGGAGTTTTAGAATAATTTTTTTACAAGATGGATTGAATTCTTTTTATGTTCTCTATCCATCAAAGGAGCAGTAGAAAAAAGATGTGAACATGAAAATTGCATATTGGAACTTAAAAGGCGAGAAATTTGAATTGTCAGGATAATGAAAAAATAATTCATTTAATATATTCATAAATTCTATTAATCACAACTGGAACTGATAAGCAGGTAAAAGATTTATTTTTTCATTTTTGATAGCTGAAAAAAAAGAGATGAAAGGGTGATGAAGAATCAAGCTCATTCCATCCCAGCGTTAAGTGCCCATGTGCGCTAATTCGTCCGCATGCATGTGTGATTTTATCTGATAATCCAAATTACTCACGTCTAATTAATAAGTGGTACAAATAAGGATATATAAAAAGAAGAATAAAAAATATCAAACAATGTGAGACTAAAGTTTTATTGTAGTTATCCAACATGATTCATTCAATAGCTGTGTTTATTTTCCAATGAATATTGATGTTCCATTATTACTTGTCTTCTTAAAATTAGGGCAATAGATTAAAGTACTAAAATGTTTCAGTTTAAAATAACTAATAAATACCATTTCGATTTAGGCCATTGTCATATTATTGGTTTCACCATTAACCAATGTTACAAGAATGGTGACATGTGTCTAATATCAGAACTATTTTTTCTTTTTTATTAACTATGTTATTACATATGTTAAAAGGAAAAAAATCATACAAACACATTATTCTTTTTTCTGTTAAGTTATTAGTGTTTGTTTAATGGTATAGTTATATAAACTTGGGAAAAAAGCGTAAAAATATGAATATCCAATGTAAACTACTACATGCAAATAACTATCTTATCTCCAACATAATTTGATGAAAATAACAATAAAATTCAAAATTATAAACAAGGATACATCGCTTTTCCAAATCATAATTGACCATGGCATTGTTTAAATTAGAAAAAGATTAGTATTGTCTTATCATGTTGAATTGATACTTGTTAATTTGAATAATGATTAATATGTATTCATTTTCTAATGACAAAATATAAGGTTAACTGTTCCGAAGATAGAAATTTATTGATGCAGCCCGACCTTCCTTCATTTTAGGTCGCCAACGACCTAACAAGTTGTTAAGTCGTGCAAGCGACCTAACAGGTCATGTATGCGAATTATGCCCACAAGTGATGCCTGCGAGCGAGCTACGAACTACTGGGATTCGACCTAATGTGATACGACTTAATGAGTTAAGAACTGGTTGTGTGAAACTAATTGCTTTAGGTTGCTTGCGACCTATCGAGATAGAGGATTCCGTGGAGGACCATGTAGAACACCAACTGGATATTCTTAAGTCGCTTGGACGACCTAACGAGCTAAGTCAACAAGTTAGGTCGCGAAGTTCATATGTCACGAAGGTCTTAGATCGCCAACGACCTAGCAAGAAGCCACCTTATCTTAGGTCGCTACGAAACAGTGTGTTACGACCTAGAAGGTTGCGACCTAACATTACCAAGCTATATTTTAAGGTCGCTCCATGGTTAGGTCGCGTGAATGGGTTTGGTCGCTCCAGAAGATATGCCGCTGATTCCTTATATCGTGAAGATGTCCTGTTGTCGTGCATCCTTAGGTCGCTCAAGAGTAGGTCGCGAGACCTTGGGTCGCTGAGATACCTTAAGTCGTTGGAAGAGGTTTCCTTAAGTCGCTCAAGTGATAGGTCGCGTAAAGATGTCCAGAAGCTATTTTCTTAAGTCGCTGTCATGAAGCCTTGTTCTTAGGTCGCTGCTGCATGTATTTTAAGTCGCTCTGTGACTTAAGTCGTAGGTCGTTGTGATGTAATGTTGATAGTGTTGAGTCGCATGTATGTTGTAAGTATTTTGTGTTGTTAAGTCATGATGTTACTGTTTGTTATGTCGCGCGTTGTAATTTGTTAACTCGTATGATGTTGTTTCCTTAGGTCGTATGTGTTAGGTCATTAACGACCTATCTTAAGTCATGTGCCTGTGTTGTAATCTCTATAAATAGCGGGTGAGTTGTAACATTTGAATTGGTTGATTTTGAATAAAACTTTGTTTGAGTGCTTTGTGCCTCTTCTTAAATTGGTAGTTGAGTGTTAGCTCCTATCTCCACCTTCGGCATTCGAGTGCGCTCGAATCAACGATTGTTGAAGCTGATTCACGGAATCTAGTGCGCTAGATCAACGTTCGAAGAATCGTAGATCTTCTTTCACGGCATCGTGCGCGATCAACGTGACGAAGATAGCTAGAATCCGGTATCTTTGAGATCAACAGATTTGGGCGTTTGGTATTTTCAATCCACCGATTGCTACTTTCACTGTTTCATCCATTTCTGTTATCCGCCGCTGCATCATTTGGTATCAGAGCTAGACTTAGCCAATCATAGCTAAGCCGAGTCTTTGGAGCCAATTCTTATTGAAGAATTCAAGCCGAGCCAATTGAGAGTTGAGCCGAGCTAAGTTGAAGTGTGAAGTTCAATTTTAAGTTGAAGCCGTGCATTGTTTGTTCATTTGTAAGTCAAGGCCGAGAGTTAAAGTTTTTGAAGATTCAATCATGCCGCCGAGAAGAGCTAATTGCCATCATAATGTTGAAGCGTTGTATAGAAGAGAAGAAGCCGAGCAAATGGAACAACGCATCAATGAAAAGTTTGATGAAGGCATTGGGAAGTTAGAGAAACTGATGAATGACATTAATCAAGGACAAAAGAGAAGGTCGCCAGTCTCGAACCATGGAGGAAACAGAGTTTCGCCATCGGTTACGGAAGCGAGAAGGGTGTCGCCGCAATCTTACCGAGAAAGAAGAGAATCTTCAGTTTCATTAAGAAGAGAACATCATGAGTATAGAAATGAAGAGAGAAGAACTCCATGTGAGTTTGAACATGAGCCATATCGTGATGATGAAAGACAAAGTAGAAGGGATATGCGTGATCATAGAGATGTGGATGGTCGAGATCGTTATCGAAGTACATCTGTTTTTGATGAAGATGGTGGTAGATGTAGTGTTCATTCTCGAGATCGAGACCAAGTACGGAATGCATATCGGGAAGTTGAAGATGATCGACGATGGGAGTCGGGGATGAAAACTAAAATTCCAGAATTCAAGGGTGGAATGGTAGCGGAGGAATTTTTGGATTGGGTTTCAAATGTTGTGGAAATTTTTGACTTCAAAGAAGTTCCCGAGGATCGAAGAGTGAAGTTGGTTGCTACGAGATTAAGAGGGAGAGCTATGGCATGGTGGCAGCAACCTAAATTAACACGGGAGAGGATGGGAAAGTCAAAGATTGAGTCATGGGAGAAGATGAAGAAGTTAATGAAGGCTACATTCTTGCCGTATATTTATCAATCCCTTATGTATCAACGATTGCAGAATCTGAGACAGGGAACAAGATCAGTGAATGATTATGCGGATGAATTTTATCAATTGATTGCGAGGAATGATATCATGGAGACAGAGGAACAGTTGACCGCTAGATTTATTGGAGGGTTGAGAATGCAGATTCAAGATATGGTGAATATGTTTGATCCCAGATCTATTGCGGAAGCATATCAAAAAGCTCTGGCTTGGGAGAAGCAAGGTAGGAGAGGAGGTGGTGTGTTTACGAATTCCAACAACCAGAACAAGGATGTTAGTAGCAGTGCGGATGTTTCCAAAGTCGTCAGTAAGCCGATTGTGAATGAAGCCAGCAAAGCAAAGGTCAATAGTAATCTCAAATGCTTTAATTGTCAAGATTTGGGCCATAAAAGCAATGAATAATGTACAAAACCAAAGAAGCGAGCAATGATTATGGAGATTGCGAATGAAGATGCAGAGGTAGAGTGTGTCAATTCACTACCAGCTGAAGAAGAAGAATTATTGACAGGAGATGAGGGTTGTAGTTTGTTGGTGAGGAGATCCTGTTTAATGCCAAAGCAAGAAGATGATTCTAGTTGGTTGAGGAGCAATATTTTCCATTCAACATGCACTATTCTGGGGAAGGTTGGTAAATTCGTGATTGATGCAGGAAGATGTGATAATATCATTTCTTCAGAAGCTGTAAAGAAGTTGTCATTGAAAACAGAGAAACATCCAAACCCCTACAAATTAGCTTGGTTGAGGAAAGGAGGGGAAGTGAAGGTTAATCGAAGAGCTTGTGTTAATTTTTCCATTGGGAAGAAATACAAAGACGAAATTTGGTGTGATGTGGTTGATACGGATGTATGCCATCTGTTGTTGGGGAGACCATTGCAATATGATAGAGCTGTGCAACATGATGGTCGAACCAACAGCTACAGTTTTATGTTCGAGGGTACACGAATCACGTTAGTCCCTAAAAGGCGACAACAGAGTGGAAACAAATTGGAGGAAATCGAGGAACTAAAAACTTTGTTGTCTTTAAAGGAATTTGTTGATGTGGAAGATGAAGTCGATTGTTTTCAATCACCAAAGTTTGATAAAGATGAAGTTGATGATTTTCAACCAACGAAATCTGATGAACATGAGATTGAAAATTCGCAATCAGCAAAGTTGGATGAGGGTGATGAAAGTAAGTCAGGAGATGAAGAGGGTAATTTGTTGATGAAGGAGGTGGATTCGATTAGTCTACAATATGCAAGAGAGTTTGTTAAAGAAGTGGAGGGTAGTGCAGAAATATTCCTGTTAAATGAAAATGAAACCAGTGAAAGTGTTGAAATTCTCGAAGAGGTTAAACCAGTGGTGAATGAATGTGAAGATGTCGTTCCTGCAGAGTTGTCCAAGGAATTACTGCCACTGAGGGACGTACGACATCATGTTGACCAAGTACCTGGTGCTATTGTACCGCATATGCCACGTAATCATATGTGTCCGACAGAGCAGGTAGAGTTGAGAAGATTGGTTGATGGGTTTCTGTTCAAAGGAAGGCAATTGTATACTCCTGATTGCAGTTGGCGAATAAGAGTTATCAAAGACTTACATGTAGAAAGACATGAGGACTGTGATCGTACCATGCAGTTGATTGCAACGACTTGTTTTGGGCCGTCAATAAGGAAGGAGGTTGGAAGGTTTGTTCAGAGGAGCCATAATTATCAAATTTCAAAAGAAATCGCGACGAAGTTAGGATTATGTATGTCATTACCAATACATACTAGATTATGGGTGGAGGTAAGTATGGACTCTGTATTGGGTTTGATGAAGACGCAAAGTGGCAACGAATCTATCTACTTGATGGTTGGACGATTTCTTGTTGGTACTTACAACAAGCTAGATGCTGGAGGGATGGGTCGTTTGGAAGTTGTGAAGGAAATTTGTGAGAATGATTGTAAGTTGAGTTTGCCGGATCATTTTCCTATTGCCAACATTGACAATATCAAACACTTGGTTCCATTTCACGAGGAAAAGAGTATCGAAGACGAAGAAACTGTAAATTCAAGGACGAATTTCTATCAACCAGGGGAGGATGATGCAGCCCAACCTTACTTCATTTTAGGTCGCCAACGACCTAACAAGTTGTTAAGTCGTGCAAGCGACCTAACGGGTCATGTATGCGAGTTATGCCCACAAGTGATGCCTGCGAGCGAGCTACGACCTACTGGGATTCGACCTAATGTGATACGACTTAACGAGTTAAGAACTGGTTGTGTGAAACTAATTGCTTTAGGTCGCTTGCGACCTATTCGAGATAGAGGATTCCATGGAGGACCATGCATAACACCAACTGGATATTCTTAAGTCGCTTGGACGACCTAACGAGCTAAGTCAACAAGTTAGGTCGCGAAGTTCATATGTCGCGAAGGTCTTAGATCGCCAACGACCTAGCAAGAAGCCACCTTATCTTAGGTCACTACGAAACAGTGTGTTACGACCTAGAAGATCGCAACCTAACATTACCAAGCTAAATTTTAAGGTCGCTCCATGGTTAGGTCGCGTGAATGGGTTGGGTCGCTCCAGAAGATATGCCGATGATTCATTATATCGTGAAGATGTCATGTTGCCGTGCATCCTTATGTCGCTCAAGAGTAGGTCGCGAGACCTTGGGTCGCTGAGATACCTTAAGTCGTTGGAAGAGGTTTCCTTAAGTCGCTCAAGTGATAGGTCGCGTAAAGATGTCCAGAAGCTATTTTCTTAAGTCGCTGTCATGAAGCCTTGTTCTTAGGTCGCTGCTGCATGTATTTTAAGTTGCTCTATGACTTAAGTCGTAGGTCGTTGTGATGTAATGTTGATAGTGTTAAGTCGCATGTATGTTGTAAGTATGTTGTGTTGTTAAGTCGTGATGTTATTGTTTGTTATGTCGCGCGTTGTAATTTGTTAACTCGTATGATGTTGTTTCCTTAGGTCGTATGGGTTAGGTCGTTAACGACCTATCTTAAGTCGTGTACCTGTGTTGTAATCTCTATAAATAGCGGGTGAGTTGTACATTTGAATTGGTTGATTTTGAATAAAACTTTGTTTGAGTACTTTGTGCCTCTTCTTAAATTGGTAGTTGAGTGTAAACTCCTATCTCCGACCTTCGGCATTCGAGTGCGCTCGAATCAACGATTGTTGAAGCCGATTCACGGAATCTAGTGCGCTAGATCAACATTCGAAGAATTGTAGATCTTCTTTCACGGCATCGTGCGCGATCAACGTGACGAAGATAGCTAGAATCTGGTATCTTTGAGATCCACGGATTTGGGCGTTTGGTATTTTCAATCCACCGATTGCTACTTTCACTGTTTCATCCATTTCTGTTATCCGCCGCTGCATCATTTATCATAACATATGACATAATGGATTAAAGCTCTTCTGAGAGGTCGTTTACAATATCTTTAATGGTATTCATTTTTTATGTGATAGAGTAAGTGATTTGTTGCCATACTCCTATAAACTCAAAGTTTGCTAATTATATTATTAAGATGCTTTATACTGTTACATAAATTTTATCTTATTCCGATAGAATATACGATTTTTTTTCTCTATATTCATTTTATTTTTTCAAAATGCAACATCACATTGTATTGTGCATGTTTATTGACCCTTCAAACATAAGCATACTTGTATTTATGCATATGCTATGTAGAAACACATTTTACAGGATTGGGTTCAAAGTTTTCTTGTAATAAGACTGATTGTACCACAATTGTTAAGTGATGAAGAAACTAAAGTAGGAGAAGATGCAATAGATGATGAGGAGGCATATGCATGGCACGGTGGTAAAGAAAAATTTGAAAATACAACTAGTTTGCTTTAAGTGCAAAGGCTGTTCAATTAACCGAAATTCGACTAAAAATCTGGTTCCACCACTAGAATCAAATTAAAAGAGGAAAAAAGTATTCATATTGATAAATACCTGTGAGAAGAGAGAGGAAAAGATAGAGAAGCGACATCAAGATGGAAAATGAAGAAATGAGAAAGCGGTGCAGCATCTTGCGAGAGAAGGGATATCGTTCTCATTTTTTCCTTTTGTCAATTAGTGTTCAGCGATGGGTACAAAGGAGTAGTAGTTTGATTTGATGCTGGACTGGAGTTGCTGCTTAAATGATTGGGCCTGTATACTTTTACATCTGGGGCCAGGCTGTCAAAGTTTTAGACAATGATTCCTTTACAAAAGCAGCATGGAATGAGGATAAAAATGACCCGTAGGTTTAGTAGGGTAAAATAATTTGTATTTGGTTATTATATTAGTGAATTATTATAAAATGATTTGTATAAAATTTAAATGATGATGATTATGTCTGTTTAATTTGATTACTTTTCAAATTAGATATATGAAAAAATTCTACTAATTAGTGTATAAAAACTAAAGTATTGGAATTCATACAACGGAATTAAAGTGAAATTTCCAAAACGAAATCGAAATTTCAAAATTTTTGAAGATCGAAAAGGAAAAGTAAAGCGGGATTTTAAACATTGATATATATATATGGTCAATGTGATATACTTCTGTAATGAGTTATATATATATATATATGAGATGGTATATTAGATTTTCAGATACAATATAAAAATTCATCTTTTTTTATTACTCTAATTTTGTTAGTTGGGGAAATTTTATTTGAGTCTCTAATACTGTATCATCGATTTTTGATCTTATGTACATTGCATTGCGTCGAGACGAGATACATGTTAATTCAGATGTATTCAGTTATTGAAACATATCTGTGTTGACACAAAGTAGTGTATAGGAGAGATCTCTCCTTCTGTGGTCATTGATCTGAGTTATCAAACAGCAAACTCCCTATGGTTTTTCGATCATCAGAGACGGGTGTTACATAATGATACCATTTGTGACGCCCTGGCTCCAGTGACCAAAATATCAGAAGGAGTTTACCATTCGGTAATTCAAATCAATGTGCATAGAAGGAGCAATCTTTCGTATACACTACTTTGAGTCAACATTAATAATTTCAATAACCGAATACATTTGAAATAATACATATCTCGTCTTCACGCAAGACAATGTACACGAGCTACATGCATGAATAATATAGTATTAGAGACATAAATTGAAATTTCTTAACTAACATAATTGAAGTGAATAAAAATAATGAATATTATATCATACCCAAAGATTTAATACATCATCCCATATCTATTTACAACTCAACAAATGATATCAACCATTGCAATGAAATCTAAATATAATTTTAAATAGTAAATATTCACCATTGTCGTCTACTCCAATTTCATATCGGATCCCACAAAGCATATACAAATAAAATCAATTGCAATTGCAAAAAAATTAATATTCGCCTTTACTTCTGCTCAAATTCATTATACTTTGATAAGAGGAACTCTCTTTTATTAATGTGAGAAGTAATATCACCATCTATATTATCAAAGTATACCAAGGTACTACTTACATGGTAATCAATTCTATAAAATGAAGTAGTTAATGTTTTAAATTTTACAAAAATTTGTTTAAATATCCCAGGTAAATGAACGAGTCTACATTGGTTGCATTTGCATATACCTGGAATGCATACTCCATGAAAAATACCTTAAGACCATAATTAATTTTCTGTTTAAATATCCCAGGTAATGAAAATGACTCTCTGCTCTCAGCATAAATTTACTAGTTGGTATTGGCTTGTTCTTTTTTTTCTCCCCGATAGGAATTAATTTTTAATAGGTTTTCTGCTATAGGTTTGTTTCTATGATGAAAGCCTTTGTCACAAGTATCCTGCATTATGTTACATCTTCAACCAGTGAAACCTGATCGTTCATGTGTAAAACATGGATTGATTGGGCATAACTCACTCACGGTATACAAAGTTCATCATTCATAGTGTATGTTGCTTAACCATGCACACACAATCATGCATACATTCATAAACACATATATACATATAATGTGTATACATGCTCACACAAACAGCTATGTTATCTATATAGCAATGCATCGCCTTTTTATCCGATAGACTTGCATAAATAAGCAAAAAGTCCTCTAAAATAAATGTTTAAATATGTAATACAATACCTGTATGGCTCAACCTTCCGTCAGCGCCGGTCTGATATTTCCATTAGTAAATAAAAGAGCACAAACGATCGTTCCATTTGCTTCCTCCTAATAAATTGCAATTTTGAAATTAAGTTAGGCATATGATAAAAATAAAAGTAATCAGCAAAAATATATTACAAATATATTTCGAAACTTTAGTTCAGTTGATTTTTTAAACATCCATTGACAAATCAGTTGACTCAATCAGCTTTCACTACTACGAAAGAGGTAAATAACAAAGGAATGTTCCAACGACCGCTGCCGACTTCGTCATTTCTTTTTCGACGGCTGTCCATTTTAATTAATTTAGTTTATCACATAATTTTAACTTATAAATTATAGAAATTTAAAATTTGTTTCAAAATACTAATTTAATTCCTAAAAATTAAAAAAGATATTTTTATTCAATTCGTCAATTATATGATGGTTTGTGCTTAACTAAATTAGTGTTTTTGATAATCTTTCATTGTGTACTTCGATATTTAACTTTATTGAAAATCAAACTTAAATGATCAATCCATTCAACTTTCAGTTCTCCATTATACAACTTCGGTGAAATTTATAATGCATGACCATTTTATGAATTTAAATATATTTTTTAACCATTGTGTAACTAGTGATGAATTTTTAAATTTATTTAAAAGTAGTATTTCATATAAAATATAATATTCGACAGAAAAATAATTTTTTTGAATCTTATGTTCATCCAAAGTATTTTGGACCTACTTCCAAAATATGATAAAAAGTAAATAAATTAAGGGTGTCGATCTTGATTCTCAAATTTATAACCGCTTGTAACGAACTGGATTTTCGACCCTCGAAAATCGACACTAATACGTCCACTGTATCATATGCCGAACATTCAAGTGCCAGAAATACCGATTCGTTAGGGTAAAAGAAGAAGGTAGAAAGTAGAAGAAAACTAAACCACACAGAATCTCACAACATAGCGAGTAATATATAATAAAACAATGATCTTTACAAAAAGGAAACATCTTTATTCATATATACAACATCAGAGTACACTAGACTCATCCTAAATTTGGACAGTTATAGAAACCTATCATTATATTGACAAACATACAAACATGTTCATATATTGACAAATATACAGACTCTACAGTACAACGGAAGAAAAATACAAGTGAATACGTCTTGACCATCCAGCTCCTTTCCAACTCCAAAGTATCCAGCTAAACCTAGGAAAAACATGCTCAGTTTGACCCGAGCATTACATGGAATAACGCCCGAGTCAGTCTGGTAAATCAGCGTGAGTAAAACTCGATAACAAGTAACAACCAAACTAATTTCTACATTTGAAAACCTTTCAAACAAAGGGTATCTCATAAGACCACACCGCATATAAAAATGGACGGGTTTTTACCTTACGATAACCAAAACATTTTATATCAAAATCCAGTGATATTATCACAGTGTCTAGGTTTAAAGTAAATAGATAAAATAGCTGAAATGCTTGCATCTCACATTCTAACATACTAGGCTCAACAATCGAAAACATAAGGCACGTATTGGAGATTGGATCCCAACAATGGCAAGGTAAGGGACTACCATCCGATGATACAACTGTAGAAAACGCACCGATGCTGACATAGAGCCGGCTGTCCCTTTAACATGACAGGCCGGATTACCTCACCTCCTTAACATCGAGGCCTTATACTACCATGGTGTTTGCACGCAAACCAATGAAATGGACATCTAGAATGAGGTGACCGCTCCTAATGTTAGTTAACCACATAGCTCTCCTGCATGTCCTGTTTTTACCATTCCTCTCGGCTGTGAGGCTTGAGGCTATGCTTTACCTGTCTAAATAGCAATCCATCTTGGAATGCTAACACTGCCCTCCAGGCATCAATGCAATGCCAGCATTCATCCGTACAAGTTCGTTCTAGGTCTGAACGAAATCGAAGACACTACTTCTATTACATCTACTTTGGGGAATCCCTCCCATGGAAAATAGAAAATAGACCTTGCACTTTAAAACTCCGTCTTTGATTCCATGCTCTTCAATATGTCTTCAGTATAATACTTGAGTTGGAACGAAGTGGTTTTCGGATAACATATCTGATCACGGTCTCTTCAAAACAACTTTCGACGGTCCCGGTAAACTCAATCCCGGTTCTTTAAAAAATAAACAGACAAATGAAAAGAGCAGAGTTCACCTCCTAACGATTTATGGACGGATTTCTTTATCATTCGTCCTAGAAGAACGAAACGAGTTTATACGTACAGTATAGCACCTTCGATGGTAAATGTACCATATAATTCCCGCGTTTCTCCTAGATATTTCCAAATTTATGTTTTGGGTCCAGCTTTGATAGTCATTTATTTAAATATCAAATAAACATACATCAAATCATGGTTTAATTTCCATATGGGATCCACTAAGTGTAAAGACCCGCAAATCCGTCTTCCGAAAACTCGACACCGATACGTCCACTGTACCAAATTGTCGAATAATCGAATGGCGGAAACGCGAAACTTTAGGGTTAAAAGAAGAGGTAGAAGAAAAGATAGAAGAAAGAGAAAGAAGAACAACACAGAAAACACAGAACAGGAACAATATCAGAATCTCACATATCGCAGCGGAACAATATATAATAGATAAATCAATAATCTTTAAAACAAAAGACTATATCAGTTTATACATACATCAATCATCAGAGTTTACAACAATGGACAGTTATATAACTTGTCCTCATACAGAATACACAGCGGAATAAATAACAAGTACGATAGTACGCTTCGCCATCCAGCTCATCTCCAAAGCTCCAGAATATCCAGAATATCCTGATAAGATAACTCTAGGCTGCCCGTGTGGAAAATTATGGGCACCCAGAGTTTAGAAAGGGAACAATAAACTCCAGGTCAGTCATGGTGACTGGTGTAAGATCGTAAAAACAGTTATTTTCGCAAAGAAAATAAAACAACTTCGCAATGCTTTTGGAAAATGAAACTACCATAAGGCCTCCCGCCACACACACAATGCAAACGCAGAATTGGAGGAGATTTCTCCTTATGATAGTCAAAAATGCTTACTACGCAAAATCAATTGATATTATTATTAATGTCTAGTGCGGAAAACATTTCGAAAGTATAATATCAATCTTAGCCAACATACAACTATTGTTGTATGTCTACTATAGCTACTACGTTCAGTAGCAGGTTACCGCCACATTCCATAGCAGGTAATACAATTAAAAACCGTACAGGGTTCGTATTGTTTCTTTGGATTTCCAACAAATGATCAGGCTAAGGAACTTCCTTACCGAAATAGAAACGCCTCTGGAAAGACGCCCCGGATCCTAACTGGATCTCTGCAACAAAGGCCGACGCTACCTCACGCTGTACAGCTGTAACTAGGTAACTAACACACTGACGCTACCTCACGCTGTACAGCTGTAACTAGGTAACTAACACACAAATATGCCATCCCCCGGTCGTAACCAACCTTTATCCGAGGATCCTCAATCGAAAAGCAACAGCCGCAAAATATAATCCACATAGGTAAAATATCTGGGCTCCATACCATGATATCACCTTTTATCCAAAAGGAAATGGCATACCCTAGGGGCGCTACCCCTACAAACCTTTGCCGCACATTCTTGTTTCGACCATTACCGGGTTGTGAGGCTCGACGAAGTCTCGTCCACAAAGCTACGCTTTTTCACAAAGCCACGCTTTTTCACAAAGCCACGCTTCTTCACAAAGAAACGCTTTGATCCACAATTGATCAACAGCACTTCGTGTGCCACATTACCAAATTGGGAATGTATCACTAGTAACCATCAACTACATAACCTCTGAGCTCGTACGTCTCAGAGAAGGGTGTTAAGCTAAGAGAATAAATTCTCCGCCACCAACAGAAATGTATTTGATAGAAACCAGCTTTACATCTCAAAGTGTAACGTCAGACACACATCCATACAAGTCCGTTCCGGGATCGAACGGAACCGAAGGCACTTCCAAAGAAGCCCTTGCAATCCGGATATTCACTAATCACGTCCGGACTCCCCATCACAAAAAGAGTGATATAAATCTCTATACCGGAGCAACTCGGTGCAGAGACATTCGACAGGTTGTCCTTTCATTTTCGCAAATATCCGGTCTTCACACCGGTCTTCAAATGCTATCCATTCGCGACGTATCACTATTCGGAATGGGTTATATGACACAAAGGTCCTCTCCCGGCTTAACCGAATAATGAGCGTTTGTTTTAAAAATAAATCATGTGTCATTTCAAAGGCAAATATTGATAGTTGGTTCTTTAACTATCAATAACATTCATAACAAACATCCAATTCAAATAATTTTTCCCAAATTATTAAATTTCAAATCTTTTCACAAGATATATATTTTTCCACAATTCACATTTGGAAATCCATTTCAAATCGTATTTCACACTTCACATTTGAAAATCAATTTCAAATCATATTTCATACTTCACGTTTGAAAATCAATTTCAAATCATATTTCATACTTCACGTTTGAAAATCAATTTCAAATCATATTATGGTCCATTTAAACCAAGTAGATAAATCCTTATCGATTTATTTCAAATTTACATTTCAAATTTGTAAATTTATTTCCACACTTCATCACTTTGAAAATCCGATTTCAAACCCTTATTTTCCACACTTTTAAAAATAAATCAATATTTATTTTTAAAACAAATTTCCCTTTCCTTTACAACTTCTATTCGGAATTTACATTCCTAAAAATCCACTTTTACACGATTTTCAAATCGTTTTCCAAATATTCATTTTTGTGACGACCCGACTTTCCACTCCCGGAAAATCGCATCGACAGTAAGAAAGAAAGGGGTGAGAAATAGAAAAGAGAAGAAGAGAAAAGAAAACAACAACAGATACTCACAGCGGAAACGAAACGAAATATAATATACCACATAAATATTACATAGTATCATATACATCATCTATCAGAGTTACATAGATTACACATCACATACTAGACATTTATAAACATTTGTCTAGTTATTACATCTCAACACAATACAGATCAATACAAAGATCAACACAGCGGAAAACTACTATCTATATCTACAACGCCGAAGCCTCCTGCTCCATTGCTCCTCCAGATTACTCGTCAAAGCTAAACCTGAATCCCTTGGCTACTCGTAAAAATTTGAGTACCCAAGAGTTTATAAAACAGAAATAAACAACTTGGGTCAGACATGGGTCTGGTGTGAGTAACAGGTTAAACTTGTTTAACTTCAAAACCTTTTGAAAGAAAAGGTATCATGTAAGACTTCCCACAAATAAACATGGGTAAGTTTTTACCTTACGCTAACCAAAACATTTGATAGGAAATTCGATTGTATTATAATAGGGTCTAGGGTTTTCAAGTAAATATGAAATAGCTGGAATGCTTACATCTCACGTTCCAACATAGTTGGGCACAACTAAAACGTACGGCACTTATTGGAGTTTGGATTCCATCAATGGCAGGGCTACCGGGGTACCGCCCGTCACAGTACGTGGCCTAGATCACCGTACCGAGGATCACTCCCAATCCCCTGCAACACAAGGTCGGAACATCCCTTACTGGATAATTCCCGCACAAGATACCCCACGGTTGTCATGATTCAACCGCACACACTAAGTCGAAAATAGAAAGGGACATCTAGACAGAGGTAACCTTGTCCTACTTGGGTGCTACCCACTAACCTTGCTGCACCTCCCCTGTTTTAGCCATTCCCGGTTTGTGAGGCTTGAGGTCACGATTACCTTTAAAAAGAACACATCTATCTTAGAATGCTCATCGTCCACCTGACGATGTTCTGAAAGCATTCAGTCCATACAAGTTCGTTCCGGGTTCGAACGAAACCGAAGGCATTATCTCGTTACACTCGTTTTGGAATCACCCTCAGAGTTAACGACAATAACCCTTGCACTCTGAATCTTTATCTTCACTTGAGATTCACGACCTATCGTTAATTTGGATCGATGTGGTATTCGGGTCTCCAGACCTGGAAATCCGGTATACGGAAACCCGATCCCGGTCTCATCGAAATCCAAAACGTATCTTTTAAGGCCAAGTTGTTTTAAAGGTTAAAACAATTCAATTCATTTATCTTTATACACATAGAAAGATAATTTACAATAGATAATCAACATTATTAATATCATCAGATAATCCATATTATCACAATTCAACTAAACATCCATATCACATAGCATATATCTCATCAGAGATATCAATCAAATGCAAAGCATTCAGTATTATCATCCATCCATAAGAAATGATCTATATCATCTCTAATTAATTTAAAGTTAATTAAATTAATTACTTTTATTTTATAAATCCTTCTTACTTAAACATTAATTAATTACAAATTAATTAATTATCCTCTAATTACCTTTTTCAATTAATCATCTTTGATTAATTATCTTTTAATTACCTTCAAGTTATTTATCTTTAATTAATTACTCAAATTAATTAACCTTAATTACTTATAGTAATTAACCTTTAATTACTTCATTAATTAATTAACTATAATTAATTAAATTAATCACTATAATTAATTATATTAAACCTTAATTAATTACATTAATTAATCACTTCATTTATTAATTATACTTAATTAATCAATCTTAATTACATTATTAATTATATTAATTAGTGATCCTTAATTACAACTTAATTATTAATTACTTAATTAAATTAATTACATTAAGCAATTAACTTTATTTTAAACAACATTTATTAATCACCTTGATTAATTTTCAATCAGTAATTAACTACTCTTAATTACTTCTTTAAATAAATTAATTACTCCTTAATTAATTTCTTAATTAATCCCTTGATTAATTATTCAAAGTAATTAAACTTAAATTACTTTCATTAATACATCACCATTCAATTAATTACTTCCAGTAATTATCTTATTATTTACATCCCTAAATAATCTTACTTTAATAATTACATTAAGTAATTATTATCAAATCATTTCTTGATTATTCTAAATTAATTAAACTTAATTAATTAACTTAACTAATCAAATTAACTTTAATTAATTACAATAAGTAATTAATTCTTAATTACTTTCATTAAGTAATTTCATTTAAAACAAATTCTATAATTGATTATCTTAAATTAATTAAACTAATTAATTATCAAAATTAATCCTATTAATTAATTATTTAATAATCTATAGTTAATGACCTTCATTAACTACTAACAACTCTTAAATTACTTTTCTTAAGTAATTAAATTAATAAATCTTAATAACCAAGTAATTAATCTCTAATTAATTAATTAATTAAGTGTTAACCATACCTTAATTAATCTTAAATTACTTTATTAATTAATTCTCAATCATTAATTAATACTCCAATTTAAAATCCTTAATTATAAATTAATCATTCCTAATTAATTAATCTTAATCATTAATTAATTAGTTTAATTCTTAATTTCTTATTTAATTAATCCAAATGATTAATTATTCTAAGTTATTTAAACCATTTTAATTACCTTAATAATTTAATCTTTAAGATAAAAACATTTTCTTATCCAAGATTAAACTATCATTCACACATATATTTGAAACATCCATTTTTAAATTTCTTTTTAAATTTCATTTTAAATTTCAAACTTTTAAATAAACAAACAATTTAAAAATATTTAAATTTATAAAACCTATTTATTTCAAATCCTAAGATTCAAAACCAACTTGAATCTTTATTTTAAACTTGATTTAAATCATGTTTAAATTTTACTTTCCAAATTTAAATTCAAATTTAAATTTAAAAACAGACAGATTAAAAAAAAACCCTGGCAACACAAATCTACCCGAGCTCTACCCTTAATCACTTCGAGTCGCCTGGCTAAAAACTTCGAGCATCCCTCCAATTTACCCGAGACCTGTCCACTGCTACAATTCCAGACTTCACCCAGACATTCACGACCGCGTGCACGTGTACGGCCTCCAGCGACGTCTCCGATCATCAGCGAACATCCCAAACATCGACGATCAACCCTACACCAGATTACGATCCTCCAACCTTCGAACAACACTCGAAATCAAAAACGAGAATTTCGAGTCTAAAAATCTAAACCTGGAAACGTATCTGGTCTCACCACCCAATCCCTGTCAATCACGTCGCCCCCGCAACCTCGTCCATCAGACGACTTGAAATTCCGGCCATAACTCTGTCTACACCTCCCCTACCACTTCCCAAAAATACATGGCACTCGATCAAACTATGATGACGAACGAAACATATTTCGCGACCTTACGAAAACTAGGTTTCCAGACAAAGAATCGCCACCGCTGCCTCCTCAATGAAATGCAACATTATCCGGCATTTTTCCTATGAACTTCGACCACTCCTCTATCATTACCCAAAACCCCGGCTACTACAAATCAAAAGATCACCATAATTTCCCAAAACTCCATATTTAGTTCATCACAGAACTGCTCCTTTTATACTAAGCTAAAAATCATGATTTTAATGTTAAAAATCATATTATAGTTTAGATATTCGATTTATAATCCTGGATTTATGAATTACCTATTTTGAATTTTCACCTTTATATAACATATACTGTTATTTTGGTTACAGAGACAATCTGCTTGAAGTTTGACATAATTAAAATTTCTAGGCATTAGTATATGATAAATCAAACACATTTTGTTTAAATATTAAATCCAAATCACTCTAGATCATGGGATAATGATTTTATATCAAAAACAGGAGTCTGGAATTACAAGAAACAGAGACACACTGATTCAAAACAACATGCACACCTATATACATTCATGTATATGCAGAATCATCTATAAATATTCACATCCACAACACAATTATCACAGAACTAAGCATGCAAACATAATTATACTTAAGTTATTTTAAGTAAGAATGTTACTCACTGTTTTGAGGAAGAACAGAGCCTCTGGTTTTAAAAGCTTTGTTGATTTCTTTGAAAACAGCCTTGAAAATTTTAGTTGCATCTTTGTTTTGATTTTAAAACTTGCATGCTTTTGATCCCAGATCTAATTGCTTATCTCTGTCTTGAAGAGTACATGCAGGCTTTGATTCAGGTTGAAGAGAACTTGCAGGCTTTGGTTTTAAATTTTGAAAATGCACTTCCAGGTTTTATTTTTGAAGAAGATTACAGGCTTTAGATTTGATAAATCTCTGGTTTGAGGAGTTTTACAGATCTTTGATTTGGGTTGAGGCATTTTATTACTGAATTTCAGATTTTAGCATTTGAGAAAGAGTTTGAGAATTATAGATTACTGACTTCAGATTAGCATTCGAATTTGAGAAAGAGGTTTGAGTTTCTTGTTTTTAAAAAGGAAATAGAAAGGAAGAAGTAAAGGAATGCAATATGTTTATATAAGTGAATTTGAGATTTATAAAAATAAAAGAAAATTAAAAATAATAAAGACACTTGTCAATATAGTTTATCTTTTACTTACACATGTTATATGAAGCTTTAGGCTAAAGACACTTGTCTTATAAGTATTTATTCATAATTCTATTTATTTTAAAGTAATTAAAAAGCCTTTTTCTTTACTTATAAAATACTTATATATATATATATATACAAATTACTTTTTAAAGAAAGAAAACTAAATTTTATTTATAATTAAAAGTTTATACAAATATTCTAAAATCCAAAACAAATTTAAATATTTATTCTTTTGAATTTCAAAACCTAATTTCAAATTCAATTTAAATTAAATCCTAAGATTCAATTTAAAAGTTAAGTTATATATATACATATATAACTATTCATTCAATTAAATAAAAATTCCATATTCTTTAAAATCCATTCATATTAATAAAAATAATACATTATACTTATTATCTGAAATTAACATATTTGATATTTAAATAATTTATATAAGAAATTATATTATCAAGTGATATTTTAAAAAGAAACAAAACAAGCCTTTTTTTTGTTAACTCTTATATATTTTTAAACTTAAGTAGAAATATATCTTAACCAATTTAAACATTTACCCAAAGTATATTTAAAACTATAAAGTTATTTATTTAAATAACTTTGAAAAGTCATATTAAATTAAATCTAAATTTCCAATTTACCAAAGCTTCTATTTACAATATATATAAATAAATACATATATTCAAATAGAAAATATCTTATTAACTTTTAAAAGATAAAATCACCAATTAAATACTCATTTAATCAGATTATTAAATTAAATTCAAATATTAATATCAAAGATCATCAATATCAATTTAATTATTTAACAGATTATTAAATTGATATTGTTAAAATTTCCGGGATATTACATTCCTCCCCCCTTAAAATAATTTCGTCCCCGAAATTTAAACAAAGGTAATTTAATAATCTTATTAAAGATTTTAAATTTTAAAACACAAGCATATACTATCATCCATATGCTAACAACCATAGCAACCAATTCATCCAATCAATCAAATCTAACTATCTAGACAAAATTCTAGATAGAATTCCTCGAGTTTCCCCAAGTATATATATATACCGGGATACTCGCTCTACAACAATCTAAACTACTAAGATATAGATCTCCTACTCATCTAGATCTACAGAACTAAACAGAATATCAGACTACAGACGAGTCTGACTCAACAACTAAACCATCCAGAACTGCTGATTCTAAAACCAGAGATAGATCTTACACGTACTTCTCAGAGATACGTAAAACACAATGAATTCCAATTGTCCAAACTGGCAATTCAACCTTGAAAACCCAATACTTATCCAAATCAAAACACAGAAGAGATCCAAACATAACTCTACTTCACAACTATCAGTAGATTCCAAACTTACTTCCCCTATCCAGAGATATACTCCAAACTGCTTTTGCTGCTCAATTCTGATCTGAGGTAGAACACAAGCACAGACTGGACAACTCATTCCAGAAATAAGGTTCACTGATCCATAAATAAAACTCAGATACTCCATCAAAACTTGAGCTGCTACCAACCTCTATCTCTAGGAAACATCCTTCAACTAGACTGAACTACCGGTACTACTCCTGGAATCCAGTCGATAAGAAAACTCAACCTTCAGATGCGGACAACTCCTGACTTCTCTGAAGACACTCAGAAAAACTCTGATAACCCAAGAGAACCCTCAAACTATCGCAAGTCACTTTTGCGATCAACCCAACCTATTTTCAAGGAAAATTGTTCTCTCTTAACAAATCAGAACAGCCCATACTTAACTATCCAATCTATCGAAGAAATGGATCCTCTTTGCTGCTTCTGAACTTCACCTTCAGAAAAACTACTCAGCCAGAAAACTTCTTGCCAACACAGAACACTCCGAGTTGCACTGCTGACACTGATGCCAAGGACTTCCTATCCAAAGATCTTCGAGAAACTCGAACTCCAAACCAAACAGAAACACCGTGCTGAACTCAGCCTCAATCACCGAAACAGACACACTTCCTTAAACTTGTTCCAAAGAAAACATCTTCGGGAACATCCATCGTCACTGCATCTCATCACACAGCTACTATTACCTGAGGTATCAAGATACCATCACTTGCTTCTGTTCAACCGATAGATCCAAACTCTACTCATCCAATTTTACAGATAAACTCTGAACCTTAACAGGTTTCCTTCAGAGATTCGATGAAATCCTTCATCACAGCAAAACTTACTCGAGACAGTATTGGGTCTACAGTCTCGATAAATACACTTCCAACCTTAATTCCAACCATTGGTAGTCGTGTTTCATACACTACTACCCTATCTACCTTTATATCTTATATTGGAGAACCTGTACGGGTAACCCAACAATATAGGTAGAATATATATATAGTTATATAAAAATTACAAATACGCTCTCTCAAGATAGATACCACTCCAGAGCTAGGTATTCACTCAACCAATAGCTCTGATATTCACTTAACCAAAAGCTTAGGCATTCGCTCAACCTAAGCTCTGATACCACGTGTGACGACCCGACTTTCCACTCCCGGAAAATCGCATCGACAGTAAGAAAGAAAGGGGTGAGAAATAGAAAAGAGAAGAAGAGAAAAGAAAACAACAACAGATACTCACAGCGGAAACGAAACGAAATATAATATACCACATAAATATTACATAGTATCATATACATCATCTATCAGAGTTACATAGATTACACATCACATACTAGACATTTATAAACATTTGTCTAGTTATTACATCTCAACACAATACAGATCAATACAAAGATCAACACAGCGGAAAACTACTATCTATATCTACAACGCCGAAGCCTCCTGCTCCATTGCTCCTCCAGATTACTCGTCAAAGCTAAACCTGAATCCCTTGGCTACTCGTAAAAATTTGAGTACCCAAGAGTTTATAAAACAGAAATAAACAACTTGGGTCAGACATGGGTCTGGTGTGAGTAACAGGTTAAACTTGTTTAACTTCAAAACCTTTTGAAAGAAAAGGTATCATGTAAGACTTCCCACAAATAAACATGGGTAAGTTTTTACCTTACGCTAACCAAAACATTTGATAGGAAATTCGATTGTATTATAATAGGGTCTAGGGTTTTCAAGTAAATATGAAATAGCTGGAATGCTTACATCTCACGTTCCAACATAGTTGGGCACAACTAAAACGTACGGCACTTATTGGAGTTTGGATTCCATCAATGGCAGGGCTACCGGGGTACCGCCCGTCACAGTACGTGGCCTAGATCACCGTACCGAGGATCACTCCCAATCCCCTGCAACACAAGGTCGGAACATCCCTTACTGGATAATTCCCGCACAAGATACCCCACGGTTGTCATGATTCAACCGCACACACTAAGTCGAAAATAGAAAGGGACATCTAGACAGAGGTAACCTTGTCCTACTTGGGTGCTACCCACTAACCTTGCTGCACCTCCCCTGTTTTAGCCATTCCCGGTTTGTGAGGCTTGAGGTCACGATTACCTTTAAAAAGAACACATCTATCTTAGAATGCTCATCGTCCACCTGACGATGTTCTGAAAGCATTCAGTCCATACAAGTTCGTTCCGGGTTCGAACGAAACCGAAGGCATTATCTCGTTACACTCGTTTTGGAATCACCCTCAGAGTTAACGACAATAACCCTTGCACTCTGAATCTTTATCTTCACTTGAGATTCACGACCTATCGTTAATTTGGATCGATGTGGTATTCGGGTCTCCAGACCTGGAAATCCGGTATACGGAAACCCGATCCCGGTCTCATCGAAATCCAAAACGTATCTTTTAAGGCCAAGTTGTTTTAAAGGTTAAAACAATTCAATTCATTTATCTTTATACACATAGAAAGATAATTTACAATAGATAATCAACATTATTAATATCATCAGATAATCCATATTATCACAATTCAACTAAACATCCATATCACATAGCATATATCTCATCAGAGATATCAATCAAATGCAAAGCATTCAGTATTATCATCCATCCATAAGAAATGATCTATATCATCTCTAATTAATTTAAAGTTAATTAAATTAATTACTTTTATTTTATAAATCCTTCTTACTTAAACATTAATTAATTACAAATTAATTAATTATCCTCTAATTACCTTTTTCAATTAATCATCTTTGATTAATTATCTTTTAATTACCTTCAAGTTATTTATCTTTAATTAATTACTCAAATTAATTAACCTTAATTACTTATAGTAATTAACCTTTAATTACTTCATTAATTAATTAACTATAATTAATTAAATTAATCACTATAATTAATTATATTAAACCTTAATTAATTACATTAATTAATCACTTCATTTATTAATTATACTTAATTAATCAATCTTAATTACATTATTAATTATATTAATTAGTGATCCTTAATTACAACTTAATTATTAATTACTTAATTAAATTAATTACATTAAGCAATTAACTTTATTTTAAACAACATTTATTAATCACCTTGATTAATTTTCAATCAGTAATTAACTACTCTTAATTACTTCTTTAAATAAATTAATTACTCCTTAATTAATTTCTTAATTAATCCCTTGATTAATTATTCAAAGTAATTAAACTTAAATTACTTTCATTAATACATCACCATTCAATTAATTACTTCCAGTAATTATCTTATTATTTACATCCCTAAATAATCTTACTTTAATAATTACATTAAGTAATTATTATCAAATCATTTCTTGATTATTCTAAATTAATTAAACTTAATTAATTAACTTAACTAATCAAATTAACTTTAATTAATTACAATAAGTAATTAATTCTTAATTACTTTCATTAAGTAATTTCATTTAAAACAAATTCTATAATTGATTATCTTAAATTAATTAAACTAATTAATTATCAAAATTAATCCTATTAATTAATTATTTAATAATCTATAGTTAATGACCTTCATTAACTACTAACAACTCTTAAATTACTTTTCTTAAGTAATTAAATTAATAAATCTTAATAACCAAGTAATTAATCTCTAATTAATTAATTAATTAAGTGTTAACCATACCTTAATTAATCTTAAATTACTTTATTAATTAATTCTCAATCATTAATTAATACTCCAATTTAAAATCCTTAATTATAAATTAATCATTCCTAATTAATTAATCTTAATCATTAATTAATTAGTTTAATTCTTAATTTCTTATTTAATTAATCCAAATGATTAATTATTCTAAGTTATTTAAACCATTTTAATTACCTTAATAATTTAATCTTTAAGATAAAAACATTTTCTTATCCAAGATTAAACTATCATTCACACATATATTTGAAACATCCATTTTTAAATTTCTTTTTAAATTTCATTTTAAATTTCAAACTTTTAAATAAACAAACAATTTAAAAATATTTAAATTTATAAAACCTATTTATTTCAAATCCTAAGATTCAAAACCAACTTGAATCTTTATTTTAAACTTGATTTAAATCATGTTTAAATTTTACTTTCCAAATTTAAATTCAAATTTAAATTTAAAAACAGACAGATTAAAAAAAAACCCTGGCAACACAAATCTACCCGAGCTCTACCCTTAATCACTTCGAGTCGCCTGGCTAAAAACTTCGAGCATCCCTCCAATTTACCCGAGACCTGTCCACTGCTACAATTCCAGACTTCACCCAGACATTCACGACCGCGTGCACGTGTACGGCCTCCAGCGACGTCTCCGATCATCAGCGAACATCCCAAACATCGACGATCAACCCTACACCAGATTACGATCCTCCAACCTTCGAACAACACTCGAAATCAAAAACGAGAATTTCGAGTCTAAAAATCTAAACCTGGAAACGTATCTGGTCTCACCACCCAATCCCTGTCAATCACGTCGCCCCCGCAACCTCGTCCATCAGACGACTTGAAATTCCGGCCATAACTCTGTCTACACCTCCCCTACCACTTCCCAAAAATACATGGCACTCGATCAAACTATGATGACGAACGAAACATATTTCGCGACCTTACGAAAACTAGGTTTCCAGACAAAGAATCGCCACCGCTGCCTCCTCAATGAAATGCAACATTATCCGGCATTTTTCCTATGAACTTCGACCACTCCTCTATCATTACCCAAAACCCCGGCTACTACAAATCAAAAGATCACCATAATTTCCCAAAACTCCATATTTAGTTCATCACAGAACTGCTCCTTTTATACTAAGCTAAAAATCATGATTTTAATGTTAAAAATCATATTATAGTTTAGATATTCGATTTATAATCCTGGATTTATGAATTACCTATTTTGAATTTTCACCTTTATATAACATATACTGTTATTTTGGTTACAGAGACAATCTGCTTGAAGTTTGACATAATTAAAATTTCTAGGCATTAGTATATGATAAATCAAACACATTTTGTTTAAATATTAAATCCAAATCACTCTAGATCATGGGATAATGATTTTATATCAAAAACAGGAGTCTGGAATTACAAGAAACAGAGACACACTGATTCAAAACAACATGCACACCTATATACATTCATGTATATGCAGAATCATCTATAAATATTCACATCCACAACACAATTATCACAGAACTAAGCATGCAAACATAATTATACTTAAGTTATTTTAAGTAAGAATGTTACTCACTGTTTTGAGGAAGAACAGAGCCTCTGGTTTTAAAAGCTTTGTTGATTTCTTTGAAAACAGCCTTGAAAATTTTAGTTGCATCTTTGTTTTGATTTTAAAACTTGCATGCTTTTGATCCCAGATCTAATTGCTTATCTCTGTCTTGAAGAGTACATGCAGGCTTTGATTCAGGTTGAAGAGAACTTGCAGGCTTTGGTTTTAAATTTTGAAAATGCACTTCCAGGTTTTATTTTTGAAGAAGATTACAGGCTTTAGATTTGATAAATCTCTGGTTTGAGGAGTTTTACAGATCTTTGATTTGGGTTGAGGCATTTTATTACTGAATTTCAGATTTTAGCATTTGAGAAAGAGTTTGAGAATTATAGATTACTGACTTCAGATTAGCATTCGAATTTGAGAAAGAGGTTTGAGTTTCTTGTTTTTAAAAAGGAAATAGAAAGGAAGAAGTAAAGGAATGCAATATGTTTATATAAGTGAATTTGAGATTTATAAAAATAAAAGAAAATTAAAAATAATAAAGACACTTGTCAATATAGTTTATCTTTTACTTACACATGTTATATGAAGCTTTAGGCTAAAGACACTTGTCTTATAAGTATTTATTCATAATTCTATTTATTTTAAAGTAATTAAAAAGCCTTTTTCTTTACTTATAAAATACTTATATATATATATATATACAAATTACTTTTTAAAGAAAGAAAACTAAATTTTATTTATAATTAAAAGTTTATACAAATATTCTAAAATCCAAAACAAATTTAAATATTTATTCTTTTGAATTTCAAAACCTAATTTCAAATTCAATTTAAATTAAATCCTAAGATTCAATTTAAAAGTTAAGTTATATATATACATATATAACTATTCATTCAATTAAATAAAAATTCCATATTCTTTAAAATCCATTCATATTAATAAAAATAATACATTATACTTATTATCTGAAATTAACATATTTGATATTTAAATAATTTATATAAGAAATTATATTATCAAGTGATATTTTAAAAAGAAACAAAACAAGCCTTTTTTTTGTTAACTCTTATATATTTTTAAACTTAAGTAGAAATATATCTTAACCAATTTAAACATTTACCCAAAGTATATTTAAAACTATAAAGTTATTTATTTAAATAACTTTGAAAAGTCATATTAAATTAAATCTAAATTTCCAATTTACCAAAGCTTCTATTTACAATATATATAAATAAATACATATATTCAAATAGAAAATATCTTATTAACTTTTAAAAGATAAAATCACCAATTAAATACTCATTTAATCAGATTATTAAATTAAATTCAAATATTAATATCAAAGATCATCAATATCAATTTAATTATTTAACAGATTATTAAATTGATATTGTTAAAATTTCCGGGATATTACAATTTTCAACCCCGAATCAACTTTTAAAAATTGATTTCTCCATTTTATTTCAAATCCCAAATCGAATTTCAAATTGATTTCTGAATTTACTTCAACACCGAATCACATTTCAAATTGATTTTAACTTTAATCCCAAAGACTAAATCGTTTTCACAAATCGATTCCCAAATTTATTTTCCAACACAAAAATCAATTTTTTTGTCCAAACACCAAATAGATTTATATATCGATTTCACAAATTATTTATTTCAAATACCCAATCAATTATCAATTTGATTTCAAACAATTTATCTCCTTTAAAACAAATTCTTTTATTTTCCCAAACCATCAAAAATTCAATTTTAATTTCAGAAATCCAATTTCATTTATTTCTGGTATCCAACGATACCAAAACACATTCGGCTAAATTATAGCTCTCAACAAATTCAATCACAGATATAATCATACACAGATTATAAATAATCAATTAAACAACATATGAAATCAATTCAAATGTTTTGAGGAATCCTGTTGGATCCCTCCAACCTGTTTCCCTGCATCCACAGATGTTAGCACAATACCAATTCCACTTCGAGGTGGAATATCGCGGTATATGGGTTTTATAAAATATCATCCGCTTACTAACGGCGCAATAGGGTCTCATCCGCTATACGAGGCGGGAAATCAATCAATCCAATATATACATATGCCAATATGTATATATTGCTATATATATAGATATATCCTACTATATCTAATATCACATCCAAACAGTCAATCAAATCAATAACTGCAAAAATAAAATCCACTTTTCATTTTGAGTGAGAAGATCTAACCGTGATTTTAATTCTGATTTCAGCGTTTATTTCGAATGAAATTAAACAGCCGTTTAATTTCACTCAAAATTTTCACTGACCCCGATCGCTTCCAATCCAGTTGCATCGCGTAGTATTCGACGATACGATTCCAATGCATTTTGTTTCGCCTTTTTCCGATCTCGCAGCAAAAAGATATGCATTTTTAAAGTTATACGAATTAAAATTATAATTAAATTTTACAATCCTTTTTAAATTTCAAACCTAACTAATCGTGGCCGTTCGTTGCTTAGCCCTAGGATCTGGACCGTGAAACGCAACCCCATCTTCCCTCCTTTCCAGTTTTCGTTCGAGACAACGAAACCCAAACCGCCACTCCTTCCATCAATTTCTCACCCCACCATGATCATCCATACATCGATCAGGAACTATCGTCGAGTAGCCCACCCCGTGAGCCACCTTCGCCTCGAATAGGGTCAAGCTCGGTCAAACCCCCTGCGCGCAAAACGGTGGTGAACGACAGCACTTCAAACTCGAATTGACGACGATCCTTAGCACGAAAATCCATCATCACCGTTGAAGTCGTAGGTCTTGAGACGATTTACAACTTTGCAGTTGACACTTTGTTGAATAAACTGATGGATCGAGAGATCTTAAGGGAGGAATGAAAGAGATTTTCGGCCATTGAACGAATTAGAGGCGGCCAGGGTTTTAAGCTGAAACCCTAGTTTTTCTTCTTTGCAAAATGAAGAGAAGGGGGGCTTTTATAGAAAATTTAACGATTTACTATTCATCGAATTTTTTCGAACTCCGTTTCGAGCGTGCCGGCTGACGTTCGTAAGGTTTACCCCACGTTCCGGACACAATGGAATAGGTTTCGGAAGCTAATTCGATCGTCCGTGTGGGATATGGAAATAAACGATCAATTTAAATTAAACCGATTCAAATCGATTTCGAGGCGTTTTGGTTTGCCCCTGACAAACGGTAAATCCAAAAATTACGAAATTTGAAATCTTACAATAATATCACATTACGGATCCGATGAAACTGGTTTCGTCGAAACCCGAGACTTTTTGAAAAATGACTATTTTAACTCGACGATTTAAAATTAAAATGATATCGATGCGTTTCGAGCTGCCACGGTCAAACGACAACTCCGTTTGCTACAAAAATTGAAATCCGATAATAACTAACTATTACGGATCCAATGGAACTAGTTTCGTTCAATTCTGAGACTGTTCGAAAATTGGCTATTTTTACAGTCGATAATTAAATATTAAAATATTCAATTTTCACAAATTAACTCCAAATTCGATTCTGAAAGTTCTATAACCTTTCTATAACTCCAGTATGATTAAATAAAATTTTACAAATCATTTTCAATCATTTTAAACTCAATTTTTTATTATCTCTGGAATTTCACTACTTAATTATTGATTTAATTATCAAATAAAACCCGATATTCGAAAAATAAATCATTCGACTTCAAAATTCCATTTATTAATATTTAAAATCAATTAAATATTCGAATTTTAATTATCTAAAATTCTGGGTCGTTACACTAAGCCTTTATTAGTTCTCTTTAATTAATAAAACCACTTTATAAAATCTGATCACAAGATCTTTTCAAAACACTATTCCCAAACCCCTTACATTTGCTTTATACTTGGAAAAACATTTATATTGGTATAAGTATATTACCAAAACATTTTACTTTTCATGCCTTGAAACAAAATCATATAAATTATCTTATCAGTATACATATATTTACAAACTTTTCAAAATTTTCTTCTTTCCAAATCCTATATTAAATAACCAAACATTTCTTCCAAATAAAACATTCTACTTATCCTTTATCAAAAATTCCCTTTTTAAAAGCTCATCTCATATTTCAATTAACTTATAACTTCAAAATAAAGTTATAACCCACTTTTATAAACCTTTAAGTTAATTTATAAACCTCTTTCCAAATCTCTGAAATGATTTATAAACCTTTTTCCTATTTTTAAAACTCTTTATATAAACCTTTCTATACTCCTTTATAAAATATCCTTTATAAATATCATTTACAAACATCATTTGTAAAACACCTTAATAACCCTTTTCGTTAGTAAAACCCATTTCTATAAACAAGTTATCATTTATAAATACCTTTATAAGAATTATATAACTTGAAAAACCATTTATAAACCCTTATCTTTAAATTGATTAAACAATTAAAGTAAATTCAAAACCATATTTATAAATTCCAAATGAGGCTTAGCACTCCCAATGATGCTAATTTAAGTCACTATTTAATTTCAATTCGATTTCCAAATCACATAACAATTATTTACATAAGCTACCATATATGTAAATACGGTTCATATCCAATCATGGATTAACACGTCAATAACTAATTGGCATATAAAACTCCAAATAACATAACAACAGGATGGTGATTTATTTTGCTAAGTAGATGTCCAAACAATTCACTCAATTTATAGCAAAACGAGAATTTATTCTGTTTAACACATGCCCACACAATCAAATCAATTACCCTATAGCGGAATGGTATTGTGTTCTGCTAACATATGTCATTTAATTCTCCAAATCTAATGAGTTATGTGACGACCTATCTCCTCAACCCTCAGAAATCGACACTAATACATCCTCGGTATTCACGTGCCATAAATCCAAGTGCTAAAGAGGCAGATTATCATGGGGTAAAGAAATAAAGATAGAAGATGAGACAATAATAGAATCTCACATCGTATTCAACACATAATTATCCATATGAGTAGTACATGCAATTACTCCAAATTCCTTCATTAGAGTTACGAGAGGTACTAACCCAGCTAGGATAGTTATAACGACCTATCCTTATAGCGTTGTTAGATACTAATATATAATACAGACACAACAGAAAGTGATAGATGACTTCAACAAAAGACTCAAAATGCTCCATGCTCCATGCTCTATTCCAAAATGCTCCAAGCTTACATAACTAGTTGGCTGCCCAAGAAAATAAGGATACCTAGAGTTTAAGGGATAAGAAAAATAAACTCCGGGTTAGTCATGGGATTGGTGTGAGAAACTCAAAATGCGCGTATTGAAAACAAAAGGGTATCTCATAAGACCATGCCGCACATAAACACGGAACGGGTTTTTACCTTATGATAACCAAAACATTTGCTACGTAAAATTCATTTGATAGTATTTTTAATGACATTCTTCTGAAAACAATTGCAATTAAACTTATGGATCTTAGCCGAAATTGTTACATTATTAAATTCCAGCATACTAGCTACAAAGTAGGTTCTACAATCAAGTCCAATGGCACTTATTGGAGAATAGATTCCATACAATAGCAGGTGAGCGACTGCCTTTCGTACAATACACCTCTAAAGGGATGTACGGAGGATCGATGTCTTCGAAACCTCTGCACCTGGCACGACCAGCCTACCCACATACCTATCGGGTGGTGGATAGAACCGAATATGACATCACCCCAGTCGTAACTGACCTATCTGGGATCCCAAAACAATATAACCAACATACTCGACATATAGAGAGTAATCTAGAAAGGCGATGACCATACCCTTATGGGTGCGACCACATAGCTTTACAGCATGCTCTGTTTAAGCCTTTTTCAGGTTGTGAGGCCCGAGGTAACGATTACCTTGCACATAGAACATTCCATGTTGAATGCCATATTGCCATTCCTTAATCACACAACTGATTTCTACAAACGTATAGCTCCTAAGCTCGAATGTCTCATGAAAGGGTGTTAAGCGAAGAGAAGTTGCCTTCTCCGCCACCATTAGACGATAGGGTCATAGAGATCAATCAATGTAATTACAAATGAAACGTCAAACATTCATCCATACAAGTTGTCCAGGAACAGGACAAACAAGGTACTCTCCAACCATATCCTATCGTGGATTACCCCTAGGATTAGTAGCGAGAAGTCCTTGCAACCCGAGGAGTTTCAAAAATGAAGGAACCACTGCTACTTTAGTTATTTGAGAGCTAACCAGAATTATCAACAAGCAGTTCTTCCACCCCGAAGATCTTCGGTCTTCGTCCTTCATTATCTTTATCTGATCTTTATTTTTTGGATGCATACATCGGTTGAAAGTGGTTTTCAGATAAGAATCACTCAAATCTGACCTAGGTTCCTCCGAACCAATCATCGATAAAAAGATGTTTAGTAAATAGGGAATTATTCTTTGATTGATTACTTCTTTTCATCAAATATCTTTTGGAGATATAAATTTTTAAAACATTCTTTCTGATATAAATGGAATCATTAAACCTCATTTATCAAATCCTTTGATTACTTAAAACCTTTTTAAATTCCAAATCATTTCATTTAAATCTTGACAAAGATTTCTTAATTTAAATCAAAGTTTTGATTGAGTTAAAACAATGTCATCTAGGATATTGATCCAAAACCAGTAAATATTAAGCGAGCAGAATCTATAGAAACCATCTAATTCTATTCAATATTAATTTCCGTATTCAACAAGTACTATGGGTGGAATAACGGCGAAATCACCTTTTAATTCCATGAATAGTACGAGTTCCCTCTTCGGGCTTTAATACCAAGTATAAGAAGATTATCCCCATAAAATCCATGTCATTTATATTTGGGAAATTATATCCTTTATACTTTGGAAAATTTTGATCCGAGTAAATCAAATTTACTATCCCATCCGTCGGGCCAGTTCGGATAACCAGGGAGAGCAGGAAACTGGTTTTCCAAACCCAAGCCTAGACACTACCACTCTTACACCCATAGGGCAATCAAGTAATTTGATCGACTCTAAATCATTTAATATTTAGCCATTCCATAAATCCTTTAAATCATCTTTAAAATACTTTATTAATCTTTTGAAAATATTTACAAAAGATTCAGAAAAGAACGGTTATGGTGAAAACTATATTTCAAAAGTTATAGAAAAGTATTGCGGAAAAGTGCTGCGAGAAGTGTTTTTAAGCTATATCGATCAAATTGACTTTTCATCATTTGGAAATTCATTTTTATAACTATAATTACTTTTAAAACATTTTAAAAGTTTTTATAATTTATTTCATATTTTTTTAACAGTTTTAAAATATCATTTTTAAGGAAATCCCTTTATGGATTCCGAACTACAAAACCGCGATTATTTTCAAAACTTGTTTTACTCATAAATTAAAATCTACTAAACCAAATCTTGACTTTTTCTTTCATCTGAAAACTATGATTATAAGAGTTCGTAAAATTATTATTTCAAAGAAATCTGACTCCGAATCCATCGTATAGGTGGATTTAAACTATTACAGCGTGAAATCGCGAACCACCGTTACGGGACGCGCCTATTTTTACCAATTTTCCATTTTCTTTTCAAACTTCGTCGAAACACTTTTAAATGTTTATAAAACATTTTTAAATCATTTTATACCATTTTTTAAGAGGTTTAAATATTCCATACATACCATTTCATTAATAAGATGAAAGTGATTTCCTTTGTGATTCTCGACGTGTATTAAACGTGACTTGTTAATGCAATTAAACAACAATATTAAACAATCAAACTTGATGATCAAAGCATATTAAATATCCATTTCAAATAGCTTATCATCATCCAAAAATATAATATAAATAAGTGTTTCGCACCTTGGATTAAACGATTGACCTAAAAATGGCTATAGCTTCGCTAACTCGAAAACCAAGCTCACAATCACTAGGGCTCTTGCCTTTGGAGGGCTCGGCCTTGACTAAGGACTCATGGCCTTGGTTGTAAGGGAGGGAAGGCTCGGCTATAATGGTGTGTGGTGCTCGCCGTGGGTAAAGAGAATGAAGAGGAGGAGGTTTGGTTGAGTTTTGTGGTGTATTACACTATATATATGTACGATATAATTTTAGTTTCTTTCTGAAATGAATTTAGCCATTGTTTCTTTTAGGTTGGAAGTCATTAAAGAGGAGGATAAAAGCTTTGCAAAAGAAGTAGAAGAAAAATGAAAATAAAGAGGAGAATGGGTGGTATTTATAGGAAAAGAAGAGGAGAAAAATAACTAAGAAATTTTACACAAATACGTCATTATCCATCACTACTACATGCATCATCTCCGTCACCCACATGGCCGAATTGACCCCTCACTCCATGTGCTTTCATGATGCATGTACTCGTGTGTAAGAAGGTTGGCTTTGTGGTTGCTTTAGAGGTAAGGATGTAGATAATATCTTAGATATTTTTGAATATATATACAAATATATGTACATGTACATATGTGTGTTCATGTGTGTATGTGAATGTTTTCATGTATGTGTACATGTATATGTGCATATATAATCCACAAAGTTGTAAAAATTATTCACGTTGAATTCAAATGAATTCTGGTTTCGATTTCCAGTCATAATTTTACTTATTAGTTAATGTACACATTTTTGTAAACAAAGTTTAAAAATAATGTTTCTATAATTATATAATAAATTAAGAGCCTACTTAGTAATTAAAATAATTATTAAATAATTTAAACTAAATTTAAATTCAAAAATCCAATTAATTAGAAATGATGACATCATTAATGATGTCATAAATACATTTAATTTTCCATAAATAAATAAATTATTTTATTTCATATTTGCATTCATATACAGAAATGAGTGTATGTATCCAGCTTGGCGCGCGATATCGGATGGCCGAAGAGCTGTTTATTGATAAAATGATTTTTGATCATTTTATCGATTTTTACCCAAGTGTATATTTTTCTTTTATATATATTTATTCAAAATAAGATCATCAATCTTATTTATTATTTAAAACATCATTTATGTTTTAAAAATCCTATTTTTTGAATATTTAAAAAAAATTAAAGTAATGAATTTACGGGTCGTTACATACTTCCCCCCTTAAAGAATTTCGTCCTCTAAATTTAGGATAAGAAGAAGATAACTCGAATATATATATATATATATATATTATAATGAAATATATATACATGGAAAGTGACTACACCATAGACTGGTGAGTACACTACATCTTTCGCACACATAACTATGTATCAATCCTAAACTCGGGATATGCTTTTCGCAATCTATCTTCGATTTCCCATGTCTGCATCACCACTCCATTAGACTTTAACCAACGTTACAACCTTCTTTCTTAATCGCTTTTCATCATGTTCCACGATTCGCATTGATTACCTATAACTGCCAAGTTAGGTTCAAGTTCTAAATCTTCTTAGGCAGCTGTTTCTGTAATTTGTTCTGGATCATGCACATATTTTCCTAGATGAGATATGTGAAAGACATTATGCACACTAGACAATCTTTCAGGCAATTCCACACGATAAGCTAATGGGCCAATTCATTCGAAAATGGGAAAAAGTCCAATATATCGTGGTGCCAATTTACCAACTCTCCCAAATCTCACCAGTCCTCTCATTGGGGAAACCTTCAAGAATTCATAACCTTCGATCGAGAATTCTAAATTTTTATGCCTTCTATCAACGTAATTCTTTTGCCTGCTCTGGGATTCTTTCATCTTCTTTTTGATCATGTCAACCTTTTCTGATGCTTCACTAATCACGTCACGACCAAGTACTAATCGATCTTCGGTCTTGATTTAACATGCCGAGGATCTACACGGACGACCATACAAAGCTTCATATGGGGCCATGCCAATACTAGCCTAATAGCTGTTGTTGTAGGAGAACTCAACAAGATGAAGGTAATTTTCCCATGATCCTTCAAAATCTAAGATACAAGCTCTTATAAGACCTTCCAATTCTCGATTTACTCTCTTAGTTTTCCCATCGGTTTAGGGGTGATATGCAGTGCTTATGTTTAGCTTAGTTCCTAAAGCTGTTTGCAATGCCTCGCAGAACTTACTAGTAAAGATAGGGTCTCGATCATTGACTATACTGCTGGGGACACCTTGCAATCGAACTACTTCCCCCATGTATATTTCTACCAGACTTGCAGCAGTTTGTGTTGGCTTTACAGGGATAAAGTGTGCGCTTTTGTTTAATTGATCTACAATAACCCAAATGCCCTCATTTCCCTTTCTTGATTGAGGTAAACTGTAACGACCCGTAAATTTTTAAATGTTTTAAGAACGTAATTAATTGAAATTTCGTGAAATTTTAAATAATAAAATTTTGAAATAAAAATTTGATATTTGGAATACGTCTAATTAAATATAGCAAATGGTAAATTTTCATCAGAAAATAGGGAAGTTTATTTTCTTGTGTAATTTTATTTAAATTTAAATCAGTTAAAATTGATTATAATAAAATGTTTTCCAAACCTGAATATTTTTATACAGAAAATTTGTAAATCATCTTCTGAGTGAGACGTCATATTTCGTTTCTCCAAATTTGGACTGCTATTGCTCCGTTTTTCTTATTTTCGGTAGAATAGCAGCATTTTCGGTACTGATATCAACTTTTGATTGGATGATCGTACCACTGATATTTGTATACTGTTTTGATTGTCCCGTCGTGCTAATCTCTGCGATATATTCAACTCTGTGTTTTGGAGCCCGATACTTAGCGGGACACATGAAACGGTAGCCGTATTGATACCGGTTTTGTACCTTTTGTCTTCCCGTGACATTTCAGCCATCTACCTTTTTCTATTCCCAAGTAACTTCTGACTTTTACTTTTCTCACCTGTTCACTTTATTTCACTAATTTCAAAATATCAAACCTGTTCATATTTTTTTCCTCCTATTCATTTTCTCTCTGCTGCTTGCTCTCCTTCTTCATTTGTTGTGCCAGCAATCACCTAGTCTTTTCACCATTTTAGCAAGCTTCTCACCAACAAAACCCACGTCTCCTGCACTATTGAACCACCACCCATACTTCCCCTCTCATACGTCGGCCTCTGCCACCCTAGTTATCTTCCGCCTGCCACATCATCTCGGCCAAAACCATGCAACAGCACCCCATCGTGCCGACCACTGCTTGGCAACTACTCCCTCCTTTTCCCTTCTCTCTTCCCACGATGAGCGAGCTGACCACTTTCTTCTCGGTTGCCGTCATCACCTAACCTCTTGCTTCTAACTGTGCTCTGCCTTGCAGCTTCTCCTTGTATATATATTTATAGGTTAGTTATTTATATAAATGGTTGTTTTATTTATATATAAAGGTCAGTACGTAAAAGCTTATATATGTATAGTGCAATTATAATTTGCTTAAGTGTTATATGGTTTATATATTGGTACAGTTATATGGATACATTTACCTTTAGATCTATAACAGATTTGTATATAGCAGTTTAGATATATATTAGTATTTTATCTCTGCATTTATACAGATTTTATATATATATAAATTATATTAGTTTTGGATGGCATAAGTATGTATAGTTTGGTCGGTACGTATATATGTAAAGCTCTGAGAGAATTTTTCGAATGTCAACATATACAAATCATTTTATATGTTAGAATCTAACTGACAGGGTAGTCAAAATCTATGTATACCTATATACTGTTTTTGCGTATATATATATATGTCTACAAAGTATTATCTTATAAAGGAAGTAGTTTATATATATTAGTTAGATAAGTTATGTCAGTAATAATATATTTGTTTATTTAAATTTTGTTTTCTGTATATATAGATATATAAAGTAGTTTATATATATTACAAAGTTTTAATGTTTACCAAATAGTGGGTTAGTTTGCATGTTTTGTTTTGTTTTATGATTTGCTGGGTAGGTATGTTATACTTATATTTTAATCTTCATTTGCTGGGTAAGTATCGGTTTTAAAACTATAAGGCAAAATATATATTTACTGTATATTTTATTATTGTGAATATTATATTACATTGTTTAAAAGTATATATTTATTCTATGTTCAAAGTGTATATACAAAATATATATTAGTTGATATGTATTAGTTTATATAAATTTCAAATTCTGTTAATTATCTAAGTCTATATTATATAGCAGTGTCTGAAGTTTCTTATCTTACTTTGGATTCTAAAGTATATAAATGTATGTGTATAAAGTATATTTTATTCTATGTAAGTTATATTGATGTTTCCTGTACGTATGTTATAAGGGAAGTATGTGTATATATCTTGTAGTTTTCCCTGTTACTTTATATATAAATATATATGTCATATAGATATTCGATTTTTATTAAATGTGTTTTAAGAAAGAAAGAAAGTGATTTTGTAATAGTATATATAGAGATTTATTTTAAAAGATTATTTATTGGTTTGAAAATATATACAGACTTATATTTAATATGTGTTGGAATTTAAAAATATGATGTTTATATATAAATAGTTATGTATAACCATATATATGAGTTCACTTGTACCAATTTTATGCATCGACCCAGTTCTGATTTGATTTCGTCGATTTCTTTTCATCAGCTTTGATCATCAAATTCGTGCCCATCTCACTTTACTTTGGAATTTGCTATTGGATCCACAACTCATTTCATCTTCGTGTCTCTCTAGCCTCGAAAGGTGAGCAATCACTCACGATTAACGTTCTTATATTTATTAAATTTGATTTCAATTGAAACGTCAATTGAAATATGCTGCTGTTAGTTATTTACATTGTTCTATATGCTATTATCTGTATCTGTTCACCATGACATCTGACACCATTATCTGTTATTTATATTGATGATATATGCATGTTATATTATTATCATTACTGTTATCACTCTACAAGTTCCCTGTTAGTATAGAATTCACTATGGGTTGAAATGATACATACCTGAACGATCTGTAGAATAGGAGAAAATCGTTATGGGTTGAAATGATAAACCCAAGCGATTTTCATTAACATTGAATTTGAGATTGCGGGTTGAAATGATATATACCCGTATATATTTAAATGCAGATTGAAATGATAAATATCTGTATCACTTGACCATAGGGTAGAGAATTATACACACACACCGTTGGTCTATATATATATATATAATATTTTGAAAATGATTTCTATCGCTTTGAAAAGGAAAGATATGGTTTTAAATAAATATTGATTTTAAAAATTTATTAAAGTTGATATATAATATGTTTAAGTATTTATTTAATATATATATTTTCAAATATAGAGTTTAAAATTATTCGGGTTGGAAAGATAAATTTGAAATTGATTTGAAATTATATTTATTTAAGAATTTTACTTAAATAAGTTTGATTTGAAATTTATTTAAATTTGAAATTTTAAAGATACGTTTTATAACTTGAATTTTATTAAAAGTGATTAAATGAATATTTCAAGTTTAATAAATTGAAAGAAATATTTAGTGGTTTGAAATTTGGGGTTTTAATTAAATGATATTGGGTTTATTAAGTGAATAATTCAAACTAAATAATAGTAAAGTGAATTTGATATATATAAAAATTATCGAATTTAGTTTTGAAATGTTGAATATATTGACTTTGAAATATATTGAAATTTGAATGGATTATTTTATGGTTCAAATATGTATTTGAAAATCGATAATTTGAAATGGTTTATTGAGAAACTGAATCGAGTTGAAATTGATGATTTGAGATTTGATTAAATTTGAATTTTGGAATTCGAGTTGATTTGAATCGATTTGTGAAATTTGAGGAAACTATTTTATCATATAAAGTATTTTAAATTATATTTAAAACTATTTTATATTATTTTATTTTATAAACTATTTTTAGTATAAACTATTTTTAATATAACTATTATTAATATAAACTATTTTTAATATAACTATTTTTAATATAAACTATTTTAAATATACTAATTATTTTAATATAAATTGTTTTAACTTATAACTATTTTATATAAATTATTTTATTTTATAAACTATTTTATTTTATATACTATTATTAATATCTAAACTGTTTGAAGGAAAGTGTTATGATTTCAAAGTGTTATGATTTCCAAAGTTATGAATTTTCAAAGTATTATGATTTCCAAAGCATTATTATTTCAAATTGTTTGGTTTCGAAAGTGTTATAACTTTGAAAGTACTGTGATTTTTGTAATGAATATATTTGGAAGTGAATGTTTTTGAAATGGAAATGATATTTTGGTTTTGAAGTATAAACTATTTTGAAATGACCGCGGTGTTATAATAACGTTTGGTTGTTAAAGAGACCGGGATCAGATATGGGCATACTCTCTATCGATACCGAAAACCACTTTAACAACTGTGTACGCGGTGGAGATTCCAGAATGAAGTAGGATGGCGGCGACGATCCTATATGAGGTATATACGTGGACCCGACTCCCGTGAGTTGGCATAAGGTGGATAAAACAGGAGCAATTGACGTGCTAATGAGGTAGCACCTCTGATCGGACACACTCCATCTTATGCCATTCTATTACTTTGTGATTGATTTGGTGCGCACCTTCAAATTTCGGGAGTGTGGCTCGAGGTGGGCGGTAGTGGCTGCTATGCGTTACCACCGGCCCGGAAGTGTAATTGGTATATCTACCCTGGCATTGCCTAGTTGTGCCATGTCACCTACCCTAGCGCGGCTTCTACGAGTTTGTTTTGTACCATACCTATGGAGAGCCCTCTGACGACACCCGTTACGGGGGAGATTACGGTACTGTATAGACTATGGGAATATATAAAATGTGTTAAGGTGGAAAATGTATGGCCTTAGCGCTATTTTAATAGTTTACTTTACTTTAGACATATTATAATAGCGTATTACTACATAGTAGATAGTTTAACGGATCCTTAGAGGATGGTTATCCCAAACATCCTTTAAGTTACTTGTATTTCAGTTGATATTTCACTTGAGTTGGATTTATTGATATAAGAATGTTAATCCTGACTCGAGTGTTTTGTGTTTTGCTTTACGCTCAGGTCAGACTGAGTGATACGGCATTTGAGACTCACCTTTGGAGTTGGAGCTTCACTTGGAGATCTAGCTATCTATCCAGCTTTCAGTTATTCAGTTAATTCCAGTGATGTATTCAGATTTTGTATTTGACTATTGTAATGAGACATCTATGTATTCGAGACCTCTGTTGTATCTTATTTAACTCTGTTATATTTATATAGTAGCTTCATGAACTACTATTCTTTTGTTTCCGCTGCATTATTGTTATATTACTCTGTGTCTGTGATTCTGTGATTATTTATTTACTGTATATGCTGAGTTTTTCCAAATTTAAATGAACAATCTGATATTTTGAGCAATTCAAGTCCAACATGTTTGGATGCGAATGGTTGAAAATTTCAGGATGTTACATAAACCGTCGATGAAATTTATTGATATTTGGTCACATTTCCAAGTTGGAATTTCAAGAGGCTGGAGCAATCCTGCAACCTTCTATTGATCACTCTTGTTTTGTTGACAATCTGCACATCTGCTAACATCGATAAAGATATCCCTCTTCATACTTCCCCACCAAAATGTCTGTTTCATGTCTTTGTACATTTTGTGAACTCCATAGTGAATAATTAGCTTGGATTGATGGCATTCAGTCAACATTTCTTGTCTTAAGTTATCAACATCGGGAACACAAATTCTTCCCTTTAATCGTAATACCCCTTGGTTATCGACTTCAAAGCTTGAATTATACCCCCTATGTATATCTTTAATAATCTTCTTTAGAATCTGATCTTCTTTTTGATTGCTAGCAATTCTTTCTAGAATTTTTCACAAACTATACCTAGATTAGTTTTACCACCTATAGGAATGGAGACATATATTGGGGTGTTTAATATATTTGTGGAAAGTTTCAGTTTATTAACCAATTCTTTAGATATAAAACTGTGGGAAGCCCCAGTATCAAATAACACTTAACTATATTTTCATTAATGCAGATATTACCTTCTAGGATTTTCTTTCCCTTCACATTGGTAGAAGTCGAGGGTTCATCTTTGATAGCAAAAACCCGGACCTATTCTCCTTTGTTTATCAGTGGGAAATCCTTCCTTTTGTGTCCTGGCTTGTGACAATTGTAGCAGGTTCCATCCTGAGCCTTAGGATTTTTACAGGTGTTGGAGTAGTAGCCCTTCCGTCGGCAATTAAAATATGTAATATTTTTCAACCGATCTCTATGGGATCCTCCTTTTGGCTTGCCTTGCCCTGGCTTCTTCCCTTACTGATTAAACTTCCACTTCTTCTAATTATTGTTGTTTTCCTGAGTTGTGGGTGGATTCTTCTTGTCCAGAGTTCCATATCGGAAACCCATGTCTACCAAATCTACAAAAGTCCCCTTAACATGTGTCCTCATCCTATCCTAATATTGTTCCTTCATTCCAGAGATAAAAATTTCATTCTTCTTTAAAGGAGTGCCTATCAGACCCGGCCCAAATCAGGACAATTCATTGAACTTGTTAGAATACTCCTCTATGGACATCTCTCCTTGTTTTAAATCCATAAAATTCCTGTAAAGGCGTGCATTTCCAGCTGTAGGCATATATTGTTCTTCCAAGGCCTCCTTGAATTGTGCCTAAGAAAAATTGTCCTCCGATTCATTCATAGTAACAGACTCCCACCAGGCGAGAGCCCCATCCAGTAGTTGCCAAGAAGGTAAGAATCTCTTCATCTCATCTCCAGTATTCAACCCTTTAAAATTTCTTTCACAAGAGCGGATCCAAGCTCGAACTTCTATAATGGACTCTTTTCCCTTAAATGGTTTACCACCCAAACTGGTATAGTTCTTGCATAAAGTTGCGAAGTTAATTTGGGGTTGCGCTGGAATTACTACTTCTTCAATTACTGTGGCAGTGGGAGTTCGACCATTTGTGTTTGTAGTATTGCTACATCCCCTTCCCCTACCTCGTCTGTGATAACCCACCCTTTCGACCCTCGAAAATCGACATAAATACGCTCATTGTATAACATGCCAAACGACCGAGTGCCAGAAAGATAGATTGTTGAGGTAAAAGAAAGTAGGTAGAAGAAAGAAGAAACTAAACAAACATATGTTGATACGCTATATTTTGATCAATGACAATGTGCTTCAACAAAAAGGAAGAGATATGTGCAAAGCTAAAGGAAGAACGATGAAGACCAATGATAAACATAAGTATGATTTTTATATAGGTCTTAGTTTAGATTTATTGTTAAAATCTATCCTCAAGAGGCTTGCACAAACACTAGAACACATTTTATAAACTTCATTTTTTAATAAACATTCACTGTGCACAATTTAGTATTTCAGTCGACTGAACAGGGATGACCAGTCGACTGAACCTGTGACACATACACAAACATGCACAGTTCCAGTCGACTGAAGTTCCTGCTCAGTCGACTGAATTTGTTCCTGAAAATTTTACTTCATATTTTCAGTCGACTGAAATCCCTGCTCAGTCAACTGAATTTGAACCTGCGAATTTTCACTGAAAAGACACCTTCTTCTTCCCAAGAGTTGCAACCATTCTCCAATGGTAATGGATGCATCTCTTGCCTGAATCTTTTGCAAATAGATACACCTCTTCTATACCTATAAATACATGTTTCTATCATTTACAAATCACCAATTCTAATTGCTTTAATCTCTCTATTTCCTTGAACATACTTTCAGATTTCTTAAGTTTTCAAAAGCAATCACAAACCACTTCAATTGCTTGAATCTCTGTTTTATCTATAACACCTTTTTGATTCATAGCAATTCACATTTCCTAAATCTTCACAAACACTTTGCATACTCTAGAGGATAAGATTATAGGAAAATTGTACTCAATTAGACTCATTAGTGTTATCAAGAACACAACAAGTCAGAAATACTCTTTGTATCTAGTTGAAGTCCTCTTCGGTAGTTGAGGCAAGAAATCACGTTCGGTAGTTCGGGTAAGTTGTAAACCTATTCCTCCGGGTTAAGTGAGGGTTGTTGGTTAGTTGAATTCCTAAGAGGAGCTTAGGGACGTAGGACAAGAGGTCCGAACCAGTATAAAGTCTTGGTGTCTACTTTACTTACTGCTTATTGCTATCTACCTAGACCATTCCACTATTCCATATTATACGATCCTACCGCATAGCCTCTTTCAACATAATCTCACAGCGGACTAAATAACATATAATATAAATAGATCTTTACACAAATCAAAACTTTATTATACATATCTCACATCATAGTACACTGTGATGACCCAAAATTTTTGTATATTTGAAATTGGAATATTTAAATGTTTTAAATACTTAAAAGTTAAATTTTGACTTGAATTTCAAATATCACTATTCATTGGGTAATTTAATTATTAAATTAAATGACTTGAAGTTGGGTAAAATGTTGAATCTGGAGTTTTAAGACTTTTAAAATAATTTGAATGCTTGTAAAATTTATATTGATAGTACAGAAGATAGTAAAAAGTGTTAAACTTGAATTTGGAAGTGTTTTGTTCAGTTTTGAAATTTTATCGTTTAAATCGATGTTTAAAAATAGCCTTCCAGGGCATAGTCTCAAAATTCAACGAAACCAGTTCCATTGGATCCGTAATATTGTATTATTATCGGATTTCAAATTTCGTGGTGTTTGGAGTTGTCGTATGATCGTACGATATATAAACGCGCTGAATCTATATCGAAATTTCTATATAATAACTAGGTTCAAAGGCTATCTTCCCCATACGATCGAATTAGGACTCGAAACCTTTTCCGTTGCATTCAGAATAGGGGTATAACATTATAAATGCCTAGCGGCACGCCTCGATATGAGTTCGCGATTTTAAGCTACGTAAATCGAGACAATTTAAATTTGAATTTAAATAAAATATATATATTGGTTCTTTGGACCAGTCAAATAAATTTCACGTCGTTACTTTTTCCATTTCATTTCAGGAGCACTGTAGCTCATCTGCTACACGCAAAAATATTCTCCATGCAGACATCTTTTTCCCTTTATTTCATTTCACAGCCGAAAGAAAGATTGTGCTGGAAGCTTCAAACGAAATAAAGAAAATAAAAAAAATAAAAATAAAAAGGGTCGAAATTGAATTCGACCGAATCTGGAGCACGATCGATTTCTGCGAACATGGCTCTGGCTGCGACGGGGTGGCGAGAAACTGGAGGTCGAAGACATAAGGAGGCGATCGCGATGTCTTGGTGGATCCAGTGGCGAAGGTTCGAGCATCAGCTCGTGTTGCGTTAGGCAAGGGCGGGGGCATTGCGTGATGGCGATTTGGTTGAGGGATCTCGAGTCGATGGCAACTCGATTTCATGCGGCACGTTCGAGTGAGGTGGTCGCGATCTGGTAACCACGCGAGGAAGAGGGTTCATTCCAGGAAAGTTCATCGCGATGTCAGCTAAGGTTGGAACATGGATGCTGCATTGATCTGTGAAGTAGTTAGGTATAACCCGTGTTTATTTATTTATTTATTTAAAAATTTACTAATATATATAAGATTTATGAAGGCAGTAGTTTAAGTTATATAAATTTAGATTTTGGAAATTATATAGATTATTTTATATAACGCATGTTGTTTTAAAAGGAAAATAATTATACATGTACATATATTAAAAACTCGCTAGATTATTTTAAAATGATGGACTTTGGGGGACTAACTTGGTTAATTAACTTATTAAATTTATTTTAGTTACTAAAAGATATTTTAAAGGGAAAATTGGTTTAAACTAAATTATTAGTTGATTAAATTATTTAAGAGGAGATTAATTGTTTGATTAGTTCAATATTAATAAAATCGTACAATGTTTATACAAGGTCAAAAATCATGAAAACAAAGCTGGAATGGAAACGGATTCCAAAATAAAAGCAAAGGTGAGAACTTCTCACTCAATCGGATTACCCAGTTTAATTTAAATAGTTAAATTTAAATTATTAGTTGTTTGCTTTAATTGATAACCGTTATTAGTTGGATTGGTATGTTATATATATTAGTATATATATATACATATATGTTGGAGAGATTGATATACCCGCATTATATAGCGGATGAGACCCTATGCGCCGCATAATAGCGGATGATATTATATTAATCCCATATATCGCGATATTCCACCTCGAAGTGGAATTGGTATTGTGCTAATGTCTGTGGATGCAGGGAAACAGGTTGGAGGGATCCAACTGGATTCCTTAAAATTTATTTAGAATGTTAATATTCTCTGTTATGAATATTTGATATCCCATGATGAATTATATTGATGATTGGATTGTTGGATGCAACGGGTCGATTAAATATATTTGGGTATACTGGGTTACCAAAAATATATATATATATATATCGGACTTTGAAAAGGAAATATAAGAGAAGATTTTTAAGTAGAGAATTTGAATAAATTCAGGAATGAATTGGAAAGAATAAAAGAGATTTTTAAATTCTAGTAAATAAATGCCGAGTATGGAAAGGGAATTTTGAAATAACCGAGAAATAATGAATTTTAAAACTCAAGCATTATTATTTAAAGAAATAAAGGATTTATTTTGAATTCAAGGTTTGAATTTATTTAAAAGGGATAAGAAAGGTATTTGGGAATCTGTAATTGGTATTCTCAGTTAAAAAGGATTTTTAAATCATAATAAGAAATAAAATCTGAGGTTAATGGATTTGAAATAAATGGAGAAAGTAAGGGAATTTATTTCAAAATGAATAAATTGGAAATCAATTTGGAAATTGATTTAAGTGTTTTAAACCCTGGATTTTTAAAAGAGAATTGAGATTTTGAAACTTGTAAACTGAATTTATAAAGGTGAAGTAATATATCAGTGGATATTTGGAAGAATAAATTCACGGTGGGAATTTATTAAAGAAATGAGTAAATGTGATTAAAAATAAATAGTGATTTATTTTTAAAGATGTAAAAGAGAAATATATTTCCCTGGATAGCCAAGTACGTTTTCAAAGCAAATTCTTAAGTATAAGTTAAAGTTTCAAGGTTGTTTTAAAAGTATGTTTTGGAAAATCTATTATTTTTAAATGTTTAAAGTTTAAAGTAAGAATTTTTCAAATTTATTTGAGTAGTGATTATATAAAGGTGACTTGGTATTATGTTTTAAAAAGGTAAAAATTTAGTTTTATATTTTATAAAGTAGCTTTATTTTAAATATTCTTAAAGTGTATATTTTTATAAAATAAAGTATTAAAGTGGTTTTAAATCTAAATGTTTAAAAGTATATTCTATAATTAAGTGTTTTAAATTATTTTAAAAATCTAAAGTTTTGTGCTTGGTGTTCCAGTGGAAATAAATATTTGGGAATCTATTCCATAAAGGGAGTGTGGTTTGAAAACTGTTTTCAAAAGAGCTGAAATGGAAATATATCTTGCGAAGATATTTGTAAGGTAAATAAATAATTTGGAGAATTATTTATTGTTTGATGGATGTTTGTGAATGTTAATTGACAGTTAAATAACCGACTATCAATATTGGCCAATGCGCTGATCGTTTTGAAGAGACTGGGATCGGGATTTATTTTCCGAAAACCACTTCGATCCGGTTTGTACGTTTTCGTGGGAAAACGAGTTTGAATCGAAGATGGTACAGTGAAGTGCAAGGGCTAATCGTTACTAATCCTGAGGTTGATTCCAAAATGGATGTAGTAGGAGTAGTGCCTTCGGTTCCGTTCGAACCCGGAACGAACTTGTATGGATGAATGCTTTCGGAACATCGTCAGGTGGACGATGGTCATTCTAAGGGATATGTTCTAAAAAGGTAACGCTTAGCCTCAAGCCTCATCAACCGAGAATGACTGAAAATCAGCGGTTATGCAGCAAAGCTATGTGGGCAGCGCCCATTAGGGTGAGATCATCCCTGTCTAGATGTCCCTTTTTATTTTGGCTGTGTGGCGGTTGGTCGCGCCAACCATGGGGTGATCTTACTCGGAATTACCCTTAGCTAGTTCCGGTCTTGTGTTGCAGGGGATCGGTTGTGGTCCTCGGTACGCTGATCTAGACCAGGTACTGTGACAGGTGGTACCCCAGTGCCTAGTCATTAGTTGGAAATCCATTCTCCCTACGTGCCTTTACGGTTTTGTTTGTATACCTAGTAGCTGGAATTTAAAAGATGTAACAATTTCGGCTATTTGAATAAGTATTTTATATAGACACTATTATAATATCAGAGGATTTTGATAAAAAGTGTTTTGGCTATCGTAAGGTAAAAACCCGACATGTTTATTTGTGGCGTGGTCTTACGAGATTCTTTTGATTTCAAAGGGTTTGGAAAACTTTAATAATCCAATTGAGTGTGTTTCTCACGCTGGTTTTCCAGACTTACTCGGGTGTTATTTTATTATAATGCTCGGGTCAGACCGAGTATTATAGATACATGATAGGATGCTGTGAAGCTCAGGAGATGAGCTGGATGGCGAGACGTATCACTCGTACTTGATGTATATTCTGCTGTGTTATGTCTACTGTGTATTCAGTTTTGTGAGGACATGTAGTGATTATTGTACAGTTGTGTGTTAGATGTTGTTGAACTCTGATATTGTATTCTAAAGATGTAAAGTACAAAACAGATATAGTTTTCTTTTGTGTAAAGATCAGTTATTATCTATTATATTTATTCCGCTGCGTTTGTGAGATTCTGATGTGGTTTTCTTTTTCTTCTTCTATATTCTTCTTCTTTAACCCAAATGGTTTGTATTTCCGTTCTTCTTGAGTTGAGATGATGGAGATAAATGTCAATTCAAGGGGTACGGGTCTGCGGGTCATTTCAATTGGTATCAGAGCTGAAGGTTAAGCGAGAACCTTGGCTCTGGTGGGGATTACTCATTAGAGATAGAGTCAGTAGTACTCTAGAATGAGTTTGAGTGTATTAATAGATATGAGCGCGTATTTGTTAGTGAATATAAAATGGTTTTATATTGTGCTGATTGATTTATTGAGAGGCATATGAACCTTCGTCGGCACAGTCTGGACAACTGTATCGAAGGGGTTTCTAAACACTTGAATAGAACAATTCGACACAATATTGTTTTAAAGGTGGGTGAATGAAATAATTTTACCTAAAATATATTTTGATATAAAAGAAATATTTTCTTAAATTGTTATATAACTTGGATGTTTGGTTGATAATATTCTAAACAAATAAGATTATAAAATTGGAATGGTTTGTGACGCAGCGGATTAATCAAAACAATGTAGATCGATGAAAGTAGCAATCGATGAATTGATGAATACTGAAATGTCCGAATTCGTTGATCCGAAGATACCGAATTCTAGCTATCCCGAACTCGTTGATCGCGCACGATACCTGTAATGACCCGTATTTTTAACACTTTAAAAATACGAATTAAAATGAAAATTTTGGATCAAAATCCAAAAGAAATAAAATTTTGTGTTGTTAAATGTGAATTACAAGTTAAATTACAAAACTGAATTCTGAAATAACTTATTTGTAAATTAAATATGGATGATAACTTGCAGTGAATGTAAATAATGAATTGAATTTGATTGTAAACCAAATTGGTTATGATTGTAAACAACGAAATAAATAAAATGTTACATTTAATATTGAAGTTATAATATTGAAATCAACGTAAATGAATGTAATTTAATATTACTGTGAATTTAAATAAGATGGTAGTTGAAGAAAATGAAAGTAAATGAATTATAAACTATTTAAAATAATGTATAAGTAAATGGTTGATTCAATAATGAAAGTGTAAATCGAAATAAAAGAATTCAGTTGGAATTAAATAACTTGATTTGAATTACAATATAATTGAACGCTGAATCTAATGTAATCTTTTATACTGGATTTATAATGGAAAACTGCATTGTAAAAGATTGTTAATTACTGTGAAATTAAAAATGAAATTTGTGAACAATTGAAATTTGATTTAAAAGTTAATAATTTAAAATTGGGAATTTTATATTGAAATTAGACTGTAGAAATAGCCATTTTTACAACTGTCTCGGATTTCGACGAAACCAGTTTCATCGGATCCGTAACAGTGAATTATTGTAAGGTTTCAATTTTCGTAGCAATCGGACTGGTCGTTTGGTTGTGCGAGCTTGAAACGCGTAGAAATTTAACGTCGTTAATTAAAATAATCGACTTCAAAAAGCTATCTTCCACATACGATTGAATTAGGCCTTGGGACTAGTTCCATTGCGTCCGGAACGGGGGTAAAACCTTATAAACGCCTGGCGGCACGTCTCGTTTGGAGTTCGGACGATTTTGGACCTAACTTTATAAATACACACTCAAAACCGAGACAGTTTTATCATTTTTCATTTCAGAAACCCTAACTCTATCTCATGGCCGCCACCTATTCAATGGTCAGAATTTGCTCGAACTTCTTTCCTCTTTATCTCTCAATCCGTTCAACGAAATCGAAAAATTCCAAAAGCAAAAGTGTAGACCTCGACGAGCTCTTCAAATCCATACGGTTGATTCGTGCTAATTCGTCACGGATTGGTCCAGATCTGGCTTTGAAGCGTGCGCGTTTTTCTTGGTTTGCGTGCAAACGGTGGCGAATGGAGTGGCGAAACTTGGCGCGGAGGTGGAGCAAGGCGAGGCGCACGTGATGATGCCCCCTGATCGACGTCCGGTCGTCGTTTGCCGCGCGCGTGGATGAATGAACGGCGTGCGTGAGTGGGTTTCTATGCGTGAAGAAGAAGAAGGTTAAGCGGTTAATTAATTTTTATTATATGGATAATCATGTTTTAAATTATATCGTTATATTAATTTAAGCGTAACTTTTGCATACGAGGTCCGCTTCGAAGCGAAACATCTGGCGACGTTGGAATCGCAGCGACGAGAGCTACGCTGCAGTTTAGATCCGAAGACATTTGGAGCTCGTTAAAATCTTAGGTTAAATCGAACATTGTTCGATTTGATTTAAAACTGGAAAATCAAGGTGAGTGTTTATACGCTCACAATTGACTAAAATAATTTTGTTAGTTAAATTTGATATTATGAAGTGATATGAATTTACTTGTCGTTGTTTGATAAAAATTTAAATTGTCATATAGATTGTCATGTGAATTCACCGTTGGAAATTTAAATTGACAGTAGATTGAAATTAGGATTTAATTGAAATCAAATTTCCCGATATTGATAACTATGAAATTGCCGTGAATTGTATTGACTATTGGATGATTTATTTCGATGGATGCTATTGGTTGATATTTAAATATTGGATGTTTATTTGCTTATATATATCCTGTTATACATGCACATGACACTGTGATTGGTTTAAGTAATATATATTCATCTGTGACATTTAATTGAAATAACTAACCACTTGGCCATAGGATAGAAAACTATATACGGACACCGGGTTGGTTAAATTAAATGATTTTAAAAGTTGTTTTGAAATTATTTAAATGAATTGATTTTAAGAATAAAATCCAATTTATGGAAATTGAATTATTTTGAATTGAAGCTCGAGATATTGGAATTTAAACTTGGTAAATGAAATTGTTTAATTACTCAAAGTTTAGATTTTTAAGAAAAAAGTTGAAATACGGCGAAAATTTTCGAAAGTTGATTTGTTTTAAAAGATTGGACTTTTAATCGAACTCTGAATATTTCTAAGAAAATTTATATGAAATGATATTTCAAGTTTGAGTTTGGAATTGAAAATTTATTTGAAATTGAGATTTAATTAATTTGGAAATTAATTGAAATTCAAAGAAATTTGTGAATTGGACTAAATTGAAACTATTGAATTAAGTTTGAAGATAAAATTGATTTGAATCGGATTTGAACCGAAATTGATTTGGAATATGATAATTAAATGAATTCTTGAAATCCGAATATTAATCTAAGTTTATTGAATTGGAATTGTTCCAGAAATTAAGTAAACTACTTAATACGGATGTTTAATTTGAAGAATATTCTAATTTGAATATGAAATGGTTTTAAAGGGAATCTTATATTCTTATATAAATATATGAACTGTTTTGAAATTCGAAATATTTAAAGTTTCGAAATATATTGTAAGTAAAATTGTTTATTTTGTGGTTCAAATATGTATTTGAAATTGATAATTTGAAATGGTTTATTGAGAAGCTGAATCGAGTTGAAATTGATGATTTGAGATTTTGAAATTTTAAATTTTGGAATTCGAGTTTACGTGAAATCGAAATGAGATTTTGAGGCGAAAAGTGATTTTGAAATCGAAATGAGATTTTGTGGCGAAAAGTGATTTTGAAATCGAAATGAGATTTTGAGGCGAAAAGTGATTTTGAAATCGAAATGAGATTTTGAGGCGGAAAATGATTTTGAAACGGAATCTTACATCTTGAATAGATATGATGATATTTGAAATGGATTTGATTTTGAAGCGAATATGATATTTTGATATCAATTATGAATCGATTTGAAAATGTAAAAGATCGAACCGGTGTGAAAAATATAACGTAGTTATTAAAGAGACCGGGATCGGATATGGACATACTCTCTGTCGATACCGAAAACCACTTTAATAACTAATGCACGTGGAGTGTTGATCCAGAATGAAGTGGATGGTTTTGGTGAACGTGTTGATTTGAAGAAAGAGAACGATTTTGGATGACCCCTGACATGACTAAAACAGGAGCCGCGCCGGGCCATTGAGGATCGCCATCTCTAGCGGACACACTCCTTCGATACCATGTCTATTACTTTTGTGATTCGATTTGGGTGCACCCTGCGATTTGGGAGTGTTGTTTCGCGGTGTTGGGGTAGTAGCTGCTATGCCCAACATCAGTCCGGATCACGCAACTACTAGTATCCTAGTTGGTATTGCCTCATGTACCTTGTCATACTGATTATCCTATTCGCGACCACTACGATTTTGGTTTGTACCTTTAGTATATGGATTGCCCTCTGGTGACTTCCGGTTTTGGGGAAACTACGGTCTTGTATATGCTCTTGGGAATATAAACTGTGTTAAGGGTGGAATGGGCCATGGCTTAACGCTATTTTAATACTTTTACTTTAATGTAGACATATTATAATAGCGTATTGTACTACATAGTAGATAGTTTAACGGATCCTTGAGAGATGGAAAATCCCGTAACATCTCTTAAGTTATTGCACTCACGTTGACACTGGACATGAGATGTCAAACCCCGTAAACATCTCTGACGCCGTCACACTCATATTTTCTTATTCGATTTGACTTACATGAGATATTTTAGTCCTGACTCGAGTGTTTTGTCTTTTCATTACGCTCGGGTCAGCCTGAGCATTTCAGATAAGGTTGAAGATCTATTTTGGAGGACGAAGACGGAGTTTGGTATTACATCATTTGTATTCTACTACCATATTATTTTTCCGCTGCATTATTGTATTATCTCTGATATGTATGTAACTCTGATTTATGATGTATAATAATAATCAAATTTATTTATTTAACAGCTTCATGAACTGTTATTTTATTATTATATCTTGTTCCTTCCGCTGCGAGATTCTGAGTTTGTTTCTGTTCTTTCTTTTCTTTTCTTATTTAACCCCAATAACCATCTGCCTTTTTGAACGGCTTGAGTTGGACATGTGTGAATTATTGTCGACTTGAACGGTCAAAAATGGCGGGTCATTACAGTTGGTATCAGAGCTTTGGTTTAGCGATAAACCTTGGCTCTAGTGGGGAATAACTCATTGAAATAGAGGTAAACTATATGAATGAGTTGAGTGTATATGAGAGAGCGTATTTGTAATTTTGATATAAAAATGATTTTATATTGTGTTAATTTGTTCCGTTGAGTATTTATGAATTCTGGTTGGTACTTGGGACGCCAAGGCATCGATAGGAATTTCTAAACACTCGAATAGGACAGATTGACATAATATTGTTTTGGATTATATTCTATATATAAAAGACTTATCTTGAAAATTTATAAATTTTGATTGTATTGGTTAGAGATGATAATATTAGATTATCATCGTTTATTGTTGATTAGTCAATATTTCTAACTATTGACTATTGAATGATTTTAAGAAATGAAACTTGTAAATATGATTGACAATGAATATAAATGGTAAATAAAATGAAATAAAAATGAATTTAAATTAAGATGGAGAATTTAAATTCCGGTGTTTTGAAAATTTATTAACAAAAATTTGAAATGTATAATATAAGTATTATATGATAGTATATTCGATTAGAAATTGTTTTCAAAGGATTTTCAAATGAAGTAAGTGTTATACTCCCCTCTTGACACTAGAGAATGATTTCGGTGATGAGTGCACGCATCGTCGACGTTTATTTTCGAGAGTCCAAGTGGGGGAGATCACTTAATAGTTTTTCTAAACCCTGTTTTGATTAAAATTGAATTTTATTTTGTATTCCCTATAGTATGATTTGATATATAAATTATATAAGTATATATTGTTTCAAAACTTGATTTGAAATGAAACCGGGATTGGAATTCTTGAGTTCTTTAATAATTAATGATTTTTCTTTTAATGGTTGAAATGAATTAATACTTGAATCATTACGGAACTTCTGAATTGCGAAATGAGAAATGAACCTAAGAGCTAAGTGAAATATCAATTGAAGTAGAAATCCTTAGAATTAGGAAATTATGAATTTAAAATAAAATTGAAACTGTAAAACTCGCATAGTATTAAATTTCATTCTATAGCATAGATATAACTTACCAAATCATTTAAGAAGTTCAAAAATGTTATATGAATTGTTAATTGGATAATATACAAGTATAGGTTTGAATAATGAAATATGCATTTAATTAATGGTTTGCAAATATAAATAAAATTGTTAGTAAATAATTGGAATTTAAATTAACATTTAAAGGTGATTCACAATTATGTTAATATAAAATGGAAATACTATATGTGAATGTAAATGTGAAATTAAATTATAGTGAAATTTAAGTAATGACTTAAGAATTAATTAATTGAAAATTCAACTTTGAATGAAAAGAGGTTGTATGTTGTTTAACTACATTCTATTTGCTTAACTATAACTTACCAAATACTTAAAAAGTTTAAAATGCTAATAAGGATAAGTAGAGGAATAATATACCAGTGTGAGAGTGAATAATAAAATGTGAAGATCTATTGATAGTTGTAAATATAAAGGAAATTTAAGTTGTAAAGTGAATTAAATTTAAAATTAATTAAATATAGAATTAGTAAATGGAAACTAATTAAATTTGAATAAAACTAAATGTCAATAAACTTGGAAGTGTATGAAATTAAAATTTTGACTTGGAAATGTATAATTGATTTATTATAGATTTGGATGGAGGTTAATGTTTGATATGCATTGGTTGTTAGATGAATGTTAATTGATTAAGTATGATTCATTTTGTTAATAAATTGAATAAATGGAATATAAATTTAAATAATTAAATTCAATTTGAAGTAAGGTGATGTTGAATATAATTGCAATCAATTTAATTTGAAAAAAATTGTCTTGAGTTAAATGTGGATGTAATAAAGTGAATAAACCGGAAAACAAATTTAATGTAAACTTATTTCATAAAAATATAAAAGAAATTAACAACTTTGTGTTAATGCTTGATTTTCTGGAAACTTTAAATTGGATAGTTTGTATTTGTAATAACAAACAAATGTGGAAATCTAAAATTGTCCGGTATGTGCTGAAACTAAAAGTACCATAACTTTTACATGAATAATCGGAATTTGATGATCTTGGACTCTTCGGAAAGCTTAGAATCTCTAGCACGACTTTTGTTTAGAGTATTTCAGAAAATTCATTGGTTTACTAGGTTAACAATGTAAATGTCTATCGCTGTCCTGTGTAAGAATAAGCAAAACCAATAGCATTTGACCTTAGTATTTATGACATAACTTTTTACTGGTTTATCGGATTTTCATGATCTTGTACTTTCTGGAAACCTCAGAACCTATGCTCCAACTTTTGTTTTAGAAGCCTTGCATTTTGCTGAAGTTTAGAACGTCGAAAGTGTGCGTGAAGGTCGCTGACCTGCACGGACCTGAAACGTATTCTCGTAGTAAAACGGTCGTAACTTTTGAACGGAAGGTCCGAATTCAATGATTTTGGACATTCCGGAAAGCCTGAAACGAATGCAACAACTTTTGTTTATATTCCATTGTCAAATTTTATAGTTTAGGTGACCAAAAACTGAGATTCGTTTGCTGTCCTGGAATTGGAATTTCAGTTTGAAGAAAAACATGTTATATGTATGTTGTTTATGCTAAGTATATCGATCTATCTTTATATGCATGGTTCTAACTTGGTTATTGAGCATTTTAGTAGGTAGCAAAGGGGTTGCGCTTCGCTTGTGGAGCTCGCTTCCGCGCTAAATGCAAAATGTAAGTTAAAATGCTAATAACCGCTTAATAAAAGGTACGTTCTCGGATTACGGTTTATGTTTTGGTATATTATTGTGTTCCCCATGTTTTAGGATGCCTCATTCTTGTAATGAGATGTATATCATGCAATTATTACCACTGTGAAATTTTTCGGTCCTAGCCGCGCAAAGGAGGTGCTGCCGAAATTTTTCAAAAATCCGGGAGTTAGAAAATTTTGTGAAAAAAAAAATCCTATAACTAAATTTTGCAAATAAGTAGAATATTTTGAATGAATTATATCTAAATGATGGTTTCCCCTTCTCCGATCCTTTTCGAGGACGAAAAGTTTTAAGTGGGGGAGAATGTAACGACCCGTATTTTTAATACTTTAAAAATACGAATTAAAATGAAAATTTTGGATAAAAATCCGAAAGAAATAAAATTTTGTGTTGTTAAATGTGAATTACAAGTTAAATTACAAAACTGAATTCTGAAATAACTTATTTGTAAATTAAATATGGATGATAACTTGCAGTGAATGTAAATAATGAATTGAATTTGATTGTAAACCAAATTGGTTATGATTGTAAACAACGAAATAAATAAAATGTTACATTTAATATTGAAGTTATAATATTGAAATCAACGTAAATGAATGTAATTTAATATTACTGTGAATTTAAATAAGATGGTAGTTGAAGAAAATGAAAGTAAATGAATTATAAACTATTTAAAATAATGTATAAGTAAATGGTTGATTCAATAATGAAAGTGTAAATCGAAATAAAAGAATTCAGTTGGAATTAAATAACTTGATTTGAATTACAATATAATTGAACGCTGAATCTAATGTAATCTTTTATACTGGATTTATAATGGAAAACTGCATTGTAAAAGATTGTTAATTACTGTGAAATTAAAAATGAAATTTGTGAACAATTGAAATTTGATTTAAAAGTTAATAATTTAAAATTGGGAATTTTATATTGAAATTAGACTGTAGAAATAGCCATTTTTACAACTGTCTCGGATTTCGACGAAACCAGTTTCATCGGATCCGTAACAGTGAATTATTGTAAGGTTTCAATTTTCGTAGCAATCGGACTGGTCGTTTGGTCGTGCGAGCTTGAAATGCGTAGAAATTTAACGTCGTTAATTAAAATAATCGACTTCAAAAAGCTATCTTCCACATACGATTGAATTAGGCCTTGGGACTAGTTCCATTGCGTCCGGAACGGGGGTAAAACATTATAAACGCCTGGCGGCACGTCTCGTTTGGAGTTCGGACGATTTTGGACCTAACTTTATAAATACACACTCAAAACCGAGACAGTTTTATCATTTTTCATTTCAGAAACCCTAACTCTATCTCATGGCCGCCACCTATTCAATGGCCAGAATTTGCTCGAACTTCTTTCCTCTTTATCTCTCAATCCGTTCAACGAAATCGAAAAATTCCAAAAGCAAAAGTGTAGACCTCGACGAGCTCTTCAAATCCATACGGTTGATTCGTGCTAATTCGTCACGGATTGGTTCAGATCTGGCTTTGAAGCGTGTGCGTTTTTCTTGGTTTGCATGCAAACGGTGGCGAATGGAGTGGCGAAACTTGGCGCGGAGGTGGAGCAAGGCGAGGCGCACGTGATGATGCCCCCTGATCGACGTCCGGTCGTCGTTTGCCGCGCGCGTGGATGAATGAACGGCGTGCGTGAGTTGGTTTCTATGCGTGAAGAAGAAGAAGGTTAAGCGGTTAATTAATTTTTATTATATGGATAATCATGTTTTAAATTATATCGTTATATTAATTTAAGCGTAACTTTTGCATACGAGGTCCGCTTCGAAGCGAAACATCTGGCGACGTTGGAATCGCAGCGACGAGAGCTACGCTGCAGTTTAGATCCGAAGACATTTGGAGCTCGTTAAAATCTTAGGTTAAATCGAACATTGTTCGATTTGATTTAAAACTGGAAAATCAAGGTGAGTGTTTATACGCTCACAATTGACTAAAATAATTTTGTTAGTTAAATTTGATATTATGAAGTGATATGAATTTACTTGTCGTTGTTTGATAAAAATTTAAATTGTCATATAGATTGTCATGTGAATTCACCGTTGGAAATTTAAATTGACAGTAGATTGAAATTAGGATTTAATTGAAATCAAATTTCCCGATATTGATAACTATGAAATTGCCGTGAATTGTATTGACTATTGGATGATTTATTTCGATGGATGCTATTGGTTGATATTTAAATATTGGATGTTTATTTGCTTATATATATCCTGTTATACATGCACATGACACTGTGATTGGTTTAAGTAATATATATTCATCTGTGACATTTAATTGAAATAACTAACCACTTGGCCATAGGATAGAAAACTATATACGGACACCGGGTTGGTTAAATTAAATGATTTTAAAAGTTGTTTTGAAATTATTTAAATGAATTGATTTTAAGAATAAAATTCAATTTATGGAAATTGAATTATTTTGAATTGAAGCTCGAGATATTGGAATTTAAACTTGGTAAATGAAATTGTTTAATTACTCAAAGTTTAGATTTTTAAGAAAAAAGTTGAAATACGGCGAAAATTTTCGAAAGTTGATTTGTTTTAAAAGATTGGACTTTTAATCGAACTCTGAATATTTCTAAGAAAATTTATATGAAATGATATTTCAAGTTTGAGTTTGGAATTGAAAATTTATTTGAAATTGAGATTTAATTAATTTGGAAATTAATTGAAATTCAAAGAAATTTGTGAATTGGACTAAATTGAAACTATTGAATTAAGTTTGAAGATAAAATTGATTTGAATCGGATTTGAACCGAAATTGATTTGGAATATGATAATTAAATGAATTCTTGAAATTCGAATATTAATCTAAGTTTATTGAATTGGAATTGTTCCAGAAATTAAGTAAACTACTTAATACAGATGTTTAATTTGAAGAATATTCTAATTTGAATATGAAATGGTTTTAAAGGGAATCTTATATTCTTATATAAATATATGAACTGTTTTGAAATTCGAAATATTTAAAGTTTCGAAATATATTGTAAGTAAAATTGTTTATTTTGTGGTTCAAATATGTATTTGAAATTGATAATTTGAAATGGTTTATTGAGAAGCTGAATCGAGTTGAAATTGATGATTTGAGATTTTGAAATTTTAAATTTTGGAATTCGAGTTTACGTGAAATCGAAATGAGATTTTGAGGCGAAAAGTGATTTTGAAATCGAAATGAGATTTTGTGGCGAAAAGTGATTTTGAAATCGAAATGAGATTTTGAGGCGAAAAGTGATTTTGAAATCGAAATGAGATTTTGAGGCGGAAAATGATTTTGAAACGGAATCTTACATCTTGAATAGATATGATGATATTTGAAATGGATTTGATTTTGAAGCGAATATGATATTTTGATATCAATTATGAATCGATTTGAAAATGTAAAAGATCGAACCGGTGTGAAAAATATAACGTAGTTATTAAAGAGACCGGGATCGGATATGGACATACTCTCTGTCGATACCGAAAACCACTTTAATAACTAATGCACGTGGAGTGTTGATCCAGAATGAAGTGGATGGTTTTGGTGAACGTGTTGATTTGAAGAAAGAGAACGATTTTGGATGACCCCTGACATGACTAAAACAGGAGCCGCGCCGGGCCATTGAGGATCGCCATCTCTAGCGGACACACTCCTTCGATACCATGTCTATTACTTTTGTGATTCGATTTGGGTGCACCCCGCGATTTGGGAGTGTTGTTTCGCGGTGTTGGGGTAGTAGCTGCTATGCCCAACATCAGTCCGGATCACGCAACTACTAGTATCATAGTTGGTATTGCCTCATGTACCTTGTCATACTGATTATCCTATTCGCGACCACTACGATTTTGGTTTGTACCTTTAGTATATGGATTGCCCTCTGGTGACTTCCGGTTTTGGGGAAACTACGGTCTTGTATATGCTCTTGGGAATATAAACTGTGTTAAGGGTGGAATGGGCCATGGCTTAACGCTATTTTAATACTTTTACTTTAATGTAGACATATTATAATAGCGTATTGTACTACATAGTAGATAGTTTAACGGATCCTTGAGAGATGGAAAATCCCGTAACATCTCTTAAGTTATTGCACTCACGTTGACACTGGACATGAGATGTCAAACCCCGTAAACATCTCTGACGCCGTCACACTCATATTTTCTTATTCGATTTGACTTACATGAGATATTTTAGTCCTGACTCGAGTGTTTTGTCTTTTCATTACGCTCGGGTCAGCCTGAGCATTTCAGATAAGGTTGAAGATCTATTTTGGAGGACGAAGACGGAGTTTGGTATTACATCATTTGTATTCTACTACCATATTATTTTTCCGCTGCATTATTGTATTATCTCTGATATGTATGTAACTCTGATTTATGATGTATAATAATAATCAAATTTATTTATTTAACAGCTTCATGAACTGTTATTTTATTATTATATCTTGTTCCTTCCGCTGCGAGATTCTGAGTTTGTTTCTGTTCTTTCTTTTCTTTTCTTATTTAACCCCAATAACCATCTGCCTTTTTGAACGGCTTGAGTTGGACATGTGTGAATTATTGTCGACTTGAACGGTCAAAAATGGCGGGTCGTTACAGATACCGGGTTCAAAGATCTGCAATTCTTCACACGTTGATCTAGCGCACTAGATTCTGTGAATCGGCTTCAGCTGTCGTTGAATCGAGCGCACTCGATTATCCGAGAGTGGAGATAGGAGATTACACTCGACTACCAATTGGGTGAAAGCACAAAGCTAACAAACAAGAGTTTTATTTCAAATCAACTAAACTATTACAAATGGCACCACCGGCCTATTTATAAAGGTTACAAAACAAAACAAAAATTCTGTACAACTCTTAAGTCGAAACCGACTTATCACGAACGACTCAAAGAAATACAGACGACATACGACTTACAAACAGACGACATACGACTTAAAGAAATACAACACATAGTACATAGCGACTTAACAAAGCAACACATACATCACGCATTTACAACACTTAAGTCGTTTACGACTTATAACCTGCGACTTAAAACATGCGACTTAACATCCTCTGCATCTTAAAGAATCAACGGCCTAAAATAAGGCGGCATAAGAATCTACGGTTTCCATCTTCAGCGACTTAACTTAGGTCGGTAACGACCTAAAAATATGTAGCGACTTAAGAACAGCGGTTCAGATTAACTCGGCAGGAGAATCCATGGCTTCAGGTTTCAGCGACATAAGATGGTACGACTTAACTAAGTCGTAACTCGATACCGACTTACCACTTGACTCGTTAAGTCGTTCTCGACCTAACACTTCATCAGTTTGCTCTGCCTTCTCACTGCATAACTCGGTAGATCGTCCTGGTGACTTAAGAGATTCGCTAACCCGCATATCTCTACTGAGTCGTTGCCGAGTTATACTAAGTCGGTCTCGACTTATCGTTTCACTAGGTCGGTTACGAGTTAGGCCTTCTCCCCAGTTGAGTCGTAGCTCCTTTTCATCTGAACTGTTAGATCGAAGACGACTCAATGCCGCTTCATTAACTCGCGCATTTCCTTTGTTATCTCGTGTATGACTTATGTCTTTGCCTTGGTTAAGTCGGTCACGATTTAGACCTTCCATTTCCTTAAGTCGGTCACGACTTAGTACTTGGCCTGCATCATCCTCCCTGGTTGAGAGAAATTCGGTATCGACTTATCGTTTCACTAGGTCGGTTACAAGTAAGGCCTTCTCCCCAGTTGAGTCGTAGCTCCTTTTCATCTGAACTGTTAGATCGAAGACGACTCAATGCCGCTTCATTAACTCACGCATTTCCTTTGTTATCTCGTGTATGACTTATGTCTTTGCCTTGGTTAAGTCGGTCACGATTTAGACCTTCCATTTCCTTAAGTCGGTCACGACTTAGTACTTGGCCTGCATCATCCTCCCCTGGTTGAGAGAAATTCGTCCTCGAATTTGCACTTTCCTCCTCCACGACACACTTATCCCCATGATAAGGTACGAGATGCTTAACATTGAATACATCCGACGTGTACACACCCTCTGGCAGCTTCAATTTATAAGCATTTTCATTAATCCGTTTCACGATTTCTACAGGACCAATTTTCCCGGCTTTCAATTTGTTATAAGCGCCTATTGGAAAACGATCCTTTGTTAACACGGCATATACCCAATCTCCTTCATTAAACTCAACACTTCTTCGTTTCAAATCTGCAGAGCGTTTATACTTCTCATTTGCCTTCTCCAGTCGTTCCTGAACGACTTTATGACATTCCTTCAACCCTTCAACGAAATCAGCAGCTTTCTTAACTGTCCCCTTCGAATGTGGTATTACCGTTAAGTCCAACGGTCCCTTTGGCAAATTTGAATATATAATCTGGAATGGACTGAATCCCGTACTACGATTCACTGCATGATTATTAGCAAACTCTGCCCGACATAACTTCACGTCCCAACTCTTCAGATTGTCTTGCATAAGACACCTCAACAAATTTCCCAACGATCTGTTCACGACCTCGGTCTGTCCATCCGTTTGCGGATGATAAGCGCTGCTAAAATTCAACTTCGTTCCCACCATTTTCCACAAACTTAGCCAAAAATGACTCAGAAAACGAGTATCCCTATCCGACACAATAGATTCTGGCAATCCATGAAGTCGATATATCTCTTTGAAAAACAACTGAGCAACATGAACAGCATCCGCCGTCTTTTTACAAGCAATAAAATGTGCCATTTTCGAAAATCGGTCAACCACCACATAAATGGAATCGTTACCACGCTGTGTTCTCGGCAACCCCAACACAAAGTCCATACTCACATCAACCCATGGTTTAGTTGGTACAGGTAACGGCATATATAAACCAGCATTAGTCGCAGTTCCCTTCGAAACCTGACAGATATGACATCGTTCCACGAACCTTTCCACCTCTTTCCTCATTGATGGCCAAAAGTAAAACTGTGAAATCAACTGTAAGGTATGGTCTCTCCCAACATGTCCTTCTTCATGTAATTCTTTTACAATCTTCATTCTCAAACTACAATCAGGTATGCACAATCGATTTCCTTTGAACAGAAAACCATCTACCATCACAAACTCATCTGTCTCCCCATTCTTGACTTTATCAACAAACTTTGAAAAGTAAGAATCTTCGTCAAATAACTCTGGTAACACATCGAATCCCGTTACTTCAACCTTCATTGTTGTTAACAATTGATTCCTTCTACTCAAAGCATCCGCAACACGATTCGTCACTCCAAATTTGTGTTTCACAACAAATGTAAACTATTGCAGATATGCAATCCATGATGCATGTCTCGCTGAAATCTTGTCTTGCCCTTGTAAATGCTTTAATGCCTCATGATCAATGTAAAGAACAAACTCTTTCTGAAATAGATAGTGTCTCCAGTGTTTAATAGATTGCACGACAGCATAAAATTCCACATCATTTGTACTGTATCTCATCTTCGCCCCTGATAATTTCTCACTAAAATATGCCATCGGACGTCCCCTCTGACTCAATACTCCTCCAATCCCAACCTTGGATGCATCAGTATGTAGTTCAAACACTAGCTGAAAATCAGGTAATATTAGAATTGGTGCAGACGTCAACAACTCCTTGATCTTCCCAAAAGCATCCCCTGCTTCCTCTGTCCATGCAAACTGTTTACCCTTCATAAAATCAGTCACAGGCGCCATCACACTACTAAAGTGTGGAATAAACCTTCGATAAAATGAAGCCAACACGTGAAAACTACGAACTTCCGTTATCGTCTTAGGTTGCGGCCAATCTCTGATAGCTTCGACTTTACTTTGGTCAACCTGTATTCCTTCTTCCGACACAACATACCCCAGAAATAAAACACTCCTCGCCATAAAAACACACTTCTTTGTAGCAGCATAGAATTTTTCTTTACGAAGAATAATTAACACTTTCTTCAAATGCTGAACATGCTCTTCTGTAATAGCACTGTAGATCAGAATATCATCAAAGTAAACCACCACAAATTTTCCAATGTACGGTCTGAAAATTTGATTCATCACCCTCATGAATGTACTCGGTGCATTCGATAGAAAAAACGGCATTACCAGCCATTCATACAATCCTTCCCTCGTCTTGAATGCTGTCTTCCATTCGTACCCTGGTCTAATGCGAATCTGATGATAACCGCTCTTCAAGTCAATCTTAGAAAAGATTACAGACCCACTAATTTGATCCAATAGATCATCAAGCCTCGGCATCGGAAATCTGTATCTGACTGTGATCTTATTCAATGCTCTACTATTTGTGCACATCCTCCACGTTCCATCCTTTTTGGGTACCAGTAAAGCTGGTACAGCACAAGGACTTAAACTCTCCTGCACACGCCCCTGTTCAAGCAATTCTTCCACTTGCCTCCTCAACTCTTCATGTTCCTTTGGACTCATTCGATAATGTGGTCTGTGTGGCAACACAGCACCTGGAACAAGATCTATCTGATGTTGTATATCCCTTAACGGTGGCAACTCCGTTGGTAACTTCTCTGGAAATACGTCGTCAAATTCTTTCAAAACTGGCTTCACTTCTTCCGGAATTTCAACCTCTTCACTGCTCTCTCGCCCAATCAACAAAAACACTTCAGGCTCCTCCTCTACTTCCTTCACAAACTCCTTCAAAGATAACAAAGTTTTAAGCTCTTCAATCTCCTCCAACTTGTTTTCCTCCTGTTGTCGCTTCTTTGGAACTAGAGTAATCTTTGTGCCTTCAAACATGAAACTGTAACTGTTGGTACGCCCATCATGTTGCACCGCCCTATCATACTGCCACGGTCTCCCCAGCAACAAATGACAGACATCCATATCTACCACATCGCACCAGATTTCATCCTTGTATTTCTTTCCAATTGAAAACTTCACACAAGCCCTTCGTCCAACTTTCACTTCCCCACCTTTCCTCAACCAAGCTAGCTTGTACGGTTTCAGATGTTTCTCAGTTTTCAACGCCAACTTTCTCATAGCTTCTGAAGAAATTATATTATCACAGCTTCCAGCATTAATAACAAATTTGCAAACCTTCCGCAGAATGGTACATGTTGACTGAAAAATATTGCTCCTTAACCAACTACAATCCTCTTCTTGCTTTGGTGTTAAACAGGACCTTTTCATCATTAGATTATAACCTTCGTCTCCCGACACTTCTTCTTCCTCCTCATCAGGTGGTGAATTGGAACATTCAGCTTCTTCATCCTCATCCTCAACCTCCGCTATCATAGCTCTCTTCTTCGGCTTCGGACATTCGCTACTTTTGTGGCCAATTTCTTGGCAATTATAACACTTGAAACTATTATTGACTTTTATCTTCCCAACCTCATTCACAACTGGTTTCGCAACAGCTTTTGAAACATTAGAACTCCCACCAACACCCTTCACTGGATTGTTGGAATTTGTAAACATACCACCTCCTCGTCTTCCCTGTTTCTCCCAGGCTAACGCTTTCTGGTGTGCTTCCGCTACAGATCTAGGATCAAACATATTAACCATATCCTGAATCTGCATTCGCAACCCTCCAACAAATCTAGACGTCAGTTGTTCTTCCGTTTCCATAATATCATTCCTCGCAATAAGCTGATAAAACTCATCCGCATAATCATTAACATTCTTTGTGCCCTGCCTCAAATTCTACAAACGTTGATACATCAAAGATTGATAATTGTAAGCTAAGAACGTTGCTTTCATCAATTTCTTCATCTTCTCCCAAGACTCAACTTTTGACTTCCCCATCCGTTCGCGTGTAAGTTTGGTTTGCTGCCACCATGCCAAAGCTCTACTCCTCAACCTCGTAGCAACCAACTTCACCCTACGATGTTATGGAACTTCTTTGAAATCAAAAATCTCTTCAACATTAGCCACCCAATCCAAAAACTCCTCCGCTGCATACCACCTTTGAATTTAGGAATTTCAGTCTTCATCCCCGACTCCCACTTGTGATCATACTCAGAATGATTTATTCCTTGTCCTCGTCCTTGTCCTCGAACACTACCACCATCATACTCCTCTTCAAAATCAGATGTATATCGTTGTCTATCTCGTCCACCCACATCTCTACTACCATCACGTCTTCCACCATCATCCCTTCTATCTACATTCCTCCGTTCACGATCATTCACGTTCCTCCCACGCCTTTGATCATCATCAACATTTCTGTCTCGATTGGAATGTGGCGAGACTCTACTTCCCCCATGGTTAGATTCAGGTGACACACTTCTCCGATTTTGATTCATCTCTAACATCATCTTCTCTAACCAACCAATTCCTTCGTTAAGCTTTTCACTAAAGTTTTCATTGATTCTTTGCTCCATCTCATCAGCTTCCTCTCTTCTATACAAAGCTTCTATGTTTTGATGACGATTTGCTCTCCTTGGTGGCATACTTGAAAACTTCACAAAACACTTCAATTCAAAACACAATTCGAACTTTGATCCAAAATGAAATGGATCGAAACTTCCACTTTTGTTGCAAATCGCGATGAACACGATGAACAAAATTCTCGGCCTCCAACACAAATTCAATCGAAACAACTTCGAACAAGCTCTACTAACTCGGCCGATGTGACGACCCGGATTTTAACGGTTGTTAATTGGTAATTAGCTGATTTAAAATATCGGGATATTAATTTTGATGGGTCAAACGAATGAATTTCTGATAAATAAAAATATCTGAATATATTGGTGGATTTGGAAACTGTAATAAATATTTAATTTAAAAACTAAAATTTGAATAATTTATTTTATAATTTTTGGAATCCTATAGAAAAATAAAACATATATATAAAACCCCACCATATTAACCAAAGATAAAGTATTCTGATGTATTCACGTATATACAAACATAAGTATAAAAGAATTGTATAGTTAATATGATATATATCTTACAACTATTTAAAACTAATAAATAAGTATGAAAATAAATTATAGTTAAGAGAAATATAAAAGAAAACATATGGTGAAAGCTAGAAGTAATACCAGATAAAACAAAGATCTCTAAAACACATATCTTCATTCATAAGCCAAGTCTACCTGTAAAGAGTAAATTTATACAAAATATCTATGTACAACAAAATTTTAATAGTGGTGTGTAAACATAGATGGAGACATGGGCATTAAATGATATTCATATCCAGCACATAAAAATGTCATTTCGAAATATGTATAAATCATTTCAGCTGTAGGAAAACAGGACCCTAGCTGACCAAAGGAAAGAAAGCAAATACATTCAACTGAGTATCCAAATATACATACAATTTCCATAGCTTGTAAAGGAAGACAACATCCTATTCGTATATGTCCAAATCAAATAAAATAATGGAAAATTGTACAAAGTTAATTAATGTTGGCCACCAAAATAATCTATCAGCCAACAAAGAGGGAAAAATATCAGTGATCAAATTTGTACAAACCAATATATTACCCTGTACAAGCACTTCTCTCTCTACATACACATCTATATGGTTCCAGTTCATTCACAAAATTTCGCATACCAGAGAATAAGCTCAACTGAAATTTTAAACAACAAACAAGTAAGGAGATTAACCAATACAAGCTGTGTTCTTGATCAGGATCAATAGTAGCTGCTCTGTTCAAGTTATTTTCCAAGTGAGTATAACACTCTCGTTCCAAACTAATTTAAAGACTTAAGATTTATTTAGTTTGTGTGTATGATTCATAAATAATGAGTGCCTGTTTGAGTGACTTCTTCTGTTCAACTCTGTATATTTATGCCAATTTGTATATGTGGTATACCCTTATTTTCTCTGTTCCTAGTTTACAGAGTAAAAATAACCAATTAAATTCAATCTCTTTTTATCTAAACATTATTAGGCATAGAATTCAAACCCAAATAAGTAAGTTTAAGCATGAGGTAGGATCATAAATTTGTTTCAAGCTAAATAATGTTTGATGGTCTCTGAAATTTTAGATTTACAAAACAAAATTTAAAATGTGTTAAATTTGAATATTGTAAACCTTTGATTCAGTTATATAATTTGAATCACCTTTCGAAAATATGATTTTTAATACTATATTGAGGATTTTTAGTATTGTGGTTAGGGTGCAGTTTCTTATTGAACAAAATTTACTTTTTACCAATTTCCAGAAATCAAACGAATTTTGAATGTTGAAACTTTGCTGAAGCACGTTTGGAAATCGAGGATTACAAGAAAAGTGTTAAATAAATTTTCTATTGCAAGGATTGGAAGAAACGAACGAGTTTAGGGTTTAAGACGTGGGTTTGTTGGGGTCTGGAAACGAGGTGATTCCTTCACCTCTGGCTGACCGAGTTGCACGAATTTCTGGGGAAGAGTAGGGTAAGGGGTTGGTGATGTGTGGTCGGAGTGGCGCGTTTTCTGGTGGTCGGAATTGTATCGGAGGGGTGAGTTCGTAACTGGGTCTGGGTCGAAATTTCTCGAGCTTTGCTCGATTTTGAACGGGAACGTGAATGAGTGGTTCTTCGATTCGAGATCAGTATCGAGGTGGAACGTGACTTGATGGTGGCTTTCACGATCGCCAGTAAGGTGTCGCCGTTCTGTGCACGTGCACGATGGGTTCTCTGTGCCAGATAGTGGTTCGCGTGGAGAGACTCGGGGAAGAACTCGAGTAAAGGAAATTTTCACACGGGGTTTGACTCGGGTTCACGAGAGTTTAAACTACCTGTTTTAACTAAATTTTTTTTACTTAACTTAAAAAAAAAGAGAGAGAAGGAAGGAGAAAAGAACAGGTAGAAGAGGAAGAATGTACGCGAGAAGGAATAGAGGGGAGGAACTCGGGAAACAGGGAAGGAATACACGAGTGTTACTCGGGAAAACCAAGTGTTTGCCTCGGGTTTCGCTTCCACGTGAATCAGCCTAAATACTTGAAGTATTTGTTATACAAAGTTTATTATTAATTGATGAATATTTTTGGTTAGTGTTAAGTTAAGAGTTGATGTAATAAACGATTTATCTAAATTTAATCATGTTTATTTTACTAAAGTAATTAAGGAATAATTACTTAGTTTACTAAGATAAGTAATTTAAGTAATTTTAATCAAGATTAATTAATTAATGAATAATTAAGTAACATGTAACTAGAGGTTAATTACCTAAGGTTAAAGAATTATTAAGAGTAATTGCTTAAGGAAGTAATTAAAGAGATTTATTACTCAATATAATTAATTAAGTTAATGTGGGTAATGTAGTTAATTAGTTAAGTTTAATCAATTAAAGAGACTTACTTGATGATGGTTAAGTATAATTACTTAATGTAATTAATAAAGCGTAATGACTTAGTGATGGATAATTACTAGATGTAATCAATTAAGGGAGATTTCTTGGTGAATAGTAATTAAAAGAGAATTGCTTAGTGGGAGTGATTAAGCGTCAATTACTTAGTGTAATTAAATGATAAATTAATGTAATAAATCAAGGAGTTGGTTTCATTAATGAAGTAATTGAGGGTAGTTGATTTACGAATGTATTTAAGTTAAAGGTTAATTATCAAATGAGACTTAAGAATAATTTACAAATGAAAGTAATTAGAGGATCATTAATTGGTGTAGTTAATGTAAGAGATAAATCTTGCGTATGAATGATTGAATGATGATAAGTGTTTTGGATTGGTTGATATCTCTGATTTGAATTGCTATGTGATATGATATGTTGGATGGACAGTGATTATGTGGTTATCTATCAAGTATGAATTGTTGTGTAAAGGTGTTATCCGGTAATTTAAGTTGATTACACTTCATTGAATAACTTGGGTTTAGATGACAAATTGGATTTGAAGAGACCGGAGTCGGGTATTAGTGAATACCCGAAACCACTTCAAATCTTTATAGAATTGTATGTGAAATAAATAAGCTAAAATGAAATATTTTAAGCGAATTGGACCATTTAATCTACGTTTTGAGTACTTAGGAATTGATGTGTGTGATAAGTGATGTCTATAACAACTTGTGAAATTGTAAATGGGTAAAAGTGACACCGGGTTTATATAGTTATATACTTTGTCTTCCATGTTAGATGGGTTTACTCACGCTGGTTTCCAGCCTGACCCGTGTGTTACTTTGATGTAATGCTCGGGTCAGACCGAGTATTACAGATTTTCAGGTAAGGACGTTCTAGAGCTCAGGAGGCGAGCTGGATGGCAGGACGTATGGAGTGTTCCGTTGTGACTATTATTTCTGTTTATCTGAGATATATTTGATTTGTATATGCTCAGTGTTGTGTATGAGATTAACTCTGATGTATTATAAAATGTAAATTGACAGATATAGTATTCTTTTGTAAACTGTTATTATTTCCTATTATATTTTATCCGCTGCGAATGTGAGGATCTGTGTTGTGTTTCTGTCTCTTCTCTTCTATCTTTTTCTTCTTTTTCATAACTATCTGGAATTTTCGGGATCGAAAATTCCGGGTCGTTACAGTTGGTATCAGAGCTGTAAGGTTAAGCGAGAACCTTGGCTCTGTTGGGTGTACTCATAAGGATAGGGTCAATAGTACCCTAGAATGAGTTGAGTGTTTATATATATATATGAGAGCGTACTTGTTATTTTCTTATATAAAGATTTTAAATGATTATATTTTGATATATAAAGCAAAATTTCTAGTAAATTTAAGATAATTGGTTGTTAAATTATGGAAATTAAATCTTAAATGTAGGGAAAAGTTTCAGAATATGATGATAATAAATTGGTTTCCTAATATGATAACCTTAGTAATAATCATAAATGATTATTGTGATGAATAATGAAATGTTTTAGGGAAGTAAAACATTTAGACAAGTATGACTTGTAAATTAAAGTGGGTTTTAAATTGTGAAGTTTTAAATCTAAGTCCAGAGAACTTGAAATTGTTTTAAAGAAATTGTTCTGAATTAAAACCAAAGGTGGTTTAAAAATGTAAGGTATAACTTGGTGTGTAAAGAAAATGTATATATGAGAAATGTACATAATGCCAATGATGATTGGAAATAAACTCTAGATGTTGAGTTTAAATTTGGAAAATGAGATGTGATATCCAAGGTGATAAGTTTTGAACTTATAAGATTATTAATGTGGAGTTTAAAATTTGGAGTGGGAACTCAAATTTGAGTAAGTTTGACAAGATTAAATTGAGTTTAACTTAAAGGAAGTTAAATAAGTTTGGTACGAACAACCTGAATTGGAAATTTCAGGATGAAATTGGGATTTAACTTGGGAAGTTAAATGGTTAATTTGAATTTTGGGTTTGTGTAGCCTCAAAATGGGTTTGAGGTCTGGAAGTTGTATATGAATGGATGTTTAAAAAGAAATTGAATGATATCATCCTATTGTTGGTAAAATCTTTAAATTGTGAATTGGTTTAGTTTAAATGAATAATAAATGAAGTGTGGTAATATATCTATTATGGAGAAAAAGGGAAATCTAACGTTAATTTGAAATTAAGGATGTGGAATTACTTTAAATTGAAATTTGAATAATTAAATTTGTTAATTAAAATTGTTTAAAGAACTGGCTTTGAACTGGAAGATAAAATTGAGTAATAAATTAAGTTTTTAAAATAAAATTGTATTGAACTCTTATTTGAACTTGGAAATACATAGGTAAAGATAAACTAAAATGGAATTTTGAGAATTGGACTCAGAAATTAAATTGTTTAAAAACTTTAAACAAAAGTTAATATGGTTTAAAGAGTTAATCCAACCTTTGAAAATTTAACTCGAATTTATATAATTCGAGATGGTTTAAAGTTGAGATTTAGATTTCGTTGGTTCAAGCTGAATTTAGTTTGGATTAATTAGAAGTGAAGATGGATAAGTATACAATTAAATGGAAAATTGAATTGGATTAATTTGAATTGAAATTGAAGTTGAATAAGTTCAAAGTCAAATGGGAATTGGGATTAATTCAAATAGATATTGGAATGATTTGAAATTGAAGAGGATTCAATGTGAAATTAGTTTAAATTAATTTAAATAATTTGGAATTGTAAATTAAGTGAATATGTTTTAAATCAAGTGGAATTTGATTTTGGAAAGAAGCTGAGGTTAATTCAACTGGACATGAGATTAAATCAATTTCAGTGGAAAATTGAAGTTATTTAAATTGAAATTGAGTCAATTTAAAGGGAAGTGGAAATTTAAAGTGAATTGGGATTGGAGATCGGGAATTGAACAGTTTGGCTCTGGACTATTTTTAATAAATCATTTTGATATAAACTGTTTTAAATTTATATTCCTAACTATTTACTATACAGCTTCTCTTTTCCAAGACTACCTTGTATTTATTTAATAACTACTTTTGGAACCACATAACAATTTTACAACTGATTTATAAACTGATTACTGTTTTTCAAACTGTTTTATAAATAATTACTATTTTTCAACTATTTTACAATTACTTAACTTTTTACAGCTATTCTACAAACTAATAATTATTTTTCAACTATTTATCTATTTTTAAATTTTCAAGCTATTTTCTAAATATAAACTGGTTGGAGTTCAAACTGTTTATGAGTTAATACCCAATTGAGATAAAAATTGAGTGATAATCCAAATGGGGATTAAGGCAACTTTGGATAAGTGAATAAAATTTGAGTGAACGTGAATGGAAAAGAAATTGATTTGGTTATTAATCAATGAAGTTAAATACGTAGGATGTACGTATATTATTCTATTCGCGTAGTGATTTGATCCATATTCAAACACAGAATTTCGAGATAGTATTATCGATCCGAGTTGGGATTTTTCGCTCGATTTTCGACGGCGAACCTGGATATGGATTTTTGATTGGTTCTGGATATTCTCTATCTTAGTTGTGACCATGCAAGGAGAATGACGGTTTCTGATCAAGAAACCAAATCTGAGTCCGCACTAGGAAGTCGGGTGGACAATACTAGTTCGGAAGTGAAATTGTGTGATCGAGTGAGCGATCAAATTGATATAGCGTACGGATGGTATGGGTACATCGTACGAGTTTGAATGAAATTGTTATTGAATTGGAGATAAGGATTGTAATATGATTTTTGAAATGGAAGAAAATTTGAGAAATATACAATAAATAAAAGTGAAAATGGAATATCTGTAGGGTTAAAATTTACTTTATCAAAGTAAGTAATTTGGCAAATCACTTTATAAGTAATCTAATTTGAATATTTGATTTGGAATAAACAAAGTTATTTATCTTCGTATATATAATAAAATCTCCTTGTTGAATCTATTGCCGAAAAAAATGATTTTTGAAAGTATTTGAAGTATAAAAGTGAATTTATACAAGTACAAATTGATTCAAAGATTTTTCAAAACTTTTATATATATGTATTTATAAAAAAGATTTGTGAAAATGATTTTGAGGAAAGGTTTTTGGAACCTTTGAATTTTGGGAAAGGCTTTTGATTTTGGGAAAAATCAATATTTGAATTTGGAAAGCCTAATATGAGGATTATCGATTTTGAGAATCGATTTTGTAAAGGAGCTTTATATGTGATTCATACTCGGTGTATGATTTGGGAAATACTATATGTGTATAGTATAAAGTGTTTTGAGATTGGCTCTGGGGAAAAAGGCGCTCCCTTGAATGAACTTCTCAGGAGTGCCACTGAGTGGTACTGCCTTGAGCCTCTAAAGGGGAGGTCCTAAAGTTGATCCTGTGAGGAGTCCGGACAAACTAGTTCCTGAGGATTATTTGGTAGCGAAAGTCGATGGCGCTGATGCCTACAGGGGCATTTGGGTTATGCTGTGACGACAGTGTAATTCGATGTCGCTGCGATCTACTGTGTGGGGACCATAGCGAAAATCGTGTGGAGGATGAGTGCCAACAGTCTACACTTGATTCTGTCGGGATGGCAGCGCAACATCGGTAGACTGCGATCTATGGTCGAGTGGAGGAGTTTCATTCTTTTGGCAGCGAAATTCGGTGGCGCTGATGCCTACAGTTATATGGGTATTTGCTGTGATAGCAACGTATAGCCCGGGTATAACTGCGATCTGTAGCGGGTTCCATGGCGTAATCGAGTGGCGCGGATGCCTACAGTTATCTGTGGATTTTGCCGAGACGGCAACGTAACCATCGGGTTAACTGCGACCATGGATGGGGGTGATGATTTCCAGAGCGTTTTCACCAAAATATTTTCTCTATTTTCAAAACTGTTTTCAATAAAATTATTTTCCAAAGTATTTTCACTGGGTGTTGAAAACGAGTTTACCAAGTACTTATAGATTTTCAGTCCTACGCCTGATCAACGTATGACCGAATTTCTGTGAGAACGAGGATGGACTTGTCAAGACATCGAGTTATAAAAGTATTTTTATAAAAACTATTTTAATAATAGTATATAGATTTTTTTTTTTTTTTTTAAGTGATTTTAAAAATGGTCAAAGAAATTTATCTGATTTTAAGTATTTTAATAATTCTGGCTCAGTTCCTTTTCGAGGACGAAAAGTTCTAAAGGGGGGAGGAATGTGACGACCCGGATTTTAACGGTTGTTAATTGGTAATTAGCTGATTTAAAATATCGGGATATTAATTTTGATGGGTCAAACGAATGAATTTCTGATAAATAAAAATATCTGAATATATTGGTGGATTTGGAAACTGTAATAAATATTTAATTTCAAAACTAAAATTTGAATAATTTATTTTATAATTTTTGGAATCCTATAGAAAAATAAAACATATATATAAAACCCCACCATATTAACCAAAGATAAAGTATTCTGATGTATTCACGTATATACAAACATAAGTATAAAAGAATTGTATAGTTAATATGATATATATCTTACAACTATTTAAAACTAATAAATAAGTATGAAAATAAATTATAGTTAAGAGAAATATAAAAGAAAACATATGGTGAAAGCTAGAAGTAATACCAGATAAAACAAAGATCTCTAAAACACATATCTTCATTCATAAGCCAAGTCTACCTGTAAAGAGTAAATTTATACAAAATATCTATGTACAACAAAATTTTAATAGTGGTGTGTAAACATAGATGGAGACATGGGCATTAAATGATATTCATATCCAGCACATAAAAATGTCATTTCGAAATATGTATAAATCATTTCAGCTGTAGGAAAACAGGACCCTAGCTGACCAAAGGAAAGAAAGCAAATACATTCAACTGAGTATCCAAATATACATACAATTTCCATAGCTTGTAAAGGAAGACAACATCCTATTCGTATATGTCCAAATCAAATAAAATAATGGAAAATTGTACAAAGTTAATTAATGTTGGCCACCAAAATAATCTATCAGCCAACAAAGAGGGAAAAATATCAGTGATCAAATTTGTACAAACCAATATATTACCCTGTACAAGCACTTCTCTCTCTACATACACATCTATATGGTTCCAGTTCATTCACAAAATTTCGCATACCAGAGAATAAGCTCAACTGAAATTTTAAACAACAAACAAGTAAGGAGATTAACCAATACAAGCTGTGTTCTTGATCAGGATCAATAGTAGCTGCTCTGTTCAAGTTATTTTCCAAGTGAGTATAACACTCTCGTTCCAAACTAATTTAAAGACTTAAGATTTATTTAGTTTGTGTGTATGATTCATAAATAATGAGTGCCTGTTTGAGTGACTTCTTCTGTTCAACTCTGTATATTTATGCCAATTTGTATATGTGGTATACCCTTATTTTCTCTGTTCCTAGTTTACAGAGTAAAAATAACCAATTAAATTCAATCTCTTTTTATCTAAACATTATTAGGCATAGAATTCAAACCCAAATAAGTAAGTTTAAGCATGAGGTAGGATCATAAATTTGTTTCAAGCTAAATAATGTTTGATGGTCTCTGAAATTTTAGATTTACAAAACAAAATTTAAAATGTGTTAAATTTGAATATTGTAAACCTTTGATTCAGTTATATAATTTGAATCACCTTTCGAAAATATGATTTTTAATACTATATTGAGGATTTTTAGTATTGTGGTTAGGGTGCAGTTTCTTATTGAACAAAATTTACTTTTTACCAATTTCCAGAAATCAAACGAATTTTGAATGTTGAAACTTTGCTGAAGCACGTTTGGAAATCGAGGATTACAAGAAAAGTGTTAAATAAATTTTCTATTGCAAGGATTGGAAGAAACGAACGAGTTTAGGGTTTAAGACGTGGGTTTGTTGGGGTCTGGAAACGAGGTGATTCCTTCACCTCTGGCTGACCGAGTTGCACGAATTTCTGGGGAAGAGTAGGGTAAGGGGTTGGTGATGTGTGGTCGGAGTGGCGCGTTTTCTGGTGGTCGGAATTGTATCGGAGGGGTGAGTTCGTAACTGGGTCTGGGTCGAAATTTCTCGAGCTTTGCTCGATTTTGAACGGGAACGTGAATGAGTGGTTCTTCGATTCGAGATCAGTATCGAGGTGGAACGTGACTTGATGGTGGCTTTCACGATCGCCAGTAAGGTGTCGCCGTTCTGTGCACGTGCACGATGGGTTCTCTGTGCCAGATAGTGGTTCGCGTGGAGAGACTCGGGGAAGAACTCGAGTAAAGGAAATTTTCACACGGGGTTTGACTCGGGTTCACGAGAGTTTAAACTACCTGTTTTAACTAAATTTTTTTTACTTAACTTAAAAAAAAAAGAGAGAGAAGGAAGGAGAAAAGAACAGGTAGAAGAGGAAGAATGTACGCGAGAAGGAATAGAGGGGAGGAACTCGGGAAACAGGGAAGGAATACACGAGTGTTACTCGGGAAAACCAAGTGTTTGCCTCGGGTTTCGCTTCCACGTGAATCAGCCTAAATACTTGAAGTATTTGTTATACAAAGTTTATTATTAATTGATGAATATTTTTGGTTAGTGTTAAGTTAAGAGTTGATGTAATAAACGATTTATCTAAATTTAATCATGTTTATTTTACTAAAGTAATTAAGGAATAATTACTTAGTTTACTAAGATAAGTAATTTAAGTAATTTTAATCAAGATTAATTAATTAATGAATAATTAAGTAACATGTAACTAGAGGTTAATTACCTAAGGTTAAAGAATTATTAAGAGTAATTGCTTAAGGAAGTAATTAAAGAGATTTATTACTCAATATAATTAATTAAGTTAATGTGGGTAATGTAGTTAATTAGTTAAGTTTAATCAATTAAAGAGACTTACTTGATGATGGTTAAGTATAATTACTTAATGTAATTAATAAAGCGTAATGACTTAGTGATGGATAATTACTAGATGTAATCAATTAAGGGAGATTTCTTGGTGAATAGTAATTAAAAGAGAATTGCTTAGTGGGAGTGATTAAGCGTCAATTACTTAGTGTAATTAAATGATAAATTAATGTAATAAATCAAGGAGTTGGTTTCATTAATGAAGTAATTGAGGGTAGTTGATTTACGAATGTATTTAAGTTAAAGGTTAATTATCAAATGAGACTTAAGAATAATTTACAAATGAAAGTAATTAGAGGATCATTAATTGGTGTAGTTAATGTAAGAGATAAATCTTGCGTATGAATGATTGAATGATGATAAGTGTTTTGGATTGGTTGATATCTCTGATTTGAATTGCTATGTGATATGATATGTTGGATGGACAGTGATTATGTGGTTATCTATCAAGTATGAATTGTTGTGTAAAGGTGTTATCCGGTAATTTAAGTTGATTACACTTCATTGAATAACTTGGGTTTAGATGACAAATTGGATTTGAAGAGACCGGAGTCGGGTATTAGTGAATACCCGAAACCACTTCAAATCTTTATAGAATTGTATGTGAAATAAATAAGCTGAAATGAAATATTTTAAGCGAATTGGACCATTTAATCTACGTTTTGAGTACTTAGGAATTGATGTGTGTGATAAGTGATGTCTATAACAACTTGTGAAATTGTAAATGGGTAAAAGTGACACCGGGTTTATATAGTTATATACTTTGTCTTCCATGTTAGATGGGTTTACTCACGCTGGTTTCCAGCCTGACCCGGGTGTTACTTTGATGTAATGCTCGGGTCAGACCGAGTATTACAGATTTTCAGGTAAGGACGTTCTAGAGCTCAGGAGGCGAGCTGGATGGCAGGACGTATGGAGTGTTCCGTTGTGACTATTATTTCTGTTTATCTGAGATATATTTGATTTGTATATGCTCAGTGTTGTGTATGAGAGTAACTCTGATGTATTATAAAATGTAAATTGACAGATATAGTATTCTTTTGTAAACTGTTATTATTTCCTATTATATTTTATCCGCTGCGAATGTGAGGATCTGTGTTGTGTTTCTGTCTCTTCTCTTCTATCTTTTTCTTCTTTTTCATAACTATCTGGAATTTTCGGGATCGAAAATTCCGGGTCGTTACAGCCGACTTGATTGGAGATGCTCGGCTCAACTTGATTTCTTCAAAACTTCAAAATGATTAGGCTCCAAGTCTCGATCTAGCTATGATTGGCTAGAACAAGCTCTGATACCAAAACTGACGCAGCGGATTAATCAAAACAATGTAGATCGATGAAAGTAGCAATCGATGAATTGATGAATATTGAAATGCCCGAATTCGTTGATCCGAAGATACCGAATTCTAGCTATCCCGAACTCGTTGATCGCGCACGATACTGGGTTCAAAGATCTGCGATTCTTCACACGTTGATCTAGCGCACTAGATTCCATGAATCGGCTTCAGCTGTCGTTGAATCGAGCGCACTCGATTATCCGAGAGTGGAGATAGGAGATTACACTCGACTACCAATTGGGTGAAAGCACAAAGCTAACAAACAAGAGTTTTATTTCAAATCAACTAAACTATTACAAATGTCACCACCGGCCTATTTATAGAGGTTACAAAACAAACAAAAATTCTGTACAACTCTTAAGTCGGAACCGACTTATCACGAACGACTCAAAGAAATACAGACGACATACGACTTACAAACAGACGACATACGACTTAAAGAAATACAACACATAGTACATAGAGACTTAACAAAGCAACACATACATCATGCATTTACAACACTTAAGTCCTTTACGACTTATAACCTGCGACTTAAAACATGCGATTTAACATCCTCCGCATCTTAAAGAATCAACAGCCTAAAATAAGGCGGCATAAGAATCTACGGTTTCCATCTTCAGCGACTTAACTTAGGTCGGTAACGACCTAAAAATACGTAGCGACTTAAGAACAGCGGTTCAGATTAACTCGGCAGGAGAATCCATGGCTTCGGGTTTCAGCGACATAAGATGGTACGACTTAACTAAGTCGTAACTCGATACCGACTTACCACTTGACTCGTTAAGTCGTTCTCGACCTAACACTTCATCAGTTTGCTCTGCCTTCTCACTGCATAACTCGGTAGATCGTCCTGGTGACTTAAGAGATTCGCTAACCCGCATATCTCTACTGAGTCGTTGCCGAGTTATACTAAGTCGGTCTCGACTTATCGTTTCACTAGGTCGGTTACGAGTTAGGCCTTCTCCCCAGTTGAGTCATAGCTCCTTTTCATCTGAACTGTTAGATCGAAGACGACTCAATGCCGCTTCATTAACTCGCGCATTTCCTTTGTTATCTCGTGTATGACTTATGTCTTTGCCTTGGTTAAGTCGGTCACGATTTAGACCTTCCATTTCTTTAAGTCGGTCACGACTTAGTACTTGGCCTACATCAGTTTGTATAACCAATGGAAATTTGTATAAGCATAAATTATACAAATGAATTATAGTTAAAATTTGATTTAATCAAATTGGTAAATTTAAAACCCCGGAGATTTTGGAAGTGTTTTCCGAAGTGTTTTGAAGACAAATAATAGCATTATTAATTTTGGAAGTATTTCGGAAAGGAAATTGTTTCAAATAAATTTTGGAAAGGGATATAGCATTGAGCTCACTTCAGTCGCTGGGAAATAACTTTGATGATGACTGCAGCATCATCGATGTTCATTTTCGAGTTTCTAAGTGATGGATTGCTGCCAAATTGATTTGTTCAGAAGAACTAGTTTTGTTTTTGAAATTTCAAAGGAAATTTGTCGAGAATAAAGCCAAGATTGGTTTAAAAATCTGAGAAGTGTGATTTTGAGATATTGGTGATTTTGAAATAATTTGAAACAATAGCCGGGTGTTTAAAAATCCTGAAATCCTTATTTAAATAATTTAAAGATCATCAGGAGATAAGTTATAAACTTATAAATGGTGAATGATTTTGATGAGGAATTTGGGGATAGGATTTTGGAATTGAAATTAAAGGTGAAAGTAAAAATGAGAGTTTAACTTGGATTAAGATTAAACTTTGAAATAAAATTGACGCTTGGAAGAAACAAATCGGTAAATTTTGGATGTGATTGGAATGGGAAAATAGAAATTAAATTTGGATTGAGATTAATTTAATTAAACTGGAAACAAAATCCAGTTGTATTTGAATTAAGTTGAAATCGAATTGAAATGAAATAAATTGAACATAGATGACATTAAGTGAAAGTAAGCTCTTACTTAATTAAAAATCAAGTGATTGGGTGGATTAAAGAGAATAGTACGATACTAGATTAAATTGAAGTTAAGTTAAATAAAATTGAATTGAATTGAATTAAAATTCAGTGAGTTATAGAGAATATTAAATAGAATTGAATTCTTATTCAAATGAACTTAAAAGAATGATAAGCAGTTAGATTTAACTGGAAACGAGTTAAATAAAATTTTGAACTGGAATAAATAAATTCTGATGGCTTAAAAAAGTTGGAATTTATGAAAATAATATAAGTGTGTCTTATAAAGATTAGAAAGTGAATATATTTGAGCTAAAATGAAAGGAAGTATGGGAATATAAGTGTATCACTTATAAGTGAGAAAAAGAAAGAAATAAATACCAAAATAGAATTGTTTGACATTTTGGTGAATAAAATAAAATTCCAATCTTGAATTATAAAATAGAATTGAATTCAAGTAAAGTAATAAAGTGATTTTTGAGGATAAAAAAATCAAATATTGAATTAAAAGTGGGAAATAAACTAAATTTGGAATAAATTAGTTAATGAAATATGGAAATGGAACTCAAAATTGTTAATTTAAAGTTGAATTGTGAATAAATAATAGAGTTTGGAAATGAAGATTGAGTTATAAATAGAAATTCAACTTGGAATTGAAGTAAAGTAAATATAAATTGAAGTTGTATGGAATTGGATTAAAATAAAAATGATTTGAGATGAAAATAAACCCAATTCGAGTATGAATAAATTAAATATGGCTTTGGATATTATTTTAATGAATGTGAATTAAAATTTAAAATGGATTAAGTGAATGGCTAATTGAATTTAACGGGATTTGATTAAATGACAATCTAATTAAAATGAGAGTGAACTTAAGTTATGAAATGGGAGTGAATTGAAGTAAATTGACTTAAGTTTAAAATTAATAGAAGCATGGGCTTATATAAATTTTGAAAATGGTTATTAATATACAAGCATGGATGATGTCGAGAATAATAAAGTGGTTTTGAACAAAACCAATGTGAAACAGGATAAAATGCAAATATATGGTTTGTAAATAAATTAGAATGGAATGGAATTAACTATAAATTGAGTGGAATCAATTTTAAAATAGTTACAAACTAAAGAAATTGTTTGTTTGAATGAATATCGACGAGACTGCATAGAAATTGATTTTCGATTGTCGTAAACGAGATTCAATAAAATTCTACGAATTGATAGAAGTAAATAAAATTTATTTTTGAATCAATTACAATGAATACAAGTTTGTTTGGATTACAAATGAATTGAATGTAAGAAAATGAGTTGAAATCATTTTGAATTTGATATAATGATATAAAAAATCAAGTAAAAGCAATTGAATTAATATTGAGACCTTATAAATTGCTTATGAAAACTGTTGTGTGTATATTGCTTTTGAAATGCATGTGTTTAGCTATTGAAAGTAAGTGAAATGTTAACAAATTGCATATATATAGTGCTTACGTGTTTAAATTGAGTAAGTACAGGTTCAAGGAAGCCGTTTGGCTGGATTAGGACGCGCAAAATGCTATAAAAAAATCCGCTTGCTTAAAAATGCTAAATAAGGTACGCCTACGCAATAAAAGTTCGGAAATATGAACTGTTGGTTGTTTTTTTTTGTTTTTCTGACCGTGTGGGTCGATGTATATATATTTATATCTCTTGTCAAATTGCAAAAGCTCCTCCGTACAAAGGAGACTCTGCCAAAATTTTCCAAAAATTTTGGGAGTTAGAAAATTTTCACTAACGACAAGAGATTTCAAATTGGGATTTGAGATAAAGTTAAATTCATAGTAGACTAAAGATAATTTAAAGTTGGAAATAAATCCATTGGGATTTAAATAAATTAGTAATAAGACTAATTTCAGAAATGATTGATTGAATATGGTTTGAGATAAGGTAAATAGGATTCAATATCTAAAATGAAGTAAATTGAATTCATATGGAATTGGAGATCCAGTTTAAAAATAAGTGATATAAAGACTAAAGTGGTAGAGTAATAATGTAAGAGTATATAAAATGCCTATATTAGACTTAAGAATGAATGGTGGAATTCTTAAGTAAATTTGGTATTGGGAATACACTAAGTGAATTTGGCCATTGTTGTTAAGTAAAGTATACAGGGATTATAAAGGCTATAGGAAAATGGAATTGGATTTTGATTTCGAAGATAAATTTGAATTTGCTCGACAATAAGGTATGTATTTAAAATTTCTGTATGAAATTGATTGGGTTTTTGATCTAGCCACTTGGCCTTTTGTTTTCTTTTGAAATCTGGGGGCCCGTAGAGGCAATTTTGTAATAGTACCGAGCTAGCCGCGCAAAGGAGACGCTGGCAAAAATTTTCAAAAATTTAGAGAGTTAGAAAAAAATTTGAGAAAATTTTGATAATTTAAAATTTGGATTTGAATTAAACTTTGAAATGGTTAAGTGATATTGTTGGAACCTATAGATAAATTTGGGAAGTTAGTAAGAGGGATAGTGTCTTTGATAAAAAAGATTGTTTGGGTATTGTTAAAACCGTTTGGTTTTGGAAAGTTGTTAAAACCATTGGTTTTGGGAGAAAAGTAAACGGGTTATGGACCATTCCTCTTAACTAGCAATTTCGGGGACGAAATTCTTTTAAGGGGGGAGGAATGTGACGACTCGGAATTTTTGGATATTTGAAATTGGAATATTTAATTGATTTTAAATATTTAAAAGTTAAATTTTGACTTGAATTTCAAATATCACTATTCATTGGGTAATTTAATTATTAAATTAAATGATTTGAAGTTGGGTAAAATGTTGAATATGGAGTTTTAAGCCTTTTAAAAATACTTTGAATGATTGTAAAATTTATATTGATAGTACAGAAGATAGTAAAATGTGTTAAACTTGAATTTGGAAGTGTTTTGTTCAGTTTTGAAATTTTATCGTTTAAATCGATATTTAAAAATAGCATTCCCGGGTACAGTCTCGGAATTCGACGAAACATGTTCCATTGGATCCGTAATATTGTATTATTACTGGATTTCAAAATTTCGTGGTGTTTGGAGTTGTCGTATGATCGTACGATATATAAACGCGCTGAATCTATATCGAAATTTCTATATAATAACTAGGTTCAAAAGGCTATCTTCTCCATACGATCGAATTAGGACTCGAAACCTTTTCCATTGCATTCGAAATAGGTGTATAACATTATAAATGCCTATAGGCACGCCTCAATATGAGTTCGCGATTTTAAGCTACGTAAATCGAGACAATTTAAATTTGAATTTAAATAAAATATATATATTGGTTCTTTGGACCAGTCAAATAAATTTCACGTCGTTACTTTTTCCATTTCATTTCAGGAGCACTGTAGCTCATCTGCTAAACGCAAAAATATTCTCCACGCAGACATCTTTTTCCCTTTATTTCATTTCACAGTCGAAAGAAAGATTGTGTTGGAAGCTTCAAACGAAATAAAAAAAATAAAAAATCATAAAAAGGGTCGAAATTGAATTCGACCGAATCTGGAGCGCGATCGATTTCTACGAACGTGGCTCTGGCTGCGACGGGGTGGCAAGAAACTGGAGGTCGAAGACATGAGGAGGCGATCGCGATGTCTTGGTGGAGCCAGTGGCGTAGGTTCGAGCATCAGCTCGAGTTGCATTGGGCAAGGGCGGGGGCATTGCGTGATGGCGATTTGGTTGAGGGATCTCGAGTCGATGGCAACTCGATTAAGTGCGGCACGTTCGAGTGAGGTGGTCGCGATCTGGTAACCACGCGAGGAAGAGGGTTCATTCCAGGAAAGTTCATCGCGATGTCGGCTAAGGTTGGAACATGGATGCTGCGTTGATCTGTGAAGAAGTTAGGTATAACCCGTGTTTATTTATTTATTTATTTAAAAATTTACTAATATATATAAGATTTATGAAGGCAGTAGTTTTAAGTTATATAAAATTTAGATTTTGGAAATTATATAGATTATTTTATATAACGCATGTGGTTTTAAAAGGAAAATAATTATACATGTACATATATTAAAAACTCGCTAGATTATTTTAAAATGATGGACTTTGGGGGACTAACTTGGTTAATTAACTTATTAAATTTATTTTAGTTACTAAAAGATATTTTAAAGGGAAAATTGGTTTAAACTAAATTATTAGTTGATTAAATTATTTAAGAGGAGATTAATTGTTTGATTAGTTCGATATTAATAAAATCGTATAATGTTTATACAAGGTCAAAAATCATGAAAACAAAGCTGGAATGGAAACGGATTCAAAAATAAAAGCAAAGGTGAGAACTTCTCACTCAATCGGATTACCCGGTTTAATTTAAATAGTTAAATTTAAATTATTGGTTGTTTGCTTTGATTGATAACTTTTATTAGTTGGATTGGTATGTTATATATATTAGTATATATATATACATATATGTTGGAGAGATTGATGTACCCGCATTATATAGCGGATGAGACCCTATGCGCCGCATAATAGCGGATGATATTATATTAATCCCATATACCACGATATTCCACCTCGAAGTGGAATTGGTATTGTGCTAACGTCTGTGGATGCAGGGAAACAGGTTGGAGGGATCCAACTGGATTCCTCAAAATTTATTTAGAATGTTAATATTCTCTGTTATGAATATTTGATATCCCATGATGAATTATATTGATGATTGGATTGTTGGATGCAACGGGTTGATTAAATATATTTGGGTATACTGGGTTACCAAAAATATATATATATCGGACTTTGAAAAGGAAATATAAGAGAAGATTTTTAAGTAGAGAATGATAGAGAATTTGAATAAATTCAAGAATGAATTGGAAAGAATAAAAGAGATTTTTAAATTCTAATAAATAAATGCCGAGTATGGAAAGGGAATTTTGAAATAACCGAGAAATAATGAATTTTAAAACTCAAGCATTATTATTTAAAGAAATAAAGGATTTATTTTGAATTCATGGTTTGAATTTATTTAAAAGGGATAAGAAAGGTATTTGGGAATCTGTAATTGGTATTCTCAGTTAAAAAGGATTTTTAAATCATAATAAGAAATAAAATCTGAGGTTAATGGATTTGAAATAAATGGAGAAAGTAAGGGAATTTATTTCAAAATGAATAAATTGGAAATCAATTTGGAAATTGATTTAAGTGTTTTAAACCCTGGATTTTTAAAAGGGAATTGAGATTTTGAAACTTATAAACTGAGTTTATAAAGGTGAAGTAATATATTAGTGGATATTTGGAAGAATAAATTCACGGTGGGAATTTATTAAAGAAATGGGTAAATGTGATTAAAAATAAATAGTGATTTATTTTTAAAGATGTGAAAGAGAAATATATTTCCCTGGATAGCCAAGTACGTTTTCAAAGAAAATTCTTAAGTATAAGTTAAAGTTTCAAGGTTGTTTTAAAAGTATGTTTTGGAAAATCTATTATTTTTAAATGTTTAAACTTTAAAGTAAGAATTTTTCAAATTTATTTGAGTAGTGATTATATAAAGGTGACTTGGTATTATGTTTTAAAAAGGTAAAAATTTATTTTTATATTTTATAAAGTAGCTTTATTTTAAATATTCTTAAAGTGTATATTTTTATAAAATAAAGTATTAAAGTAGTTTTAAATCTAAATGTTTAAAAGTATATTCTATAATTAAGTGTTTTAAATTATTTTAAAAATCTAAAGTTTTGTGCTTGGTGTTCCAGTGGAAATAAATATTTGGGAATCTATTCCATAAGAGGAGTGTGGTTTGAAAACTATTTTCAAAAGAGCTGAAATGGAAATATATCTTGCGAAGATATTTGTAAGGTAAATAAATAATTTGGAGAATTATTTATTGTTTGATGGATGTTTGTGAATGTTAATTGATAGTTAAATAACGGACTATCAATATTGGCCAATGCACTGATCGTTTCGAAGAGACCGGGATCAGGATTTATTTTTCGAAAACCACTTCGATCCGGTTTGTACGTTTTCGTGGGAAAACGAGTTTGAATCGAAGATGGTACAGTGAAGTGCAAGGGCTAATCGCTACTAATCCTGAGGTTGATTCCAAAATGGATGTAGTAGGAGTAGTGCCTTCGGTTCCGTTCAAACCCGGAACGGACTTGTATGGACGAATGCTTTCGGAACATCGTCAGGTGGACGATGGGCATTCTAAGGGATATGTTCTAAAAAGGTAACGCTTAGCCTCAAGCCTCATCAACCGGGAATGACTGAAAATCAGGGGTTATGCAGCAAGGCTATGTGGGTAGCACCCATTAGGGTGAGATCATCCCTGTCTAGATGTCCCTTTTTATTTCGGTTGTGTGGCGGTTGGTCGCGCCAACCGTAAGGTGATCTTACTGGGAATTACCCTTAGGTAGTTCCGGTCTTGTGTTGTAGGGGATCGGGCGTATTCCTCAGTACGCTGATCTAGACCAGGTACTGTGACAGGTGGTACCCCAGTGCCTAGTCATTAGTTGGAAATCCATTCTCCCTACGTGCCTTCATGGTTTTGTTTGTATACCTATTAGCTGATCTAGACCAGGTACTGTGACAGGAGACGAGTTGGATGGCGAGACGTATCACTCGTACTTGATGTATATTCTTCTGTGTTGTGTCTATTGTGTATTCAGTTTTGTGAGGACATGTAGTGATTATTGTACAGTTGTGTGTTAGATGTTGTTAAACTCTGATGTTGTATTCTAAAGATGTAAAGTATAAAACAGATATAGTTTTCTTTTGTGTAAAGATCAGTTATTATCTATTATATTTATTCCGCTGCGTTTGTGAGATTCTGATGTGGTTTTCTTTTTCTTCTTCTACCTTCTTCTTCTTTAACCCAAATGGTTCGTATTTCCGTTCTTCTTGAGTTGAGATGATGGAGATAAATGTCAATTCAAGGGGTACGGGTCTGCGGGTCGTTTCATACACAAATCAATAATTACCGGCTTGGACAGTTATAACAACCTGCCCTCACAATTTCTGATAATTTGAACAAAACATTGTAGCGGAATAAACAAGTACGAGAATACGTCTCGGTCTACAGCTCGTCTCCTAAGCTCCATAGCATCCTAACCTGAACCTGTAATACTCGGTCTGACCCGAGCATTATAATAAAATAACACCCGAGTTAGTGACGCAGCGGATATTACAAAAACAATGTAGATTGGTGAATGTAGTAATCGATGGATTGGAAGATACTGAAATGCCCAAATTCGTTGATCCGAAGATACCGAATTCTAGCTATCCCAAACTCGTTGATCGCGCACGATACCGGGTTCAAAGATCTTCAATTCTTCAAGCGTTGATCAAGCGCACTTGATTCCGCGAATCGGCTTCTGCAATCGTTGAATCGAGCGCACTCGATTAATCGAAAGAGGAGATAGGAGATTACACTCAACTACCAATTGGAATGAAAGCACAAAGCTAACAAAAGAGAATTTTATTCAAAAATCAACAACCATTACAAGTGTGTCACTCGGTCTATTTATAGGCTACAACTCAACATGCCAAAACATTACAACTCCTAAGTCGGTAACGACTCATAATCTCATGACTCAACAAAATACATCACGACTCACGACTTATTTACAAAGTACACGACTCAAAAGATGCGACCTACGACTTAACAAACAGAAAATACAAACTTAGGTCGTTGCCGATCTACGAGTTACAAACACAAACGACACATTAGTATCACGACTTATAACCTGCGACCTAAAACACAATACAAGAAACAATACACGACCCAAATTAAGTCGGAAACGACTTAAACACATCACAGTAGCATCTTCACATGGCTTAAGAATCAACGGCCAAGATTAAGGCGGTATACGATTCAACGGCATCCAGCTTTCGCGACTTAAAGATAACCAGCTTTATTCGACTTAAGAATCAACGGCTCAGATTAAGTCGACAGGAAAGATCCACGGCCTCTATCTTCAACGACTTATAGCTTGACTCGTTAGGTCGTTCACGACCTAACACTTCACCAGTTTGCTCTGCCTTCTTTCTGCATAACTCGGTAGATCGTCCAGTCGACTTAAGGGCCTTGTTAACTCGTAAGTATCCACTAAGTCGTTCCAACGACTTAAAACCCTTGTTAGGTCGGAGCTCTATTCCCTCAGCTTGGTTAAGTCGTATCCCCTTAAAACCCTTGTTAGGTCGGAGCTCTATTCCCTCAGCTTGGTTAAGTCGTACCCCCCTGAAATTAAGTCGTAGCTTCCCCTCATGTGATTCTATAAGTCGTGGACGACCTTTAGTTCCCTCCATAAGTCGGGTGCGACTTACTTCCTTAAGTTGTGTGCGACTTAGTCCTTTACCTCTGTCCTAATCTGCATCATCCTCCCCAGGTTGAGAAAAATTCGACCTCAAATTTGTAACTTCTTCCACATCAGCTCGTTCATTCCCATGATATGCCACGAGATGTTTAACATTGAACACATCAGAAGTGTACACATCCTTTGGCAGCTTCAATTTATACGCATTTTCATTAATCCGTTTGACGATTTCTACCGGACCAATTTTCCATGCTTTCAATTTATTGTACGTTCCCACCGAAAAACGATCTTTTGTTAACACTGCATAAACCAAATCACCTTCATGAAATTCAACACTCCTTCGTTTCAAATCTGCAGATTATTTATACTTCTCATTTGCTTTCTCCAATCGTTCCTGAATGATTTTATGACATTCCGCTAATCCACCAACAAAATCAGCAGCTTTCTAAACTGTCTTCTTTGATTGTGGCACTACTGTTAAATCCAACGGTCCTTTTGGCATACTGGAATATACAATCTGAAATGGACTGAACCCTGTACTACGATTCACTGCATGATTATGAGCAAATTCTGCCTGGCATAACTTCACATCCCAACTCTTCAGATTATCTTGCACAAGACACCTCAGCAAATTTCCCAATGATCTGTTCACAACCTCGGTCTGTCCATCCGTTTGCGGATGATAAGCACTACTAAACTTCAGCTTCGTTCCCACCATTTTCCACAAACTCAACCAAAAGTGACTCAGAAATCGAGTATCTCTATCCGACACAATAGATTCTGGCAATCCATGAAGTCGATAGATCTCCTTGAAAAACAATTGAGCAACATGAACAGCATCCGCCGTCTTCTTACAAGCAATAAAATGTGCCATTTTCGAAAATCGATCAACCACCACATAAATGGAATCATTACCACGCTGTGTTCTCGGCAACCCCAACACAAAGTCCATACTCACATCAACCCATGGTTTAGTTGGTACAGGTAACGGCATATATAACCCAGCATTAGTTGCAGTTCCTTTCGAAACCTGACAGATATGACATCGCTCCACAAACCTTTCCACCTCTTTCCTCATTGATGGCCAAAAGTAAGACTGTGAAATCAACTGTAATGTACGGTCTCTCCTAACATGTCCTTCTTCATGTAGCTCTTTTACAATCTTCATTCTCAAACTACAATCAGGTATGCACAATCGATTTCCTTTGAACAGAAAACCATCTACCATCACGAATTCATCCATCTTTTCCTCCTTGACTTTATCAACCACCTTCGCAAAATAAGGATCATTGACAAATAATTCTGGCAACATTTCAAACCCCGTCACTTCAACCTTCAGTGTAGTCAACAAATGACTCCTCCTACTCAAAGCATCAGCCACTCGATTCGTCACCCCTGACTTGTGTTTAACAACAAAAGTAAATTGTTGCAGATATGCAATCCACGATGCATGTCTCGCTGAAATCTTATCTTGTCCTTGTAAATGCTTCAACGCCTCATGATCAGTGTAAAGAACAAACTCTTTCTAAAATAGATAGTGTCTCCAGTGTTTAATAGATTGCACAACAGCATAAAATTCCACATCATATGTACTGTATCTCATCTTTGCTCCTGATAACTTCTCGCTAAAGTATGCAATCGGACGTCCCCTCTGACTCAATACTCCTCCAATCCCAACCTTGGATGCATCAGTATGTAGTTCAAACACTAGCTGAAAATCTGGTAATATTAGAATTGGTGCAGACGTCAAAAGTTCTTTGATTCGCTCAAAAGCAACCCCTGCTTCTTCCGTCCATGCAAACTGTTTACCCTTCATACAATCTGTAACAGGCGCCATCACACTACTAAAGTGTGGAATAAACCTTCGATAAAATGAAGCCAACCTGTGAAAACTACAAACTTCCATTATCGTCTTGGGCTGCGGCCAATCTCTAATTATTTCGATTTTACTTGGGTCAACCTGTATTCCTTCTTCCGACACAACATACCCCAGAAATAGAACACTCCTCGCCATGAAAACACATTTCTTTGTAGCAGCATAGAATTGTTCTTCACGAAGAATAATTAACACTTTCTTCAAATGTTGAACATGCTCCTCCGTACTAGCACTGTAGATCAGAATATCATCAAAGTAAACCACCACAAATTTCCCAATGTATGGCCTAAAAATCTGGTTCATCACCCTCATGAATGTACTCGGTGCATTCGATAGACCAAACGGCATTACCAGCCATTCATACAATCCTTCCCTCGTCTTGAATGCTGTCTTCCATTCGTCCCCTAGTCTAATGCGAATCTGATGATAACTGCTCTTCAAGTCAATCTTAGAATAGATTACGGACCCACTGATTTGATCTAATAAATCATCAAGCCTCGGCATTGGAAATCTGTATCTAACTGTGATCTTATTCAATGCTCTACTATCTGTACACATTCTCCACGTCCCATCCTTCTTGGGTACCAATAAAGCTGGTACAGCACAAGGACTTAAACTCTCCTGCACACGCCTCTGTTCAAGCAATTCCTCTACCTGCCTCCACAACTCTTCATGTTCCTTCGGACTCATTCGATAATGTGGTCTGTGTGGCAACACAGCACCTGGAACAAGGTCTATCTGATGTTGTATATCCCTCAACGGTGGCAACTCCGTTGGTAACTCCTCTGGAAATACATCGTCAAACTCTTTCAATACCGGTTTTACTTCTTCTGGGATTTCAACCTCTTCTCCGCTCTCTCGCCCAATCAACAAAACTACTTCAGGCTCCTCTTCAACTTCTTTAACAAACTCCTTTAAAGACAATAAAGTTTTCAGCTCTTCAATCTCTTCTGACTTACTTTCTCCCGGTTGTCTCTTCTTTGGAACTAAGATAATCTTCGTGCCTTTAAACATGAAATTGGTACGCCCATCATGTTGCACCGCCCTATCATACTGCCACGGTCTCCCCAGCAACAAATGACAGACATCCATATCTACCACATCGCACCAGATTTCATCTTTATATTTCTTCCCAATTGAAAACTTCACACACGCCCTTCGTCCAACCTTCACCTCCCCGCCTTTCCTCAACCAAGCTAGCTTGTACGGTTTCAGATGTTTCTCAGTCTTCAATGCCAACTTCCTCACAGCTTCTGAAGAAATTATATTATCACAGCTTCCAGCATCAATAACAAATTTGCAAACCTTCCCCAGAATGGTACATGATGACTGAAAAATATTGCTCCTTAACAAAAAACAATCCTCCTCTTGCTTTGATGTTAAACAGGACCTCTTCATCATTAGATTATAACCTTCGTCTCCCGACACTTCTTCTTCCTCCTCATCAGGTGGTGAATTGGAACATTCAGCTTCTTCATCCTCATCCTCAACCTCCGCTATCATAGCTCTCTTCTTCGGCTTCGGACATTCGCTACTTTTGTGGCTCATTTCTTGGCAATTATAACATTTGAAACCATTATTGACTTTCGCCTTCCCAACCTCATTCACAACTGGTTTTGCAACAACTTTTGAAACATTAGAACTTCCACTAACACCCTTCACTTGATTATTGGAATTTGTAAACATACCACCTCCTCGTCGTCCCTGCTTCTCCCAAGCCAACGCTTTCTGATGTGCTTCCGCTACAGATCTGGAATCAAACATGTTAACCATATCCTGAATCTGCATTCGCAATCCCCCAATGAATCTAGATGTCAGCTGCTCTTCCGTTTCCATAATATCATTTCTCGCAATAAGTTGATAAAATTCGTCAACATAGTCATTCACGGATTTCGTCCCTTGTCTCAAGTTTTGCAATCTCTAATACATAAGCGACTGATAGTTATAAGGTAAGAATGTTGCTTTCATCATTTCTTCATCTTCTCCCAAGATTCAACCTTTGACTTCCCCATCCGTTCACGTGTAAGTTTAGTTTGCTGCCACCATGCCAAAGCTCTACCCCTCAACCTTGTAGCAACCAACTTCACTCTACGATTTCTTGGAACTTCTTTGAAGTCAAAAATCTCCTCAACATTAGCCACCCAATCTAGAAACTCCTCCGCTTGCATACCACCTTTGAATTCAGGAATTTCAGTCTTCATCCCCGACTCCCACTTGTGATCATACTCAGAGTGATTTCTTCCTTGTCCTCGTCCTTGTCCTCGAACACTACCACCATCATACTTCTCTTCAAAATCAGATGTATATCGTTGTCTATCTCGTCCACCCACATCTCTACTACCATCACGTCTACCACCATCATCCCTTCTATCTACATTCCTCTGTTCTCGATCATTCACGTTCCTCCCATGCCTTTGATCATTTTCAACACTTATGTCTCGATTGGAATGTGGCGAGACTCTACTTCCCCCATGGTTAGATTCAGGTGAAACCCTTCTCCGATTTAGATTCATTTCTAACATCATCTTCTCTAACCATCCAATTCCTTCGTTAAGCTTTTCACTAAAGTTTTCATTGATTCTTTGCTCCATCTCATCAGCTTCTTCTCTTCGATACAATGCTTCAACGTTTTGATGTCGATTAGCTCTCCTTGGTGGCATACTTGAAATTTTACAAACTCTTCAAATTCAAACACAATTCGAACTTTGATCCAAAATGAAATGGATCGAAAACTCTCACTTTGTTGCTACTTCGCGATGAACACGATGAACACAACTTTTCCAAATGAGGCAAATTTGATCTCCCACTCTTCTACTTAGCTCGGCTTCTCACTTCAAGGTCGGCTATCACTTGATCTCTTCAAAACTCCAAAATGATTAGGCTCCAAGTCTCGATCTAGCTATGATTGGCTAGAACAGGCTCTGATACCAAAACGGACGCAGGGGATATTACAAAAACAATGTAGATTGGTGAATGTAGTAATCGGTGGATTGGAAGATACTGAAATGCCCAAATTCGTTGATCCGAAGATACCGAATTCTAGCTATCCCGAACTCGTTGATCGCGCACGATACTGGGTTCAAAGATCTTCAATTCTTCAAGCGTTGATCAAGCGCACTTGATTCCGCGAATCGGCTTCTGCAATCGTTGAATCGAGCGCACTCGATTAACCGAAAGAGGAGATAGGAGATTACACTCAACTACCAATTGGAATGAAAGCACAAAGCTAACAAAAGAGAATTTTATTCAAAAATCAACAACCATTACAAGTGTGTCACTCGGTCTATTTATAGGCTACAACTCAACATGCCAAAACATTACAACTCCTAAGTCGGTAACGACTCATAATCTCATGACTCAACAAAATACATCACGACTCACGACTTATTTACAAAGTACACGACTCAAAAGATGCGACCTACGACTTAACAAATAGAAAATACAAACTTAGGTCGTTGCCGATCTACGAGTTACAAAAACAAACGACACATTAGTATCACGACTTATAACCTGCGACCTAAAACACAATACAACAAACAATACACGACCCAAATTAAGTCGGAAACGACTTAAACACATCACAGTAGCATCTTCACATGGCTTAAGAATCAACGGCCAAGATTAAGGCGGTATACGATTCAACGGCATCCAGCTTTCGCGACTTAAAGATAACCAGCTTTATTCGACTTAAGAATCAACGGCTCAGATTAAATCGGCAGGAAAGATCCATGGCCTCTATCTTCAACGACTTATAGCTTGACTCGTTAGGTCGTTCACGACCTAACACTTCACCAGTTTGGTCTGCCTTCTTTCTGCATAACTCGGTAGATCGTCCAGTCGACTTAAGGGCCTTGTTAACTCGTAAGTATCCACTAAGTCGTTCCAACGACTTAAAACCCTTGTTAGGTCGGAGCTCTATTCCCTCAGCTTGGTTAAGTCGTATCCCCTTAAAACCCTTAGGTCGGAGCTCTATTCCCTCAGCTTGGTTAAGTCGTACCCCCCTGGAATTAAGTCGTAGCTTCCCCTCATGTGATTCTATAAGTCGTGGACGACCTTTAGTTCCCTCCATAAGTCGGTTGCGACTTACTTCCTTAAGTCGTGTGCGACTTAGTCCTTTACCTCTGTCCTAATCTGCATCAGTTAGTCTGGAAAACCAGCGTGAGAAGACACACTCAATTTGAAATTATTAAAGTTATCAAAATCCATTGAAAAACAAAGGTATCTCGTAAGACCATGCCACTCATAAACACGACGGGTTTTTACCTTACGATAACGAAAACATTTCATATCAAATCCCCTGATATTATAATAGTGTCTAAGTAAAAATACTTATTCAAATAGCTGAAATTGTTACATTAATTAAATTCCAGCATACTAGGCTCTACAATCAAAACCGTAAAGGTGCGTATTGGAGAATGGATTCCATACGGATGACTAGGCACTGGGGTACCACCTATCACAGTACACGTCTAGAAACAGCGTACCGAGGACCATGCCGGGATCCCCTGCAACACAAGACCGGACTATCCCTAACCTAGATAGACCGAATATGCTATCACTTCGGGTGTTCCCACCCTCTCTCGAGCTCCTTCCATATATCGTAGTAACAAAATAATATCCGAGGGTATCTAGAAAGGTGATAAACATACCCTAATTGGGTGTGACCCACTTAGCCTTGCTGCATCCCCTGATTTTCAGTCATCCTGGTTTATGAGGCTAGAGGCTACGATTACCTTTTTAAAGGAATTTTCACTTATAATGCTCATTGTCCTCCAATGACAATGTACTGATAGCATTCGTCCATACAAGTCCATTATGGGTCTAAACGAAACCGAAGGCACTATTCCTACTACATCCGTTTTGGAATCATCCTCAGGATTAGTTGCGGTTAGCCCTTGCACTTCACTGCTCCATCTTCGACTCCATGCTCTTGTTTTCCCTTCGAAAACGTACTCGTTGGATCGAAGTGGTTTTCGGATAACTTATCTGATCCCGGTCTCTTCGAAACAACGTTCGATAATTTTCGGTAAACCCAACCCCGGTTCTTTAGGAAATAAAAAAACGAAGATAAGATCGGAGATCACCTCCTAACCGTTAGTGGATGGATTCCCTTATCATCGTCCTAGAAGAACGAACAAGTTTATACGTGCAGTATGGCACCTCGAACGGTAACTGTACCACATAATTCCTGTATTTCTCCTAGATATTCCCAAAGTTATATTTTAGGTCCAGATTTGGTGGTCGGTTATCTAACTATCAAATAAACAATCATTCAAGCAAATATTTCATTTCCACTGAAAACACCAAGTCTTATTTAATTTAAATTTTAAATAAATTAAATCTCTTTATCCAAAAGTATGTACTTATCTTATCGAATTCAGTATATTCACAAACTACCCTTTTCAAAATATTGAAACCCTTTAAAATAATAAGGAAAGTACCACTGTGGTATCAACCTTGGATTCACAGCCCAATGGTTACGTGTCTATCCCAGAGAAATCCAAAACATAACTGCAGGCACTCACTGCCTCCGATTTCACCATGCGAGTATACCATTACTTCCCGAAAACTTTATTTTAAAAATTTTCAAAATAATACTCATGAAATTTCTACAATAATTTTCCAAGTTAAACTTTAGGCAATTACTCTTTAATAAAAGTTATTATATAAAATATTAATATTGAATAATTTATCCTTTTAAAATAATAATACTAATTAATTCTTAAATAAAAATTAACTTCATATCAACTCATTATAACTAACTTAATTAATAATTAAATAGACTCTAATCAATTAAAGCAATTAAATAATTAATTTTCTGAAATATTCTTAAACCCTTTAAATTACCTAGTTAATAATCAAAAATCCTTCTTTTTAAAACAAGCCCAATTTCTCGATTCTAATTTCATTTCGTAAATTTGGAAATCTTACTTAAGCTCCAGTATAACCAATTTTATACTTATTTCCAAATTAACTTCTATCCTTCCAATCTATTAAAAGTCTCATTTTAAAACCTTTTATATTTAAACAAGTACCACTTTATGATTTATTATTTAAAATCCTTGTATATACTTTATCCCAAAATCTCTATTTATAATATCCCGAATTAGTTAACTATAAATTTCAAAACCATTATTTTATCAAATTAGTTAACCCAAAATTCTATATAAACATTTTACTTCAAAAATCCCTTTAAAATTCTTTTTCAATTCAAACCATATATTACTAGTATTTTAAAATACCAAAATCTAGGCTAAAACTGCCATAGCATCCAATCAATTCAAATCACACAATAATCTATCACATATTACTCCAACAAAACATATATCACTATATATGAAATTAAATTCAACATTTTTGAGGAATCCAGTTGGATCCCTCCAACCGGTTTCCCTGCATCCACAGATGTTAATACAACATAAAATACCAATTTCGCTTTGAGGTGGAATATCACGGTATATAAGGTCATCCGCTATTATGCGGGGTGCATAGGGTCTCCTCCGCTATATATATGCGGGAATATCAGTCACTCCGATATATATACTACTATATATAATATCACATCCAACTGATAATAATTTATCAATTCAACTAGTCATCTAATAATTAATTTTACTATTTAAAATCAATGCCAATCATCCAATTGAGTGAGATTTACTCACCTTGATTTTTCAATTTTGCCAAACGTTCCAATTTTAAATTAAATCGAACACGTTCGATTTAACCTAAAATTTTAGCTAGCTCCAATCGAATCCAAATCTGTTCCACCACGTAGTACTCATTGCCACGATTCCATCGCCGCTTGTTTCGTCCAATTCCGACCTCGTATGACAAAGAAATAAACTTTTAAAGATTTCATAATTTATAATATAATTAAATTTTCAAATTTTTTTTTTTTGCTTTGGAAATAATCTGGCCACATGATTTCCTGATCTGCAAATCAAGGCCATTCATTCTATCTTCCTCCCATGTGAGTATTCTGGTTCGTTCTAGCTTTGCATGAAATTGAACTCAAGGATATCGTCTCCTTCTTGAATTGTCGCATGTCGCATCACTCGTCCAGGAGATGATCGGCGACCACCCGTGAATGCGCCATGCTCCGCCACGCCCTTGCCTGAAACCTCATGAAGCTCGACATCCCCTAGATCCTAGAAAATGCATTCGAATGCCCAACAAACTCGGCCAGATCTGGCCATCCACGCTATGAAATTGATAATTTCGACTGTATGGATGGAAAGCCCTCGACGTGTTCTTCGTTTTCGTACTTGAAAGTTTCATCTAAAAGTTGATGGATCTCGAGATATTAAGGGAAGAGTTTTCGAATATTTTCGGCCATTGAATTGTAAAGAGGTGGCTGCGTGAATAAAAGCTAGGGTTTGACTGTTTCACGTATATATATACTTGCATATAATATTTAATTATTATTTTCAAAATTTACATGCGTTTCCGAACGAACTCCAATCGAAACGTGCCGCCTGGCATTTTTAATGTTTTACCCCTATTTCGAACACAATGGAACATGTTTCGAGGCCTAATTCGATCATATGGGGAAGATAGCTTTTCGAATCGAATTAAAATATTAAAATTTCGACATTTAATTTACCGCGTTTCTATCCCGTACGACCAAACGGTAACTTCAAACCCTACGAAATTTGAAATCCGATAATAATAAACTGTTACGGATCCAATGGAACTAATTTCGTCGAATTCCGAGACTGTGCCCCAGAAGCCTATTTTAACGCGTCGATTAAATCGAGCGATTTTCAAAATCGACAAAATTGCTTGAAATTTAATTTTAAAAACTTACTAACTCATTTATAAATCAAATAGAGTTTATATTCATATTAGAAATCATTACGATTCATTTTAAATCAAAGTTCAATTATTTACACTATTACTATATATATTATTTTCACTATTAAATTAATATATAAAATTCCAAATTCTAACTTATCGATTTTTAATCCCATCCAAAAGTCCAATATTATAATTCTAATCCAAATAGAATATATCAATTATAGAAATCATTTCCGTGTACATTTACTTCAAATTCACATATTATCCCAATCCTAAATATTAAATTAACTATTCACCAAATCCGTTAAATCGCTATATTTGAAATTTTAAACCATTTCACTAATTCAACCAAAGTTTCCATATTCGAAATCAGTTAATATTTCAAATTCAACACTTAAAATGAATTAAACGTTCAAGATTAAACGACCATTCCAGGTCGTTACATTCCTCCCCCTTATAAGAATTTCGTGCCCGAAATTGCTAAGGTAGGAAAAATGCTCCAAACCCATTAACTTATCCAAAAGCCACTTACTTAAAATCATACATCCACTTCTCTAAGCCATTTAGTTTAATCCAAAACAATTTGTTTCCATTTCTAACTCAAAAACCTTGATTTCTAATACAGTTCAAAAATTAACCTTTTTAGTTAACAGAAATTTTCCAAATTTTTTTTTCAAAATTTTTCTAACATCCTAAATTTCCAAAAAAATTTGACAGATCCTCCCTTGTATGGAGAGCCTTTTGCAATATGACAGGAGAGATAAAAATATATACATCGACCCACACGGTCGAAAACACAATATATCTCAATATATATTTCATTTTTGCTTTTAATGCATAAGCGTACCTTATATTAGCGTTATTAAGTGAGCGGCTTATTTTATATCCAATTGCGCAACTCAAATCTAGCCCAACAACCTTCGGGTACCTGTACTTACTCAAAATAAGCACATAAGGTTCATAAACATGAAATTTTCCATAACATTCCATTCCTTTAACTAGCTAAACATATAAACTTCATAACTCGAACATGCCAATCATACATTACAAGAAATTTTAAGGTTCCAACACTAATTTAATTTATTTCCATAGACTCATATATCATTTCATTCAATTCGAAATGATTTACAACCAAATTTATTGCATTCAATTCATATTTAACCCACAAACTCATATCCATTCCAAATAGATTTCAAAATCAATTTATTCATTTTCCATTATATGCAAATCCTTTTTATTAAACTTTCATGTATTCCTCTTAAATTGACTCTAAATCAATTTTTCTATTTTCCATTTGATTCCTATTCAAGTTATCTACCAAACTTTGTTTGCTTCATTTCTACATTAAACAACATTCCAATCCATGTTAATTTATTGATGAATCCATTTCATAGATAATCACTTAAGTTCCCATGCAAATCAAATTCTAATTCATTTTAAATTGAATCTCATTCAATTTATTTGCTTCCATTTACTTAGTATATCCAATTTACACTATACCACTAGGGAAATCATTACATATAAATTGATTCTCGAACAACTCATTATATTATAATATGGTTCATGCACTTGTACCAATATTAATTCCATTCCCAACTTATATTACATCTCTTCCATTCACTTTCATTCAATTCACATAGGGTTATTCGCTTCATTTTATAGTGAACGACATTTCATTTCATGCTAATCTATTATAAACCATTTCATAAAATTATTTCTAAAGTTTACTATAAACATTCCATACCGCTACTTAAGTTCATATTCAGCTTTATAACTTAAGTTCATACCAATCTTATCAAATCCATATTCCAAATCATATTTAATTCATTTACTCTTAAATTGAATTCATTTCTTGTTATCAATTACTTAACCATTTTAACTTGGTCAAACTTTTCCACTTTTCCAGTTTAATAAGTTATACAACTTATTTATTCAAAATTCCCTGAATTTCAACTTAAGTTTACTCACATTCAATATTTATAACATATAGTTATATAATCACTTCACAATTGCTGTTTATATTCAATTTACTCCATTCTAATTCACTCTCCATTTAAAAATTCAAATTTTGAATTTTCATTCTTTTACCATAATATCAAACCATTTTCATTTTGGTTTACTATTTTATTCTCAATTCGTAAGTTCAAAAACTTACTTACTTAAAATCCCATTTTACTTACTTGAGTCCATTTACATTTTATAATCATAACTCTAGATTATATATATCACTTTATAGCTTAAATTTAGCCATCCCATTCAATAATAATAACTTATAATTACATAACCATTTTACATTTCAACTTTATGTTCCATTCAATTCAAATCTAATTTCAATTTTATTTAACTTACCTTAAGTTAAATTCCAACCTATCTTGTTTGCTTTAATTTACTCAAGTTAAATTTTAATTCCAGGATTAAAATTTACATTTTCCTTTCTTATCTATATCAACTTCAAATTATAAGTTCAATAACTGATTCTCTCTGACTTTACAAATCATTTAAATAGAAATTCCAGAATTCAATCACCCGGTTTTATTTCAAATCGTTTTGAATCATAATATACATATATCACTTTTGTATATATCAAATCATACTTTAGGATTTTCAAAACAACTTGGTTTTTCCAAACCAATTTCCCTTTGGAATTTCTAAAACAAAACTTGTTTACAAAACAAGTTCAAAAAAAATCATAGCCAATCACTGCGGTAGCAATCCATTACTTAGAAACTCGAAAATGAATACTGATGATGAGTGCTTCATTACTACCAAAATTCATTTTAAAACAATTTTCTATTCCAAAAATATCTCCAAAGTAATATCACCATCCTTCCTTTTAACCATTTTGGAAAACATTTCCAAAATTTCCAAGATTTAAAAATTCATATACATTTTGTTCGAACCCAATTTAAAACATTTTCCTAAACTTCCGGGGTTTAAATTCTGGTTTGAATCCAATTTTTGTTATACTTCTTTGTATAAATCATTTTTATACAATTTCTATTTGGATATATATATATATATATAACCATTTAAAATTTTATAATCTGTCCTGATTATAATACTAACAACCAAACATTCCAAACATATACACTATAATAATTTCAAAAAATTATTTTTTTTATAATAAAATATAGTTTGGGTAAAATTTGTTCCATTCACCCACTTCAAAACCATACTGTGTCGGTTTACCTTGTTTAAGAGTATAGAAACCCCTATCGATATGGTTGTACTTCCCGTACCGACCAAATCGATAAGTCAACAAAATGTAAACACATTTTATATTCACTAACAAATATGCACTCATATCTATTAATACACTCAACTCATTCTAGAGTACTTCTGACTCTATCTCTAATGAGTAATCCCCACCAAAGCCAAGGTATATCGCCAACCTAAGCTCTGATACCAACTGTGAGGACCTTCAAAAATCGACAAAAATACGCTCATTGTATAACATGCCGACCGATCGAGTGCTGGAAAGACATATTGTTGAGGGGAAAGAAAGTAGGTAGAAGAAAGAAGAAACTAGACAAACAGGATCTCACAACGAACTGAATAACATATAATATAAATAGCTCTTTACACAAATCAAAACTGTAATATACATATCTCTCATTAGAGTACACAAATCAATAATTACCAACCTGGATAGTTATAACAACCTGTCCTCACAATTTCTAGTAACTTCAACAAAACACTGCAGCGGAATAAACAAGTATGAGAATACGTCTCGGTCTCCAGCTCGTCTCCCGAGCTCCATAGCATCCTAACCTGAACCTGTAATACTCGGTCTGACCCGAGCATTATAATAAAATAACACTCGAGTCGGTCATGAAAACCAGCATGAGAAAACACGCTCAATTTGAATTTATTAAAGTTATCAAAATCCTTTGAAAAACAAAGGTATCTCGTAAGACCACGCCACACTTAAACACAACGGATTTTTACCTTACGACAACCAAAACATTTCATATCAAATCCTCTGATATTATAATAGTGTCTAAGTACAAATACTTATTCAAATAGCTGAAATTGTTACATTAATTAAATTCCAGCATACTATGCTCTACAATCAAAATCGTAAAGGTACGTATTGGAGAATGGATTCCATACGAAGGACTAGGCACTGGGGTACCACCTGTCACAGTACACGTCTAGAAACAGCGTACCGAGGCCACGTCGGGATCCCTTGCAACACACGACTGGACTATCCCTAACTTGGATAGACCGAATATGCTATCAACTCGGGTGTTCCCACCCTCTCTCGAGCTCCTTCCATATATCGTAGTAATAAAATAATATCTGAGGGTATCTAAAAAGGTGATAAACATACCCTAATTAGGTGTGACCGACTTAGCCTTGCTGCATCCCCTTATTTTCAGTCATTCCCGGTTGATGAGGCTAGAGGCTACGATTACCTTTTTAAAGGAATTTTCACTTAGAATGCTCATTGTCCTCCAATGACAATGTACTGATAGCATTCGTCCATACAAGTCCGTTCTGGGTCCGAACGGATCCGAAGGCACTATTCCTACTACATCCATTTTGGAATCATCCTTAGGATTAGTAGCGATTAGCCCTTGCACTTCACCGCTCCATCTTCGACTCCATGCTCTTGTTTTCCCTTTGAAAACGTACTCGTTGGATCGAAGTTGTTCCAGATAACTTATCTGATCCCGGTCTCTTCGAAACAACGTTCGATAATTTCCGGTATACTCAACCCCGATTCTTTAGGAAATAAAAAAACGAAGATAAGATCGGAGATCGCCTCCTAACCGTTAGTGGACGAATTCCCTTATCATCGTCCTAGAAGAACGAACGAGTTTATATGTACAGTATGGCACCTCGAACGGTAACTGTACCACATAATTCCTGTATTTCTCCTAGATATTCCCAAAGTTATATTATGGGTCCATATTTGTTAGTTGGCTATTTAACTATCAAATAAACAGTCATTCAACCAAATATTTCATTTCCACTAAAAACACCATGTCTTATTTAATTTAAATTTTAAATAAATTAAATCTCTTTATCCAAAAGTATGTACTTATCTTATCGAATTCAGTATATTCAAAAACTATCCTTTTCAAAATATTAAAAGCCTTTAAAATAATAAGGAATGTACCACTATGATATCAACCACGGATTCATAGCTCAATGGTTATGTCTCTATCCCAGAGAAATCCAAAACTTAACTGCAGGCACTCACTGCCTCCGATTTCACCATGCGAGTATACTATTACTTCCCGAAAACTTTATTTTAAAAAATTTCAAAATAATACTTATGAAATTTCTATAATAATTTTCCAAGATAAACTTTAAGCAATTACTCTTTAATAAAAGTTATTATATAAAATATTAATATTGAATAATTTATCCTTTTAAAATAATAATACTAATTAATTCTTAAATAACAATTAACATCATATCAACTCATTATGACTAACTTAATTAATAATTAAATAGACTATAATCAATTAAAATAATTAAATAATTAATTTTCTGAAATATTCTTAAACCCTTTAAATTACCTAGTTAATAATTAAAAATCATTCTTTTTAAAACAAGCCCAATTTCTCGATTCTAATTTCATTTCGTAAATTTGGAAATCTTACTTGAGCTCCAGTATAACCAATTTTATACTTATTTCCAAATTCACTTCTATCCTTCCAATCTACTAAAAATCTCGATTTTTAAACCTTTTATATTTAAACAAGTACACTTAAGAATTTATTATTTAAAATCCATTTATATACTTTATTCCAAAATCTCTATTTACAATATCCCGAATTAGTTAAGTACAAATTTCAAAACCATTATTTTATCAAATCAGTTAACCCAAAATTCTATATAAATATTTTACTTCAAAAATCCCTTTAAAATTCTTTTTCAATTCAAGCCATATATTACTGGTATTTTAAAATACCAAAATCTAGGCTAAAACTGCCATAGCATCCAATCAATTCAAATCACACAATAATCTATCACGGATTACTCCTATAAAACATATATCACTATATATGAAATTAAATTCAACATTTTTGAGGAATCCAGTTGGATCCCTCTAACCTATTTCTCTGCATCCACAGATATTAATACAACATAAAATACCAATTATACTTCGAGGCAGAATATCGTGGTATATAGGGTCATCCGCTATTGTGTTGGGCGCATAGGGTCTCATCCGCTATATATATGTGGGAATATCAATCACTCCAATGTACATACTACTATATATAATATCATGTCCAATTGATAATAATTTATCAATTCAACTAGTCATCCAATAATTAATTTTACTATTTAAAATTAATGCCAATAATCCAATTAAGTGAGATTTACTCACCTTGAGTTTTCAATTTTACCAAACGTTCCAATTTAAAATTAAATCGAAAACGTTTGATTTAACCTAAAATTTTAGCTAGCTCCAATCGACCCCAAATCTATTCTAGCATGTAGTACTTGTCACCACGATTCCATCGTTGCTTGTTTCATCTAATTCCGACCTCGTATGACAAACAAATAAACTTTTAAAGATTTCATAATTTATAATATAATTAAATTTTCAATTTTTTTTTGCTTTGGAAATAATTTGGCCACATGATTTCCCGATCTGCAAATCAAGGCCATTCGTTCTATCTTCCTCCCACATGAGTATTCTTATTCATTCCAGCTTTGCACGAAATTGAACCCAAGGATATCGTCTCCTTCTCGATTTGCCGCATGTCACATCACTCGTCAAGGAGATGATCGGCAACCACCCGTGAATGCGCCATGCTCCGCCACGCCCTTGCTTGAAACCTCATGAAGCTCGGCATCCCCTAGATCCTGGAAAACGCGTTCATATGCCTAACAAACTCGGCCAGATCTGGCCATCCACGCTACAAAATTGATAATTTTGACCGTATGGATGGAAAGCCCACGACGTGTTCTTCGTTTTCCTACTTGAAAGTTTCGTCTAAAAGTTGATGGATCTCGAGATATTAAGGGAAGAGTTTTCGAATATTTTCGGCCATTGAATTATAAAGAGGTGGCTGCGTGAATAAAATCTAGGGTTTTACTATTTCACGTTTATATATATGTGCATATAATATTTTATTATTATTTTCAAATTTTACATGCTTTTCCGAATGAACTCCAATCGAAATGTGCCACCTGGCATTTAAAATGTTTTACCCCTATTCCGAACACAATGGAACATGTTTCGAGGCCTAATTCGATCGTACGTGGAAGGTAGCTTTTCGAATCGAATTAAAATATTAAATTTTCGATATTTATTTCAATGTGTTTCTATCCCGTACGACTAAATGTTAACTCCAAACGCTACAAAATTTGAAATCCGATAATAATAAACTATTACAGATCCAATGGAATTAGTTTCGTCGAATTCTGAAACTATGCCCCGGAAGGCTATTTTAACGCGCCGATTAAATCGAGCGATTTTCAAAATCGACAAAATTGCTTGAAATTTAATTTTAAAAACTTACTAACTCATTTATAAATCAAATAGAATTTATATTCATATTATAAATCATTCTAATTCATTTTAAATCAAAGTTCAATTATTTACACTATTACTATATATATATTATTTTCACTATTAAATTAATAATATATAAAATTCCAAATTCTAACTTATCGATTTTTAATCCCATCCAAAAGTCCAATATTATAATTCTAATCCAAATAGAATTTAAATAAATTTTTGAAATCATTTCCATGTACATTTACTTCAAATTCACATATTATCCCAATCCCAAATATTAAATTTACTATTCACCAAATCCATCAAATCGCTATATTTGAAATTTTAAACCATTTCACTAATTCCACCAAAGTTTCCATATTCGAAATCAGTTAATATTTCAAATTCAACACTTAAAATTAATTAAATGTTCAAGATTAAACGACCAAAATTCCGGGTTGTTACATCGTCCCCTTCTTCCACTCATCTCATACTATCTACATATACTAAGGAAGTATCTTTAGAATATACAGATGAGATATCTTAGGGAATTTGCATAAAATTCAAATATACTTATTCGGATAAAACTTCAGATATGCGCTCTCTCAGACTAAACTCATTCTAGGGTATTACTAACCCTATCTCTAATGAGTTGACCACATCAAGTGTTAGGTATTCGCTCAACCACAAGTTTTGATACTAAATGTGACGACCCACCTCCTCGACCCTAAAAATCGACACTAATACATCCTCCGTATTCATGTGCCGTAAATCCAAGTGCCAAAGAGGTAGATTATCATAGGGTAAAGAAATAAAAATAGAAGTTAAGACAATAATAGAATCTCACATCGTATTCAATACATAATTATACATATGAGTAGTACATGCAATTACTTCAAATTGTTCCATCACAGTTACGACAAGTACTAATCCAGCTAGGATAGTTATAACGACCTATCCTTACAGTGCTGGTAGATACTAGTACATAATATAGACACAGCGGAAAGTGATAGATGACTTCAACAAATGACCTAAAATGCTCCATGCTCCATTCCAAAATGCTCTAAGCTTACCTAACTAATTGGTTGCCCGAGAAAATTAGGGCACTCAGAGTTTAAGGGATAAGAAAAATAAACTCCGGGTCAGTCATGAGACTGATGTGAGAAACTCAAAATACGCGTTTTGAAAACAAAAGGGTATCTCATAAGACCACGCCGCACATAAACACGGAGTGGGTTTTTACCTTATGATAACCAAAACATTTGCTACGTAAAATTCATTTGATATTATTTTTAATGACATTCTTTTGAAAACAATTGCAAGTAAACTTATGGATCTTAGTCGAAATTGTTACATTATTAAATTCCAGCATACTAGCTACAAAGTAGGTTCTACAATCAAGTCTGATGGCACTTATTAGAGAATGGATTCCATACAATGCCAGGTAAGGGACTACCTTCCGTACAGTACACCTCTAGAGGGATGCACCAAGGATCGACATCTTCGAAACCTCTGCACCTGGCAAGACCGGCCTACCCACAGACCCGCCTGGTGGTGGATAGAACCGAATATGACATCACCCCGGTCGTATCCGACCTATCCAGGATCCTAAAACAACATAGCCAACATACTCCACATATAGAGAGTAATCTAGAAGGGTGATGACCATACCCTTATGGGTGCGACCCACATAGCCTCACGGCATGCCCTATTTAAGCCATTTCTGGGTGATGAGGCCCAAGTTAACGATTACCTTCCACATAGCACATTCCACTTTGAATGCCAAATTGTCATTCTTTAATAACACAACCGATTTCTACAAACATATAACTCCTGAGCTCGAATGTATCAAAAAAGGGTGTTAAGCTAAGAGAAGTTGCCTTCTCCGCCACCATCAGATGATACATTCATAGAGATCAATCAATGTAATTACAAATGCAACGTCAAACATTCGTCCATAAAAGTTGTCCAGGAACAGGACAAACCGAAGGTACTCTCCTACCACATCCAGTCGGGGATTACCCCTAGGATTAATAGCGAGAAGTTCTTGCAACCTGAAGAGTTTCAAAGATGAAAGGACCACTACTACTTTAGTTATTTGGGAGCAAACCAGAAGTATCAACAAGCAGTCCTTCCACCCCGATGATCTCCGGTCTTCATCCTTCATTATCTTTATCAGGTGTTTATTTTTCGTACGCATACATCGGTTCGAAGTGGTTTTCAGATAAGAATCACTCAAATCCGACCTCGGTTCCTTCGAACCAAACATCGATAAAAAGATGTTTAGTAAATAGGGAATTATTCTTTGATTGATTAATTCTTTTCATCAAATATCTTCTGGAGATATATATTTTTAAAACATTACTTCCGAAATAAATGGAATCATTAAACCTCATTTATCAAATCCTTTAAACCTTTTTAAATTCCAAATCATTTCATTTAAATCTTAACAAAGATTTCTTAATTCAAAATTAAAGTTTTGATTGAGTTAAAACCATGTTATCTGGATTTAATCCGAAATAAGTAAATATTAAGCAAGCAGAATTTATAAAAATCATCTAATTCTACTCAATATCAATTCCCGTATTCAACAAGTACTATAGGTGGAATAACGACGAAATCACCTTTTAAATTCCATGAATAGTATGAGTTCCTTCTTCATGCTTTAATACCAAATATAAGAAGATTATCCCCATAAATCCAAGTTATTTATATTTGAGAAATTATATCCTTTATACTATGGAAAATTTTGATCTAAGTAAAGAAAATTTACAATCCCATCTGTCGGGCCAGTTCGTATAGCCAAGGAGAGCAGGAAACTGGTTTTCCAGACCCAAGTCTAGGCACTACCACTCTGACACCCGTACGGCGGTCAAGTAATTTGATCGACTCTAAATCATTTGATATTAACCATTCCATAAATCCTTTAAATCATCTTTAAAATACTTTGTTAATCATTTTAAAATATTTACAAAATATTTGGAAAAGAACGGTTGCGTTTAAAACTATATTTCAAAAGTTATTAAAAAGTGTTGCGGAAAAGTGCTATGGAAAGTGCTTTTTAAGCTATATTGATCAAAACGACTTTTTATCATTTGGAAATTCATTTTTAAAAGATATTTAGAATTTATTTCATTTTTTTACAATTTTAAAATATCATTTTTAAAGAAATCCTTTTATGGATTCCGAACTGCAAAACCGCGATTATTTTCAAAACTTTTTTTACTCATAATTTAAAATCTACTAAACCAAATCTTGATCATTTTCTTTCATTTGAAAACTATTATTATAAGAGTTCAAAAAATTCTTATTTCAAAGAAATCCGACTCTGAATCCATCGCATAAGTGGATTTAAACTATTACGGCGCGAAATCGCGAATTACCGTTACGCGACGCACCTATTTTTACCATTTTTCGTTTTCTTTTCAAACTTCGTCGAAACACTTTTAAATGTTTATAAGACATTTTTAAATCATTTTAAACCATTTTTTAAGAGGTTTAAACATTTCATATACATCATTTGATTAATAAAAGGAAAGTTATATCCTTTGTGATTCTCGACATGTATTAAATGTGACTTGTCAACACAATTAAACAACAACATTGAAAAATCAAACTTGATGAACAAAGCATATGAAACATCCATTTCAAACATCTTATCATCATCCAAAAATATAATACAAGTAAGAGTTTCTCACCTTGGATTAAACGATTGACCTAAAAATGGCTATAGCTCCGCTAACTCAAAATCTAAGCTCACGATCACTTGGGTTCTTGCCTTTAGGGGGCTCGACCTTGGCTAGGTGCTCACGACCTCGGTTGTAGGGGAGGGAAGGCTCGGCTATAATGGTGTGTGGTGCTGGCTGTGGGTAAAGAGAATGAAGAGAAGGAGTTCCGGTTGAGTTATGAGGTGTTTTACACTATATATATGTACTATATAATTTTAGTTTCTTTTTGAAATGAATTTAGCCATTATTTCTTTTAGGGTGGAAGCCATTAAAGAGGAGGATAAAAGCTTTGAAAATGAAGAAGAAGAAAAATGAAAATGAAGAGGAGAAGGGGTGGTATTTACAGGGAAAGAAGAGGAGAAAAATATCTAAGATATTTTACACAAATACATCATTATCCATCACTACTACATGCACCATCTCCATCACCCACATGGCCGAATTGACCCCTCACTCCATATGCATTCATAATGCATGTACTTGTGTGTAAGAAGGTTGACTTTGTGGTTGCTTAAGAGGTAAGGATGTAGATAATATCTTGGATATTTTTGAATATATATACCAATATATGTACATGTACATATGTGTGTTCATGTGTATGTGAATGTTTTCATGTATATGTACATGTATATGTGCATATATAATCCACCACGTTGTACAAATTATTCACGTTGAAATGTTATGAATTCCGATTTCGATTTTCGGTCATATTTTTACTTTTTAGGTAATATACACATTTTTGTAAACAAAGTTAAAAACTAATATTTCTATCATTATATAATAAATTAAAGAGTTACTTGATAATTAAAATAATTATTAAATCATTTAAACTAAAATTAAATTCAAAAATCAATTATGTGGAAACGATGACATCATTAATGATGTCATAAATACATTTAATTTTCCATAAATAAATAAATTATTTTATTTCATATTTGCATTCATGTACACAAATGAGTGTATGTATCCAGCTTGGCACATGATGACGGATGGCCGAAGAGCTGTTTATCGATAAAATAATTTTCGGTCATTTTATCGATTTTTACCCAGGTGTGTATTTTTCTTTTATATTATTTATTCAAAATAAGATCATCAATCTTATTTATTATTTAAAACATTATTAATGTTTTAAGAATCCTATTTTTTTAATATTTTGAAATTTTTCTGAAGTGAAGAATTTACGGGTCATTACAGGTTACTTAAGGGTCTGCATCAGAGATCATTTGATATGGAATCGATTTACTTTGAAAAATAAAATTGATTAAAACACATTCTGTTTAGTTTAAAATCACCTTTGAAAAGTTCAAAGTATATTTAATTAGATTAATCCTTAACTAAATCTTAATTAATCCAATTTAAATCAAGACTAAATCATAATTAAAACTCTAATTAGGCTTAATAAACTTGATTAAGTACTAATTAACTTTCTAATGCAACTTGGTTAGGGTTAAACCAAATTGGTTAAGAGTTAAACCCTAATTAATTAAATATTAATTAAATAACCTATTAATTAAATAAATAATTAATTAACCATTAATCTTAATTAAATAATTATTAATCACTTAATTACTTCTTAACCCCATTAATAACTAATTAAAACTTTATAAATCAATTAATAGTAATTAACTTAACTTAGGTGATGATTAGCCTATAATCACCTTCTTAATTACCAATTAAGTGCTAATTACCTTTTAATTAACTAATTAATTAATTAATTATATTATAACTCAATTACTTTTTAGTATTACTAATTAAGTTTGAAAAACTTTGTAAACTAATTTAAAAATAAAACAAATTTGAAATAGAAATTCTAACCTTTGCTGAATTGCATCCATTAGCGACTGTCGCTATGAGTGCAGTTTGCTCTAACCCACCGTTAAGCGAGGCCACTTTACTAAAACCATACTATTTCATGATTGAAACAAAGCTTAGTAAATTTTCACACTTTAAAACCAATTATGCAAACTTTAACCAAAATCTAAACTTTATACTATTGAAACGAGTTTGATTTCAAATCCGACATCAAATCTGTCGCGACTACATACAAAGTTTCAACTTTGTTTTCAACCCATCATGACTATAGTCAAGTTCACCATCAACCCTTTATATTCACACATCACATTCATACAAAAATTGTATACATATACCAATATATATATATATATATATATATATATATACAATTAATAACTTTGCAATAACACATCCATTCGAGTGCTAACACTAACCAATACATTAACACTTCTCATCACATTTCAAACATGCCAAGATGCAACATATATATAACATATATATAGCTTAGGATTAACAAAACATATAAAGGAAAGTTCTTTCCAAAAGTTTAGGAATTTACTCACCGAAAGCTATCCAAACTCTCGCTAAATTAGATTATGACATAGCACTTTCATTCCTAAGCAATAAGATAGTCTTGAACCCTAACTGCACTAGGTTGGCTCGGCCTTGAAGGGAAGAGGAAGTGAGACCGGAGTTGGTAAGGTAGAGTGACTTTGGATAAACATCGAATTCTCAATAATAAACTTGAAAATAGGTCATTTTGCAACTGATTTTTGGGCCACCTACTTATGGAATTTCAAAAATGACTCAAAGAGAAGGTTACTGGAATTTCCTTTCTTTATCATTTCAGAAAATGAATTACTCATATTCTTTTTGATTTGAAGAATTTATAATCAAAAGAAGAAGGGTAATTTTCGGACTTGAAATTCTAGGTGCAAAATTGCTTTGCAAAGATTGGGTATTTTGACATAGCTATGATAGAAATTTAAAAAAGTGGTCAACTAGAATGTTGTAGCCATTAAAATTTCACACGATTTCAAGAAAAGTAAAATTCCATTTGAGTTTGAAATGAGGAAGAAAAGGTTGGTGGAAAGAGGAGGAAAAATAGAGAAACATATGGGCTATTTATAGGCAAGATTTCACACCTAATCACTTTGTCAAGTCACATCACAAATCTTTTATAATATATATATATATAGATATATAAAATTATGTTTAATCACATCACTCTTATATATATATAATTATGTTTAGTCACATCACTTTCTTTTATATATATATATAATTATATATAATTATTATGTTTAGTCACATCACTTTCTTTATATATATATATATAATTATTATGTTTTGTCACATCTTTATAAATATAAGTTTAATTATTAATTAAATAAGATGTGACAAGAAATAATTATGGTTAATGATTACAAATCTAAGATGTGACAATACTTAATATATATTTATATAAAATGTTTATTATTTTTAAAATTATGTCTTGTCACATCACTTTAATAAAGATAATTTATTTCTATGTGTATTATTATCTAGTTAATTAACTCTTATATATATGTACATATAGTGCACAAAGACGAACAATGTTCCGACTTTCCGGTGTCGAAAGGTCGAAATTTCGGAAAACGTTTTTCGGTCACATTTTCTGTTTTTCTACGAACTATTTAATTTAGTAAAAAAAATTGAAATTGATTTTACCATCATTATTAATTAATTAAAATGAGTTTATTTTTATTATAAAACCTGTATATTAAATATTTAAAATTAATTAAATATTCACTAATCAAAGCAGTGAAATTCCGGGTCGTTACACCGTTCATCTACATTCGGACTAAAAACATTTCATTTGAAGGCCAAATGATCTACAAATAAAACAAAATTCGGGTCACATGTACTTTACAATGTATTTATTTAGTCCGTACGGCTAGAATTGAAAAAAAGGAAGGAAAATAGATTAGACTTGATATATATCATTTTCTAAGGAGTTGTATAACACTTGATATATATTGTTAATATAACTTCTATGAAAATGACTTGTTTGAAAACTAAACTTTTTTCTTTATGATTTTTTAAAATCTAACCATATGGATTGGATAAATACATAGCATAGTGTATATGGTCTGAATTTCATCCCATTTGAAGAACGTTTGACCTTCGAACGAAAGGTTTAATTCTGAATATCGACGACCAGCTATAAATTTGAAAAATCAAGATTGATACCTTAAACTTTTTTATTTTCTTTTTATATTTCGACCGTATGCCCAAAATACCTTGCATGGACATACGATTCAATAAATTTACTTTTTATAAAATATTTTATTTTATATGAATTTATTATGTTAAATACATTTAAAATTCATAATTAATTATCAAATCGTTAAAACGTTATTGTATAATGAATAAAAATAACCTTTTTAATAGTTACAAACAAAAGTTGGCTATTGTAAACTTTTTAAGCAAATTAAATATTGATTATAAATTAAATTAAACTAAATTTGTTTTAAATAGAGTGAAATTTTAATTAAATATCTGAAGTTACCGTCGGAAGTAGTAATAAACCGTTGCTAATCGAAGCCGTCGACGATTGTTGAAAACCGTTGTAATGTCACGATTATAACTTCAGTCGAGCCTGATCTTCTTAATTATTTCCATCCCCTAAACCTAAAATTTTCCCCCAGCTTCCGTCATCAACCATCTACACATTCAATTCATCAAAAATCTGGTATATTCTTTCCCTAAACTAATTAATCCGAATTATGATAAAAATTAGTGTTAATTTATGCTTATATTAGTTGCTAATATCCCATTGATCGACTATAATTGTATATCGATTGATTGAGAAATGTTAATTATGGTTATTAATATTTAAATCCAATAATTAATGTATAATTAGTGTTAATTTGGGTTGATTAGTGTATGTGTGTATTCGTGTAATATAATTTAGTGCTAATTAGTGTATAGGTTGGCTAAAATGTTGAGAAGAATAATTTGTTTACATAATCCCTTTATTAATTTGTACCCTTAATTATATATAAATTTAGTTTAGTGTATGTGGTGATATATATAAACAAACTAATGTATTGACAATAATAAACTAATAATTTATTTACATAAAACTCTATAATTCCTTCAATTATTTCATCATAGCAAATCGTGTTCCATTCATCATTATTTCTTTCCCTTATTGGGTTGATCAATAATTTGAAATTGATTGTAGTTTTAGGTAATAAACGATATGAATTAAATCCAATTCCGGTGGATATACTGAGAACAATAATATAATATAAACCATGTAATGGGTAAGCATAACACTATAAATGATTTCATGAATTTTGTGTGTGGTGAATGAAACAGACAATACACCTGACATACGTTGTATTATTATAAATTGAGCATGAATATATAAAATACAAAGGACGATGGATACAGTTATAAAGTTACGCTAAATATAATTTTATTTTCATCCATAATATTATTCAATTTTAATTGATCCACCCTATTATTTTGCTTTCTTTGACTTTTTTAGGAAAACAAATATTAATAAGTACATCTACGTTAAAAAAGTTAAACAATATATATGCTTGTCAGTTTTCCTCTAGTTCGTGCTACTCTCAGCTTTCTACATGCATTCAAGGTTATGTTTCTTTTCAAATATGATGATACAACTTTATCTTCAATGTACACATAATTATGACCATTAGACAGAAAGTCATTGAAAATATTAACCATAATTCGATAAGAATAATAAACACAGCACTCAATTTGTCACGGCGATAAGTTTGTTGAAATGGTAAACAATGTATAGAGAATATAAAGATGGATATACATATAATATACTACTTTCTAATATGCATTAAATAGCTCTTTATATCATTGGAATGGAGATAGTAGTTCGTTTTTTCAACAAATTATAAAGATAGTATATGCTTGTCATTGGAATATAAAGATGAAATTATTTTTCAACAAATTATAATTTGATAATTAACTAAAATAAATTAAAAATTATATTATATTTTTTTTTTTGAAATCCAAGGTTGTTTAATTTGATTGTCCTAGTCATCCCTTGAAACTTGGCCATTTTGACCCCTTCTCTTGCCAAAATTTCCTCCATTTTCTTGACTAGTTCTCTCGTCTATATAAGAAGTTGAATTTCATCAAAAATTACCCAAAAGTGCCTGCAATGTTTCTCTTTGATCGTCGTTTTTTGGCAAGGGAGTCTAAAGCATATTTCAAACTGGACATGGTCGTATTTTGATTGCTCAACAAAGAGGACTGTTTGCCTCTGTCGTACACCATCTGGACAGAAAGATGATAGGCATGCATAACATACCTTTTAAAAAAGAACATTTATATAAATTAATTTTTGTACACCAAAACTAAAATTTAATAATACATTAAGAGTATTTAATCAATCTCAATGAAAGCACCCATTCGTCTGTGGTGTTTTCGGCCACACCGGTGCTTGCATTTGTTTTAGAGACCTTTGGCCATGAAGTATGATCCTATGATTTATTTTGAAGAAAGTTTATTTGAGATTCAAAGAAAATTATTGCAAATTCGAATGCGAAGAAAAAATATATACCTAGATACAATCAAAATGAAGAAAAGTAAGTAATAATACGTAAAGAAAAGACACTGAATTTTTCATGTTTGTTTGTTAATGTGTCTTAGTGAACTTTCTTGCCCTTTTTTTATGGATTTGTTTAGCAATTGAATGATATTGTATAGCTTTCTAAAAAATGAGAGTATGGCCTTTTTGCAATATAAAAATTTTGATCTTCCTTTCTTCATTGCTTAAACGAATATTAACCAAACCGACTGCAGGGAAGTTTGTATAGCTAGCGTAACGGGCATTATCGAAAACCCTTAAGCCAAATTTTATTTTATTTTGTTCCTGGCTTTTACTCCAAGGCCGACTTTGCTCTCCTTCCATGGGATTTATTCCTTTGCTCACTCCATTCACCGTAAGAAAATTGCCTCATTTTTTTTTGCAGTCCATTTTTATCCCCGATCTTGATTCGTCTGTATTATTTTCATGATATTATTTCTTATTTTTTAAAGTTATAACTAATTTCTTATTTTGTAGTTTACACGTAGTTTTGACGTTATAAGCTTCTCTTGGAACTCTTACAGTATATGTATTGTCATTGCTCAAATGATTTTACAGGCTTATAACTCATAATTATAAAATCATTTTCTAACTTAGAGAATTTCACAACCCATTAAGATCATTATACTTCTATATGGTGCCTATATTGGCATCTAAAGGAAATGATATAATTGTTGCATAAGCCCTAGATTATAATATAGGATATGAGATTATTGATCTGGAAGGTAGTATCCATGATTCAATAATGTATGACACATAAGTGAAAGAAATTGAAAAATGGTTGTATTTCTTTGTCATAAATAAAATTTCAATGTTTTGAGTTAAACTATTAAAATTGTAGATACAAATTATCAATCATGATTGGGCTCGCATGAGGAATGTGCTCAAATATTGTATCAAGATTAGGCCTATAAAATATATTTACGGTAATTTTAGATGACAACATTTTTAGGGCTATCAAAGTCGAAAGTGGCCCAAATTACCAATCCATTTGACCAAATGTTACATGGGTTGGACCTGTGCAGTTAAAGCGCTCGGTGGATTCAATGCGGTAGAGGTGCAAAAAGTCATAGTGGGGATGTAGCGAAGATATAGCGGGATATATCGGATTACTCTAAAATAGCATATAAATCCCATACTTGTTGTTTTTACAAATATATAGATAGTAATTATGTGAAAAATTAACATTCAATTGAATTATAATTAATACAAAAATAATTTTAAATAAAAATATGTGCAAATGTATTGTAAATGAACGTAAAACTGTTATATAACTTAATTTAATTTAGTAGAATATTAGAGTATTATCATTTCTAAACATATATCAAAAATTCAATGAAATTAATTAATTTCATAATTTTTATAGCATATAAATATCATTTTTCAATCACATTTTTTATAGAAGATATAGCGGAAATAGCGGAATATAGCGGAAATAACGGGATATAGTGGAAATAGCGGGGATTAAAGCGGAAAGGCTATATGTTGGGGATATATGAAAAAATCGTAGCGGTAGGAATCCGCTATAAGATATATCGGAGTTATAGCGGGGATATAGCGGGGCATTAACTGCACAGGGTTGGACTGGATTAAAGCTCATAGATTTTTAGGATTGGAGAAAACTGAGCAATTATATTTTCTTTTATATTTTTGCAGAATTTATGTTAGAATGCCATGAACTAATTATATGGTCCTTCAGCTAAATACTGATTATTAAGATTCTGATCACATGTTATTAAGATTCCGATCACAGTAACATGCTGCTTTTTTTTTGAAAATGGTTAAATGGGCCAAGCCCAAGAACTTACAACTCGGGTATGTAAATATGTTCACCCGATACAAACCAATTACATTACAAACCCTACCTAGGGTTGCCGACATTATCATAGAAACACAACAAGCTTCCTTCTCGATAAAAAATGGCGACCATCTCCAAACTTATCTACCCAAATCAACAAACGATCTACTCAAAACATCAATCGAGCTCCTTAAGGAGGCTTCCAGAGCCTTACAATCACTCTAATGTCTTCTTTCTCGTTGCTATTATGAAGCTTTTTACTGCGGGGTTGAGAGACAGAGATGTTATGACTCTCTCTCTTCCAAAGCTTGCTACTTTTCTCCAGTTCCTTGCTTTCCTTCAAGATTTTGTTGCTATTTTCCAGATTGTCTGTTGAATAGCAGCGATTGGGAGGATTGCGATTGGAAGGATTGCAGTCGAATTGAGTAGTTTCATCTGCAGTCTTGCTACTTTCCCCTTTACACCAGCAAGATAAGTGATAAACTTTGTTATTTAGCATGCTTTTGTAATAAATGCAATTACTTTGATTGTCACTGTTTTTTGAATTGATGTAATCTTCCTTGGACATCAACAGAGTCTCCTTAGACACGATGCCGGACGCGCGGTCGCTCCTCTGAGCTGTGACAGGTAATTGCCCAGTATCATTATTCATAATACAGTAAGAGTTAATATTGATATTACTAATATACTTGTGTACACTTCCCTTGCAGATATTAGAATTGATTGCAGCTCTGGGATGACCGCTTCCATTGATGTCGAGTGAATCTCGCTTTACTTTGTCCAAATCAGATAAGTGATATTCATGATTAATGGTCTTACTATTGCGGAATTCAATCGAGTCATTCTGGTTATTCATGTCCAATTGCAATGACCTGTCTTTATGCAGGATATGCTCGGATTTTTCCTTGTGCTTGAGTGTGCGGTAACCTCCGCCCCTACCAGGTAAGTAAGAAAAACCATAAGTATGAGTATTATTATAATTGTGAATAACTTGGTTATTGATAATATTACTTCCCTTTTCATGCCTATTGTAGGAATTGGTTTGATGGTAGAGGTGCACTACACCAAATACTGAGATTTGCAACTAACCATCCGCGCATTTGGCAACGTTTATTAACCGTTGCCATTTAGAAACGGTTAATCACCGTCTTGGTTCAGTTAGCAACGGTTTTTTATCGTTGCTAATTGGGAACGGTTATTAACCGTAGCTTCTTTGGAGATAAATGATGGCGGTGAATTTCATCCTTTCGCGCCATAATTTTTGGCGCGCTTCGTTGCAACTAGCAACGGTTTTCAACCGCGGATAATTAGCAGTGGTTTGTAACCGTCGTAAATGTTGTGGCATATACTGGCGCTAATTTTGTGCCAAATATTCGCTGGGAGCCAAAAAGAATTGGCCCGTCACTTTTCCTTCCCTCCTTTACTTTGATATTCATTTCGTCCTCTTTCAACGAAAAGAACACTTAAAAAAAACCCAATTCCACCAATTCGATTTGCTTCAACCCACTCATCTTTCCATCTAATCGTGAAATCATCTTCCATCCAACCGCGAACCCATCTTTCCACCTAATCGTGTCCAGTTGCGAACTCATCTTCCTTCCAGCCGCACCAGTTCTTCCTTCATTCAGCGCCAATCAGTGGCCCTCTCAGATCTGTGTTCGGAGAAGTATTACAACGTGAATTTATCGAATACCTACTCCAGCTTGGGTACTCATTTTTAATTATTTGATTTCTATTTTAAATTTGATTTTGTTTCATACTTGTATTATAAAATCTAACAACGTGAATTTGATTTTGTTTCATACTTGAAATCTAATTTAATAAATCGAGTTTATGATAATAGAAAAAAGAGCTAATCCAAGAAGAAAAGAAAGTGTTGTGAGATATGTAATAATTATACATGTGGTATAAAAAAATTACTAACTCACCCTGCATCATGTATCTAATTTGCATACCAAAAAGTTTAAAATAAATAATGGTAATTAGTTTGTTGTAAGATGTATAATTTTATGTTCTAATGAAAAATCGGGGATTTATACATCATTCAATGTTTTGAGAACTCTGAAGATTGGTCGTCCAGTGGAAGAACAATTTCAAACATAATACTTTATATTTGAGTGTACATAAAGAAAAGTATATTTCTTTTCAAACATGACAACTTTAAATTTTTAGTACATCCATGCTTGTACACTAGAGAAAGCTGATTAATATAGTGAACGATATACTAAAATAAAAACGAATCCTATCATAAACTCCAAAAAGAAATATAATAGGAAAAATCTTGTTATTGTAGATGTTTATTTAACACTATATCGTTTGGATTCTAGGTGTATAATATTCAAGAACTTTCAGCTCAGATGCATTGTAAAAGAACAGTTTTGTATTCATGGTAACAATATGTTTTCTTATATTTGACTTGCAATAGAACTTAAACTATCTTCATCAAGAAAATGGGTTAATAAATCTTGCATTTAATATTCATCATCAACATCACTGCAAATCAAATACATAAAATATTAAACTTCAAGATATATAATTTGAAATCTTAATTATATCAGATCTGTGTATCTTTGATATTTGGTTCCTCGAGTTTCATTGGCATGATCGAAGAGAGCGCATAACTGCCTGGTAAGCTTTGTTTTGTAATAATACTTGTTGTCAATTGAAATGGAAACTCTGTGTACATGTATTTGCGGTGCATTGTTATATCACAGTACTTATGTGTAGAATTAAAAGAACCTTTAACTTCATACGTTGCTCGGCTAAGTCTTGAAGAACCTGGTTCAAATTTAACGTGAATATCTTCATGGTGATAAGATAAACTTTTAACTATGTACCAAGGATTTTCTGATTCTTCTCGGCCAAAAATTTGCCACCTTTTGCTTGTTCCATGTCGCTGAAAAGAGATTTAGGACGAATGTTACAGTCACCTTGAAAATTGACTTATCACAACTTAGTTAAAAGATTGTCAAATGCAATGATAACAAATTAATCTGTAATCCACACATGATTAATAGAAATCAGTAAATTATTTGGAAAACAAGCATGTGTGTTTCTACTCAGTGCTTTATATGTATTATCGACGACTGGCTGTCTGTACATGGTGAATCCATTCGTTTCTATGGTTGAATAATAGGAAAAGATTACATGCTTATATTTGTAGTTTAGAATAATAAAGAAAGGGATGCAACACAAGTTAAGGAACAATTTATTCCCTATAATGCTTGCTTATAGGTTTGTTTAGTGTTACCATATAAGCTGTCATTTGAGTTTCATCATTATCTTCATCTTTTAGGATTTATGTTTCATTAAGTTTTTGGGGATTGATTATAGTCAATATCTACTACTCTTTAACAGTTTTCCAAAGTAGAGATGCACCTTCTAATCTTAACCATCAGAATACATATTTGATGTTTTAAGTGTACAGTGTTAGAGAACCAAGAAAAAATTGGTTATGCAAAGGATGATGTTTTTACATTTATGTATGATTTGTTTTACAAATTGTATAATGTGAGATAATCTAACACGTCCCCGTACGTGTGGTGTATCATCAGCCAAACATTGCAACATGGAAGAGAAGTAGTGTTGTAGTGTGCATTCTCATATTTACTAAAGCATAAATGTTGTACTGTACTGCATGCTAGTTAGACATAGCTGCTTATAGTGACTGCTAGGGTATAAGTTGATGCAATGAATTTTGTTTTACTAAATATGAGAGCATATTTAGTAAGTGGATAAAATTGTTGTTAATGGCGCAAGCCAAGTATCAGGAGAGGGGTAATGCATAGACATTACTCTGGTGCTACAAAATGGGGCCGTTGTAATGGCAAATGTTTTGGAAACAGTTTGATGCTAATGTTAAATTTCAAGTGAAATCAGAAGAATATACATCTGTTTAGTTAATATCAGAGTTGAACTTGGTGGAAAGCCATAAGATATTGTTACCCATGATTTCTTATTAGCTCTTGTTATTTTCTTTCAGTATGTCTTTTAGTATAGACAAACAATGGATGAATCAATCTAATCGAAGAAATACAGAATATGTGGAAGGTGTGAGAAATTTCGTTAAATTTGTTGCTCAAAACAGTGGCAATAAGGAAAAGTAATCGTGCCCTTGCACGCGGTGCAAAATTGAAGATACATTCAAATTAAATGACATTCATTTTCATTTGCTTAGATATGGTATTGTTCAATCATATACCGTGTGGTGTTTTCACAGGGAAAGAATACCGGAGAAGCCAAAACAACAACCGGTTAGTCATGCCACAAATACTGATGAGTCCGAACATATTAGGATGGAGGATTTGATCAATGATGCAGATAGATTCCATCATTTTCAACCTACAAGTCAGTTGCATGATAATGCTAATATTGGTGAGCAGTTTACGGATAAATCATTTTTTGATAGTGCAACTGCAACAGAGCCATTGTATCCTTCTTGTCCAAAAGAAATTACAAAGTTGTATGCCATTGTGAAACTGAATAGCTTGAAGACCCAATACGGCTTTTCAGACAATGGTGTGACTGCACTACTCGAATTCATAAAGGAGTTACTCCCCGAAGGTAACACGCTACCGTCAAAGTACCCTGACGTGAAGAAGATCATTAAGCAAGTTGGGATGAATTACATAACTTATGATGCATGCATTAATGACTGCATCTTGTACTGGAAAGATAATGCGAACAAAGTTTCATGTACAAATTGCAACGCACCAAGATATAAGACATCATTCGACGAAGAGAGAAAAGCTACCACAGTACCTCAAAAGACCTTAAGACATTTTCCTTTAATTTCTAGATTGAGAAGACTGTATACTGTACCATGGATAGCAGAAGCGATGACCTGGCATGGTCGTGCCAAGTCCGGTACAACCGTAATGCGTCATGCGCGTGATACTTCTCAATGGAAAACTACAGATTCTTTTGATTCTTCGTTTGCTGCTGAACCACGAAATATCACGCTTGGAATAGCAACAGATGGTTTCTGTCCAAATGCTTCTTTAACTAACCCTTACAGCTGTTGGCCAGTAATTGTAGTACCATATAACCTTCCTCCGTCTTTGTGCATGAAAAGAGAGTTCTCAATGTTAACACTGTTGATTTCTGGGCCAAAACAACCGAGGAAGGATATTGATGTTTATTTAGAACCTTTGATAGACGAGTTAAAGCAGTTATGGGAAGGAGTCGTTACATTTGATTCATTTAAGAAATCTAAGTTCATAATGAGAGCTAGAGTGTTGTGGGCAATCCATGATCATCCCGCTCTTGGGACTTTATCGGGATGTACAACTCACGGCTACTTTGCATGTCCTATTTGTGGAGAAGAAACTACATATGTTTATCTCCCTGAAAGTAAGAAGATTTGTTACATGGGACATCGTAGATTTCTTCCGTCCGGACACAAGTTTCGATACGATAAGACAAATTTCAACAACGAGCAAGAACTTAAGCGTCCTCCAAAACCACTGACTGGTTATCAAGTTGAAAAAAAGGTAGCGAATATAAAAATGAAAGTTGGTAAAAACATACCGGAAATTGGTCGAAAACGGAAAAAGACAATCGATGAAGAAGTTCCTGCATGGTATAGGAGGTTGAAGTTCTTTGATTTGCCATATTGGAAAACAAATTTGACCCGACATAATATTGATGTTATGCATACGGAGATGAATGTCACGAAACATTTGATCAACACAATTATGAACCATAAAGACATGTCAAAAGATGGGATCAATGCACGGAAGGATTTGAAAATCATGGGTATAAAACAAAAGTTGTGGGTGATAGAAGATCCTGAAACAAGTAAAGTAACCATACCAAATGCGACTTTCACTTTGAGCAAAGAAGAAAAGATACGGTTTTGCACCGTTTTGAAAATTTTGAAAGTGCCGAGCAAATTCTCTTCGAACTTCCATAACAATGTGAGCATCAACCCTGCTGAACTAAAAAATATGAAGTCACATGATTACCACGTCATAATGCAACATTTACTTCCGGTATTGCTTCAACATTGTTTTCCACAACATAAGGATCTACGGAATGCTATTCACCGCATTAGTCTCTTTTATAACATTTTGTGCTCAAAGGTGATCAACAGGGAACATCTTCTAAAAGCAAAGGCTAGTTTGGTAGAAGCAATGTGTGTTATTGAAAAACATTTTTCGCCTGCATTTTTTGATATCAGTATTCACCTTATGGTTCATTTAGCCGATGAAGCATTGATTTCTGGTCCTGTTAGATATAGGTGGATGTACCCATTTGAACGGTAAATTACTAATTTTAGTTATGTACATAATTATTCGATTTAAATAGCTATTGATGTCTACATTTTACAATTATTCATCTTCATAGGTTGATGAAAACATATAAAGGATATGTGCGCAACAAAAGATATATTGAAGGGTGTATTACAGAAGGATATATTGTACAAGAAGCTAGTCTTTACTGCATGGAGTATATGCCAAAAGGAGGTGCTGGCACTCATAAACATACCCGTGAAGCGTTTTTAGACGAGGATGATGAGTTTTCTGATGAAATAGCACTAGATAATGGTAAAGATATAACGTTAACTCAAGTGCAATTTCAACAAGTGCGTAAATGGGTCCTTGATAAGTACGACGGATTGGATGAATGGAAGAAGTAAATTCATGAATTTGTTCTGAATTCTTATTATTGTAAATCAATTCATATATATAGTATTTATTGTGTGTTTTTCGTAGGAGGTATAACTCCTATGTTCAAAGCACCAAATCTCAAACTCGAGGCGGGGGTACATCTGGGGAAGCTATTAAAAATTTCACTTTTTGGTTACGTGAGGAGGTATATGTATTAAATATTTAACGTATTTTCAAGTTGACCATACACCTCCTTGACAATGTTTTTTTACTTATTGTGTTTGTTGTAGTTGTTGAAGACCGTCGATGTTGACTCAACTCTTTGGCGGTTAGTTAACGGGCCAAAGTTTGATGCCCGTAGTTATATGAAGTACCAAGTGAATGGGTTTTTATTTTCTCCGAAGAGTTATGAAGAGCGAAAGCTAACACAGGATAGTGGTGTATGCATGAGAGAAATTACACAATTTAGAGCGAGTGGGAAGGATAAAAATTTTAAGGAAGCAGAAACAACTTATTACGGAGTCATTCAACAGATAATTGAGTTGGATTACATTGACTTCAAACAAACAGTTTTTTATTGTGATTGGGTAAAGGTCGAAGATAAGATCAATGGTTGTAAAATAGATTATGTTTCAAGCTTGATCACAGTTAACTTGGGAAAATTGAAGAATAAAGATAGCGTGAATGATGAGCCATTTATTCTTGCATCGGAAGCGAGTCAAGTGTTCTACTCAAAAGATTTAAAAAATAACGGATGGTTTGTGGTTTTGCATACACCAAAACGGTTGACCATAAATGTGGATGACACCGAGTTTCCCACCGTTTATCAATCAGCTTTTGAAGACAATGAAATATTAGAAGATCTTATCAAATGCATATGTTAACTTTGTATTTCAGAGCAGTTATTGTACCTTAACAAAATATTTATTTAAAATGGTGTAAAATGTCAAATGGTGTGTTATATGATAGTAATAGATGCATTATATTTTTTATTAGTGCCATTATAATATCCTGATGGATCCATAAGGATGGATATATTGCAAGAGTTCATTTTGTGATTGTAGTTGTAGGTACTTACATATGATCACATACACACACACATGTACACATACATACATATGATCAGCTTGACTATTCTTTCTTTCTTTGTGTTTGTAGGTAGACAGGCAGTTCAAGATATTGTATTTGCACCCTTTAGTTCAGCAGTGCTAAGGTAATATATTTTTGTATTTGCATCCTTTATTTCAGTCAGTATTTTAGATATTGTTTTGAATCCGCTTAAGTTTAAAATTCTGGTGATGCAGGAAGACTTTATCACTGCCGCATAAAAGTGAATGTTCCCCTTCCCGCCCATCCCTGTGATGCCCGATTGCTGTTAGCCAAATTATTGCACGGATTCCCCTCCATAACAAGATCAAATGCATTATATGACTTAATAAAATTGCTCCAAGCGATTACTGGTAAGCTGTTGTACATCTGATATAGTAAACAACGTCCCCTTCTGATTTGTCTGATCCCACCAGTTTCTCATCACATTACGATTATTGTGGTGAGAAACTGGTGGGATCAAACAAATCAGATGGGGACGTTATTTACTATATCAGATGTACAGCAGCAATAAGGGGACGTTATGGAGGGGACTCAGTGCAATAATTTGGCCGACAGCAATCGGGCATCACAGGGATGGGCTGGAAGGGGAAGAAATGTACGTCATAATGTTGTTGGGATTATTTTAGGATTTTAGACTTTGCAGGACATAATGTCACAAGATCCCACACCACCGTCAAATGATACAACTTCACAATCATCCACTTTAAAACGGGAGAAAATTGACATAGACAACTACGGTTCTCCAGTCGGAAAAAATGGTTCAAAGGTCGCTACGAAGATTGGTAAACTAGTAAGAAATCATGTGCCAATCTCATATCCAAGTTGGAAAAAAGTTCCACCAAATTACAAGGAAGACGGGTGGAATCAATTGGAGGTAAGTTCTCCAATCTCATAACAAATTTTATGTACTGTTTCTGTTTGTAAAATATAGTCGTCTGATTGTAATATGCACCCTTTTTATGTACTGTTTCTGTTTCTGTACTGTTTCTGTTTCTGATTGTAAAATAGGCCTGAATGAGCGAGGGTTCATATGAGACCATATTTATGTACTGTTTCTGTTTCAAGATATATTCTTTAATGATATTTATAGGATATTTAGATTGATCACTTTATTCATAGAGACTGATGAAACTATATACGTTGAAATGTAAAAATCCATATACTTTGAAATGGAAACTGTGTACATGAACTTAGATGGTTTAAATTCATTTATAATGCTTTCAATACATAAATAAAAAATGGTTTACATGCATTTTTTGTTATGCAGAAATATTATGAGCTCGATCCACTATCAAAGGACCATATTATGAAAAAAATGTCCGAGGCTTTTAGGAGACACAAGAATGATTTGCGCAAGAATCATTATGACCATTTCATCACTAACGAAGAAAGAATGAGAAATTGTCCACCGAAAATTGCTCAAGATGATTGGGATGAGTTCATAAGAAACGAATCAAAACCCGAGGCGAAAGAAAAAAGGAAGCGAGGCAAACAAAATAGATCAATGCTCGAATATGGTCATCATTCGGGACGTAAGAGTCACGCTATGATTACTCAAGAAATGGTATGTGTCATTGAATTGGTGCATCACATTGCATATACCATTAGTTCCAAATATAATTTTAGGTCATTGTATGCAGGTCGATTCAAGTAGTCCGGGAACAGAAGTATCACGTCTTCAAGTATAGGAGAAAACGCATAAGAAAAAAGATGGCAGCACGTTAGATGCGACATCTTCCTATTTTGTAAGTTAAACAAATAATAACGCCTCTAAATTAAATTTTCATTATTCATATATATGTATTTACTTTTTAGGACAAAATTGAAAAAGAAAAGGAAACGATGAGTGGTGGTGATGAAGCCGTCTTTATATCAGTGTTTGGTAAAGATGTAAAGGGCAGGAGCCGAAGTATTGGGACCAATATAGCTCCTAGCCAAGTTAAGAGTGCTGCCATTCCATGCAAACGGCTCAAACAGGCCCAAGGAGTATATGAGCAGCGACTGCAAAATGTGGAGCAAAAATTGATGAAGTTGGACAATATGGATGATAAACTAGAGCGTCTTCTCAGCATAGCCCAAGATAATCGTCAAGTAGGCAGTGAAATTGCATCTTCTCAATTTGCCACTCCGAACAATCAGTTAATCGACCAAAGCTGTGAAATCCTGAACTTCGAGGACGAAGTAATTGCAACAGGTACTATTTTAATCAACCAATCAGTCTTTTTGTGCTTCAACCGAGTTTACTGCTCTCTGTTATTGTGCATATAAAAAAATTAATGAGTATTAGTGCATGTGTATTTATAGATTCAAAATTATCTTTTGTTATAGAAAAAGAGGTTAGGCAACAAAGGTTCACGTTTGACATGTACGTCATAATTAGGTTCACAAGAGGTATATATGACATTTTCAAATCCAAATTAACATAATCATAAGATATAAGAGAATATTTAGCAATATTTATAATGCTATAACCATAGGATAGAGCAAATTAAGTAGTTTTAAGTAGTTTTAGCAAATCAATAACAATGATCACATGGATAAGTTCTGGTGGGCACAACCTTCACTAAATTCTTGCTTGGCCGAAAGTACAGTGTTATTTAAAAAAAGGTTGAGTTCATGATTAGATTTGAGAAACAGTGAGAGATAGCAAGAAATGATGAAGAATCACGTAAAAGTTCAAAATGCTATTGCAGAGCTGGAGTTTGAGACAGCGAATGAATGACAGAGATGAGAAGGAATTCATTGTCAATAACGATCTAGTTTGTATACTTATACTCATCGTAGTCTTTATCTTATATCTGTTTTGGTTTCAATTTTCATTGACACTCACAATAGCCATTATGTCCAAAAATAAATCAGTAAACTCCAAAACAAAAAAGGATATAGAAAGATCATAAAAGTTTACACCTTCCATTCCAATCTTGCATGATTTTAAAGATCGAATATCGCATACACAATGGGTCTAGGACTTGTGTAGCTCTGCACAATGGTCTTAAATGTTTGGGAGCTTGTTAGTTCTGTAAATGTGATTCCATATATTCACTCCAGAAATGCTTATAAAACAGGTACTATATGCTGAGATTCCACAGCATTAGTAATTCATGGAAAACCAGTACCACCCACATATGAAAAAGTGTTGTTGGACAAAATTTTATTGCCGGATGAGCTAACCACCAAAATATGTCGACAATTTACCGAGACCTTTGGGGATGTTGGAGCCGGAGGTTATGTGAACCATCAAAAGGGTTTGATACGATATCTTTAGTCGGAGGTATTGATATTTCTGACTTATAAAACAATGTAGTGTAATTAATGAAATCTTTGTAGTGTAGTGTAATAAACAATGCAGTGTAATAAGTATGATATTCCGGCACGGTAGCATTCTGTTTGCAAAACAATAGTGTAATTATAAGTTTGATAATTTTATATGTATGGTATATGTGCGATATGTTTATAGTGCTTGTGTACCAATATTTTGATATTCTGGCATATTTTGATATATATTAATATTCTGGTATATATACTGAGATATGCGTGTAATGCAGTAGTGAGTTACAGATGTGATTTTGTAGGAGCAGGAGCAAACACTATGTGCAACGGGTGTTAACCGTTGCTTTATGTGTGACTTTGGGCATAAAGCAACGGTTTTTAACCGTTTTTTTACTGGACATAAAGCAACGTTTTTTGGCCATAAAGCAACGCTTGCACCCGTTGCTTTTTGGACAGAAAGCAACGTTTATATCCGTTGATTTTTTGCCCATTAAGCAACGGTTCGTAACCGTTGCCTTTTGTACATTAAGCAACGGTTTATACCCGTTGTTTATTGTCCATAAAGCAACGGTTTATACCCGTTGCCTTTGGCCTAATTTGCAACGGTTAATACCCGTTGTCTTTGGCCCAGTTTGCAACGGTTTATACCCGTTGCCTTTATCCCAATTTGCAACGGTTTATACCCGTTGCCTTTTGGACATAAAGCAACGGTTTTCTCCCGTCGCTAAATTCAACCACTCCTGTGTTGAAGACGGTTTTTACCCGTTGCTTTTGGACTTAACAACGGTTTTTACCCGTTGTTAATAGCTTATAATGGTGTAGTGGTGGCCGCCATCATTATGCACAATCTTCGAATTGAAACTATTGAGGCTGCTAGAATTCTTCATCCAGTGATAGCCACTGTGGTGAAGAATTTTGTCTCCAGGAAAGGCTAAGTCCTGCTTCTCGTTTTGTAAGAAAGATTCTAACTCTTGCTCATAACTGTCAGTTCTCCAGAGTTTATGATTGAGATTATCAGAATATTTATGCCTACTTTCGAATTTTTTGAGGAGAATTTGATTCTCCATATCTATTGTTTTCCATAATTGAATGCTTTCTGTTTCCTTTTGAGTATGGAGTCTTTGATTTCTTTCTTTCCAAATGTGAAATATGATTGCTGTGAGAATGATGCTAGCATATCTGAAATCTTTTGATTTTTCTTTGAAATTATCCTGTATGTATTTGATGCTCTCTCTGATGCTTTGCACAGCTTGATGCTGATTAATTTTAAGCTTTGCCTTGGCTATGAACCAAATATGCTTTGAAAAAACACAATCAAAGAATAAATGGTTTATGCTTTCAGCCTCCTGTTTGCAAAGTAGACAGATTGATTCCCCATTTTTATTCCATTTCAAGCACCTGTCCCAAGTAGGTAATCTGTTAATAACAGCAAAGAAAGCACAATGTGACATTTTTGGGCAATTCGATTTGTTCCAGATAACATTGTACCACTCTACTTCACTTTCATGTCCACGAATAAACTTCCAAGTTTTTTTAAAAGAAAATTTTCCTTTTTTTGTAAGCCTCCATTCCCATATGTCATTCTGCAAAATTGGGTTAATAGTAATTTTTTTAATGGCTTCATTAAGAATGGAAGTAGCTGGGTGATTAAAATTATTCCAAGAATTATTTTGAATAATGGTGCTAACTTTATCAAAAGTCCCACCAAATCTTAGTAAACTTTCCCAACCCACAAGACTAACCAGAGATTTCCCAAAAATCCATGGGTCAAACCATAAGCTGGTCTGGTTACCATCCTTAAATTTCCTATCCAAAAGTTTTAGACCAATGTCCCTGCAACCCAGAATGTTTTTCCAAGAGAAAGAGTGATGATTTTCAGCTTTTGCAGTCCAAAAATTCTTATTTTTAAGGTATTTTGCTTTCATCCATCTAGCCCATAATGAATTCCCATTAATAAATTTCCAAAAAAGTTTAAGCTTACAGACTTCTCTCAGATCATTAATATTCCTAAGACCAAGGCCACCAGATTTCTTTGGTTTACAGACCGTGTCCCAAGCTATTTTATGTTGTTTTCCTTTCCAAATGAAATTAGCACAAGCTTTTTCTAATTTATGTGTAGCCTTAACTGGGATATTGTGGGCTTGAATCCAATACATTATGATTGCTATGATGACAGTATGTGTTAATTCAACCCTACCAGCTAGGAACAGAAGCTTACAAGCCCAACCATCAAATTTCTTTTGAATAATGTCCAAAAGTCTAGTGCAGTCTATATCATTGATTTGATTTACACTCAAAGGCAGGCCCAAGTATTTTACTGGTAGATTGTCCTCTTTAAATTTAAGGATATTAAGAATTTCAGTTTTTTTGTTACAACCTTTACTGAAATAAATTTTACTTTTAAGGTCATTAACTTTCAGACCCACATGCTCTTCCAAATTCATAAAAATCTTAGATATAGCTTTAGCACTATTAGTGTCAGCATGTAAAAATAATAGAAGATCATCTGCATAAAGCAGATGAGTAATAGCTGGTTTGATTCTATTAATGGGTTTTATATTTCCCTTAATGGACTCTGTTTCCATAAGAATAGAGAAATACTCCATAGCAATAGTGAATAAATAGGGAGAGAGAGAGGATCCCCTTGTCTTATACCCCTATTACTATGAATAAAACCCTTAGGAGAACCATTAACCAGAATTGAGTAGGAGACATTGTTGATACATTCTAGAATAAGAGCACAAAATTTTTTATCAAAACCCATTTGTTGCATCATATAAATAATAAAATGCCTATTAATTTTATCAAAGGCTTTGTGTAAATCAATCTTGACACACATTAGATTTCTATTATTAGTATTAAAGTTTCTAATAAGCTCATGAGCAAGGAGAGTATTATCCACAATAAGCCTGCCAGGTATGAAAGCGCATTGATTTTCAGAAATTAAGAATTTTAAGAATATTTTAATTCTATCGCATAAAATGTTAGCGATAATTTTATAAATAAAGTTACAGCAGGTAATAGGTCTGTAATCATCCAGGCTATTTGGAATTTGGACTTTTGGAATTAAAGTGATAAATGTGTGATTGAATTTTTTTAAAAGTTTACCAGTTCTAAAAAATTCGGAAATAGAAAACACTTTATATCTTCCCAGTGAGTTTTATAAAATTTTGCACCAAACCCATCAGGGCCAGGGCTTTTATCATTATTAGCTTGAAAGATAATGTTTTTAATATCCTCTAAGCAGATAGGGGCAAGAAGGATGTCTTGACTATTAGAATTCAAATTATATTTAGTTTGAATGATAGGAAAATTCATATAGTAGCTATTAGTATTGTATAGATTAGTAAAATAGTTAATAGCTTCATTCTCAATGCTAGATACTTCATTAATTACATTTCCATTAATGTCTATAATTTTACCAATATCATTTCTAAATTTTTTGCTAGACATCTTGGCATAATAAAATTTACTGACTTCATCCCCTTGAGTGAGCCAGTCTACTTTAGCTTTCTGCCTCAAATTTATAGACTGCACTTGTAAGGACATGATTAAATTGTTTTGGGCTTCAAAAAAATTGTTGACATTTTCAATGTCTGAGCAATCAATGTCCAAGAGATTCTGCCTTAACTTACATTCCTCTCTAAAATGAGATACATCATTTTTATTTCTAAGTTTGTTCCAGTTTTTCAAGTTTCCTTTGGCTATTTGAAGGAGATTACTAAATTTGTACTGGGCAGTGCCCTGTACCGTAAAAGACATACTATTTTTAATGATATCTTTGTAATTGTTTTCATATACCCACCCATTAATAAATCTGAAAGGGGAGTTATTCTTTGAAGAATTGTTTTGAGTGAGAAAAATTTGAATTGGGGTGTGATCACTAGAGGCTTGAGGAAGAGTGTAGCATTTAAAGTCTTTAAAAAAATTAGTGAAGCTAAGATTAAGCAAAATTCTATCTAGTTTACAGTGAATGTTTCTGAATTTTCCAGATTTCCAAGTATATTTGTTACCAAAAATAACTGGTTCATATAGACCAGTTTTAAGTAGGAAATTGTTTAAGAAGTCCAGTTTTTTTGAAGGGAAGGGAATCCCCCCCCTTTTCATTAGCATGCATAATAGTATTAAAATCACCTAAAATAATCCAAGGGGAATGCATATTGGAATTAATTTGGTCTAGATTATTCCAAAGATTAAACCTTTCAAGCTCACTATTTGATGCATATACAAAGGTAATTTCAATTTGGAAACCACCTTTATTTGTACATTTACAGTGTATAAACTGAAAATTAACAAAATGTTGGGTGATATCCCAAATATTGGGATCCCACATGACCATTATTCTACCATTTCCCCCCATCTAGTTATTATTAACAATATTCCAATTATTTAAGCTTTTGATATGATAGTCTTTTATCTTATGATCATCTAATTTATGTTCAATTAAACCAACCATACTTGGGTTTTCAGTTTTAAGAAGATAAGACAGGTCCAATCTTCTTTCAGAAGAATTGAGACCTCTGATATTCCAAGAGATTATAGACATTATAAAGTATAAGGATACATAAAGGATACACGAAGCAGCAACAGTTAAGCACTGTGACTGCTCTCCTCTTCAAAGGTTTCTATCCTTTTCCCTTTCTTCTTGTAAGTGATTTTACTGATTGCTTTTAAATGATCTTCCCATTTGAGATTTTTGGAGATGTATTTCTTTCTGAATACACTGTCTTCTGAATTTTCAGGATTGCCATTGTCAACTATTTCTTTGATGCTTTTCATTTTACCTTTCTTCTTATCCTTGCTGTATTTTTTGCTTTTCCTTGAGACTAAAACAGAGTTTGCAATCAGATTAACTGCCTTTTGTATATTGCCTTCTTTATTTGGATTTGAATTTTTGATAACTGGGGAGAGATGTGAGGAAAGGTGACTTATATTGGGGTTATCAGATGGTTCTTTATTTAAGATGCTATTAATGTAAGGACCATCATCAATAATCATAACCTCGGTAGCAATTGAATTCTCCTTTGCTTGCAAATTTGTGGTTTTAACTTGGGAAATTTCAGTGCTTTTCTCTGGAGTAACATATGTTTCAGAAATGATTTCAGTTTCTTTGCCTTTATTTGTCAGAACTTTGAAGCCTTCTTCTGAACCATTTGCAGGGGGGAAGTTTTGAATATTAACTGAATCTTCAATATTTATATTTTCCCCTGTATTAACAACTGAGTTCTTTTTGTTGAAAAGATCTGCTAATGGATTTCCAGTAGTGACATTTCCCTCCACTACACTGCAGTTGACTTCTTTATTTACTTGATTGCTTTGCTTTGCTTTCCAAACCAGATTAGTTTCACAACTTTCTATTGTATGTCCAAAGCAAGAGCATTTTTTACATCTAGGGGGAACCCATTCATACTCAATGTTTTGAACTAAGTTTTCCCCATCGTGCATAGAAATAGTAACATCATTTGGTAGCACTGTGTCTGCATTAATTTCAACCAGTATTCTAGCAAAAGAAAGTCTAGATTCTCTTGCTGTGTGTTCATCCAATTTGAGAGGAGCACCCACCACACTGGCAATTGCACTTAGAATTTCACTGTCCCACAATCTGAGATTTAATCCAGGCAATTTAATCCATATAGGCATGGTAGAGAGTAAATCCCTTTGAAGATTGATTTTACTGCTCCATTTTTTCAAGATAATGAGCTTTCCATTAATGAAGAATGGACCTCCATTAATTGCATTGTTACAGTCTGTAGCATTAGAGAATCTGATTAGGAAGAAACCATTATTGCGGGTGAAGATGTCAAAATTACCAGTGGGGTTACATGCTCTTACAATAACTGCCTTGAAATGATGATAAGCAGGTCTATTGCCGAATACATAGGCAAGAACAGAGAAACTCCACTTACTCTCAGCCCTTCTACTGGCCTCCGCGCTAACAACCACTATTTTCTTCACATTGATGGATAAAGGCGCCACATATTTCAGGTAAAAGTCAGAATTTGAACCTCCTTTTTTGATCATTTCTGCCCATGAGGAAGGTTTGATCAGGTTAGAATTAGATGCAGTTCCATTATTATGAATGTTTCTTGCATTGAATCTTGTGTTTCTGAATTGATTTTCTGAATTTGTCACATGCTGATTGATTCTTGACCAGTTTCTTGCAAGATTTCCTCCATTTACTGCATTTCTTGAATTGAATAAGCCTTGTTTTGCATTTCTGTGATTCTGATTAGGGTGTTGTTTCAGGTTGGATTGATGAGAACCATTTTCTATATATTGCAGAGCAGAATCTTTACTCATCTGTTTAGATTTCCTACTTTGTACGATCTAAAAACCTACCGAATCGGTATCCAGTGACTTTTCTAATTGAGGTGGTTCTTACGGCAATGGTTGAGGTGGTTCTTGCGGCAATGGACTCAGTAGAGGTGGAGGAGAGAGAGGTGGAGAAGAATGAGAAGACCCATCGTTCTGATCAAGGCAGAAGATAGGATTATTGAGAAGTTTAGTATAGGCAGCCATGGCTGCAAAGCTTTTAAAGAAAACTAATATGCCGCTTTTTTTTATCCAAGCACATGTTTCAGTTGAACGTATCATTCCTAATTATATATTAATAAATTCTTTATTTATGATATAACACTAAACGCTTTAATTTTTATGAATATGTTATAAGGCTTGTTAATGCTCTAGAAGAACATGATATAATTGCGCACTTGCTGTCCACATATATTAATTTATATCCAGCAATTCAGCTGTTCAATATAGTTCATGTTTCGTGATTTGTAATTGATACTATACAAATTTGACAGAAATATAAGACTAAGGATGGAAGCAGTAGAGGGTGTTGCTATTTCAGACTGGAACAAGCGGTAACATGTTCCATTTTGCACTTTAAAATTCAAATTTTATGATTCAAAATTCAATTAGAATTTAAAAATTAATTTTCAAATTCAAATTTTTGATTTAACCAAAATTAATAAAAATTTACAATACATTTTTTTTGAAATTATACAACTGAACGGTCGATTTTTCCACTGTTGTACAGTTCTACCAGTAGAGGTTTCTTGATGAAATATGACCAAAATACTCATGTAAAAACGAAGACTTCATTTAGAGATAACTGTCCCGAAAGTAACTCGCTATATGGCGTAGTTTAGATTGATTTTTGATCAGATCTGAAATTGGTTAAAAATAGAATTCGACCTCCTTTGTCATGCATTTTGGCTAACCATATTTCATCTAGTTTGACTCGTGTCTATCGTCAGTGACGGAGCTAGTAGATGTGGCAAGGTTACAGAGATAACTAATTGATACTTTTAAAAAGTGTAGATTTGTCATTTATGTAAAAAAAAAGAAAAAATTCAGTTAAAACATCATTTTTTATCAAATAAATACAAAAATTGAAGTAGGGCTTGTACCCTACCTAAGCAGCCTCCGCCCCCTCTCTATCGACCATTCAACGGTCTCTCACTTTTGCTTTGATTGTCAATATTGTGGCACAAATTTTATACGAAAATACAATAATAATAATCCAGATTTTATGATTTATGATGATGATCATGATCTTGTTCCAGAAGAATACCATGAGGAATATTATAGTATTAGAAATAATACAAACAGAGTGACTGAACTGGTACAACGATATGCAGATAATGAAATGACAACACTTTTCAATATCATAAGAGATGAAATTATTATAGCAGGGTTGTGCTGAAACATTGCAGTTGCATCATTTTATCTGTATCTTTAAATTATTGTATTTGACTTTCGAATATTGTAGTTCTATTGTATTTCCTATGCATTGCATCGTTGTATTTTTAAGGTATTTTAATTAATTTGAATATATTTCGATTGTTTACTTTTATTTCATTTTAATTAAATGTAAATTAAACAATAAAAACAAATAATTAATTAACTATAAATCAATTAAATTAAAAATCATATTTAAAATATTCTGCTCAAATACCTCGTTCGCATCAACAAACACATTCCCTTTTCAACCAATTTCCGAACTCAAAATGTAACACCCCGCGCTTTATTGACGAATAAAATCAATTGAATTAACATAATCGCAAAACAGTGAAAAATATAAATGTCAAATATACGCATTTAAAAATTAAGAGGTTACATAGGTAAATGCAACCAATGAGTGTGTGATTAATTGACGCATCAATCAATTAAGAGAGGAATTAATTAAGAAACATAGAGGCATCAATTAGTCAGAGAATATGTCACTTTTATAACATTAATTAATTAAGGAATCTTCTAATAAAGGGATATGTATGTGGGGAAAAAATTAAATGATAACATACATATATTAATTTATAATTAACGTATGTGTTTTGTTTTTCCTTCTTTCTCTGCTTTTTCTTATTTACCCCAATAACAATCCTCCCTTTTGAATGGTTTGAGTTTGACATGTATGGTTTATTGTTGATTTAAACCATCCAAAAAGGTGAGTCGTTACATAAATCCAATCTTCTTTCAAGGGAATTAAGACTCCTAATATTCCAAACAATTATTGACATGATATAAAATATAAAATTATATCTAAAAAATTATTAAGGATACTGTTTTCTGCTATAGTGAAGCACAATATCTATTTTCATCATCCATCACCATAAACTTGTTGTCACTTCTTTTACATGCTTTTTTTTGTCTTGGATTTTGAGTTGTTCCTCCCATCTAGCATTTTTGATGATGTATTTTCTTTCAAATTCACTATCTTCCGGCTTCTCTGTATCATCGGTAGTTATAATGGCATTTATGCTTTTCAGTCTGCTTTTTTTCTTTTGTTTTTGCTTATTGATGTGGAGGAAATTGCTATTAGATTAACTGCGAATTGTTTAATCTGATACTGTCTTTCTGGCTTGAGGAGATAAATAATCTGCCAATTGGGCAATGTCAGATCTTTCAGAGATGGCTATTGCAAAACCTATATTTCTTTGAGCATTTGTGATTGATCTTTCATCTGGATTCATATTTTCAGTAGTTGTATCTAGTTTTGAGCTCTTCTGGAGGGGGGGTTCAGTAGCCTTTATATTATTTACCCTTTTTGTGTTGGCCTATGATTCTGCAACTTGTTCGTTTTTGTTACTTTTTATCTCTGAGTTTGTAGTGGGTATTGAAGTATTTTTTGGATGATCTCTTTTCTCAGCTTCATTCGTTTTCATCAATACGTAGGTTCTTGTCTTATCTTATCATGATTTGCAGTTTCTCCCTATATGTTTTCATACTCTGAAACCATGGGAGCAGAGTTAACCTTTTCTTTTTGTTGTGTATTCTTCTGCATGTTAATTGTGTTTCTTTCTTTGTCTTTGCTCATAGTTGCTGAATTTGTAGATGTTGAGTCTGCATTTCTAGGACCTTTAGAGAAGGCATTTTCATTACCCACATTTTTATCCACTTGCATTTCTTCATTGTCTTCATTTTAATTATCATTCATTGGGTTTGTTTTAGCACTGATTTTTTCCTTCTAGACTTTTTTAGTAACATAGTTTTCGACATAATGACCAAAACATGCACAAGTTTTACATCTTAGAGGAATCCACCCATATTCAATCTTTTGCACTATATTTTCTCCATTATACATGGAAATATATGCTTCTTCTGGTAACTCTGTACAACTTTGATCTCAAAATAGAATTCTTACATAGCAAAGTTTAGTTTCTTTTGTTGTTGGTTCATCCAATTTCAATGGGATACCAACTACGCTAGTTCTTGCACTAAATGCATCTCTGTCCCACGGTTTCAAGTTATGGTAATCAAATCCAAATTGGCATAATCGAGAGAAGATCCCTATCAAGATTTTGTTTCTTGCTCCATTTTTTCAAAACAATGAGTTTTCCTTTTATGAAATATGGATCTCCTTTGATTTATTTTCACAATATACCGCATTCAAGAATCTGATGATAAAAAAACTCATTATTTCGTGTATAAATTTCGAATTTACCTATTGGATTCCAAGTTCTCGTTACAAACGCCTTGAAATGATGATACATGAGCCTATTTTCATGTACATATGCAACAACTGAATAGCTCCATTTTATTTCTGTTCTTTTGCAGACCTCTTCCTTCACAAAAATTATCTTTTTTTTGTTGATGGAGATAAGAGCAATATAATTCAACATAATTCAGATCAAAATCTGAGTTTAACCACCCTTTATTGGTCATATCAACTCATGTTGAAGCTTTACTCGGTTTTTCTCCAATATGGTATTGTGTTCCCATGATTATTTGAATATTTCTTGCTGTATTACTTGCACGAGGAGCAGATATGAAATTAGTGTTTCTTGTTGTGTTTCTTGTACAGGAGCATATCTGAAGGAATTAGTGTTTCTTGCTGTAATTCTTTCATCAGAAGTAGATTCGAAGTTTTTCATCTGCTTATCTTGGGCTGTATATCCATGATTAGGGCGTTGAACATACTTGCTCTTATGGCTATTGCACACAGTTTGAAATCCATCTTCATCAATGTCTGGTGGTTTTTCCTTATGATTTTGTTGTGAATGTAGATTGAGATTTGGCGAAGGAATGAGATTGATTGGAGGAGATGAAAAGGATCCTCCAATTTGATCATGATAACGAGGTTGCGTGTTATTTTTATTACGGCCATGGCTGCTTCTTCGAATATGTTACGTTAATTTACCAATTGTATTCAATGGTTTTGTATGATTTCTAACTTTTTTAATACTAGTAACATTCTTCCTTTTAGAAAAAAAATTTAGGTGCGCTTTGAAACTTTGTGGTGAATATAAACCATACCTTCATGAGGCAAATGCACATTTTACTATTTTAGTAATGCACCCTTCATTTTTCATTCTTCATTTTTTTTTCAATGCAAATTTTATAAACCAACATGTACCAAATAATAAATGGGGGAATTATGGAAAAAACAAACTTTAAAACAAAATTAGGTTCAAGAACATCAAGTTTTATTTTTAGACTGACGGTAGATATAATTGGTTGAAAGGCAAAGTTTAAAAAAAAATAGATTGGAGGACAAGTGCTAATTTTATTTTGACATTATATTCAGTTTTGTACCATTAAAAATAAGCATTGTCCTTCAACCTAGAAAAATACTTGCTTTCCTTCGGTTTAATTTTTTTTTTATAAATATTTATCCTTATGTCTATTTTCTTGATGATAATAATAATATAATACATAAAGGTGTATAACAAGTGCGCTGCCTCAAAAAATGATAAATATTAGTATTAGCATATTTATTTTGCGAAATTAGATATTCTTTTAACACTGCCATAACACTCATGTAACTTTTATGAAATTAAAATTTCTAATACTAACAAAACATAAAATCATCCGACTCCATGAGCATTGACTTCATTTAACATCTACCAACCGCTTGGTTACCGACAGTTAACCTATGTCTAATGGATCCATGCAACTCAAGAAGTCACTTTCTTAAACAGAATCGTTTGCTTCAGCAAATCCGCAATGATCAATAGAACAACAGGGCTTGTATTCGGTCTGAAACCCCGATGTTTTCACATCCAGAGCATCCTGTCTGGAAATAAACATTCAGAATGGCTGTTTATCAACAGTTTTAAGATCTGTCCTGAAAGCAACTTCGTCATAAAAGGTCGGTTCGTATGAACATATAAAAGTTATACGTATCATAGAAAATGTGCACTTAAAAGGAGTCGGTAATTTCAGTGCTGACCCTTCCTTCCTCCCCAGGTTAGAGTAGGCACGGGAAGTCAGTACAGGTACATGCCAAAAGTGTCCATTTCTATAGAATAATCAGCTTTTAGTTACTTGTTCAATCAACAACGTATCATAATAGTGCATGCCATTGAGAGATTGCTATCAAATGATGACTTGATGGAACACATTAACCTCTATAGTATTTATTTCGTCATGCATGTATGCAAGTGTCCGTCTTGGTTGTCCTTAATTTCCTTCGGTATCAATCTACCAAATAGCCCATTTGTATATTATAAAACAATTTGAAGTCTTTAGCTATTTATTATGATTTAACTACGTATGTTTGACATAATTATTATTTTAAGTTCGAGTCAGCTTTGGTCAACCAGAAAACTTTGCAGCTACGATTTATTTATTTATTTTTTTTTTTTTTCAAAAAGAATATATATAAATATAAAAGGAGAAAAAACGCCTTTTTCCGGTGGCTTACAAAAATAGGCGAAGCATATGAAGACCATATACCTCCCAGACAGTAAAAACCGAACAACAGTACAAAGATCAACAAAAGGAAAAAGCCAGCAGAAAATAAAGACAGCTAGCCAGGGAGGACCAGATACTACCACCAACAAACAACCCACCAACCCGCCTGAGCTCAGAAGAGTAGGTCAGACCTCCAAACCAGACCACAGTAACAGAGACGAGACCTCAAGGAAAATCCGAATAAAGATGGAAATCTGGGATAACAACGGCTCACCAACAAAGACGAAAACCTCATCGATCACAGGCAAAGCCAAACAAAGACCCAAGCGCCTCAAGAAGAAGTCAATGCGGAAAAGAAAAGTCGGATATCCCTCAACCAACCCAACAACCAAGGCAGTAACAAAGATAGGAGACAGGAGCCTCCACCGAGGCGGTAGCACAGAACCAGAAGCGGCCAGACAAAGAAACCCGTTAGAACCAAACAAGCCGAAGCCACCTGTACTACAAAACTAGCAATCACATTAAAACCAACAAAAAAGGGGTGGGGGGGGGGGACGGGAACGTTGGGAGAAAACCAACACCCAAGGCAAGAATTCAGCCAACTCCCTGACGAGCATAAGCCAGGCCACAAGATATAGACAAGAGACCCACCAATCTCCTAGACCGTTGGCTCAAAATTCCCCTGAAAGGTCTACCACGAAATACCAGGAAAACGTCATTCCTAACACGCCGAATAATGGAAGGAGGATCCATAGGAGAATGCAGCTACGATTTGAAAGAGCGTTGGCCACCACATATGCTTCCTTCATGGCTGTGGAACGCTCATGCTTTAAAATTGGAGCTTCATTTACTCTGCACGGTTAATACTCGCATGTCCAAACGGTTGCTTTTTGCTTCGGTTCCACGGTTCCATTTTGAAAATTTTCGTAAATTCCATTTTTATTCCGATCTACTAATTCCAGCTCTTTTTCTCATATAATATCAAAAATAAATTCTTAATTTAAATAACAAAAACTATGTCTAAGTACATGTGAATATATATTACAGTTATTCTCATAATCAGTTTAAATTAAAAATACCAATTACGTTACACATTAACAATCCAGCCTTGACTCAACAAAAGGCCAACCCAAATAATTAGAAAAGAAAAAAAAAAGAAATAATCATGCTAGTAGGCAACGCAACAATGGAAAAAAGTAATGTATTTTAACTTCTCATCCTCCTCATTTTCCGAGACCGTGCCCTAAAAAAATCAAAATTCACAAAAAAGATTGAAAATTGATGTTGCTAAGATGTTTGTGAGCCTCTTCAACCGGTAGATGCCATGATGGCTAGGATGATTAAAGAAAAAAGGCTTCAACCTATTCAAGTTCATCACTTCTATTTGAAATGGTTAAAAAGTTAACGTAGTGTTTGGTTTAAAAATGAATTTTGTGTTTTCGGTTTTCAATATATATGTCCAATATGAGAAGAAGGGAGGGACGATCGAGAGGATGAAAGAAAGACGGTTGGGAAGACGAAGGGGATAGAGGGACGATGAAAGAATGGATTGGTTTACGTGCTTGTGTTATTTTTCAAAATACGGAAAATAAAAAAAAATTGTTTTCTATTTTGTATGATAATTTCGTTTTCTAAATAGGTCTTTTTCAGCAATACACATGCATCATGTGCCTTTTTGTATGCACGAAAACCCAAAACTAAAAATATCAAACCAAACACTACCTAATTTTTTTGCTCCAATTATCTTTTGCTTCGATGTACTCTCTTTTCTTGTCAAAAAATTGAATTTTGTTTACTTATTTTAAAATTTTGGTTTGATAGCAAGTTTCTCTAAAGGTTTCATTTCGGTTAGCATTGGAATCAGATCGGGATGGTCGAAATTCTAGTGTGTTGAGCGAAATCTTGAACCTTGGTTCTATTGCTACACAAAATGTATGGACTTCACCGGAAAAAATACAATGGAAATTAGGACCTATATTTCTTTCTCAAAGTTGTTTTACATCTTTTCTTTTTAAAAACTATTTTATACATCCCTCCATTTTTTATAATTCTTACTCTTTTACTTCACTCGTTTTCAGATTTAAGAATGTCTGCCAAGACGTGTATTGCATGCGGTTATAGAGTTATGAAAAACGATAACATTAACACAAGTCAAGTTTAGTATAACTCCCTGAATCACACTTTTTTTCTGAAAATACAATGTATTTTACAAAAGAAAATTGGGAGAACATAAAACTTAGTATTTATAATTATAAGTATCTATGTCATTTCCCTAAAGTTTAATTAGTTCGAATGGTCAGCATTGCATAATTCTCTAGTTCTAACCATTCAAGTTTTAACCATCATGTTTACAGTTTCAGACTCATCAATATTAGTGCTTGCACCCCTTCTTGAGATGGAACTACAACGAAGATTCCTTGTGTGATTTACTCAAAACAAGCTCTGTTTGATATTTAATTCTGCATGGTGTTAGGAACAATAAATCTATTTTTAGCATGCTTGTTATGCTTTTGAATCAGTTTAATCATATACTTTAATATTTTAGCATGCTTACAGTGAGAGCATGGCTTGAACTTGTATGTAAAATCTTGTATGAGAATTTTCTATGCTAGATGAAGGTATGAATATTTGCACCCCACAATCCCATGCCATCACCACAACTCCAATAACCCACCCCCTCACCCCTCTAAAACCCCCACCCCACCTCCCCCACTTCCACCCCACTCTTCCAAAAAAAAAAGAGTACGTTAGCCACAATATAATGCAACCGCCTTGCTGTGTTATTATTTTAGAAGTTGAATCAGAAAATGAGTAGTGAAAAATTGAAAATTTGAACGTAAAATAATCTATTTCGATCTCTTGACGGATACTTTCGAATGCGGATAGTATCATATCTTTCATTGTGTATATACATAAAATATTATCTTAATTAAAAATAGATATATATCTTTCATTATGTTGAAATACACATAAAATAAATTATAATCTTAGCTGAAAAAAGATGAATAATTTTCGAATGCGAATGTTTTCGTATCCACATCCATATCCATTTTTCCAAATATTAGGTATTTATTCGTATTCCAGATGCAGATGAATTTTGAATTTTTTTAGTCTCCATTGACAGCCTTGATCTATTGTAACTTGGATGACTAATTTGGTTGATAGTTCGGATCGCTTGATCAAAAAGTTCCGTGCTCTAATTCCAAAACTAACAAATTAGTAATAAGATTCGAAATATATGTTTGGTAGGTACATATTTCTCTAGAGTTTATAAGAAAAACTTGTATAAGAATAATCTTGATATTGTCTCGGCACAAATTAAATTTTACCATCTCTTTTAGAAGTAACATCAAAGTGAACAAAACCTATTTGTGGTAAATGTGAAAATACATTTTCATTTAGGAAAAAATGTCATTTTATTTTTATATTGTAAGAGCGTCCTAACAACGTAGTTAAATTTTAAAATTGACTAATATGGCCATGTATGTTGGGGAAAATCCCTTCAGATGATCAGTCTAAGGGAATAAAAAAACCCAACGCAGCTGAAAACAGCTGGATCGTGATTGTAGTGAGACGAAACAAACAGAGATAAACACCAGAATAGACAGTTACAGACCTATGCAATGCATAAAAATAAATAACACCAGTATTTATAGTGGCTCCACTACCACGAGGTAGTGTACGTCCACTTGGAGAGAGGTGATTTTATTAATCACTGAAAGATTAGAGTTACAAGATTGATTCGCTTTTCGAGGCTATACATAAGAAAAATTAACAATACAGACAAAATTATGCAGAGTTTCAGCTCTCTAGGATGGCTACAATTGTTGTCCAGAAGCTCCACTATTTATAGAGTGAAGATATGAGGAGGGGTAGCTACTATATAGCAGCCCTGGGGTTTGGTTCGGCAAACACCAAAAAAATGGTTCGGCATCCATTTGGACCGGCATGATTTGGTCCGGCAATCAGTACTCCAGATCTGGACCGGCTAAGCTCACAACACATCTCGTTCGGCATTAGTTCCCCGAACCAAAATTATGGACTGGCATCAACTTGGTTCGACAGCAGAAATTCTGGTCCGGTATCAACACAAAAGATTTGGACCAGCATGCTTATCTAGTTCGACACTGTGCACTTCAAGTCTGGACCGGCATCTCCCAATTTCCGAACCAAACATCTGGAGCGGCACTACTTGGTTCGGTAGAGCACCGAATGGAATATTTGGTTCGGTATTCACACATCTGGTTCGGCTACGTTTTGGAGTGGCATCACATACCGACCGAAATATTTGGTTCGTTCATTCACTTCAACACCGCTCCACAAATTCATCTTCACCGCTTTAGACTTCCCCTTTTCTCCAAATCAGCTTCCACTGCAAGTCACGAACACCCCTCTTCGCCGAACAGCATCTCCCGAACGAGTTCACCACCGGACGAGAAATCTCGTCCGGTCCTCCTCCATTGTTCGAGATTTGGAGCGGCATCTAGCTCTTCATGCAGCTCTACGACCTTCTTCCTCCGCTTCTCTTCTACGGTTTAGGGTTAGGGCTTCTCATGGCTTCATATTCCTCCTCTCATGGAATCAGGTAGCAAATCTAACAATCTCCACCTTGATACCGAATTCCATATAAGCTTCCAACTCCATCTACAACTTCATGCTCCAAGCAATGGACACTTACCCAATGAGCTTTGGCAATGCCATCACCCATTACACTTTGTCAACGAACTCCAGCAAGGCCACTGCCCGTCAACAAAGTGTTCCAAGTACCCAGTCCATGTAGAACCTATCAATCTCCACCATGAAAACAAACATCTTCATAAACCATCTCAACTCTCCCTCCGTGCCACCCTGTGGCACCTAGCACTTCATTAAGCGAATCAAGTCCGAGCAATGCTCGAACTTAGAAATAGGCAATGACTTGGTAAACATGTCTGCTGCATTCTTCTTTGTGTGAACCTTTTGAAGACGAACAAGCTTTTCTTCACTCATCGAGACAAGGAACGACTCTCTTACCTCAATATGCTTCGTTCTCGAGCTGAATGCTGGATTTTCAGCTAAGTGAATTACACACTGACTGTCACAGTATACATCCATACCTTCATATACGAAACCCAAATCAGACAACAGTCGCCTCAAATAAAGCGCCTCCTTAGCTGCTTCAACCGCAGCTACGAGCTCTGCCTGTGTAGTGGACAAAGCCACAATCGTCTGCAACCTCGTTCTCCAACTGATCGTTGTCCCATCGATGGTGAACACATATCCGGAGGTTGACTTCCTTCGATCTCTATCACCGACATAGTCGGAATCACAAAATCCAACCAAGCTGAAATCTCTTCCTCTGCCGTCAAAGACAAGTCCATGGTTTGGAGTTCCTCTAAGGTATCTGAAGATGCACTTCACTGCTTCCTAATGCGTCTTTCCTGGATTTTCCATGAACCTACTCACCAATCCAACCGCCTGTGCAATGTCGAGCCTAGTGTAGACTATGGCATACATTAAGCTGCCAACTGCACTTGCATAAGAGACCTTCTCTATATAGGTCTTGTCCTTTTCTGAGATCGATGAGCCTTTACTAGAAAGCTGTATGTGCAAAGGCATGGGTGTGCTGATTGCCTTTGCCCCTTCCATGCTAAACCGAGCAAGCACCTTTCGAATATACTCCTTTTGAGTGAGGCTCAAAAGTCCTAGCTTTCTATCTCTTTAGATTTCTATACCCAAAATTTTCTTTGCTTCTCCAAGGTCTTTCATTTCGAACTCCGCTTTTAGCTTTTGCTTTAAACTATCGATTGCAGCCTTATCCTTGGAAGCAATCAACATATCATCCACATACAAGAGTAGATACACCCATCTACCATTCTTTAAATGCTTGAAGTACACACAAGCTCTTTGATGCTACAATCAAAACCAAGTGAATGCATAAAAGAGTCAAACCTCTTGTACCATTGTCTAGGCGACTGCTTAAGTCCATACAATGACTTCTTAAATTTGCAAACCCAATTTTCTTTCCTATCTACAACAAATCCTTCTGGCTGCTTCATGTAGATGGTCTCATCCAAGCCTACATGCAAGAAAGCAGTTTTCACGTCCAGTTGCTCCAGCTCCAAGTCAAGAGCTGCGACGATAGCGAGCAAAATGCGGATGTACGTATGCCTCACTACTGGAGAGAATATCTCATCATACTCTAATCCCTTTCTTTGTGAAAACCCTTTAGCAACTAGTCTAGCCTTGTATCTCCCATCATCATTTACCTTGAACACCCACTTGCAACCTATGGATCGGCTTCCTTGAGGAGGTGGTACCAAATGCCAAGTCTTGTTCTTCTTTAACGACTCTAACTACTCTTCCATAGCGCACATCCACTTCGAACTGTCACATGACTTCAATGCTTCATCAAGGTCAAGCAGCTCCTCATAAACCACATGTAGGGCATAGTCAAACTGATCACCAAGGCTAAGGTTCGCAAACTGCCAATCACCATACCTTTCGGGTGGCCTAATAGTCCTACGATTGACCCGGGTAGGTACTGCTTCGCCTAAACTCCTTTCAGCTCCACCTTGAACCAAACTTCCTCTAGATTCATGCACATCACCAGCACTACTAGAAGGTACCTGTGGACTATCCTGTGATGTTTCATCAACCGCGTTTTCCTCAACAGCATCAACAACAACTCTACTATTTGACTAGAATATGGGAACTTATTCCATCTCCTTAGGCCTATCAGAATCTTCTGATGTGGTAGGTAGCTTCTCCTTCGGATTGAACATAGCAGACCCATCAAAAGTAACATGTCTAGAATGAACAATCTTTCGATCAATAGAGATCCAAATTTGATACCCTTTGATCCCATCGGTGTATCCCTTTAGTATGCCCTTGTATGCTCTAGGTGAACGTACATAGGACAACCAAAAATTCAAAAGTAACCAAGATACACTGCTTTACCTCTCCACTTTTCTTCTAGGATCTTCCCATCTATGGCTGAGCATGGAATTCGATTTATGATATGTGCTGCAGTTGATAATGCCTCAGCCCAAAAACCTCTAGACAAGCCCGCCGTCAATCTCAAGCAACGAGCCTTCTCTAGTAGAGTCATGTTCATTCTTTCTGCAACTCCATTGGATTGCGGATCGCCGAGTATAGTGAAATATCTCTGAATGTCATGCTGTGTACAAAAGTCAAGGAACTCCTTAGAGACAAATTCACCGCCATTATCAGATCTCAGCACCTTCAACCTAGAACCAGATTGGTTCTCAACAAGTGCTTTCCAGTCTTTGAACTTCTCAAAACTCTCTGATTTGGCCTTCATCACATACACCCATACTTTACGAGAAAAGTCATCAATGAAAGAGATAAAATATTTTGCTCCTCCAAGAGAAGGAGTAGCAACTGGTCCCCAGACATCTGTATGCACGTACTCAAGTACTCGCCTCGATCTATGGAGTCCAACTCCAAAAGGTACTTTAGTTTTCTTGCCTAACACACACTCCTGGCAAAAGTCCACCTTGTCGAAGCTTCCTCCTTTGATCATCTTCCATCTCCGAAGCAACTATTAGCCCTTCTCTGAAATATGACCCAACATGAGATGCCAAAGCTTTGTGGCATCCAATGCACGAGAACTATCTACTCCAACACACGACTCTCCAAGAACTGTGGTTCCTTTCAGCAAATACTAATTTCGGAACACATCTCCTTTCATAAGAACTAGTGCACCTCTCGAAATCTTCAGACTACCCTTCTTGATAGTTACCTTGCATCCCAAAGATGCCAATTGTCCTAACAAATTAAGGACTTCCGAAGACCTGGAACATACCGGACACTTGTCAAAGTGCGTATCACTCCGTCAAACATCACGATCCTCACTGTACCATCACCCATTGCTCTACAGCTAGCATCATTACCCATAAGAAAAGAGTTTCCCTCTCGTCCAACGAAAGAACCAAAGTAACCCTTATTAGGCGTCATATGGAAAGACGCTCCCTAGTCCAGCACCCAATGGTATAAGACATCCGATGCTGTTGCAGATAACACTACAGACTTCTCCACCGCAAATGATGAAGATCCGTCTTCTTCCTTCTTCTTCAAATTTGGACAATTCTTTTTTCAATGACCAGGTTTCTTGTAGATAAAGCACTTTCCGTCCTTAGACTTTCCTCTCCTACCATTGCCAGACTTCCTAGACTTGGAACGCCCTCTAGAGTGCCAATTCTTCTTATCATCTCTTCCTCTTTCAACAAACAGGTCGTGACTACTACTTTCACCTCTACTTCCTTCACTTATCTCCTTCATCTAATCTCTCAAGCCCTTTAGATGGCCTGACTTCACAACTTCCATTATCAATGTGTCTCTAGCGAAGATAAGGCTGTTAGCGAAACCCGTGTATCGCTCCGGAAGAGAACACGAAAGAATCATTGCCATCTTCTCCTCATCCATCTTCAAGTCAACGGTCTTCATCTTCATCATGAGATCATCAAAGAAATTAAGATGTTCCTTCACTGAAGTACCCTCTCTCATCCACATGGTGAAAAATGTCTTCAGCAATATCGGACGGTTAGTCAGAGATTTCTTCAAGTAGAGATTTTCTAACTTGGTCCAAATACCCCTAGCAGTGGTCTCACTGCTAATCTCTGAGATAACATTCTCTCCCATAGCTAGTTGTAAAGTAGTAAATGCCCATTTCTCCATCTCCTCCCTTTCCGTGACTGAGATATCAACCGTCAACTCTTCTGGGGCAAGCACTACTGGATGGACTTTATTCCTCATTAGAACAACCTTCATTCTCCATTATCACTTCTCGAAGTCTTTATCCCCATTCCATTTCTCAATTTCCAATTGTGATCCTGACGCGGCATACATCCCTCTAGTAAAGGGTCTTGTAACCACAGGAGTTGCTTCATCTCCTACCATAGCGTCCAACACTCCTCAATAAACCTTGTAGCTCTGATACCAGACTGTTGGGGAAAATCCTTCAGATGATCAGTCTAAGGGAATAAAAAACCCAACGCAGTGGAAAACAACTGGATCGTAATTGTAGTGAGACGAAACAAACAGAGATAAACACTATAACAGATAGTCACAGATCTATGCAATGTAGAAAAATAAATAACACGAGTATTTATAGTGGTTCTATTACCACGAGGCAGTGCACGTCCACTTGGGGAGAGGAGATTTTATTAATCACTGAAAGATTATATTTACAAGATTGATTCACTTTTGGAGGCTATACATAAGAAGAATTAACAATACAGACAAAATTCTATAGAGTTTCAGCTCTCTAGGATGGCTACAATTGTTGTCCAGAAGCTCCACTATTTATAGAGTGAAGATATGAGAAGGGGTAGCTGCTATATAGCAGCCCTAGGGTTTGGTTCAGTGAGCACCAAAAAAATGGTTCGGCATCCATTTAGACCGGCATGATTTGGTCCAACAATCAGTATTCCAGATCTGAACCAGCTAAACTCACAACAATCAGTGAGCACCAAAAAAATGGTTCGGCATCCATTTAGACCGGCATGATTTGGTCCAACAATCAGTATTCCAGATCTGAACCAGCTAAGCTCACAACACATCTCGTTCGTCATTAGTTCCTCGAACCAAAATTATGGACTGTCATCAACTTGGTTTTATTCAGTTAGAAGTTTATACTATATGCATTAAATGCATATTAACTGCTTAAAACTATTAATTATCATTATATTTATTTATTTTTAACATTTTAATAATCAATAGGATTGAAAAAAGTTTATGTTAAACAAAAAATTTCCATTTATATTTCTTGATTTATCAATCGTTAGCGAATAGGATAATTATCCGATATCCGTCCATATCCGTGGATGCGGATATCCAATATTCGAAAATGATTTCGGATGTGGATGCGGATATGACACTATCCGGATCCGAAAGTATCCATTAATAGGCCTACCCGTTACCTTTTTTATTTTTTTATTTGGTTGAAACCAATAATTATCTTATCCTATCTTATTTTATTTTCTGGCCAAAACTATAGATGCTTTTTTGTTCATTTTATATAGCTGAAGCCAATTTTGAAAATTAAGTTTTTTAAGCTTAGCTAAAGCCAATTTTAGACAAAATGAATTTTATTTTAATTTTGTTTCGGTTGAAGTCTATATTATAATTTTTTAATTTTAAAATCGATACGGATTTTAAACAAAGTATTTTTTATTTATATTTATATTTATATTTATATTGTTTATTCATATAATATATATACATATATGTTTTACTAATTGTAAAATTTATATTTAATTCATATTTTGCTTCAAAATAATTTTAATTTTTAGAAAATACCTATATATAAATATTTAATTTGTCCAAAACAATATTTTGCATTATGTTTCTAAAAAAATTGTTTTTTTCTTTTTGTTTCATAAATGAATGTGTGTATGAAATTGACGGCAAACAAATATGCAAATTTGTGATAATATACAGCGCATAAACATACAACATTATAGAAACAAACATCATATATGAATAGTAGTGATATAAAATAAAGATGTTACCAATATTTAGTAGCCTATGGATGCACCTCGAATATTGAATCTCCTACAGATCTAATCTATATATCTCAAGCAATTGCTGTAATCTAGAGATGGACACCATTCCTCCTTTAATAATGATTTTGGTTTTCATTTGCTTTGGAAATTTTTGGCCTCGATCTCTATAATTTTTGGTTGGGATAGGCAGACTAAAGAGGTGACAAAAGATTGAAAGAAGAGAGCCTTTAAATAAGTATCTAGTGGAGTAAAAGGTGGAGACCAAATCTTTTAAGTCATTGATACCTTATGCTAATTCAAATCACAATTTAAGCACATAAAAGCTACATGACCAGCCCAAACACGGACCAAAATGAGCCAAGAAAATGTTGAAACTTATTTTATAATTAATTTATCTAAATAAAATTTATATTGATATCGTATATCCATACGTATATAGATAAATTTTATATATGCATCCAATTAATTATTAATTATAACCAAATCAAAATAAGAATTTAATAATTAATATTTCCCAGATATTAATTAATCTAATTAATTTATAACAATATATAAATTAATTAAATTGTGTGGTAATTTGGAGTGTTCAACATTGCGATTGTGCGTTTCAAAGGTGTAAATTAAGTCAGCAATTAATATCAAATAATTCGAATGTTAACGTTCACATGTCACCTTATCTAGTGGTATAACAATATAGTTGAATTTATTTTTTACACAATTTTGGTAAAATCCAATTTTACTATTTTAAGCAGTCCTTTGTAAATTATCTACATCAAAACTATATAACATTAGGACTTATGAAATTTGGTATTGATCAAAATTCCAATATCATCCACAACCAACTTGTATAGTATAAACATAAAGACCTTGGTTTGATAATAACAATTATTATTGACCGAACTGCTTTGGCCAAGGATTTTGACTTTGAGTTGATTATAGTTAACCATGATACTAACCTCACATAACCGAGGAGACGAATTTCCTATTAAATAATGTTTCACTGTCAATTCTTCAACTCAAACTCAACAATAGTCGTTCGATGGATGCCATGCCATGCCACGATTTAACTATAATCAAATTAGAGTGTCCACATTGAAGTTTAATAATACTCTCAAGTCGAGAGAACTATATAATATCATCTCTTCGATATTCTCTGTTTGATCTAGTATTATATTAACCAATAGAAAACTATCGAGTGAGTCATTCCACGGTTATCCAATAAATATGAGTATCCTTCGGTGCCCCCAACAACCATGATTAATACACTACCAGACATTTGGAGAGCATTGCATACTCTAGTCTCAACGGATGTATCGATATCTAATCTCGATACATTTTGACTATGAATATTTAAAATAATATGTTTATTTTCATTGTGATAAATTGCTCATGATTGCAACACTTGTAACAACTATCACAAAACATGTCATTTATGGATTTTCTATTCATTATACTTAAATTAAAAGAATAATTAATATAACACATTATAATAAGTATATAATAGAAAGAAAAACACCTTTTATTTGGAACAATATTTTATTACAGAGTTAATAATTTACATTGTAAATCACAGAATTACCCCTAGGACTTAACCCTAACTATATTAGCCCCTTCTCATGGCAATGGTGACATTTATCTTTGTCGGTTGGAGCATCCATCTTACCTATCTTAGAATCCTGCTTTTGAACTTTCCGAAGATGTGGCTTTACCCTTTACAACTAACACTGTGTTGTATTCCTTGAATGATCCCTCATTCGATTCCAACATATTGAGTAGCGCAACAAGGTTTACGCTCAACTAGTTCATATTGTAGTTCAATATGAACGGCTCAAACTGTGGAGTTAGTGAGCCCAGTATTAAATACACTTTAATTTATCGCTTTATTTAACATCTTGCTATGAAAGTCAATCAATATAGCCTTTCGTGGTCAAGATGAAATCCTCAATGCAACTGCTTATAGTCATCTACGTGTTGAACAATTTTGTAGCAATCTTGTACTTTGTGGAAGGAGATTGTTCCCTAAACAAATCTTTGAGGCTTTGAAGATTTCGGGGACAAAAATGTTTCCATGTTGCCCTTGCAATGGCTTATCTAATATAGACAAAATGGAAACTTGAGCGATTTCGCAATCAACTACCTAAGTTTTATAAGCTTTTACTACATCAGGATCAGCGTCTTTAACAGGTTTCTCTCTTAAAGGTTTAGTTATATACGACCATAAATGCTCATACGTGAGTGCTATATTAATTTCTCTTAGTCAGCCAGTATAGTTTGGTTTGGCAAGCTTATATTTTTTAAAGAATAATCTTAGGTTGGCATTTTGCTGCAAATTTAATTTTAGTAGATTAGGATAATTTATACATAGCAGATTTTCTTATATTATTAAATAGGGGTAAAGTTACATTTCATTAATCTAATAAGCTCCCATTAGACTTTTATGTTTCTCAAAAACCAAAGAGAAAGCTTAGAAATATTTTTACTTGTATAGTGGGTGTTGGGACTCGCTTGGCTTGGGATTCTAACCTTGAGCATACCCAACAAATCATAGGCCCACATGTGATACATTGATAACACCTTATCGGTTGTACCATATATAACTTCTAACCCATGGTCTTTGTTCTAATCTCATCTTGACCTTGAGAATGTTTAACATATCAGATGAGATTATCAATGTTACCCACCATTTCATGATGACCTAAGTATAATGCATGTGCCTTGAGGAAGAACAACGAATACATACATGTACCTCATCTCGTCATGTCAAATATTTATAGTACTACACATTCCATTCCTAGCTTGATTTTGCTCAACAATTAAAGAGTGTACAGTAATCTACAGATATATAAATGATAGAGGACAACTTATAACTTAACGATTCATATCTTTAATACACAGACACACATATTGAGTGAAATTGATTTAGGAAACAATGTATCCTTATGAAATGCTCCTATGATTCAAGTGTCAGAAACATCTGAAGTGACAGTATACGTACAATATGCATTTATTGATTCCATAAAACTAAGTTGGGGTTCTTACAATCATACCTTAGTTTTATACATTCATATTGTATAAGTTTAATTCGGTTATAACTATTTGTAGTTTAATTAATTTATATAATATTCTTATGTAAATTATTAATTAAATATTTAATTTATTAATTTAATTAACTAATTAATAAAATTGTTTTAAAAATCCAATATTTTATTTTTTCATCTTAAACAATTTAAGATGAATATTAACTATAACATTTACAATTTCACACATATATATATGTATATATACCAATACCACACATATGTATGTATCTATGTATGTATATGTTTTATTAATTAATATTTAGCGAATTAATTTAATAAATTTTATAACTAAAAAACCTTTTAGTCAATTAATTAAAAATATATAATTTTTATTTTCCTTAAATAATTTAATATATATATATATATATTCAACTATATCATTTATAAATATATGTATTTATACATATACCAATATATATACACAAACATTTATTAATTAACTATTAATTATTTATTTATTTCATTAATTAAATTATTAAATAATTTTGAAAATACTTAATTTATTTTCAAAAGAAATTTTTAAAGGTATTTTATAGCTTTTATAAAATTTATTTTATATTTTAAATTTATCTTTTCAATTGAAAATATATTTTTAAATTTTCAAACTAAAATTTGAAAATTAGCCCAAGGCTCAAATCGATTTGGGCGTATACAATTGGATAGACCTTTTGGACTTACTCCATTATTTGAGCCAAGCAAGTAGCCAAGGATGGGAAAATACTTGTTTATCCAACCTCAAGCCTAGACACTACTGTTCAAGAAACCTAATGACAGGTAGATGTTATTAGCTAGCCTTAAGGTTACTAATTTAGAATGTATAAACCATTAGGTTCTGATCGAATTGTTGGAACCAGGTCGGTCCATGGTGGGTGAAATATGTACAATTTATAAAAATATCCTATTTTGAATCATATTAGGCCTATGAATTCTAAATGGTTGAATCAAATCCAATCTAGTGATTTAAATAAAATCATATTTCATTTAATTTTTTTGATTTAATTAATTATGAGTTTAATGAAAAAGATTTTTTATATAGATTATGAGCATATAAAATATACTCATATGTGTATAATGTGCACAAGCAACATATCATAATGTCTACATGGTTAAGTTTATATCTAGTATACATTGGGATTTATATATATATATATATATATACTTAGAACTATATATGTCTTTGCCAAAAATATTATTTTGCGTAATATATATATATATATAATTCAAAATTATAATTACAATATTTATATATAAAATATCATTTAGAAATATATTGTAATTTTGAATAAATTTAAATTTTTAATTTTTAATTTCTAATTCTCAAATAAATATCCAACTGAATTAGTAAATAGAATTTAAATTTTAAAACTAAATCTAAGATCCGAAGTTATATTTTTTAAATACATTAAATTTGACTTTATTTAATTTAATAGTAAAATATACATAACTGTAATACATACACACACATACATACATACATACATACATACATACACACACATGCCCATAATTATTATGATAATGTAAATAATATATATATGTTGTTCAAAACATTCTATATGTTACTTAATATTATAATATATATGTATATAAAAGCGTTTCGATCGAAAGTTTTTCTTAAAATTCAAAAATATTTTATTAGTGTGTGTATATATATTAAATATATAATGATATTTAAATATGAAATTAGTTTTACATATTATTAAAATGTTTAAAAGCGATTATAAATATAATAATTTTTATTATATATACAAACACATATATTTGAAAATCCAATTTTTTATTACTATATATATTATATTAAATGTATAATTATATTTAAATATGAAATTAGTTTTATAATATTATTAAAGTGTTTAAAAATCAATTATATATATAGTAAAATTTATAATATGTTCTTTTTCTACTTAAAATAAAATTCTTATATATTATATTTGTACTAATTAATTCGAATTTAAAATATGTATATACAAAAGATTAATAAATAAACGTTGCTTTAAAATGATTTTTGCTATTAGTATTCGTTTATGTATAAATATAATTTTATTGTAGGCAAGTGTATTTTACACACACACACACACTTACACAAACACACAAACACACACACACACACATATATATATAACATTTAAAAAAATATATTATAATAGACTCATGATCGTAATCAATTAATAATTCATGGATAAGCAATGTGACGCCCCACCTCTATGCCCGCGCTAGCCAAGAACACTACGGTGTAATGCTGTCAACTAACATGGAGAATAAGGCTGTTGAGGAGCGACCATCTATGTAATTGCTTTGTGCGAGCACCGATATGTCAAATAGAATAACATGCATTTTTATTTCAGGAGGAAATCCGACATACCGATACAAACTCAAAACTACTACACAGTGGCTATAATAGTTTAGGACAATAGATATAAAAATAACACAGATAACATAAATGCGGAACATAGATGGAACAAAAAGTCTCATATATATAATAACTGATATCAGTTACAATACATTTGACACAATACATATGATACAACTACAACTGTCGACTCTGGAAGTTATATATACAAGTACATTATCGACTAATATACATGAATACATATCAACCTATACTATGACACGACTACTCCAAAAGAAGTGAAAAGTCTTCATAGCTCAAACAGCAACTCAAAGCAGGAAATCTACAACCTGAAATAACTCGGGTCTGACCCGAGTATTACATTCAAAAGAAAATAATACACGGGTCAGTCTAATTCAAACTCAGCTATTAGTGCATAGAAGCAATAATAATCAAATAATCAAATAAATGACAGTCACGGAAATCTCGTATATCCAACCTCTCGATAAGAGAATCGGATAACGGCAAATATAACACTAAACAGTGTTAAACAACAAATCAGTAAATCCAAATAAAAATACAACTTAAAAATATCGAATTAACCAGCGAAACAATTCAACAAATCGAAACATCAATTAAAAACTGTCAAATCTGATAGGGCTGCAGTACACGCACACGTGTACTGCCTCACCACTACAGTATGAAATGCATAAAAGATCAAATGCAACTACAAAAGATCAAGCTACAAGTATCATGTACAAGTCTGGATAACAAGAATGCCCAGACTCAACAAATATCACAAGTGAATCAGTTCAAAACTGCAAATACAAGAGCAGTGACAACATACAATGATGACCAGGGTGGTACAAGTTCGACATGGCCTGGTTCAATGCAAATGGCAATAGAGATGAACACAATGTCAAAGCACAGAGCAACCCAGTGTCAACAACAATACAACAACTTCAGAGACTAGGTGAATGTACAGGGAAATCAAAGCGGTGCATCAAGACTACAACGTCAATGTAAAACAAACAAGATCAACTACAAACAAGCCAGAGGAAATTCAAGGTTGCAGACATATGAAATCAAGATACATGAATAATGAAGACCATATACTTGAAACAGTGGTAACTATACAAAGTGCATGCAACAAAAGGATCTAGACTAAAATGATCAAAGTGCACTGGAACTAAATGCACAATATCAACATGGATGCAAAACAAATGCAAACAGGTCAAGCATATATGGATATGCAGTGACAAAGTGGATCAAAACAAATACAAAATGAAGTAGTACAATGCAGACAATTCAACAACAGTGCAACAAGTAAGGCCTCACAAAATCAAGGCAGAGGTGCAGACTACAAATATGAGTCAAGCAAATGTATACAGTTCAGACCAACAAGCCAGAGGTGGGCAACATGAACAAATGAACTCATATGGACAGTGCAATCAAAAGCACATATATGCAGCAGCTACAAACAAGTAGAGATGAAACAATAATCAGACAACAGTGACATGCACATGGAACAATTCAAACAGAAATGCATATGCACTTAAAGCCTAGACAACATCACATTGCAACTGACACACAAACAACTACAAAACCATCAAGCAAACATCACAATGCAACTGTCAACTTGAATATGAGACAGGTCAAGGAATGAAAAATACCAAATGTAACAGTAACAACATAAAGCAGTGCAACTTCATGCGCAATGCATCTACAAGTGCAGATGGCCAGAGTCGAAGCTCACAGGGGTCGGAGAAAGGATTCACAGAGAAATCAAGCAATGCCAACAGAGATAAACACATGAAGATATTTGAAGTCAAGGAATAAGAGTCAAGAGTCAAAGAAGCAGATTTCAAAATTCACGAAAAAAAATCAAGTTCGTATCTTTGAAATCGTCAAAAAGCAAATCGGAATAAAAGAGGAAAGTATTTGCCGTATGAATCAAGCAAAATCAAACGTCTCAAATGTAAAGCCGTGTGTATCAAGGAAAATCATATCAGGAAACTGAGAAAATTGGAAAGTTCGAAACAATATAAATTCAACCCGAAGGTATCATCATCGACTTCGTGGTGAAGAGCAGAGAAAAATAAAAAAACCCAAATCATCACTGACACTCAAGAGTCAAGTTCAAGTTCAAATCAGAGAACACAAAGCAGAAGTACATACTAGAATGAATTAGATGTGAGTAAATAGGATTACTCACCATTTTCGAAGGCCACGAATTTGAGCATAAATCATACCGAAGTCAAAGATCGATAAAATCAGACTCGAGGCAAGGCGCAACAACGGCGCCGCAGTTCATCAAAGTATCAGAGAATCCCAGAGTCACCACAAAGATAATCGCAAGCCAGAGCTACACAAAAGTCTACGAAGCCGAAGCTTCAATTTGCCAGTGGAACGAACAAGGACAAAGCCCTAATTTTGGAAGCGACGAGGCCGAAGCCCTAATTCCAGACGAGCCACCATTTTCACAAGCCAAAAGGAAGTCGGGCCGAAGATAATATTGAATAGGGGATCGGGTTTTCATTTTGATATATATCACGGCAACACAAACAATTGAGAATATAAACTACCATTTTTATAAAAGAATTTCAAATTGATTTTAAATTTCAATAGCAATTTTAATCGTTTAATGACGATAATCAATTGATGCAAAATACTGGTTTGTTACAGACTTCCCTTCTTAAAGAAATTACGTCCTCGCAATCATAAGGAATAAATGGATAAAAGGTAACAACCATAAGAGCATGGCAATGTCGAATGCATAGGCAAAGCAAAGGTCAACAGGGAAGTATTGAAATCATGGAAGTATCAGATATAAAATCAAAAGGTTCGACTGCTTCAAATCAAAAGAATCAACATCGTGGGGATCATGGAATCAAAATCAGACGACTATATAAACAACCCCAAACATCATCATCGACTAACAAAAGCAAGAACAATCGAGTTCCAACAATTAAAAGAAAAGGAATCAGAGCAGAAATCACACACTGAGCACGAATAGAATGTGAGTAAACCAAATTACTCACCTGAATCGCCAGAGAAAAAGACGAAGCTCAAATCTCAAAATCACAAATATTCAATCATCAAAAACGATAATCGAATTTTCAAATCGCAAATATTTAATTATCTCAAACGGTAATCAAATCAACAAATATTTAATTATCAAAACGACAATTAGAATCTCAAATATCTAATTATCACAAGCGATAACCAGAAACAACACGATTATCAAAAATGATAATCAGAAATTACAAATATCCGATTATCAAAAACGATAATCAGAAATCACAAATATTCGATTAATCAAATCGAAAAATATTTAATTATCTCAAACGATAATTAAATCGAAAAATATTTAATTATCACAAATGATAATCAAATTTCACAAATATCTGATTATCAAAAACGATAATCAGAAACACAAATATTCGATTAATCAAATCGAAAAATATTTAATTATCTCAAACGATAATTAAATCAAAAAATATTTAATTATCACAAATGATAATCAAATTTCACAAATATCTGATTATCAAAAACGATAATCAGAAATCACAAATATTTAATTATCACAATTGATAATCAAATTTCACAATTATCTAATTATCAAAAACGATAATCAGAAACACAAATATTTAATTATCACAAAAGATAATCAAATCTCATAAATATCTGATTATCAAAAACGATAATCAGAAACACAAATATTTAATTATCAAAAAAGATAATCAAATCTCACAAATATCTGATTATCATAAACGATAATCAGAAACACAAATACTTAATTATCACAAAAGATAATCAAATCTCACGAATATCTGATTATTAAAAACGATAATCAGAAACACAAACATCTGATTATCAAAAACGATAATCAGAAGTCATAAATATTCAATTAACGAGTCCGGAATTAACCGAAGTAGTAAAAGTATGGTTCCATACTTCGTACTTTTGCTAAATCGTTTAAATCTCTTTATCGTTTCCTTGAAAGTGCAAAATTGTGTGTTTTTAAAAAATAACATTTCACATTCTCAAACGGACAAGTCCGGAATTAAGCGAATCAGTAAAAGAAAGGGGTCATAGTCCTCGATTTTGCTGAAACGTTTAAATCGCTTCATCATTCTTTTGAAAATGTAAACTGTAAAAATTTTGAAAACAATTTTAATTTATATTTTTGAAACAACTTTTAAAAATAAAGAATTTTGAAAACACGTTATTAAATTAGCAATATCAGTAGTAACTTTGATAAGGAAGTTGCACTTCTCTAAATATCGTAAAAACGGACAACAAAATCAGCATTGCGGGAGAACCGCTTGTAAATCCATTTCAAAATTGACGGTTATTGAAGTTAACACGTCAAAATCTCATCAAAATGACTGGCATCAAAATATAATACCAATAAATTTTTTATTCATCAAAAATGTCACAAGAATCTTCTCAAAGATAGAATAGGGTATCATACCCTAAACTTGTATTCATAACATGTCAATGACACACAATTTCACCAATGCACAAAAATTGATAAAACTTATCAATAGAAATCGCGAAAATTGGTGAAGCACAAATTCTAGAAATCTACACACGAAATCCAGAAATCACAAAGATGGGGAGGCCTATTAGAAAACAGGAGTATGAAAACTCAAAACACCGGTATCACAAGAACGAGAAGCTATCTCATAGTGGCTAACCATTAAATTTTCACATAGGAATGGCCCGAAGACCGTGCAACAAAGAAATATGTGTGAGACGAAATCACACAAATGGTGTCTAGACAATCCTCAAAGCCCAAGAGATATGTGTGAGACGAAATCACACCGATGAGGTCTAGTCTAACCGTGCAATATGTGTGAGACGAAATCACACAAATGGTGTCTAGACAATCCTCAAAGCCCAAGAGATATGTGTGAGACGAAATCACACCGATGAGGCCTAGTCTAACCGTGCAGAGAAAGAGATATGTGTGAGACGAAATCACACAAATGGTGTCTAGACAATCCTCAAAGCCCAAGAGATATGTGTGAGACGAAATCACACCGATGAGGTCTAGTCTAACCGTGCAATATGTGTGAGACGAAATCACACAAATGGTGTCTAGACAATCCTCAAAGCCCAAGAGATATGTGTGAGATGAAATTACACCGATGAGGCCTAGTCTAACCGTGTAGAGAAAGAGATATGTTTGAGACGAAATCACACAAATGGTGTCTAGACAATCCTCAAAGCCCAAGAGATATGTGTGAGACGAAATCACACCGATGAGGTCTAGTCTAACCGTGAAATATGTGTGAGACGAAATCACACAAATGATGTCTAGACAATCCTCAAAGCCCAAGAGATATGTGTGAGACGAAATCACACCGATGAGGCCTAGTCTAACCGTGCAGAGAAAGAGATATGTGTGAGACGAAATCACACAAATGGTGTCTAGACAATCCTCAAAGCCCAAGAGATATGTGTGAGACGAAATCACACCGATGAGGTCTAGTCTAACCGTGCAATATGTGTGAGACGAAATCACACAAATGGTGTCTAGACAATCCTCAAAGCCCAAGAGATATGTGTGAGACGAAATCACACCGATGAGGCCTAGTCTAACCGTGCAGAGAAAGAGACATCGCACATTTGCTAGTCTAAATCACAAAAATGATCGTCATGATCATTAAGAAGTGTCAATTACATTAAGTTAGTGAATATAAGATTTTAGCTTCATGTCCCATAACCACTAGCTTAACTCCAATATTTACGAACAAACTGTAAATCTTCACTAGAAAATTGTCACAAAGGTTCAATCGAACAAGTCCAGGAGTTAACCGACGAAGTAAACGCAAGTGTTTCATACCACTTGTTTTACTAAGCTGTTTAATTCAATTTCTCATATGAGTGAAATAAAGGTTTGTATATACTAATAGATTGGAAAATGGTTTAGGAAAAAAAACTTTGTAGTAAAATAGTTTTGAAATCGTTTGGAGAAAAAGATTTTAATATTTACTACTAATATAGAAAACCTTTATATTTTCAAAGTGACAAATCACAAAAATGATTGTAGAAACAATCAATCACAAGAATTCACATACAAAGGTGTGAATAGAATCCAAAGAGATCGATACTGATTCCATCAAAACGTATGTTCACAAAATCCCGAAGAAAATGTCATTAAAGTTGCTAATAAATGATAGCAACCAATCGGGGGAAATGATCACGAATCGATTAAATTTGGAAACCAAGTCAATTCACTAAAATTTCACATTCGAAGACGTGAATAAAATCCAAAGAATTCGATTCCAAATTCATTAAAGTAGAAATACCCAAAAATTCCGAAAGTAGAAGTTATCAAAGTCGACAAAAGTGATAACAACTAATTGGAAAAGAAGAATCGATTATCAATTGGAAAAACAAAGCAAAATGAGCAGAAATGCATAAATGACTTCAACAAAAGTAAGAATCAAGTCAATGCCGAAGTCAACAATTAATGGTCACTGTCAAGTACAAAATGAATCAACATCATCATCAAAGAATCCAACGGCAAACAACGTCAGAGTCTTGGAAATCAAGAAATTAGCAATTTCACAAAAACAAAGTGACCGAAGTCGAATGGAAATCAAGCCGAGGAAAACACAAAATATCAAGTTCAAAATCGCAGAGATTCGAACTAGATATGAGTGAAAAATCAAAATCACTCAATGCAACTGGTCGAGCTATTTTTCATCATAGTGTAACAGGTACACAATGACACCCATAGCATAGCACAAAAGTGGAACAAAGTCCAGAGGTCAAAATAGCTTTAATTGACCAAATTCGAACAAAATCAACATCGGCTAAATCGATTCAAAGCCGAAAACACAAGAACAAAATCCTCATCATCAAAAACTCAACTTGAGTTCGCAAAGCAAACAAAGGCAGAAGCCAAAAATACTTTCACGAAATCAAAATCAAACATAGGCAAAGATGAGAGATAAAACATCGACAAATAGTTGTAACATATGCTCCATCTAAGTTATGTTTTATAATTGTCCTAAACCCCAGGCTTTGATACCAAGCTGTGACGCCCCACCTCTATGCCCGCGCTAGCCAAGAACACTACAGTGTAATGCTGTCAACTAGCACGGAGAATAAGGCTGTTGAGGAGCGACCATCTATGTAATTGCTTTGTGCGAGCACCGATATGTCAGATAGAATAACATGCATTTTTATTTCAGGAGGAAATCCGACATACCGATACAAACTCAAAGCTACTACACAGTGGCTATAATAGTTTAGGACAATAGATATAAAAATAACACAGATAACATAAATGCGGAACACAGATGGAACAAAAAGTCTCATATATATAATAACTGATATCAGTTACAATACATTTGACACAATACATATGATACAACTACAACTGTCGACTCTGGAAGTTATATATATAAGTACATTATCGACTAATATACATGAATACATATCAACCTATACTATGACACGACTACTCCAAAAGAAGTGAAAAGTCTTCATAGCTCAAACAGCAACTCAAAGCAGGAAATCTACAACCTGAAATAACTCGGGTCTGACCCGAGTATTACATTCAAAAGAAAATAATACACGGGTCAGTCTAATTCAAACTCAGCTATTAGTGCATAGAAGCAATAATAATCAAATAATCAGATAAACGACAGTCACAGAAATCTCGTATATCCAACCCATCGATAAGAGAATCGGATAACGGCAAATATAACACTAAACAGTGTTAAACAACAAAACAGTAAATCCAAATAAAAATACAACTTAAAAATATCGAATTAACCAGCGAAACAATTCAATAAATCGAAACATCAATTAAAAACAGTCAAATCTGATAGGGCTGCAGTACACGCACGCGTGTACTGCCTCGCCACTACAGTATGAAATGCATAAAAGATCAACGGAAATTCACAAACGAGCACAAGGTCAAATCCAAATCAGATTCAACACAAGTGCATCAAGTCAATCAAATGCAACTACAAAAGATCAAGCTACAAGTATCATGTACAAGTCTGGATAACAAGAATGCCCAGACTCAACAAATATCACAAGTGAATCAGTTCAAAACTGCAAATACAAGAGCAGCGACAACATACAATGATGACCAGGGTGGTACAAGTTCAACATGGCCTGGTTCAATGCAAATGGCAACAGAGATGAACACAATGTCAAAGCACGGAGCAACCCAGTGTCAACAACAATACAACAACTTCAGAGACTAGGTGAATGTACAGGGAAATCAAAGCGGTGCATCAAGACTACAACGTCAATGTAAAACAAACAAGATCAACTACAAACAAGCCAGAGGAAATTCAAGGTTGCAGACATATGAAATCAAGATACATGAATAATGAAGACCACATACTTGAAACAGTGGTAACTATACAAAGTGCATGCAGCAAAAGGATCTAGACTAAAATGATCAAAGTGCACTGGAACTAAATGCACAATATCAACATGGATGTAAAACAAATGCAAACAGGTCAAGCATATATGGATATTTAGTGACAAAGTGGATCAAAACAAATACAAAATGAAGTAGTGCAATGCAGACAATTCAACAACAGTGCAACAAGTAAGGCCTCACAAAATCAAGGCAGAGGTGCAGACTACAAATATGAGTCAAGAAAATGTATACAGTTCAGACCAACAAGCCAGAGGTGGGAAACATGAACAAATGAACTCATATGGACAGTGCAATCAAAAGCACATATATGCAGCAGCTACAAACAAGTAGAGATGAAACAATAATCAGACAACAATGACATGCACATGGAACAATTCAAACAGAAATGCATATGCACTGAAAGCCCAGACAACATCACATTGCAACTGAGACACAAACAACTACAAAACCATCAAGCAAACATCACAATGCAACTGTCAACTTGAATATGAGACAGGTCAAGGAATGAAAAATACCAAATGTAACAGTAACAACATAAAGCAGTGCAACTTCATGCGCAATGCATCTACAAGTGCAGATGGCCAGAGTCGAAGCTCACAGGGGTCGGAGAAAGGATTCATAGAGAAATCAAGCAATGCCAACAGAGATAAACACATGAAGATATTTGAAGTCAAGGAATAAGAGTCAAGTGTCAGAGAAGCAGATTTCAAAATTCACGAAAAAAAATCAAGTTCGTATCTTTGAAATCGTCAAAAAGAAAATCAGAATAAAAGAGGAAAGTATTTGCCGTATGAATCAAGCAAAATCAAACGTCTCAAATGTAAAGCTGTGTGTATCAAGGAAAATCATATCAGGAAACTGAGAAAATAGGAAAGTACGAAACAATATAAATTCAACCCGAAGGTATCATCATCGACTTCGTGGTGAAGAGCAGAGAAAAATAAAAAAAACCAAATCATCACTGACACTCAAGAATCAAGTTCAAGTTCAAATCAGAGAACACAAAGCAGAAGTACATACTAGAATGAATTAGATGTGAGTAAATAGGATTACTCACCATTTTCGAAGGCCACGAATTTGAGCAGAAATCATACCGAAGTCAAAGATCGATAAAATCAGACTCGAGGCAAGGCGCAACAACGACGCCGTAGTTCATCAAAGTATCAGAGAATCCCAGAGTCACCACAAAGATAATCGCAAGCCAGAGCTACACAAAAGTCTACGAAGCCGAAGCTTCAATTTGCCAGTGGAACGAACAAGGACAAAGCCCTAATTTTGGAAGCGACGAGGCCGAAGCCCTAATTCCAGATGAGCCACCATTTTCACAAGCCAAAAGGAAGTCGGGCCGAAGATAATATTGAATGGGGGATCGGGTTTTCCTTTTGATATATATCACGGCAACACAAACTATTGAGAATATAAACTACCATTTTTATAAAAGAATTTCAAATTGATTTTAAATTTCAATAGCAATTTTAATCGTTTAATGACGATAATCAATTGATGCAAAATACTGGGTTGTTACAAGCAATATATGATTTTTGGTGGCAAAGACATACAAATACAAGTGGTGATAATTTACACGAACATATTATCCACATAAAACATAAATATATCATATATATAAACACACACACACACAATTGCAAATAAAAGTGTACCTAATGAGATGTGGCATATAATTCACACTTTGATCTAGATGGTCTCCTTGATCTCTTATCCACACTCTCTACTGCAAACAGATAATGTGCTAACATCACATCTAGGTTGTTTTAATTAATTGGATGTGAAATGGAGTTTGAAATGATGATGGAGAAAGGGATGCTTGCGGCCTGAAATAAAGAAAGGAGGAGGCTAAACTGGAACTAAAACAAGAGGCTTTAGAGTCCTTTTTATAGGGAGGGCTGACCAAAGGATCTATCATCCATTTCTTCCATACTAAGTCAAAACTTGGATTCACTCTTCTCCTTATTTGGTCGACCATATATAGAGCCCTAAATGGACCAAAAACCTTTCCAGACCAAATATTTAAATCTAAATAAATCCTTATTGACATCGTATATTGATACACATATATAACTTTTATATACACACTCAATAATTATTAATTGCAACCTGAACAATTCTAGAGATAATTCCATTTTTCTAAATACGCTTCATAAAATAAAAGTAAAAATATTTAATGTTTCATAATAATTTAATTAACTATAAATCAATTAAATTAAGTGGTGTTTTAGAAACTAAATAGTTTCAGTCGTGTGACTTACATGTGTGAATTTAGCTACCGATTAATATTCAAACAATTCAAATACTAATGTTCACACGTCACCTTAGCCAGTGGTGTGATAGTTTGACTTAATTTATCACTTACAAATCTCATTAGTAAAATTCATTTTTACAATTTAAGCACTACCTTTTAGTAATGATTATTTATGCTAATTCTCTTCGTCATCACTATATCAGTTTAGGATTTATGTGATTTGGTTTTGGTCAGAATCCAAATATCATCCACATTCAACTTGGTTAGTCGATAAATAAAATCTTTGGTTCAATAATAACATTTATTATTAATCGTATTGCTTTGGCTAGAGATTTTGACTTTTAGTTGACTACAGGTGACCATGATAGCAACCTCTTACAACTGAGGTGAGGAATTCACTGTTGAATAGCATTTCACTTCAAATGCCTTAAATCAGAATCTATTATTGTCGTTTTATAGATGTCATAACATGATTTAACTAAATCAAAGTGGAGTTTCAACATTGAAGTTCAATATTATTCTCAAGTCATGAGAACTGCATAATATCATCTGTAGCGACCTGTATTTTTAAGTATTCAAATTTGAATATTTAATTATTTAGATATTAGGATTTTGAATTAAATTGTTATAAAATCTATGTTTCAAATTTAGACCTGATTTTTAATGATGTATTTTTAATTTATTTTATAGGATTTTTTGAAAATTTTTAATTTGGAAAATAGTTAAATTTTCGTTTGACGTTTTTTGCGGCAAATGCCGATGCTCTTGAAATTAAACAGAATAAGTTAACTTGTCTATTTTATTATTTTTTTTGTGATCGCGTCACATTATTAAGTGCGACCGTATTTTTATTTCCGTCGTTTGGAGTCCATATACGAATGTGATATTGTGTAGCGTTTGATTGTGAAAACTTTTTAATATTAAAAACTTTAAACAACACAAAATACCTCTGCATGCACACGTTGCATTTAATATTGGTACGAATGTTTACTTAGCCATTAAGTTTTTTTTTTTGCATATATATTTACAAACGCATGGAATAGGGGAGACATTCATTTTCACAAAAGCTTGGCCACTTATTTGCCTTCTCCTTTTGAAAAATGCACACGGCCACTTTCCATTTCTCCACTCATTTTCCAAATCACTCCCTCCATACTCACCTTTAACCAGAAATGTAAACTGCACTTTCTCAAGTTTGGAAGCAACACACTTGCACATTTTTTTTATGGCATGCAAATATAGATACATTGTTCATCCTTCTTTCCTTGTTTCTCATTTTATAAACGTGTGTACTGCATGAAAGAGGAGGTGAAAGAAGAGGAAGTTCTATGCATGCATATTTGGCAATGTGTAGCGTACATGGAACTGGAGGCGTGTACGCAAGTTTATATGCGTGAGTGTTGTTTGCCTTGTGCGTGCGAGTTCCATTTCGTGGGCTGTGCATGCATGGGTGTGTGTAAAAAAATGCTGCCCTCATGGATTTCAAACCCGACACATCAGGAGGCAAACAGTAGTCTGTACCACTGAACCAAAATTTCCAATGCACTTAATTTCTAAACAGTTCTTTATATTTAAATACTTTATAAATAAAATTTTGCCATGACCCACTGAGTTGCTCCAGCCCATGGGTTTGGTGGGCTGCCCTCTGGGCCGGCTCTGTTTACATATGTGTGTACGTGGCAGTGTGTGAGTATGGCCGTGAAGGTTGCATGCTTGACCGTGAGTGAAGAAGAATGCATGTGTTGGAGGGGGAGGAAGCTGGGTTGGCGGATGGCTTTGGGTGTGCAGCAGGCGCGTGAAAATGAGAGTGGTAATGTTTTGGGCCTTGTGGGCTTTTGCAGTGAAGGTTGGGGGTGAAGAATGATTTCAGTTATATTATTTAGTTAAGTAAATATTTAAACTTTAAAATTGTTTATCTCCCCCGTACGAAGTCCGTTTAACCCACGGTCTTCGACATTAGATTATATTAACAAATAGAACACACCAATGTATTTTATTGACTCATTTAGAGAAGTATAAAATATTGATAAAATATTAGTGATATTTTATTGGCAGAAAAAATCTTCATTCCGCTATTATAAACTGTGTAGGTTTATTATTATTCGATAATTGATCTATTTATATTAATTGTTAATTATTTAATGAATAGATGCATTGCTATTTATTTTTGTTGTTGATTGATTGTTTGGTTGTTTGGATTTCGCTCGGCTAGTTTATGGGCACTGATTATTATTTATTTATTGTTGACTTTGCTCGATCAGTTTATGAACAATTAATTATCCATATGAATGAGTTGGGTAGAAAATAATTGTAGGCTAACACCTTATGATTATTTCACTATTTGACTAAAAGGTATTTAGCGATAATATTGGTTCATTTAAGTGTTATAATTAGTATAATAATTTGACGTCAATGGAATTGTTTTCTAAGTTGGTTTTCATCAATGAAAGTTTATGAAATGTTTAAAGAAATAGAAATATTTGGACATGAATTTTGAAATGATTTTATATAAAAGTGGTTTATATAAAGAATGATTTTATAAAAGTGTTTTATAAAACGGAAAGAATTTTGAGGACTAAACCCGATAGTTTTAAGTTGATTTTCGAAAGGATTTGGAAATGAAAATTATTATAGATTAGAAGTATTTGTAATTATTAGTGTAAATGATTTTGCCACTTTGGGATATAAAGTGATTTGTTATGGTACCAAAGATCCGGGTACCCCATAATCTTCGAAACGCGTGGGCAAATGAGGTGCAGATGTTTTGTAGCCTCGGTATAGTCCACTCTTGGAATAGAGGGATGCACAAATCTATTATTTATTCAGAAGGCTAGACCCAAAGGATTGGTTATGGCTAGAAACCTCCCGAGATTTGGTAGCATATAGTTTTTTATGCTTATATTGGTATCATTTCAAAAATGCAATTTGTTTTTAGATCCCGAGGTAAAGGACTAGTTTGAATACAAAAGATATATATATTTCAAAAGTATTGAAATAAGAGTTCGGGAATAAAGTCCAAAGAGATAATTTCTGTAAAGTTAATTAGATTTTAAAAATCTAAAATTGAAGATTAAGCCTAAGTGGTTCGTTTTTGGGAATTGCATACACTACAAGATAAAACGGCTATTCCAACGGTTCCTAGCCGTTGGCGGCCGTTGAAAACCGTTGGAATAGCCGTTGGAATAAATCCCACGTCTTGCAATGCTTTCTAACGGATCCAACGAACCATTTCCAACAGAATTTCCAACGGCCGCTAACGACTAGGAACCGTTGGAAACCGTTAGAAACCGTTACAACAAAATGACCAATAAGCCGTTGGAAACCGTTGGAAGCCGTTGGAAATACTGGGTTTATTTTGCTGTATAACAGCAGGCCTATTAACCTTCCATCCATACCATTTCCAATCCATTCAAATTCCATTCCATTTCCAATCAATTCCACACATATATATCAATATCAATACAAACAACACACATAAATCAATAAAACACCAATATAAACAAACCAAACCGATCAAACATCACAAAATATACCATCAACGTACATACCATCAACAAATGTCAATGTACCATGTACATGCCATCAAAATATTTCTCACCCACTCCGTACCAATATATACAACATCAAAACATCTCCAAGTCAATATATACATTGTTCAAGCACATATAATCACAAACATACCTCCTCAAGGATCCTCGTCGCCTCCCGGAGCACCAGACGACGAAGGAAGGGTACCATGATTCTGCAAATACTGCGCAAGCTTTTGATCCAGCTGCTCCACCTGGATGGCTCGTAGACGATTCTCTTCCCGTAGCTGCTCAACCATAGCTCTAAGCTCCTTGATTTCATCTTTGTCTTGGTCTTTTTGAGCTTGTCGAGCCTGTCGAGCCTGCAAATAGAAATAATAGCAAAAGGATTGTCTCAGCATATAAAATACTATAACATTATATATCTAAAACGCTGATTTTTTGTAAATACGTAAAAGGATTAATTATTTACCGTTAGGTTCCCGAAGCCAAAACGTCTACTCCGTTGCGCCGGATCCATAACAGCAGTAAAAATGTTATCCTGCTCCTCCTGTGTCAGCGCATCACGACCTGATTGCTGAAGCGCATTAGCCTGTGCCTCCTGCAACCTCGACTAAAATGAAAAAAAACAATTTCAGTTGAAAAATAGTAGCATGTAATTATTTCGCATAGCTAGAAATTAATAAACTTATCGGTGTAAGTATTAGAAATTTAAAAATGCATACATATGCCTCGGTCGCCCTATCTTGATCACCCCACTGATATATGATATTGCCAACCTCATCTACTTGCCTAGACGCGTGGGTGTGAGCAAACACGTCCACTAAGCCAACAGAGCCTCCATGAGCACGTTCCTGCAATTGATAATTTGGATAATTTAACTGTACATAATTAACTTATTACTGAACTGATCAATATACATAATAGATAAATTTACCAAATCTTCGCGGTGATGCTGGAAAGATTTGGAGCCTCCACGGTGTGATACAGGATTCCTACTCCTGTTTGCCGAGTTCCTAGCTGACTCCTCCTGCAAATTTACAATGATTAATTATTTATTAAATGGTAAAAAATTGCTGAGATTTATTGTAGAGTTACCTTGAACTCCTCAGAGTTCCACCACTCAACCCACTTCTCCCATACAGTCGCGCTCATCCACTTGGGCTTCTTTCCTACTTTTTTAGTCTCCGACATAGTCTCCCTATAGTTCTTCGCGATCCTGGAGTTCCAGTGTCGCTGAACTAAATTGACGTCAGGCTCTTGCAAATCTATGGCACCCTGTACAATGAGAAAATATTACTAATTATTTATTTGTATTTAATTAATCATCTTGTAAAGCGGTATACACTTACCAGAAAATCTTGCCAAATCGTCTCTCTCACGTCGTCGGGGATCTTGCCCCACTTGGGCCAGCAATCGGTCATCCTAGCCATGTACGCCTGCTTCGAAATGTTCAGAACCACTTTGGATGGCTCCAACTCAAATCCACTGCGTTAAATATAAAATTGAACTTTAGACAATTATAGATATATCATGTACAATTAAAAAATTAAAATGTTATGCTTGCTAATTATGATACTTACGTCTCATCAGCCTTAGGCTGCAAGTAAACAAGTGGCCGAGCTGGTTGCTCACCACTACCCTCTCCAACATGACGTGAAGAGCCACGTCGCCGAGACCCAGAACCAGAACCAGAACCGGACATAATAAATATACCTGCCATATATACATACATATACAATTCATAATAATCATGATATGATGAACCATTAAAAAATGTAATACATTTATTGTCATTAAAATTGTGTAAATTGGATAAATGCATTATTAATCAGAGATCAATGTAATGTGAATACTTTTAAAAATTACCGGATATTACTCAATCGTCCTCATCGTTTTCTGATTCAGACTCGGTTTCGTGCTCTATGTCGTTTTCCTCTACACTCTCAAATGCTTCGACTAATACATGTGTCTCATCATTTAAAGGTCCAAAATCAGTTTGATCGTCTGTAATTGCTATTTCAGCATTTTCCTCCAGATCTGCTTGATAGGCTTGTTCGTCTGGAATATTTTGTCCATCGAACGTAAATCTTGCTTTGGTTTTAAAAACCGCAGACCAATCTGCTTTATCCCTTTTTAGAGATGGATAAGGGGCATAGTAAGCTTGTAGGGCTTGTTTGGCTAGTATAAATGGGTCGTACTTTTGATAACGCGAGGTATGTTTAATTTCTATAAGATTATATTGTGGATGCACGTTAATACCAGAACTTGGAACATTGCTGAACCAGTTGCATCTAAACAAATAAACATCTTCCACGGGTCTTGTAAAATATGTCAACTGCAATATCTGAGTTAACACGCCATAAAAATCATTTATATGATTATTAGGGTCATCACTGCCTTTAACAAATACACCAGTATTGTTTGTTAATTTTTCAGCACCGTATTCTTTGGTGTTGAATTTATATCCGTTAACAAAAAATATTGGATACGTATTAACTTTTCTTTTCGATCCAAACGCCAAATGTTTCAGTCCTTTATCGAGCACATTATTTGTGGGATCAGAAATGTATTTCGAAAACCAAGTACTGAAATCTTTGCTTAAATCGCCGCCTGGATTTTGTGATTCATAAATACTGCAAACACAAACATGATATATTACATTATTATTTATTCACACGTGTAGTATTAAATTTAACAAAACTTGGAATGTGCTAATTACCTAACAAATGGTGCAACTTCAGGACAATTAAGAAGAATATATGTGTGTGCTACATGGTATTCTTTATCATCTAGCCATACTTCCTCACATTTTCCAGCATGTCGGCCATGTTGTTTAAAAATAGATAATACTGTTTCAGAAGAAGAATCTTGTTCAACGGCCTCATCGTCATTACGCGGAACACTTACAAATGATAAGTTCACATGGTCTTTAAAATAATGAGAGAAAAAGAAAGAAGCTTCTTTTTCGATATATGATTTGCAAATAGAGCCTTCAACTCGAGCTTTTTGTCTCACGTTTTTCTTTAAATGATTTAAGTACCTAATAAAAATTATTTGGGTTAAGTATTAACTACTATATTTATACTTAAATCAACATTTGCATACTCAATATAGTAACATACCTTTCGAAAGGATACATCCATCCATATTGCACAGGACCTCGAAGACGTGCTTCATATGGAAGATGAACAGGTAAATGCTCCATTACATTAAAGAAACCCGGAGGAAATATTTTCTCCATTTTGCAGAGCAGTATAGGAATTTCTTCTTCAAGTTTAAGTAGACGGTCAACTTTTAACGTAGTTGAACAAAGCTCCTTGTAAAATAAACTAAGTTCTGTTATTACCGTCCAAACTTTTACCGGTAACAATTCTTTGAAAGCGATGGGTAATAAATTTTCCATCATTACATGACAATCATGGCTTTTCATTCCACTCAGTCTCCCATTTTTATAGTCGACACATCTACGAAGATTAGAGGAAATTCCATCGGGAAATCATAATCCTTCCACCCATTGTAACAGTACTTTAACTTGGTTGCTGTCTAGTTCATAGCATGCTTTGGGTTTTTTATTGTCGGGAGTCATATGAAGCTCGGGACGATTGCATATTTGCTTTATATCACGTCTAGATTTCAGATCGTCCTTAGTCTTGCCCTTCACATTCAAAACTGTATAAAACACATTATCAAATACGTTTTTTTCGTTATGCATCACGTCAATGTTATGACGGATTAATAGATTTTTCCAATAAGGTAATTCCCAGAATATACTTTGTTTGCACCAATTATGAAACGTCGATTTACCTTGAATTTCTTCTTGTTGTCTGGTCTCGTGTATCTTTGGATAATCTTTTACAAGTTCATATATATCCTCGCTTGACCATACCGCTGGTGGTCGTAGAGTCTCATGTCTATTAGCTATGAAGTTTTTTTTGTCTCTTCTAAAAGGGTGATTAATATGAAGAAAACATCGATGACAATCAAACCATGAAATTTTCTTTCCATTTGGCAAAGAAAATGCTCGTGTTTCTTCCATGCAATAAGGACAAGCAAAACGACCGGCCGTACTCCAACCCGAAAGCATTGCATATGCAGGAAAATCGCTAATAGTCCATAACAAAGAAGCGAACATCCGAAAATTTTTCTTTTTTGATATGTCGTATATTTCAACTCCTTCATACCATAATATTTTGAACTCTTCAATTAACGGTTGTAAGTAAACATCAATGCCCTGTGTCGGATCATCAGGACCAGGGACAACAATCGTGAGAAACATATATGGAGTTTTCATACACATCCACGGAGGTAGATTGTAAGGTGTGATTATTATAGGCCAAGATGAATATTTAGAACCAAACTGAGAAAACGGTGAGAAGCCGTCTGTACATAAACCTAGTCTAACATTTCGGCTCTCCGCTGCGAAATCGGGATATTTATTGTCAAAATGTTTCCATGCTTCTCCATCGGATGGGTGTGTCAACGTACCTTCTTGAGGTGTTCTCACACTGTGCCATCTCATATGATGCGTTGTTACAGATGATGCATATAATCGTTGAAGTCTAGGGGTGAGGGGCAAATAATGCATACGCTTGTACGGAACTTCTTTTCCCTTCTTTTTCCTCGATTTGTATCTTTCCTGATTACATATTTTATAATTTCTAAGATTGATGTCTTCTTTCCAATACAACATGCAACCCTTTAAACATGTATCTATTTTTTGATATGGCAAACCGAAAGATGACATAAGTTTTTTCACTTCATAATAATTTTCGCACATTAAATTATCGGATGGCATATGACGTTTAGCAGCTTGAACAACAGCCGTAAATCCAGCTTCTGTAAGGTTGTATTTTGATTTCATTGCAATGTATTCTGCAGTTACCGATAATTGAGAGCCGCTTAAACATCCATTCCAAAGGGGTTTTTTAGCATGATCCAATAAATCATATATTTTTTTAGCTCCAACATTTGGTTCCTCTTCGATGTTAACATCGTCGTTATCAATTACAACGGTAGGGAACATTGATCGTGCTGCATCTTCGACCATATGTTCTATGAGATTCGTACTACCTTCTTCGTTGATGACCTCCATCGACTGTTCTTGATTATTAGGGGCTACAATTTCTCCATGACGATCCCACAGCAAATAATTGGGTACGAAACCGAATTGGCGCAAATGAACCTTAGCCATATTCGGTTCTAAATAGTTCAACAATTTGCATCTACTACACGGACAACGAATTTCTTCATCGTTTCCAATATTACTTATAGCAAATTCGATGAACACTTGTACCCCTTTTAGAAAATGTTCGCTTATTGCGCCACTAATTTCCCTTCTTTGATACATCCAGCTCCGATCATTAAAGTAATTGACCATGTTTCCCTACTAGAAAACCTATGATAGAGTAAAAATGTTATAAATCATTTGTTTTATATTTTACAGGAAATTTTCAAACGGCTTCCAACGGACGCAAACTGCTAATTTCACAAACTTTATTTTAAATAAGCAACTATTGTTTCATTACCACTAATGTGTCTTTCTTTGATGGTCGGTCATCCTACTTCCCATTACAAACACAATAGTAATTATATTCCGTAAATCATATCATTTTAAACGATTTACAAAATTTCGGCAGCATTTCCCCCGTGTTCCTTGTATCGTACACAAATGCGTGTACACAAGGAACGTAAAGGAAATACCGTCGAAATTTTGGGAACCGTTTAAAATGATATGATTTACGGAATATAATTACTTTATAGTGTTTGTAACTTGTCCAATACTGGGACAAATCCGACAAATGATGTATCAGATGAATAGAGTTGTCCGTTTTGTGGAAAGACGGATAACCCTAAAACGATCATATACAACACTTGTCAGACGGGGCCGAATAATATCTAAGGATTTAAATATTTGTTTATATTAAATTTTAATATATAACTCATTTAATTAATATTGGTTCTAACGGCTTCCAAATGTTCGCGTGTTCGCACAAATACAAAGCTCGTGTTCGCACAAATGCAATATCCGTTCTAACGGCTTCCAAATGCAATAAACTCTATCACACACATACATTTAATATACTTATAACCAAATAAACATAAACTAATGTAATATCCTAAATTACAAAATTTTCAATCAATTATAATAACTTGTTCATTATGTTATAATAGTTGCAATTAGGGGATAACATAATGTAATATGCATACACTAACAATTAGGAATCAATCAACATTCGAATTAAACCCTAAATCTAAAAAAACCTAAATATTAGGTTTAGAAAAATTACCGATTTGGAGAGCTAGAAGGGTGGAGATTGGCCGGAGCAGCTTGTAGATGGCGTCGGAGGCTGTCGGGTTGGTGCTTGGGGCGGCAGTAGTTGGGTAGGAGGTGGGGGAATTGGAGATTTGGGGAAAAGGTAAGTTGGGGAAGAGATAATGAATTGCAGGTCTGGTCTCGGTCTGTTATCTCAGGAAAATTTCCAACGGCTACCAACGGCCGCAAACGGCTTATTTCCAATGGATTCCAACGGTTTCCAACGGCTACGTAAAAAATTAACGGACCGTTGGAAACCGTTGGAAACCGTTGGAATAGCCGTTGGCGGCCGTTGGAAATGAGGCGTTGGAATTTACTGTTTTCCTAGTAGTGATATTGTTTGTGCATCGTAGGCTCCATGAGTCCTATTTGCGATTGGAGAACTACATTGGCTTGATCCCGTTATCTAGTTGGATACCCAATTAGATAGGGGTACGTAGGCAGTCACAAGTGGTAGTGATGCAGCCTCAATAACAACATAACATTTTTCTGTTTATTGGTTGCTATTTGTTTTGTGTTGTTGTATCTTTCATGCTTACTATTTTATTCTGCATTTACATTGTTTATTGAGTTCGCAGGTAAGGATATTGCTGTTTCTCATCAGAGTTGCGCAACGGTAGATTTACAGTTTTTTGTAGTATTTGATTTTGGGTTTGTATTAAAGCACACTGGTAGATTAAATTGATTTCTCTGATAATTTGTACAATCGAAATTGTATCATATACAATAGTGTTGAATATTTATCAAATAACATTGTGTATCAAGTTGGTAATTTTCATTCGTAGTTTTAAAACGGATGGGTTTTCGGTGATTTCGACTGGTCCAAAAACCTGGATCGTTACATCAGCACTGGGAGATTTATCATCTGACCTAGTTGTTAGTAACTAACTGGATCGGTCGAGTCTTTTTATAGTTATCCAATAACCATCTATACGTAACATTTTAGTCCCGCCAATAGTCGTGAGCAATACACTGTTCAATATTTGGAGAACGTTACGTACTATAGTCTCAACGGATCTATTGATATCTTTTCTCGAAACATCTTAACCATGAATACTTAAAATAACATGTTATTTAATATTGTGACAAGTTTCTCAGAATTACAACTCCTTGTAATTATTATCACATAACATATTATTTAAGGATTTTCTATTAAATATATTTAAATTAATTTTTAATTAATATATCATAATATGAAAATATATAATAGAAATAAGCACATTTATTTCGAACGATATTTTATTATAGAGTTAATAATCTATAATAAATTATAGAATTGACTGTAGGCATACCTCTAACTCTCTCACTCAATATATTGCTCAAATATAAGTGGTGCCATCTTTGTGATTATGTTCCTTATTCACTTCCTTTCGCATCCCCGTTGACCATCTTAATCATTTTACATAGTTGATGCTTCCTTTTTTGCATACTAACCGTCTTTGTCTACAGCTAGCTCTGTGCAAACTGAGTTCCTTTTCCATGTAAAATAACATATTACCGATCTTTTCTAATTCATTTTTTTGAACTATCACATCTTATGAGAATTGTTGGAAAAGCTTCTAGTTTTCTACTTTGAATGTCTTCATCAAATTGCCTTTGACCACCTTAGATTGCTCTGTTTTGATCGCCATAAGTTGGTCGAATTCAAGCGATGGTGGTGGTTTATCGATCGACATTAATATAAAATAAGAGATTTTGACTGTTTTGATCGAGAATATCCTGATTGCTTTTTCCTTCATTGTGGCCAATATCCTTTTCCTGATTTTGAGCCCTTCCTTCTTCACTTCTACCATCTCTATTTTGAGCGACCATGGTAATATTTCAAACAACTACACAATATGAGCTCTAAGCGCGTTTTTATCAAATCGACCGTCATGATGATTTGTCTACTGTAGGCTTGCAAAATTAAATTGTGTGAAGCCAAAAAAACATGAAACATATATTTAACGTGTCTCGTTAGATCTTTCAAATACTATTTACTTTGTTCTCCCAAAAAATATCTCCTAAAATCTTTTCAACTTTTAAATTATTTTTCAACAAATTATAATTTGATAATTAACTAAAGTAATTAAAAATTATATTATATATCTTTTTCCGAAATTACGTAATTGAACAGTCGGTTTGTATCATTATCGATTGGACTAGTACGTCATGAGGGTCGAATCCGAGTCGAAGTCAAGGTTGTTTAATTTGATTGTCCTAGCCATCCCTTGAAACTTGGCCATTTTGACCACCTCTCTTTGCCAAAATTTCCTCCATTTTCTTGACTAGTTCTCTTGTCTATATCAGAAGTTGAATTTCATCAAAAATTACCCAAAAGTGCCTGCGATGTTTCTCTTTGATCGTCGTTTTTTGGCAAGGGAGTCTAAAGCATATTTCAAACTGGACATGGTCGTATTTTGATTGCTCAACAAAGAGGACTGTTTGCCTCTGTCGTACACCATCTGGACAGAAAGATGATAGGCATGCATAACATACCTTTTAGAAAAAGAACATTTATATAAATTAATTTTTGTACACCAAAACTAAAATTTAATAATACATTAAGAGTATTTAATCAATCTCAATGAAAGCACCCATTCGTCTGTGGTGTTTTCGGCCACACCGGTGCTTGCATTTGTTTTAGAGACCTTTGGCCATGAAGTATGATCCTATGATTTATTTTGAAGAATGTTTATTTGAGATTCAAAGAAAATTATTGCAAATTCGAATGCGAAGAAAAAATATATACCTAGATACAATCAAAATGAAGAAAAGTAAGTAATAATACGTAAAGAAAAGACACTGAATTTTTCATATTTGTTTGTTAATGTGTCTTATGAACTTTCTTGCCCTTTTTTTATGGATTTGTTTAGCAATTGAATGATATTGTATAGCTTTCTAAAAAATGAGAGTATGGCCTTTTTGCAATATAAAAATTTTGATCTTCCTTTCTTCATTGCTTAAACGAATATTAACCAAACCGACTGCAGGGAAGTTTGTATAGCTAGCGTAACGGGCATTATCGAAAACCCTTAAGCCAAATTTTATTTTATTTTGTTCCTGGCTTTTACTCCAAGGCCGACTTTGCTCTCCTTCCATGGGATTTATTCCTTTGCTCACTCCATTCACCGTAAGAAAATTGCCTCATTTTTTTTTTGCAGTCCATTTTTATCCCCGATCTTGATTCGTCTGTATTATTTTCATGATATTATTTCTTATTTTTTAAAGTTATAACTAATTTCTTATTTTGTAGTTTACACGTAGTTTTGACGTTATAAGCTTCTCTTGGAACTCTTACAGTATATGTATTGTCATTGCTCAAATGATTTTACAGGCTTATAACTCATAATTATAAAATCATTTTCTAACTTAGAGAATTTCACAACCCATTAAGATCATTATACTTCTATATGGTGCCTATATTGGCATCTAAAGGAAATGATATAATTGTTGCATAAGCCCTAGATTATAATATAGGATATGAGATTATTGATCTGGAAGGTAGTATCCATGATTCAATAATGTATGACACATAAAGTGAAAGAAATTGAAAAATGGTTGTATTTCTTTGTCATAAATAAAATTTCAATGTTTTGAGTTAAACTATTAAAATTGTAGATACAAATTATCAATCATGATTGGGCTCGCATGAGGAATGTGCTCAAATATTGTATCAAGATTAGGCCTATAGAATATATTTACGGTAATTTCAGATGACTACATTTTTAGGGCTGTCAAAGTCAAAAGCAGCCCAAATACCCAATCCATTTGACCAAATGTTACATGGGTTGGACTGGATCAAAGCTCATAGATTTTTTAGGATTGGAGAAAACTGAGCAGTTATATTTTCTTTTATATTTTTGCAGAATATATGTTAGAATGCTATGAACTAATTATTAAGATTCCGATCACAGTAACATGCCTCTTTTTAATCCAAGCACATGATTCAATTGAACGTATCATTCCTAATTATATATTAAATTCGTTATTTAAGATAGAACACTAAATATTTGAATTTTTATGAATATGTTATAAGGTTTGTTAATGCTCTAAAAGAATATGATATAATTGCGCACTTGCTGTCCACATTTATTAATTTATATCCAGCAATTCAGCTGTTCAATATAGTTTATGTTTCGTGATTTGTAATTGATACTATACATATTTGACAAAAATATTAGACTAAGAATAGGAGCAGTAAGGGGTGTTGGTATTTTAGGCTGGAACAAGCGGTAACACATTCCATTTGCAATTTAAAATTCAAATCTTTAATTTTAATTTTATGATTTAAAATTCAGTTTGAATTTAAAAATTAATTTTCAAATTCAAATCCAAATTTTTTTTATAAAAGATTCCAATATATTATTGTTTTGATTTAACCAAAATTATTAAAAATTTACAATACATTTTTTTTTGAAATTACACAACTGAACGGTCGATTTTTCCACTGTTGTACAGTTATACTAGTAGAGGTTTTTTAATGAAATAAGACCAAAATACTCATGTAAAAGAGGAGACTTGATTTAGACATAACTATCCGAAAGTATCTCGCTATATGGCGCTGTTTAGATTGACTTTTGATCGGATCTGAAATTGGTTAAAAGTAGAATTCGACCTCCTTTGTCATTCATTTTGGCTAACCATATTTCATCTAGTTTGACTCATGTCTATCGTCTTTGACGGAGCTAGTTTGATGTGGCAAGGTTATAGAGATAACTAACTGATACTTTTAAATAGTGCAGATTAGTCATTTATGTAAAAAAAGAAAAAATTCAGTTAAAACATCATTTTTTATAAAATAAATTCAAAAATTGAAGTAGGGCTTGTACCCTACCTAAGCAGCATCCGCCCTTTCTCTATCGACCATTCAATGGTCTCTCGCTTCTGCTTTGATTGTCGATATGATACACAATTTTATACGAAAATACAATAATGGTGATCCAGATTTTATGAATTATAATGATGATCCTGATCTTGTTCCAGAATAATACCATGAGAAATATTATAGTACGAGAACTACTACAAACAGAGTGACTGAACATATACCACGACACGGAGACAATGAAATGGCAACACTTTGCAATATCATAAGAGATGAAATTATTGCAGTAGGGTTGCACTGAAACATTGCAGTTGTATCATTTTATATGTATCTTTAAATTATTGTATTTGACTTTCGAATATTGTAGTTCTATTGTATTTTCTATGCATTGCATCATTGTTTTTAAGGTATTTTAATTAATTTGAATGTATTTTGATTTTTTACTTTTATTTCATTTTAATTAAATGCAAATTAAACAATAAAAACAAATAATTAATTAACTATAAATCAATTAAATTAAAAATCATATTTAAAATATTCTGCTCAAATACTTCGTTCGCATCGACAAACGCATTCCCCTTTCAACCAACTTTCCAATTCAAATACCCCGCTTAAATTTTCTGTTCAAATGCCCCGTTCGCTTCGTAAAGAACAGACCATATATTTAATTTTTATGGCTTTTATGCTCCAACTCAGTCTATTTTGAACCTTTTTAGACTTAAATTCGACAACTCGTATATTCTTTTTCCATGTGTTATTTTATTGCATTTTTGGTCCTCCTTTGAAAGTAATCGTTGAATACATAGTTTTCATGACCGACCCGAATTGTAAAGACTAAAGGTTTAAGCTTTGATGTTTTAACTGGTTAAACAGAAGCGTGAATTTATTTTTAGAAAATTTACACGTTTAAATACAAGGTATGCACAAAAATATTAAAATAAAAATGCTAGGTAGCCGAGTTGTAGAAGGTATTTCAAGTCTGCAACCGAAGTTGTATATTGTTGCGGTGCACAACCGCATCAGCATAACTGTTGTTGTGTACACAATAGTAGCGCACAATGACAGAAGTTTAGTGACAACGAACATAACGAAGCTTGCAGTGGTTTTGGAGGAGCTTACAACGACGAAAAAGTGGTGTAGCTTGATGTTTAGATTTTGAGATGTTGATGATTTTTGCAATGTAGATTAGAATGACACAATGAGAAAGCATAGATAAATAAAAGAACCACGGTTCTAAAATGGACTGTCGAACCTTTGGTTCGAAGGTCCGATAAGGATTGCGCACAACTGATGTTTGATTGAGTTTCAAACCGAAATGGTCTACGATCGAGGGTTATTCGAGGTTGGATCATAAAAGCACTGGTTGAATATGTATTTGACTATATTTCTACATTTTCGAAGTACCAAAAATGGGTAAAATAATATTCAATTAAAGATGATATACCTGCTCAAATTCAAATATCCATTTTGATAGAATACTTAAATAATACTGGTAAGAGTTATTTTATTTTATTTTGAAAATGGTAAATACATTAGTCAAAAGCCCATAAAAGAATCAAGTAAATAAGGTAATGCTACCCTACCTGTTATACACAATTACACCCATCTAAATATTGAGAACCCTAGTCGCTTATTCATTTACTCCTCTCGTCTTCTTGACATTTGGGAAATTACTTCTAAATCCCCACTTTCGAGTCAATCATTTGCTTCAAGGAGGTTTCCACCATAGTATCCTCTCCTTGTTGTTTCTATTTCCCCTTATTTGTAGTTCTAATGAACTATCCCTAAAGTTAGCTCGAAATTCATGTTTGGTTGAAGGTAGCTTTCCTTGCTCTCGAAGCTTGCTACTTTGGTCTGAAGAGCTTCCTTCGATGCCATCCAATGATTCATGTTCGATTGTAGTAAGCTTCACTTGATCTCGAGGCTTGCTGCTTTGGCCTTTGTCCCAAACAATTTAGTAATAGATACAATTGTTTATCTTGCTTCTGGAAAAGCTATCACTAATTCTCTGCTTATTGATGTCAAGTTGCAAAATACTTTCTATTTGCAAGGATCTAATCTCGTCTGCTAAGTAGCTGGGTGGGTGAGCGGTAGTTTCTGCTCAAATCAGGTAAAAAAGGGGTTAATTACTATTTTTAATTAATTCATTGTTTGATTTATAATTATTAATTGCATGTTTACTACCCTTGTAGGAGGATCTCTTGGTTTGATGACAGAATCGGTCGCCTCGAGTAGACGAGCTCTCGAGATTGGTTCCATCCCAACTTCTAGTCTTAATCATCTAGTGATCGTCATTGTGGTGAAATAGTCTGCCACAGGAAATGTTAGAATTGGTTTTCCCGTTTTGTAAGAAAGCTTCTGTCCTTTCTTCATAGTTATCTATTTTCCATATGTCTTGGTTTGGATTGCCTTAATGTTTGAATTGATTTTTAAATTTGTTTAGAAGTATTTGGCTTTTCGATTCAATTGTTTTTCATAGTTGTGTGCATTCTGTTTCTCTTTGTGTATGAAGCCTTTGATTTCTATCTTTCCAAATATGAAAGATTGCAGCTGCTAGTATTATACTTGCTTTCCTGGACTCTTTTGATTTTTCCTTGAAGTTCTGTTGGATGTACTGAATGCTTTCCTTGATATTTTGCAGTGTTTGATGTTGATTTATCTTTAGCTTTGTTTTGGCTATAAATCAAATATGCTTTGAATATTCACAATCAAAGAACAGATGTTCTATTTTTTCTGATTCAATTTTACAAAGAAGACATATGGTTTTCTTTTTTATTCCATTTCAAACATTCGTCTCTTGTTGGTAATCTATTTAAAATGGAAAAATAGGCACAATGTGATATTTTTGGACAATTTGATTTATCCAAATAACATTGTGTCAATCAACTTTTGTTTCACTTTCTTTTACAAACTCCCAAGTTTTTTTGAATTATAATCTGCCTTTTTAAGAATGTTTGCAATCCCATGTGTCATTTTGTAGATTTGGATCAATTGTGATTTTCTCAATTGCTGCTTTGAAGATTGATGTAGCTCGATGATTATATGCATTCCAACAATTATTTTGGATAATGATGTTAACTTTTTCCTTAGCACCTCCAAACATATAAATGTTATTCCATCCCAACAAATTTAGTAAAAATTTGCCATGTAACCATGGATCGAACCATAAACCGGTTTGTTTTCCATCCTTGAATTTTCTTTCTAATAATTTGAAATCAGATTCTCTGCAACTATGTATATTTTTCCATGTAAAAGGTTAATGATTTTCAATGCTAATAGTACAAATTTTTTTGCTTTCGAGGTATTTTGCTTTCATCCATTTTGCCCATAATGATTTCCCCTTCAGAAATTTCCAAAATAATTTTAGTTTGCATGCATCTCTTAAATCATTGATGTTTTTCGGTCCCAGACCTCATGTTTTCCTCTCCAAATGAAATCACACATTTTCCAATTTTGTGATTTGCTTTTGCTGGGATGTTGTGAGATTAAATCCAGTACATGATAATTGTTATGACGGCTTTGTGTTAGCTTCGGTCTGCTAGCTAATGACAACAATTTACTAGATCATTGCTCTAATCTATTATGTATTAGGTCATATAATCTTGTGCAATCTCTGTCATTTGTCTGATTTATACTTAAGGGCGATCCCAAATACTTTACTCGCAGAGTACCCTCCTTGAATTTTAATATGCTTAAGATTTTTTCTTTCCCTGTACAGCCTTTACTGAAGTGGACTTTACTTTTATACTCATTAACTTTGAACCCAACATAATTTCCCAAATTTTCAAATATTCTGACTATAGGCACTTTGAGAGTCTGCATTTAAAAACTATAGCAAGTCATTAGCATATGGTAAATGTGAACTAGATGGTTTGGTTCTATTAATGGGTTTAATGTGTCCATTTATTTGTTCAACTTCTATTAATATTGAAAAAAAATTCATGACAATAATGAATATGTAAGGAGAAAGTGGATTTCCTTGCCTATTTCCCCTATTGCTATGGATAAACCCCTTAGGGGAACCATTAACCAATATTGAATATGTAACATTATTTATACATTCATTTACTAAAGCACAATATTTTTCATTGAAACCCATTTGTTTCATCATATGAATTATAAATTGTCTGTTTATTTTATCAAAAGCTTTATTGTAAGTCTATTTTGATACACACGAGATTTCTATTTTTATTATTAAAGTTTCTGATCAATTCATGAGCAAGCAAAGTATTTTTTGCTATAAGCCTACCAAGTATAAAGGTACTCTACTCTAATTCTCAAAAGTTAAATATTTCAAAAATATTTTTATTCCTCTACATAATATATTGGAAATTATTTTATATATAAAGTTGCAACATGATATTGGTCTATAGTCCTCTAAACCATTGGGGATCTTGACTTTTGGTACTAAAGTTATAAATTATGGTTTAGATTTTGTAAAAAATTTCCAATCTTGAAAATTTCAGTGGTTGATTCAAACAAATTTTCTTTAATTTCCTCCAATGTTTTTTATAAAATTTTGCACAAAGCATCAAGCCGTGGACTTTTATCACTATTAGCATAAAATATAATGTTTTTGACTTCTTCCATTCTAATAGGAGCAAGTCTCAATCTTTGGGAAGTTATCTGTGTAAGAAGTAGTATTATATAAATTTGAAAAATAGTTTATTACTTCTGTTTCAATATAAGAAACTTCATTTATAACATTTCCCTTTGCATCTATCAATTTTCCTATATCATTCTTATATTTTCTGGTAGACATTTTTGCATAAAAAATTTGCTTGTTTCATTTCCATTAGTCAGCCAATCAACTTTTGCTTTCTGCCTCATATTTATAGATTGCACATGAAGTGACTTAATTGGATTATTTTAAGCATGGAAATTTTTTTGACCTTATTCATGTCCGAGCAATCGTTATCTAATTCATTTTGCAACATCTCACGTTCCTCTCTAATTTGTTTTAATTCATTTTTGTTCCCAATTTTTCAGGTTATCCTTTGTTATTTGGAGCATTTTATTAAAATTATACTGGTCAATGCCCTGTACTTATATATCCAAGTTATTTTAACCACTTTCCTATAATTTTCCTCACAAGCCCATCCATTTCCACAGCTGAAAGGGGTATTTTTCTTCCAAAAGTTATTTTGTGGGAGATAAATTTGAACATGTGTGCGATCACTAGTTGCCTGGGATAGAGTGTAACATTTAAAATCTTTAAAATGTTTATAAAAATTTATTTACTAAAATTCTATCTAATTTGCAGTGAATCTTTCTGAATTCCCCAAACTTCCAAGTGAACCTATTTTCAAATATTGCTGGCTCAACTGAACCAGTTTTAAGTATAAAGTTATTTAACCTTTCTAATTTCTTAAAAGGAATTGAGTCCATCCCCCCTTTTCAGAACCATGCATGATAGTACTAAAATCCCCAATAATCCACGAAGGATGACCTATATTAGAATTTATTTGTTCTAGCTGATTCAATAATGTTAGTCTTTCAATTTCACTATTTGATGCATAAATAAAAGTGATTTCAAGAAGAAACCCTCCCTTATTTACACATTTATAGTGTATAAACTGAAAGTTAATAAAATGTTGGTTTATATCCCATGTATTAGGGTCCCAAATTACCATAATTCTATCATTACGTCCCATCTGATTGTTGTTTAAAGTAATCCAGTTAAATAAACTTTTAGCTTAAGAATCTTCTATCTTAGAATTATCTAACTTGTGTTATAATAAACTACATTACTCGATTTAATATTGAAAATTAGATTAGATAAATCCAATCTTCTTTCAGGGGAATTAAGACTCCTAATATTCCAAGAAATTATTGACATAATAAAAAATAAAAAATTATATATAAAAAATTATAAAGGATACACAAAGGATACTGCTTCTGCTGCACTGAAGCACAATATCTATTTTTATCATCAATCACCACAAACTTTTTATCACTTCTTTTACATGCTTTTTTGTCTTGGATTTTAAGTTGTTCCTCCCATCTAGCATTTTTGATGATGTATTTCCTTTTAAATTCACTATCTTCTGCTTTATCTATATCATCAGCAGTTATAATGCCATTTATACTTTTTAGTCTGCTTTTTTCCATTTTATTTTTTCTTGTTGATGTAGAGGAATTTTCGTTTAGATTAACTGCATTTTGAATTGCTTGAGCTGATACTGTCTTTCTGGCAGGAGGAGATGAATAATATGCTAATTGGGTAGTGTTAGACCTTTCAAAGATGGCTATTGCAAAACCTATATTTCTTTGAACATTTATGATTGATCCTTCATCTAGATTCATATTTTCAGTAGTCGTATCTAGTTTTGAGGTCTTCTGAGGAGGGGGGAGGAGTTCAATAGCCTTTATATTATTTACCCTTTTTGTATTGGCATGTGATTCTGCAACTTGTTCATTTTTGTTACTTTTTATCTCTGAGTTTGTAGTGGGCATTGAAGTGTTTCTTGGATGATCTCCTTTCTCAACTTCATTCTTTTTCACCAAAATAGGTTCTTGCCTTATCTTATCATGATTTGCAATTTCTCCCTATATGTTTTCATAATCTGAAACCATGGGAGGAGAGTTAACCTTTTCTTCTTGTTGTATATTCTTCAACATGTTTGTTGTGTTTCTTTCTTTGTCTTTGCTCATAGTTGCTGAATTTTTAGATGTTGAGTCTACATTTCTAGGATTTTTAGAAAAGGCATTTTCAGTACCAACATTTTTATCCACTTGCATTTCTTCATCGTCTTCATTTTGATTCACTCATTGGGTTTGATTCAGCACTGCTTTTTTTCCTTCCAGCCTTTTTTAGTAACATAGTTTTCAACATAATGACCAGAACATGCACAAGTTTTGCATCTTGGAGGAATTCACTCATATTCGATTTTTTGCACTATATTCTTTCTATCATGCATGGAAATATATGCTTCTTCTGGTAACTCTGCACAACTTTGATCTCAACTAGAATTCTTACATAGAAGTCTAGTTTTTTTTGTGGTTGGTTCATCCAATATCAATGGGATACCAACTACGCTAGTCATTGCACTAAATGCATCTTTGTCCCACAGTTTCAAGTTAAGTTATGTTAATCGAATCCAAATTGGCATGGTCGAGAGAAGATCCCTACCAAGATTTAGTTTCTTGCTCTATTTTTTCAAATTATGAGTTTTCCATTTATGAAATATATATGGATCTCCTTTAATTTATTTTGACAATCTACTGCATTCAAGAATCGAATGATAAAAAACCCATTATTTTGTGTATAAATTTCAAATTTACCTGTTGGATTCTAAGTTCTCGTTAAAAACGCTTTGAAATGATGATACATGGACCTATTTTCATATACATATGCAACAACTAAATAGCTCCATTTCATTTTTATTCTTTTGCTGACCTCTTCCTTCACAATATTTTTTTTGATGGAGATAAGAGCAACATAATTCAGATCAAAATCTAAGTTTAACCCTCATTTATTGGTCATATCAACCCATGTTGAAGCTTTGCTCGGATTTTCTCCAATATGCTATTGTGTTCCCATGTTTATTTGTATATTACTTGCATGAGGAGCATATATGAAATTAGTGTTTCTTGTTGTGTTTCTTGCATCAGGAGCAGATCTGAAGGAATTAGTGTTTCTTACTTTATTTCTTTCATCGGGAGCAGATCCGAAGTTCTTCATCTGCTTTTAGTTTAGAATACTTGCTCTTGCGGTTGTTGTGCATAGTTTGGAATCCATTTTCATCAATGTCCGGTGGTTTTTCCTTATGATTTTTTTGTGAATGTAGGTTTGAGATTTGACCAAGGAATGGGGTTGATTGGAGGAGATGAGGAGGATCCTCCAATTTGATCATGATAACGGGATTGTCTATTATTTTTATTGCAGGCATGACTGCTTCTTCGAATATGTTACATTAATTTACCAATTATATTCAATGCTTTTGTATGATTTCTAACTTTTTTAATACCAGTAGGATTCTTCCTTTTAGAAAAAAAATTTAGGTAGGCTTTGAAACTTTGTGGTGAATATAAACCATATCTTCATGAGGCACATGCACATTTTACCATTTTAGTAATGCACCCTTCATTTTTCTTTTTTTTGTCCATGCAAATTTTATAAACCAACATGTACCAAGTAATAAATGAGGAAATTAGAGAAAAGAACAAACTCTGAAAAAAAATTAAATCCAATGACGTCAAGTTTTAGTTTTAGGCTGAAGGCAGTTATAATTTGGCTGAAGGACAAATTTAAAAAAAGAAATTAGACTGAAAGACAAGTGCTAGTTTTATTTTTAGATATTATATTTAGTTTACATCATAAAAAACAAGCATTGTTCTTCCGTTCAAGAAAAAAACACTTGTTTTCCTTAGACCTTTTTTTGTCCTTTTTTTTTGAAATAGATAAATGGGCCAAGCCTAGAGAAAAAATTACATAGCAAAAGCGGGTATCCCTACCATACCCGAAACCACTCAACAAAAAAAGCAAAACCCTCAACACTAAAGCCATTCGGCGCCTCCATCCTCTCAACCCTAAAACCTAAAAAATGGCGGAACGCCATAAAAAACTCAGGCGAAAAACTTAGTGAAATCTCGCTTAAGCCTGTTTAAAAGCTCAAGGAGGCTTCCAGTACTTCGTCTCATGTCTTTGTATCCCACGAAGCTCTGGATTGGAGTGAAAATCTCTTTTTTGAGTGGTTTTCATTTCAGCTTCAACTTTCGAGCAAGAGTTAATACTCAAAGCCTTATTATGCCTTGGGTCAGTGATATGCTTGACACAATTTGAAGTTTTGCAAATGTCTTCGAGAGCTTTAATGGTGAAAGCTTCATTCTTGCTATTGTTATTCTTCGTATTGACAGGCACAGACATCCAGCTACTTTCCCCTCTCTCCAAATTAGATAAGTGAAAGATTTGCTTGTTGATAATACTTCTGTAGTGGATGCAACCTAATGTTTGATCATTAACAGCCCAGTGAAGCTTTATATCATGCTCACGAAGACTACAATCCATGTAGTATCCTCCAGAACTGTCAAGTAAGAATAAATTATGCTTAGAATTTGAAATATTGAAATTATAGTTTTTGTTATTAAAATAAGCCTTGACACTTCCCTTGCAGTTATCAGGTGCAATTTTATTGTTCTGGAGGAAACTGTTTGAGCAGTTGCTTGATCGAACTCTGTTACCCTCTTTAGATAAGTGTCTGTTGATTTTATCTCCTGAATGTGGAGCACAGACATTATATTTGATATTAACTGTTGGTTGCCAATTTTTATCTATGCTCAGATAATTGCCCATTTGATCATGAACACTGTGTGCGGGGTAGCTTCCGCCCCTATCAGGTATTGGATAACAATTGTTAGAGCTCAAAAAATGCTTATTGTTAGAAAATGATAAATTATTTTTAATCATTCTTCCCTTGTTATTGCAGGAGCCATTACTATTGTGATGGTAGAAGCGGTCGCCACCAGTATTGACGGATTTGGGAGTGGAAAAAACATTATTCAAAGGCCTTTCCATCCAATGACTGCTATTGTGATGGAGATGCCTTGCATTGGGATAATCATTCCCACTCTGTAAGTAAGATTCTAAACTCTCTTCATATTTATCCATGTGCTAGTTTATATGATTTGGATTCTCTGAGAAGTAGTTTTGATTTCTGTTTTTACTGAGAAGGATTTGGGAATCCAATTCAATTTTCTTCCAAAGTTGTATGCTTTCTGTTTCTGATTGAGAATGAAGTCTTTGATTTCTTTCTTTCCAAATGTGAAATATTGTTGTAGTAAGCATAATACTAGCTTTTTTGAATTCTTTGCTTTTTTCCTTTGAAGTTTTGTTGAATATAGTTGATGCTTTCTCTGATGTTTTGAACTGCCTGATTTTGACTAATTTTGAGCTTTGTTTTGGCAATAAACCATATATGTTTTGTGTAAGAACAGTAAAAAAATAAGTGATTGATACACTCCTTTTCCTCTCGGCATAGCAGACATATTGTATCCCCATTTTTATTCCACTTTAAACATCTATTTCTGGTGGGAAGTCTATTAATAATTGCAAAATAAGCACAATGAGACATTTTTGGACAATTTGATTTATTCCAGATAACAGAGTTCCAATCCACTTCAGTTTCATATCCTTTTATAAATGCCAATGTTTTTTTGAAGGAGAAAGAGCCTTTTGTAGACGTTTTCCATTCCCATTTGTCTTTTGGGAGATTAAAATCAATTGTTATTTGATTTATGGCAGTATTGAAAATAGAAGTAGCTGAATGCAACGATGTATTCCACCTACTATTTTGAATAATGCTGCTAACTTTTCCATCTATTTCGCCAAACAAATATAAGTTGTTCCAGCCCACAAGACTAACTAATGTTTTTCCATGAATCCAAGGGTCAAACCATAAACTAGTCTGGTTTCCATTTTTAAATTTTCTTTCCAAGAGTTTGATGACAGTGTCTCTACTGTTGAGAATATTTTTCCAAACAAAAGAGTGATGATTCTCAATTCTAGTGGTCCAAAATTTCTTATTTTAAAGATATCTTGCTTTCATCCACTTTGCCCATAATGAATTGCCATTTACAAATTTCCAGAATAATTTGAGTTTACATACCTCTCTTAGCTCATTAATATCTCTCAGTCCCAAACCCCCTGCCTTCTTTGATATACAGATTTTTTCCCAAGCAATTTTGTGTTGTTTTCCTTTCCAGATAAAATTTGCACAAGTTTTTTCAATTTTGTGGATTGCTTTTGCTGGGATATTGTGAGCTTGAATCCAATACATGATGATTGCTATGATGACAGTTTTAGTTAGTTCAATTCTTCCAGCTAAAGACAGAAATTTGCTAGCCCACCCTTCAAATTTATTTTGAATGATATCCAATAATCTTGTGCAGTTTCTTTCATTGATTTGATTAACACTAAGAGGAAGCCCCAAATACTTAACAAGCAGATTTCCTTCCTTGAATTTTAAGATACTTAAAATGTCCATTCTATTAGAGCAGCCTTTACTAAAATAAATTTTGCTTTTGAAATCATTGACTTTTAACCCAGCATGCTCTTCTAATTTGTCAAATATGTTTGCAATGGATTTCACACTTTGCATGTCTGCATTCAAAAAGATAAGTAAATCATCAGCATATAATAAATGTGTAATATAAGGCTTAATTCTATTTATTGGTTTGATATTTCCTCTTAAAAGCTCAATTTCCATAAGAATTGAGAAATACTCCATTGCAATAGTAAATAAATAAGGAGAGAGTGGGTCTCCTTGTCTAATCCCCCTATTGCTTTGTATAAACCCATTAGGAGAGCCTTGAATCAAAATAGAATAGGACACATTATTAATACATTCAGAGATAAGATCACAAAATTTATTGCAAAAACCCATTTGTTTCATCATATAAATAATGAAATGTCTATTTATTTTGTCAAATGCTTTATGTAAATCAATTTTGATACACATGAGATTTTTATTTTTATTATTAAAGTTTCTTATTAATTCCTGAGCTAGCAAAGTGTTTTCAACAATTAATCTACCAGGAATGAAAGCGCTTTGGTTTTCAAAAATAAGGTATTTCAAAAATATTTTTATCCTGTTACAAAGAATATTTGAAATAATTTTGTATATGAAATTACAACAGGCAATAGGCCTATAGTCTTCTAAACAGTTAGGAATTTGAACCTTTGGGACTAATGTAATAAAAGTATGGTTCAAATTTTTTAATATTTTACCAGTCCTAAAAAATTCAGTGATAGAATCAAATAGAAATGATTTGATTTCTTCCTAGTGGGTGTTATAAAATCTGGCACCAAAGCCATCAGGACCAGGACTTTTATCATTATTGGAATTAAAAATGATATTTTTAATCTCCTCAAGTCTGATAGAAGCTAAGAGAATATCATTGCTATTTTCATTAACTTTAAATTTAGGTTCAATGATAGGAAAGGAATTAGAATAGAGATTGGTGTTATAAAGATTAGTAAAATAATTGATGGCTTCCTTCCTAATACAATCCAGGTCATTGATAACATTGCCCTTGATATCAATTATTTTTCCAATATCATTCCTATGTTTCCTACTGGACATTTTATCATAAAAAAATTTACTAGCTTCGTCACCATGCAATAGCCAGTCTATTTTTGCTTTCTGCCTTAAATTTATAGACTGCACATGAAGGGACTTGACTAGATTATTTTGGGCTAGAAAAAAATTGTTGACCTTATTAATGTCTGAGCAATCCTTGTCCAATTCATTCTGCCTATGCTCACAATCATCCCTAATGGTTTTGATTTCATTATTAATTCTGTATTTATTCCAGATTTTCAGTTTTCCTTTGGTAATATGAAGAAGTTTATTGAATTTGAATTGGGCAGTGCCCAATACTTTTGTGGTTAAGCAATTTTTGACTAAGTCTTTGTAGCCATCTTCAAAAACCCAGCCATTAACAAATCTGAATGGAATGTTATTTTTAATTTTATTATTTTGATTTAGTTCAATTTGTATTGGTGTGTGATCACTAGTAGCCTGAGGAAGGGTAGAGCATTTAAAATCTTTAAAATAGTTTGTAAAAATATTATTAATGAGAATTCTATCTAATTTACAATGGATATTTCTGAATTTTCCTGATTTCCAAGTAAAAACATTTCCAGCAATAGTTGGTTCAAATAAACCAGTTCTAAGGAGAAAGTTATGAAGCATTTCTAGTTTTTTAAAAGGGATAGGATTCCCACCCCTTTTCTCAAACCTATGCATGACAGTATTAAAATCACCAATAACAATCCAAGGTAGTCTCATATTGGAATTAATTTGCTCAAGGCTATTCCAAAGAGATAATCTTTCAGTTTCACTGTTGGAAGCATAGACAAATGTAATTTCTAATTGAAAACCACTTTTGTTTACACATTACAGTGGATAAACTAAAAATTTATAAAATATTGAAAGATGTCCCAAATGTTAGGATCCCAAAGAACCAATATTCTGCCATTACCTCCCATTTGATTATTATTAATGGTTTTCCAATTATGAAGATTTTTAATCTGTAAATCATCAATTTTAGAATTGTCTAATTTGTGTTCAAGCAGTCCTACTATACTTGGTTTTAAAGTCAAAAGGAGATTATTCAAATCTAATTTCCTTGCTGGAGAGTTTAGACCTCTAACATTCCAAGTGATTATCGACATAATAATAATAGTAATATTAAAAAGGATACTCAAAGGACACAAAGGAAGAACAGCTATGCACTGTGGCTGTTCTCTTCCACCAGAGTCTCCAACCTCTTTCCCTTTTTCTTATATGTAGTTTTGTTAATTGCTTTGAGCTGTTCTTCCCATTTTGAATTTTTAGAGATGTAATTTCTTTTGAAGTCACAGTCTTCAGTATCTTCTGTGCTGTCTTCAGTGATAATGTCATTGATGCTTTTCATTTTGTCTCTTCTTTTTTCCTTTTTGGCTTTTTTGGTCTTCCTTGATGTTGAAGAGGAGTTTGCCATTAAATTGATAACCTTTTGTATACTGGTTTATGAACTTGGATTTGTGGTAGTAGAGGAAAGGTGATTTGAAACATGATTAATATTGGGGTTTTTAGATGGTTCTTTGCTGAGAATAGCAGAAATGTATGAACCATCTTCTATGATCATGTTTGTTGATTCTGGATTACAATTTCTGATTTGGATTGCATCACTTTTGCTGTTTACAATTGCTTCAAAAGGATTTTCTGAAATGCCCATTTCAGTTTCAATGTTTTCCATTTCCAAACACTGTGTCTTATTTCCTTCTTGGATATCCATTTCTTGTGTTGATTCTTGAACAGTAATAGTTTTATTGATACTGTTATTATTTTCATTCAAGGGTAAACAGATGGATCCATTATTTGCTTCCAATGTTCTGGCTATCAATGCATTTCCCTTTTCTTTTGTGGAACTGCTAACCACATCATTTTCTTGAATTTTTTGTTTCTCTTTCCAGACCATTTCTGTAACACAGTTGTCAATGGTATGACCAAAACAACAACAAGATTTGCACCTAGGGGGCACTACAACAAAAACACCCTTTCATAACTGCCAAAAACAGTTGTAATAGGTCTATTACAACGGGCCGTCGCCTGTCGTGATATCCTGAGTTGTAATAGAACCATGATTTTTTACAACGGTGTACGACAGTTGTAAAATAATTTATTACAACTGCCTAAAGCAGTTGTAAAATGTCTTTTATGACTACTTTTGACAGTTGTAAAAGACCTTTTAACAACTACGATTGGCTATTGTAAAAGACCTTTTTACAACTGCGATTGGCAGTTGTAAAAAAGGAATATAAAATAAAAAATATATTTGCTAAACACGTTTCACAAGTGAAGTAAGAAACAGATAAGCAATAGGAAAAAACTAATATAAATTCAAAGGAATTATGATCCATTCACTGAGAAGACATCACAACTTAAATACAAACTATAAATCATACACCATCAAGAAAATATATTTTTCCTTTGTAGCAGCCAACTATCAGCTATACAAATACATTAAAAAACACTAGTTCAATCTTCCAAAATAATCGTATGAAATTCAAATTTAGGAGAAAAACTTATCATGTAATAATAGAAGTGCTTCATTAATTAGGGGAAGAAGAAAAATCATACAAGAAATGAGTTACAAGCAAATATGTAAATCTTACTGTTTTAACTGTGTAGCAAATTGTGCAACTTTCGGCTTGCAATTATTTTGGAGACCATGGGTTTGGTACGGTCATTGGCAGCTGCAAAAAATGACCTCCTCGTTGTATTTTAGTAGAGGCTTTTACTTTTCTCACTCTATAACTCCTCCTTTTCTTCTTCTTAATCTGCATTGTTCATGTAATAAAGGATATAGTGGTCCATCTTTAAGCTAGGAGGCATATAGACAGTGGAGATGCATGAAAATATTTCTACTTAAGAAAAGATAACCAGCGTTGTTTCTACTTAAGCAATGCCCGAAAATATTTTTGGTGAACTTTCGATTGTTTAACTGTGAGATGATGCTTGCTTTTCCACATCCAAGTCCAAGAATTCCGTCTACATAGGATTCGGCCTTTTCGGTCTGATCATATCCACACCTATAATTTATATTCAAATAATTAAGCTTTTAATTAGTAGTGCAAAATAAACCGAGAGATTAAATAAAAGCTTACCCCATAGCTAACGTTGGATGCACTATAACATTATTGGAAAGCTTTAAGATGAAAAAATCAACAGTTTATAAGAATTATCATTTTAGCTTAACATAGGGATGGAATATTCTCCTGGTTCACTCCAGCATCTTCACTCAAGCAACAAGGTCTCACTGCTTTGTAGTAGAAGAACGCCATTATCTTCGACCACTCCTCTGCTGATCGAACCACTATTTTAAACCATACAAATATTCATGTCATACTACGACCGAATTTCATAACTTACCCATGAATTCTATGTTCTTTTACCTTTATCTCTATGCAATATCTTCCCTGCCTTAGTAAACAATATTTCCGGAAAGCCTGATACTCTAAGAGCAGATGCCAGTTCATCTTCAACCACAGCATCTATAGTTACACACTATATGTAAATATCAGTAAATTCAAAATGCCTATGCTAACATTATACTTCAAGCCTTCAAAAACAACGTGTGTACATTGTCAAGTACTAGAAAAATAGTATTGTATCAATGTAGTCTTACTCGTGGCGATGGTAATCCTGTATTCCAAAACATTTTCACTGCTCTTTCCAGCTCGATTCTGGCTTTCTCATTCTCACTAGGTCTAAAAATCCCATAATAAATTAAACAATCAAAATAATTGTACTATACATTCAACATTTCCAAGCATAAACAAGAAACTAACCTCTTATATCGATTATGAACAAGTACAACAAGCAGATTAAAATCCTTAAACACCGTATCCTCCCACTCACTTGACCTGATATCTCTAACAGGTTTGATATAGTCTATGCGGAGGTTTAGGAGGAGGAACCCATGATACAGAATTGTGAAACATCAACAAAGCATAGTCACATTACGTATGTAGAAGAACAAATGCAAAAAATATTACTACCTTTTCATTTCACCGCTTACATGTTATAGATTCCTTGCTAATCCTTGCTGCTTCCCTGCGTTTTCAGTTCAACATAGATATCTTACTGCAGTTGAATATAGCGGCACTACTTCTCCTATAAGCCTCAAGCACTTCAGGAACATCATTCATTTGAGAAATAATATACCTACGAAAGAAATCTTTCTCGCTGATTAAAAAACCTCGAACATTTGGTTTCCATTTAACCAATCCTTTCGACGCAAGAACATTTAAAACCAGATATCTAGGCAAAACTCTCTTCTCCAAACTCAAACCTGTTAGTACAGGGCATTTCGACAAAACTGACGCCCTCCACATAAATTTCTGTGAATAAAAATCAACCATCTTCTTCATCTTTCCTTCCGAAACATAAAATTTGGATGCCTAAGAAAATCATATGTCAAACATGAAACTTCAAAGAATTGGCTTGCGACGGCGGTGAAATGTTGAGGAAAGATGTGGCAACAATGGATGAAGCGAGATAGAACGACAAGGAGATATAAAAGAGGAACAGAGGACGGAGTGGCAAGGATGGCTGCAACTTATGCAAACTATGCGGTCACTTTGGAGCAGTCGCCTGGCTGTAGGTGACAGAACTCGAGTAGCGTGAGCTCTGTGAGTGGTGAGTAGAAGTGATTTGGGAATTAGGGCTTTGAACTGGAGAGGTAGGCATAAAATTTTGGGGCAAATGAAAATTATAATGGAAAACCGTGGCGGGCTTCTTAATTTGATTAAAAGTATAAATTTAGGTTTGGAGCCTAGAAATTTGGTTTTGGAGCCAAAGGGAAATTTGGTTTCAAAGCGTACAATTGGCAAAAAAGGTTGTAATAGGCATCTATTACAACTGAAAAAAAGATAAGTTGTTAAAAATAGGCATGTATTACAACTGGCAAAAAATGTTGTAATATGTATCTATTACAACTGGCAAAAAGATAGAGTTGTTAAAAATAGGCATTTATTACAACTGGCAAAAAAGAACAGTTATAATAGGCATCTATTACAACTGATAAAATAAAAGAGTTGTTAAAAGTAAGTTTACTACAACTGTCAGATAAAAAGAGTTGTAAAAAAACATTTATTACAACTGACTATTTGTGACAGTTGTAAAAATACAGTTGTGATAGGGTATTTTTGTTGTAGTCGGGGATCCATTCATATTCTATGCTTTGTATTAAATTTTCCCCATCGTGCAATGAAATAGACGCTTCATTTGGTAAATCAGTATTTGCTTGAATTTCCACTAATATTCTAGCAAAAGAAAGCCTTGATTCCTTGGCAGTATGTTCGTCTAATTTAATAGGGTTACCCACAATGCTAGCAATAGCACTTAAAATTTCTTTAACTCATAATCTAAGATTTAATTCCGGGAGTCTTATCCAAACTGGCATTGAAGAGAGCAAATCTCTATCTAGATTGACTTTATTATTCCATTTTTTCATAATAATGAGTTTTCCATTTATAAAATGAGGACCTCCAATAATAGCTTTATCACAATCAGTTGCATTTTCAAATCTAATTATGAAAAACCTATTGTTACGAGTAAATATGTCGAAATTACCAGTGAGAGTGCATGATTTTGCTATAACAGCCTTGAAATGATGATAAGCGAGTCTGCTACCAAAAACGTATGCAATAACTGAATGACACCACTTGCTTTCTGCCCTTCTGCTGGCCTCTGCATTCACAACAACAATCTTCTTTTCATTGATTGAGAGGGGAGCCACATATTTTAGATCAGCTTCAGAGTTTGATCCCCCATTCTTTATCAGATCAGCCCATGAAGAGGCTTTATTCAGGTTAGTATTAAATTGAGGAACAAATTTATTTGGTATCTGACTGTTTCTTGAATAGTTTCTTGAAATTCCATTTTGCAAATTTGATTTCAAACTAGTCTGAGAAGGGTTTTCAACATGATTTGCGCGGTTTCTTGTATTCACAGTGAATCTTGAATTGAAGAGATCTCGGTTAGAGTTTCCGTTTTGATTTGAATGTTTTGAATTTCCCTTATTCAGGCTCAGCTGTTTTGAACCAATTTCAGATCGATGTTTTAGATACTCATTTCGGCTTTTTCTAGACTGAACGATTTGGAATTCCTCTTCATCGCATTCAGGAATGATTTTAGAAGAAATTGATTGTGAATACAGAATTGGATCTGGTGGAGGAGGAGAAATGGAAGAGAAAGAAGGAGAAGATCCCCGAATCTGATCAAGGCAACTCATGTAACTTTTATGAAATTAAAATTTCTAATACTGCCATAACACTCATGTAACTTTTATGAAATTAAAATTTCTAATACTAACAAAACATAAAATCATCCGACTCCATGAGCATTGACTTCATTTAACATCTACCAACCGCTTGGTTACCGACAGTTAACCTATGTCTAATGGATCCATGCAACTCAAGAAGTCACTTTCTTAAACAGAATCGTTTGCTTCAGCAAATCCGCAATGATCAATAGAACAACAGGGCTTGTATTCGGTCTGAAACCCCGATGTTTTCACATCCAGAGCATCCTGTCTGGAAATAAACATTCAGAATGGCTGTTTATCAACAGTTTTAAGATCTGTCCTGAAAGCAACTTCGTCATAAAAGGTCGGTTCGTATGAACATATAAAAGTTATACGTATCATAGAAAATGTGCACTTAAAAGGAGTCGGTAATTTCAGTGCTGACCCTTCCTTCCTCCCCAGGTTAGAGTAGGCACGGGAAGTCAGTACAGGTACATGCCAAAAGTGTCCATTTCTATAGAATAATCAGCTTTTAGTTACTTGTTCAATCAACAACGTATCATAATAGTGCATGCCATTGAGAGATTGCTATCAAATGATGACTTGATGCAAGTTTCCGTCCTGGTTATCCTTAATTTCCTTTGGTATCAATCTACAACCCGTTTGTATATTATAAAACAGTTCGAAGTCTTTAGCTATTTATCATGATTTAACTACGTATGTTGACATAATGATGAATATGTCAATATGGACAATGAACTTAATGTAGAGAGTGAAATTACATCGTTTATTTCTATTCCAGATACTTTTGATTGATGATTTAATTGCACCAGCAAAATGGTACTGATATTGTACTTCATTTCAAGGTGAAATCAGCTTACTTACTGTGTACTAGCTAACTCATTCATATGCGTGCGATATGTTCATACCCTGAAAATTATTATTTCAAGTTCTACTCAGTTTTAAGTTTTGAAATTTCGGTTCCATTTTGAAAATTTAGTAAATTCAGTATTAATTCCGATCTACTAATTCCAGATCTTTTTCCCATGTATTATCAAAAATAAATTCTTAATTTTAATAACAAAAACTATGTCTAAGTACATGTGAATATATGTTGCAGTTATTCTCATAATCAGTTTAGATTAAAAATACTAATTACGTTACACATTAACAATCCAGCCTTAGCCTCAACAAAAGCCCAACCCAAATAATCAGAAAAAAAGAAAAGAAATAAACATGCTAGTAGGCAACGCAACAGTGGAAAAAAAGTAATGTATTTTAACTTCTCATCCTCCTCATTTTCCGAGACCGTGCCCTGAAAAAAAATTAAAATTCACAAAAACTATTCGCAAAATAGGAAAAGAAAATTGTTGTTGCTAAGATGTTTGCGATCCTCTTCAACCGGTAGATGCCATGATGGCTAGGATGATTAAAGTAAAAAGGCTTCAATCTATTCAAATTGATCGCTTCTACTTGAAACGAGTGTTACGGCTAGCGCTTCGCGCGTAAATTACTTTCCTTATAAATTGTACATGTTTAAATCTATCAAAAAAATGATTTTTTTTCATTTCCAAGTGATACTAAGATTTGTATATTTGTAAAGTGATATTTTGAATTTGTAAAGAAAGTTTAATCTTAGATTCTATATTTAGAAGCGTTTTGAATTTATAAATCATGTTTAATTGTTAGATCATACTTTTAGGACGTTTGAATTTGTAAAAAAAGTTTAATATGAGATCCTATGTTTAAATGATTAAGATTTAATAATATATAGAGGGACGTTTTTGGTAGTTCACGTCGATAGCAAAAAGGTATGACACCAAATCTACTACAACTATTATTAAAGATGGATAAAAAGTTAATTTTTTTGCTTCAATTATCTTTTGCTTCACTATACTCTCTTTTCTTGTCAAAAATTGAATTTTGTTTACTCATTTTAAAATTTTGGTTTGATAGCAGGTTTCTCTAATGGTTTCATTTCGGTCAGCGCCGGAATCGGATCGGAATGGTCAAAATTCATGTGTGTTGAGCGAAATCTTAAACCTTGGTTCTATTGCTACATAAAATGTATGGGCTTCACCATAAAAAATACAATGGAAATTAGGACCCAACTTTCTTTCTAAAACTTTGTTTTACATCTTTTCTTTTTAAATATTATTTTATACATCACTTCATTTTTTATAATTCTTACTCTTTTACTTCACTTGTTTTTAGATTTAAGAATGTCTGTCAAGACGTGTATTGTATGCGGTTATAGAGTTATGAAAAACGATAATATTAACACATATTAAGTTTACTAAAATTACTTAAATAACTCCCTGAATCACACCTTTTTTTGAAATACGATGTATTTTATAAAAGAAAATTGGAAGAACATAAAACTTAGGGTCTGTTTGGCTACCCATTTTCAGAGTATTTTTAGTTTTTAATTTTGCAAAATAATGAAAACTTGTTTGCTTTATCATTTTGTGAAATTCATTTTCGAAAATAGTCATTTTTCAAAATGGGCTTAACAAGAAGAATTGAGAACTGTTTTTTTTTCTTCCAATTTTTCAGCCCAGAATGAAAACCGTGAAAACCCAAAACTCAAACCCATATCAAACGCGTTCAAAATCGTCCTTTTGTTTTACGGCTGCTAATTCTGAATTTAGGTTGCGAGCGAATTCTCCTTGTTCTTTTGATTTTATCCCAAAATCATTCAAAATCAGGTAATTTCGATTTCTATTTCTTAGTTTTCTTGATTGCTTCAAACTTCGGCTTAAGCGCAATTTATTTGTTTATCCTTTGATTTATTTTCGTGAATCGGGTTTTTTTGAATCGGGTAATCGGTTATTAGTGCTTCCGATTGAACATGTAATTTTGTTCTCTGGTTGTTTATCTGATAATCAAGCAATTAGGGTTTTTACTAAATTTCAACTTCACCTTCATTCAATTGCAGAAATACTATTTGTGCTGTGATTTTATGCAGAGCAAACATTACTCCATAACCTTAGCTAAGTTGAGCGTTACTTTAAACACTGTTTTTTGGCATATTTATCTAGATTTATGTAGAGCCCCTGCCTTTTAAATTCTTTTTAAACTCAATAAACCGTTGTTTGCTGATGCTCACCCTGTTGTTTGTCTTTAATACTAAGACGATTGGGTGTTCAAGTGAATTGATCCTCACTGATGTTTGGCCTACCAGTATTTAATGCTTGAAAACTTCTTTTTAGATTGTGCCAGTAGATATTGTCATGTACTGCAACAAAAATGATAACAATAACTACATAACTTAATCAACACAAAATAGTTATTTGCAAAGAATGGAGATTTCTCCGGGTTGGAACAAAAATCTATGAGCTACTGTATTTTATTGAGAAGAAGATAATATAATATTATATATTATTATGACAGGATTAAAATTATAGACCATTAGTGGGTGATCAAGTCAGAATATGTATAAATTAATATGACGTTATAACTTATATCATGTCTGAATATACTTCATCGATAATATATGGTTAGTAAGTTATGGATAAAAAGTACACGCATGTATTGCCTTTTTGTCTTTATGATGATAATTTAAATCATGTATGAGAGGACAATGATTTGGATGTTTTGGTAGCACAGTGAGTATGGGGTTTTGTTGTTGTTATAGTAAGGTCCATTCACTTGCTCATTAAGAAATAAGAGGTCCTGTTATCAGTCAAGGAGAAATGGAAACCATTTGAGATTTATGCAATAAAGATACCATGATTTCATATCATAATCTTATCTTTATTAATAGATGCACATAACATGAGTCATTGGTCTAGCTGACACATTATAAATATATAAAGAGATTTCAATAGCAAGTTGGTGGTGAAGTTCATTAAATTGGGCACGCAGATTTGGGCTTCAAGACAGAGCAAGTAGGGATGGTCTGAGAGCTTCTTCCTCTTCTTAAAACACATATATATGTCATAATATATGTCACCTTGCTCCTTATTTATTAAAGTATATATTATTAGCCTACATGATTGAGCATTGTATATTAACATTTGTCAAAATTCAACGTTTTCAGCCTCAAACCATGGTTGAAACAAATACCATTTAACATAAAGAAAATTCAAACTCGAACTTGTATCACTTTTGATAGCTTGTTGGGGAAAGTTTTCAACTACCATTAAAACATACGGCATGTTCATTGTATTTGAGAATAAATGAACATATAGCATATGCTGAGAAATTTAAATTAATAAGTATAAATTTATTTTTAACTGAATTTATATTTGAGTAATCAAGAATTTATTCTAGATAATAAAGGAAAGTGAACTCTTCACCATCTTTATAATTAAATTTAACTTGACCATGGCTATCTAGAATATTTATCTTTATTTAATTATTTACATAGAATATGGGAGGTCATAGTAAGGCAAAGGAACCAATGTCATGGTCGTATGAGAATGAACACGTTTTCATTGGAATACTCAATGAATATGTAAAAGCAGGAAAACTACAATGCTCTACGTATATTATACATGCCGAGATCATATACAATTATTGCATATTCATCAAAGTACACTTGTTTGAAACCATAAAAGATATTTCTATCAATTATATGCTGAGATCATATGATATTTTTATCATATACAGTTAATGCATATTTTCTTTTCCCTTCTTATAAACAGAGCATTGTTTGAGATATACACTTATTTTTGTATTGCTTCTCAACAACCAAATTTCAAATATACTAAATAACAACCTTAGTATTGTCTCAGGAATTCTTTCCCATTAAACTTGCAAAGTAGCCGATTCATTAATTTCTTATTGTACTCAAATTGAGATCTTGAGGTAGTAGTTATGAAAGTGGTAGGTAGCAAATGTGCAGATGCAGCTTTGATTGGGTGTCATTTCCCTAAAGTTTAATTTGTTCGAATGGTCAGCATTGCATAATTCTATAGCTCTAACTGTTCAAGTTTTAACCATCATGTTTACAGTTTCAAACTCATCAATATTAGTTCTTGCACCCTTTTTGAGATGGAACTACAATGAAGATTCCTTGTGTGACGACCCAAAACAAGCTCTGCTTGATATTTAATTTTGCATAGTGTTAGCAACAATAAATCTATTTTTAGCATGCTTGTTATGCTTTTGAATTAGCTTAATCATATACTTTAATATTTTAGCATGCTTACGGTTAGAGCATGGCTTGAACTTGTATGTAAACTCTTATATGAGACTTTTCTATGCTAAATGAAGGTATGAATATTTGCACCTCACAATCTCATGCCATCACCACAACTCCAACACCCTCAACCCCCATCCCACCTCCCCCACTTTCACCCCACTCTCCAAAAAAGAGAGTTTGTTAGCCACAATATAATGCAACTTCCTTGCTGTGTTATTATTTTAGAAGTTGATTCAGAAAATGAGTAGTGAAAATTTGAAAATTTGAACGTAAAATAATTTATTACGGCCTCTCAACTGATACTTTCGGATGCCGATAGTGTCATATCTTTCATTGTGTATATACACAAAATATAAAATATTACCTTAATTAAAAATAGGTACATATCTTTCATTATGTTGAAATACACATAAAATAAATTATAATCTTAACGGAAACAAGATGGATAATTTTCAGATATGAATGTTTTCGTATCCACATCCATATCCATTTTTTCAAATATTAGATATTTATTCGTATTCCAAATGCAGATGCCGATGGATTTTGAATTTTTTGGGTATTCATTGACAGCCTTGATCTATTGTAACTTGGTTGACTAAGTTAGTTGATAGTTCGGATCGCATGGTCAAAAATTCCCGTACTCTAATTCAGAAATTAACAAATCCGTAATAAGATTCGAAATATATGTTTGGTAGGTACATATTTCTGTAGAGTTTATAAGCAAAACTTGTATAAGAATAATCTTGATATTGTCTAGGCATAAATTAAAATTTACCATCTCTTTTAGAAGTAACATTAAAAGGAACAAAACCTATTCGTGATAAATGTGAAAATACATTTTCATTTAGGAAAAAATGACATTTTATTTTTATATTGCAATAACGTCCCAACAACATAGTTAGTTTTAAAATCGACTGATATGGCCATATTAACTACTTTTCAACAATAATTATTAATAATGGACCTTAGGTGCTTTTTTGTTTAGCAAAAGAGGTATTCTAAAACCGATATTCTAATTGGGGAATGTTAACAAAAGAGGAATATGTTTTTGTGTTAGAAAAAGAATACTATGAAAGGGGAATGTTTGTTATTTTCTATTTATGTGTTTGGTTTTTTTGGGTCAATGTGACACAACACCCCATATCAAACACAAATAAAAGAAAATAAACCAAAAATGAAATTAAACAAGAAGACATACGAATTTTTATAGTGGTTTGGCCTCAAATCACTGCCTACATCCAGTTTTAGTTTATTTCAAGAGATTTGACACGAATACAAATAAGGTACAAGGTTTCAAATCTAGAAAACAATGTAAATCAGTGTATGACAACAGTTCGTAGTCAAGTTCGGGTTATAAAGAAGAATGACAATCAAGAGTTCAAAAAATCTCTTTTACGTTGCTCTAACTCTTGTATTTATTGGCAGAATCATCCATTAGAGTCGCTAGATCATGGAAGACCATGTAAGAACTTAGACCCACATGATTAGGAAGGAAGGGTGAGCACCTTTTGTGATCGAAATCATGTCAGTACCGACCATAATCATGTCGTACCGACCACATATTGTTCGGTGATATATCAATTTTCTTCATATTTGTTCATATCTCCAATTTTCGAGCTTTTTTCCCAAAATTGCTTCATCAAATCATGCCGGTACCGAAATGATTTATAACAACCTGCACCTCTCGATACACTATTCCAAAGCCTAGGGTGACTTTCAGACTCGAGTCATGCCAAGAAATATGAGCTGTTGAGTTTTTAAAACATTATAGAGCATAATTATAAGGGTAAATTTTAAGACATTCTACATTTTCAGATCTTACAATGGAAGGAATTAAAATATAAGTATAGATATTAGACATGTTGGAAAAACAACCTCCAAAATACTTGGTTTATGTATACACTATTTTCAAAATACGATGTAAGCTTAGCAAACATTTAATACAATAGGTAAATATATGAGGACCAACGAATAATATGAGAACTCGAATGGTGAGCTCCTTCCTCCCAATACTATGCCCAATCATCTGCTGACCTGTTATCTTGTAGTGGGGGAAAATGAAAAGAAGGGAGTGGGTCAAATAAAATTCTAGTGAATGCGTACAAGTTTAACTTGTGGTGATTATGTGTAGTTAGCTTTAAATCTACCCTAAACCACCTAGGGTATGCTACAAGTGTCCGTGAATTCCTAAAGTCCATTGGTAAGGGTTCTTATCTAATACAAGGTCGAAATATGGATCGAAACTCATACTAAGGATCAGTCACTACTCCTAGAGCTACCCAATAAGGAAACACCGCCTATAGTCTACTTTGGAAATCAATTTCCACTAATATCACTGCATAATACTACTGCGGGAAATATTCTCCCATTAATATGAATTCCCATAACCTAACTACGCCTGGAGAGGAAGAACCCGATATGCCGACTCACTAGTGTGTTTCATCGTCTGCACCCATGTCCACCTCTCGATCATAGTGTTTTCCTCTTATTGCATGCGTCGGTGTCCACCTATATCACATCGCATTAAAATCGTGCACACATAAACTACCATATTGTAGGGCCGCTTCTCCCTATATTTCCACTTATCCTACAGCACCGGGCCTGACTATGTCCGAATAGAATCCCCCATTAGTATCGGGCCGCTTCTTTGAATATTGTCTCTTATCATACCGCGCCAGGCCTGATTGTGTCTTACTCTAATAGAATCCCCCTTTGGTACTAGCCGCTTTACTTATTATTTTCTTTTTGTCGATTATTCGACCCTCAATTGTGTAACAACCTATACCCGACACCGAAATGACCTAATGTCCTCTCATAGGGAACTAACTTCCCTACTATCTCTAGCATACTCACTTGGCCCAATATAGGCTCAAAAAACAATTAACAACTTATATAATACTTATTATAAATTATATAATTTTTATTATTAAACCTGGACCTTACGTTGAGGTTTAGATTCTGCATTTTACGTGTTAACCAATTGACTGCTAAACCCTAACTGGTCAACCGCGCGGGATGAGTGGTCGACCGATCGTAGGCTAAAATTTAGGGTTCATTATATTTTTGATGTGGACTTTACTTCAGTTTGTTTCGTTCATCGATTGTAGTTTACAGTGAACCCTAATCACTAATTTTGACCAATCTATATTTCTAATGTTATCATCAAAAATCACTTGAACCTTGTCGAAGCCTAAAAGAATACAAAAGAAGGCTTTTTGAAGAACAATGGCAATAGCAAGACCTTTCAAAAGAGTCGAAGGGATGCTTCTGCAAATGTTAGATGACCTATGGGCTTCCGAAGAGGTCGAAAGGGGATAAGGCTACCCTTCCGCTTCAGTTTATCCTTCCGAAATAGTTGATTCCGCATGCATAAAGGAGTTTTGTATGTGATAAAAGCACCCTTCGAAGGTATCAAATAACAAGTTTCCGCACATGTGTCAAACCGTTCGAAACAATTGGTTTTGCTACTGTCTACCTTCAACAAAGGAACATTTTACAAAAAATCCCTTTTGAAAGTGTAGATGAGCCTTTCATATCGGTTGAACCCTTCCGCAAGTATAAGGGAGACTTCTCATGTGACCAGTATTACTTCCTCAAGTTCCAAAAGAGGGGTCTTTTGCATTAATCAACATGAATACTTTCGAAAGCCACCTTCCGCAACTAAGCTCGCTCAAGTGACCTTTCGCAATGATCCTTTTGCCACCATTAAATCCTTTTGAAACCATCCAAATGCCCTTCCTCACTCATTCAAGTAGCAACACATCATGTTGGCACCAGATCTTAACAACAATAAGGAAGTCGTAGAAGCCTTCACTATGTTATAGATCATTCGAAGCCAAGAAAATAACCCTTTCGATAGTGTCGAAAGCCTCCAAAAATGCTTGTAAGTGGACTGCAAACCGATTCGATACCTAGTGATGGAAAGTTCAAGTGTTTCGAAAGCTTAAATAAGGAAGCATCATCGCATTCCACAAGCGTTGGATGTGTACCTTTCGAACATATTTGGAAATCCTTTCCTTCTTATCCAACACATCAACAACAAGATAATGGTCGCTCCTATACCTTCAGATGGAGTCGAAAGTAACCCAGTCTCATTCGAAAGCAGTGTTAGAAATGCGCTATGAATTCAACAGAGGTGGAAGGTCATCAAGGCACCCTTTTGACTACATCGAAAGGATTGAGGCGAAGGGGTCCCACCTGCGCCTATAAATAAGACCCTAGAGATGTTGTTTAAGGGATCCGAATTCATTCAATCTATACTTATTCATTTCTTGAGTTTATAAACCCTAATTTCTAAATCAAATTAGGGATTTCACTTTCTTGTAATACTTATAATCTTGTATTCATGAAAATTATCAATAAAGAAAATTCATGGTACTTTCGAATACATTGATTCTGATTCACGGCTATATATGATTTCGACAATAGAGTGTATGTATCAATGCATATCGAAGAGGTACCTTTCAAAGGAGTTGGATCCTTTTGACTCAATTAAAATCCTTGAGATCCCATTAGGTCACAACCTTAGATTACCTCAACCTATTTGGAAGGTGGTTTCGAAGGAGCCTTAGATTACTTCAACCGATTCGAAAGGTGTTTCGAAGGGGTCTTAGATTACTTTCAACTGATTCGATAGGTGGTATCGGAGGGGTTATTCACACCTCTAATTTCACTTTGGGGTGCTGACAAGATTTCTTTTTAATATTTTTGGTGCTAGAAGGAGGGCCAGAACCTCCGTCTTTGTTGAATTTCTAACCTTACTTTCCTCTATCCCTATTCCATTCCAAGCTAACCTTAGACCCACCATAATGCTTAGCAAAATCAAGAAGTCCAAGCAAGGATCTTCAAAACCACACTTGGTTGGATTCTCTCATGAAAATATTGAAGAATCTAAGCTATACGAAAAACAAATGTTAAGATTGGAGGCTTTAAGAATCATGATAAAAAGAAAGGCGAATCTTATGATCCATACAATTAGAGCTAAAACCCATTTCATATTGGCCCTACACCGATCTTTGCTTTAGGAGGAGCAAAAAGTAGGTGTGATAACTTGTTTGATCAAATGAGGAAAACTATTCAATTCTATACTAAAGGCACTATCTTTGAAGAAGGAATGATGGCTGATTATTACACCTTTCCTCAAACATGGCATCAAGCAACAAGTTGATACCCATATATGAACTTCGAAAAGTATTAAAAGGGAAATTGTTCATTGAGGGTGAAGCTCCTGGATCAAGCAACAAAAGATCTAGAAATCAGCTTCAAAAGACAAGCTTCAAATCACGACTCCCTAAAGAATGCAACTTGGCTACATCTATTGGGAACATCTACATACTAACAAGGGAAGAACTCAATTATAGGCCATCCAAAAAGAAAGAGCCCAAGTATGAAAGAAATCTAGTAGGACTTTACTATCACTATCATATGATGAATGGGCACAAAACAAACCAATGCAGAGCTCTTGAAGGAATGATCATCAAAATTTTCAAACAAGGAAAGATCAATAGATTTGTAAAGCAATCCTAGAGAAATTCAGTAAAGCGCCTTTTTAAGAAAATCTACATGGTCAGGAGTAAAATTCTCCTTAAACTTGGAAACTACCTTAAACGGTTATAAGCCTTTGTCTGCGCCATGTTGGCCAGGTCAAAGCCCCTCCTGGAAGAAGGTTAGAGTAAACCTTTATCTGCACCATGCTATGGCTAGGTTAAAGTATCTACGAGCCCTTGATCGCGTCACGCTATGGCCAGATCAAGGCGCCCCCTAGTGGGGGGACGGAGTAAGCCCTTGAACACATCATGCTATGGCTAGGTTAAGGCACCTACCAGCCTCAGTCCCGCCTATAAGGTCTGGATGGAGCATCTCCTGGAGGGAGGACAGAGTAAGCCCTTGATCCTGCCACGCTATGGCCTGGTCAAGGCACCAAACAAGCCTTTAGTCTCGTCTATAAGGCTTGGTTGAAGCACCTCTTATAGAGAGTTCGGGTAAGTCCTTGGGTCCTTTTTGTGGATAAGCTAACCAAGCGCACCGGACAACAATGGACTAAGACGTCCAAGCCCAAGAAGTGGCACATAAAGCATTATCAATATACAAAGCCTAAGAGATGGCATGTATCGAAAGAATAAGTATCTTGAACCAAAGGGGCAACACAAAGAAAAAGGTTCGGACAATCAAAGTCTGAAGAGTGGAATGGATTTCTAACCTTCTATTATTTTCGGATAATAATTCCCAGATTACATTTAATTCATGACCTTTGGCTAATTTCCAAAAGGTGATTTCTGGACTTCACTTATTAATTCCCGAATCTGTGTTTCAGGTCTCCTGTTATGAATTCACAAGCTTCCATTATATCTAAAAGATGATTTCTGGATTTCACTAATCAATACCTGAATCTGGGTTTCAGGTCTTCTATTATTAGGGATCTCTGATCTTCTACTAACTTCCAAATAATAATTTCTGGTTCTCTCTACTAATATCCAAATCCGGGTCTCGAGTCTTCTAATGTTAACTGTTGGACTACACCTATCAATACCCAAATCTAGGTTGTGGGTTTTCTATTATTTCCACGTGATTATCTTTAGGCTTTCATTAGTACCGGACATTGTTCTTGGTCCTCTATCAGTTATTTATAGATTATGATTTCTATTAATAAAAACAGATTTGAATTTCTGATCCTTTATTATTAATTCCATTTCTGGTCTTCTCTCATTACCAAAAATGGATCTCAGGACTTCTATTATTGTCAGATAAGAATTTCTAGTCTGTAATCATTCCCAATTGCGGACTTCCATTACTTGATATCTTCGGATGATGATCTACTGACTTCCATTACTTGCTATATTCGGATGACGATCTACTGACTTCCATTACTCCTAGATTTAGATTTCTGGAATTCTATTATCAGGAATTCTAATACCATCGCCAATAATATGGATGAATTACTGAACATATTCTTACATAGATTTTAGATTAACGATAAGAAATATTATCTACCTTATGCTTTGTAGAAAAACAAGATTGATAAGGAAGACCAAATGATTCAACAAATACAAGAAACTGTAGCCAAAGTTATCAAAAAGAAGATTCAAAAACACATTACAAGTACAGGAAAGGCCAGCAAACCAGGTGATATTTACATAATTTACATGCTTTACAAAATTATTTACAAGTCATATTACACAATGTAAGTGTGTGCCTCAAAGATCTTGTACAACCTTGTCTAAATTTTCAGCAATAAAGGATCAACAACGTGGCGAATCGCTATACAAAGAATTTCTTTGAGTTTCTTTTCCTTTTTCTTAATTTCATCAGTATTATCAATAGATTCCATACGAGTCTTCAAAGCATGATTGAAAGCATTGTTTGCACCTTTAAGAGTCTTGTTTTGTCTTTCTAAATCGGTAATACGCTTTCGAAGAAGATATTTTACATGTTCAAGCTTTTGAATTTTGGCTGCATACTCATCGATACGTTGTGAGTATCTTTATTTTTGTTGATTGTCAAAATATTTCATCATTTCAAATTTGACCTTTCTACACCATTCGCCCATCACTTTTTTGCCTAAACCCGGAGGAGGGTTTATTGTAGTAGAGAATTCTTGAATAGCTAAAAAAGTACAACTTTTCGATTTCACAACAGATGAGGTAATTGGAGAAGTTGGTAAATTAATATTTGAAATATCACCTCCCATGATAACTTCCCAAGATTTACATTGAGCTTACTATGCTTTAACTTTATTTTCAAATCATTCACTTGTTGGAAAAGCTTGGACATATCATAATTAAAGTCAATCGAAGGGTTTGATTTAATTTGGCGCTTCAATTGAGAAACTGTCTCATCTTCATTCTTGATATCAGCCTCAAGACTAGTGATTTGATCATTAAGGTCTCCAATGATCGCCTTTTGGAGCAAAAATTTCCTACGCCATTCCAATGCTTGAGTATTACATTGAAGTTTGGTTGAGAAAGGATCTTCAGATAGGCTTCTCTTTTCAAGATCTACAATAAATCTATCTCTAATACTGGTGAAACGAGATAAAGAATCAGATGAGAGTAGTATGGTAGCTAACTGTAATTCCTATTCAAACAAACAAAATAGAAATTAATACTCAAATAACAAATTTCTTTATTACAATAGTATAGGTTACAACTAAATAAGAAATAAAAAAGAGGGTACAATCTCATTGTTATAATTAAGTACTTTTTTTATCGCACTTAAAGTCTAGAAGCAGCATTTTTAACTTTATTCAAAGAGTTAGCCGAAAGAGTAATCGTCGATTTGAAAGGGGCATTAAATCCTTCTGGGGTAATAACTGGAGGACATTTGCTATAATCCCATTCTTCGGCTAGAGGACTACCATGACCACAAATCAACTTCGTATTTTACATTCAAATTTCCTTAAGGAGCTTTTCCTTTTCTTCTCCTAGAAAATCAAAGTGAAGACGGGGATGTTGTATATAAAGCCTTTGTAAATCTCTAAGAAAGCAATTTCTAGCGAATCTTGAGGATTTCAAGAGCGAGGTCTTTTCTAAATAATCTCTTCTTAATTTGACATATTTTCCTAAATAATCCCTAGTAACATGGCTGCTTGAGAGATATTTACTTTGTAATAACGTAATAAAATAAAACTAAGTATAAAATAACTAACATAGAAAGATCACAGATCAATATAAGTATATGATTACAAATTTTCTTCTAGTTCGTACAAGATTGACTTCTTAGACAACTCAAAAACGAACTTATCCTTATAATATTTAAATTTTTCTAGAGACAATGTTCAAGGAATTGAGTTGACCCATGGTAAGTTCCAACAAACCCCCGGGTGAGGATAAGACCCGAATTTGTCTAAGTATCTCTTGTGTAGGTATCTAAGTAGACCCCTACTAAAATCACCAAGTATAAAAAAAACTACAGTCGGATGTCTGCAGTAAGCCTTATAGAGAAAGTCTACCAGGATATCTCTACCTTCGATTAGCATCTAGAAGAGTGCCCTTTTAAGTCGATGAGCCGATTCTTGATCTTTAAAGGACGCTAAAACTGTAGTGCTTTTGTTAAGCTTATAATACTTGTCAGAGAGTGGATTGTGTTCTTTTAATTGTTTATCTAACTCCCTAGACAGGCTAGTTATTTTCGCTTGTTTCCTTTCAAGCTTTGTTTTATAAAGATGTATGGATTTCTTCCTTATATAAAATGGAAAGATATTAGAAAGTGTTATTTTGGAAGTGAGAGGCATCTTGATAAAGAACTCCATACCTAAGAAATTGAAATTGAAGTTTGTAGGGTCTGCTTCTTCCCACTTTGCTCCCAGCATCAAAACTGGCATCTTTTCTTTGGGGATTGGAGGAGTCAGGGAGTTCAGTCTGACCCTCTTCGCGGGCGATAGGATCAGGAATAACTTTATCCGACGCCCTAGAAGTGTCACCATCACCCCCTCCACGAGAATCATTGTGATCACTCTTGTTGCCACCAGCACCCTGACCTTTACATTGTCATTAGGGTTCTCATTGTCATTGTCATCGCCGTTGTCATCTTCGTTAACAACAACTTCGTTGCCCTCTTTGTCTTCCTCCTCGTTTGAATCAGAATCTTCTTCTATGAGATGGACTTCGAAATATAATAGCTTGGCGGCATCAATTTCTTCTCTATTAGGGACCTCAATCTCTTGCTCTATTTACTTGATTTTGACCATAAATCTTTTGACCACCACAGGGTCGAGAGAGGGAAAACTTAAATTTGGGCACTTCTGTATATTATCGGAGTAAGCTAACATGAGTGCATCCTCATAAGAACTTACGATGATATCATTCAGAGAAGTGCTCAAAAATTGAGACACCTTTCGTTTAGCCTCAGAAATGGTTTTGACGGCCTTGGATAAAGAATTCTTTCTCTTCTCCAACTTCTTTTTAAAAGAAGTGCACTTCTTCTTAAGAGAAATGTGTTTAGCGTTTATCCTGGCCTTTTCGTCCTCAGGCTCTTTCAAAGTCATTTTCAAAGCCAAGACTTCATCGGCTAAGATCTGTCTAGCCTTCCTCTCCTCAGAAATTGTAGATTCTACTTGAGTAAGAGAAGCGCTCAATCTTTCTTGTTCCCTCACTGCGCTATCTTTGGCAGTAGTTAGGGATGTGATCCGGTTATTTAAGGTTGAGACTTCTTTTTTGGGCTTTGACGTCTCAGCAGAGGACTTAGAAACATTTTCTTGAAGAGAGTACCAACTTTTAGGGATCTGAAAGGGAAAGTAAAACATGAGTCAGGATTCAGTATTAAAATAGTAATAAGAAAATCAAGTAGTAAGGAATATACTAGGAGTTATTATTCAATGAGAGATCGACAATGACTCGACGGATCGGGTACAGAGGTAGGCAGCCGAATAGTAGAAAATGACGGAGAGCTCCTAATTGATCGTACAACATTTTCAAAATCATTACGAGGCACTGGTGTTGAGGGTCTAGAGGGATTCAACTCCTGGGAAGGAGATGAAGCGCTTAAATCCTTCTGCATTTGCTCGATAACGCTTGGAGAATCGGATACAACTATATGGGACACAAAGTCGTCCTTCGAAGGAATCATTTTGGTTTGATCAGAACCTATAGAAGGTAAATCGTTTGTAGAAAAAGTAGGATCAATAGTGGGACCCTCTAAAGCTTTGCCTGCACCAATAAATTCACCTTCTTTAGGGGGGAGAGAAGACTGAAAATCATTAATTTTGGCCTTCTCGGGAACATCATTAATTAATTTATAAGAAATAATTTTTTTAGTTTATTTATATATTATTTATTTAAAATACATTACATTTTTTCAATATGTATAAAAAACTTATATGTATATATATATATTATAAATTACATAATTATATATATTATAAAGTACATATTTTAAATTATACATATATACAACATTATTTGGTCAGTAAGAAAAAATTAAATATATATTTATGTGTTATTAATTTATTTATTTAAAATACATAACACAGTTTTAATATGTAAAAACAATTTATATATACTATAAAATAAATACTATAAAATAATATATATGTAATAATTATTTGGCCAGTAAGGGACCAATACTTAAAAAACAAATTTTATTAAATATATATATATATATATATATTAAGCATAAATACTATATTTAATAGTAATCAATATTTTATATACATATTATATTGAATAAAAAATTATGTTTTGGGCCAAAGGAACTTTTTAGATTTAATAGTCACTACAAAAAATAAGTCATTTGCTCTGGTTGTTTACCCCTTATTGCTGAAGCAACGGGTTAAAAACTTATTGCTTCAATTGTTGAACCTAAGCAACACAGATTATTTGCTTCAGTTCTTTAAACAACCGAAGCATTTTCTTTGGTTTTTTATGACAACTGAAGCAAATGACCCTCTTTTGCTTCGGTTCTTACATGACAACCGAAGTAATTAATCATCTTTTACATGATGACCAAAGTAAACGTCAATTGGAGGCAAAATTAATTTGATGCCATTTTAGGTTTTTAACACATAAAACGGTATCAAATTGCATTTAAAAAATTCGTAAATGTATTATTACTACGAATCATGTCGAATAAACAATACAATTCAAAGATATATTATTTATCAACATAGTTCATGTTTACAACATAAATAAAAAAAGAAACACAAATAGTGTACGATTTCTCACATAATATCATTTTTACCTTCTAAATTTACAACATAGCTATCATTTTTACCTTCTAAATTTGCGGTAGATGGTTGTTCAAAGACTTTGACATGGCATAGTACAACAATGGGTTTCGTACAAGAAGATGTCAGCGCTTACCATGTGCTTAATTTAATAGGATAGGAGTTTGTATTTACCACCAAAATCTGGGATATATAAAAGGAAACATGCATATGTTAATGAAACCGTGGAAATTGCATGACCAAAACAAAATAGAACTGAACCAAAGCATAGCTGAACTAATAAAGAAAACCGAACCGTGCAACTGAAACAAACAGAACTGACTAAAACATGCACACTATAACGACCCATATTTTAACGATAGGATATTTAAATAATTTATTTAAATACTGAATCGTTAATTAATTAAAGGCCAAAAATACGATTTTTCACATACGGTTGGATCAGGACTCGAGACCACTTCCATTGAGTTTGGATTGAAGTTGCAAATTAAAATGAGTATAAGCATCGCTATATTTGGAGATCGAATGATCCAATAACCGAAATGATCTCGAAATGTACAAAATTATCATCCTAGGGTGCAATCCTATATAGCGATGAAATTTATATTGTTAGTACCAAAAAAATGAGGTGATGTATGTAGACGAATTTCGTTGCGATCGGACGCGTCGTATGATCATACGGGCTTGAAACGTACGGCGATTTATTTGAGAATTCAAACAAATTTAATATAATATTAATATAATTAACCACCAACCCTTCGCTCCTCTCTAATTCATTTTCAAGGTTACTGTTCCATTAAAGAATCATGGCCGCTCTTCCTCTTTCCATTCAAAAATCAAAATCTGACGATTTACTCAATGATAAATTACAAAACTAGATTCGTTAAGATCTAAGCGAGGAGAGCTTCAAATCCATATGCTTGATCTAATGTGCAATAGTGTTTGGTCGAGAATCATTTTCTAAGGTGGATTTAGGGTTTTGATTTGTCAAAAATTAGAGAGGAGATGATTGAAACGGGAAGCACCATGAATCTCCTTTGCGACGCGCACCTCTAACCACGATCGCGACTCCTCCAATAGCCTAAGGCCGATCACGTCCATCGGCTGGACGAGTTCATGGCATCAGTTCGCGATCTACTAATCATGATCAAGCTTCATCTTTTTGAGTCTAGGGTGAAGAGATCGCGTACGTGACTCGTTGGCGAAGAAGGTTCGTGATTTCATCGATAAACGGAGGAGAACGGAGAAGAAAAAAAGTGTGTGTATGGATGATATGCACAGCGTGTACAGGGGATGGGTTGGAGAAGAAGCGTTAAGTAAGGATTAAGGTAATTTAATTATAATTGAGTTAATTAATTATTTTATTAATCTCAAATCTTATACTACGCATATCTTTTACATATGAGATCCGATTTGGATGCGGTATCTTGTGTTGCACTCGTGATGGAGAGCTCTATGCCTCGGTCTTACTTTGAACAACTGTTATTGAGGTGAGTGATATTGTATCTCACCATAGTATAGTATTAAAACAACATTTTGAAATGGTTTCTAAATTTAAAATGTGATTTTATTATACTTAAACATACTTGATTTTTATAAAAGAAAATAAAAGTATTTTAAAATAGTTTTATATTGGATATCACATTTTCCCATTTATGTGCTTTTAAGGAATTACTAGATTTGGACTATTTTTGATATGAATTCCCCATTGGTTGATACAAACATACTGTACATGTTGTATGTATACAATGTTGGATGAATATAGGCTTGTTGGTTGCATGTTTGCATGTTTGCTTTTTTTGGTTGAAAATATCGATTTAGTGGCGATCGAGTGTTAGGGAAATATCTCGTGCATTGGAGTATCGTACACATTGATTGAAAACCCAACGAATGAGATAAGTTGTAGAAGAGGGTTAGGATACGTACCGAATGATCTGAAGGTGGAAGATGATGTATTTGGACGGTCTTTGGACTTCAGAGTGGACACCGAACGTTTCCATCTGGCTTGTAATTATCCATTTTTGGTTTAGTACAGGACTAAAGTGGTTGTTATTAGCCACTGTACAGTGGTCAATGCTATCTCTACTGATGATGGCCGATTCAGCCGATCTTTAGCATAGACCGTGGGGAGACTTTGAGGAGCACGATGTGATGATTTATTCGTGTGACCGACTTAGGCTCTTGATGTTATTACTCTACGACGAGTGATTTCAATGATGATGGGATGATGTGATGCTTCAATATGATAGTTTTAGTACTTTGGATAGTGACTCGATGGTGTATGGAGTTAGGTTCCAAGGTTAATAGTTTTAGGACTTTGTAGATCGTGTTGGGTCATTCGCATTAGGGGTGAAAGGCGATGCGACAACATGATAAATGCTTTGTATCTTCGGTTTTTGACTCGTGGTGGGAGTAGGTACCGAAGATAGTAGCTCGATATTGAAGGGAGCTGTGAATGGGAATGTAGGGGGTTCCTGGATAATGAAAATTGGATTGAGCAAGAAGAGCTTGGATCTAAATTGAGAAAAAAGGAGGGCTCGGATGGATATTTATGTGCTAAGGGATCGTTGACAAGTCGGAGTTTTCTGTTGTACTCGAATCAAGGGTATTGTAAGTGGGGATGCCCATGGATCATGTAGGGATATGTATACCATGGACCAGTGGCTTTAGGTCTAGCATCTAGCTTTAGGCTACGAGACACGTATCTAGCTTTGAGCTACGTGATACAAGAGTACAACTGAAAATCAAAATTTTCCATTAGTCCCTGGCATAGGGCCATATGAGTTATCATATATCTAGAGAAAACTGAGTGACAGTTAGAATTGTTTGATGGATGCTATGTTTGTTATGGTTGCTTCACTAGCCGCCTACCACCCTAGGGATGTCAAATGATGTTGGTATTATGGATAGGGATACCAAGGCACACCAACAGTTTACTTATTATGGACTACCCCTTTATCATGTTGTAGAGTAGCATATTATCGATGTTATATGCTGACCTTTAATTGTAAGGATAGGTAAGTTATGATTCGTATACTCTCTATTTCATATACCATATCGACTTTTATAGTATTTTGAGATTGTTTATTGCTCACACAAGACTGGTGTCTGACCCGAGGTTTTATGCTTTGCTTATTATCTCAAATACTCTTAAATTATTAGATTAGAGAGCATGTGTGGATGACATATGGAGTTCTGCAGATGGACTAGCAGGAGGTGATGTTTACTCATACTTATATTTGAGTTTATTATTGCATATTTCGCTGTATGACACTGTGAAGCCTATACACTGTTTGGCTTACTATTATTAGAGACAGTTTATCAGTTGAGTTTATTCATTAGTAGTATAAACTGTATTACTATTTTGTATAACTGTATGAGCCTATGTACTCTGATTCTGTGGTTCATGTAGTTATTACAGTCATGATTGTTTTTTATATATGTGTTGACTATTATATTTTATTTGATGCATGTAACATCCCATATCTGGAGGCCAAAAGCTAAGCGCTACAGATGCCGCAGTCATCTATAATATTAACTTCTGGTGACAAAATGCAGCAATGCTAATGGTATTCATAATATCAAAAGCACTTGAATATGAAAAAAGTCACAGTTTTCAAAAAAATAACATTTTACTGATTACATTTCAAACAAATTCATATTCAAATTACATAATCCCATGTCTGCTTCCTAAGTAAAGATCAATTATAATCATTACAAAACTACGCCAAGAGCGACATATGACGATGCCCCCTTGGTTGATCAGAGAAATATAGTCATATCTGACTTAATATACACAGCGGAAAAATAAATAGAATAATATGTATTCCTAATTAGCTATCTGTCAGCCACATGCTCGTCTTTGGAAGCTTTATTCACCAAAATATCAAAACCAGAAAACCTTAACCCTCAGCCTACGCAACTCAATTTTGAGCACTCGAGAGTTTAAGGGGAAACAAAAAACTACAAGTCAGATATAAAGTCTGGTGTGAATAATTCTCTTACATCTCGGTATACTGATATTAAGTGAGACCACGCCGCTTAGCGGAACGGGTTTCCCCTCACTAATATCCTTTTCAAAACATATATATTTTGCAATTCCTTTCCTACAACCAAACTGATTATATCAAAATAGCAATATCCTTTATACTAATAAATGGACTATCCGTCCATAAAATGGGTAATATGCGAACTATCTGCTCACAACAAAATAGCAAGGTCCGTTATGCTAACAAAAGGACTAACTGTCCGAAAAACAATAGCAAGGTCCGTTATGCTACAAATTGACTATCTGTCCATGCAACTGGGCTGACTGCCCGTAAACTGGATCAATTGTCCGAATCAAAATGGACTACTATCCGAATTCTTTCTTTAGGTTTAACTACCCTTTAAATTTTCCTTGAAAACCTTTTCAAAATGATTTAGTCCTTCAAATCATATATGTACAAGGAAAATATATCTTTATTTTTACTCTAAGCTATTTTGCCATGATATATATACTTTACTCAAAATAATGTTGATGAATTTTAATAAGGATTAGCTATCCTTCCAAAACAAGTTAAAGTCCTTTTTAACTTGAAAACCTTAGGCTATATAGCCTATCCTATACATTTGAAACCTTTTTTTAAAACATTTAAAGAACCCTTTCGAAACCCTTGAAGGTAACCCCTTCAAAACCATTGAAAGCAACTCTTTCGAAACCAATAAAAGTCTTTCCTTTGAAAACTTTAAAACATTAGACATCCTCCTTTAAAACCTTTTAAACCTTGCCTTTCGAAAACATAGAAAAAACCTTTTTTTTAAACTCTGTCGAAACCCTGAGGAACCACCCCTTTTGAAACCATTCACTTAAACCTTTCGAAAGCTTCAAAACTCAACCCCTTCAAAAGCACTTTGGGTTCAATTTAAAACATGTGGAAACCTTTCTAAACCATTCAAAGTTAACTTCTTCGAAACCCTTCGAAAACATCTTGATTGAAACCATTTGGATTCTGCCTCCAAGTAGAGCAAAAGGATTAGAAACCCATTAAAGTCAAAAGCATCTGCTTCGAAACCATTTAAAACTACCTCTTTCAAAACCATTTTGGGTTTTACTTCAAGCATAGAAAAAGGGTCCTAAAAACATTTAAGTCGAAAGCTTCTGTTTCGAAACCATTTCTTAAGTAATGAAGTGATGGTGTCGAAGCCATCCTTTCGAAAGCATTGGAAAGGTAGGCATATTTTCTAAAACAAAACAACACCTTCGAAACCTACTGGGTAGAAAGGTAAAAAGGCGGCAGCTAGGTGTTTCGACTTAGTCGAAAGCATTCGTTTAAAACAAAGATGCAACCCAATCTAAACCATTTCCTTTTAAATCATTTGACCTAGTCGAAACCCAACCAAGTCGAAAACATCTTAGTCGAAAGCAAGCATGTGCATTTTTCTTTAAAACCAAAGCAAAGCTTCAACCCTTTCAAAACCCTTTGGTTTCGACCCTATACCTTTCGCTCACATCCAATTCATTACATACTCGTTGCTTGATACCATATACATTGGTTTCGACTATGTCGGAGGCCATAGTATGGAGGCGGAACTTGGTGCCGAAGGAGACAAAACTGTGAAAAACCTATTTATTTGTACTTTTAAACTATTTCTTTTATACTGAACCTGCCCTGTTTGTCTAAATCTGATTGGTTGCCATAATACTTTTACAAAAGTGCTGCCATTTTCTAGAATTAACAAATTCAAATTATTTACAAAAAGCCCATTCACCATTTTAAAATATATAAAACATTTAAGTCTCATACCTTAAATAATTTTATATACCTATCAAAACTCTTAGGAAAAATCTGGAAAAATTCCAGAAAATCTTTTTTAATATGTTTTCTAACATATAAAAATTTCAGTCTCAAACCATATATTATTTACCCGTAAATAATTTATAACCCAAGATACCATTTTCTTTACTAGAAAATTCATATTAATTCCACGAAAATTTAGAAAAATCTAAAAATGGAAAGCCATCTCCAAAATGTTATTTATGATCTTCATAAAAATTCGCAAAGCATTTGGATGTAATTTAATAGGGTTTTCATCTTAAAACAGATCATAAATTCATTATGAAAAACCATAATTCGTCAACAAGTATATATCTTCATTCCATTACTAAAAGACATAGCAAATCATTGCAAAATATTTAGAATTCATCTTTAAACCGAAAACACAATAAAAAATGAGATGTAAATATTATTCACCTTAGCCATTGTGATTAAAGAGATTGAGATATTAGTAGATTTGATTTGCTTAAGCTTCTTCCTTGCTTATCTTCTTTCTTTTTTCCCTTTTTTCTTATTAATGGTGGCCGGCCTTGAGTTTTCAAAATTTAGAAGTGAAATGAACGTGTAAATTATACACGGCTAAGGTTTGGAGGATATAGGAATGGCCTCTTTCCTATTTTACCCCTCCTCTATTTCAATTTAACTCTTATTTTAATTCATTGTTAAATGGCACGGCTACACCTTAATTAAAATCAAATCTCAATCCCCTAATCAACACATTATTTTATTTTATTTAACTAATTAAATATTCTAAATAATATTACCAAAAATCTGGGGTGTTACAATGCATTTTGAGATATACGATAGGTTTTGTGATTATTTGATGCTTTCTTTCTCTTCTCTTCTACTCTCTTATCTTCTGTTCCTCTTCTTTACTTCTTTTGTTTCCTTTGACAACCGTCCTGCATTGAAGGTGTAGGGCGATCGTTACACACACCACATATTTTGTTAGTAATATACACAATACACAGAAATGAAACATGCAATTAACACTACATAGAAATAAATATGAACTAACCTAAAACATGCATTCAGGGACTGTTTATGGTTTTTATGCCATGATTCTATTTGCATTTAAAATTAATATATGGATAATTATAAAAATAGTTCAATACTCAACCATCCAAAATTCTATAATTTAATCGCAACATTTCTCATTCGTTCGTGACAACCTTCGATGATGATTTTTGTTGTTGTTGCTTACGATCTTTTGTAAGGATCTTTTCATTCTTGATTTTGAGGATATCGTGGGTCTAACATACTTTTGCACTCTCCTAACTTGTGTAGATAGAAAAAAAATATCATTTGTTAAAATGTGATGGTGATATCAAGCATGGGCACAAAATATCGTTAAAATGATATGATTCGAACTCTATTTCAGATTCAATATCTCCCTTCATGGTTCGATTTAAAATTTTCAAAACAAAACAAAAAAGGCATTGTTACATTTAATATACTTATTTTGACGTTTTCAAAACAAAATGAAAAAGGAAGAAGACAAAAAATTGAGTTTTAGCTTTGGACATAGAAGTTCAAACGCTAAAATCAATTACAGACCTTAAAATATTAATCTTTTAAATCTGTAATTTACAGTTTAGATCATGTTTCGATTTAAAATTTGAATTTTGTGATCTACAATATAAATATTATTTTGAAAATATTGATATCAAGTACGATCAAACCTTAGGACCGTTTGATAATCTAAAGCAATATTTGCTTTTCTTTCATTAAAATGTTGTTAGCTTTATAGGAGCCAAAAAATCGATTTGGATATGTATAAGTTAAAATTGTAAGTGATTGCTTTGTAGTCAAGTTAAAAAATAAATTTTAAAAGTTGTTAATTTTTTGCACATTTAACTTATTCTTTGACCTTCAGTTTTAGAAAGAAAAAAAAAAGTGGATTTAAGCAAGCAATATAAATGACCCTTTAGTTGTAGGATTCAGAGTAGACAAAGTACCAGCGTTCCTCTTTGCAATTTCAGATCACCATCTATAACAGTGCCATCTAGCTTGATTAGCTGCATCATTAGCCGGTCAATTAGACTTAAAATATCCTTGTCCACTACTTTTCTGTTGTTGAAAATAGCTTTCCCCATGGCTGATACCTGCACAGTAGTATCATTAGCGACTACCGACAATATATTTTACAAAATATATCTGATGTTTAGTTTGCAAAACTATACTCTTTTACTTAGTGATGACACGTTTGGAGTGAATTTTAAAAGCCACTTTAATTTCTTATTTTTTTCTCTTTTTTGTAGCAAAACTCAAAAAGTCAATTTTGATACTGAAAAGTAAACGAATTTGGATAAAATCTTTTGAGTTTATTTGAAAGAAAATATTTCACTTAATCTAACTAATCCAACAAAATACATTTTTCAATTTGTTGTGACGCCTCACCTCTATACTCGCGCTAGCCAAGGACACTACGGTGTAATGTCGTCAACTAGCGCGAAGGATAAGGCTGTTGAGGAGCAACCATCCATGTAATTGCTTTGTGCGAGCATTGATATGTCAGATAGTATAACATGCATTTCGTTTAAAGTGGAAATCCGACATACCGATGCAAACTCAAAGCTACCACACAGTGGCTAAGTGGACCTCGGAAACGAATATAGAAATAAACATAACATAAATCAGTCATAGACGTTCATATCACAAAGGCGGAAACAGATATGAATATATAACACCAAAAAGGTGTACATCAGAGTAGTGGTCATATAAGATCCACAATATCACAAAAGAATAGATACAAGAGCTAGACAAAAGAATAAGTATACATCATGGAGTCTATATCTCGAATGTATAACAACAAAAAACTACAAACGTAATGTAGTTAGACAAAAGTCATAAGGTGATCCCAGATAAGGAGTCAAGCAGAAGCACCTGTAACATCTCGGTCTGACCCGAGTATTATTTAATAAGAAAATAATAAATGGATCAGTCAAGCTATAATTATCATATAAAGGTGTGAGATATAAGCAGAGATATAATAAGAACGTATGATAACAATAGTGTCAAGCTGTGACAAGTATGTTTTAAACAAAAACAAAATCATACAATATCTCAAGAAATCTCAAAGCATAAAAAAGAATGTCATATTCTTTATTTTATTCACCAAACCGCAAATATTGACAAACATATCGTTGCCAATCACTTAAAGAGGTGAAACACAAATTCTAGAAATCATCAATTAGAAATCCAGAAATCACAAAGGGGGGAGGCCTATGATAAACGGGAGCATGAAAACTCACCAACACGTGTATCACAAACGGAATGCTATTCCATGGTCGCTAACCATAAATATTGAGCCGAAGCTCCACAAACGGTCCGAAGACCATAGGTCGCTAACCCGCCAAATTGAACTGAAGTTCCACAGAAACGGGGTTTAGTATCCCTCGCAGACAAATAGACATCACACATCGCTAGTCTAAACCACAAAATGATCATCATCGATCAATAAAAAGTGTCGATTACACTAAGCTAGTAAATATATGAGTTTAGCTTCATGTCCCATAACCACTAGCTTAACTTAAATATTTACGAACAAATTGTAGATTTCCACTCGAAAATTGTCACAAGAGTTTCAATCGAACAAGTCCAAAAATTAACCGATGAAGTAAACGCAAGCGTTTCATACCACTTGTTTTGCTAAGCCGTTTAATTATATTTTCTCATACGAATGAGGTAAAGGTTTGTATATACTACTAGATTGGAAAACGGTTTTGAAAATAAGCTTTATGTTTAAAAATAGAGTTGAAATCATCTTTGTAAAAGAGTTTGAATATTTACTACTAGTATAGAAAACCTTTATATTTTAAAGTGACAAATCACAGAAATGATTGTAGAAACAATCAATCAGAAGAATTCACATTTCGATAACGTGAATCAAACCATGGAAATCGATATCAAATCGATCAAATAGAAACACCAAAAATCCAGAAAAGAAATCATCAAAGTTGATATAAATTGACAATAACTATATGGATAATCAAAAATCGATAAATTTGGAAATCATCATAAAAATAGGCTAATATCCAGAAATCAACAGCCATAGACGTCTGTGGGAAATCCACAGACGTTTGTCACATGTTTCGAGAAATATTTTCCCTGAAGCCACAGACGTTTGTGGATAATCCACAGACGTCTGTCACCTGTTTCAGGAAATAATTTTCCTGAAGCCACAGACGTCTGTGGATTACGTCTGTCGCGTGTAGCAGGACAGAATTTGCAAAGCCCATAAATGGGCAAACCTACACAACTTCTCGGATTCAGAGCGATTGAATGAGCAACGGCGACAAAGGATTTATGCCAAGCAACAACCCAGCCCTATAAGCTCTCCGAAACACCACCAAAAGCACGTTCATAAATCAAAGCTAGGATTTTCAAAGTTTTAACTTCAAACACCAAAAATTGAAATGTTCACTAAATCAATCCAAATCAAAATCAAATGATCATGAACAAGTGTTAGGAATTCATACCTAACATCAAAGATAGTTATAGAGAAAGACGTGAGAGAAAAAATCTCACCTTTTTACACAAAACAAGGAAGAAGAAGCTATAGAGCAATGGCAAGAACAATCACTCTTCAATCCCAACACAACAAGCTTGAATCTAAGCTTAAAAGAGAAACATTTCCTAAGTTAGGTTTAGGAATTTCTGAGATTGAAAAGAGAACGAGTTGGAGAAGATGAAGAGAAGGCTTACCAAAGCTTCTTCTTTGAATTTGGAGCTAGAACTTGATTTGCAAATGGAACTAGGGCTTAGGAATTCTAATTCTTTTTCTCCTCCACCATTTTTATCTAGAGCTTGAAAGTGTTAGGAAAATGAAGTGAATGAAGATAAGTGGGGGTGGAGCTAAGGGCTTGAGTTAGGATATAGGGCTGAAACCCAAACCAAAGCCCAAAGTGAAAAAGTAGCAAAATTCCACTATCTCCAAACATATCAATGTTTATACTCAAAAAGGTCGCAAACATCATTTTGAACTCAATGGGGGTGGTCTCGAGTCCTAATTTGACTGTTTGCAAAAAGTAGCGTTTTGGACTATAATCCGACTAACGATGAAATATTTAAATAAAATATTTAAATATTCAATCGTAAAATATGCGGGTTGTTACAGACTCCCCTCCTTAAAGAAATTGCGTCCTCACAATCTTAAGGAATAATTGAACAAAAAGTAACAACCATAGAAGCATATCAACACAAAAGAAATTTTGAAATAAGAAGTTCACCTTAAGGAGCACGAGAGAGCAAATCCAGATGTGTTCGCTCGATGAATTCTCTGGATTCCCAAGAGCAATCCTTAGGATTTAAGGACCACTGAACTTTCACAAGAGGAAAATCTTTATTTCGGAGGCGTTTAATCTCCGAAGCAATGATACGGATAGGTTGTTGCTCATAAGTCAAATTAGGCGAAACTTCAATTTCTTCAATAACACCAGACTCAAGAATAGTGTCGGAATCTCGAAGGCATTTCCGTAGTTGAGAGACGTGGAATACGTCATGAATAGCAGAAAATTGAGCCGGTAATAAAAGGCGATAAGCCACGGAATCAATGCGTTCGGTGATGGGAAATGGCCCAATATATCGAGGTGCTAATTTTCCCGATCGACTGAAACGCACAACACCCTTCATCGGTGAAATACGAATAAACACAAAATCTCCCATAGAAAATTCTAATTTCCTTCTTCAATTATCGGCATAGGATTTTTGTCTGCTTTGGGCTTCTTTCATCCTATGACGAATAAGGTCAATCTTTTCTGTGGCCTCACGGATAAAATCAGGACCTAAAACCAACTTCTCACCGGCTTCAAGCCAACACGAAGGAGATCGGCATGGCCTTCCGTATAGTGCCTCGAAAGGTGCCATACCAATACTAGATTGGAAGCTATTGTTATAGGAAAATTCAACAATAGAAATATGATCTTCCCAACTTCCACCAAAATCAAGAATACATGCACGAAGAAGATCTTCAAGAGTTTGATTCACACGCTCGGTTTGTCCATCAGACTGAGGATGATAAGCGGTGCTAAAATTAAGCTTCGTTCCCAAAGCTTTTTGAAGACCTTTCCAAAATCCACTAGTAAACAATGGATCACGATCGCTAACAATAGAAGTTGGAACTCCATGCAATTTAACAATTTCTTTGACAAAAAGTTTAGCCAAAATAGGTACGGTCCGATTGGACCGAACGGGAATAAAATGGGCGGATTTTGTAAGTCTATCAACTATCACCCATAGGCCATCATGACCCGAACGAGAACGGGAAAGACCGTCAATAAAATCCATGGAAATTTGATCCCACTTCCATATAGGAATTTCCAATGGTTGCAATAACCCACCGGGCCTTTGATGCTCGGCCTTAACGAGTTGGCAAGTCATGCAACGCTTAACAAAGTAAGCAATATCGGATTTCATTCCCTTCCAGTAATAAAGTCGCTTCATATCCGCATACATTTTACTACTACCGGGATGAATGGTGAATTTAGAACGATGAGAATCTTCTAATATATCTTTACGAAGCCACAAATATTTGGCACGATAAGTCTACCAAATTTTTGAATAGCGCCACGAGCATCAATATCAAAGTCTTTCAAACCTTCAATATCAATTTTATCCCTACAACTTTGGCTAAGAAGAACCAATTCGGGATCATGCTTTTGAGCTTCATGAATGCGGTCTAAAAGAGAAGGATGAGCCTCGAGGCTACATAAAACAAGAGATGAGCATAAATCGGGTTCACGATCTCGAATCTCACAAATGGACAAAGTCTCGAGATCCTTCCACTCGGATATCATCATAGAAACAACCGCTTGTTGCTTTCGACTAAGGGCATCGGCAATAAGATTTCGCTTTCCGGGAGTATAAAGAATATCAAGATCATACGATGCAAGGAACTCGAGCCAACGTTGTTGACGCAAATTAAGTTCCTTTTGAGAAAATAAATATTTCAAAGATTTGTGATCGGTGTAGAGAACAAATTTCTCACCCAAAAGATAATGACGCCAAATTCTAAGGGCGAATACAATAGCCGCGAGCTCTAAATCATGAGTGGCGTATCTAGTCTCGGCTGGCTTTAATTGCCTAGAGGCATAAGCGATAACACGTTCCCTTTGCATGAGAACGGCACCCAAACCAACTCGACTAGCATCGGTATAAACAATAAAATTTTGGTTCTCATCGGGAATCACAAGAATAGGAGCATCGGAAAGGAGTTCCTTTAATTTTTGAAATGAAGCTTCACATTTGTCTGACCAAATGTATTTAATTCCCTTCTTTGTCAAATTAGTAAGAGGTACGGAAATTTTAGAAAAGTCTTTTATGAACCGACGGCAATAGCCCGCCAATCCAAGGAAGCTACGAATTTCCGTCACACTCTCCGGTCTCTTCTAGTTTTGAATCGCTTCAATCTTTGAAGGATCCACGGAAATTCCGGATTCAGAAATGATATGTCCCAAAAATTTCACACGAGATTGCCAAAAGTGGCATTTAGAAAATTTTGCTTTCAATTGGTTGCTCCTAAGAGTTTCCAATACAATCCGAAGATGATTTTCATGCTCTTCCTCAGTTTTAGAATAAATAAGAATGTCATCTATAAAGATGAGAACAAATCGATGGAGGAAGTCTTTAAAAACTCGATTCATAAGGTCGACGAAATAAGCTGGAGCGTTCGTCAAACCAAATGGCATAACAAGTCATTCATAAGATCCATAATGTGTACGGAACGATGTCAAAGGAATGTTATCCTCTGCAATACGGAGCTGATGAAAACTAGTTGCTAAGTCTAATTGTGAAAAGACTTTAGCACCACTAAGCTGATCGAACAAATCATCAATCTGTGGTAAGGGATATATTCTTGATGGTGAAATCGTTAAGCTTGCGGTAGTCTACGCAAAGCCTAAGTGTACCATCCGATTTCTTCACAAAAATAGCTGAAGCTCCCCATGGAGAGGAACTAGATTGAATAAATTGCTTCGCTTCCAATTCGGATAATTGTTTGCGCATCTCCTCATTTTCTTTATTGGACATACGATAAGGAGGACGAGTAATAGGTAGAGATCCAGGGATTAGATTAATTCTGAACTCAATTGCTCGTTTAGGTGGTAATCCTAGAACGGGCTCAAATATATCGGGAAATTCACAAACAATGTGAATGAGAGAAATAACATCTTCCTCATCATCATTATCGTCGTCATGAGGATTGAGAGAATATAAGGACGCTTTCGAATTGGAATCCGAATCTTTCAGAACAAGCAAAATCTGCTTAACAGATTGAGGATGTCGAAGATATATAGTCCGCTCAGGACACAGGATATGGGCTTCATAACGGTTAAGCCAATCCATTCCTAAAATCATTCCGAAACCAAGGTAACACATAACATGCAAATCGGCACGGAAAGAGTAATCACACAAAATAATTTCGACATCTTTACATAATAAACTGAGTGTTGCGGATCCACCAACCGGATTCGCAATCCTCAAAGAAGTCATCAAGCCAATAACATTCAAAGACAAAGCATCAACAAGTTCTTTTGATATAAAAGAGTGAGATGCACCCGTATCAAAACGAACTCGAATAGGAAATTCACGAAATATAATAATGCCATCAAGGATAGAATGAGAAATACCTTGACCACGAGAAGTGTTAGCAGGGGCTTGTACAACATTTAGCTTGCCTTCATTCTTGCTTTGAAATTTGGGACACAAAGATAAAGTATGGCCCGAACTCTTGCAATAGCGGCATAAAAGAGGCTTCGGGCACTTGTTTGCATAATGGTCCTTAGAACCACAATTGTAACATTCTCCACGGCGGGAGGTAGGAGTATTTGCTACAGGTGTTGCTTGCTTTCCCTTCTTGTTGGGATCAGGCTTGAATTTAAAAGGTCTCTTCTTGTTGATGTTTGGTTTGGCCTCAACATCACTATCTTTATCAGCCTCTTCGAGTCGAAGAGCAATATCAACAAGTTGGTCAAAAGAAACTTCTAATTTCAGAAGTAATGGCTTTTTGAGATTCTTGTTCAAGCCATAAACAAATCTCTGATTTTTCTCCAATGGGATATTAATATATTCGACCCCATATTTTGAGAGAGATTCGAAAGAAGCGAAGTAGTCCGTCGCAGAAGATTCACCTTGAACAAGGTCTATGAAGCGTCGGGCCAAAGATACTTTTTCAGCTTCCGGCACAAATTTCACCTCGAACCTTTCCCGGAATTGCTCCCAAGTAAGGTCCGCTTCAATAATTTCGGAGATAAGAAGCTCGTACCAGTCTAATGCTCTTTCTTGGAGCATACTAGAAGCCACTTGGAATCGATGAAGATCAATAAGATTCATGCGAGAGAAAATACAGTCGCATGTTCGAAGCCAAGCTTGGACTTCTATAACACTCTCGGAACCTTTGAATGTCTTTTCACCCAAATTGGTGTAATCACTACACAAGCGTGCAAACCTAGATTTAGGATGGGTGGCCTCTGGAATAGGTCCGACAGCTTGAGCATTTCTCACAAGGTCTAGAAGTTGCTGAGCAGACATTAATACTCCATCCTGCGGGATAGCACTTGATTGACCGGCGTTGGGACGGTCGGGTCTAACCATTTCTCTTCTTTAAGAAAGAAAGAAAAGAGAAAAAGATTAATCTCAGAATGAATATCAAACAAATTTGATTGATATTACAAGGAATCACAAAAGAAAATAGGATAGAATGGTACAAAGACTCGAAATAAATCCTATGGCACGATTCCTAAGGAAGACTTAGGACAATGATCCTTGCTAGATTATTTTATATTGTTCCGAAGTTTGGCTTTGATACCATGCTGTGACGCCCCACCTCTATACTCGCGCTAGCCAAGGACACTACGGTGTAATGTCGTCAACTAGCGCGAAGGATAAGGCTGTTGAGGAGCGACCATCCATGTAATTGCTTTGTGCGAGCATTGATATGTCAGATAGTATAACATGCATTTCGTTTAAAGAGGAAATCCGACATACCGATGCAAACTCAAAGCTACCACACAGTGGTTAAGTGGACCTCGGAAACGAATATAGAAATAAACATAACATAAATCAGTCACAGACGTTCATATCACAAAGGCGGAAACAGATATGAATATATAACACCAAAAAGATGTACATCAGAGTAGTGGTCATATAAGATCCACAATATCACAAAAGAATAGATACAAGAGCTAGACAAAAGAATAAGTATACATCATGGAGTCTATATCTCGAATGTATAACAACAAAAAACTACAAACGTAATGTAGTTAGACAAAAGTCATTAGGTGATCCCAGATAAGGAGTCAAGCAGAAGCACCTGTAACATCTCGGTCTGACCCGAGTATTATTTAATAAGAAAATAATAAATGGATCAGTCAAGCTATAATTATCATATAAAGTAGTGAGATATAAGCAGAGATATAATAAGAACGTATGATAACAATAGTGTCAAGCTGTGACAAGTATGTTTTAAACAACAACAAAATCATACAATATCTCAAGAAATCTCAAAGCATAAAAAAGAATGTCATATTCTTTATTTTATTCACCAAACCGCAAATATTGACAAACATATCGTTGCCAATCACTTAAAGAGGTGAAACACAAATTCTAGAAATCATCAATTAGAAATCCAGAAATCACAAAGGGGGGAGGCCTATGATAAACGGGAGCATGAAAACTCACCAACACGTGTATCACAAACGGAACGCTATTCCATGGTCGCTAACCATAAATATTGAGCCGAAGCTCCACAAACGGTCCGAAGACCACGGGTCGCTACCCCGCCAAATTGAACCGAAGTTCCACAGAAACGGGGTTTAGTCTCCCTCGCAGACAAATAGACATCGCACATCGCTAGTCTAAACCACAAAATGATCATCATCGATCAATAAAAAGTGTCGATTACACTAAGCTAGTAAATATATGAGTTTAGCTTCATGTCCCATAACCACTAGCTTAACTTAAATATTTACGAACAAATTGTAGATTTCCACTCGAAAATTGTCACAAGAGTTTCAATCGAACAAGTCCAAAAATTAACCGACGAAGTAAACGCAAGCGTTTCATACCACTTGTTTTGCTAAGCCGTTTAATTATATTTTCTCATACGAATGAGGTAAAGGTTTGTATATACTACTAGATTGGAAAACGGTTTTGAAAATAAGCTTTATGTTTAAAAATAGAGTTGAAATCATCTTTGTAAAAGAGTTTGAATATTTACTACTAGTATATAAAACCTTTATATTTTAAAGTGACAAATCATAGAAATGATTGTAGAAACAATCAATCACAAGAATTCACATTTCGATAACGTGAATCAAACCATGGAAATCGATATCAAATCGATCAAATAGAAACACCAAAAATCCAGAAAAGAAATCATCAAAGTTGATATAAATTGACAATAACTATATGGATAATCAAAAATCGATAAATTTGGAAATCCACATAAAAATAGGCTAATATCCAGAAATCAACAGCCACAGACGTCTGTGGGAAATCCACAGACGTCTGTCACCTGTTTCGGGAAATATTTTCCCTAAAGCCACAGACGTCTGTGGATAATCCACAGACGTCTGTCACCTGTTTCAGGAAATAATTTTCCTGAAGCCACAGACGTCTGTGGATTACGTCTGTCGCGTGTAGCAGGACAGAATTTGCAAAGCCCATAAATGGGCAAACCTACACAACTTCTCGGATTCAAAGCGATTGAATGAGCAACGGCGACATAGGATTTATGCCAAGCGACAACCCAGCCCTATAAGCTCTCCGAAACACCACCAAAAGCACGTTCATAAATCAAAGCTAGGATTTTCAAAGTTTTAACTTCAAACACCAAAAATTGAAATGTCCACTAAATCAATCCAAATCAAATGATCATGAACAAGTGTTAGGAATTCATACCTAACATCAAAGATAGTTATAGACAAAGATGTGAGAGAAAAAAATCTCACCTTTTTACACAAAACAAGGAAGAAGAAGCTATAGAGCAATGGCAAGAACAATCACTCTTCAATTCCAACACAACAAGCTTGAATCTAAGCTTAAAAGAGAAACATTTCCTAAGTTAGGTTTAGGAATTTCTGAGATTGAAAAGAGAACGAGTTGGAGAAGATGAAGAGAAGTCTTACCAAAGCTTCTTCTTTGAATTTGGAGCTAGAACTTGATTTGCAAATGGAACTAGGGCTTAGGAATTCTAATTCTTTTTCTCCTCCACCATTTTTATCTAGAGCTTTAAAGTGTTAGGAAAATGAAGTGAATGAAGATAAGTGGGGGTGGAGCTAAGGGCTTGAGTTAGGATATAGGGCTGAAACCCAAACCAAAGCCCAAAGTGAAAAAGTAGCAAAATTCCACTAACTCCAAACATATCAATGTTTATACTCAAAAAGGTCGCAAACGTCATTTTGAACTCAATGGGGGTGGTCTCGAGTCCTAATTTGACTGTTTGCAAAAAGTAGCGTTTTGGACTATAATCTGACTAACGATGAAATATTTAAATAAAATATTTAAATATTCAATCGTAAAATATGAGGGTTGTTACAGACTCCCCTCCTTAAAGAAATTGCGTCCTCGTAATCTTAAGGAATAATTGAACAAAAAGAAACAACCATAGAAGCATATCAACACAAAAGAAATTTTGAAATAAGAAGTTCACCTTAAGGAGCACGAGAGAGCAAATCCGGATGTGTTCGCTCGATGAATTCTCTGGATTCCCAAGAGCAATCCTTAGGATTTAAGGACCACTGAACTTTCACAAGAGGAACATCTTTATTTCGGAGGCTTTTAATCTCCGAAGCAATGATACAGATAGGTTGTTGCTTATAAGTCAAATTAGGCGAAACTTCAATTTCTTCAATAACACCGGACTCAAGAATAGTGTCGGAATCTCGAAGGCATTTCCGTAGTTGAGAGACGTGGAATATGTCATGAATAGCAGAAAATTGAGCCGGTAATTAAAGGCGATATGCCACGGAACCAATGCGTTCGGTGATGGGAAATGGCCCAATATATCGAGGTGCTAATTTTCCCGATCGACTGAAACGCACAACACCCTTCATCGGTGAAATACGAATAAACACAAAATCTCCCACAGAAAATTCTAATTTCCTTCTTCAATTATCGGCATAGGATTTTTGTCTGCTTTGGGCTTCTTTCATCCTATGACGAATAAGGTCAATCTTTTCTGTGGCCTCACGGATAAAATCAGGACCTAAAACCAACTTCTCACCGGCTTCAAGCCGACACGAAGGAGATCGGCATGGACTTCCGTATTGTGCCTCGAAAGGTGCCATACCAATACTAGATTGGAAGCTATTGTTATAGGAAAATTCAACAAGAGAAATATGATCTTCCCAACTTCCACCAAAATCAAGAATACATGCACGAAGAAGATCTTCAAGAGTTTGATTCACACGCTCGGTTTGTCCATCAGACTGAGGATGATAAGCGGTGCTAAAATTAAGCTTCGTTCCCAAAGCTTTTTGAAGACCTTTCCAAAATCCACTAGTAAACAATGGATCACGATCGCTAACAATAGAAGTTGGAACTCCATGCAATTTAACAATTTCTTTGACAAAAAGTTTAGCCAAAATAGGTACGGTCCGATTGGACCGAACGGGAATAAAATGGGCGAATTTTGTAAGTCAATCAACTATCACGCATAGGCCATCATGACCCGAACGAGAACGGGAAAGACCGTCAATAAAATCCATGGAAATTTGATCCCACTTCCATATAGGAATTTCCAATGGTTGCAATAACCCACCGGGCCTTTGATGCTCAGCCTTAACGAGTTGGCAAGTCATGCAACACTTAACAAAGTTAGCAATATCGGATTTCATTCCCTCACAGTAATAAAGTCGCTTCATATCCGCATACATTTTACTACTACCGGGATGAATGGTGAATTTAGAACGATGAGAATCTTCTAATATATCTTTACGAAGACCACAAATATTTGGCACGATAAGTCTACCAAATTTTTGAATACCGCCACGAGCTTCAATATCAAAGACTTTCAAACTTTCAATATCAATTTTATCCCTACAACTTTGGCTAAAAAGAACCAATTCGGGATCATGCTTTTGAGCTTCAAGAATGCGGTCTAAAAGAGAAGGATGAGCCTCGAGGCTACATAAAACAAGAGATGAGCATAAATCGGGTTCACGATCTCGAATCTCACAAGTGGACAAAGTCTCTAGATCATTCCACTCGGATATCATCATAGAAACAACCGCTTGTTGCTTTCAACTAAGGGCATCAGCAATAAGATTTCCCTTTTCGGGAGTATAAAGAATATCAAGATCATACGATGCAAGGAACTCGAGCCAACGTTGTTGACGCAAATTAAGTTCCTTTTAAGAAAATAAATATTTCAAAGATTTGTGATCGGTGTAGAGAACAAATTTCTCACCCAAAAGATAATGACGCCAAATTCTAAGGGCGAATACAATAGCCGAGAGCTCTAAATCATGAGTGGCGTATCTAGTCTCGGCTGGATTTAATTGCCTAGAGGCATAAGCGATAACACGTTCCCTTTGCATGAGAACGACACCCAAACCAACTCGACTCGCATCGGTATAAACAATAAAATCTTGGTTCTCATCGGGAATCACAAGAATAGGAGCATCGGAAAGGAGTTCCTTTAATTTTTGAAATGAAGCTTCCCATTTGTCTGACCAAATGTATTTAATTCCCTTCTTTGTCAAATTAGTAAGAGGTACGAAAATTTTAGAAAAGTCTTTTATGAACCGACGGCAATAGCTCGCCAATCCAAGGAAGCTACGAATTTCCGTCACACTCTCCGGTCTCTTCTAGTTTTGAATTGCTTCAATCTTTGAAGGATCCACGGAAATTCCGGATTCAGAAATGATATGTCCCAAAAATTTCACACGAGATTTCCAAAAGTGGCATTTAGAAAATTTTGCTTTCAATTGGTTGCTCCTAAGAGTTTCCAATACAATCCGAAGATGATTTTCACGCTCTTCCTCAGTTTTAGAATAAATAAGAATGTCATCTATAAAGATGAGAACAAATCGATGGAGGAAGTCTTTAAAAACTCGATTCATAAGGTCGACGAAATAAGCTGGAGCGTTCGTCAAACCAAATGGCATAACAAGCCATTCATAAGATCCATAACGTGTACGGAACGATGTCAAAGGAATGCTATCCTCTGCAATACGGAGCTGATGAAAACCAGTTGCTAAGTCTAATTGTGAAAAGACTTTAGCACCACTAAGCTGATCGAACAAATCATCAATCCGCGGTAAGGGATATTTATTCTTGATGGTGAAATCGTTAAGCTTGCGGTAGTCAACGCAAAGCCTAAGTGTACCATCCGATTTCTTCACAAAAATAGCTGAAGCTCCCCATGGAGAGGAACTAGATTGAATAAATTGCTTCGCTTCCAATTCGGATAATTGTTTGCGCATCTCCTCATTTTCTTTATTGGACATACGATAAGGAGGACGAGTAATAGGTAGAGCTCCAGGGATTAGATTAATTATGAACTCAATTGCTCGCTTAGGTGGTAATCCTAGAACGGGCTCAAATATATCGAGAAATTCACAAACAATGTGAATGAGAGAAATAACATCTTCCTCATCATCATTATCGTCGTCATGAGGATTGAGAGAATATAAGGACGCTTTCGAATTTGAATCCGAATCTTTCAGAACAAGCAAAATCTGCTTAACAGATTGAGGATGTCAAAGATATATAGTCCGCTCAGGACACAGGATATGGGCTTCATAACCCGTATCAAAACGAACTCGAATAGGAAATTCACGAAATATAATAATGCCATCAAGGATAGAATGAGAAATACCTTGACCACGAGAAGTGTTAGCAGGGGCTTGTACAACATTTAGCTTGCCTTCATTCTTGCTTTGAAATTTGGGACACAAAGATAAAGTATGGCCCGAACTCTTGCAATAGCGGCATAAAAGAGGCTTCGGGCACTTGTTTGCATAATGGTCCTTAGAACCACAATTGTAACATTCTCCACGGCGGGAGGTAGGAGTATTTGCTACAGGTGTTGCTTGCTTTCCCTTCTTGTTGGGATCAGGCTTGAATTTAAAAGGTCTCTTCTTGTTGATGTTTGGTTTGGCCTCAACATCACTATCTTTATCAGCCTCTTCGAGTCGAAGAGCAATATCAACAAGTTGGTCAAAAGAAACTTCTAATTTCAGAAGTAATGGCGTTTTGAGATTCTTGTTCAAGCCATAAACAAATCTCTGATTTTTCTCCAATGGGATATTAATATATTCGACCCCATATTTTGAGAGAGATTCGAAAGAAGCGAAGTAGTCCGTCGTAGAAGATTCACCTTGAACAAGGTCTATGAAGCGTCGGGCCAAAGATACTTTTTCAACTTCCGGCACAAATTTCACCTCGAACCTTTCCCGGAATTGCTCCCAAGTAAGGTCCGCTTCAATAATTTCGGAGATAAGAAGCTCGTACCAGTCTAATGTTCTTTCTTGGAGCATACTAGAAGCCACTTGGAATCGATGAAGATCAATAAGATTCATGCGAGAGAAAATACAGTCGCATGTTCGAAGCCAAGCTTGGACTTCTATAACACTCTCGGAACCTTTGAATGTCTTTTCACCCAAATTGGTGTAATCACTGCACAAGCGTGCAAACCTAGATTTAGGATGGGTGGCCTCTGGAATAGGTCCGACAGCTTGAGCATTTCTCACAAGGTCTAGAAGTTGCTGAGCAGACATGAATACTCCATCCTGCGGGGTAGCACTTGATTGACCGGCGTTGGGACGGTCGGGTCTAACCATTTCTCTTCTTTAAGAAAGAAAGAAAAGAGAAAAAGATTAATCTCAGAATGAATATCAAACAAATTTGATTGATATTACAAGGAATCACAAAAGAAAATAGGATAGAATGGTACAAAGACTCGAAATAAATCCTATGGCACGATTCCTAAGGAAGACTTAGGACAATGATCCTTGCTAGATTATTTTATATTGTTCCGAAGTTTGGCTTTGATACCATGCTGTGACGCCCCACCTCTATACTCGCGCTAGCCAAGGACACTACGGTGTAATGTCGTCAACTAGCGCGAAGGATAAGGCTGTTGAGGAGCGACCATCCATGTAATTGCTTTGTGCGAGCATTGATATGTCAGATAGTATAACATGCATTTCGTTTAAAGAGGAAATCCGACATACCGATGCAAACTCAAAGCTACCACACAGTGGTTAAGTGGACCTCGGAAACGAATATAGAAATAAACATAACATAAATCAGTCACAGACGTTCATATCACAAAGGCGGAAACAGATATGAATATATAACACCAAAAAGATGTACATCAGAGTAGTGGTCATATAAGATCCACAATATCACAAAAGAATAGATACAAGAGCTAGACAAAAGAATAAGTATACATCATGGAGTCTATATCTCGAATGTATAACAACAAAAAACTACAAACGTAATGTAGTTAGACAAAAGTCATTAGGTGATCCCAGATAAGGAGTCAAGCAGAAGCACCTGTAACATCTCGGTCTGACCCGAGTATTATTTAATAAGAAAATAATAAATGGATCAGTCAAGCTATAATTATCATATAAAGTAGTGAGATATAAGCAGAGATATAATAAGAACGTATGATAACAATAGTGTCAAGCTGTGACAAGTATGTTTTAAACAACAACAAAATCATACAATATCTCAAGAAATCTCAAAGCATAAAAAAGAATGTCATATTCTTTATTTTATTCACCAAACCGCAAATATTGACAAACATATCGTTGCCAATCACTTAAAGAGGTGAAACACAAATTCTAGAAATCATCAATTAGAAATCCAGAAATCACAAAGGGGGGAGGCCTATGATAAACGGGAGCATGAAAACTCACCAACACGTGTATCACAAACGGAACGCTATTCCATGGTCGCTAACCATAAATATTGAGCCGAAGCTCCACAAACGGTCCGAAGACCACGGGTCGCTACCCCGCCAAATTGAACCGAAGTTCCACAGAAACGGGGTTTAGTCTCCCTCGCAGACAAATAGACATCGCACATCGCTAGTCTAAACCACAAAATGATCATCATCGATCAATAAAAAGTGTCGATTACACTAAGCTAGTAAATATATGAGTTTAGCTTCATGTCCCATAACCACTAGCTTAACTTAAATATTTACGAACAAATTGTAGATTTCCACTCGAAAATTGTCACAAGAGTTTCAATCGAACAAGTCCAAAAATTAACCGACGAAGTAAACGCAAGCGTTTCATACCACTTGTTTTGCTAAGCCGTTTAATTATATTTTCTCATACGAATGAGGTAAAGGTTTGTATATACTACTAGATTGGAAAACGGTTTTGAAAATAAGCTTTATGTTTAAAAATAGAGTTGAAATCATCTTTGTAAAAGAGTTTGAATATTTACTACTAGTATATAAAACCTTTATATTTTAAAGTGACAAATCACAGAAATGATTGTAGAAACAATCAATCACAAGAATTCACATTTCGATAACGTGAATCAAACCATGGAAATCGATATCAAATCGATCAAATAGAAACACCAAAAATCCAGAAAAGAAATCATCAAAGTTGATATAAATTGACAATAACTATATGGATAATCAAAAATCGATAAATTTGGAAATCCACATAAAAATAGGCTAATATCCAGAAATCAATAGCCACAGACGTCTGTGGGAAATCCACAGACGTCTGTCACCTGTTTCGGGAAATATTTTCCCTAAAGCCACAGACGTCTGTGGATAATCCACAGACGTCTGTCACCTGTTTCAGGAAATAATTTTCCTGAAGCCACAAACGTCTGTGGATTACGTCTATCGCGTGTAGCAGGACAGAATTTGCAAAGCCCATAAATGGGAAAACCTACACAACTTCTCGGATTCAAAGCGATTGAATGAGCAATGACGACAAAGGATTTATGCCAAGCGACAACCCAGCCCTATAAGCTCTCCGAAACACCACCAAAAGCACGTTCATAAATCAAAGCTAGGATTTTCAAAGTTTTAACTTCAAACACCAAAAATTGAAATGTTCACTAAATCAATCCAAATCAAAATCAAATGATCATGAACAAGTGTTAGGAATTCATACCTAACATCAAAGATAGTTATAGACAAAGATGTGAGAGAAAAAATCTCACCTTTTTACACAAAACAAGGAAGAAGAAGCTATAGAGCAATGGCAAGAACAATCACTCTTCAATTCCAACACAACAAGCTTGAATCTAAGCTTAAAAGAGAAACATTTCCTAAGTTAGGTTTAGGAATTTCTGAGATTGAAAAGAGAACGAGTTGGAGAAGATGAAGAGAAGGCTTACCAAAGCTTCTTCTTTGAATTTGGAGCTAGAACTTGATTTGCAAATGGAACTAGGGCTTAGGAATTCTAATTCTTTTTCTCCTCCACCATTTTTATCTAGAGCTTGAAAGTGTTAGGAAAATGAAGTGAATGAAGATAAGTGGGGGTGGAGCTAAGGGCTTGAGTTAGGATATAGGGCTGAAACCCAAACCAAAGCCCAAAGTGAAAAAGTAGCAAAATTCCACTAACTCCAAACATATCAATGTTTATACTCAAAAAGGTCGCAAACGTCATTTTGAACTCAATGGGGGTGGTTTCGAGTCCTAATTTGACTGTTTGCAAAAAGTAGCGTTTTGGACTATAATCTGACTAACGATGAAATATTTAAATAAAATATTTAAATATTCAATCGTAAAATATGCGGGTTGTTACAGACTCCCCTCCTTAAAGAAATTGCGTCCTCGTAATCTTAAGGAATAATTGAACAAAAAGAAACAACCATAGAAGCATATCAACACAAAAGAAATTTTGAAATAAGAAGTTCACCTTAAGGAGCACGAGAGAGCAAATCCGGATGTGTTCGCTCGATGAATTCTCTGGATTCCCAAGAGCAATCCTTAGGATTTAAGGACCACTGAACTTTCACAAGAGGAACATCTTTATTTCGGAGGCGTTTAATCTCCGAAGCAATGATACGGATAGGTTGTTGCTCATAAGTTAAATTAGGCGAAACTTCAATTTCTTCAATAACACCGGACTCAAGAATAGTGTCGGAATCTCGAAGGCATTTCCGTAGTTGAGAGACGTGGAATACGTCATGAATAGCAGAAAATTAAGCCGGTAATAAAAGGTGATAAGCCACGGAACCAATGCGTTCGGTGATGGGAAATGGCCCAATATATCGAGGTGCTAATTTTCCCGATCGACTGAAACGCACAACACCCTTCATCGGTGAAATACGAATAAACACAAAATCTCCCATAGAAAATTCTAATTTCCTTCTTCAATTATCGGCATAGGATTTTTGTCTGCTTTGGGCTTCTTTCATCCTATGACGAATAAGGTCAATCTTTTCTGTGGCCTCACGGATAAAATCAGGACCTAAAACCAACTTCTCACCGGCTTCAAGCCAACACGAAGGAGATCGGCATGGCCTTCCGTATTGTGCCTCGAAAGGTGCCATACCAATACTAGATTGGAAGCTATTGTTATAGGAAAATTCAACAAGAGAAATATGATCTTCCCAACTTCCACCAAAATCAAGAATACATGCACGAAGAAGATCTTCAAGAGTTTGATTCACACGCTCGGTTTGTCCATGAGACTGAGGATGATAAGCGGTGCTAAAATTAAGCTTCGTTCCCAAAGCTTTTTGAAGACCTTTCCAAAATCCACTAGTAAACAATGGATCACGATCGCTAACAATAGAAGTTGGAACTCCATGCAATTTAACAATTTCTTTGACAAAAAGTTTAGCCAAAATAGGTACGGTCCGATTGGACCGAACGGGAATAAAATGGGCGGATTTTGTAAGTCAATCAACTATCACGCATAGGCCATCATGACCCGAACGAGAACGGGAAAGACCGTCAATAAAATCCATGGAAATTTGATCCCACTTCCATATAGGAATTTCCAATGGTTGCAATAACCCACCGGGCCTTTGATGCTCAGCCTTAACGAGTTGGCAAGTCATGCAACACTTAACAAAGTTAGCAATATCGGATTTCATTCCCTCACAGTAATAAAGTCGCTTCATATCCGCATACATTTTACTACTACCGGGATGAATGGTGAATTTAGAACGATGAGAATCTTCTAATATATCTTTACGAAGACCACAAATATTTGGCACGATAAGTCTACCAAATTTTTGAATACCGCCACGAGCATCAATATCAAAGTCTTTCAAACTTTCAATATCAATTTTATCCCTACAACTTTGGCTAAAAAGAACCAATTCGGGATCATGCTTTTGAGCTTCAAGAATGCGGTCTAAAAGAGAAGGATGAGCCTCGAGGCTACACAAAACAAGAGATGAGCATAAATCGGGTTCACGATCTCGAATCTCACAAGTGGACAAAGTCTCGAGATCATTCCACTCGGATATCATCATAGAAACAACCGCTTGTTGCTTTCAACTAAGGGCATCAGCAATAAGATTTCCCTTTTCGGGAGTATAAAGAATATCAAGATCATACGATGCAAGGAACTCGAGCCAACGTTGTTGACGCAAATTAAGTTCCTTTTGAGAAAATAAATATTTCAAAGATTTGTGATCGGTGTAGAGAACAAATTTCTCACCCAAAAGATAATGATGCCAAATTCTAAGGGCGAATACAATAGCCGCGAGCTCTAAATCATGAGTGGCGTATCTAGTCTCGGCTGGCTTTAATTGCCTAGAGGCATAAGCGATAACACGTTCCCTTTTCATGAGAACGACACCCAAACCAACTCGACTAGCATCGGTATAAACAATAAAATCTTGGTTCTCATCGGGAATCACAAGAATAGGAGCATCGGAAAGGAGTTCCTTTAATTTTTGAAATGAAGCTTCCCATTTGTCTGACCAAATGTATTTAATTCCCTTCTTTGTCAAATTAGTAAGAGGTACGAAAATTTTAGAAAAGTCTTTTATGAACCGACGGCAATAGCCCGCCAATCCAAGGAAGCTACGAATTTCCGTCACACTCTCCGGTCTCTTCTAGTTTTGAATTGCTTCAATCTTTGAAGGATCCACGGAAATTCCGGATTCAGAAATGATATGTCCCAAAAATTTCACACGAGATTTCCAAAAGTGGCATTTAGAAAATTTTGCTTTCAATTGGTTGCTCCTAAGAGTTTCCAATACAATCCGAAGATGATTTTCACGCTCTTCCTCAGTTTTAGAATAAATAAGAATGTCATCTATAAAGATGAGAACAAATCGATGGAGGAAGTCTTTAAAAACTCGATTCATAAGGTCGACGAAATAAGCTGGAGCGTTCGTCAAACCAAATGGCATAACAAGCCATTCATAAGATCCATAACGTGTACGGAACGATGTCAAAGGAATGCTATCCTCTGCAATACGGAGCTGATGAAAACCAGTTGCTAAGTCTAATTGTGAAAAGACTTTAGCACCACTAAGCTGATCGAACAAATCATCAATCCGCGGTAAGGGATATTTATTCTTGATGGTGAAATCGTTAAGCTTGCGGTAGTCAACGCAAAGCCTAAGTGTACCATCCGATTTCTTCACAAAAATAGCTGAAGCTCCCCATGGAGAGGAACTAGATTGAATAAATTGCTTCGCTTCCAATTCGGATAATTGTTTGCGCATCTCCTCATTTTCTTTATTGGACATACGATAAGGAGGACGAGTAATAGGTAGAGCTCCAGGGATTAGATTAATTATGAACTCAATTGCTCGCTTAGGTGGTAATCCTAGAACGGGCTCAAATATATCGAGTAATTCACAAACAATGTGAATGAGAGAAATAACATCTTCCTCATCATCATTATCGTCGTCATGAGGATTGAGAGAATATAAGGACGCTTTCGAATTTGAATCCGAATCTTTCAGAACAAGCAAAATCTGCTTAACAGATTGAGGATGTCAAAAAAATATAGTCCGCTCAGGACACAGGATATGGGCTTCATAACTCGTATCAAAACGAACTCGAATAGGAAATTCACGAAATATAATAATGCCATCAAGGATAGAATGAGAAATACCTTGACCACGAGAAGTGTTAGCAGGGGCTTGTACAACATTTAGCTTGCCTTCATTCTTGCTTTTAAATTTGGGACACAAAGATAAAGTATGGCCCGAACTCTTGCAATAGCGGCATAAAAGAGGCTTCGGGCACTTGTTTGCATAATGGTCCTTAGAACCACAATTGTAACATTCTCTACGGCGGGAGGTAGGAGTATTTGCTACAGGTGTTGCTTGCTTTCCCTTCTTGTTGGGATTAGGCTTGAATTTAAAAGGTCTCTTCTTGTTGATGTTTGGTTTGGCCTCAACATCACTATCTTTATCAGCCTCTTCGAGTCGAAGAGCAATATCAACAAGTTGGTCAAAAGAAACTTCTAATTTCAGAAGTAATGGCTTTTTGAGATTCTTGTTCAAGCCATAAACAAATCTCTGATTTATCTTCAATGGGATATTAATATATTCGACCCCATATTTTGAGAGAGATTCGAAAGAAGCGACGTAGTCCGTCGCAGAAGATTCACCTTGAACAAGGTCTATGAAGCGTCGGGCCAAAGATACTTTTTCAGCTTCCGGCACAAATTTCACCTCGAACCTTTCCTGGAATTGCTCCCAAGTAAGGTCCGCTTCAATAATTTCGGAGATAAGAAGCTCGTACCGGTCTAATGCTCTTTCTTGGAGCATACTAGAATCCACTTGGACTCGATGAAGATCAATAAGATTCATGCGAGAGAAGATACAGTCGCATGTTCGAAGCCAAGCTTGGACTTCTATAACACTCTCGGAACCTTTGAATGTCTTTTCACCCAAATTGGTGGAATCACTACACAAGCGTGCAAACCCAGATTTAGGATGGGTGGGCTCTGGAATAGGTCCGACAGCTTGAGCATTTCTCACAAGGTCTAGAAGTTGCTGAGCAGACATGAATACTCCATCCTGCGGAGTAACACTTGATTGACCGGCGCTGGGACGGTCGGGTCTAACCATTTCTCTTCTTTAAGAAAGAAAGAAAAGAGAAAAAGATTAATCTCAGAATGAATATCAAACAAATTTGATTGATAATACAAGGAATCACAAAAGAAAATAGGATAGAATGGTACGAAGACTCGAATTAAATCCTATGGCACGATTCCTAAGGAAGACTTAGGACAATGATCCTTGCTAGATTATTTTATATTGTTCCGAAGTTTGGCTTTGATACCATGCTGTGACGCCCCACCTCTATACTCGCGCTAGCCAAGGACACTACGGTGTAATGTCGTCAACTAGCGCGAAGGATAAGGCTGTTGAGGAGCGACCATCCATGTAATTGCTTTGTGCGAGCACTGATATGTCAGATAGTATAACATGCATTTCGTTTAAAGAGGAAATCCGACATACCGATGCAAACTCAAAGCTACCACACATTGGCTAAGTGGACCTCGGAAACGAATATAGAAATAAACATAACATAAATCAGTAAAAGACGTTCATATCACAAAGGCGGAAACAGATATGAATATATAACACCAAAAAGGTGTACATCAGAGTAGTGGTCATATAAGATCCACAATATCACAAAAGAATAGATACAAGAGCTAGACTAAAGAATAAGTATACATCATGGAGTCTATATCTCGAATGTATAACAACAAAAAACTACAAACGTAATGTAGTTAGACAAAAGTCATAAGGTGATCCCAGATAAGGAGTCAAGCAGAAGCACCTGTAACATCTCGGTCTGACCCGAGTATTATTTAATAAGAAAATAATAAACGGATCAGTCAAGCTATAATTATCATATAAAGGAGTGAGATATAAGCAGAGATATAATAAGAACGTATGATAACAATAGTGTCAAGCTGTGACAAGTATGTTTTAAACAACAACAAAATCATACGATGTAACGACCCAGAATTTTTGATAATTAAAATTCGAATATTTAATTAATTTTAAATACTGATAAGTAGAATTAAGAAGTCGAATAATTTATTATTCGAATATTGGATTTAATTTGGTCAATTAAATCGATAATTTAATGATTGAAATTCCAGAAATAATTGAAATATGGGTTTAATGTGCTGGAAATGGTTTATAAAGTTATATTAAATCATACTGGAGTTATAGTAATATTATAGAACTGTTAAAATTGAATTTGAAGTTAATATGTGAAAATTGAATATTTTAATATTTAATTATCGATTGAAAATTAGCCATTTTTCGAACAGTCTCAGAATTGAACGAAACCAGTTCCATTGGATCCGTAATAGTTAGTTATTATCGGATTTCAATTTTCGTATCCATCGAAGTTGTCGTTTGACCGTGGCAGCTCGAAACGCTTTGAAATCATTTTAATTTTAAATCGTCGAGTTAAAATAGTCATTTTTCAAAAAGTCTCGGATTTCGACGAAACCAGTTTCATCGGATCCGTAATGTGATATTATTGTAAGATTTCAAATTTCGTAATTTTTGGATTTACCATTTGTCCGGGACAAGCCAAAACGCCTCGAAGTCGATTTAAATCGATTTAATTTAAATTGATCGTTTATTGCCATATCTCACACATACGACCGAATTAGCTTACGAAACCTGTTCCATTGTGTCCGGAACGCGGAAAAACCCTAGGAACGCCTGTTGGAACGTGAGAATTGGAATTCGTTTGTGTAAGTGGTAAAATGATTGGGAACGAGATTAAAATAATATTAAACCATATTATATATACATTTATCTTTCTCAAAACCCTAGTAATCACGTTCAGCCGCCGCTATTTAGTTTAATGGCCAGAAACGATCGTTTTTCTTCCTCCAAAATCTCCTAATCCACGCGACAATTTGTAAAACTTTCTACATGAGAATCGAAGAGCTCGGCGAGCTCACCAGATCTGTACGGTTGAGATGTAGTTTTGTCGACTCGAGGCAGAGCGTGGAAGCCGCGTTCATTGGTAGTCGTGGGCGCGTATGTCGGTCAGGAGGTGACCGAACTTTGCCATTCTCAGGCCGAAGGGGGAGGTGAGGCCGGCGCTCATGGTGGTACACTCCGATCGAGATGTAGGCAAGCGATTTTCGAACGGCGGCAAACCCTAAGGGGGCGGGATGGGTTCGAATCAGTACTGGAGGCTTCGCGTGAGGAAGATGAGTGCGGGCCTGACTTGGTGATTAGAATTTTTTTTAATTAATTTATAAAATATATATGCAAACTTTAAAATTTAATATCTCATACTTACGTTATCAGAATTCGACGATTTTGGTGGCGCTGGAATCGCAGCGACTAGCAGCTCGCTATGGTGCAGACGCAGGACCATTTCGAGCAAGCAATTTTTTTTGATTAAATCGAACGTTTCGGTTTAAATTAAAAAAAATTAAACGTTCGACAAACTCAAGGTGAGATCTCCTCACTCAGATTTAAATTTGTATTGCAGTTATTGATTTGATTGATTGATGTTTTGGATGAGATATTAGATATAATAGGACATATCTACATATATATAGCAATATATACATATTGGCATATGTATATATTGGACTGATTGATTTCCCGCCTCGTATAGCGGATGAGACCCTATTGCGCCGTTAGTAAGCGGATAATATTTATTAAACCCATATACCGCGATAATTCCGTACTGGAGCGGAATTGGTATTGTGCTAACATCTGTGGATGCAGGGAAACAGGTTGGAGGGATCCAACTGGATTCCTCACCGTATTGATTATTTACAGATATTTTGATGTATTCTGTTATCATATGATGATATATGATATTTGATCGTTGTGATTGATTGTTTGGTGCTGTTGCATCATCGGATCCATTTTTGAAGTTAAAAGTAACGATATTATTTTTAAAAGGATTTCAAAGTGATTATTTGAAAATATACGTTTTATTGAATTTTAGAATTAATTCATTTAAAAAAAAAATAAATGTTATAATTTTCGTGTTATAAAATTGTGAGATTTGTGAAGATATAATAAGAATGTGGTTTTTGAAATATAAGTTGATTAAATTGTAATTGGGTTAAATTGAAATTTTCGACTTATTATAAATGGATTATATTTATAGAAGATGTATAAAATTGTTATTTTATAAATAAAAATAAGGAGATTATTTAGGAGTTCTATAAATGTTAAAATGAACTTATAAACGGATTTTATAAGTAAGTAGTATTAATAGATATGCGATTTGTGAAGTTATAAGATGAAGGATTTTGAAAATAAATGAATTATAAGTTATCAACTTATGAATTGGATTTTTGTTATATAAATGAGTCAAATGGAATTGTTTAAATAAGATATTTCATAACTTGAAATTGTTATAAAATATAAAATTGTGATTTATAAACTTTGTTTATAAATCCGAAATCACTTATTTTGATAAGTGAATTGTAGAAGTTAATTTAAGGAATTATATTCACGATTTTGGACAGTGGATAAGCCTTTAAATAAAACGTGTAGGAATGTTGAATTTGGATAACGAAGTATATTCACGATTTTGGACAGTGAATATATTATTAAATAAAATGGATATGTTTTGGAAAAGTGATATTACGAAATGAAGTAATTGTTTTAAAAGATGTTTTAAACGTGTTAAATATCAAAATCATAGATTTCAACATTTATTGTTGAAATAGACGTTTTCGAGAAATAAGGAAATGGTGGACTATAACACTGTTGTTATAGTAAATGATTTCCGAAAGGAAATGTTTTATATAGTATTGAGATTTATATATCTATCTAAATTTCGAATCCCTATACTAGTGATTTTGAGTTGTCGTAACGATGTTTTACGTAACATTCGTTTTGAGTCAAATAAAATTTGTGAAAGAGAATGGTTTCCTTAAAGAATGAAATGTATACTTAATATTGATTTAAGTATATTGAATATTTTCAAAAGTTGAAAATAAATAGATTTGTGAAATACTTATTATTTAATAAGTATGGAAATGCTTTTCCAATATGAAATGAACTGTTTTGAGATTTTATCTTCAAAGATAAAATGAAATGTGGAAATTGATTTGAAATTGTTTTCAAACGGTTAAGTGTGGAAATTTTATATCTAGTAAAGATATTTTTGAAGATGAAATAATTTGGAAAATTATTTGGAATCTGATGATGTTGCGCATCTTTATTGATAGTTAAATAACCGACTATCAATAATTACCTTTAGATAGGTATTAGTTGTGATTTGAATGAATTTGAATGCCACACTTATTTTTTGAATAAGCGCTCACTATTCGGGTTAGCCGGGAAAGGACCATGGGGTCGTATAACCCATTCCGAATATGTGATACGTCGTTATGAATCGCATTTGAAGAGTAGTGTTGAAGACCGGATATTTTTGAAAACGGAAGGATTACCGTCGAGTTACTCTACATCGGCTGATCTCCGATTTAGAGGTTTTATCACCCTTAGTGACGGGAAGTCAGGACGTGATTAGAAAATTATCCGGAAATGCAAGGGCTTCGTGAGAAGTGCCTTCGGTTCTGTTCGATCCCGGAACAGACTTGTATGGATTGTGTGTCTGACGTTACAATTTGAGATATAAAGCTGATTTCTTTCAAATACATTTCTGTTGGTGGCGGAGAATTTATTCTCTTAGCTTAACACCCTTCTCTGAGACGTACGAGCTCAGAGGTTATGTAGTTGAAATTTATCAGCGATATACTCCCAATTTGGTAACGTGGCATACTAAGTGTTGCTGTGAAATGATCAGTGTTTGATCATTTGCGATATGATCATTTGTTTGATCTTATATCTTTGTGATCATAGGTTGATCATTTTGTTTGACCCGAAGCAGGGCTTTGTAGAAAGCGTAGCTTTGTGGACGAGACTTCGTCGAGCCTCACACCCCGGAAATGGTCGAAACAGGAAGGATGCAGCAAGGTTCTAGGGAGTAGCGCCCCTTAGTGTATGTCATTCCTTCTGGATAAAGGTGGTATCATGGTATGGAGCCTAGATACTTAACCTCTGTGGTTGCTGCAAAATTTATTTCTTTGTGGTTGTTGCGAATCGGGGATCCTCGGGAAGATCGGTTACGATCGGGGGATGGCATACGCGTGTCAGTAGTTACCTATTTTTGCAGAGGTAACCCGGCCTTGTGTTGGCAGAGATCCGGTTAGGTTCTCGGGTCGTCTATTCTAGGGACGTACCCATCGTGGAAAAGGAAGTTCCTTAGCCTGACCATTTGTTGGAAATCCAAAGAAACAATACGAGCCTTTACGATTTCAATTGTATAACCTGTCTCCTCAGGAGGCAGCTATAGCAGGCATAATATAATGGTACCTATGCTGGCTAAGATTTATATTCTACTTTCGAAATGTTTTCCACTATGCACTAATAATAATATCAAAAAGAATTTGATTTTTGCGTAGTAAGCATCTTTGACTATCATAAGAAGAAATCTCCTCCAAGTCTGCGTTTGCATTGTGTGTGTGGTGGGAGGTCTTATGGTAGTTTCATTTTCCAAAAGCATTGCGAATTGACATTAAAGTTTTCCTGTTGTTTATTTTAAAGAATAACTGTTTTACGATCTCACACCAGTCACCATGACTGACTCGGAGTTTATTGTTCCCTTCTAAACTCTGGGTGCCCACCAATTTCCACACGGGCAGCCTAGAGTTATATTATCAGGATATTCTGGATATTCTGGAGCTTTGGAAGCAAGCTGGATGACGAGACGTAGTATTTGTATCTGATAGTATTTATTCCGCTGTGTATTCTGTATGAGGACAAGTTATATAACTGTCCATTGTTGTATTGAGTTGTATATTGACTCTGATGATTGATGTATGTATAAAATGATATAGTTCTTTGTTTAAAGACTAGTGTTTATTTATTATATATTGTTCCGCTGCGATGTGTAAGATTCTGATGTTGTTCTGTTGTTCTTTCTTCTTCTGCTTTCTTCTTCTTCTCTTTTTCTTCTATCTTTTCTTCTATTTCTTCTTTCTAAAACCCTCACTATTGGAGTTTCCGGCACTCGATTTCTCGGCAGTCGATAAAGGGAGTATCGATGTCGAATTTTCGAAAGTCGAAAATTTCGGTACGTGACAGCGTGGTATCAGAGCATATGGTTAAGCGACAACCCTGCTCTGTTGGGTGTTACTCATTAGAGATAGAGTCAGTAGTACTCTAGAATGAGTTGAGTGTAATAATAGATACGAGTGCGTATTTGTTAGTGAATATAAAATTGTTTTATATTGTGATGATTGGTTTGTTGAGTGGTATATGGATTCTGGTCGGTATTGTCCGTACAACTCTATCGATAGGGATCTCTAAACACTTGTATAGAACAATTCGGCACAGTATTGTTTTAAATAGGGTAAATGAGATAATTTTGCCCAAAACTATTTTTGTATATAAAAGAAATAATTTTCTATGAATTATCATAGTATATGGTTGCATGGATGTTAGGAAGTAATAATAGTAAATTATTATCATTGAAATTGAATAAGAAATTGAAATCATAACTCCAAAGTAAAGAAATAAATTCACATACAAATGAAATTTAAAGAATATAAATTATAAATGTGATTTGTAATTTAAAACGGAATTCCAGAAAAGTTTTTGGAAATGTTTGAAAAGAATTTGAAAATTTTGGAGATTTGGAAAGTTTAATTCCTTTTTGATTTGAAAATGGATTTCAAGGATTTTGAAAAATGTTTTGAAGAAATGAAAAGCTCTAAACTCTTTTCGGTCGCTGGAAAATAATTCCGATGATGATCGCGACATCACCGGTGTTCATTTTCGGGTTTCCAAAAGAGAAATTGCTGCCAAATTGTTTTAAATTGAAGTTGTTTTGAAAAATTTGGATTTGGTTTTAGAAATTCAAAGGATAAATTGAATTGATTTCAAAATGGTTTTTGAAAGGGTGAAAAGACTCTGGAATACTATATAAAAATCCTATGGAATATTATTAAGTTGATAACTTATACAAATTGGATTTTGATAGAATAAATTTAACTTAAAGGATGGAGTTAAATTAATGTAAGCACAAGTGAATCAATTTAATGAAAGTAAATTGAATGTTGAAAAATTCATTTCAAATTTGTAAAGTAAAGTATTGAAATAAAATTAGTAACGGAAACTAATTGAAGAAATGAAAAATTAATATAGTTTGAGATGAATTAAAATTCATATGGAATTTGAAATCCAGTTTAATATGAGTGGTTATAAACCATAATAGTGAATTGAAAATAAATATAATGTGTATATGGAATATTTACATTGAACTTAAGAAATGAAGTGTGAAATTCTTAAGTAAAAATTGATGATTGAACTAAAGATAAAATTGAATTCAAATGAAATTGAAATGAAAAATTGAACGAAATTGAATATGTAACTTCAATAGCAAATTTAAAGAGGATATAAGAAGTATATATTGAAATTTTGTAATCGAATTTGCAAAATAGTTGAATGCTGTAACTAGATATAATGGCTAGTAGGACATACAGGTGTATAAAGGAATTGGAATTTGATTTCGAAGATAATTTGAATTGCTCGACAAAAGGTAAGTATTTAAATTTCAATATGAAATTTGATGATTTCTTGTCCAGCCGCTTGGCTTTTTCTTTTTCTTTTTAAAATCTGAGAGTCCGTAGGGACGTTTTGTAGTCGTACCGTATTAGCCGCGCAAAGGAGACGCTGGCGAAATTTTTCGAAAATTTCGGGCGTTAGAAAATTTTTGAGAAATTTTGAAAGTTTAAAATTTGAATTTAAACTCGAATTTGAATTTTGAAGTAAACAATGTTGTTTAAAACTCATAATTGAAGTTAGAAAGCTAGTTGAATGATAATGAATCTTTATTAGAAAGATTTGTTTTGAAAATTTGAGAAAACTATTGAATTGTGAAAAATAGTAGACGAGTTAAGGACCTTTCTTCCTAACTTGTAATTTCGAGGACGAAATTCTTTTAAGGGGGGAAGTCTGTAACGACCCAGAATTTTTGATAATTAAAATTCGAATATTTAATTAATTTTAAATACTGATAAGTAGAATTAAGAAGTCGAATAATTTATTATTCGAATATTGGATTTAATTTGGTCAATTAAATCGATAATTTAATGATTGAAATTCCAGAAATAATTGAAATATGGGTTTAATGTGCTGGAAATGATTTATAAAGTTATATTAAATCATACTGGAGTTATAGTAATATTATAGAACTGTTAAAATTGAATTTGAAGTTAATATGTGAAAATCAAATATTTTAATATTTAATTATCGACTGAAAATTAGCCATTTTTCGAACAGTCTCAGAATTGAACGAAACCAGTTCCATTGGATCCGTAATAGTTAGTTATTATCGGATTTCAATTTTCGTATCCATCGGAGTTGTCGTTTGACCGTGGCAGCTCGAAACGCTTTGAAATCATTTTAATTTTAAATCGTCGAGTTAAAATAGTCATTTTTCAAAAAGTCTCGGATTTCGACGAAACCAGTTTCATCGGATCCGTAATGTGATATTATTGTAAGATTTCAAATTTCGTAATTTTTGGATTTACCATTTGTCCGGGACAAGCCAAAACGCCTCGAAGTCGATTTAAATCGGTTTAATTTAAATTGATCGTTTATTGCAATATCTCACACATACGACCGAATTAGCTTACGAAACCTGTTCCATTGTGTCCGAAACGCGGAAAAACCCTAGGAATCCCTATTGGAACGTGAGAATTGGAATTCGTTTGTGTAAGTGGTAAAATGATTGGGAACGAGATTAAAATAATATTAAACCATATTATATATACATTTATCTTTCTCAAAACCCTAGTAATCACGTTCAGCCGCCGTTATTTAGTTTAATGGCCAGAAACGATCGTTTTTCTTCCTCCAAAATCTCCTAATCCACGCGACAATTTGTAAAACTTTCTACATGAGAATCGATGAGCTCGGCGAGCTCACCAGATCTGTACGGTTGAGATGTAGTTTTGTCGACTCGAGGCAGAGCGTGGAAGCCGCGTTCATTGGTAGTCGTGGGCGCGTACGTCGATCAGGAGGTGACCGAACTTCGCCATTCTCAGGCCGAAGGGGGAGGTGAGGCCGGCGCTCATGGTGGTACACTCCGATCGAGATGTAGGCAAGCGATTTTCGAACGGCGGCAAACCCTAAGGGGGCGGGATGGGTTCGAATCAGTACTGGAGGCTTCGCGTGAGGAAGATGAGTGCGGGCCTGACTTGGTGATTTGAATTTTTTTTAATTAATTTATAAAATATATATGCAAACTTTAAAATTTAATATCTCATACTTACGTTATCAGAATTCGACGATTTTGGTGGCGCTGGAATCGCAGCGACTAGCAGCTCGCTATGGTGCAGACGCAGGACCATTTCGAGCAAGCAAATTTTTTTGATTAAATCGAACGTTTCGGTTTAAATTAAAAAAAAATTAAACGTTCGACAAACTCAAGGTGAGATCTCCTCACTCAGATTTAAATTTGTATTGCAGTTATTGATTTGATTGATTGATGTTTTGGATGAGATATTAGATATAATAGGACATATCTATATATATATATAGCAATATATACATATTGGCATATGTATATATTGGATTGATTGATTTCCCGCCTCGTATAGCGGATGAGATCCTATTGCGCCGTTAGTAAGCGGATAATATTTATTAAACCCATATACCGCGATAATTCCGTACTGGAGCGGAATTGGTATTGTGCTAACATCTGTGGATGCAGGGAAACAGGTTGGAGGGATCCAACTGGATTCCTCACCGTATTGATTATTTACAGATATTTTGATGTATTCTGTTATCATATGATGATATATGATATTTGATCGTTGTGATTGATTGTTTGGTGCTGTTGCATCATCGGATCCATTTTTGAAGTTAAAAGTAACGATATTATTTTTAAAAGGATTTCAAAGTGATTATTTGAAAATATACGTTTTATTGAATTTTAGAATTAATTCATTTAAAAAAAAAATAAATGTTATAATTTTCGTGTTATAAAATTGTGAGATTTGTGAAGATATAATAAGAATGTGGTTTTTGAAATATAAGTTGATTAAATTGTAATTGGGTTAAATTGAAATTTTCGACTTATTATAAATGGATTATATTTATAGAAGATGTATAAAATTGTTATTTTATAAATAAAAATAAGGAGATTATTTAGGAGTTCTATAAATGTTAAAATGAACTTATAAACGGATTTTATAAGTAAGTAGTATTAATAGATATGCGATTTGTGAAGTTATAAGATGAAGGATTTTGAAAATAAATGAATTATAAGTTATCAACTTATGAATTGGATTTTTGTTATATAAATGAGTCAAATGGAATTGTTTAAATAAGATATTTCATAACTTGAAATTGTTATAAAATATAAAATTGTGATTTATAAACGTTGTTTATAAATCCGAAATCACTTATTTTGATAAGTGAATTGTAGAAGTTAATTTAAGGAATTATATTCACGATTTTGGACAGTGGATAAGCCTTTAAATAAAACGTGTAGGAATGTTGAATTTGGATAACGAAGTATATTCACGATTTTGGACAGTGAATATATTATTAAATAAAATGGATATGTTTTGGAAAAGTGATATTACGAAATGAAGTAATTGTTTTAAAAGATGTTTTAAACGTGTTAAATATCGAAATCATAGATTTCAACATTTATTGTTGAAATAGACGTTTTCGAGAAATAAGGAAATGGTGGACTATAACACTGTTGTTAAAGTAAATGATTTCCGAAAGGAAATGTTTTATATAGTATTGGGATTTATATATCTATCTAAATTTCGAATCCCTATACTAGTGATTTTGAGTTGTCGTAACGATGTTTTACGTAACATTCGTTTTGACTCAAATAAAATTTGTGAAAGAGAATGGTTTCCTTAAAGAATGAAATGTATACTTAATATTGATTTAAGTATATTGAATATTTTCAAATGTTGAAAATAAATAGATTTGTGAAATACTTATTATTTAATAAGTATGGAAATGCTTTTCCAATATGAAATGAACTATTTGGAGATTTTATCTTCAAAGATAAAATGAAATGTGGAAATTGATTTGAAATTGTTTTCAAACGGTTAAGTGTGGAAATTTTATATCTAGTAAAGATATTTTTGAAGATGAAATAATTTAGAAAATTATTTGGAATCTGATGATGTTGCGCATCTTTATTGATAGTTAAATAACCGACTATCAATAATTACCTTTAGATAGGTATTTGTTGTGATTTGAATGAATTTGAATGCCACACTTATTTTTTGAATAAGCGCTCACTATTCGGGTTAGCCGGGAAAGGACCATGAGGTCGTATAACCCATTCCGAATATGTGATACGTCGTTATGAATCGCATTTGAAGACCGGTGTTTAAGACCGGATATTTTTGAAAACGGAAGGATTACCGTCGAGTTACTCTACATCGGCTGATCTCCGATTTAGAGGTTTTATCACCCTTAGTGACGGGAAGTCCGGACGTGATTAGAAAATTATCCAGAAATGCAAGGGCTTCGTGAGAAGAGCCTTCGGTTCTGTTCGATCCCGGAACAGACTTGTATGGATTGTGTGTCTGACGTTACAATTTGAGATATAAAGCTGATTTCTTTCAAATACATTTCTGTTGGTGGCGGAGAATTTATTCTCTTAGCTTAACACCCTTCTCTGAGACGTACGAGCTCAGAGGTTATGTAGTTGAAATTTATCAGCGATATACTCCCAATTTGGTAACGTGGCATACTAAGTGTTGCTGTGAAATGATCAGTGTTTGATCATTTGCGATATGATCATTTGTTTGATCTTATATCTTTGTGATCATAGGTTGATCATTTTGTTTGACCCGAAGCAGGGCTTTGTAGAAAGCGTAGCTTTGTGGACGAGACTTCGTCGAGCCTCACACCCCGGAAATGGTCGAAACAGGAAGGATGCAGCAAGGTTCTAGGGAGTAGCGCCCCTTAGTGTATGTCATTCCTTCTGGATAAAGGTGGTATCATGGTATGGAGCCCAGATACTTAACCTCTGTAGTTGCTGCAAAATTTATTTCTTTGTGGTTGTTGCGAATCGGGGATCCTCGGGAAGATCGGTTACGATCGGGGGATGGCATACGCGTGTCAGTAGTTACCTATTTTTACAGAGGTAACCCGGCCTTGTGTTGGCAGAGATCCGGTTAGGTTCTCGGGTCGTCTATTCCAGGGACGTACCCATCGTGGAAAAGGAAGTTCCTTAGCCTGACCATTTGTTGGAAATCCAAAGAAACAATACGAGCCTTTACGATTTCAATTGTATAACCTATCTCCTCAGGAGGCAGCTATAGCAGGCATAATATAATGGTACCTATGCTGGCTAAGATTTATATTCTACTTTCGAAATGTTTTCCACTATGCACTAATAATAATATCAAAAAGAATTTGATTTTTGCGTAGTAAGCATCTTTGACTATCATAAGAAGAAATCTCCTCCAAGTCTGCGTTTGCATTGTGTGTGTGGTGGGAGGTCTTATGGTAGTTTCATTTTCCAAAAGCATTGCGAATTGACATTAAAGTTTTCCTGTTGTTTATTTTAAAGAATAACCGTTTTACGATCTCACACCAGTCACCATGACTGACTCGGAGTTTATTGTTCCCTTCTAAACTCTGGGTGCCAACCAATTTCCACACGGGCAGCCTAGAGTTATATTATCAGGATATTCTGGATATTCTGGAGCTTTGGAAGCAAGCTGGATGACGAGACGTAGTATTTGTATCTGATAGTATTTATTCCGCTGTGTATTCTGTATGAGGACAAGTTATATAACTGTCCATTGTTGTATTGAGTTGTATATTGACTCTGATGATTGATGTATGTATAAAATGATATAGTTCTTTGTTTAAAGACTAGTGTTTATCTATTATATATTGTTCCGCTGCGATGTGTAAGATTCTGATGTTGTTCTGTTGTTCTTTCTTCTTCTGCTTTCTTCTTCTTCTCTTTTTCTTCTATCTTTTCTTCTATTTCTTCTTTCTAAAACCCTCACTATTGGAGTTTCCGGCACTCGATTTCTCGGCAGTCGATAAAGGGAGTATCGATGTCGAATTTTCGAAAGTCGAAAATTTCGGTACGTGACATACAATATCTCAAGAAATCTCAAAGCATAAAAAAGAATGTCATATTCTTTATTTTATTCACCAAGCCGCAAATATTGACAAACATATCGTTGCCAATCACTTAAAGAGGTGAAACACAAATTCTAGAAATCATCAATTAGAAATCCAGAAATCACAAAGGGGGGAGGCCTATGATAAACGGGAGCATGAAAACTCACCAACACGTGTATCACAAACGGAACGCTATTCCATGGTCGCTAACCATAAATATTGACCCGACGCTCCACAAACGGTCCGAAGACCACGGGTCGCTACCCCGCCAAATTGAACCGAAGTTCCACAGAAACGGGGTTTAGTCTCCCTCGCAGACAAATAGACATCGCACATCGCTAGTCTAAACCACAAAATGATCATCATCGATCAATAAAAAGTGTCGATTACACTAAGCTAGTAATTATATGAGTTTAGCTTCATGTCCCATAACCACTAGCTTAACTTAAATATTTACGAACAAATTGTAGATTTCCACTCGAAAATTGTCACAAGAGTTTCAATCGAACAAGTCCAAAAATTAACCGACGAAGTAAACGCAAGCGTTTCATACCACTTGTTTTGCTAAGCCGTTTAATTATATTTTCTCATACGAATGAGGTAAAGGTTTGTATATTCTACTAGATTGGAAAACGGTTTTGAAAACAAGCTTTATGTTTAAAAATAGAGTTGAAATCATCTTTGTAAAAGAGTTTGAATATTTACTACTAGTATAGAAAACCTTTATATTTTAAATGACAAATCACAGAAATGATTGTAGAAACAATCAACCACAAGAATTCACATTTCGATAACGTGAATCAAACCATGGAAATCGATATCAAATCGATCAAATAGAAACACCAAAAATCCAGAAAAGAAATCATCAAAGTTGATATTAATTGACAATAACTATATGGATAATCAAAAATCGATAAATTTGGAAATCCACATAAAAATAGGCTAATATCCAGAAATCAATAGCCACAGACGTCTGTGGGAAATCCACAGACGTCTGTCACCTGTTTCGGGAAATATTTTCCCTGAAGCCACAGACGTCTGTGGATATACCACAGACGTCTGTCACCTGTTTCAGGAAATAATTTTCCTGAAGCCACAGACGTCTGTGGATTACGTCTATCGCGTGTAGCAGGACAGAATTTGCAAAGCCCATAAATGGGCAAATCTACACAACTTCTCGGATTCAGAGCGATTGAATGAGCAACGGCGACAAAGGATTTATGCCAAGCGACAACCCAGCCCTATAAGCTCTCCGAAACACCACTAAAAGCACGTTCATAAATCAAAGCTAGGATTTTCAAAGTTTTAACTTCAAACACCAAAAATTGAAATGTTCACTAAATCAATCCAAATCAAAATCAAATGATCATGAACAAGTGTTAGGAATTCATACCTAACATCAAAGATAGTTATAGACAAAGATGTGAGAGAAAAAATCTCACCTTTTTACACAAAACAAGGAAGAAGAAGCTATAGAGCAATGGCAAGAACAATCACTCTTCAATTCCAACACAACAAGCTTGAATCTAAGCTTAAAAGAGAAACATTTCCTAAGTTAGGTTTAGGAATTTCTGAGATTGAAAAGAGAACGAGTTGGAGAAGATGAAGAGAAGGCTTACCAAAGCTTCTTCTTTGAATTTGGAGCTAGAACTTGATTTGAAAATGGAACTAGGGCTTAGGAATTCTAATTCTTTTTCTCCTCCACCATTTTTATCTAGAGCTTGAAAGTGTTAGGAAAATGAAGTGAATGAAGATAAGTGGGGGTGGAGCTAAGGGCTTGAGTTAGGATATAGGGCTAAAAATTAGCGGCCAGAGGCCCAAGACAAAGACGAACCCATCCGGAAAAAATGAAGCCTATAAGCGAATGAATATTGTATCAGAGAAAAGAGATATATAACTGAGTATTAGTTTGGTGTGGGTTGTATATATTTGGGACACCCGTAGCCCATTTTTCAATTTTTGCCTTTATAAATACTTGTACAGAGGCAACATTCTACTATTATCGAATAAGAGAAAAGATTCCAACAGCAAGTTTGTCAATTCTTTTACATGGTATCAGAGCATCAAAATTACTTAACAGCAAGTGCTTGATCAATTTCTTTTTAGCAAATTATAATCTCATCAGAAAGATTTCATCATCTGAGATCAAAGTCACACAATTTAACAACTATGTAACAAATCTTGAAAAATTCGTCACCTGATAACTGTGCCATGCCAAGAAGAGGCGTATCAGAGAAAATCTCATCATATAACACTCTCCGGCTGTAACAATTCCATTAGGGAATTCAAGATATCGATTTCCTCACCTGCAGTGCCATGCCAAGACTCCAATTGTCAAAGGATAGTCATCATTTAATTGGATTCTGGCTGCACTTCTCCCATCAGTTTGGTATCATCCCACTTTATCATCATTTCTTGATCTGTTTTCTTCAATATGACTAAAGAAGGCAGTGGCAATGCCAATTTACCCAGTTCAGATTCAAGAACCACCCAAAATCAGCCAAATGTTACCCAGTCCTCATCAAATCCATAATCAAGCCATAGAGTCAAATCATCACCATCCAATTAGATGAATAAAACTATCTACTCTGGAAATTTCAGATTGAAACAGCAATCAGAGGCTATGGGTTACAAGAATATGTTCTTGGCACATTAATCACTCCACCAAGATTTACTACAGATAATGAAGGAAAGCTTGTTAGCAACAAGGATTATATAACACATGAAAGACACGATAGGTTGATCAGTTCTTAGATATTGTCATCCACAAGTACAAATTTACTACCACAATTAATAGGGTGCAAAACCACTCACGAGATTTGGCACACTATAGAACAAATATTCAGCTCTCAATCCCCAGCAAGAATAATGCAATACAAGAGACAACTACAAAACTTAAGAAAGGATAATGCAAGTATGAGAGAGTACCTATCCAAGGCCAAGACTATATGTGATCAACTGGCCTCTATTGGTCCTAAAGTTACAGACACAACAAATACTATGTTTATTAAGTGGATTAGATGAAGAATATGAGGTAGTGGTGGCCATAATACCATCCAATGAAAAGCTACCATCACTACAAAATGTTCACTCTCTACTTATTGCTATGAGGGAAGACTGAAACAAAAGAAACCAACAAACTGGGAGTATAATGCAAATTATATCTCCATCAATAAAAACAAAAATCAAGAAAGAAACCATGGAACCAGAAACCAGTCCAACAATGCCAAAGGTGGCCAATCAGGAAGATTTAGAGGAAGAGGTGGTGGATGGAATTACAACAATAATAACAAACCAAGATGTCAAATATGTGAAAAGTATGGTCACACAACAAATAAGTGTTATTTTAGATTTGATGTCAACTTTACACCAACACAACAAAGCAACAATGGTTCAAGATTACAAAATCCAAGTGCAAATATGGTCGACGTGGAGCAAGAACTGAAATTAGAAAATACCAGTACAGACACAACAAAGGTTGATGATATACTTGATGATAGCTAGTATCGGATTCTTTAGCAACCAACCATATGACCAACAACTTGAGCAAATTAAATCTTGGCAATAGAGAATATAGAGGTAAACAATTGTTATATATGAGTAATGGTAAATCAGTTAAAATCTCTTATACTGGAAATGCAAGCATTAATGGTACCAGACAACTTATCTTAATAATCTATTAAGGGTTCCATTAATTAGAAAGAATTTAATGAGTGTGTTATAATTTGCTAAAGATAATAATGTATATTTTGAATTTCATCCAAAACACTATTTAGTTAAAGACAGTCTAACAAAAAAAATTCTTTTGCAGGGTAGAGAGTAGAAGGGATTGTACAAATTTGATGTTCCAAATCCAAGAAATTCTGAATGCAAAGAAAAATGGTGTTATATTTCAGAAACTGGAAATGTTGAAAAATATGATGTATGGCATTGTAAACTGGGACATCCTAGTGTGAATGTTGTTAGATATGTTCTAAGTAAATGGGATAACACTCTTGTTAATAAAATTCCTACTTCTTATACTTGCACATATTGTCAAATGGGCAAGAGCCATAAGCTTGCATTTCAAAATTTAGAGACTGTGTATAATTAACCGCTTGAACTTGTTGCCATAGATCTATGGGGACCAGCTCCAATAAGTACTGACTATGGCTATAAATACTATATTTCTTTAATTGATACTTATTTACGATATGTATGGATTTATTTTTTAAAATCAAAGTCTGAGACAAGCAATGCAGTGATGCAATTTATATCAAATGCTGGAAGACAGACAAACTGTCAGGTAAAGACAATACAGACTGATGGTGGCAAGGAATTTCTACCACTAAAGGGTTACTTCCAGATCAAGGGAATCACACAAAGGGTCACATGTCTATACACTTCAGAATTGGTCTTGTTGAAAGGAAACATAGACATATTGTTGAAACTGGTTTGACCTTACTAGCACAAGCATCTCTGCCATTAAAATTCTGGCCAAATGCTTTCACTACAGCAGTCTACTTGATTAATAGACTGCCTACAAAGGTATTAAAGTTCAAAAGTCCAATGGAAGTGCTAACTAATGTCCAACCAGATTACCAAAGTTTGAAAATATTTGGATGTCTCTGTTTCCCCTACCAAAGACCATATATTAATACACATAAACTAGAATACAGATCCAAACCATGTACATTTCTTGGATATGCAGCAAATCAGAAAGGATATAAATGTCTTGATAGCAATGGAAGAATATATATATATATATATATATATCCAGACATGTGATATTTAATGAGCATAAGTTTCCTTTTAGCAATGCAGGTATTAAAACAACACAGAAGATTCATAATTCAAAACACTCTACACCTCCAATATTACCTTCATCAGAGATAGTCATACCAGCTCAGAATGAAAGTGATCATGGGAGGAGTGACATTAGCCCTCAACACACAATGCCCACAGATGAGCCAGGTCAAGAGAAGATTGAAGTACCAGCAAACATTGACAATGTAGGACCAGACATCAGCCATCATTCAGATCCATGTCAAGTATTGGATGACTCTTAGTCATCCAATACTCAACAAGAGACCAATTCAGATGAAGATAATCAGCCACCTATACTTGCAAATACTGGTCACCACATGATAATAAGGGAAAAAAGTGGTATATTCAAACTAAAAATATATAATGTTGAATCTGAGATTATTGAACCAAGTACATATCAGCAAGCAATCTAGGATAATAACTGGAATACAGCCATGAAGGATGAATATGATGCGCTAATAAAGAACAAGACATGGGATCTTGTACCTTTACCAATGAATAAAAATGTCATAGGATGTAACTGGAAATACAGACTTAAGAAAAATCCAGATGGTTCAATTCTTAAATACAAAGCAAGATTGGTGGCAAAATGGTATTCACAACAAAATGGAGTTGATTTTAATGAAACTTTTTCTCCTGTTGTGAAACCCTCATCCATCAGAGTTATTTTAACAATTGCTTCGCATAAAAATTGGACCATCAAGAAATTAGATGTGAATAATGCTTTTCTTAATAGGGAATCGCAGGAGGAAGTATACATGGAATAGACAAATATATTTATAAAAAGGGCAATGATCAGCTTGTATGCAAACTCAATAAAGAACTCTATGGGCTTAACCAAGCACCAAGAGTTTGGTTTGACAAACTAAAAGCAACCTTATCAAGATATGGCTACAACTCAACTAAATTTGATAATTCTTTATTCACTAAGTTTTTCAATAATACAGTAACTTATGTACTAATCTATGTTGATGATTTCATTATTACAGGGAGCAGCAAATCAGAAACTAAAAACATCACACACTGTCTGAAGGAAGAATTTTCAATTAAAGATTTAGGAGAATTAAATTACTTCATGGGCATTGAAGTCAAAAGAATTTCAGATTTAGAAATCCATTTAAATCAGAGAAAGTATATCAATGAGATACTGGTAAAAGCCAAGATGTATAAGGAAAATCCTCTTCCCACTCCAATGACAAGAAACTTACATCGTTCAAAAAATAATGGAGAACCAATACTAAATGATAAATGATATAGAAGTATAGTAGGAGCATTGCAATATGTCACTATAACCAGACCAGACATTGCATTCAATGTAAACAAAGTGAGTCAATTCATGCAAAGACCTCTAGACGAACATTGGAAAGCAATAAAGAGAATTTTAAGATATCTAAAGGGGTCAATAAATCTAGGCCTAATTCTGCAATCAAGTATGACTCTATATATCAATGGCTATATAAACTCTGACTGGGTGTAACATCCCCCTACTTGGAGGCCCAAAACTAATGGCTACGGATGTTGCAGTCATCCATAGTTAGTAATCTTCGCCGACCAAATACGGTGGTGCTAGATACATTGATACACAGATCACAAAAATATGGAAAAAAATTTAACAATTCAAAAACATATATTTCCACTTTCTGATTAAAACATTTCATGTCCATTACATAATCCAAAAATACGTTAACCACGTTCAGCAAAATATAATTATTACAATTACACCAAGAGCGACATATGAGGATGCCCCCTTGGTTAATCAGAGTATATAGTAAGGCTAATAAATCTGCCTTTACCAACAAATGCACAGCATAAAAAGAAAATTCTAAATAACCATCTACCTCCTGCACGCCTCCAGAAGCTTTATTCGTCTAAAAAGAAAACCTGTAAACCTTAAATCTCAAACTACTCAAATCAATTGAGTACCCGAGAGTTTTAGGGGAAAACAAAAACTTCGAGTTGGAGATAAAGCCTTGTATGAATAATAATCTAACATCTCAATCCTTTTTAGATATCTAGTGAGACTACGCAGCTTAGCAGAACAGGTTTTCCCCTCACTAGTATCCTAAAACCTTTTTAAAATCATATACAGTGCTCCTGCATCCATAGTGGTTAAAACATACATTTTCAAAATATTATGATGGTATGCATACTTGAAAACAATTAGAATTTCCCAACCCTCGTTTAATATGACATCCTGTCCTATCCATAGTTTTCATAGGATCACTAAGAACCTATAGGCTCCTGCCAGTTAACTTAATTAATTCATGGTTTCCCCTGAACCTATTAGTCATTTCACCAAAAATCACCTTATCCTAGTTTTCATAAGTTGACTAGGAACCTATGGATTTATCCAGTAACTCACTTCACATTCTTGTTTACATGGGTTGACTAGGAACCTACTAACATTTCCATTTACCACTTTCTTATCTTAGTTTTCAAGGGTTTACTAGGAACCTATTGAATGATGTCAATTCTTAATCCGGATATAGTTTTCATGGGTTCACTATAAACCAATTAGCCCCTGCTAACTATCCTTAATACATAGTTTTCATGGGTTAACCATGAACCTTTTGGTTTATACCAATAACTACTTAATCATGGTTTTCAAGGGTTTACTATGAACCTTTTGGTTTACAACAATAACTACTTAATCATAGTTTTCATGGGTTTACTATGAACCTTTTGGTTTACACCAATAACTATAAAGTTTAGGCATCCTATATTTTTGGTCACCCTGACTCCTTGGATGCAATTCTACTCATTCAGGAATTTAAGTGATTTATATTCACTATTGAGTTAACCTAGTTGGTTCTCATACCCCTTTTTCCCCGAAATACAGTTATGGGTTATCATGTGAATATATTCATATATGGAGAAGCAAAACAACAATTTACCAATACCACTCTTACAGATATAAAGTCCTTGAAATATATTTCATAAAACATTGTTAACACCTTTAACTTATATCTTTATCAAGGCAATACTACTTCAAAATCACATACTTAAAGTTATTAAAAATCTCCTTTATATAAGCTGTTGGTTTTCCTTAAAAATTTAGAGTATGGGTCTTAAAACCTTTCGACAATGTCAAAAGCTCTATTTTCAACCCCTTCGAAGGGTTTTAATCTTATCTTTTTAAAATAATAGGCTCCAACCCTCTTTATATTTAAAACACTTCTTTCCAAACCTTTCGACCCCATTGAAACTCACACCTTTCACAAGTATTGGAAAACCATTCGAAACCATTAAAACGCAAATCTTTCGAAAGCAATGGAAAATAAACCATCCGAAAAATCATTGGGTTCAATTTAAAATATATGGAGAACCTTCTTTGAAAATCTTTCGACTTTGTCGAAAGCTCTGCTTCGAAAGCTTTAAAACATATCATTTAAAACAACATGCCTCTGCCTTTAAAATAATACCTTTGAAAGCTTTGGGTTATACTTCAATCATAAAACAAGGGTAAATCATCTAAGTCGAAAGCTTTGATAACTTTCGAAAGCATTGGAAAAGCGGCTGGTTTTAAATAAGTAAACCTTTCAACTTCGTTGAAAGCAACGACTTCGAAAGGTTGGAAAAAGCGGCAATAAACTTTCGACTGTGTCGGAAGGTTCAAAACAAAATAATGATAAAGTGGCAGTAACCTTTCAACTATGTCAAAATGTTTAAAACTTTTATTTTAGATAATTGACTTGGTTGAAAGCAACCAAGTCGAAAGCTCCTTTTTGAAAGCAAGCAGGTGTAAGCTTTTGATTTGTAAAACAAACATACCCCAACCTCTTTGGCAACCAACCTTTCGACTAAGTACCCTTCGACCTTGTTCAATTCATTACGTACCAAGTAACTTGATACCATATGCATTGAATTTTGATATTGTTGAAAGCTATAACCTTTCGACTTTGTCGAAAGGTCTGGGTCGGAAGGTTTGATGCCTAAAATGGCCGAAACATGCTAAAAACATGATTTTCTTGTTTTTAACTTAAAAAGATAACTTTTCAACTAACCTTCCTTTGTTTATCAATTTCCCATTGGTTACTAAATACTTTTCAGAAAAGTGCTGCCACTAATTTCAGAATTGAATAATAATTTTATTTTATAAAATGCCCCTTCTCCTTAATTAAATATATAAAATATTTAAGTCACATACCTTAAATAATTTTATATATTCATCAAATCACTTAGGAAAAATCCTTAAAAATCTATTTTAATATGTTTTCCAACATATAAAAATTCCAAACCCTAATAATTATTATTTTAGTCGTAAATAATATGTAACCCGATAAATCATTTTTTTCACTAGAAAAGTAATATAAAATCCACATAAATTCAGAAAATTATGAAAATTGAAACACATCTCCAAAATCATGTTTCCTACAGCATATAATTTTCCCGTGGCATTTAAAAATCATTTCATCTCGGTTTTACCCTAAAACCGTATATATCTCCTTTTTAACAACCTTGTTTAATCCATATAAATCATAATTCAAGCATATCATCATTCAATATATCATAAAAGTAGATTTACACTAAAATTCGAAATCATATGATCATAAAACAAAAATAAAGATGTAGAAATTATTATTCACCTTAGATTAGATAAGGAAATTGAAGTTTGATTTAGATCGATTTCTTCTAGCTTGATCCTAAGCTTTTCTTTGATCTTCTCTTCTCTTCCTAATGGTCGGCCTTGATTTCTTACGGTTAAAATTTTTGTTTGAGATAAAATGAACGTGTATGGCCTAATGAAAATGGTATAAGGGGAAATGTGGGTGGCAAATTACCGTAATGCCCTTATGTTCAATTGCCTAATACTTAACCATTTATAAATTCGTTAGTTTATATAAGCACAACTGCTTAATTTATTAATCAACCTCGATCTCCTTATCTACATTATTCTATTTAATTTTATTCTAATTAAATCTCCTGAATAATGTCAATAAAATTAGTGGTGTTACAGGCTTCCCTCCTTAAAGAATTTCGTCCTTGAAATTCAGTAAGGACTAACTAGCAAACATAGAAATCATCTGTAACATTTCCTAACAACCCTACTAGCCTACCAGTCTAGCAACAATCTATATAAATCTAATATAAACATATCATCAAAGCATATCAGGGTAAGCTTATCAAATCCTATCTTCTGTCTCCCATGTACAGTCTTTCTCATTGTCGCTCCACTGAACTTTCACTAACTTGACTATCTTGGTCCTCAATCTCTTCTCATCTTTCGTTACAATTCGAACTGGATGTCTAACAAAAGTCAAATCAGGCACTACCACCAAATCCTCCAACTCCGTCCGAGGAATAGTAGCCTCTGGATCGTGGACATACTTGCGAAGATGAGACACATGGAATATATTATGGACACCTGCCAAACTACTCGGCAATTATACTCTGTATGCGAGCTTTCCAATCCTTTCTATGATCTGAAATGGACCAACATATCTTGGGGCCAGCTTTCCCGACCTCCCAAACCGTACCACACCCTTCATTGGTAATACTTTAATGAAAACCCTATCTCCTACTGAGAACTCTAGGTCTTCACGCCTCTTATCTGCGTAACTCTTCTGCCTGGATTGAGATTCCTTCATCTGTCCTCTGATTAACTCAACCTTTTCTGACGCCTCTCTAACCAAATCTGGGCCTAAGACCAATCTTTGCCCTGTCCCTAACCAACATGCTGGCGATTTGCATGGCCTTCCATACAAAGCTTCAAAAGGCGCCATTCCTATACTGGTCTAATAATTATTATTATAGGAAAACTCAATCAAATGTAGGTGATCTTCCTAAGATCCACCAAAGTTCAATACACAAGCTCTCAATAAATCTTCGAGTACCTTATTGACTCTCTTCGTTTGCCCATCTGTCTGTGGGTGATATGCTGTACTCATCTTGAGCTTGGACCTAATACCTCCTGTAAACTCCTCTAGAATTTGCTAGTGAATAGTGCATTTGTATCGATGACTATGCTACTAGGAATCCCATTAAGCCTATGTGACGACCCACTATTTTGGAACATTCAAATCGACAATAATCCACACATGTCAGACTTGAATAATACAAAATAACAGATTGTAATAAAATTTGGAGCAAATAAAATCATTCATAGAATCATAGACACAGAAATATCAGAATAACTCACAGCGGAAATAAAATAAATAGTGGTTCATGAAGCCACTAAAATACAGAGTCTCAAAACAGATACAAAATACATAGTCTGGAAACAAATACAGTTCTTAAACAAGTACAGTGGAAATCCAAATACATAAGTCTATAATACAAATGCTGAAATAGAACAACTGAAACTGAAATAGATAGATAACTAGATAAGCAGAAACTCCAGCGATTCCTAGCTCCAGAAAAGTGAAATCCAAAGCTTTGAATACTTAGGCTGACCCGAGCGTAAATAAAACACAAACACTCGAGTCAGGACATACATACTTATACAATGTAAACCAACTCAAGTGAACTGTAATAAAGAGTACAATAACTTAAAGAATGCTTGGGATCGCCCATTCTTTAAGGATCCGTTAAACTATCTACTATATAGTAATATTCGCTATTATAATAATGTCTAATATAAAATAAACATACTTTTAAATAGCACTAAAGCTTTACATTTTCCACCTTAACACGTAATAGTCCCAGTAGTATATCCAATACTAGCATACTCCCAAAATGGGGGCTACCCTCGATACTCCACAGGCTACGGGAGAAATCATAACTCGTAGTAAAGCTCGATATGGTAGGTGACACGGCACACAAGGCAATGCCAGGGTAGATATCACTAGTACAAAACTGGTCATTTGTGTTGGTTGTGTAACCCCTGTTGTGTCGGTTTTACAACCGACTCATATGAAGACGACACAAAAGACATTTTTCTGTTGTGTCGGTTGTACGACCGACACAAATATCAATCATTTGTGTCGGTTGTTATTAAAGAACCGACACAAAACTATGAACAGTTGTGTCGGTCTTTCTAAAAGGACCGACACAAATCAGCTTGTATAGTGAAGCACACCGCTGTTTATTGTGTCGGTCCTTTTATAAAAACCGACACAACTGTTCATAGTTTTGTGTCGGTTTTTTAATAACAACCGACACAAATGATTGATATTTGTGTCGGTTATGTTTGTATTTTCAACCGACACAATTGATATAAAGTTGTATCGGTTTCCTTTGAAGTAACAACCGACACAAGTAATATCTGAAGAAAAAAAAAATTATTGCCGTTTAAGATTATAGAAACAGTATGAAATTGAATTTTAATTTTTTATAAACCAACGGTACTATGATCTGATTGAACAAAAAATATAATTATATTATCCATCAACAGAATTCATGTTTACAGACCAAAATAGAATATAATCTATCACAAACATAACGTACATAACAAAATACCAACGTACGTTACAAAAGATCAGCGTACACAACCAACTACATCCAATTATACATGATATAACTAGCTAAATTCTCTCGAACCTCGTCTATCTCTTGTTGGTTATAAGAACCGTCTCGTACAAAGTCCTGTAATTAAGAGAATTGTTATACAAAAGACAATAATTAAGTCATTGTTTTATACAAAGTAACAGAGGTAAATATCTTAGCATGTCAAAACTGGTATAATATCAATACTAATATCAATCTTAGCATGTAAAACACACATATATCAACAGCTACCAATAAACAAAAGAATCTAATGGTCTAGAAATCATTCACTAAATATTCCTAACTATATTATGTCTATAACAACCTAGTAACTGAAAATATCACAAGGCTATGAATCAATATACTGTTAAGTATATCATGCATAACTATAAAGGAGCAGAACACGCAACCTGAAGCAAAGCAAAAGCAATGAAACTCAACCTTATAGACATGTAATTGGATTTTGAGATAAAAATTGTGAGAGTGAACTCACAAGGCTATGAATCAATATACAGTTCTTCGAAGTTTGAGAAAATATCAAACCGGGATGTAAAGCAAAGTGGGAACTTGGTGTGGAAATCTTTGAGGTTTGAGAAAATATCAAATTGGTACTAAAATAAAAGATAAAAACAAACTTGGAAGAGAGAACCGAATACTCACCAAAATTTAGAACTCTGAATTTAGCTAAATAGAGCGAGTTAGAGTGGGAGATTTAAGCCCAATTCACTTGCAATTCTTGCAATCAAGATACAGTTAGGGTTTTAAATGGGGTGTTTATTTGCTTGTTTTCGAGTCAAAGATCGTGGTCGAAAGAAGAATAAGCTAATCTCTAAATCTGTAGCATCCAAGAATCGAATTCCCCTAGCAACGAACACTCAGCTAAAAAATGTGATTCTTTGTGAAGATCCATCTAGTAACAAACAGCGGCATTCAAGTTTACAGCAGAATTTTGATAGAGAGAATGCTGGCGAAGAACTTGAAAATGAGGTTGAGCTTATGAAGTCTTGTGGTGTACAATTGGAAACACCTGTAGAAATTCAGAAAGTACCAGAAGAGTCAAATATTCAAATTGAAACTATTGGCAATGATGAAGTTTCTATAAACGCATCTTGTAGAACGCCTCGCCAGGGCGATCAACTTGTGGACCTGTCCGAAAGTAAACCTGAAAGGTTGGTTCAGTCTGATAGTAAGCTAGAGAATCATGGTGATCAGAATCTCTCTCTTCAAATTGATGATCAAGTCAAGCGTGATGCTTTACCTTATGCAACACCTCTAAGTTTAAGTGAAGACATGTATAGTCCAAGAATACACACACCTGTATCAGTTGGAAAAGTTGACTCCATGGTCGAAACCGAGTATGTATGTCCTATACTTAATCAATCAAGTGACAAGTTAACAGAGAATTCAGGTATAATTAAAGAAACACCACAGCTTGTTATCCCGAGTTTATCTGAGTGGTTAAAACCACCTACAAATGATGAAAATTGGAAATCTAAGTGCTCTGTTAAGAGTCCTAATGTTGATAGACCAATTATTGGACTTGTTGCTACACATTGGAATGAAAATGAGCCTTCTCGTGTTTCACCTAAATGGTTTGACGAGAATCATAGTTTCGATTTGGCTTCGGTTCGGTACTTATTCAAACCGAAATGGAATGACGAGAATTTTGGTGTTTCAGTTGAAACCTCAAATCTTGGTTCCGTCCTTACATTGTTGGGTCAACAATAAAAGTACGAGATCAAAGTATCTTGATATATTTTCAACATGAATTGAATGATTTCCCTCTGAAATATGAATCAAGCTTTGAAAACCAAATCGAAGGTAGAGAGATTGCATTAAAATTGAATTCAAATAGTAAGATATTAAGATTTTACAATCATTTCATGTCACTAAGACAGAACTTCAAACAAGAAGAATTCACAATCTAAAATAAATAATGTTGATGAAAAAGAGAAAATCAAAATAATACCAATAAGAGAGATGGAAAAAATTTCCTTCAATGATTGTACTCTGTTGACCAAAAGCTGCAGCCCAAGCAGTGCCTATATACATTTTATAGTACATTTAAGTTATCAACTGAAATCTAAACATAATACCCATAACTCCCAATCAAAGGAGAAGCAAGAAGTGGCCCACCTTTGACACAGGGGTACTTAATGGGAATTCAAGAAGCGTTTTAGTTGTCTCTATAACTTTCTCAAGAGCAGGATGTTCAGGTAATTCCATCAAAAGAGATTCAACCTTCTCTTGAACAACAGTGAGAGGCTTAACCATCTTTGAAATAACCAAAGCATTGGAATCCTGTCAAAATAAATAGTAACGGAGATCGCTGTTATAAAGACTAATACTTATTTGGAAAAACATGAAATAACCAATGCTTAATTCCAATATGGTTTTTAATTAGAAAAGTATTGAGCATGAAATTAGTCGTTTTATATGAATGTAAAGCAAAATTATGAAGAATAAATATAAGAAAATATTATCTATATTGAGAACTCGATGAACTGAAATAAATAAAATGAAAAAATTTCAGGGCTGAAATTTGTAACCTGATTTATATAACAAGTTTTTCAATTAAAAAAGAATGTTAATTTTTGTTATAACCAAAACCTCATTTGTATACAAGGGGCATTTCGAAAGGTTTGTGATCGGATCAAAAACTTGGGTCGTTGTTGAAATTATGGAATATGGAACAAATATTATTAAATACACGGTCACCATTGGTAAATTACTTCCTAATAATAAGCCGTGTATAGTTTTTCACCTTGTAAACATTGTAGGCCTGTGTTAACCGGGAGGTAGGAGGTGCTGCTATTCGATCATATTCCAAGCATACATGAAATAATTGCTCTAGCTTCAAGGTTTCATCTAGTGCAGCAGTGGAAAGCGCTTGAAGATCTGGAATAAATTAACAATCAAGTTATTCACTTCTAAAGCATGGTATAACTAAGCTATGACTCTTGAAGGGAAAAAAACCTTGTATTATTTTTGCACCCAATGCATAAGAGTCCATAAAGGAAGATAATCTGTCCTCAGTGAGTTTGAAATTGGGCGGAGTCTGAAAAAGATCAAAGAGGAAAATCTAAGATCAACATGAATTACAAAGAACATAAGACAAAAATACAGATTAGTTTAGAACCACAAAATACAATTATACAAATCAGCTAATTGTGTAGCAAGTATAACTACGTGCTAAGTTTTACAATAACTTCAAGCCAAGGTTACGATACAAGATACATATATGAAACAAGAGAGTAAAGTTTACTTGTTCGACAAGTTTATTTGACCCAAACAGCAGGCCGTGAATATGTACTAAGCTTTTCAAAACGTATTCAGGAATCATACTCCATTCTTCCAGCATATCATTATCTTCTTTGGCAGGATGTTTCTGAAAAAATCAAAAGGATTGAATGAGCGCCGCAAAGAAAGGAAAAAGATAAGTTATTTAGTATGTAAATAGCAGTTGAACTAACCATGCTAGTAAACTCGTGTTCCATCAATAGTTCATCGCTTCCAAATGCTGAATTTTCATCAGCATCTGAGATATAATTTGCATCCACGATATCTCATCCAAAAGCTAAGGAGGAAAGAAAATACAAGAAATACAATATCACCACATGTATTAAACATCTAATTCAGCAATCAGAACTCACAAGAGATTTGAAACTAAATTTGTGTTTATATTTGTTTCAAGATATGTTATATATTATGGATCAAGATTCAAGCAAGAATTTCAGCCGTTCCAATGAAGTTTTGAAGATGACTGCGATGAAATCCAATCAAAATTATGGTTCCAGTTTTCACATGCTAAAAAATGTAATATAAAGCAGAACGTGTAAATAAATGCAGCCAGCACGTAAATGAATCAAAAAGGCAATAAATCAGACAAGATGGTGCAAAAAATGCAACAAAAAAGAGGGGGGGGGGGAAGAGAGATACTTCTATCAAATCGAACTCAATTTAAGTGCAAAACATGAGACAGCGGTAAAAATGGGTAATTGAATCAAGTTTTTAAACCTTCTAAATATATGTTAAAAGAGGATATACATTTTAAAAGACAATACACGTTTCGATATATATTTTGGTATCATGAGTTCAAATATGCAATATCCGTTAACATAATTGAAGGAAAAAGTGTTGAAATAAAAATTATCAAAAAAAATAAACATAATAATACAGTGCCTATATAGGCTTACCATGAATACTGTTTTATCCATTAGGAGAGAATTGCAAGCATAGTGCATGGCGCCAACGAGGATGATGTGATGAATCTTAACTTGTATCTAAAATATTGAACGTGCAAAAATAACAATAATAATAGTAAGTACATAAATATCAAATAATGATTTTAAGGTTGGAATGATATTGTCTACTAACCACTTTATCAAATCCAGCCTCACTAGAAATAGCAGCCAACTTCTTGAGGAAATTGGCATCTATAACCTGAGAAATTATTGATGCGTGTGATATAAAAGAAACAGGCAAGGAATTTATGTAGTCAGGTGTAAATTCATGAGTCAGCTCTCTGGGAAATCGCATGAGATTATAGATCGGAACCTGTACCATAAAATCAGTAGGTCACAAATTCAATCAAGAAACAAATAAGTAAAACAGAACAGAACACACACCTGTGTGTGTGTAAAAAAGGGCAAGAAAAAAAATCAAAAAAACTATAATGCATCTTGTAGCGGTCTTGTAATATAAAGACATTACATTGTTGTCAACGCTAATATGTACGGCTTAGAAACACCAAAAAAATTACGATAAGAATTCACAATGAGAAAGGTGGTATGATAAGGTTTTGTACAACTCAACCTGAACAAGGACATAACATACATACATCGAAAACAAAATTTGAAAAGATTAGTACTATAATCTTCTAAAAAAGATCACCTTTCACCTTAATATTGTAGATACAAATAATACTTTGCGCTTTTCATAGAAACAACGACATGGCCAACTCTATTTGAAATATAACCTTTGGTCACATATCCAATAAAAGAAGATGCAACATAATAAAATAGCGTACAGTGTTGGGAAGAATCAGGAGGTCTAAAAAAAGAAAGATAACTCATGGTTTTATTTTTTTTATTTTTTTATTATTGTAACAAAAGGAACATTACGATCTGTATGTACAAATAATGATGTGGAAACTATTTCCTTTATACCCGGTTAGCCACCTATAAATTTCAGTTAAATAAAAACAACAGAAATAGGAGAAATGGTATGTGATGAAGTTTTGCACCCAACTCATCTCTAGAGAGAAGTGAATGGTGTGAAAAATAATAGTGAAATGAAAAAGTTTATAAAATTATTCATAACATACCGTAATTCTTTCACAATTTTCTTCATCAGCCTTCTTCAAATATATTTCCTCTTTAGCACAAGATACTGCTAATGATAGACCCAATTTCATTTCATAAATTGCAACTTGAAGTGGCTGAATTAAATCTTTGTATTCAGCATAATCCTTTGACAGCTTATCAACAAATGAGGATGCTGTGATCTAAATTATTGTACATTAAAGATATCATGAAAAAAGAACTGGTAGACTCTAAAATTAATATTAACTAAATTTGTAATGTTATTTTCGCACCTGCCAACTATTAGCTTTGTCCATTGATGATTGAGTAGAAGCACTAGACTTCAACTCTTCCATATCTATAGTAAGTCATCCTCAAATGCAATAAATAATAAGTCGAGTTACGATTTCAATACATTCGGATTATTTCCACTTTACTAATATTATTGGATGCATTAATCATTGATGATTTGAAGCATGCATCAATTACTTCATCGCCTAAGATGATCTCCCCATTGTGGGTAATGCAGGAAGCTTTTGGAATAGCAAGGCTGAAAACTGTTCTCAAATTACAAGGGATTTCTAAGCAAGTACAGAGAGGATAATGGAGAGAACTTGCATTCTTCTCCATTTAAGAAGTGGGACTGGAGAGAGCTTTGAACAAATGAATTACCAGTTTAGTATCTATTGTGGATGATTTGTTTTGGCCGTTGGTGGTTTTGATTGTGTGCTTACATTGGTTTTTTCTTTTAATATATATGTACTTTGGCTGTAGAATTAAGTTTAAGTAAACAATATTTGTAAATAGTTGTTGGTATTAAATTATATGTGTACATATATTATTGTTCAAAGCATCACACCATTACACAACAGAACCACCCACAGAACTGCTGCAAACTCTCAACAAAATTCCATTTCCACCTCTCGCACCTCCACAAAAATACCCTTCACTGCTTTTCATCTTACAACCAGTCATAACCAGCCTCCTTCACTTCATCACCCAAAACCACGACAACTCCTCACAAACTCAGCCCAAAACCAATTTGCCAATTGATCTTCACGGCTCCACAAATCCACCTCTGCTCCTCCTACTCCACAGTGCATCCATCAAACACAACTATCACTGCATCACTACTTTCAGTGCAAATACCCCCACCTTTCAGTGCTTCAAACATTTACAGTTGCACAAACTTCCCACAGCCTCATTTACAACCGTACCATCTCCTTGTCTACAATCAAGTACACTGACCTGACCAAACTTCAATATCCACTCAAACTTCAATATTCAGTCAAGCTACAACTTCACACTGCACACAGCAGCTCCCACTTTCACCACTCCACTACAAAGTCATTTTTCAAATATGAGACCCACCCATCAAAGAAACAATGCAGTAGGCTATTCCTAAAATCAAAAGTCTTCAATAATTCATAAATTCAACTGAAAAAACCCAAAATCGCAAATGAAAAAACCCAAAATCGCAAATCGAAAAAACCAAAGTCTTCAATAATTCAAAATAAGGCATACCTAAAAGATCGAAAATCTTGATCTACAAGCAGACGAAATCGCAGCGCAAACTCTTCAATCAGTTGACGTTAGTTCAAAAGAGATTGCTGTTTTCTCTTTTTTGTTTTTTTTGCTAGAGAGAACGGTAGTATAATGGGTAGAGAGAAGAAGGAATAAAAGCGTGCGATTGTTGTTTTTTTTTTACGAAGAAGAAAAGAAGAGACGTGATAAATTTAGGGTTCGCGGGAAAAGATGGGCGGCTGAAATGGATTTGGGGGGAAAAGTTGTGTGCCTATGGTGTCGGTTTTTGGACAACCGATGCTATTGTATTTAATTGTGTCGGTTGTTCAAACAACCGACATGAGTAAATCTATTGCTTCCCTTCAATTGTGTCGGTTTCTTAAGAACAACAGATGCAAATTACATTTTTAACATTTTCTTCTTACCCCATAAGTCAATAGTTTCGGTTGTTAATAAACAACCGACACAAATTACACTATTTGTGTCGGTTTTATGGACAACCGACACAAATGAGGCAAAGCAACTGATCTGTTTTGTACTAGTGTATACCAATTACGCACACGGACTGATGGAAACGCATAGCAGCCACTACCACTCCACCTCGAACAACACTCCCAAATCAAGGGGTGCACCCAAACAATCACAAAGTAATAGAATGGTATCGAAGAAGTGTGTCCGATAAGAGGTGCTACCTCACTGGTACGAGATCGCTCCTGTTTTAGCCACCTTATGCCAACTCACGGGAATTGGGTCCACGTATATACCTTAGGATCGTCGCCACTATCCTACTTCATTCTGGAAACTCCACCGCGTACACATTTGTTAAAGTGGTTTTCGGTATCGACAGAGAGTATGTCCATATCCGATCCCGGTCTCTTTAACAACCAATCGTTATTATAACCCGTGGTTATAAATTTAAAACAGTTTATATTTCAAATCAAAATACTTCAATTAAACCATTTAAAAACAAAGTTATTATTCTTTTAAATCAAATATTCAATTCCCAAAATTTTAGCCTTTTCTGAGTTCATTTACTCACTTAAAAACACTAAAAACATTTAATTTCAGCCTTTCACAGCATTTAAAAAGTGCTGCGGTAAGTTATATTTGGAAACAATTCAATTCAGCAAAGACATCATTTAAAAACTGCTGTAATAGTTCAATTTTAAAGGAAAAATAGTTCGATTCAGAAAAGACAGCATTTACAGAACTGCTGTAATAGTTCAGGGTTCAAATTAAAGATCTAAATTCAATTCAGCAAAGATAGCGTTTATAAACTGTTGTAAAAGTTCAGTTATATACAAAAATCATATTTCCGCCTACTGCAGCACTTAACAAGTGCTACAACAGCCTCCTCATTAGTTTCAAGTTCAATTTTAATTCCTGCCACAACAGCACTTACCAAGTGTTGTCATAGCCTTAGTTCATTTTAGTCTTTAAGTTCATTTATGCAACCATAGCACTTAACAAGTGCTGCAGATTCTACTTAGTTCAGAATTAGTTCATTTCCAGAAATGGTAGCATTTCTAAAGTGCTATAAATTGAATTTCCAGGTTTTAAGTGCAATTCCAGCAATAAATAAACTTCAATTTAAATCATTTAAACTTATAAAAATCATAATTTTTCACATTAAAAATGTTAATTAAATCCTTTAACTTATGATTTTTATAAAGAAAGATTTTGCAAATAAAAAAAATAAAAATTTCCAAAGTTCACTTATATAATTCCAGGGTGTCAGTTTCCATTTTCATTTTAAAACAATTTATTTCAACACTTAAATTTAAATCTCCATTTCCCTCCATTTAAAACTTAATTTTCATTTTTAATTTAATTAACTTAAGTCTCCATTTTTAAAATTAGTCAAATTTCCAATTTTAAGTTACACTTGAAATTACCATTTTCTTATCCATTTATTTTACATTTAAAACATAGAAAACATTGCCACTTTAATAAATCATTTAAAAATTTAATTTAAATCAATTTATATATATTTTTACATTTTTAGAACATTTAAAATTTTCTAGAAAATATATAAATTAACCACGGGTCTGTATAATATTTTCTAGCCTAAGTCAAATGATACGGATAATATATCATTTCAATCCGTAGTTTACAAAGAAAATCCGGGTTTTATCATTTCAAACCCGCAATCCTAAGTAAATAAAATTTATAAAAAAGTCGCTCAGGCTTATCATTTCATCCCATAACGATCTTTCCCTATTCTAAAGTCCGTTCGGGTATGTATCATTTCAACCCATAGTGATTCTATTCTACAGGGAACTTGCGGTTTGATAAACAGATATAAATGAAAAGTAACACATATAAATAATTAATAGAATGATATGACATGAGTATTAACAGGTTAACATCATATATAATAAATCATAGGCAGTTTATAACATAATATAGATTTTTCTACACATTCAATTGTTGTTGTTTCACAACTGCATAAGTATGAACGTCGTGTGAGTTTTACTCACCTCTTATTGCTGAATATTTCAAAACCAAAAGCACAACAGAAAACCAAGTACGATGACACGACAATGATTTGAGTGGAGAGCGAATCCAAGCTACAACTCTTGTGTACAACCCAAAACAAAATTCAAACAAAGCAATTTCAATACAACTTTAAAAAGAAATAACTTTGGAATAAAAGCGAATACGAATACCAAACTTTTTGCCTTGCTTCTCATATACTATGTACGGCCTAGGGGTTGCATAGGGTCAGGTTTTGGTCAAGTTTAGGCTCGGGTTTGGGCTAGCATGGCTCGGCCAAGGTGGTGAACAATGGTGGAGTTATGAACATGTGAAGGTGAAGGGGGTTTTCTAGGCAATTAAGTGGAAAAGTGGTCAAACTAAGGCTCAACCATGGATGGTTAGGCTCGGCCAGAGGGTCCAGGTGGTAGATCAGGGGCTGGAGTGATGGGGTAGGGTCTGGACAAGGTGGTGGTCGCGGCCAAAGAAGGTGGTGGTGATGGAAAATGGAGTGGTGGTCAACTAGGTGCTCGGTTATGCATTGTTTTGGACATTGTTTGCATTTTTGGTGAAGTTTGGCTTCAAGAAGGGTTAGGCCATGGTCTAACCTGAAGTGGTGGGTGGTGATGATGCCAAGGAGGAGTGGTAGGGGATGGTGGCCGTGGCTATGGTGAGGAGGCCATGCAAATAGAAGAGAAAACAAGGCACAAAAAGTATGAAAAATGGAAGAAAAGTGTAAAAGAGGAGGCCATTACCAAGGAAGTTTGAAGAAGCCGTGAGAAATGAGAAGTGCTAAAGCTTTTTCACATGAAAAGTAATAGTAATACACGGCTAAGAATTAGAAATGTACGGCCAAAATGTAAATTAATGAGGAGTTTAAGAAATGAAGAGTTTTGAAGGTGAAAGGACTTATGTTTTGCACTTTTCAAAACCTTTGGTATTTCCTTTTCTCTTTGATTTTAAATAAACAAAATAAACTCAGAAATGTTATTTACAACTAAAACAAAGTAGTAGGGAATAAAAATAAATATTTAAATTTAAAATAAATGGAAAAAGAATTACAAAATTTGCTTAAAAATTAGAAACAGTGTCCAGAAATTACAGAAAAATAGCCAATGGCTTTGGAAAATTATGTACTTCATTTTAAAAATATTATAAGACAAAATTTGAAATAAAATGATTTTTAAAACATTTTCAAAGTGAAATACATAATTAAATTCATAGAAAATATCAAAAGAATGGAAGAAATTGCTTAAAAATAGGAAACAGAAACTAAAAATTTCAAATAAATTACCATAAATTCTAGAAAAATTTCTACTTCACTATAAAAATAATTCAAAACAAATAAAATAAATTTCAAAAAATATTGGGTTGTTACACTCTCCCCCACTCAAACCTTTTCGTCCTCGAAAAGAACGGAAACTAGGAAATAAGGAAATAAAGGAACCAAGATAGAAACAAAATAGTACCTAGAACAAACAATTTCGGATTTGAAGCACGAATGCTTTCCTCCGTCTCCCAAGTACAATCACGATCATCAGTACTCCACTGTACTTTGACCAGACTAACAGATTTCCTTCTTAGCTGCTTCGTACCTCTATCTACAATACGAAGTGGCTTCCTCTCAACAGTCAGATTAGGCTCAATATCCAAACCATCAAGAGCAGAAGGCTGAACAATAAGAGATGGATCATGCAGATAGCGACGAAGATGAGAAACGTGGAATACATTATGCACTCCGGAGAACTTCTCGGGCAAATCCAGACGATAAGCCAAAGAACCAACTCTTTCCACAATGCGGAAAGGACCAACAAATCTAGGATAAAGCTTCCCTCTACGACCAAATCGAATAACATTCCTTAGGGGAGAGACCTTAAGGAAAACCAAATCCCCAACAGCAAAATCTAAACTCCGCCTACGCCTATCAGCATACTTCTTCTACCTAACTTGAGCAATCCTCATCTTCCTCCTAATCTCCTCAACTCTCTCAGAAGCCTCCAAAATCATATCAGGACCAAGAACCAAACGATTACCGGATTCAATCAAGCAAGAAGGAGATCTACAAGGTCGTCCATAAAGAGCAGAAAACGGAGACGTCTTGATACTGGCCTGAATTCAAAGATAGAAATGAGATAGATAAAAGATTAAGATAAGATTAAAACAGAAGATAGAAATTATACCTGATAACTATTGTTATAGGTGAATTCGACAAGATGGAGATGATCTTCCCAAGATCCTCCATAATCAAGCACACAAGCACGAAGAAGATTTTCGAGAATCTAATTCACCCTTTCCGTTTGACCGTCGGTCTGTGGATGGTAAGCAGTGCTCAGATTCAGACGAGTACCCAAAGAATCCTGAAAGGCTTTCCAAAACCGACTAGTAAAGATAGGATCATGATCACAAACAATACTGAGAGGAACACCATGGAGACGAACAATCTCCCTCATGTAAATCTTAGACAAACTAGAAGCAGAACGGGTAGACTTGACCGGAATAAAATGAGCTGATTTGGTCAATCTATCCACAATAACCCAGATACTCTCATTACCTTTCCTAGTCCTCGGTAATCCATCAATGAAATCCATGGAACCTTGTTCCCACTTCCAATTGGGAATCTTAAGAGGCTGCAACAAACCACGGGTCTTCTGATGATCTGCGTTGACTTGCTGACAAGTCATACATCTATTAACAAAAATGGAGACATCACGCATCATACCTCTCCACCAATACCCTTCTTCATATCCTGATACATCTTGGTCACACCTGGATGAATATAAAGTTTGGACTGATGATTCTCTCGAAGCAACTCCTGTCTCAAACCATCAACATTCGGGACACAAATCCTATTATTAATCCTCAACACACCTTTATCATCTATCTGAGCACGACTACCATCCAGACTACTACCTCCAACTCTACTTCGAACATTCTCCTTAATCACTCTAAGCATCCGATCCTCATCCTGCTTAGCCATGATACGATCTAAAAGAGGAGAAGAAACAACCAACTTACACAACAAATCCTTCTTCCTACTCAAAGCATCTGCCACAACATTAGCTTTCCCAGAGGTATAGTTGATGTCGAGGTCATAAGAAGCAAGGAACTCTAACCACCTAACTTGTCTCTGGTTCAAATCCTTCTGAGATAAAATATACCTCAAAGACTGATGATCTGTGAAAAGCTCAAACTTAGTTCCCAAAAGATGATGTCTCCAAAGCTTCAAAGCAAAAACAACAGCAAGCAACTCTAAATCATGGGCAGCATAATTGGCTTCATGGGTCTTCAACTGACGACTAGCATAAGCAATCACCTTACCATCCTGCATCAGAACAGCTCCCAAACCTTCACGACAAGCATCAGTGTATACCGTTAATCCCTCATTTCCACTTGGAACGGTAAGAACTGGTGCTGAAGTAAGCTTGTGCTTCAATTCACTGAATGCAGCCTTACATTCATCACTCCAAATAAACTTAGCATTCTTCCGAGTCAAAGCAGTGAGAGGTGCAGCAATTCGAGCAAAATTCTCAATGAATCTTTGGTAATAACCGGCAAGACCCAGAAAACTATGGATATCAGTAGGAGTCTTAGGAGTTTCCCAATCCTGTACAGAATAGGGATAGATAAGGACAACAAGAAAGATAGAATAAATTGAATGAACAAGGGAAGAGAAGGAAAGAAAGACTTACATTGATTGCAGCGATCTTGAATGGATCAACAGAAACTCCATTACCAGAAACAATATGCCCGAGGAATCGGACTTCATCCTTCCAGAAATGGTATTTAGAAAATTTAGCCTTCAACTGATGTTTTCTAAGAGTTTCATGAACAGATTTCAAATATGAATCATGCTCTTCCTTGGACCTAGAGAAAACAAGGATATCATCAACAAAGACTAGAACAAATTTATTCAGCACATCACGAAAAACACGATTCATCAAATCAACAAAGAAAGAAGGAGCTTTAGTCAAACCAAAAGGCATGACTAACCATTCAAAGAATCCATTCTCAGTACGGAAAGCAGTCTTGGGAATTCTTTCCTCAGCAACTCTGAGCTGGTGAAAACCCGTGGCAAGATCAAGCTGAGAGAAAACAGTAGCACCATAAAGCTGATCAAACATATCATTGATGCGCGGCATTGGATATCTATTTTTCATAGTGAGCTTGTTCATCTCCCTATAATCAACACACATCCGGAGAGAACCATCGGACTTGGTGACGAAAACCACCGCTGCTCCCCATTCAGAAAAGCTAGGTCTGATCAGACCCTTGGAAGATAAGTCCTCAATTTGCTTCCCTAACTCAACCTTCTCACGGGGTGCCATTCTTCTAGGAGGAAGAACTACAGGTCGAGCTCCAGGAATAAGATCAATGCGAAAATCAATTTCCCGCTTAGGAGGTAAAGCAGTAACTTCACCAAACACATCGGATAGAGTTTGACTACACGAGTCGACTGAAGATCAACAGGAGAAGAATCCAAAGAATAAATAAAGCTACTAGCACAATCATGAGGCATACAACACTGAATAACCAAAGAATTACCCCGATCATCCTCAAGAGAAACAATTCGAGATTTACAAGAGATACGAGCATCATGATTCCTTAACCAATCATCTCCAAGCAATAAATCAAAAGTATCAAAACCAAGGATATAGAAATCACCACTAAAGCGATGATCAGAATGGAGGAGTTTCACTCCTCTACAAATCCTACTAAGGTTCGCGGGACCCCCAATAGGATTAGAAACACATAAAGGAACAGAAGCATACTCAGGAGAAAGGAGATGCTCAAACTTATTACAAATAGCCATAGAAATAAAACTATGCGAAGCTCCAATATCAAATAAAACACGAACAGGATGCTGAAATAAATAAAAGGTGCCTTGAAGAGTACCTTGATCATCACTAGGAGCAGGAGTAGGTGCAGCAGGAGAAGAAGCAGATGTGACAGCAAAAACACCAGATGGCTTTCCCTTTTGATACAAAGGACAGTCATTCTTAAAATGACCTGGCTGAAGACAAACATGACAAAGATTGTTCCTGGTAACCTGAGGCGGAGGAACAACAGCACTAACCGAAGTAGGGCAACTATTAGCATAGTGTCCCTTCTGGTCACATTTGAAGCAGGTAATGGTGGATAGATCAATAGGGTGCCTCTGAGAAGGAGAAGATGATGAAGATCCCAAACCCGGATTCTTGAGCCAATTCTTCTTCTGATGTTGGAAATTGGGCTTTCTCTTCTTGGAATTTGCAGAGGAAGACTGAGATACATGTGCACCAGAAGCAGCATGACCCTTGGAAGTAGGGTTCTCATAACGAATAGCCATATCCATAAGCTTAGTAAAAGTGCCATGAACATGTGAAATAAGTCGATCGTAGAACTCTGGCCGAGCTCCAGCTATGAACTTCTCATTTTTCTTAAGCTGAGTGTCGATAAGACCAAGGCCAAACTTGGAAAGTTCATTGAACTTCCGCTCATACTCAGAAAAAGACATGGTACCCTGCTTAAGATCCATGAATTCTCGATAAAGCTGAGATTTCCCGGCTTCGGGCATCCATTTTGCCACAAAAGCCTCCCTGGAAAGAAGATACAGAAACAAAACTTAAGATAGATTCAAAAGAAAAGAAAAATGGGGAAAAATTCAAGATAACACAAAGGATACCTGAACTGATCCCACGAAAGATCACCTTCGTTAGTGTGAGCTGTAACAGACTCCCACCAATCTAAGGCTAACTCTTGCAGCTGCCAAGCTTCTAACTGACGCTTCTGGGCATCAGTAATCTCAAGACCAGTAAAAATCCTCTCTAAACTCCGTAACCATTGTTGGGCTTCGATAATGCTCTCTGAACCGGTTAACTTAGTACCACCGAGCTGAGAGAATTCCTTATAGAGAATAGTAAACCTAACAGGTGCAATAGGTTGAGGAGCTGGGGCAGTACCATGACCCCTACCTCTAGCATTTCCACGATTCATCCTGAAAATATCAAGAATGAATTTTTAGGACAAAAGGTACAGAGAAGACAAAGAGAAGGTAAGATAGACAAAATAAGATCACTTGGATGAATATCCTAACGACAGAAATTCTAACAAGGTAGATCCTAAAAGAAGGAAGTTTAGAAAAATTGCTTTTAAAACAAGAAAATTTTATATCAAAATAATCTTTGAAAATCATTTGAAAAATCATTTAAAATCATTTTAAAATCATTTTATACTTTGAAAATACGTTCACTCACAAAGAAATGATTCTGAGGTTAATTTTACTCATTCTAGGGTATTTCTACCCTATCTCTAATGAGTTTTTACTCTATAGGGTAAGGTTTGCCTAAAACCAAAGCTCTGATACCAAATGTAACGACCCACTATTTTGGACCATTCAAATCGACAATAATCCACACATGTCAGACTTGAATAATACAAAATAACAGATTGTAATAAAATTTGGAGCAAATAAAACCATTCACAGAATCACAGACACAGAAATATCAGAATAACTCGCAGCGAAAATAAAATAAATAGTGGTTCATGAAGCCACTAAAATACAGAGCCTCAAAACAGATACAAAATACATAGTCTGGAAACAAATACAGTTCTTAAACAAGTATAGTGGAAATCCAAATACATAAGTCTCTAATACAAATGCTGAAATAGAACAACTGAAACTAAAATAGATAGATAACTAGATAAGCAGAAACTCCAGCGATTCCTAGCTCCAGAAAAGTGAAATCCAAAGCTGTGAATACTCAGGCTGACCCGAGCGTAAATAAAACACAAACACTCGAGTCAGGACATACATACTTATACAATGTAAACCAACTCAAGTGAACTGGAATAAAGAGTACAATAACTTAAAGAATGCTTGGGATCGCCCATTCTTTAAGGATCCATTAAACTATCTACTATATAGTAATATTCGCTATTATAATAATGTCTAATATAAAATAAACATACTTTTAAATAGCATTAAGGCTTTACATTTTCCACCTTAACACATAATAGTCCCAGTAGTCTATCCAGTATTAGCATACTCCCAAAATGGGGGCTACCCTCGATACTCCACAGGCTACAGGAGAAATCACAACTCGTAGTAAAGCTCGATATGGTAGGTGACACGGCACACAAGGCAATGCCAGGGTAGATATACCAATTACGCACACGAACTGATGGAAACGCATAGCAGCCACTACCGCTCCACCTCGAACAACACTCCCAAATCAAGGGTGCACCCAAACAATCACAAAGTAATAGAATGGTATCGAAGAAGTGTGTCCGATAAGAGGTGCTACCTCACTGGTCCGAGATCGCTCCTGTTTTAGCCACCTTATGCCAACTCATGGGAGTTGGGTCCACATATATACCTTAGGATCGTCGCCACCATCCTACTTCATTCTGGAAACTCCACCGCGTACACAGTTGTTAAAGTGGTTTTCGGTATCGACAGAGAGTATGTCCATATCCGATCCCGGTCTCTTTAACAACCAATCGTTATTATAACCCGTGGTTATAAATTTAAAACAGTTTATATTTCAAATCAAAATACTTCAATTAAACCATTTAGAAACAAAGTCATTATTCTTTTAAATCAAATATTCAATTCCCAAAATTTTAGCCTTTTCTGAGTTCATTTACTCACTTAAAAACATTAAATTTCAGCCTTTCACAGCATTTAAAAAGTGCTGCGGTAAGTTATATTTGGAAACAATTCAATTCAGCGAAGACAACATTTAAAAACTGCTGTAATAGTTTAGTTTTAAAGGAAAAATAGTTTGATTCAGAAAAGACAGCATTTATAGAACTGCTGTAATAGTTCAGGGTTCAAATTAAAGGTTTAAATTCAATTCAGCAAAGATAGCGTTTATAAACTGTTGTAAAAGTTCAGTTATATACAAAAATCATATTTCCGCCTACTGCAGCACTTAACAAGTGCTACAACAGCCTCCTCATTAGTTTCAGCTTCAATTTTAATTCCTGCCACAACAGCACTTACCAAGTGCTGTCATAGCCTTAGTTCATTTTAGTCTTTAAGTTCATTTATGCAACCACAACACTTAACAAGTGCTGCAGATTCTACTTAGTTCAGAATTAGTTCATTTCCAGAAATGGTAGCATTTCTGAAGTGCTATAAATTGAATTTCCAGGTTTTAAGTGCAATTCCAGCAATAAATAAACTTCAATTTAAATCATTTAAACTTATAAAAATCATAATTTTTCACATTAAAAATGTTCAATTAAATCCTTTAACTTACGATTTTTATAAAGAAAGATTTTGAAAATAAAAAAAAAAAATTTCCAAAGTTCACTTATATAATTCCAGGGTGTCAATTTCCATTTTCATTTTAAAACAATTTATTTCAACACTTAAATTTAAATCTCCATTTCCCTCCATTTAAAACTTAATTTTCATTTTTAATTTAATTAACTTAAGTCTCCATTTTTAAAATTAGTCAAATTTCCAATTTTAAGTTACACTTGAAATTACCATTTTCTTATCCATTTATTTTACATTTAAAACATAGAAAACATTGCCACTTTAATAAATCATTTAAAAATTTAATTTAAATCAATTTATATATATTTTTACATTTTTAAAACATTTAAAATTTTCCAGAAAATATATAAAATAACCACGGGTCTGTATAATATTTTCTAGCCTAAGTCAAATGATACGGATAATATATCATTTCAATCCGTAGTTTACAAAGAAAATCCGGGTTTTATCAATTCAAACCCGCAATCCTAAGTAAATAAAATTTATTAAAAAGTCGCTCAGGCTTATCATTTCAGCCCATAACGATCTTTCCCTATTCTAAAGTCCGTTCGGGTATGTATCATTTCAACCCATAGTGACTCTATTCTACAGGGAACTTGCAGTGTGATAAACAGATATAAATGAAAAGTAACACATATAAATAATTAATAGAATGATATGACATGAGTATTAACAGGTTAACATCATATATAATAAATCACAGGCAGTTTATAACATAATATAGATTTTTCTACACATTCAATTGTTGTTGTTTCACAACTGCATAAGTATGAACGTCGTGTGAGTTTTACTCACCTCTTATTGCTGAAGATTTCAAAATCAAAGCACAACAGAAAACCAAGTACGATGACACGACAATGATTTGAGTGGAGAGCGAATCCAAGCTACAACTCTTGTGTACAACCCAAAACAAAAATCAAACAAAACAATTTCAATACAACTTTAAAATGAAATAACTTTGGAATAAAAGCGAATACGAATACCAAACTTTTTGCCTTGCTTCTCATATACTATGTACGGCCTAGGGGTTGCATAGGGTCAGGTTTTGGTCAAGTTTAGGCTCAGGTTTGGGCTAGCATAGCTCGGCCAAGGTGGTGAACAATGGTGGAGTTATGAACATGTGAAGGTGAAGGGGGTTTTCTAGGCAATTAAGTGGAAAAGTGGTCAAACTAAGGCTCAACCATGGATGGTTAGGCTCGGCCAGAGGTTCCAAGTGGTAGATCAGGGGCTGGAGTGATGGGGTAGGGTCTGGACAAGGTGGTGGCGGCGGCCAAAGAAGGTGGTGGTGATGGAAAATGGAGTGGTGGTCAACTAGGTGCTCGGCTATGCATTGTTTGCATTTTTGGTGAAGTTTGGCTTCAAGAAGGGTTCGGCCATGGTCTAACCTGAAGTGGTGGGTGGTGATGATGCCAAGGAGGAGTGGTAGGAGATGTGGCCATGGCTATGGTGAGGAGGCCATGCAAATAGAAGAGAAAACAAGGCACAAAAAGTATGAAAAATGGAAGAAAAGTGTAAAAGAGGAGGCCATTACCAAGGGAGTTTGAAGAAGCCATGAGAAATGAGAAGTGCTGAAGCTTTTTCCCATGAAAAATAATAGTAATACACGGCTAAGAATTAGAAATGTACGGCCAAAATGTAAATTAATGATGAGTTTAAGAAATGAAGAGTTTTGAAGGTGAAAGGACTTATGTTTTGTACTTTTTAAAACCTTTTGTATTTCCTTTTCTCTTTGATTTTAAATAAACAAAATAAACTCAGAAATGTTATTTACAACTGAAACAAAGTAGTAGGGAATAAAAATAAATATTTAAATTTAAAAGAAATGGAAAAAGGATTACAAAATTTGCTTAAAAATTAGAAACAGTGTCCAGAAATTACAGAAAAATAGCCAATGGCTTTGGAAAATTATGTACTTCATTTTAAAAATATTATAAGACAAAATTTGAAATAAAATGATTTTTAAAACATTTTCAAAGTGAAATACATAATTAAATTCATAGAAAATATCAAAAGAATGGAAGAAATTGCTTAAAAATAGGAAACATAACCTGAAAATTTCAAATAAATTACCATAAATTCTAGAAAAATTTCTACTTCACTATAAAAATAATTCAAAACAAATAAAATAAATTTCAAAAAATATTGGGTTGTTACACGCCTAACTACGTTCTTCATGAACAACTTAGCCAGAACATGTGCCATCCAGGTTGTGATATCCCGGATTTTCGGGCATCAGATAATTGGATAGTTATCTGATTTAACTTTTAAAAATACTGATTTATAAATTGAACAAATTTAGATGTGATAATATCCAATATAAATTATTTAAAATTTGGCAAAATTGTTAATTTCAAACCAATAATAATAATGTGTTGTGTGTATGTATATATATATATTAAATAGAATTATTACAAATTGAATTTGGGTTTGTTTAAAATATATATGTATTGTTGACTTGATTTTAAATTAGATTTTTCAAATTTAATTTGAATATAAATTTGGATTTATTAAGTAATTCAAAAGATAGACATTTTAAAAATATTTAGATTTAAAATATATGTATAAGCTTTTATTTATATATATATAATTTGTTTTATTACATTTTATTTAAAACTAAATTCATATATACATTTACATAACAATAAATATATTTAGTAAAGGCTTTTAATAACATTTTAAAATTTAATATAAATTACTTAATTACATGTGTATATATATTAAGGCTTCATTATAACAAGTGTTGATAAATAAACTATAGTGAATGACAAATGTAAAGATTTTTAAACACGTGTCACTTTTATTTTTGATTTTCTTTTCTTTTAATTAAAATCAAAGTTCAGCCTATATATAAACATTTGCTTCTCACCTTCCTTTCTTTTTCTATCTTCATGATTCAAAAGCTAAGAGAAAAACTCAAACCCATTTTCTCAAACAAATCTGAAAACCAATCACTCCTCTAACCAGAAATCAAAACTTAAATCCTGTACATTTTCAGAAATCATCATCCTGTAACCATTTTCAAATTTAAAACACTAAAGCCTGTACAAAGCTTCTTCTTCAACTTGAGTTTCAAACTAAAGCATGCAAACCTGAGATTTGATCAAGCAAGTAACCTGGAAAATTATCTAAAGCAAGAAATTTTCAGCATTTCAGCAACTCAAAGTTTTAAGATCAAAGGAGAAATTCATGTTAGCATTTTAATCAAAGACAAATTCCAGCAACTCAAATTCAAAAGATTTTCAAAACAAAGAAGTGCTCTGTTCATTTTAACTGGTGAGTAAACTCTAAATTTCAGGCTAAATCATCTTATGCATGTTAAAATTATTATAAAAATGATTCGAATATGTTTTATTTGAATATATGAATGGGTTTATTTGGTATATAGGTTTAAATTGCTATGCATGTCTGGGTAAAAGGTTTTTGGCCTCTGTTCTTGACTTATAGATCAAAATTTCTCATAAAATTCATATCTTTTACACAAATATTTCTAGGCTTTGATGATTAAAGAAATTTTGATGGTAAACATGATGTCTTACTTTTTAAAATGTTATCATGAGAATTATTAAGAAATTTTTAAAAAAGAAACAAGATATTACAGTAAATTAACAAACCAAGTCAGAAAAATCAATTGATTAAATTTCATGTTTTGATTACATAACTGGATTCAGGCTTAAAAATGTTGATTTTTGATAATAATATCTTGATTTGTAAATCTGTATTTATTGAGATATCGTGAGTTGAACGATGACCGGGTTTTGGTCTAATTCCGGCGTTATGAGTGAGGTGGTGTGTCATATTCATTGCTGAAGGTAGCTTAAAGGCCGTAGATCATAGGAAAAATGGTGAATAAATTTCTAGATCATTGTGATGATAGGTCGAAGGAGGAATAGGGTTTTATACCCAGTTTTGGTCGAGGTGGTTCCTGAGGTAAATTCGACGTCGATGGTGGATTAGAGGTGATCGGACCGGGGGAAGAAGTCTCGTGGGTCATCGGAGCAGCTAGGGACGTGATCGCGTGATCTCTGGTGATCAGGGGTAGCGTTGCGAGGCGTTTTCGTCGACCTGCTTTGGGTTCCAGGTGCTCGAATAGGTTAGATTTCGATTTATCATGTCGATCATCGTTCTGGGTGGTCGGATTGTTTGAAGTGGTCGTTGTCGATTTGTGGATGATTGCGACGTTGGTCGGAGGTGACCGGAACGGCGTGCAACGTGCATGCGTATACGTGCGTATCTGTTGTTGTTTGAAGGTTGGGGAAGAAGGAGGTAGCTCGGGTCTGGATCGAAGTTTTCTCGTGTTTGACTCGAAGCAGAGGGATGTGGGGTTTAGCTCACGAGTTTCTCGGGGAATTTAGTTGTTGGCTCGGGATTTTTATGGTATGGACTCGCGTCTGGAAAGTATGGGTAATGACAAGTTTTTAAATTTTAAAATTTGGTCAAGTTAAACAATTCCTTAACCATTTCTTTTGAATAATAGATATTGATTTAAGTTGGGATTAATTAAGATTTTAAAAACAAATTAATTTAAGTTTAAAGTGTTTAATATATATATATATATATAACCTTATTTTTTTTAAAAAGTTATTTTAAATAAACTTAATTATTGAAATTAAGTAAATAATTAAGAAAATGAAATGTTTTCTGATCATTAATTCAACTTAAAGGTTTTAAGTTAATTAATGTGTTAATAATAATTTATTTCCAAAGGTTATAAAATAAGGATTTAATGATAAAAAAAATAATAAAGATAAAATGGTTTATCTTTTAATTAATTAAGATCTTAAGTAATTTATGATTTGTTAATATAAGTAATTAAAGGATAATTACTTAATGAAGGTAATTAAAGATTAATTAAGATAAATTAATAAATGATCAAAGGATAATTAATGTGATTTAATTAAGGGTTAATTAATACATTAATTAACTTAAGGTTAATTAATTTATGTGAAGGATAATTAATTAATTAAGGATAATTAATTAATTATAAAAGTAATTAAGGAATTGATTACTTTGTATTAAAGGATTGATTAATAATTAAGGTTTGTTAATTAATAGTTGAAGAATAATTAATCTGTAATTAAGGATTAATTTGGTTAAAGAGTAATTAAAGGATGAATTACTTGATTATGATTTATGAGGTGAATGTGATTAAGTTAAGTTGATTAATCTGTTAATTAATTAAAGAGAGTCGCTTGGTAACTGATTAAGTATAATTACCTTATGAGATTGATAAGTGTAATTTCCTAGTGAAGTAATTGATGGATAAATCCCTGGATGTAATTAACATAAAGGAAATTACGTAATGGAAATAATTTAAGGTTAATTATTTGGGATAAGTAATTAAGAATTAATTATTTGGTGTAATTAATTAAAGGATAATTGCTGTATGTAATTAAAGATAATTAATCAAGGGTGATTAATTAAGATAGATAATTAAAGGTGATTAATTAATTGGTTTGTAATTAATTAATGTTGAGTAAAGATAATTCAAGTGATTAAAGATTTAAATTTAATTTAATTAGAGACAAATTAAATAATTTTAAATTGTGTGATTAATTAATTTTGCTTATGGATGATTAATGGTATTGAATGTTGGATTGATTAATATCTCTAGTATGATAAGTTGTGATGTTCTATGATATGAAATGCTTTGTTAAATGTGATAAATGTGGGTTATCTATTTGTGATGAAATGCTGTATTCTGAATTTTAAATTGAATTATATTCACTTAAACAACTGGGCTTAAAGGATGGCATTGAATTCGAAGAGACCGGGGTCGGGTATCAGCAATATCCGGAACCACTTCGATTAGTAATCTTTAATTCTTATAGATGTAATTATAGAATCTAATAGGCTGGAATGAGATAAATTTAAGTAAATCAGACCATTTAAACTAAGTAACGGTACTTAGTATTGTTTTGTGGAATAAGTATTGACTATAACTAGTTAAGAACTCGTACTAAGGTACGAGTTACCCTGGGTTGCAAATAAGTTTATAAATTGGCATTTCAAATTATATGGGTTTACTCACGCTGGTTTCCAGCCTGACTCGGGTGTTACTTTGATGTAATGCTCGAGTCAGACCGAGTATTACAGATTTTCAGGAAAGAGCGTTTTGGAGTTCAAGTGGCGAACTGGATGGCAGAGACGTATGGAGTGTATTCCGCTGTGTATTTGAGAGTTATATTGATAGTAGTATGGGGCAGGTTGATATAACTGTCCAGTCTATTTGTAAGGATTGTAACTCTGATGAATTGTATGTAAAGTAACAATTACAACTTTCTTTTATAAAATGCTATTATTTGTTATTATATTTAATCCGCTGCGAATGTGAGATGTTGTGTTTTCTGTTCTTCTTTCTTCTTTCTTCTTTCTGTTTCTTTCTTCTATCTCTTTTCTTTTTCTCCTAACTATCTGGAATTTTCGGGTTCGAAAATTCCGGGTCGTTACAGTTGGTATCAGAGCTAAAGGTTAAGCGAGAATCTTGGCTCTGGTGGGATTACTCATTAAGGATAGGGTCAATGGTACCCTAAGATGAGTTGAGTGTATATATATATATATATATATATATGAGAGCGTACTTGTTATTTTCCTATATAAAGGTTTTAAATGGTTTGAAAAATAAATAATTTTATATAAGTTTATCTTTTGATATATAAAGAAATAATTTTCTAATTATTAAATATATTAAAGAATTGGTTGTTAATCATTGAAATAAAATAAAATAATGAGAATTAAGTGGTAAAAGTAATACAACCAAATAGAAATTGAATGAAGATAAGTTTGAAATGGATTGTGATAATATATCCATTATAGAGGTAAATGAAAATTAAACCTTAATTTGAAATTAAGGATATGGAATCCCTTTTAACTTAAGATTTGAATGTTAAGAATTGAATTTGTAACTTAAAATTGTTTAAGAATTAGTTTCAAAGTTGGAAGATAAAATTGGGCAATAAATTATATTTTGAAGATAAAATTTCTTTGAACCTTTAATTTGAACTTTAAAACAAGTTAAGCAATGATAATTTAAAATGGAATTTTGGAATTTGGATTCAGAAATTAAATGGTTTAAAGATTTAAGTTGTTAAATTAAAAATAAAGGTTGAATTAATTTAAAAGTAAAGGTTAATTTGACTTAAGGAATTAAATCAACATTTAAAATTTTTAACTCGAATTTATATAATTCGAGACGATTTTAAGTTGAGATTTGAATAGAATTAGTTCAAATTGAATTAATCAGAATTGTGATTGAAGATGAATAAGCATAAGTTTAAATGGAAATTTTAAATTGAAATAATTTGAAGTGAAATTTAAGTTGAATAAGTTTAAAATTCAAATGGGAATTGGGATTAATTCATATAGAAATTGAAATGATTTGAAATTGAAACTGGTTCAATTTGAAATTAATCCAAATTGATTTGAAATAATTTGGAGTTGTGATTAAAGTTGAATAAGTTTAAAAAAAAATCAAATGGAATTTGATTTGAATTTGGAAAGGAATTAAGGTTAATTCAACTTGAATTGGGATTAAATCAATTTCAATGGAAATTGAAGTATTGAGTCAATTTAAATGAAAGTGGAATTTAAATTGAATTGATGGGAAATTAATTGGAAATGGAGATTGGGAAATTAAACAGTTTGGCTCTGGATTATTTTCAAAATAAATTGTTTTAATACAAATATATTTATCCAAACTATTTACTATACAATCTTTCTTCTTAAACCCCAAACTATCTTATACTTATTTTACAATTATTTTGGAACTATTTAATTATTTTGAAACTATCTTATAAACTAATTACTATTTTTCAGTTACTTATATCTAATCACTATTTAAAAAAAACTATTTTGCAATTATCTAACTATTTTATACCTACTTAACTATTTTACAGCTATTTTACAGACTAATAACTACTTTTCAACTACTTATCTATTTTAAACTTTTCAAGATATTTTTAAATTTAAATTGGTAAGAGTTCAAATTGTTTGTAATTAAAGTAATAACTCAATTGTAAATGGAAGCAATTGAGAATAAGTGAATGGAATTAAAGGAAATGTGAATAGAAAAGTAAATTGATTTGGCTAATAACCAATAAAGATAAATACGTAGGATATACGTATATTATTCTATTCGCATAGTGATTTGATCCAGATTCGAACACAGAATTTCGAGATAGTATTATCGATCCGAGTTGGGATTTTTCGCTCGATCTCGACGGCGAACCTGGATATGGGTTTTGATTGGTTCTGGATATTCTCTATCATAGTTGTGACTATACAAGGAGAATGACGGTTTCTGATCAGGAAACCAGATCTGAGTCCGCACTAGGAAGTCGGGTGGACAATACTAGTTCGGAAGAGAAATTGTGTGATCGAGTGAGCGATCAGATTGGTATTGCGTACGGGTGATATGTGTACATCGTACTGGTTTGAATGAAATTGATATTGAAAATTGTGGAAAAAAAACTAAAAAATGGTTTTTGAAATGAAAAGTAATATGGTTAATAACTTTATAAAAGATTTATCAAATTCGAATATTTGATTTGGAATAAAATAAAGTTATATATCCTTGTTATATAAGATAAATCTTCCCTCGTTGAATCTATTGCTAAAAGAAAAGGGTTTTGAAAATATTTGAAGTATAAAAGAGGTTTTATACAAGTTTGAAATGATCCAAAGATTTTCAAAGTTATATATATATATATAAAGGATCTTATGAGGATTTTGGGAAAAGGTTTTGGGAACCTATATAATTTTGAAAAAGGCTTTTGATTTTTGGAAAATCAATTTTGGAAATCTGGAAAGCCAAGTTTGGAACTATCGATTTTGGATATCGATTTTGTGTAAAGAAGATTTTGATATAAATCATAAAGGGTATGATTTTGTGAATAGCTCTGGGGAAAAAGGCGCTTCCTTGAAATGAACTTCTTAGGAGTACCACTGGGTGGTACTGCCTTGAACCCTAAGGGGGGTTTCTAAAGTTAATCCTGTGAGGAGTCCGGAATAAACTAGTTCCTGAGGATTATTTGTGTTGCGAAAGTCGAGGGGCTGGTGCCCACAGAGGCATTTGGGTTATGCTGTGACGATAGTGTAACTCGATGTCACTGCGATCTACTGCAGACCATAGCGAAAGTCGTGTGAGCCGTTGTGAGCCAACAGTCTATGTTTGATTTTATATCGGTAGACTGCGACACTATGGTAACATAGCGAAAGTCATGTGTGCCGCTGAGAGCCAACAGTCTGCGTTTGATTTTATATCGGTAGACTGCGACCTATGTAGAGTGGAGAAGTTTCATTTTGACAGCGAAATCGTGTGTGCCGCTGAGAGCCAACAGTTACATGGACTTTTGCTGTGATGGCAACGTAACCCTGGAATGTAACTGCGATCTGTTGTGGGTTCCATGCTGTCATCAGTTACATGGACTTTTGCTGCGATGGCAACGTAACCCGTGATGTAACTGTGACCATGGATGGGGGTGATGATTTCCAGAGCATTCTCACCAAAAATGTTTATTCTATTTTCAAAAATGTTTTCTATATTTTCAATAAATTATTTTCCAAGTATTTTCACTGGGTGTTGAAAACGGGTTTGCTAAGTCCTTATAGATTTTCAGTCCTACGTCTGATCAACGTATGACCGAATTCCTATGAGAACAAGGATGGACTTGTTGAGACATTGAGTTATAAAAGTATTTTTATAAAAAAAACTATTTTTGTAATATTATATAGATTTTAAAGTATTTTAAAAATTTAATATAAAGGGAGTTTATAGTTTAAATTGTTCAATAAGAAATTTATCTGATAATAAGTAAATAATAAATTTTGGCTTCGTTCCTTTTCGAGGACGAAAAGATTTAAAGGGGGGAGGAATGTGATATGCCGGATTTTCGGGCATCAGATAATTGGATAGTTATCTGATTTAACTTTTAAAAATACTGATTTATAAATTGAACAAATTTAGATGTGATAATCTCCAGTATAAATTATTTAAAATTTGGCAAAATTGTTAATTTCAAACCAATAATAATAACGTGTTGTGTGTATGTATATATATATATATTAAATAGAATTATTACAAATTGAATTTGGGTTTGTTTAAAATATATATGTATTGTTGACTTGATTTTAAATTAGATTTTTCAAATTTAATTTGAATATGAATTTGGATTTATTAAGTAATTCAAAAGATAGACATTTTAAAAATATTTAGATTTAAAATATATGTATAAGCTTTTATTTATATATATACATATATAATTTGTTTTATTACATTTTCTTTAAAAATAAATTCATATATACATTTACATAACAATAAATATATTTAGTAAAGGCTTTTACTAACATTTTAAAATTTAATATAAATTACTTAATTACATGTGTATATATATTAAGGCTTCATTATAACAAGTGTTGATAAATAAACTATAGTGAATGACAAATGTAAAGAATTTTAAACATGTGTCACTTTTTATTTTTGATTTTCTTTTATTTTAATTAAAATCAAAGTTCAGCCTATATATAAACATTTGCTTCTCACCTTCCTTTCTTTTTCTATCTTCATGATTCAAAAGCTAAGAGAAAAACTCAAACCCATTTTCTCAAACAAATCTGAAAACCAATCACTCCTCTAACCAGAAATCAAAACTTAAATCCTGTACATTTTCAGAAATCATCATCCTGTAACCATTTTCAAATTTAAAACACTAAAGCCTGTACAAAGCTTCTTCTTCAACTTGAGTTTCAAACTAAAGCATGCAAACCTGAGATTTGATCAAGCAAGTAACCTGGAAAATTATCTAAAGCAAGAAATTTTCAGCATTTCAGCAACTCAAAGTTTTAAGATCAAAGGAGAAATTCATGTTAGCATTTTAATCAAAGACAAATTCCAGCAACTCAAATTCAAAAGATTTTCAAAACAAAGAAGTGCTCTGTTCATTTTAACAGGTGAGTAAACTCTAAATTTCAGGCTAAATCATCTTATGCATGTTAAAATTATTATAAAAATGATTCGAATATGTTTTATTTGAATATATGAATGGGTTTATTTGGTATATAGGTTTAAATTGCTATGCATGTCCGGGTAAAAGGTTTTTGGCCTCTGTTCTTGACTTACAGATCAAAATTTCTCATAAAATTCATATCTTTTTACACAAATATTTCTAGGCTTTAATGATTAAAGAAATTTTGATGGTAAACATGATGTCTTACTTTTTAAAATGTTATCATGAGAATTATTAAGAAATTTTTAAAAAAGAAACAAGATATTACAGTAAATTAACAAACCAAGTTAGAAAAATCAATTGATTAAATTTCATGTTTTGATTACATAACTGGATTCAGGCTTAAAAATGTTGATTTTTGATAATAATATCTTGATTTTTAAATCTGTATTTATTGAGATATCGTGAGTTGAACGATGACCGGGTTTTGGTCTAATTCGGGCGTTATGAGTGAGGTGGTGTGTCGTAGTCATTGCTGAAGGTAGCTTAAAGTCCGTAGATCATAGGAAAAATGGTGAATAAATTTCTAGATCATTGTGATGATAGGTCGAAGGAGGAATAGGGTTTTATACCCAGTTTTGGTCGAGGTGGTTCCTGAGGTAAATTCGACGTCGATGGTGGATTAGAGGTGATCGGACCGGGGGAAGAAGTCTCGTGGGTCATCGGAGCAGCTAGGGACGTGATCGCGTGATCTCTGGTGATCAGGGGTAGCGTTGTGAGGCGTTTTCGTCGACCTGCTTTGGGTTCCAGGTGCTCGAATAGGTTAGATTTCGATTTATCGTGTCGATCATCGTTCTGGGTGGTCGGATTGTTTGAAGTGGTCGTTGTCGATTTGTGGATGATTGCGACGTTGGTTGGAGGTGACCGGAACGGCGTGCAACGTGCACGCGTATATGTGCGTATCTGTTGTTGTTTGAAGGTTGGGGAAGAAGGAGGCAGCTCGGGTCTGGATCGAAGTTTTCTCATGTTTGACTCGAAGCAGAGGGATGTGGGGTTTAGCTCACGAGTTTCTCGGGGAATTTAGTTGTTGGCACGGGATTTTTATGGTATGGACTCGCGTCTGGAAAGTATGGGTAATGACAAGTTTTTAAATTTTAAAATTTGGTCAAGTTAAACAATTCCTTAACCATTTCTTTTGAATAATAGATATTGATTTAAGTTGGGATTAATTAAGATTTTAAAAACAAATTAATTTAAGTTTAAAGTGTTTAATATATATATATATAACCTTATTTTTTTAAAAAAGTTATTTTAAATAAACTTAATTATTGAAATTAAGTAAATAATTAAGAAAATGAAATGTTTTCTGATCATTAATTCAACTTAAAGGTTTTAAGTTAATTAATGTGTTAATAATAATTTATTTCCAAAGGTTATAAAATAAGGATTTAATGATAAAAAATAATAAAGATAAAATGGTTTATCTTTTAATTAATTAAGATCTTAAGTAATTTATGATTTGTTAATATAAGTAATTAAAGGATAATTACTTAATGAAGGTAATTAAAGATTAATTAAGATAAATTAATAAATTATCAAAGGATAATTAATGTGATTTAATTAAGGGTTAATTAATACATTAATTAACTTAAGGTTAAATAATTTATGTGAAGGATAATTAATTAATTAAGGATAATTAATTAATTATAAAAGTAATTAAGGAATTGATTACTTTGTATTAAAGGATTGATTAATAATTAAGGTTTATTAATTAATAGTTGAAGAATAATTAATCTGTAATTAAGGATTAATTTGGTTAAAGAGTAATTAAAGGATGAATTACTTGATTATGATTTATGAGGTGAATGTGATTAAGTTAAGTTGATTAATCTGTTAATTAATTAAAGAGAGTCGCTTGGTAATTGATTAAGTATAATTACCTTATGAGATTGATAAGTGTAATTTCCTAGTGAAGTAATTGATGGATAAATCCCTGGATGTAATTAACATAAAGGAAATTACGTAATGGAAATAATTTAAGGTTAATTATTTGGGATAAGTAATTAAGAATTAATTATTTGGTGTAATTAATTAAAGGATAATTGTTGTATGTAATTAAAGATAATTAATCAAGGGTGATTAATTAAGATAGATAATTAAAGGTGATTAATTAATTGGTTTGTAATTAATTAATGTTGAGTAAAGATAATTCAAGTGATTAAAGATTTAAATTTAATTTAATTAGAGACAAATTAAATAATTTTAAATTGTGTGATTAATTAATTTTGCTTATGGATGATTAATGGTATTGAATGTTGGATTGATTAATATCTCTAGTATGATAAGTTATGATGTTCTGTGATATGAAATGCTTTGTTAACTGTGATAAATGTGGGTTATCTATTTGTGATGAAATGTTGTATTCTGAATTTAAATTGAATTATATTCACTTAAACAACTGGGCTTAAAGGATGGCATTGAATTCGAAGAGACCGGGGTCGGGTATCAGCAATATCCGGAACCACTTCGATTAGTAATCTTTAATTCTTATAGATGTAATTATAGAATCTAATAGGCTGGAATGAGATAAATTTAAGTAAATCAGACCATTTAAACTAAGTAACGGTACTTAGTATTGTTTTGTGGAATAAGTGTTGACTATAACTAGTTAAGAACTCGTACTAAGGTACGAGTTACCCTGGGTTGGAAATAAGTTTATAAATTGGCATTTTAAATTATATGGGTTTACTCACGTTGGTTTCCAGCCTGACTCGGGTGTTACTTTGATGTAATGCTCGGGTCAGACCGAGTATTACAGATTTTCAGGAAAGAACGTTCTGGAGTTCAGGTGGCGAACTGGATGGCAGAGACGTATGGAGTGTATTCCACTGTGTATTTGAGAGTTGTATTGATAGTAGTATGGGGCAGGTTGATATAACTGTCCAGTCTATTTGTAAGGATTGTAACTCTGATGAATTGTATGTAAAGTAACAATTACAGCTTTCTTTTATAAAATGCTATTATTTGTTATTATATTTAATCTGCTGCGAATGTGAGATGTTGTGTTTTCTGTTCTTCTTTCTTCTTTCTGTTTCTTTCTTCTATCTCTTTTCTTTTTCTCCTAACTATCTGGAATTTTCGGGTTCGAAAATTCCGGGTCGTTACACAGGTTGACTTTACCGGAATGAAATGGGCACTCTTGGTCAGCCTGTCCACAATAACCCATATGGTTTCATTTCCTCTCCTTGACCTTGGCAACCCATCTATGAAATCCATCAATATCGAATCCCATTTCCAAACTGGAATATCTAGCGGCTGAAGTAACCCACTCAGCTTCTGATGTTCAGCTTTCACTTGTTGACAGTTTACACACTGCCTAACCCACAAGCCAACATCCCTCTTCATGCCTTCCCAATAGAAGCTCCTCTTCATATCTTGATACATCTTGGTCTCTCCAAGATGGATCATAAACTTCAATCGATGACATTCCTCTAGAACTTCTCTCCTTAAGTTCTCTATATTTGGAACGCATAATCGTTCCTTTTTTCTCAACCATCCTTTTTGGTCAAGGCTAAAATTCTTTAGGTTATCAATCTTTGATCCTTCCTCAAGCCTTCTAATCCTCTCAGCTAAAACTGGATCTTCTCTTTGCTTAGAAGCTATCCTCTCGATCAGTACTGGTCGAATTTCTAAACAAAATATCATGGCAGTACCCTGACTAGAACTAGCAGTAGATCTTAGCTGCACACCACAAATGACTAAAGCTTCTAAATCCTTCCATTCTTCCTACATCGCTAACACTACATTCTGATGTTTTCTATTGAGAGCATCTGCTACCTTATTTCCTTTCCCAGGAGTATACTCTATACCGAAATCATAAGCAGCCAAAAACTCCAACCACCTCTGCTGCCTCATATTCAACTCCTTCTGAGAGAATAAATACTTTAATGACTTATGATCGGTAAATAACTCAAATCTCTCTCCCAAAAGATAATGCCTCTAAATCTTCAAGGCAAAGATCACCGCAGCTAACTCCAAGTCATTAGTAGGATATCTAACTTCGTGCGGTCTAAGCTGCCTAGATGCATAAGCAATAACTTTGCCCTTCTGCATCAATACTGCTCCTAATCTAGTCTCACATGCATTAGTGTATACTACCAACACTTGGTTACCATATGGAACTACTAACGATGGCGCATTGGTTAACAAATGCTTTAACTTAAGGAATGCTTCCTCACATTTGTTGGACCAAACAAACTTCACTTCCTTCCTAGTCAACTTAGTCAAAGGCGCCGCTATCCGCGAGAAATCCTTAATGAATCTCCGGTAATAGCCAGCAAGTCTAAGAAAACTCCTGATCTCGGTTACCGTCGTTGGCCTTTTCCAATTATTGACAGCTTCGATCTTAACTGGATCGACTGCAAATCCCTCCTCTCAAACCGCATGACCAAGAAACTTAACCTCTTTCTTCCAAAATTGACACTTGGAAAACTTCGCCTTCATCTGGTTCTGCCTCAGCGTCTCCAACACCACTCTAAGGTGAACCTTATGCTCTCTATCATCTTTAGAGTACACCAAAATGTCATCTATAAATACCAATACGAAGCTATCCAAGTGCTCTCGGAAAACCCGGTTCATCAAATCAACAAAGAAAGCAAGCGCATTAGTAAATCCAAATGGCATCACCAACCACTCATATGATCCATATCTAATCCAAAATGCCATTAAAGGAATGCTATCCTTCGCCACTCTCAACTAATGGAACCCCATTGCCAAATCTAATTGGGAAAATACTCTTGCTCCACTCAACTGATCTAACATATCATCTATCCTCGGTAGAGGGTACCTATTCTTGATTATCCTTTCGTTTAACTTACGATAGTCGATGCACATTCTTAACGACCCGCATGGTTTCTTCACAAACACCATGGCTGCTCTCCAAGGTGAACTGCTTGGTCTTATAAAATTCCTTCCCTCTAGATCCACTAGCTACACCTTCAATTCCTTTATCTCTGTCGGTGTCATTCTACTAGGTGGTCTACTAACAGGTTCAGCTCCCGGTACAAGGTCTATCTGAAACTCAACAGCTCGTTTCGTGGGTAATCCAGTGACCGGCTCAAATACATCTGCAAATTCTCTCACTACACGAACCTGACTAAGCTCATCTCCAACCTCCATGGCACTTAACAAAACACAAACACACTTACTGGAATTCTCCACTAAGAAGATGATTCGGTTGTGACTATCTGGGTGCCTCAATATTTCTCGATCCTGGCAAAATATCCTAGCCTCATACTTACCCAACCAATCCATACCCAAAATGATCCCGAAATCTATGAAATCAAAAACATACAAACTGCATGCAAACTTGTGACATAACAAATAAAGTTCTAACTAGTCACATCTCATCCCAAGAGTTGCATATCCTCCTATTGGATTCACAACCCTTAAGGAAGTAAGAAAGTATGTGGGTTCTATACATAACCTATCAAACAAATACTATGATATAAATGAATGTGATGCACCGGTATCAAAAAGTACTCTAACTGGTATACTCTATATCAAAAGTGTACCTTCCATCACAGTCTTTTCCTTCTCTGCTACAATAGGTCTATTAGAAGATGGTGGTCCAATAGTGTAACAACCCGAAATTTAATATATAATAATTAGTTAACAAATTAATTAAATAATAAAATAACTTTGTGAAATTATTAGAATTGAGCCACGGGAGTTGCACCATTGTGTCCGTGGTAATTTTTTGGTCAATTTCCATACATAGATTGTCGAAATGCGGGTTAATACGAAGGAGATACGAAAGAAAGAAGAAATCAGAAGAAGAAAAAAAACAAAACATAGGCCAGGTCGACCCCTAATGTGCCTGGGTTGACCTATAGGTCAACCTAACACATACGCGGGTCAACCTGCATGTCGACCTGCGTGTGTATATGGATGTTGTTTCGTCCAGTTTCGAGAAGTGACGTGTTTTTCTATTTTAATTCGATCACGTGCGTTCGTGCTTCCATCCGACGGTTCCCAGCGAGCCTATGACGTGATTGCACCAGATTTAATCTTCAAATCCAACGGTTTGAGATCCGCAAGTGACACTATAAATAAGACTCTATGGCTAGCTATTTTTCTCATTCAGACTTTCTCCATCTGGGTTCATTGCCTGAGGCCGGACCCTAAAAGGAATATTTTTTCAAAGAGAAGATCTTTTTAATTAAAATATTTTATACCCTAGAAGTCGATCCGGGAAGGCCAAGAAAAAGAGCTAAGGACCACATGTGAGTGTTTAAGTAATTATTTTAGATTTTTAAGTAATTTAAAATAATGGGGTTCTCAATAGTTGTAGTTTTTCTGCAATTTTGAGACCGCTTTTATATAAGTTGTTTACAGTTAATTTTTAAAGTTTTTTTCAGTCTAATTTTATTCAACTATTTTTGTTTAGCTATTTTATTCATTTATTTACAGTTATTTACTATTATTACAGTTATTTGTATTTTACATCCGTTTTATGTTAGAATTCAGCCTGTAAAATTTTAGTTTCTTTTTGCTCCTTTTTATCCGAAAATAATAATAAAAAGAGGATAATTCGCTAATATGGACTAAAATATAAGAACACTAAATTTACAGAAAATTTGATGTAAATAAGAAGAACTGTAATAAAAAGAATATAGATCGAAATAGGGAAATTTGACATTTGCAAGCATATTTATAACTAGAAGTTATAATTAAAAAGACAAAGATAGAAGAGAAATTATAATGTAGGTTATAATTAAATAGAAAGAACATAAAATGTTTATTTTAAAGACTTACACTAAGTTAATAAGCAAATCTAGCAGAGATAACAAAAGAGGCTTATTTTAAAGACTTAGAATAAGTTAATAAGAAAATAGAGCAGAATTAACATAAGAGGCTTATTTAAAAGACTTATACTAAGTTAATAAGCAAAGATAGAAGTAGGACCCATACCGGCAGTATTTCCCTTAGGACACGCTTATACTGTTTAGGGTAGATAAGTGGTCAATAATTAGAAGTTCAAATCAGGGGATTTGGACAAGGGGCGCAACTAGATTTTGTTTGTTAGGACCCGTATCGGCAGCATTCCCCTTCAGTCAGGAACTGGTGGTCTCACAACACATGGAGGTGGAGCTGGGCACGCTTATGCTGTTTAGCGTACATAAGAGGTCCAAAGAGGGAGCAACAAGTAGCGCGAGCCTAAAGGTGGTCGAGCGTGCGGCCTCGGTGCAGGGAGATAAGTCGCTATCGAGTTCCAAACGCTAAATAGGTGTCTTTTGCTGTGGGACCTCCAGGATGGGACTAGCCCGCAATAGGCACAACAGAGATAGAAAGCAGATTAAAGGGTAGAATTAGGACTTCAGCCTAATTACAGTAGGATTAGGATTTCAGCCTAATCAAAGCAACAATCTAAGACAAGTGCAAACAATCGAAAATGATTATTACTATTTAAGCAAAGCAAATAGTTAAACGGTATTCTATTCTAGCTTTATCTTTTCCTTTATTTCCTTTTATACTAGAACTACCGCTGAGTCTATTATCTTTATCTTGCTTAAAAATACTAGTAATTACTTCCACTCACTAGACTTTTAGTCTGACCCACTCCTCTATTTTCCCCTTTTCCCCCCATAGGCCAGTAGAGGCAAGGATAGTAGATTTTGGATTTTCTTGGAGATTCAGCTGCGGAGTTTTTTCTTCATGTATTCTTTTTCTTTTCAGTTTTTGTTTCATTTGGATTTGATGTACTGGTACTTTTGAGAGGGATGGCTATTTTCATGTACTTTGATGATATGACTGAGATGGTGTTTTTCACTAGACATATGTATTTGGTTTTAAAGACATATTCTGTTTTGACGATCTATTTTATGGAATAATAAAGTTTAATTTTAAATGTTTCCGCTGTTTTATGTAATTGTCTTGTGAATCTTAGTCTTTGTAAAGTTTTAGCTAACCTACAATGCACCACATCTTTTAGTGTGTCCTTTTTGGGTATAGTAACAGGTGTGAGGGTGTTTCACTTGGTATCTGAGCCTAAGGTTGCAGGATTCCTAAAAACTTGTTTTAAAAATAAAGTATTTTTCCAAAAGTAACCCATTTTTAAAAAGTAGCATATCTTTAAACTAGAAGTATTCTTCAGTAAGGAACTCTTATTATAGAAATAATTTTTCAAGTATAAAAGAGAGTTTTTATAAAAATTCCCTCAAAGTCCAGTTCAAATTTCTTTCAATTCCTTCGAGCCTAAATTTTCTTATCTTTGCATAGTATGGCTGACTAGTTCCATAGAACTACGGTACCAGAGGTGCAAGGGCAAGTGCCCAATCAAGCACCACCAGGTGGAGATCCCATTAATCCACCTGTAGCAGCCAATTTTTCTAAGCTATGCAAGGACTTCGCTAGTCTAGGAGGCACGAGCTAGGTTGAAGGATACAGAGCAAATGTTTAGACTGCTAGGATTGGAGGACCGACAGAGAGTTCAGCCTGCATCTTCGCAACTAAAGGGAGAGCTTAAAGAGGTTCCTAAGTCAAAAAGCTCTAAGAAGCCATGGTGGAAGAACAAGAAGGATAAGGACAAGAGGAAAGAAGGAGGACCTCAGAAGCGGATCAAGAAAAGCAGAAAATGTCATAACTGTGGATTGGTTGGTCATTACGCAAAGGACTATAAGAATAAAATGATGAAGGGGAGGTGTTTCAACTGTGGGCAGCCTGGTCACCTTAGTAGAGCTTGTCCTCACAGGACAAGACAGAGAACATGCGCATCTACAGCGCAAGTACAGGCTTTGGATGCGGCACCTTATAGTAGTGGACCGAATCGAGGTAGGAAAGTCTCTGTAGAATGTTTTGATCACTATTTCAGATTTTCCTATTTGGACTCTTTCATTTCTAGTTCTTTGGTTGATTGTTTGCACTTAGGTATCTCTTTAGCAGTAGACCCCATAGTTGTTTCAAACCCCATAGAGGATCGGCATATTTATCCATGATTTGTAGGGGTTTGAAAAATTTTTATACTATGCGTAGAGTTTGATTGTGACGCCTATGTATTGGGATTTTTGGGGTTTTGGATGATTTTGGGGATGGATTGGGTATCCACTTATGGAGCGATATTGGACTACGAGAGGAGAGTCGTTAGACTAGAGACATGCAACAGTAGGACTCTCGAGGTTTCTTGCGACCCACAAGGGTTAGTCATGTTAAGCTTCCTTTATTCCCTTGATCCATCACTAGGAGAGCTAGATTCTGTTCTAGTCGTCAAAGATTCCCAGACATCTATGAGGAGGTTAGGTGACTACCCCCTAAGAGAGAGATTGACTCTAGGACTTATCTGAATGACAATGCTAAGCCAGTAGCGTTTCCCGTGAGACATATGGCTCCTAGGGAGAGGAAGGAGTTAAGTAAGCAGATCTGTGAGCTATTGGAGAAAGGCTTCATCAAAAAGAGCATATCTGAGTGGGGAGCGCCAGTCGTCTTTACTACAAATGCGGATGGTTCCCTTCGACTTTGTGTAGACTATAGAGAATTGAATAAGCTCATGAAGAAGAAACGTTACCCACTTCCTAGGATAGATGATCTTTTCGATCAGTTGGTTGACTCTTCAGGGTTTTCTCAGCTTGATTTAGCCATTGGATTTGATCATCTTAGGGTCGCTGACGATAGCATTGATAAGACAACATTTAGGACACCCGATGGATTCTTTGAGTAGTTGGTTATGTCATTTGGGCTAACCAACGCCCCAGCCGATTTTTGTAGATTTTATGACCCGTCTTTTTCAAGATGTCCTAAATAAGTTTGTAGCAATGTTCGTGTATGACATTTTGGTGTTTTCCAAGAGTATGGACGAGCATGCTATTCATCTAGAGGAGGTTCTTCGTACACTTCGCGATCATCAGTTGAAGGAAAATTTCTTGAAGTGTCACTTTTGGCGTAAGGAAGTGCGTATCTTAGGGCATAGAGAAGGTCTGCACATGGAAAGAATTTGAGAAACGGTTTTGTACATTTAGGTTTGGATTGTGGAAATCCAAAGAGTTGTAGGCAAAGATTAGAGATATACAATAGATTCAATTGAAAGAGAAGAGGAAAGTCCATGTGTAGATAATTGAAAAAATTATAATTGTTTCAGATAAGTGGTAGTGCCTTAGAATAAAATTAAGCATAAAAGAGGAATAAGAATAAAAGACTTTAGTAAGGAAATAAGATTACCAAGGTTTAGGAAGGGTACTCTTAGGATTGTAAGAAGAAAATCCACTTTATGCCTAGCCCAATAAAATGAGATTGTTAGAATTGAAAAGTTGAAAAAAAAATACTTGTTAATATTTGGTTTTTGAAAATATTAGTTATGAAATTTAATTGGTTTTTATATGATTTAAATTTTGTTAAAAATAAAATTCTTTTTGAAGAATTATAGGGCATATATATATATATATAGGTCGCTTGTTTCTTTGGAGGTAAACAAAGATTTTAAATATAAAAACCTAAAGTGTATAAAGTCGAAAACATAGGTTGCAACATTTATTGTTGTAATAGATGTTTTCGTGGAAAATAAAAGGGGGCATAGACTATAACACTATTGCTATAGTAGGTGACTCCCAAAGGAAAACTTTTTACATAGTATATAAGATTTATTAGTATTTATTTTTGAATCCATACACTAGTATTTTTGGGGTTGTAGTAACGATGTTTTACGCAACATCTGTTTTGACCCAATTAAAAATGTGTTTTGAAAATAATTTCTAAGTATAGAAATAAAGTGGTTTGTAAGTACACTTATTATTTAAATAAGTATGAAGAAATGTTTTCTAGTTAAAACAGTTTTGAAAATGAGTTTTTTTGAAAAGCAAAGTGTAAGTAAATATTTGAAAATTAATAAATTTCATAGAAATTGTCTATTGTAAGAGAATATAGATTAAACATACTTTAATCTATTGGAATGAAATGAATAATGATATAACTTTCTATGAAACCAAATCACAAATAAAGTTGTTTTGTGTAAGTTATCAGGAATACGTGAAAGAGATGTACAAGGTATGGGAGGCACCATATTTTGTATAGCCTATTTCGAAAAATATAAAATAAGTTCCTTGTAATTTCACATAAACATGAAGTTCTCTTTTAAAGAATTCATAGAAGGTTTTAGCGTTAATAGTTTCTCATAAGAGAAAGTAGTTCCAATACATTAAGGTATAGAACCATTAATTGTAATAATTAGAGATAGTGTTAGTTAGGAGAAATATTATAGAGAGCCTTAGTAGAAAAAGCTAAGCAATGGAAATTTTATATATTTTCCATTGATTATGTGCATTAGTTGCTTTTCTTTGTAGAAAGTCTCGATTTGTAGTAAGTTAGAAACTCCTCCAAGGTTAGGTAATTGGAAAGTTAAGGGGTTTTAATAAAATAATTGTTCTTATCTACTCCAGTTTTTGCAAAATTGAAAATCTATGAAAAGAAGATGTTTTGAAAACATGTGAGGACATTTTAATGACATCTTAAAGAAAAATTGTTTGGTGAAAAAGTAAATAAGTTTTTGGAAGCGAAAAACTTAGTAACAGTTAAATTTAAAAATCCATATTTTTATGGAAAGCTGTAAAGGTCTTTAAAAGAAAACGAGGAATAAATTTTGAACTTAGAATTTGTAAGTTTTCCCCTAGATTTGGGGAATAATGTAAATTCAAAATGGTGTAAGGATGCAAGTCTAGAAAGATAAAAGTTAAGTAACCTAGTACCTTTGAATTTAATAGAAACTTGAAAATAACAGTTTTAAAGGCAAAATTTTTGGGATTTGATGTTTTAAAAATTTAGAAACTTTAGTTTTTGAAATGAGATAATAAATAACAAACCAAACTTTTAAATGAGGAATATATAGGAATCATTTCCTAGGTATGACGGAAAAAGTGTAAGGCTATGTAGGAGATATCAGTGATTACTTTTAGAAGTAATAATAGAAGTTTTCGTAAAGTGTATAGGACACTAGTGAGAACCTAGGACTGTTGCCTCATGTGTGTAGACTATGTAGTAAGGGTGATATTAGTAAGATAGTAAGACACATGTGGTTGAGGATGTGTATTTTGGAGGAACTTGGAAGGAGCATATTCCTTTAGTGGAATTCGCGTATAATAATGAATTTCAAGCAAGCATTGGAATGACACCTTTCAAAGCTCTTTATGGGAGACTGTGCAAGTCGCTTTCGTGTTGGTTAGAGTCTATAGAGAGATTGCTACTTTGTCCCGACATTGTTAAAGAGACTTTGGAGAAGATTGATTTGATTAGGAGAGAATACGTACCTCTTATCCACATCTCTTTGATAGTAAATTTTGAATTTCCTATTTCCATCTTTAGTTTTGAATAGGTTCTTTCCTTTATTATCCTTTGGGAGGGTAGATCTTAGGACTTAACCTATGGATGGTAGGACTGGATGTAAACATGTTACTAGAACATGTTATGTATAATGGATGCTAATGGTTACAAGTGGTTGCTAGTGGATGCTAATGGACGCATATACTTACACTAGGCACTATTATCTCTTAGGGATTGGCTTAACTAGGTCACTAGAGCATATGCATATGGATGTGTGCTCATTTGCATTTTTATTTTATTTCCATGGTTTCTATGAATGGATGATTACCATATGATTGTTGCATTTGGATGATGATTGTAGCACGCATATAGAACTATCAGTTATCATTAGGAAACTTGCATTCATTTGGATACATAGCACGGACATGACTGCATAAAAAGGAGGTCAACTAAATTAGTAGACCGCCAAATCTTTTGCATTAGTTAGGGACATTGACACTACACTTAAGCATATATATCATGAATTGCATTAGAAAAACTTAAGGATAATGAAGTCCTAATTCTACCCTTTGATCGGCCTTCTATCTCTGTTGTGCCTACTGCGGGCTAGTCCCATCCTGTGGGTCCCATAGCAAAAGACACCTGTTTAGTGCTTAGAACTCAATAGCGACTTATCTTCCTACACCGAGGCCGCACGCTCGACCACCTTTAGGCTCGCGCTACCTATTGCTCCCTCTTTGGACCTCTTATTTACCCTAAACACCATAAGCGCCCAGCCACACCTCTGTGTGTTGTGAGACTACCAGTTCCTGACTGGAGGGGAATGCTACCGATACGGGTCCTAACAAACAAAATCTAGTTGCGCCCTTGTCCAATTCCCTGATTTGAACTTCTAATTATTGATCACTTATCTACCCTAAATAGCATAAGCGTGTCCCAAGGGAAATGCTGCCGGTACGTGCCCTACTTCTATCTTTGCTGATTAACTTAGTATAAGTCTTTAAAATAAGCCTTTTTTGCTTTGTCTCTAATTATAACCTGTGTGTTATAACTTTGCTTATTTACTTCACCCAAGGCCTAAATTAAAAAATAAGCTACTTCTGCTATTTCTTCTATTTTCTCTTTTTAGTTATAATTACATGTTATAACTATGCTTGCAAATGTCTTAAATTTGCCTATTTCAGTCTAAGTCTAGTTTATTACAGTTCTTCTTATTTTACATCTCATTTTCTGTAAATTCAGTGTTATTATATTTTAGTCCATATTAACGAATTATTTTCTTATATTTCATTCGCGTAAAAAGGGAATTAAAAAGAAATTGACATTTACAGAATAAATCCCAACGTAGAATAGATGTAAATAAAATGTAAATAACAATAAATAGCGTAAATAACTGTAAATAATTGGGAAAGCTATACTTAACAGTAAATAATTGCAAATAAATGAAATAAAATAGCTAAAAGAAAATAGACTGGAAAACAAGTCTAAAAATTAATTAAAAATAAACTGTAAATAATCTTGCATAAAGGTTATCCCAAAATTGTAGAAAAACTACAACTATTGGAAACCCTATTATTTTAAATTACTTAAAAATCTAAAATAATTACTTCCTTTGGCCTTCCCGGATCCACTTGAGGGGTATAAGATATTTTAATTAAAAAGATCTTCTCTTCGAAAAAATATTCCTTTTAGGGTCCAGCCTTAGGCAATGAACCCAGATGGAGAAAATCTGGATGAGAAAAATAGCTAGGCCCAGGGTCTTATTTATAGTGTCACTTATGGATCTCAGACCGTTGGATTTGGAGATTAAATCTTGTGCACCCACGTCATAGGCTTGATGGGAACTGTCAGATGGAAGCACGGACGCACGAGATGGAGTAAAAATAGCAAAATGACGTGTTGAAATCGAACTGGACGAAGCCAGCAAAAGAATGCATGCGGGTCGAGCTGGGTGTCGACCTACCACTTGTTAGGGTCGACCTAGCCATGGTGAGGGTCAAACCTAGGGTCGACCTTGCCTCTATATATATATTCTTTTGTTTTCTCGTTTCTTGTTTATTCCGTAACTTCTTCGTTCTAGCTCCGATTTTGACAATCTATATATGGAAATTGACCAAAAAATTACCGCGGACACAATGGTGCAACTCCCATGGTCCAATTCTGATAATTTCACAAAGTTATTATATTATTTAATTAATTCGTTAATTAATTACTATAGCTTAAATTTCGGGTTGTTACATTCTCCCCACCTTAATGGATTTCGTCCCCGAAATCTCTAAGGATAGAAGAATGAAGTAAATTTTTCATCCAAGTTGTACAACCAACTACTCAACCATCATCCATTACATCCATTTTCCTAAAGTTTTTCTAATGTGATTTATGATACATATGCAATTAGTGTAGTGTCAATGTCCCTACCTAATGCAAAAGATTAGGCGGTCTACCGATTCAGTTGAGCTACTTTTATGAAATCATGTCTGTTTCATGTATCCAAATGAATGCAAACTCCCTAATGATAACTGATAGTTCTATATGCGTGCCACAATCATCATCCAAATGCAATAATCATGTGATAATCATCCATTTATAGCAACCATGGATTAAAATAAAAATAAAAATGCAAATGCGCACACATCCATATGCATATGCCCTAGTGTCCTAGTTAGGTCGATCCATAGGTTAAGTCCTAAGTTCTACCCTCCCAAAGGATAATAAAGGAAAGAACCTATTCAAAACTAAATATGGAAATAGGAAATTCTAAAACTTACTATCAAAGAGATGCGGATAAGAGGTACGAATCTTCTCTTCAGCTTCCCGCGTAGCGTCTTCAACATCATCTCCTCACTGCACCTTCACTAACAGGACTTCTTTATTCCTAAGCTTCTTGATGTCACGTCCAATGATCTTGGTAGGAATATGATGAACTGATGCTTCTCTCTCCACTTCAACCTCCTCCAGTTGACTAGGCTCCATAATCTTCGCTGAGTCATGTAACCACTTTCTCAAGTGCGAAACATGAAAAACATCATGTACTCCCGCGAGCCTCTCCGGTAGCTTTACTCGATACGCCATCTTCCCCACTCTCTCTACAATGGGGAACGGTCCTACGAATCTGGGAGCGAGTTTCCCACTCGATCCAAACCTCACCACGTTCCTTAGTGGGGATACTTTAATGAACACTAAGTCTCCTACCTCAAACTCAATGTCCCTTCTCCGCTTGTCTGCATAAGATTTCTGTCTATCTTCGGCTGTTTTCATCCTCCTTCTAATCAAATCAACCTTCTCTGAAATCTCCCTAACCATGTCAGGACCAAGTAGCAAAATCTCCGTAGACTCCACCCAACATGGAGGTGACTTGCAAGGTCCTCCATAAAGAGCTTCGAAAGGTGCCATCCCAATGCTAGCTTGAAAACTGTTATTATATGCGAACTTCACCAAAGGAAGATGCTCCTCCCAAGTTCCTCCAAAATCAAGAATGCACATCCTCAACAAATCCTCAAGCACTCTATTAACTCTCTCTGTTTGGCCATCCGTCTAAGGGTGATAGGCCGTACTCAATCTAAGCTGCGTCCCTAAAGCCTCTTGCAAGCTTCTCCAAAAATCGCTAGTAAAAATAGGGTCTCTATTGCTCACTATGCTAGAGGGAACTCCATGAATTCGGACTATCTCACGAACATATAAAGATGCCAAATAAGATGTCGTCCTATTACTCTTAACCAGAATGAAGTTGGCACTCTTAGTCAATCGATCTACAATCACCCAAATGCTAATATTCCTCTCCCTAGACCGTGGTAAACTATCTATGAAGTCCATCGAAACACTATCCCACTTCCATTTGGGTACATCCAACGGCTGAAGTAATCCATCGGGCTTCTGCTGCTTTGCCTTAACTCTTTGGCATACAAGACACTTAGGTACAAACTCCGCCACATCCTCTTTCATGCCACTCCAATAAAACATTCTCTTCATGTCCCTATACATCTTATCACCTCCCGGATGAATAGTCATTCGAGAATGGTGTGCTTCCTCTAGAACTGCTCTCAACAAATCACTAGTGCGGGGGACACAAAGTCTTCCATCTCTCCTTACCACCCTTTGCTATCTATGGAATAGCGTTGGAGATTTCTAGAGACCTCTCCTCTGCTAATCCTCTCTAAAATATCTATAAGTTCTGAATCCTCTCGCTGCCTCGAGCCAATCTGATCTATGAGGGTAGGCTTAACCTCAAGTGCTGCCAACAATCCTAGGGTAATGTCTGCAAAGGGCTTAAAATAAAAGGTGGAAATAAACTCTAGGCTCTTCCACTCCACGAACATAGGACTAAGGGTTGCTTTCTTCCTACTTAATGCATCCGCAACCACGTTTCCCTTGCCAAGGGTATAAGCTATCTCAAAGTTGTACGATGCCAAAAACTCCATCCAGCGCTGCTACCTCAAGTTCAAATCCTTCTGTAAGAATAGGTACGTCAATGACTTATGGTTAGTGAAAAGCTCGAATCTCTCTCCTAGCAAGTAATGCCTCCAAGACTTGAATGCGAAAACAATAGCAACTAACTCCAAATCATGGGTATGGTATTTCTTCTCATGCGTCCTCAACTGTCTACTCCCATAACATACCACCCTATCTTCTTGCATCAACACTGCTCCTAGATCCGTCCCACATGCATCAGTGTATACTGTAAAAGGCTTAGCTCCATCGGGTAAAAATAACACTGGTGCACTAGTAAGGGCTCTCTTTAGCATCGTGAAGGAATCCTCACAATCCACGCCCCACACGAATGCTTTATTCTTCTTAGTGAGGCGAGTAAGCGGTGCTGAAATCTTGGCAAAATCTATGATTAACTTCCTATAATAGTCAGCCAATCCTAGGAAGCTTCTGACTTTGATAACGTTCTTAGGGGCCTTCCAATCTTGCACTGCAATGACTTTAGCGAGATCAATAGCTAAACCCTCTCTTGAGACTATGTGCCCCAAGAAACGTACCTCCCCTTTTCAAAAGTGACACTTCGAGAACTTTTCCCTCAACCGATGAACACAGAGTATACGAAGAACCTCCTCTAGATGAACAACATGCTCCTCCATACTCTTGGAAAACACCAAAATGTCATCCACAAACACTACAACGAACTTATTTAGGACATCTCTAAAAATACGGCTCATCAATCCACAAAATAGGCCGGAGCATTGGTTAGCCCAAAAGGCATAAACAACTACTCAAAGAATCTGTCGGGTGTCCTAAATGCCGTCTTATCAATGCTATCATCAGCGACCCTAAGCTGATGAAATCCAGTGGCTGAATCGAGTTGAGAAAATACTGAAGAGCCAACTAACTGGTCGAAAAGATCATCTATCCTAGGAAGTGGATAACGATTCTTCTTCGTGAGCTTATTCAACTCTCTATAGTCTACGCAAAGTCGAAGGGAACCATCCGCCTTAGTAGCGAAGAAGACTGGCGCTCCCCACTCAGATATGCTCCTTCTGATGACTGGCGAAGGTGCCATAAGTCTCACGGGCAATGCCACTGTCTTAGCATTATCATTCAAATAAATTCTGAAGTCGATATCTCTCTTAGGGGGTAGTCCCCTAACCTCGTCAAAGGCGTTCGGGAAATATCCCACGACCGTAACTGAATCTAACTCTGCTGATGACGATCGAGAGAATAAAGGAAGCTCAAAATGACTGACCCCTATGGGTCGCAAGAAACCTCGAGAGTCCTACAACTGCATGTCTCTAGTCTAACGATTCACCTCTCGTAGTCCAACATCGTTCCATATGTGGATAGCCAATCCAACCCCAAAATCATTCCATAACCCGAAAATCCTAATACATAGGCGTTACAATCACTATAGGAAAATCCACTTTTACTTGCACTTATTGGTAGCGTTTGTAGTGTAAATGCAACCAATATTATTTTTACTTGTTTTTGTTTTAGGGTAATGCTGCCAAATTTTGCCGCCTTCCCCGCCAATTGCTTAAAGGTCGTCACGTTTTTCCCATCTCTTTACATCCATTATTACGTTCTCTCTATTTCAACAAAATTTCCTTCGCTGTTACTTTTCTACCATCCTCTCACTTCTGCTCCCATCATGCCACTTTATCGATCTACTCCCCTCCACTTCGTCGATCAAATATTCCTTCAGTCTGTTGTCGTTTGCTTCCTTTAGCTTGGATTTACGAATTGAGGTAACACAAAACCCTAATTTGGCTAAGCGATTTTAATACCATGTTTATTTCTTAATGTGTAAATAATTTTTTCTATATGAATTCTTTATTTACATGATTAGCACCGTAAACATTAGATATTATTGATTGGCAAAACTGGATTAGATATTACATGATTAGCAATATAACCAACCTCATTAGAGTTTTATTTTTAGATATTACTGATTAATGGGGTTGGTTATATCACTCAAATTAAAATGGTACTGGTACATTGGTTGGAGATTTGTACTTCTGATCAAAGTTCAAGTGCTTTGGTTATCGTAGAAAAAGTCCAAATTGTATGATGTGAAAGGCTTTGCCTGGTTTCTACCTTTTGAGCTTGTGCCCAACTGCTTAATGGTTTTGTATAATTCAACCTTATTTATACAGTCACTTTTTAGCACTTCAAATTTTTAGGAACTTTAGTACTCAGTGCTCTTCACATTCGATGTATAAGAGGTGACATGAAAATTGTTAATCTGGAGATTTAGAGAACTTTGAATAGGCCAAATGTGCCTGTTTCCCAACCTAAATTTGAAGAAATATGCATTTGTTAGAAATGACCGTAAGAAGAAATAAAAAAAAATTCCTTCTGCATTTTTAGGATGTTTGAATACTCTACGCAAAGTAGTCTTATGCTTGAGTTTCTTTTTTAAGCTTCTAGATTAACAACATTGCACTTTTTATATTGCAACATGTTCTATATCTTGACATCGATATACACCATGGGGATGGTGTTGAAGAAGCTTTCTATACGACTGACCGAGTAATGATAGTTTCGTTCCATAAATTTGGAGATTACTTTCCAGGCACAGGAGATACAAGAGACATAGGATATGGAAAAGGAAAATACTATTCTTTGAATGTGCCATTAGATGATGGTATTGACGACGAGAGTTATCATTCTCTTTTTAAACCAATAATGGGTAAAGTGATGGATGTTTTTAAGCCTGGAGCTATTGTTCTCCAATGTGGCACCGAATCATTATCTGGAGATCGATTGGGTTGTTTTAATCTTTCGATCAAAGGACGTGGAGAATGCGTGAGGTACATGTGGTCGTTTAATGTGCCAATTCTGCTATTAGGTGGAGGTGGTTACACAATTCACAACGTTGCTCGTTGTTGGTGCTCCGAGGTATTTATTTTATTTCTAATATTTTATGTTACCTTACAAGCATATTTTCCTAAAAAAAGGTTCCGAAAGTCTTTTATATTTTGAATGAAACGATAAATTACCACAAAACTTTTGCCTTTTTTGAGTCGTTGGCACCGACAACTTCTATGTTTTCGCTAAAGGCTAGTATGATAAAGATAACTTTAATGAGTATAATTTTGTTGACACTATTTGATCAGAACACTAATTCTTATTGAATAGGATTGTGTTTTCTATGTTGTCCCCATTCATATAACCAATAAAAACTAGTGATTTGTTTGGATTAGTGTGTATAAAATTGCACTCACTTCTACTTTACATATCTTACTAATACAATGAATTGAATCATCTTTTTTTAGTATGGATCGAATATATGCATGCATTACTTTTACCCAGTCTAAAATTTATATGCTTATCATGGTTAGTCAGCGACTTATTGTTCATATAAATAGAACATTTCAACTTCCTTGTAAGTAGTTAAGACTTAATTTGACTTTTATTCTTTTAATTTGAGCAGACACGTGTTGCACTTGGTGTTGATGTTGATGACAAGATGCCACCGAATGAGTATAATGAGTATTTTGGTCCAGATTATACACTTCATGTTGTAGCTAGTAACATGGAAAACAAGAATGCTCATGAAATGTTAGAAGATATAAGGACAAAGCTCTTGGAAAATCTTTCTAAGCTTCAACATGCACCTAGTGTCCAATTTCAAGAAAGACCTCCAAACATTGAGTTTCCTGAGGTATTTTTCTATTAGTGCACATTCTTTAAATTCATTATTATTCAACACTTTTCTCTTGAATAAAACTCTAATGAGGTTGGTTATATTGACTACTGAAAACATTAGATATTACATGATTAGCACTGTAAACACCTAGTGTATATAACAAAACTAGATTGGAACACAATAATTTTTAGATATTACTGATTAATGGAGTTGGTTATATTGACTACTGAAAATGAAATTTTAGTTGATATTCTTTTATTACTTTATACTTTTGTACTTAGTGACAGGGCATTCTTTTCACTTATGTTGTAAATGTTACATGTTATCCATGCCATCCACTGCTAGATTAAGGTGGAGAAAAGGTGAAAATGACAATAGTAGTGAAATGACATTGAGAAAAGCAACAAGGTGGAGGATTTGTATATTCAATTAAATTTTGTTGAATAATAATTTTTTGGTAAAAACTTGACTTAGATGTTCTATTTTCATTTTTTTACTGAATTTTAGAAACCATAAACATTACATTTGAGTGCAGTACATACCAGTTCTCAGGTTTCTACAATAAATAACCAATGTATATTTATTTATATACAATATGCTTAACTTTGACAACTATAATAACCCCATTCACTGATATAAATAAAACTGGTTTGTATACCTTTCTTGTTTTTACAATAAACAACCAATCTATCTCAGTTCTTCATGTTTTTATAGTGTAGATGTGATTCCTTAGAGAAGGCATGTAAAAAATTTAGTAACAAATTTAGCAATAGTTTCATTTTTGGAAGAGAACAATGGTTTTCAGACCCTTCGTAAGCAACTAAGCTTTAAGATGCAAGTGCATCTCATAGGCCAATCATATTTTAGCAATAATACCTATCCGTTATGAACTTAATCGATATTAAAATAATCAAAGATGAACAAGAATTCTTCCCTCCTTTCTTCGATCATAAGAAAGAGTGACTCTTCGATTGATCAATCAGCAACAGTTAATTCCATCTTTATTTATCCAATCAAATCTTGTAGCGGAGTTTCTGTTCCTCGAGCTCCCATTACTTCCACTGGTAATTTTTATTTACCTTTTGTAATCTTGTTAGGTATCGCATGACAACTAGTGGATATATTTTATTTTTTAATTCTAGAGGTGATTTGAGTGTTTTGTTGGATTATTAATCTGGGCAATAACTCAATAGCTGAAGTAATAGTTTTGAGACAAATTAGGGGATCAATTACTATTTCTTGATATTCAAGTTGTAGAAACTTAATGGGGGTTTTAGATTCTGAACGAAAAAAAGTTAGGACACTAGAAAAACAATAATTTGATCCTAAAAATTTTCAAGTTTTTTTTAGTGAAGGCATGACTACTGAATAATGAAATGTAGTACAAGAAGCATCCAATTGTAGTTAACCGAGTTCTTAATCAGAAATTTAAAATACTGCAAAGTGAACACAACAGCAATATCATGCTCAGGTTTTGCCTTTGGTGTATTTCTCCATATAATGTCATGACATGTCAGTTGTCAATGGTGTTTTTGTACACTGTTTTATGTCAAATTATTATTCACGATTTTAAAAGGCCAATGCTGTTAAAAGAAACAAACAAGTCATTAAAAATATTTCTCATTTTGTATATGTTTTTATCGCAATGTATTAATAGTTGCTCCACAAAATAAATAAATTTAAAAAAGGAGAAAAAGGCATGTAATATGTTGCAATGGTTGAATAGATTTAATATGATACTTTTAGTTCATAAGCATGTTATAGACATGTAATTAAATTGAGGCAGCCCCAATAGGCAATAGTTGTGACGTAAATCCTTGGGTTTGCAAATATTTAAGTTACAAAATGTTAGTATAGCTATAAACATAGCCTACTTCATCCAAACACTGTGTTTAGAGATGGCTTATTAATGTATGTGAGCAGAGATGGATAGTGCAAGTCTGTTTTCAAATCCAAAAGTAAAAATCTACATCCATACTCATATCAATATCTAATATTTTTGTATTTTCAAATATATTTGTATCTGAAGATTGGAGCTTATGGTAATTTAAAGAGTGATTTGTAAAGTATGATTTTGCATAAAATTCATGGTTCTTATAAAAATGCAGCGAATCATTTAAAAAGGGTTTTTGTGTAAATAACACAATTTAGTTTCTAGACCACAACAACTGATCATCTAAAATAATATGGCAAAAAAACAAAGATGTTTCGCTTTCTTCGTTTATCAACCTCTTCTCCATGAAATTGTGTTTGTGATAAAAATTATTGTGTTTGAGCTAAAAACATATAAAAAGTGTCCTTCAAGTGTAAAGTAGAATTATCTGAATTGAACAGGTTTTCACCATCTAAAGATTACAGTTTATCATTATAAAATGCTATATCTAAATTGCAATTTTATGCATTAAATGCTGTTTTACACACAAAGAGTTGAACCAAAGCTTGCAATGATTGATGTAGAGCTACCAACAGATGCATTTAATGAAGAATGGAAGCCAACAGATGACTCGTTTTTGGGTAACTGTTTTCTTTCATCTATTGTACATTATAATGTCCTTTGATTCGGCACTAATAACTGCAATTATTCTAATTTTCTTGTATTTAATTTTTCTAACAGTTGCAAAGGCCCCTGGAATAAAAGCACTAAATGTTCCTCTTAAAAAGTAGATAGTGTGATCGATGACATCTCACTATTTGAATGGTCGGGATCTGCTACTGATGAAGGGGATGAGGCAGCTGATTGGTTTTCTGATTACCTTGGAAAGCCAAGCCGTTTAGCTCGTTTTAATAATGGTAAGCTCGTAAACATATTCTTCATTTCTAGGGAAAAAATCTTGGTTAATGAAACCAAATTTTGATGACATGTTTTCATATTTTTCAAGATTATCTTCACCAAATTTGAAATCATTTTGAAAATTTTATAGTATTCAAAACGTTGAATCAATTTCAGCCATCGATTTGAATTATTTTTTCCAAAAATGTTAGGATGGTTCAAACAACCTAAATTTGTGTAGTGCAAGGGGTGTAGCGGATCCTTATCATATATATAGCCCCTTAAGTATGGTGATTGAGTTTGATAAACAAATGGTTGGATTTCATGATGCTCCCGCATACTGTATCATTTCTCTCTCTTTTACGTCATCATGAAATTTAACCATTTATTTATCAAATCCAATGGTCATAATGCACGAAATACAAACAGGCTAAAATTGAAGTGGTTGTGGATCCTGTTTTGATTCTCTTATTAAATATGCTAAAAAAAATTATGCATTGTTCAGCTTTAGAAATTAGAACTGCAGATCCAAATTATGCTCAAGGGTATAGTATTGTATTTTCCGACCTATTTCCATTCTTGATTGTATCTCAGGTATGTGACATTTTGACCAAACAATAACAAATATTTGAAAATCATCTTACATTCTATTGAATAGATTTGACTGCATGGATCGCTAAACAAGCTAAACGAACTCCTCCAAGAGCCTGTATCAATAAATCGGTTCAGACACAAGTAAGAATTGAATCAATAAATTCAAACGCTCAAAAAATACGTAGAAAGCCCGTCATAGGTTTACAGAAGGAAAAAACTGAAGTTAATGTTTTTTTTCTCCACATTTTTTATAGTATTATTGTTGATGGATGTGAACCATATTCAGAGGATTTATGGAAAAATATCAAGATAAACAATCTGACATTTGATGGTGTAAAGCTTTGTTCACGGTGTAAGGTATGATTATATCTTCGACTATACTTTCAAATAGATGTTGCACTGTACATGATCTTGCATATGGAAACCCATCCAAAAGGAGTGGACACTCGTGACATATTGTTTATTTTCATCTTAATTTGTACTCAAATTAAATAACACATATGGGTCTATTTAGAGGATGTTACTAATTTTAAATTTAATTTTATGATATAAGTTATGTAATATCTTCTCTCTCCTCTTTAGATACCATCCATCAACTAGGAAAATGCAACTTTGTGTGATGAACCGAATGCAATGCTGATGAAAGTGTGCTCAGATCATGTGTTAAACTTGAAGAACAAGCATGGAAAGGTAATTCTTATCTATTTCCTTATGTGCAAACTAGTTGAAATTTAAACACAACCGCAGAAAGATCCTTGAAAGATTATTATTTTTTCTAGACATATTTTGGATTGAATTTAGTATGCAAGGAATCTCTGTCTGCTCCTGGAATTGGAAAGTCAGTTGCAGTAGGAGACCCAGTCTTTTTTCTCAAAAAGCTTTCTTCTGCTTTGGATATTCCTGTATAAACTGCTAAAGGTACATTGTAACTATGTTCCATTTGTTCGTACTTTGGTGAATGTTGGTACATTAATGTAAAATAATTGAGCATGATGACCATGGAAGGTTATATTTAAGGAATTGGGATGACCGTTATTATGTAACCGGTAATTTGCACATGCAATGCATTATTTTGTTAAAATAAAACTGATAGTATTCATGGATACAATTTTATGTCTTTAATAATCATTTTATGCTGAGTAGGCAAATAAGTCACAATCTGCTGAGAAGTTTTTCGTTAAGGGTGATAACATACCAATTTTAATGAGTATGTTCCTTGATTTTTTTCATCAATCTTTCTTCCTGTAGTTTATAAATAATGACAACAACAACAACAATAATCATAATAACAATAAATAAACTAAGTTTATAAAAATCAACTAAGTTTCATAACAATTAACCAAGTTTGGAAAAATACTAATCTTTGCATGTTTCAAGAGCATCCATCATCCATATACATATTTCTATCTTTGGTATCTTTGTATGTATGTGTTTTTTCTTTCTTTCAAGTTTCTCTGTCCGGAGTGCATTTACTTACTTTATCTAGTTAATTTCAGGATCTACAAGTAAAGTCGGCACCTTCTGCTCCTTCGAAGCAACATATATCTGATGACCCAGCGATCATTCAAGTATGTACATTAACTTGTAAATGTTAGTTGTCAAGAATCCTTCCGTGTATGCAGTTTGATTTAACCAAATTGTCCGTTACAATCGCAGTATGCTCATGCTCCTACTGTCGTCACCCCTGCTACTTCAGTTGGAGACGTAGCTCATACAGATCAAGGCCAGCATTTTCTAGGTCCAGGCCAGCAATATTCAGGTCCAAGCCAGCAATTTCCAGGAGGTCCAGGCCATCAATATTCAGGTCCATACCAGCAATTTCCATGTCCAGGTCTATGTTTAGGTCAGCATTCTCAATTGTATCAAAGTGGGTCTTGACATGGCTCTAGTATTTCATTGCCTCTTGCAAATGTAAATGCATCTATGTTTCCTCAAGGATATATTGGTGCATCAAGCAACCAGGCAAACATTCCACAGGCAATTTCTTATAATCCTCAGCTAGCTAATTCACAATTTTCTTCACAATCTCAAAATTTCCCTGAAAAGTATTATTACTTGTTGTGTAAACTTGTTTATGAATGGTTATGGATTTTATGTGAATTTGCTCGCGAAAAACTATTATCGAAATGGTTATGGTTATTATATTTGATTAAGTGATTAACGTGTTTTTTTAATTGTTTGAATACGATGATTATGTTAATAGTTGTTTGATTGTTTGAATACGACGATTATGTGATTGATTTTTGGTTGTAATAAGACTATCTTGTAAGCGATAGCTAGAAATGGTACAAGCAATTAACATGAAATAATGGCGTGTATGGTATGCTACAAAAAAATTAATGACTTTTAGTAGCGTTTAAAAAACGCGACTAAAATAAATGTAAATAGATGCACTATGGCTTTTGTAGCGTTTTTCCAACGCTACAAAAACTTTTAGTTGCGTTTTGATAAACACTGCGATACGACATGCAACTAAAAGTCTGAAACTTTCTGTAACGTTTCTAAAACCCTACAATAGGTCAAGTTTTGGTAGCGTTTTATACAACGCTACAAAAAGTTTCAGACTTTTAGTTGCATGTCGTATCGCTGCGTTTATCGTAATGCTACTAAAAGTTTTGGTAGCGTTTTTTCGGCGCTACAAAAGGCCTTTTCTGGTGTAGTGAATCAAACTCTACACCTAGGATAAAATTTTTCAAACCCCTACAAATCATAGATAAATGTGCCGATCCTCCCACAAGGTTTGAAACAACTATGCGATCCACTACTAAGGAGATATCTAAGTGCAAACAATCAACCAAAGAACTAGAGATGAAAGAGTGTCATGCTCTAGAATTGAAAAGGGTCCGAATGGGAAAATTAGAAATAGAAATCAAACCTTCCACGGTGACTTTCCTACCTCTATCTGGTCCGCTGTTGGAAGGTGCTGCATTCAATGCCTGAATCTGTGCTGTCGATGCACCCGTTCCCTGCCCCGTTTTCTAAGGACAAAATCTACTAATGTGACTGGGATGTCCACAATTATAACACTTTCCCTTCATCTCTGCCTTCTTACAGTCTTTTGCGTAATGACCAACCATCCCACAACTATTGCACTTCCCTCATTTCTTAATCTACTTCTAAAGGCCTTCTCCTTTCTTCTTATCTTTATTGTTCTTCCACCATTTCTTCTTAGAACCTTCCAACTAAGGGACCTCCTTAGACTCTCCTTCCTTAGCTGCATCAGACATAAGCGCCATCTCCACCAGTGACTCATAGGTAGCTCCCATCGATACATGACTCAATAACAACCCTTGAAGGGGCTGATTCAATCCCTTCGCGAACTTCATAGCCTTCTTGTGCGGTGTATTCACTAACTCCATCCCAAACTGTGACAACTCATTAAATTGGTTGACATACTCCTTTATTGAAAGACGTCCTTGCTTCAAGCTAATAAACCTTTCCAGCTGCATACTCTCTTCTGCTTGTGACAAAAAATTTCTCTCAAACCCCTCTCGGAATCCAAACCATCCAACTTCTCTTCCTTCCAAATCAACAACCTCCCATCAATAAAAAGCCTCTCCTTTCAGCTGCCAAGATGCAAGCTGAACTCTCTGCTGATCCTCCAGTCCCAATAGCCCAAATATCCTCTTTGTGCTCCCTAACCAAGCTCTCGCCTCCACAAAATCCTCTATACCGGAAAATGTCTTGCCTCCTAAATTGGCGAAGTCCTTGCATAACTTAGAGAAATTGGCTGCTGCAGGTGGATTGATGGGATTTCCACCCGCTGGTGCTGGATTGGGCGCTTTCCCTTGCACCTCTGGAGTCGTAGCTTGAAGGTATCTACGAAACCTGCCTGGGAGTTGGACACCCTCAGAAGGATTAGGGGCATCCGCCATTCTATGCAAAGAAAAAGACAATTTAGGCTCGAAAGAATCGAAGGAAGATTGAACTGGACTTTGAGGAGATTTTTATTAAACCTCTCTTTTATACTTGAAAACTTTTTCTAAGAGTTTCTTTTTGAAAAATACTTTTAAAAAAAGTTATTTTTGAAAAATAATTTACTTTTTAAATCAATTTTTTAGGAATCCTGTAACCTTAGGCTCTAATACCAAGTGAAACACCCCACACCCCTTAATATACCCAAAAAGGGCACACTAAAGAATATGGTGCGTTTTAGGTATAGCTAAAAACTTACGGAGACTAAGATTCACAAGACAAAATAAATAAAACTGCAGATATATTTAAAAACAATAACTTATTAAACTTCATAAAATAAGTTATAACCAAAATAAGTCTCAAAATAAAAAATACATATGTCTTATGGAAAACATCATCTTAGTCACAATATCAGAGTACATACATAAAACCATCCCTCTCAACAAGTGCTAGTACATGAAAATAAAACTTTAAAGAAGAAGAAGAAGAATACATGAAGAAAAACTACACAGTTGAATCTCCAAGAAAATCCGAAATCTACTATCCCCGCCTCCGCTGGCCTATGGAGGAAAGGGGAAATAGAGGAGTGGGTCAGACTAAAACTGGTGAATGAAAGTAATTACTAGTATTCTTAAGTAAGCTAAAGATAACAGGCTTTGCAACAGTTGTAGTATAAAAGGAAATAAAGGAAAAGATAAAGCTGGAACAAAATACAGTTTAACTGTTAGCTTTGCTTAGATAGTTCAATTGGATTGTTTGTACTTTTCTAAAACTGCTTTGATTAGGCTGAAATCCCAATCCTATTTTAATTAGGCTGAAGTCCTAATTCTACCCTTTGATAGCCTTCTATCTTTGTTGTGCCTACTGCGGGCTAGTCCCATCCTGTGGATCCCATGGCAAAAGACACCTGTTTAACGCTTGGAACTCAATAGCGATTTATCTCCCTGCACTGAGGTCGCACGCTCGACCACCGTTAGGCTCACGCTACCTGTTGCTCCCTTTTTGGACCTCTTATTTACCCTAAACATCATAAGCATGCCCAGCCTCATCTCCGTGTGTTGTGAGACCACTAGTTCCTGACTGAAGGGGAATGCTACCGATACGGGTCCTAACAAACAAAATCTAGTTGCGCCCCTTGTCCAAATCCCTTGATTTGAACTTCTAATTATTGACCACTTATCTACCCTAAACATCATAAGCATGTCCCAAGGGAAATGCTGCCGATACGGGTCCTACTTCTATCTTTGCTTATTAACTTAGTATAAGTCTTTAAAATAAGCCTTTTTTTGTTTTGTCTCTAATTATAACCTATGTGTTATAACTTTGCTTATTTACTTAACCCAAGGTCTAAGTTTAAAAATAAGCTACTTTTGCTATTACTTCCATTCTCTCTTTTAGTTATAATTACATGTTATAACTATGCTTGCAAATGTCTTAAATTTGCCTATTTCAGTCTAAGTCCAATTTATTACAGTTCTTCTTATTTTACATCCCATTATCTCTAAATTCAGTGTTATTATATTTTAGTTCATATTAACGAATTATTTTCTTCTATTTATTCCATTTGCGTAAAAAGGGAATTAAAAAGAAACCGATGTTTACAGAATAAATCCCAACGTGGAATAGATGTAAATAAAACGTAAATAATAGTAAATAATTGTAAATAACGTAAATAACTATAAATAATTGGGAAAGTCATAATTAACAGCAAATAATTGCAAATAACTGAAATAGAATAACTAAAAGAAAATAGACTAGAAAACAAGTCTAAAATTTACTTAAAAATAAACAGTAAATAAACTTGCATAAAGGTTATCCCAAAATTATAGAAAAACTACAACTATTGCAAACCCTATTATTCTAAATTACTTAAAAATCTAAAATAATTACTTAAACAATCACCAGTGGTCCTTATCTCTTTCCATTGGCCTTCCCAGATCCACTTAAGGGGTATAAAATATTTTAATTAAAAAGATATTCTCCTCGGAAAAATATTCCTTTTAGGGTCCAGCCTCAAGCAATGAACCCAGATGGAGAAAATCTAAATGGGAAAAATAGCTAGGCCTAGGTGTTTATTTATAGTGTCACTTGTGGATCTTAGACCGTTGGATTTGGAGATTAAATTTGGTGCAACCACGTCATAGGCTCGATGGGAACCGTCAAATGGAAGCTTGGATGCACGAGATGGAGTAAAAATAGCAAAATGACATGTTGAAATCGAACTGGACGAAGCCAACAAAAGAATGCATGTGGGTCGACCTAGGTGTCGACCTACCACTTGCTAGGGTCGACCTATAGGCTGACCTAGCCATGGTGGGGGTCGACCTTGCCTATATGTATATATTTCTTTTGTTTACTCGTTTCTTGTTTATTCTGTAACTTCTTCGTTCTAGCTCCGATTTTGACAATCTATATACGGAAATTGACCAGAAATTACCACAGACACAATGGTACAACTCCCGTGGTCCAATTTTGATAATTTCATAAAGTTATTTTATTATTTATTTAATTCATTAATTAATTACTATAGCTTAAATTTCGGGTAGTTACAACCATTCAGCATATTGATTAATTTAGTAGGGAGATATATATACTGTTGTAATAGGTGGTCATTGCAGTAGTAATCAATTTGGCTATTACAATTCTTCCCGTAGTTGAGAGTTTATTAGCAGGCCAAGTGGTCATTTTTTTGATAATTTTTTCAAACAGTGGCAAACACTGTGATGTTGATATTTTACTTGATGTTAATGGAACTCCAAGGTACATGCTATTGTTCTCCATATAAGGCAAGGCATCTAGGGCAACAATCTCAGTAATTTTATCAGGAGGAAGGCCAGCAATCTTGATATTAGATTTGCAGTGATTTATCTCTAAGCTAGAGACCACGTAGAATTTATCAAGGACCTTTTTAATATTTGTTATAGATTTTATATTAGGCTTTGAAAAGATTATTAAGTCATCCGTAAAGAGAAGAGAGATAATAATATGTTTTTTGCATCCAGGATGAAGATCAATGTCACGATAAACTACTTTAAGAGAAAGCATAACTGTAAGGCATTCCATATTTGCTATGAATAGGTAGGGGGAGAATGGGTCTCCTTGTCTAATTCCTTGAGTAGATTTGAAATATCCAAATGTTTCACCATTGATAGATAAGATGTGGTATGGAGTAGCGATACAAGAGTGTATCCAAGCAATAAAAGGAAGAGGGAAATTCTTTTTTGAAGTATGATTACTATAGTAGACCATTGAATAGTATCAAAAGTTTTTTGGAGATCAAGTTTAAGGGAGCACCTAGGAGATATAGTTTTCCTACAGTAGCCTTTCATAAGCTGATGAGTGAGAATAATATTATCAGTTATACTCCTACCCAGAAGCAATGCATTTTGGTTCTTGGATACAATTGAGTGCATTGCATTTTTCATTCTAGAGGCTATGATTTTTGCTATTCATTTGTATACAACATTGCGGCACGTTATCGGTCTGAACTGATTAACATTTTCAGGAAAATCGACCTTAGGGATAAGAGCAAGCTTTGTGGAGTTTATTCCTTTAGGCATGTGGTTGTTTTTGAAAATATTCTTTACTGCAGCTGTTAAACCTTTCTGGACAATATCCCAAGCATGCTTATAGAAGTGAGCATTAAATTCATCAGGGCCTAGCGAACTATTGGAATTCATAGAAAATACTGCAGTTTTTATTTCGTTAGTGGTAACCTCTTGTATACATTCCTGTTGTAGGGGAAGAGTAATACCTGTCATTGGGATATCAATAAGGCCTTCAAAGTCAGGTTGAAAAGGGATAGGATTAGAGAGGGTAGATGAGAAATATTCAAGCACGGAAGCTTTAATTCCAAATGGGGAGGTAACAACATTACCATCGATGTCTTTCAATGAATGAATATTTTGTTTGCATTTCTGATTTTTAATGACTTATGGAAAATAGCAGTGTTTCTATCACCTCGAGAGTCCCAGGGAGGTTTTTATTTTTGTTTCATCATGTTGTGTTCAGTGAGGAGGGCCGGTTCAAAATCAAGATCTTTTGAGAGTTTTTTAGCATTGTTTACCAGATGGCCATTGTGAGGATTGGCAATCATGTCTTGTTGGTAGGCAAGAAGGTCAGATCGAATTATAGTTGAAAGCTTCTGTCCTTTGCCAAAAGTAGAAGATGACCAATTCTTTAGAGCTTTTTTTAGTTTTAGAAGCTTGCCCTACAAAACAAACATAGGGTTGCCATATAAGTTAGTATTCCATTCAGTTTTCAGAATTTTTGAGTATTCTTTATGTTTTGTCCATTCATTAAAAAATGTAAAAAGAGGGTAGCTTCAAATAGGATCCGAGCCCCATGTGACTAGAAGAGGAGAATGATCAGAAAGAGAGGGTGGAGGAACATGGGTATGGAGAGAAGGCCATAATGAAATGGTTGCCATATTTTAAAAAGTTCTGTCAAGATTACACAGTGTCAATTTCCCTGATATACTACAGTTATTCCAATAAAATTTGGAGCCTTTAGTAGGACTCAAAAAAAGATTAGCATTAATGATTGAACAATTGAGAAGGGAGGCGTCCCTTAAAGAAAGAGGAGTTCCTCCAATTTTGTTAATACGATTTAGCATGCAGTTCCAATCATCGAAGCACATCCAAAGCAAAGTAGAGGAGGATAAGGAAGGAATAATGTCAAGGAGTTGTTCTTGAGCTAAGGAGGAGTTTTTTGCATAGACTGTGGTTAATAGGAAGTCACTGGATGTTGAAATGTGTGATATTTTTGAGTGGATGAACTGTTTGTGAAAAAGCGGCTGGTTTTAAAACAAGTAAACGTTTCGACTTTGTTGAAAGCAACGACTTCGAACGGTTGGAAAAATCGGTAATAACCTTTCGACTCTGTTAGAAGGTTCAAAACAAAACAATGATAAAGCGGTAGTAAACTTTAAATTGTGTCGAAAGGTTTAAAACCTTTATTTTAGATAATTGACCTGGTTGAAAGCAGCCAAGTCGAAAGCTCCTTTTTGAAAGCAAGCAGGTGTAAGCCTTTGGTTTGTAAAACAAACATACCCCAACCTCTTTGGTAACCAACATTTCGACTAAGTACCCTTCAACCTTTTTGTTCAGTTAATTACGTACCAAGTAACTTGATACCATATGCATTGAACTTTGATTCTATCAAAAGTTATAATCTTTCGACTTTGTCGGAAGGTCTGGGACGGAAGGTTTGATGCCTAAAATGGCTTAAACATGCTAAAAACATGTTTTTCTTGTCTTTAACTTAAAAAGATAACTTTTCGACTAACCTGCCTTTGTTTATCAATTTCTCATTGGTTACTAAATACTTTTCAGAAAAGTGTTGCCACTAATTTCAGAATTAAATAATAATTTTAGTTTATAAAATGCCCCTTCTCCTTAATTAAATATATAAAACATTTAAGTCCCATACCTTAAATAATTTTATATATTCATCAAATCACTTAGGAAAAATCTGGAAAAATCCCAAAAAATCTATTTTAATATGTTTTCCAACATATAAAAATTTCAAACCCAAATAATTATTATTTTAGTCGTATATAATTTATAACCCGATAAATCATTTTCTTTACTGGAAAATAAATATAAAATCCACATAAATTCATAAAATTGTGAAAATTGAAAGAATTCTCCAAAATCATGTTTCCTACAACATATAATTTTCCCATGGCATTTAAAAATCATTTCATCTCGGTTTTACCTTAAAACCATATATATCTCTTTTTTAACAACCATGTTTAATCTATATAAATCATAATTCAAGCATATTATTATGTATACTTGTCAGATGGGGCAACAACATTTTCTACAAACATCCTCCCAAAAATTGTAGAAAATGTCAAGTATACGGAATAATTGCAGAAAAGTCGATGATTATATGGAATAATTGTAGAGAATTCTGTAATTATTCCATATAATTGCATAAAAATATGCAATTATTCCATATAGTTGCATAAAAGTCTGCAATTATATGGAATAATTGCTGACATTTGAAGAAAAATAGATGTTTATTTCATATAATTGTAGGAAATGACAAGTATACGGAATAATTGTAGAAAAGTCGACAATTATATGGAATAATTGCAGAGAAGTCTGCAATTATTCCATATAATTGCATAAAAATATGCGATTATTCAATATAATTGCATAAAAGTCTGCAATTATATAGAATAATTGCCGACATTTGAAGAAAAATTGATGTTTTTTCCGAATTCTCTGCAAATATATGGAATAATTGCAGCCTTACTGCAAATATGATTTTTTGGTATTAATAATGGATCTCATTTTAAAGATTGTAAAATTTATGATTTTTTGGTGAAAACGATATGCTGATCCGATGTTTCTACAAAAAAGTTATGCACATTTGAAATGCTAAAAACGTAAAGGGTATTTGGATCTTTTGACGTATGCTGATTTGAAAACAGGGACTATAAACGTAAGTTTATTTTGGGAAGTATGTTTTCTCTATTTTGAAACTTAATAGGGATGTGAGCTAACTATCCCTTTAAAAAATAAAGTACATTACACTAATATGTTTATATTACCATTATACATTTTAATGTTTTATTAATTATATAATATATTAGCATTATACACTAATTTTCTTTATATTTTAATGTTTTATTAATTATATAATATAATATTCTTTTTACTTTTTTATAAAATCTTATAAAGTTTCAATTTTAACAAATTATGAATATAATATTATATTTTAAAAAATAAAGTACATTATATACTAATTTTTTTATATTAGCATTATACGCACTAATTCATTATTTGAATTCATAACAATTGAAAGTAAATAAAAATTAATTTTTTCAACGTTTAGCTAAGATTAACTTGAATTCATACACTAATTTGCTTATTTTACCACATATCCATACACATAAACTAGATTTATATATAATTAAGGGTATGAACTAATTAAGGATTATATAAATAAATTATTTTTGTTGACATTTTAGCCAACATAAACTAATTAACACTTAATTATGTTGCACTAATAAGCATGTATACTAATGAACCAAAATTAGCCCTAATTATATAATTTTCGGATTTGAACAGTAAAAACCCTAATTAACATATCTCAATCAACCAATATACAATTGTAAGCAGTCAATGGGCTATTATCAACAAATATAATCTCAAATTAACACTAATTTTACCATAAATTGGATTAATTAGTTTAAGGGAAGAGTGTACCAGATTTTCATTAAATTAAAGCCGTAGATGGTTGGAGATTGCAAAACGGTGAATATTTCGATGGATGGGGATAGCGTGCAAAGGCCGACGATGGAAGTGGTTGAATTTGGAGGAGAATTTAGTTTTTAGGGGAGGAAGAAGGTAATGAAGCTATTTCGGCTCTGGTTGCTGTGATTTTTTGATGGTTTTCGACGGCCGTTAATGGCTATTATTAGCGACAGCTTCCGATGATGAATTTATATATTTAATTAAAATTTCACTATTTTTAAAATAAATTTAATGTAAATTAGTTTGTTAGAAAAATTTAATTTGTTCAAAAAATTGAATAATTTATATTAGTTATAAATAAATATGTAACATCCCCTATCTAGAGGCCTAAAGCTAAGCGCTACAGATGCTTCAGTCATCCATAGTATTAACTTCCGACGACTAAATACGGCTATGTTAATGGTATCCATAACATCATAAGCACTTGAATATGAAACAAAATCACAGATTTCAAAAAAAGAACATTTTACTGATTACATTTCAAAACACACGTTTCAAATTCAAATTGCATAATCCCGTAATCATTTCCTAGGTTCAGGTAAAATATAATTATTACATAAATACACCAAGAGCGACATATGATGATGCCTCCTTGGCTGACCAGAGTACTAAATAGACATCATTGTCTTAAACACAACACAATGGAATAAAACAAAACAAAATAGCAACTCCTAAATAGCTATCCGTCAGCCACCTGCTCGTCTTCAGAAGCTTTGTTCGTAAACCTAATCAAACTTGTAAAACCTCAACCCTCAGCCTACTCAAATCAATTTTGAGCACCCGAGAGTTTAAGGGGAAAACATAAACTTCGAGTCAGAAATAAAGCCTAGTGTGAATAATACAATACATCTCGGTTATTTGTTGTTAAGTGAGACCACACCACTTAGCGGAACGGGTTTCCCATTACTAATTTCCTTTTAAAACATATCTTTTGCAAATCTTTATCCTACAATCAAAACTGGTTAAAACTGTAAATCATTATTATGTAAACATACATAACAGGTAACAAATGAACTATCTATCCGAACATTATAGTTTTGCTTGGCTAACTACTAACCTTTGGTCTCAACCTTGTGCCTCCTACCTTCGTCCAATTCACTATGTACCAAGTTATTGATATTATGTGCATTGGTTTCGATTGCATGGAGGCGGCAGTAATTGGTCGGAACCCCTATGCTGAAAGTGGCGAAACATGCTAAAAGCATGTAAAAACTGAATTTTACTTTAAAAAGAATTTCTTTTCAACTAACCTGCCTTCTTTGTCAAAATATTATTGGTTGCTAATTTTCTTTTCTAAAAGTGATTCCAATATTTCAGAAATAAACAATTTAATTTATTTATAAAATATCTCTTCTCCTTTTATAAATATATAAAACATTTAAGTCCCATACCTTAAATAATTTTATATAACTATCAAAACACTTAGGAAATTTCTACAAAAATTCCGTAAAATTATTTTTAATATGTTTTCTAACATATATTAATTCCAGACCCAAAATATTAATTATTTAGCCGTAAATAATTTAAAACCTAAATAATCATTTTCTACACTAGAAAATTAATATAAAATCCACATTAATTCAGAAAATTATGAAAATTGAAACCCAACTCTAAAATATCTTTTCTGATTTATATCTAAAATCTCAAGGCATTTGGATGTCATTAGATAGGGTTTTCGCAATAAAACATATCACAAAACCTATATGATTAAGCATAAATCATCGACAAGCATATATAAAAATTCATTCAAAGACATGACATAATCATGCAAAATAATTCAGATTCATCTTAAGACCGAAAATAATTATAAAAATGTGGTGTAGTCATTATTCACCTTAGCTTTTGAGATTAAGGATTTGAGATTTGATCTTGACTAAGTTGCATAAGCTTTTCCTCTTGAAGTCTTCTCTTTGCTTTGCCTAATGGCGACCGACCTTAGTTTTTATTTTTGTTTGTGAACTATGAATGAACGTGAGAATGAGGGCTTAAGGGGTTTAGGGTATAAGAATGTATTTATTCCAATATTGCCCCTTATCTATTATACTTAACCATTTTATTTTAGTTCATTTGTTATCAAGGCACGGCTACCCCTTGTTACTTACAAATCTCAATCCCCTAATCATCCCATTATTTTATTTAATTTAGCTAATTAAATATCCTAGATAATGTTACTAAAAATATGGGGTGTTACAATCTCCCCTCCTTAAAGAATTTCATCCTCAAAATTACGATAAGGTACATAACAATTCAAACATAAAGGTAAAACAAACCATCACACAAATCAGGATAAGCATCTCTAATCCTGCTCTTAGTCTCCCAAGTATAGTCTCTCTCATCGTCGCTCCACTGGACTTTCACTAATCTGACTGTCTTGTTCCTTAGCGTCTTCTCATCTCTCGCGATTATATGAATCGACTTTCTAACTATAGTCAAGTCTGCTTCTACTACTAAGTCATCTAACACAGTCGATGCTATAGTAGACTCCGGTTCCCTAACACACTTCCTTAGTTGAGAAACATGAAAAACATCGTGGACTCCTGCAAAACTGCTCGGTAACTCTACTCTATATGCGAGTTTCCTGATCCTCTCTACAATAGGAAATGGTCTTATGAATCTCGGTAACAACTTCCCTGATTTCCCGAATCTAATCACACCCTTCATCGGTTATACCTTAATAAAAACATGATCTCCAACAGAGAACTCTATGTCTTCTATCTTCTGTTTGCATAACTCTTATACCTAGATTGAGCTTCCTTCATCCTAGCTCGAATAAACTCAATCTTTTCTGCAGCTTCTCTAACCAAATCCGGACCAAGAACTAACCTATCCCCGGTCTTTAACCAACAAACTGGTAATTTACATGGCCTTCCATACAAAGCTTCAGACAATGCCATCCCTATACTAGTCTGATAACTATTGTTATACGAAAACTCGTCTAAGTGTAGATGTTTCCCATGATCCTCGAAAATCTAACACATAAGCTCTTGACAAATCCTCTAAGACTTTTTTAACTCTTTCTATTTGCCCATCTGTCTGTGGATGGTAAGTGGTACTTATCTGGAGTTTGGTTCCTAAAATCTCTTGTAGACTCTTCCAGAACTCTCTAGTGAACAAGGAATCTCTATCACTTACTATACTACTAGGAATTCCATGAAGTCTAACTATATTCTTCATAAATAACTTCGCTAAAACAGGTGCCGTCCTAGTTGACTTAACTGGAATGAAATGGGCACTCTTGGTTAGTCTATTTATTATGACCCATATACTTTCATTTCCTCTATTAGATCTTGGCAACCCGTTAATAAAATCCATAGAAATAGAATCCCACTTTCATACCGGAATATCCAGTGGCTGTAGCAACCCACTTGGCTTCTGATGTTCGGCTTTTACCCGTTGACAGTTCAAACACTGCTTCACCCATAAGCATACATCCCTCTCCATACCTTCCAAGAAGAAACTCCGCTTCATATCCTGATATATCTTAGTTCCTTCTAGATGAATAGTGAACTTTGAACGATGGCATTCCTCCAAGGCTTCCTTCCTAATGTCTCCCACATTCGTAACACACAACCTTCCTTTCTTTCTCAACCACCCATTCTGGTTAAGACTAAAATCCTTCAAGTCATCGCTCTCCATTCCTTCCTTCAACTTTTTAATCCATTCAACCAACACTGGATCCTCCTCCTATTTAGAAGCAATCCTTTCAATCATTACTGGTCGAACTTCTAAACAAGATAACACAACAGATCCTTCACTAGATCCGGCCTCATATCTCCACTGAACTCTATAAGTCGACAACGCTTCCAAATCTTTCCACTCTTCTATTATTGCCAACACTGCATTCTGATGCTTCCTGCTAAGTGTGTCTACAAATTTATTGTCCTTTCCTGGTGTGTACTCAATACCAAAGTCATAAGCGGCTAAAAACTCTAACCACCTCTACTGTCTCATATTCAGCTCCTTCTGAGAGAACAAATACTTCAACGACTTATGATCCATATAAAGCTCAAACCTCTCTCCTAAAAGGTAATGTTTCCACACCTTCAAAGCAAAAATCATTGTAGCCAACTCCAAATCATGCGTTGGATATCTAACCTCATGCGGTCTGAGCCATCGAGAAGCATAGGCAATCACTTTACCTCTCTGCATCAACACTGCTCCTAATCCAGTTCCACACGCATCAGTATAAATTACCAAATCTTGATTCCCCTCTTGAACAACTAATAATGGTGCATGGGTCAAATAGTGTTTCAAGCTCTGGAATGCTTCCGCACACTTATCGGTCCACACAAACTTCACATCCTTTCGCGTTAGCTTGGTCATCGGCGCCGCTATCCATGAAAAAATCCTAATGAACCTCCAACAATATCCAACCAATCCAAAAAAAATTCTAACCTCTGTCACCGTCTCTGGTCTCTTCTAATTATTAACAACTTCGATCTTATCTAGATCGATTGACAACCCCTTCTCCGAAACCACATGACCAAGAAACTTCACTTCCTTCTTCTAGAAATTACACTTCAAAAACTTCGCCTTCAGCTGATTCTCCCTTAGTGTCTCAAGCACAACTCTAAGATGAACTTCATGGCCCCTTTCATCTTTAGAGTGTATAAAAATATCATCTATGGTCACCAACACGAACCTATCCAAGTGCTCTCAGAAAATCTGGTTCATCAAATCCATAAAGAATGCCAGTGTGTTAGTTAGTCCAAACGGCATCACTAACCATTTGTACGATCCATATCTTGTCCTAAATGTCGTCAAAGGAATACTATCCTCTGCTACTCTAAGATGATGAAAGCCTGCTGCCAAATCCAACTGATAAAGTACCTTGGCTCTACTCAGCTAATCGAACAAGTCATCAATTCTAGGCAATGGATATCGATTCTTTATCGTCTTCTCATTCAACTTACGATAATCGATACATAACCTCAACAATCCATCCGACTTCTTACTAAACACCGTGGCTGCTCCTCAAGGAGAACTACTTGGCCTAATAAAACTCTTGCTTTTCAAATCTACCAACTGCACCATTAGCTCCCTTCTCTGTAGGTGCCATCCTACTTGGCGGTCTACTCACCAGTTCTGCTCTAGGCACCAAATCTATCGAAAACTCAATGGCTCGTTTTGGTGGTAATCCTACTACAGGCTCAAAAACATCTACGAATTCTCTAACCACGAAAACGTGGTTCAACTCATCTTCCAACTCCATAACACCCAATAAAGCATTCGCCTCACAATTAGGGCTTTCTACGGTATATACAATCCGATCACTGCAGTCAGGGTGTCTAAGCGATATCTTCATATCATGGCAAAATATCCTAGCATTGTACTTACTTAACCAATCCATACCCAATATAATTCTAAACCCTACAAAGTCAAACACATGCAAACTGCAAACAAAGGTATGACCTAGCAAATCAAACTCTATGTGGTCACACTTCATCCTAAGTGTCGCATACCTCCTATCGAATTTGCAACCCTTAAGGAAGTAAATAAGTATATGGGCTCTAGATTAAGCTTATCTACCAAACCACGAGATATAAAAGAATGTGATGCACCAATATCAAAAAGAATGCGAACAGACGTACCATGAATCTGAAGCGTACCTCCCAACACTGCCTTTCCTTTCTCTTGCGATGTTGGTTCTGATGTAGCAGGCTCCAATGCAAATACCTTGCCTCTTCCATCCTTAGCGGACTCCTTGCATTGATTCTTATAGTGCCCAATCTGATCGTAGTTAAAACATCAAATGTTCTTCTTCCCGATCATTTCCTGCGCCTTTCCAGTACGACACTCATTCACAAAATGCCCTTTCTTGTCGCACTTGAAACACACAACCTCAGACTTTCCCTTCTTTGCTACTCCACCTTTCTGAGCACCCTTCCTATGAAAGAATTTCCTCTTCTGGCCTTGGCCAACCTGGACTTCCTTAGCCTTACTCTTCTCTAGACAAGCAAGCATCTTCTCGTGTCTCAAAGCCATCTCTACATCTACATCACAAGGGTCTCTGATATGAGGTAATGTAGCCCTCGCCAACTCAGGCTTCAACCCCCTTATGAACTTCTCATTCCTCTTCAACACAGTATCAACAGTAGCATACCCATACCTAGCCAAGTCCTCAAATTTTCTAGCATACTCCAAAATAGACATCTCCCCCTTCCCAACTCAGCAAACTTCCTGAACAAAGCAGACTGCGCCATCACAGACATGAACTTCTCCTAAAATCTTCTCCTAAACTCAGCTCGTGTCATATCTGTGAGAAATGCGGATTAAGGATCTTAAGGCTAGAATTAACACTAGAGGGGAGGGGGGTGAATAGTGTTTTAAGAAATTTGTTAACCTTTTTGAGTTTATCTTACTTTGTTAACAATGTATACACTAATTAGACACAGATATGAACACAGAATCAAACACAGATGCAAATATAAAGTAAAAGCAGTAAAGGAAAGAACACACCGGATTTTATACTGGTTCGGAGTTACCCTACATCCAGTCCCGCACAACTAAGTACGGATTTCCTTTCAAAATCAATTCAACAATTACAACCCTCGGTTTCAAGGCTACGAGTACACCCTCCAGAATCACAATCCTTTGGGTAGAGATACTTGTTTTCGGGGCAACAAGTTCACCAAATTGATTTCCAGGGCTACAATCACACCTTCTCTCGCTCAATTGATTACAAAGAGTCTATAACTCAGATTAGCACTTGGATCTTGTAGAGATAGTGGAGAGAATCAAAACCAAAAATTATCTAGTTAGATTCGATATTGATTTCGGCAGAGTAATGGTGTAATTTGTAAATAAGAAAGTGGAGAAGAAGAAGAGAAGTTAAATTAGAGAAAAGTATTATAAAATTCGTTGAAACTGACCCCTATTTATAGAAGAACAACAGCCATGACCATTCATGATAAGTTATGGCGAGTAGACACTTCTTTTGAAATTTGAATTTTGAATTAAACTGTCACCATGTCGACATGGTGCCTATGGGCATGTCGACATCCCTCAGCCAAATTTGATGTTTTGAATTTCTATAAAAATAATATTTATCTTATATTAAAACTTTATAAATTTACTTGAATATAGTTGAAATTCATAAGTAAATATAAAGAACAATATATATATATATATGTATATATTATTTAACTATAATTTAAATCAAAGTATAAATAATTTAAAAGTTAAATATATTATTTGAAAAGATAGTTTAAAATCAGAAGAAATTTTGACTCTGAAAATAAAGATGTTTTGAGGCTAAAATTATTTTAAAACGGAATCGAGGGTTTTGAATCTTTTTAAAAGGAAAGTTTTTAAATCATTTCGAAAACAAGATAATTTTGAAAAATCATTTGAATTAAGCTAATTGGATACAAAACAATGTCCCACTAGATTTTCGTAGGTTCCATCCTACTTAGGGTTCCATCCCTTTAACGGGCTCGAAGTGGATTCCATTCCACGAATAAATTGGATATTAAGATGCCAGTGCTTTTCTATGAGTTTTAACAAATATTCCTAATAAAACAAACTTAACCTTGAATTCTTGAACTCTTGATAATCTTGATACTCATGAGTCTTCTATCTCTATATCTTGAATCTCTATACTGTACAGTCTTCATTCTTGATACCTGCATGGTTAGATCCTGCATATATATATATATATATATATATATATATATATATCTAAACTTGTAATGTTAGTATTTATATTTCATAATCTATTCTAAGGTTGTTGTCATCAAAACCATCATCTCATGGACTAACAATATCCTCTTCATTTACTCCAGCCGTCACACTATTCCACCAAATTAAAGCATCTCCCTAAAGCTGTCTCGAAGCAATCCTCCTCTTCTGCTCATCGTTAAGCCCTTGTCTATAAAGATCCTCTCATAATGCAACAACCAGTTCTCTAATTCTATAGCATCCTTAGTTCCAATAAAGGGCTTCCCTCTAAACCCAGCATAATCTCTGCTCAAGGTAGCATAATGGTTGACCACCAGAGCTTCCTGAAATCCTACTCCAGCATTTCCTCCAACCATTCCAGCAGCAACACCTGCCTGCATCATATTCACGAAAAACTGATACATAGCTCTCATATCCACTTGTGGGACTCCAGCACCAACATTCCCTGCTTGTGCCCGACCTTGGTTTCTCCTAGTATTCGGTTTGGCATTTCCATTTGTGGTGGTGCTTCCTTCAAGATTCGCTCTTCCATTTCTAGCGTCTATATCTGCATTCAAGCCTCGTGAGATACAGAAGAATCGCCTAAGAGAGATAGGAAACTAAAGATATAGCATATACTTATATATAGTAAATACAAGTATGTTACTATAGCGTTATCCCATACCCCAATCTTACTTTAATTCCTTCGGATTATGTTTCCAAAAATCATTTCTAGTTAAAGTTTTTCATAAACCTATGCTCTGATACCAAGTTGTAACATCCCCTATCTAGAAGCGCAAAGCTAAGTGCTACATATGCTGCAGTCATCCATAATATTAACTTCCGACGAATAAATACAGCTATGTTAATGGTATCCATAATATCAGAAGCACTTGAATATGAAACAAAACCACAGATTTCAAAAAAACAACATTTTACTTATTACATTTCAAAACACATGTTTCAAATTCAAATTACATAATCCCATAATCATTTCCCAAGTTCAGATAAAATATAATTATTACCTAAATACGCCAAGAGCAACATATGATGATGCTCTCTTGGTTGACCAGAGTACTATATAGACATAACTGTCTTAAATACAACACATCAGAATAAAACAAAACAAAACATCAACTCCTAAATAGCTATCCGTCAGCCACCTGCTCGTCTCCGGAAGCTTTGTTCGGCAACCTACTAAAACCTGTAAAACCTCAACCCTCAACCTGCTCAAATCAATTTTGAGCACCCGGGAGTTTAAGGGGAAAACATAAACTTCGAGTTAGACATAAAGGCTGGTGTGAATAATACAATACATCTCGGTTATTTGATATTTAGTGAGACCATGCCGCTTAGCCAAATGGGTTTCCCCTCACTAATATCCTTTTAAAACATATATTTTGCAAATCTTTATCCTGCAGCCAAAACTGGTTAAAACTTAAAGCATTATTGTGTAAACATGCATATCAGGTAACAAAAGAACTATCTATTCGAACACTATTGTTTTGCTTAGCTAACTACTAACCTTTGGTTGACTCGGGCCTACCAGGCAATATAATCAAAATAATCTAACATCTTTTAGACACTTCTCTTCTGAACGGTCTGTCCTTAACTATCTATTAAATACTCCTCTCCTGGACGGCCTGTCCCTAACTTAACATCTCCCAGGGTCACCAAATCCTAATGGTTTTGTGGGCTCACCAATAACCTATCTGTATACAAGTATATATTCCCTTCTGTGTGTAACGACCCGATATTTTCAACCATTCGCATCCATTATAAGTGTATAGGTAGACACTCATGCCGGAGTTGAATTGCTCAAAATACCGCGTTGTAATTAAAATTTTGGCAAATCTCAGAGTATACAGTAAATAAATATAATCACAGATCATAGACACAGACACAGAGTAAAATAATGCAGCGGAAGTAAAAGAGATAGTAGTTCATGAAGCTACTATATAAATATAACAAAGTTACATAAGATACAACAGAAGGAATAGAGTACAACAGAAGTCTCAAGACATAGAAGTCTACTAATACAAGAGCTTAAATAGAACAACAGACTGAACGGATAAAACCAGATAGCAGCTGGATAAGGATGATCTCCAGTAGTCCTAGCTCCATGAAGATGAAGTCCAACTGATACTCAGGCTGACCCGAGCGTAAAATAAAACATAAACACTCGAGTCAGGATATACATACTTATACAATGTAAACCAACTCAAGTGAACTGTAGTAAAGGTACAAGTAACTTAGAAGATGCTTGGGACCGCCCATCCTCTAAGGATCCGTTAAACTATCTACTATGTAGTAATAATCGCTATTATAATAGTGTCTAAATAAGTAAAGTATAATCATATCGGAAAATAGTGTTAAGGGGATGGAGAACCTTAACGCGGTCGGATCTTAAAATCATAATCGTAGTAAAGCTCGATATGGTAGGTGACACGGCACAACTAGGCAATGCCAGGGTAGATATACCAATTACGCACACGGACTGATGGATACGCATAGCAGCCACTACCGTTCCACCTCGAACAACATTCCCAAATCGGAGGATGGCCATCTAGTCAAATCACAAGTAAGAGTATAATATCGAAGAAATGCGTCCGAGAAGAGGTGCTACCTCACTGGTCCGAGATCGCTCCTGTTTTATCCACCTTATGCCAACTCACGGGAGTTGGGTCCATGTAACATACCTTAAGAACGTCGCCACCATCCTACTTCATTCTGGAATCTCCACCGCGTACACAGTTGCCAAAGTGGTTTTCGGTAAGACAGAGAGTATGTCCATATCCGATCACGGTCTCTTTAACAACCCAACGTTATTATAACCCGTGGTCATAAGTTTAAAACAGTTTATACTTCAAAATAGAATATTATCTCAAATCCAAATCTTTATCAAAATAACGATTAAATCAATTCTAAACCATTTCCATATTTTTAAAATATCATATCATTTCAAAACTTCATTTCAAATCATTTTAATATTCCAAATATCATTTGAGTTCAAATCTAAATATTCAACTTTAAATACCTTTTAAATTTAAAGGTATACTTCATTTATTATCATTTCAAATCACCTTTTAAATAGTTTATATTCCAATCAAATAATTCATTTAAACCTTTTAAAAGTGTAATTATTATATTTTCAAATCAAGTATTCAATTTCCAAAGTTTCAAACCATTCTGAGTTCGTTTACTAAGTCAAAACTCTAATTATTAAAATTTCAGCATTTCACAGCATTTAAAAACAACTGCTATAGGTTATATTTGAAAACAGTTTTATTCAACAAAACAACATTTATAAACTGCTATAACAGTTCAGTTTAAACAAAAATCATATTTCAGCCTACTGCAGTCCTTAACAGGTGCTACAATAGCCCTTTTATTAGTTCAGGTTCAAATTTAGTTTCTGCTACAACAGCACTTACCAAGTACTACCATAGCCTTAGTTCATTTTAGTCTTTTGGTTCACTTATATAATCCACAACACTTAACAAGTGCTACAGATTCTACCTAGTTCAGAACTTATAAAAATCATACATTAAAAAATGTTCATTTCGATCTTTTAACTAATTTATTTTAAAGAGAAATTTTTACAAGTTAAAACCAAAACTTACAAATTTTCTTATTACATTCATTTCAACATTTAAAAATTAAACTCCATTTTTCCATCAATTTAAAATTAAAATTTTCATTTCAATTTAATTACTTAAGTTTCCATCTTTTCTTTTAGTCAAAATTTCAAATTTAAGTTTCGTTTAAAAATCAATATTCCTCCATTTTATTTATATTTTTCACATAGAAAAATAATTCCTATTTTTAATAAATCACTTAAAAAAAATTCGATTTAAATCAATTTAATATTATTACAATATTTAAATTATTTAAAAGTATCCAGAAAATACAGAAAAATAACCACGGGTCTGTATAATATTTTCTAGCCTAATTCAAGTGATACGGATACTATATCATTTCAATCCGTAATTTACAAAGAAAAATACGGGTTTTATCATTTCAAACCCGCAATCCCAAGTAAATAAAATTTAATTGAAAATCGTTCAGGCCTATCATTTCAGCCCATAACGACCTTCCCTTATTCTAAAGTCCGTTCGGGTATGTATCATTTCAACCCATAGTGATTCTATTCTACAGGGAACTTGCAGTGTGATTAACAAAATAGAATAACAGTAAAATAAGAACAGAATATAACAGATGATACGATATGCAGTTTTAACAATTAACATCGACTACAAAAAAAATAACAGGTAGTTATAACATCATTTATTTATTTATTTATTTATTTCTACACATTCAGTTGCGGTCGTTTCACAATCATATAAGTATGGATATTCGTGTGAGATTTACTCACCTCTACGGAGCTGGAGATTCGGAAAAAAGAAATACGATGTAAGTTGAAAGCACGCGGATAGCACGATCAATCGTTAGCGGATGCGCCGACTGGATTCAAACCAAAAGTACAATAAATATCTAAAATTTCACGAATAACGAATTTTCAAATGAAGCGACAAACGAAAAACAAGTTGAAAATTGAAAGCACTAGCCCGACTACCTTTAAAACATAGATTATAACTTTAAATTTGTAAAGTGACGAACATTTTTATCCTTTTCAAAACCAAAGTCAGGGGAAATATATGGACCCGGTTCCCAAAACAAAAAGGGAAACAAAACAATAATTTTTTTCACTTCTATACAAGGTCAGAGGCAACAACTAAAACTAAAGCAAAAAGAAATTTTTTCCTTTTTTTTTTCTCAACAAAAATGGCTCGGTCTGGCATCTTCAAAAAAAACAAATGACAAACTATTTTGCTCATTTCTTGATTTTAAATACAAAGGTCAAACGCAATAAAACTAAACTAAAGCAACTTGGTCTGGCAATCCAACAAATGAAGATTGCAAAAGGTACTCATTTCCTTATTCCTGTTTTCAAATACAAGGTGACAACAAAGTTTGTCCATTTCCTTTTTTTTATAACAAAGGTTAGAGGAAAACAGAGACAATGAATTCAAAACAAAAGTGTCAACGGCAATAATGCTCACTGCTCTAGGTTCAATGCAGGGAGGCTCGGTTAGGCGTGACGTGGTGGTTGACTGGGTGTTGGAGGCGTGGCTGGTCCGCCTGGGTTCGTGGGTCCGGCACGGTAGGGATGTGGGTTTGGGTTCTCATGGAGGAGGCAGGTCACGGCTTGGGCGTTTGCCTGGGTGGAGGCTGGTCTCGTGGTGGGGCGTACGTGGTGGTGGCATGGCGTTGGGTCACCTGGGTGTAGGCTGGTCTCGTGGTGGTGGATGGGTAGGGCTGACGAAGGGGGTTGGGTTCGTTCTGGTGGCTTGGGTTCTCGGCTGGTGGCGTGGTGGTCTAGCATGGGTCAGTGGAGGTGACGTGGGTGGTCTGGCCTGGCAGCGGCTTCACATGACGGCGGAGGAAAGTGGAACGTGGGGATGACAACAATTGAATGGTGAAGGAGGTAGGCGTATGGGAAAAAATGGTGAAGGCATGGGAGCAGATGGCAGGGAAAACGTGTTACAGTAACAAAAGCAGTGGACCACAAAATTTGAAACACAAAAATAATGAAAAAGGGAAGAAGATGCTTGTCCCTTACCTTCCAGAGAGATGCTCACGTGAATCTCAATTGAAAGCTGTAGGAAATTTGTAGAATTGAAATTATGAACGTGAAAAGAAAGATGCCAGCTGCTTATTACTTTATGAGAGAAGGCAAAAGGGTAAGGTTTTGAACGGTAGGAAGTTAAAGCTATTAAATTATATTCAAGGCTGGAACTAAACGTAAGGAATGCAAAGAGGGAAATGGACTAATTCTCACGTGAACGGTTCAATGCAAGATTTTATTGAAATTTTCAAACGGAAAATATACAGCTGAAATTTTGTAAAGTCAACGCATATAAAATCAAATAGACAAAGGCACAATGAACGTAAAGTGTAATGCCCAAAGTAACGTACAACCGTTATTTGTTTCTTTTATTAATAAATTTAAAAATGTTAACGGTTTCTTAAAAATATAACGTATCATTTTAAACCAAAATTAAAATAGCTATTATCATCATTAATAAAATTTGATTCTAATATAAAGTTAAGAACGGACATAAATATACGTAACGAAATGTAAAGTTTAAATTTTTCGTTTTACACAAATTACTACACTTTATATTTAAATCAATATTTCAAAATTGTATAATTTTAAATAAAATTTCGTTTTAAAAATTTTGGGCTGTTACACTCTCCTCCACTCAAAGCTTTTCGTCCTCGAAAAGGAACGAAGAAGGAAAACAAAGAAAGATAAGGCAGAATAGCAAAAGTACCTGAAATAAACAATTCCGGATTCGAAGCACGAATGCTCTCCTCCGTCTCCCAGGTGTAATCCCGTTCATCAGTGCTCCACTGCACTTTGACCAGGTTGACAGATTTTCTTCTTAGCTGCTTCGTACCTCGATCGACGATACGAAGTGGCTTCCTCTCAACAGTCAGATTTGGCTCAATATCCAAACTATCAAGAGCATAAGGCTGAATAATAAGAGATGGATCATGTAGATAGCGACGAAGATGAGATACATGAAAGACATTGTGTATTCCAGAAAATTTCTCGGGTAAATCCAGACGATAAGCAAGAGAGCCAATTCTTTCCAAAATGAGGAAAGGACCAACAAATCTAGGAGATAGCTTTCCTCTACGACCAAACGAATAACATTCCTTAAGGGAGAGACCTTAAGGAAATCCAAATCATAGTTCGAAAAACAAAATAAGATAATAAATTTGAAACAATAATGCTTTGAAATCAAACAATTTAGGGGTGTTTATCATTTGGAAATCATACTACTAAAAATCATAACACTTTGGAAATGTTATTCTTAAAAAGTACATAATACTTAGAAAATCATAACACCCTTTTAAAATAATCTTCCTTAAAACCATTTTAATTCAAGGTCAAATAATATTCATTTTAAAGTTGTAGCATTTCTAAGTTCATTTAAAAATTTCCAAAACATTTTTTTTTCAAACGGTAGCACTAAAAAAATGCTACAGTAGATATATTAGTATTTCAAATCAGTTTTGTTTCAGAAATATTCATTTGGATATCATTTAACTTATGACTTATTAAAACAAAATTTTATGAATGGAATATCCAAATTAAACTATACTTCATTTATTAATTCAAAAGTTCACTATTTTAGTTAGCTCTTAATTTAACACATAACCTAACACTTTATTTGAAATACCCATTTCATAAATAGATATTCCTTTAATAAGTGACACTTAAATTTTCCATTTGAAAAACCAAATTCTCAATTTTCCAATTTAGTGATGTTAAAATACATTTTAACTATCATAATTATTCATTTTTCAAGACATATCAATTCATAAATAAAATATTTATCATAGCATATATAACAATCAAATTTTTATTCATTTAGACATCACTTAGACTATGAATTCAAATTAAATAAACTTTATTACAAAATGTCCAATTCTAATGTATTTTATTTTATCTATTCAAAGATACATTATTTATTATGCAACATATTCATTTCAGGAAATAACCATTATTAAAATTCCTAGGTTAGACTTAAGGTTCCATATTAAATCAAATTTGATTATTAAGTTATTTAAATAAAATCTCTTTAGATTCCTTTTTCAATATTTGCCTCTGTAAATCTTTTATTACTAAAATTTAAGTGTATAACATGTATTATAACCACTCAAATTTTATTTATAAAAGTCCTTTTTATATTGTATATTATCCAATTCCATATTCAACTTCTGTGTAATGTAGGTAAGTTATGCTGGAATTAAATTGTGTGTTATACAAGTAAAACTTTCAAATTCAATTATCTCAAGTTTGAGTCATTTATCCAAATTTTGGATTTTTCTTCTTCTAACTGAAATTATTCTTTAAAATAAAATTTAAGAATTAAACTTCCGATTCCTTTCAAAACATTTTAGAGATAAGAAATTATATATACATAATATGTCAAATCAAATTTAAATCATATATCTATATATATTATAATCCAGTCATATTTAGAGATTCAAATCAATTAGATTCTCCAAAACAAAGCTGTAGTAAGACTACAGAACGGTTTCTTCACTTCGAAACTCGAAAATGAATGTCGATGATGCTGCAGTCATCACCGAAATTATTTTCCAGCGACAAAGAGAAGAGCACCAAATTTTTAAACTTAAAAATCCTTTAGAAACAAATTTCTACTTGGAAATACTTTAAATAATATATCCTTTTAAAACTTTTAACATAAGGTTTGAATCCCTTGGAAATTAAATTCTTTAATTTTCTTGTTTTAAATTCATTTCAGTTCCCACATAAATTTATAAACAACTATTTATAAATTCATTTGTAGAACAATAAATGATAAATCAAGTATTATCATTTCAAATTATCAATTTAAATCAATTTATTAAGTTCCATAAAATTATATATCCAAATTTATTTCATTAACCAAATTTTAAAATAATATTGTGTCAGTTTGTTCTGTCAAAGTGTTTTAGAAATCCTATCGATAGCGTTGATCAGACGAATCGATCGGAAACCCAAATCAACATCAACAACTCAAACAACACCATATTTAAGACAAAACATAGATTTACAAGTACAAATAAAAATGTTAGGAAGATAGATTGGAACAAAAGACAGGATGATTAAATAACAGAGTAGGGAGATGGACAAGCTTAAATAAATCGCTGACAACCTTAACCGGGTCAACCGTGACTTAAAGAATAAGATCAATGTGGATTTTTCTGGGATAAATCTACGTTCGATCTCAAGAGATAAAGTTTGGAATAACAAAAGATATTAGCATCTAAACCAAGGATAGATATAAATCTCTGGTTAATCGATGCTGATTATAAAGGATTTTCACCCCTTTACAAGAAAATTAGAATATTGGCGAGACCGCCAATTCACTATAAAGACCATTCGAAGTGGAGTTATGTGATACTCCAAAATCAAAAGAAGATGAATAGTGAGGGACAAGAATGAATTTTGGAACCGCAGGAAACGTTCCAAAATTCAAAGGAAATCGAATCAAAAGGAAGAGATTCAAACTCGAACGAAAGTGATTCTGTAAATAAATTTACCATACATTCTAAGTTTTGCCTCAAAGCCAAAGCTCTGATACCAACTGTAACGACCCGATATTTTCAGCCATTCGCATCCATTATAAGTGTATAGGTAGACACTCATGCCGGAGTTGAATTGCTCAAAATACCGCGTTGTAATTAAAATTTTGGCAAATCTCAAGGTATACAGTAAATAAATATAATCACAGATCACAGACACAGACACAGAGTAAAATAATGCAGCGGAAGTAAAAGAGATAGTAGTTCATGAAGCTACTATATAAATATAACAAAGTTACATAAGATACAGCAGAAGGAATAGAGTACAACAGAAGTCTCAAGACATAGAAGTCTACTAATACAAAAGCTTAAATAGAACAACAGACTGAACAGATAAAACCAGATAGCAGCTGGATAAGGATGATCTCCAGTAGTCCTAGATCCGTGAAGATGAAGTCCAACTGATACTCAGGCTGACCCGAGCGTAAAATAAAACATAAACACTCGAGTCAGGATATACATACTTATACAATGTAAACCAACTCAAGTGAACTGTAGTAAAGGTACAAGTAACTTAGAAGATGCTTGGGACCGCCCATCCTCTAAGGATCCGTTAAACTATCTACTATGTAGTAATAATCGCTATTATAATAGTGTCTAAATAAGTAAAGTATAATCATATCGGAAAATAGCGTTAAGGGGATGGAGAACTTTAACGCGGTCGGATCTTAAAATCATAATCGTAGTAAAGCTCGATATGGTAGGTGACACGGCACAACTAGGCAATGCCAGGGTAGATATACCAATTACGCACACGGACTGATGGATATGCATAGCAGCCACTACCGTTCCACCTCGAACAACATTCCCAAATTGGAGGATGGCCATCTAGTCAAATCACAAGTAAGAGTATAATATCGAAGAAATGCGTCCGAGAAGAGGTGCTACCTCACTGGTCCGAGATCGCTCCTGTTTTAGCCACCTTATGCCAACTCACGGGAGTTGGGTCCACGTAACATACCTTAAGAACGTCGCCACCATCCTACTTCATTCTGGAATCTCCACCGCGTACACAGTTGCCAAAGTGGTTTTCGGTAAGACAGAGAGTATGTCCATATCCGATCCCGGTCTCTTTAACAACCCAACATTATTATAACCCGTGGTCATAAGTTTAAAACAGTTTATACTTCAAAATAGAATATTATCTCAAATCCAAATCTTTATCAAAATAACGATTAAATCAATTCTAAACCATTTCCATATTTTTATAATATCATATCATTTCAAAACTTCATTTCAAATCATTTTAATATTCCAAATATCATTTGAGTTCAAATCTAAATATTCAACTTTAAATACCTTTTAAATTTAAAGGTATACTTCATTTATTATCATTTCAAATCACCTTTTAAATAGTTTATATTCCAATCAAATAATTCATTTAAACCTTTTAAAAGTGTAATTATTATATTTTCAAATCAAGTATTCAATTTCCAAAGTTTCAAACCATTCTGAGTTCGTTTACTAAGTCAAAACTCTAATTATTAAAATTTCAGCATTTCACAGCATTTAAAAACAACTGCTATAGGTTATATTTGAAAACAGTTTTATTCAACAAAACAACATTTATAAACTGCTATAACAGTTCAGTTTAAACAAAAATCATATTTCAGCCTACTGCAGTCCTTAACAGGTGCTACAATAGCCCTTTTATTAGTTCAGGTTCAAATTTAGTTTCTGCTACAACAGCACTTACCAAGTACTACCATAGCCTTAGTTCATTTTAGTCTTTTGGTTCACTTATATAATCCACAACACTTAACAAGTGCTACAGATTCTACCTAGTTCAGAACTTATAAAAATCATACATTAAAAAATGTTCATTTCGATCTTTTAACTAATTTATTTTAAAGAGAAATTTTTACAAGTTAAAACCAAAACTTACAAATTTTCTTATTACATTCATTTCAACATTTAAAAATTAAACTCCATTTTTCCATCAATTTAAAATTAAAATTTTCATTTCAATTTAATTACTTAAGTTTCCATCTTTTCTTTTAGTCAAAATTTCAAATTTAAGTTTCGTTTAAAAATCAATATTCCTCCATTTTATTTATATTTTTCACATAGAAAAATCATTCCTATTTTTAATAAATCACTTAAAAAAATTTGATTTAAATCAATTTAATATTATTACAATATTTAAATTATTTAAAAGTATCCAGAAAATACAGAAAAATAACCACGGGTCTGTATAATATTTTCTAGCCTAATTCAAGTGATACGGATACTATATCATTTCAATACGTAATTTACAAAGAAAAATCCGGGTTTTATCATTTCAAACCCGCAATCCCAAGTAAATAAAATTTAATTGAAAATCGTTCAGGCCTATCATTTCAGCCCATAACGACCTTCCCTTATTCTAAAGTCCGTTCGGGTATGTATCATTTCAACCCATAGTGATTCTATTCTACAGGGAACTTGCAGTGTGATTAACAAAATAGAATAACAGTAAAATAAGAACAGAATATAACAGATGATACGATATGCAGTTTTAACAATTAACATCGACTACAAATAAATCACAGGTAGTGATAACATCATTTATTTATTTATTTATTTATTTCTACACATTCAGTTGCGGTCGTTTCACAATCATATAAGTATGGATATTCGTGTGAGATTTACTCACCTCTACGAAGCTGGAGATTCGGAAAAAAGAAATACGATGTAAGTTGAAAGCACGCGGATAACACGATCAATCGTTAGCGGATGCGCCGACTGGATTCAAACCAAAAGTACAATAAATATCTAAAATTTCACGAATAACGAATTTTCAAATGAAGCGACAAACGAAAAACAAGTTGAAAATTGAAAGCACTAGCCCGACTACCTTTAAAACATAGATTATAACTTTAAATTTGTAAAGTGACAAACATTTTTATCCTTTTCAAAACCAAATTCAGGGGAAATATATGGACCCGGTTCCCAAAACAAAAAGGGAAACAAAACAATAATTTTTTTCACTTCTATACAAGGTCAGAGGCAACAACTAAAACTAAAGCAAAAAGAAATTTTTTCCTTTTTTTTTCTCAACAAAAATGGCTCGGTCTGGCATCTTCAAAAAAAACAAATGACAAACTATTTTGCTCATTTCTTGATTTTAAATACAAAGGTCAAACGCAATAAAACTAAACTAAAGCAACTTGGTCTGGCAATCCAACAAATGAAGATTGCAAAAGGTACTCATTTACTTATTCCTGTTTTCAAATACAAGGTGACAACAAAGTTTGTCCATTTCCTTTTTTTTATAACAAAGGTTAGAGGAAAACAGAGACAATGAATTCAAAACAAAAGTGTCAACGGCAATAATGCTCACTGCTCTAGGTTCAATGCAGGGAGGCTCGGTTAGGCGTGACGTGGTGGTTGACTGGGTGTTGGAGGCGTGGCTGGTCCGCCTGGGTTCGTGGGTCCGGCACGGTAGGGATGTGGGTTTGGGTTCTCGTGGAGGAGGCAGGTCACGGCTTGGGCGTTTGCCTGGGTGGAGGCTGGTTTCGTGGTGGGGCGTACGTGGTGGTGGCATGGCGTTGGGTCACCTGGGTGTAGGCTGGTCTCGTGGTGGTGGATGGGTAGGGCTGACGAAGGGGGTTGGGTTCGTTCTGGTGGCTTGGGTTCTCGGCTGGTGGCGTGGTGGTCTAGCATGGGTCAGTGGAGGTGACGTGGGTGGTCTGGCCTGGCAGCGGCTTCACATGACGGCGGAGGAAAGTAGAACGTGGGGATGACAACAATTGAATGGTGAAGGAGGTAGGCGTATGGAAAAAAATGGTGAAGGCATGGGAGCAGATGGCAGGGAAAACGTGTTACAGTAACAAAAGCAGTGGACCACAAAATTTGAAACACAAAAATAATGAAAAAGGGAAGAAGATGCTTGTCCCTTACCTTCCAGAGAGATGCTCACGTGAATCTCAATTGAAAGCTGTAGGAAATTTGTAGAATTGAAATTATGAACGTGAAAAGAAAGATGCCAGCTGCTTATTACTTTATGAGAGAAGGCAAAAGGGTAAGGTTTTGAACGGTAGGAAGTTAAAGCTATTAAATTATATTCAAGGCTGGAACTAAACGTAAGGAATGCAAAGAGGGAAATGGACTAATTCTCACGTGAACGGTTCAATGCAAGATTTTATTGAAATTTTCAAACGGAAAATATACAGCTGAAATTTTGTAAAGTCAACGCATATAAAATCAAATAGACAAAGGCACAATGAACGTAAAGTGTAACGCCCAAAGTAACATACAACCGTTATTTGTTTCTTTTATTAATAAATTTAAAAATGTTAACGGTTTCTTAAAAATATAACGTATCATTTTAAACCAAAATTAAAATAGCTATTATCATCATTAATAAAATTTGATTCTAATATAAAGTTAAGAACGGACATAAATATACGTAACGAAATGTAAAGTTTAAATTTTTCGTTTTACACAAATTACTACACTTTATATTTAAATCAATATTTCAAAATTGTATAATTTTAAATAAAATTTCATTTTAAAAATTTTGGGCTGTTACACTCTCCCCCACTCAAAGCTTTTCGTCCTCGAAAAGGAACGAAGAAGGAAAACAAAGAAAGATAAGGCAGAATAGCAAAAGTACCTGAAATAAACAATTCCGGATTCGAAGCACGAATGCTCTCCTCCGTCTCCCAGGTGTAATCCCATTCATCAGTGCTCCACTGCACTTTGACCAGGTTGACAGATTTTCTTCTTAGCTGCTTCGTACCTCGATCGACGATACGAAGTGGCTTCCTCTCAACAGTCAGATTTGGCTCAATATCCAAACTATCAAGAGCATAAGGCTGAATAATAAGAGATGGATCATGTAGATAGCGACGAAGATGAGATACATGAAAGACATTGTGTATTCCAGAAAATTTCTCGGGTAAATCCAGACGATAAGCAAGAGAGCCAATTCTTTCCAAAATGAGGAAAGGACCAACAAATCTAGGAGATAGCTTTCCTCTACGACCAAACGAATAACATTCCTTAAGGGAGAGACCTTAAGGAAATCCAAATCATAGTTCGAAAAACAAAATAAGATAATAAATTTGAAACAATAATGCTTTGAAATCAAACAATTTAGGGGTGTTTATCATTTGGAAATCATACTACTAAAAATCATAACACTTTGGAAATGTTATTCTTAAAAAGTACATAATACTTAGAAAATCATAACACCCTTTTAAAATAATCTTCCTTAAAACCATTTTAATTCAAGGTCAAATAATATTCATTTTAAAGTTGTAGCATTTCTAAGTTCATTTAAAAATTTCCAAAACATTTTTTTTTCAAACGGTAGCACTAAAAAAATGCTACAGTAGATATATTAGTATTTCAAATCAGTTTTGTTTCAGAAATATTCATTTGGATATCATTTAACTTATGACTTATTAAAACAAAATTTTATGAATGGAATATCCAAATTAAACTATACTTCATTTATTAATTCAAAAGTTCACTATTTTAGTTAGCTCTTAATTTAACACATAACCAAACACTTTATTTGAAATACCCATTTCATAAATAGATATTCCTTTAATAAGTGACACTTAAATTTTCCATTTGAAAAACCAAATTCTCAATTTTCCAATTTAGTGATGTTAAAATACATTTTAACTATCATAATTATTCATTTTTCAAGACATATCAATTCATAAATAAAATATTTATCATAGCATATATAACAATCAAATTTTTATTCATTTAGACATCACTTAGACTATGAATTCAAATTAAATAAACTTTATTACAAAATGTCCAATTCTAATGTATTTTATTTTATCTATTCAAAGATACATTATTTATTATGCAACATATTCATTTCAGGAAATAACCATTATTAAAATTCCTAGGTTAGACTTAAGGTTCCATATTAAATCAAATTTGATTATTAAGTTATTTAAATAAAATCTCTTTAGATTCCTTTTTCAATATTTGCCTCTGTAAATCTTTTATAACTAAAATTTAAGTGAATAACATGTATTATAACCACTCAAATTTTATTTATAAAAGTCCTTTTTATATTGTTTATTATCCAATTCCATATTCAACTTCTGTGTAATGTAGGTAAGTTATGCTGGAATTAAATTGTGTGTTATACAAGTAAAACTTTCAAATTCAATTATCTCAAGTTTGAGTCATTTATCCAAATTTTGGATTTTTCTTCTTCTAACTGAAATTATTCTTTAAAATAAAATTTAAGAATTAAACTTCCGATTCCTTTCAAAACATTTTAGAGATAAGAAATTATATATACATAATATGTCAAATCAAATTTAAATCATATATCTATATATATTATAATCCAGTCATATTTAGAGATTCAAATCAATTAGATTCTCCAAAACAAAGCTGTAGTAAGACTACAGAACGATTTCTTCACTTCGAAACTCAAAAATGAATGTCGATGATGCTGCAGTCATCACCGAAATTATTTTCCAGCGACAAAGAGAAGAGCACCAAATTTTTAAACTTAAAAATCCTTTAGAAACAAATTTCTACTTGGAAATACTTTAAATAATATATCCTTTTAAAACTTTTAACATAAGGTTTGAATCCCTTGGAAATTAAATTCTTTAATTTTCTTGTTTTAAATTCATTTCAGTTCCCACATAAATTTATAAACAACTATTTATAAATTCATTTGTAGAACAATAAATGATAAATCAAGTATTATCATTTCAAATTATCAATTTAAATCAATTTATTAAGTTCCATAAAATTATATATCCAAATTTATTTCATTAACCAAATTTTAAAATAATATTGTGTCAGTTTGTTCTGTCAAAGTGTTTTAGAAATCCTATCGATAGCGTTGATCAGACGAATCGATCGGAAACCCAAATCAACATCAACAACTCAAACAACACCATATTTAAGACAAAACATAGATTTACAAGTACAAATAAAAATGTTAGGAAGATAGATTGGAACAAAAGACAGGATGATTAAATAACAGAGTAGGGAGATGGACAAGCTTAAATAAATCGCTGACAACCTTAACCGGGTCAACCGTGACTTAAAGAATAAGATCAATGTGGATTTTTCTGGGATAAATCTACGTTCGATCTCAAGAGATAAAGTTTGGAATAACAAAAGATATTAGCATCCAAACCAAGGATAGATATAAATCTCTGGTTAATCGATGCTGATTATAAAGGATTTTCACCCCTTTACAAGAAAATTAGAATATTGGCGAGACCGCCAATTCACTATAAAGACCATTCGAAGTGGAGTTATGTGATACTCCAAAATCAAAAGAAGATGAATAGTGAGGGACAAGAATGAATTTTGGAACCGTAGGAAACGTTCCAAAATTCAAAGGAAATCGAATCAAATGGAAGAGATTCAAACTCGAACGAAAGTGATTCTGTAAATAAATTTACCATACATTCTAAGTTTTGCCTCAAAGCCAAAGCTCTGATACCAACTGTAACGACCCGATATTTTCAGCCATTCGCATCCATTATAAGTGTATAGGTAGACACTCATGCCGGAGTTGAATTGCTCAAAATACCGCGTTGTAATTAAAATTTTGGCAAATCTCAGAGTATACAGTAAATAAATATAATCACAGATCACAGACACAGACACAGAGTAAAATAATGCAGCGGAAGTAAAAGAGATAGTAGTTCATGAAGCTACTATATAAATATAACAAAGTTACATAAGATACAACAGAAGGAATAGAGTACAACAGAAGTCTCAAGACATAGAAGTCTACTAATACAAGAGCTTAAATAGAACAACAGACTGAACAGATAAAACCAGATAGCAGCTGGATAAGGATGATCTCCAGTAGTCCTAGCTCCGTGAAGATGAAGTCCAACTGATACTCAGGCTGACCCGAGCGTAAAATAAAACATAAACACTCGAGTCAGGATATACATACTTATACAATGTAAACCAACTCAAGTGAACTGTAGTAAAGGTACAAGTAACTTAGAAGATGCTTGGGACCGCCCATCCTCTAAGGATCCGTTAAACTATCTACTATGTAGTAATAATCGCTATTATAATAGTGTCTAAATAAGTAAAGTATAATCATATCGGAAAATAGCGTTAAGGGGATGGAGAACTTTAACGCGGTCGGATCTTAAAATCATAATCGTAGTAAAGCTCGATATGGTAGGTGACACGGCACAACTAGGCAATGCCAGGGTAGATATACCAATTACGCACACGGACTGATGGATATGCATAGCAGCCACTACCGTTCCACCTCGAACAACATTCCCAAATCGGAGGATGGTCATCTAGTCAAATCACAAGTAAGAGTATAATATCGAAGAAATGCGTCCGAGAAGAGGTGCTACCTCACTGGTCCGAGATCGCTCCTATTTTAGCCACCTTATGCCAACTCACGGGAGTTGGGTCCACGTAACATACCTTAAGAACGTCGCCACCATCCTACTTCATTCTGGAATCTCCACCGCGTACACAGTTGCCAAAGTGGTTTTCGGTAAGACAGAGAGTATGTCCATATCCGATCCCGGTCTCTTTAACAACCCAACGTTATTATAACCCGTGGTCATAAGTTTAAAACAGTTTATACTTCAAAATAGAATATTATCTCAAATCCAAATCTTTATCAAAATAACGATTAAATCAATTCTAAACCATTTCCATATTTTTAAAATATCATATCATTTCAAAACTTCATTTCAAATCATTTTAATATTCCAAATATCATTTGAGTTCAAATCTAAATATTCAACTTTATATACCTTTTAAATTTAAAGGTATACTTCATTTATTATCATTTCAAATCACCTTTTAAATAGTTTATATTCCAATCAAATAATTCATTTAAACCTTTTAAAAGTGTAATTATTATATTTTCAAATCAAGTATTCAATTTCCAAAGTTTCAAACCATTCTGAGTTCGTTTACTAATTCAAAACTCTAATTATTAAAATTTCAGCATTTCACAGCATTTAAAAACAACTGCTATAGGTTATATTTGAAAACAGTTTTATTCAACAAAACAACATTTATAAACTGCTATAACAGTTCAGTTTAAACAAAAATCATATTTCAGCCTACTGCAATCCTTAACAGGTGCTACAATAGCCCTTTTATTAGTTCAGGTTCAAATTTAGTTTCTGCTACAACAGCACTTACCAAGTACTACCATAGCCTTAGTTCATTTTAGTCTTTTGGTTCACTTATATAATCCACAACACTTAACAAGTGCTACAGATTCTACCTAGTTCAGAACTTATAAAAATCATACATTAAAAAATGTTCATTTCGATCTTTTAACTAATTTATTTTAAAGAGGAATTTTTACAAGTTAAAACCAAAACTTACAAATTTTCTTATTACATTCATTTCAACATTTAAAAATTAAACTCCATTTTTCCATCAATTTAAAATTAAAATTTTCATTTCAATTTAATTACTTAAGTTTCCATCTTTTCTTTTAGTCAAAATTTCAAATTTAAGTTTCGTTTAAAAATCAATATTCCTCCATTTTATTTATATTTTTCACATAGAAAAATCATTCCTATTTTTAATAAATCACTTAAAAAAAATTCGATTTAAATCAATTTAATATTATTACAATATTTAAATTATTTAAAAGTATCCAGAAAATACAGAAAAATAACCACGGGTATGTATAATATTTTCTAGCCTAATTCAAGTGATACGGATACTATATCATTTCAATCCGTAATTTACAAAGAAAAATCCGGGTTTTATCATTTCAAACCCGCAATCCCAAGTAAATAAAATTTAATTGAAAATCGTTCAGGCCTATCATTTCAGCCCATAACGACCTTCCCTTATTCTAAAGTCCGTTCGGGTATGTATCATTTCAACCCATAGTGATTCTATTCTACAGGGAACTTGCAGTGTGATTAACAGAATAGAATAACAGTAAAATAAGAACAGAATATAACAGATGATACGATATGCAGTTTTAACAATTAACATCGACTACAAATAAATCACAGGTAGTTATAACATCATTTATTTATTTATTTACTTATTTCTACACATTCAGTTGCGGTCGTTTCACAATCATATAAGTATGGATATTCGTGTGAGATTTACTCACCTCTACGGAGCTGGAGATTCGGAAAAAAGAAATACGATGTAAGTTGGAAGCACGCGGATAGCACGATCAATCGTTAGCGGATGCGCCGACTGGATTCAAACCAAAAGTACAATAAATATCTAAAATTTCACGAATAACGAATTTTCAAATGAAGCGACAAACGAAAAACAAGTTGAAAATTGAAAGCACTAGCCCGACTACCTTTAAAACATAGATTATAACTTTAAATTTGTAAAGTGACAAACATTTTTATCCTTTTCAAAACCAAAGTCAGGGGAAATATATGGACCCGGTTCCCAAAACAAAAAGGGAAACAAAACAATAATTTTTTTCACTTCTATACAAGGTCAGAGGCAACAACTAAAACTAAAGCAAAAAGAAATTTTTTACTTTTTTTTTCTCAACAAAAATGGCTCGGTCTGGCATCTTCAAAAAAAACAAATGACAAACTATTTTGCTCATTTCTTGATTTTAAATACAAAGGTCAGACGCAATAAAACTAAACTAAAGCAACTTGGTCTGGCAATCCAACAAATGAAGATTGCAAAAGGTACTCATTTCCTTATTCCTGTTTTCAAATACAAGGTGTCAACAAAGTTTGTCCATTTCCTTTTTTTTATAACAAAGGTTAGAGGAAAACAGAGACAATGAATTCAAAACAAAAGTGTCAACGGCAATAATGCTCACTGCTCTAGGTTCAATGCAGGGAGGCTCGGTTAGGCGTGACGTGGTGGTTGACTGGGTGTTGGAGGCGTGGCTGGTCCGCCTGGGTTCGTGGGTCCGGCACGGTAGGGATGTGGGTTTGGGTTCTCGTGGAGGAGGCAGGTCACGGCTTGGGCGTTTGCCTGGGTGGAGGCTGGTCTCGTGGTGGGGCGTACGTGGTGGTGGCATGGCGTTGGGTCGCTTGGGTGTAGGCTGGTCTCGTGGTGGTGGATGGGTAGGGCTGACGAAGGGGGTTGGGTTCGATCTGGTGGCTTGGGTTCTCGACTGGTGGCATGGTGGTCTAGCATGGGTCAGTGGAGGTGACGTGGGTGGTCTGGCCTGGCAGCGGCTTCACATGACGGCGGAGGAAAGTGGAACGTGGGGATGACAACAATTGAATGGTGAAGGAGGTAGGCGTATGGGAAAAAATGGTGAAGGCATGGGAGCAGATGGCAGGGAAAACGTGTTACAGTAACAAAAGCAGTGGACCACAAAATTTGAAACACAAAAATAATGAAAAAGGGAAGAAGATGCTTGTCCCTTACCTTCCAGAGAGATGCTCACGTGAATCTCAATTGAAAGCTGTAGGAAATTTGTAGAATTGAAATTATGAACGTGAAAAGAAAGATGCCAGCTGCTTATTACTTTATGAGAGAAGGCAAAAGGGTAAGGTTTTGAACGGTAGGAAGTTAAAGCTATTAAATTATATTCAAGGCTGGAACTAAACGTAAGGAATGCAAAGAGGGAAATGGACTAATTCTCACGTGAACGGTTCAATGCAAGATTTTATTGAAATTTTCAAACGGAAAATATACAGCTGAAATTTTGTAAAGTCAACGCATATAAAATCAAATAGACAAAGGCACAACGAACGTAAAGTGTAACGCCCAAAGTAACGTACAACCATTATTTGTTTCTTTTATTAATAAATTTAAAAATGTTAACGGTTTCTTAAAAATATAACGTATCATTTTAAACAAAAATTAAAATAGCTATTATCATCATTAATAAAATTTGATTCTAATAAAGTTAAGAACGGACATAAATATACGTAACGAAATGTAAAGTTTAAATTTTTCGTTTTACACAAATTACTACACTTTATATTTAAATCAATATTTCAAAATTGTATAATTTTAAATAAAATTTCGTTTTAAAAATTTTGGGCTGTTACACTGTGTGTAATCATAATTTTAGTCTTACCTGTGACAAAGCCCTACACACTAGAATTTTGGACTAAATTAGCTGGGGCTAATAGTTGATGTATAGGGCGCGACCCTATACTAGTCCCTTTTGGTATTCTAATACATGAGTCATTTTACTTAGGGTAATCTTCCCTTAAATTTTTCTTCAAAACCTTTTCATCTACAACTGATTTAAAACCTTTCAACCAAACTTAAACAAGGAAAATATGTACTCTATGCTTTACTCAAAATCACCTTGCCACGTTATATATACTTTACTCAAATCATTGTTGATGAAAACATTTAAACCTTTGAAAGCACCCCTTTTGAATCCATTGAAAGTACCCCTTTCGAAACCAAGTAAAACTCTTCTTTCACCTAGGCCGAAAGGCCAAAACATTCCTTTCGAAACCATTCATAATCTCCCTTTCGAAACGTTGAAAAAACCATTCCTTCGAAAGCATTAAAACCATAGACATCCTTCTTCAAAACCTTTAAACATTACCTTTCGAATACATTGGAAAACCTTTCCTTTCAAACCTTTCGAAACCATTTAGGAACCACCCATTCGAAACCATTCTTTAAAACCTTTCAAAAGCAATAAAACATCAAACCTTTCGAAAGCCTTTGGGTTCAAGTAAAACATGTGGAAACACCTTTCGAAACCATTAAAAATTAAATCCTTCGAAACCCTTTGGGTTCTACCTTCAAAAGAGCAAAAGGGTAATAAAACGTTTAAGTCGAAAGCACTCTTTCGAAAGTATTTCATAAGCAAAGAAGTGATGGTGTTGAAACCAACCTTTCGAAAGCATTGGAGAAGCAGCTATGTTTTAAAAGCAATGTATACCTTCCAAAACCAGTGGCGTCGAAAGGAAGAAAAGCGGAAGCTAAGGGGTTTCGACCCCAATGAAAGGATTTACTTCAAACAAGAGGCGCAACCCATATGAAACCTTTCCTTTAAAACATTTGACTCTGCCGAAAGCATACCCTTCAAAAACAAAGCAGACGCGTTTTCATTTAAAAGCAAAGGCATGCTTTGACCCCTTTGGAACCTTTGGTCTCGACCTAGTGCCTTCTGCCTTAGTGCAATTCACTCTGTACCAAGTTATTGATACTACGTGCAATGGTTTCGATGGCATGGAGGTGGCAGTACTTAGTCGAAACCCCTATGCCGAAAATGGCGAAACAAGCTAAAAGAATGTAAAAACGGATAAAAAGAATTTCATTTCAACTATTATGCCTTGTTTGTGAAAATATTATTGGTTGCTAATTTTATTTTCTAAAACCACTGCCAATATTTCAGAAATAAACAATTTAATTTATTTATAAAATTGTGACGACCGCCCCTGACCCTTGCACCAAATCTAGAGATAGTGCGCTGTAAAGTGTGCCAGACAGCCATGGACGATTGTCAGGGTAAATTAAAACAACAGAATCTATCGTATTACTCACAGCGCATGGAAAAAATACAATAGAACATATATATAGTGAAGCTTCACAGAATAGAATCTCATCAATAAAAACTTCATAGGAGTTGAATACAAACATCTGAATAGTCAATACAACAAGCTTCACTACATATCACTCAGAGAATACAAAGCAGCGGAACATCCAGTACATATAATAAGAAGATAATATGCAACCCTCCAGCTCGTCTTCGATATCAGCATCGTGAGAAGAGAACATCACCTGTCACCTGCTACCTAGTCTGCCCGTCCCAAAATGGACGAACAGCCCAAGGCAATAAGAGTTAAAACATAAAGCCTTGAGTCAGACAACAGTCTTTGTGAGCAGTAAATTAACTAACAACATACCAAAAGAGTATAAAGGAAAAGGAATAGGAATACAACCCTCCCACTCCAACCTCTTTCTACAGTGATAGCCCCCAGACACACACTATGTGGAAGCAAACATAGCAGAGCATACAATGTAAAGTAAAGCAATTATCACTCGAGTCAAGGGCGATGTTTTCCAAGTACAAACCCCCAAGGCCTAAACCAAGATCAGATAAGCACCAAGAAAATACCGCTCTTAAGACCGAATGACGATACAACCAAACATCCATGACTCTGGCTATCACTGTTATCATTGCTTCGATATCACCGTTAATTGAATGACCGGCACATTCTTTCAGCCGTCCGTCAAGGGCTAATGGAAACCCCGGTTCTAGACATAACTCCCGCACGTCATCATGACCCGTGCCTAGGACTATCGAATATGCCCAGAGTACTTGACTACCCAATCAGTAGCCTTCAGGGACTATCGAATCTGCCCAACATACTCTTGCTTTGAGCATGCTAGAACCTTCAACAACGATGAGATCTCAGCCTTCTAGTCGTCCTCCTCGACAACTATTTCCATACTAGCTCAAGCGCATCTCGAGCATCCATTATCCTCAACCCGCTTGGAATGATCCCATCTGGATTAGACCAAGACTATCTCATATCATACTTCGCTTCATCACATCCTCGCAAAGTCTCATCTCAACATCATCATCAAATCTATGCATAAGAGCTTCATCATCCACTACATATGCCACAAGCAGCTTTCCCAATTCAAGAGCCTTTCTCTTAGCTTTTGAATCATCCTCGGTCTAAATCAAATCATCAATCATCTAATTCATAGCAATCAATCAAGTCAAACATTAATCCAAGCAATCAAGCATTCAAATATGATCTAAGTAGACAATTATAACAATAATGGCAATTTCGTAATTAAAGAGTTGAAAGTCAAATAAGCATGAAAACATGAACAATATCTCTATAATCTTGATGAATGAACTTGCATAGGTTAACATGTAGTAAAAGGGATGTAACATCATCATGAACAATGGATCTATATGGATCTACACTTAGGATGAAGAAAGTGTATGGAAATCACTATTTTAACACCAAATCGAGCCAACAATCCGATATCCTCCTTTGGATCCGTGTGAGAGATAATCACCACTCACCAAATCACCTAAACAACCTCAAATCAAAATGCTTCAGATCTGGACAGCGAAGGATCAAGCTTGATCTATCACAAATCCACTTCAAACGAAGAAATCTCTCTTTGATGGATGAAGATCTTCAATCTAAGCTCTTGAATCTTCAATTTGATCTTCAACTTGGATGGATGGAATCACTAGATTAGAGTGGAGAAAAGAAGTGAAGAAGTGTAGAAGTCGAGCTCTCAAAATGGCAGCACTTCGTCGCTTCGAAATCCGGATCCCAAAAATGAAGCCAACCCCCTTCTATTTATAGGCGAAAATCCCTTAAGTCGTAACTCGGAATTAGGTCGTCTCCGACCTCCGACCTAAGACTCCCACCGACCTAAGCCTTAGGGGTGGGCGCGGTCGATTAACCGCTCAAATCGGTTAATTTTTGCGGTTAACCTAAACTAATGAGCGGTTCGGTTAACCGATATTCGGTTAATCATGGTCAGCTATATCGACCAAACCGCAACTTTTAAACCGCGGTTAACCATTCGAATAGAACGGTTAACCGATTGTTGTTCGCGGTTAAACGGTTAAACGGTTAACCGACCAAGTTATAGCGGTTAACCGATTAACTGTTTGCAACTATGCATAGAAATTCAAAGTTCAAAATTACAAGCATTAGGACTAGTCACAGGCCGGCGACAACAACATTACAACTAGTCACCACAGCACTGAAATTACAAGCATTGAATAGAAAATGACAGATGTAACCATAGAAATACAACTTCAAGTCTACATCTGCAAACATTGAAACCTTGCATAGACTATTACAAGTTTATAACCACAACAGACAGCATTACAAAGCTAAAGCATTCATATTTTATAGTTCATACATGCCACACATTACAAACACTACAACTACAACAATTTCGTAAACTACAGCAGCCATCAACCAGCGCTACAACTTCAGTGACTTGGTCTCCATTCTCTAAGTCTCTCTGCCCAAAGTTAAACAAATGAAAGTTAGCTGAAAAGTGAAAATAGAAACACATGATATTAATACACATGAATGGCTAGTTTCAATGAAGTAATCAATTCAGTCACTACCTGAACAAATTAATAAATATGAAAAGTTTTCCATTTACCCTCACTTTCAAGGTAAGAAACATCATAAATAAACAAAAAGCAGTATTGGAATCAAAACATGAACAACAGTTATATAATTAGCAAAAACATCAAACAATTTTAGAAATGAGTGCATCGATATATGTATGTATGTGTGTGTATGTATGTATGTTCAAAGAATTTAGACCCAAAAGTATACGCTTTTATTATTACCTCTAAGTTATAAAGTAGCAGCTATTTCGATAGAAATGAATAAGCAAACAAGGTCGATAAAATAGGAAATACACATCAGCCCGGTCATGCACATCCACACGTATACACGCACATATAAAATACATGTCACAGCCATGCACATTTTTAAAAAAACCATAGCCACATGTACCAGTTCTTAGCCATGCATATCACATATACACACGCAACCTCCCATGCTCAAGCTTGGTTCTACTTCATTTCTATTTATAGTTTTGCCTACAGTGATACCATAGGTAAACCTAATAAACTCAAGTGATTATAAACTAACACCTCTAATGTATTTATATTTGAACTTTAGCGCGCGCGCACACACAGATATATATATAAGGTCTATATTTTGTTGTAATTCAAAATATGTTAATTTCATGCACATTGTTTGAACTAAGCCATCCATACTTTACAGCAGCAATTATAGAACTGAAGAAACATTAATTTGTATTAGTACACTACTGGATCATTCATGTTTTGGTTAATCTATATACAACTGCATCAATGACAAGCTTAAAATTGCTTTTGGATATCACTACAACTAATAGTTTATTATTATTGTATTACTGCTACTAAAAATTATTTTAATTTTTTGTTTTATTTTTATTATTATTTGAATATACGCTTAATTGGGCAATGTCCATAGATTGCTGAGAAAAATGTATCAATCTATAACATATACTCTATTAAGTGTTAACTAGGTTGATTTATTATCCTTTTTGAGCTTCAACTCCTACACATCTCATTGATTTTGTTACAGCCGGGCCAACTGAGTAAAGGAAGCAAACACTACTTAAATACATGGTGACTGATTCCAAGCTTGACCAACATAAATAAACTGTAAACGGTATCATCAATTGCAAACAGCTACATTGTCTTAAACTAAAACCTTTCTCCAATTGAAAACATAAAAGCTCTATGAATTTATGTCCCTTCTACTGCACAAAAATTTAACCTGAAACTATGAATACTACTAAAGTTCATGTCAATGAAATCAAGACTATGGTGCCAAATCAAATATTTCAAAATCAGTCATATATTTCTGAAAAGATCAACGTAACAACTAACAAATCAGAAAATAAACCAAGCTTAACCATTCCAATGTAACAACTAACAAATCAGAAAAATCATTTGTGAAAAATAAATCAAACTCACGTTTTTCCTTTTCTTACTAGTATTCACCATTGCTCAAATCGATGATCTAGATAGTAAAGACCGAAGAGAAAGGCGGCGGATTCACGATTCGATTATCACGGATTCACGATTCGATTACCATGGATTCACGATTCGATTATAAAACAGAGGAAAATGAAATAGATAAGTAGATAATTATTTTATTTTTGGAAACGAATTCGAAGTACGAAGATAGTGAATAGTGGCTGGAGCCTCTCTTGATTAGGGTTACGTAAAAATTGTTGGGCCGGGTTGCGAATAGTTTTGGGCTTTTCCAATAATTTAAAAAATGGTTTCGGTTAACGGTTAACCGATATATAACCGCGGTTAACCGTTAACCGAACCGATTTTGATCGGCTAACGTCGGTCGGTTAACCGAATGTTCGGTTAACCGATTTTTTCGATTAAAGCGGTTCGATTAAGGTCGGTTCGGTCGGTTAAGTCGGTTCGGTCGATTAAATGCCCACCCCTACTAAGCCTTAGCCAACAACTCCGACCTAACATACCAAGCCTACGACCTAACAGATGTGCGCTCCTTCGTCCTACAACCTAACACTTCTGCGCATCCAAGCACCCAGCGACCTACCACAGACCGCTTCTTCGCGACCTAACAACTATAGAAGTCCATGACCTAACTTAGGTCGTTTACGACCTAACTGCTACAACTCAGTTGGGTTACGACCTAATTCCTTAGGTCGTCTAACGACCTAACTCCTTAAACTACCACGCGACCTAACATAAGTCGCGGACAACTGGGATGCGACCTAACGAACCTACGACCTAACACACACACGCGACCTATCACTTAGCCAGGATACGACCTAACTGACTACTAGCCTAGCGACCTAACTACACAGCTCACTAACTCCTATAGGTCGCTAACTCCTATAGGTCGCGACATTCTATAGGTCGCAACATTCCATAGGTCGCTCTAATACTAACACCCGACCTAAAATCACTATACAACCTAACTGCTAGGTCGTTAACTCTCGTAGGTCGATGCCTTACCATAAGTCGTCTAACGACCTAACTTCCTTAGTTCGCTATCCTGCCCATCTCCTAAGTCGTTCAAACGACCTATCTCCAAACCCTTAACTCGCCATAACCCTGGGTCGCTCCTATTCCCTAAGTCGTATACGACTTACGACCTATACTAAGTCTTGAACGACTTAGGACTTAGCAATTTCGCCAATCAACGTGAAAACTTTTCGACGAAATTTTCTTCGATTTTTCGATCCGTAAAAATACGGGTCGTTACATTCTCTCCCCCTTAGGAATTTCGCCCCCGAAATTCCAAACAACAAAATAATTAAAACTATTCTGCACGCCTATCATCTATAGCAATCATCAAACCATGCATCCAATTCTAGCTTAGCGTACAGAATTCTAACATTAGAACAAGTTACAATTTCGTTAGATGACACGACACCTTAGGGCCATACCTTGAAGAGTTCAGGATGAGCTGCCTTCATCCTCTCTTCCACCTCCCACGTACAGTCGTTATCATCATCACTCCATTGTATCTTGAGCAACTTAACTACCTTCCTCCTAAGTTGTTTCGTGTCGGTTTCAACAACACGAAGCGGCTTACGAGGTCTTCTATTGACTGGATCAACTTCAAAGTCTTCACGGCTATCAGCAGAAACCACCATATTCGAGTCGTGCACATACTTCCGTTGATATGATACATGAAAAACATTGTGCACACTCGACATCTTCTCAGGTAACTCCAATCTATAGGCGAGCTTTCCAATTCGCTCGATGATCGGGAATGGTCCAACAAATCTCGGAGTCAATTTCCCTTTCTTCCCGAATCGAATAACATTCTTCAGTGGAGAAATCTTTACAAACACCATATCACCTACGTCGAATTCCAAATCTTTACGACGCTTATCGGCATAACTCTTCTGACGGTCTTGGGCTGCCTTCATTCGTTGCCGAATGATCTCTATACAATCCGAAGTCTGTCGAATCATCTCTGGCCCAAGCATCAGCTTTTCTCCGGTCTCTAACCAACACGTCGGAGAGTTACACGGTCTTCCATACAATGCCTCATACAGTGCCATACCAATGCTTGACTGGTAACTGTTGTTGTATGCAAACTCCACCAAATGAAGGTGATCTTCCCATGATCCTCCGAAATCCAAAACACAAGCTCTAAGAAGATCTTCCAAAACTCGGTTGACTCTCTCGGTCTGACCATCTGTTTGAGGGTGATAAGCTGTACTCAAACACAACCCGGTTCCCAAAACTTCCTGGAAGCTCTTCCAAAATCCACTAGTGAACAATGGGTCTCGATCGCTCACTATACTCTTCGGAATACCATGGAATCGAACTATCCACTTAACATACAAATCAGCCAACTTTGATGCAGTCCTAGTCGATCGAACAGGAATGAATCTTGCACTCTTGGTCAGACGATCTACAATGACCCAAATCCCTTCATTTCCCGTTCTTGTTTTAGGTAGTCCATCAATAAAATCCATCGACACTTGCTCCCACTTCCATGTAGGAACTTCTAATGGCTGAATCAATCCACTTGGCTTCTACTGTTCGGCTTTTACCAACTGGCAGTTCATACACTTGGAAATAAAATTTCCAACATCCTTCTTCATACCTTCCCAGTAATAGGTTCTCTTCATATCCCGATCATCTTATTTCCACCTGGATGAATTGTCAACTTCGAGTGATGACTTTCCTTCAGAACTTCACTCCTCAATTCATCTATATCGGGAACAACTTTTCGTCCTTGCTTCCGAAGCCAACCCTCTCGATCGACGTCGAATCCTTTATCCTTTTCTGGATCCAATCCAGATTCCAAATCACGGATAATCTTGACAAGCTTATCGTCTCGCTTTTGGCTCTCGCCAATCCTTTCCATAAGAGAAGGTCTTATTGATAAGTTTGCCAACATCTCAGGTTCCAATTCGCATCTAGGCCTGAAGTCAAATCCAGCTAAATACTCGAGATTCTTCCATTCTGAAAACATGGCTCCCAATCCTACATGTCTTCGACTTAATGCATCTGCCACTGCGTTACCTTTTCCCGGAGTATAAGCTATACCAAAATCATATGATGCCAAAAACTCTAGCCAACGTTGCTGTCGAAGATTCAAATCCTTTTGGAAGAAAAGATACTTCAACGACTTATGATCTGTAAACAACTCAAATCGAACTCCCAGTAGATAATGTCTCCACATCTTCAGAGCAAAAACAATCGCCGCTAACTCCAAATCATGAGTCGGGTAATTCCTTTCATGTGGCTTCAGTTGTCGACTAACATACGCAACAACTTTATCCCTCTGCATCAGCACTGCTCCAAGTCCAGTACCACATGCGTCGGTGTAAACCACCATCTCATCATTCCCACTTGGAATAGTCAAAACAGGAGCACTCGTCAATCTCTCTTTCAGGATTCCGAAAGCTTGCTCACACTTAGCTTCCCATCTGAACACTTGGTTCTTCTTCATCAATCCTGTTAACGATGCAGCTATCTTGGAGAAGTCTTTAATAAACCGTCGATAATATCCTGCCAATCCAAGAAAACTTCTCACATCAGATGCATTCTTAGGTCTAACCCAATCCTGGATTGCTGCCACCTTAGCGGGATCAACCGCTATTCCGTTTCCAGATATCACATGGCCTAAGAACCTCACTTCATTCTTCCAGAAGTGACACTTCGAAAACTTAGCCTTCAGCTGATGTTTCCGTAAGATTCCCAAAACAATTCGCAAGTGTGTCTTGTGCTCTTCTTCCGTTCTGGAATAAATCAGAATATCATCCACAAACACAAGTACAAACTTGTTCAACTGATCTCTGAACACTCTATTCATAAGATCCACAAAATATGCTGGCGCGTTAGTCAATCCAAACGGCATTACCAGCCACTCAAAGAAACCGGATGGTGTTCGAAAAGCAGCACACTATCCTTAGCCACTCTCAACTGGTGAAATCCCGTTGCCAAATCCATCTGAGAAAACACCTTGGCTTCGTGAAGCTGATCAAACAAGTCATCTATTCTCGGCAATGGATACTTGTTCTTCTTAGTCACCTTATTCAACTCACGATAATCGACGCACAATCTCAACGACCCATCTGCCTTGGTTGTAAACACAACTGGTGCACCCCACAAGGACACACTACGCCGAATGAATCCTTTCTGCAAAAGATCATCAACTTGCACCCTCAACTCCTGCTGTTTCCTAGGCGCCATCCGCCTAAGAGGCATCACAACAGGTCTGGCTCCTTCAACTAGATCTATACGAAACTCGATCTCTCTATGCGGCGGCAACCCTTTGACTTCGTCAAAGACATCCTCGAATCCATTTGCAATTGGCACTAATGACAGTCCATCCCGTGGAACAACTAGCGAATACATGAAGCTCATAAAGACGCCTTCTTCATGCTTACATTGTATCACAATCTTTCGCCCCTCCACATTCTCGACTGTCACCTCCAACCTTTCGCAATCAACCTTTGCCGCATACTTCCTAAGCCAGTCCATACCAAAAATAATTCCGAACCCCGCAAAGTTCAGAACAAAACAATCACAAACAAAAGAGCAACCATGACTCGACACAATCAGACCACGGCATAACATACACAAACAAGACGAACCCCCAACTGGATTAGTCACAACCAATGGCCTATCAACAATATTCGGTTCCAAACCTAACCGGCCTACGAGTTCACTACAAACAAACGAATGCGACGCCCCAGTATCAAACAGAACTCTAACTGGAACACCACATAGGAAAAGAGTACCTTGAACCACCACACTCTTTCCCTTCTCTTCAGCGGTGGGAGCTTTTGAAGACGACGGAACAGCTCCCAAAGCATAAGCTTGCACAATCTGCTTGTCCCTCCTCGGTTCTGGACAATTCTTCCTGAAATGCCCCGGCTTGTCACAGTTGTGACACTTCATTGGCACCTTCGGATTCTTACAATCCTTAGAGAAATGGCCCTTCTGCTGACAATTGTAGCAAGTCACTTCGCCCTTCGGCTTCTTCTGGCCATCCTTACCCTTATGCTGCTGCTGCTTCCTCTTCTTGTTTCCACCCTACTGGGGTTTAGACTCTTCCCTGGTCACAGCAACAACAGATCCTTCCTTAGGAAATAGTGTCTCATGCCTGAGAGCTTTCTCCACAAGCTTCTCAAATGAATCGTCCAAATGATCCACCAGCTGTTTCCTAAGATAACTATCCAAGCCTGTCACAAACTACTCATTCTTCTGATAAGCAGATTCAATATATGACTGGGCATACTAGGACAAAGCTTCGAACTCAGAAACATACTCAAGAACTGGTCTTCCTCCCTGCTTGAGCTCCGCAAACTTCTTGAACAGAACAGACTTCTGAGCTGTAGAAATGAACTTAGCTTCAAATCTAACTTGGAATTGCTCCCAAGAATCTCTTCCTCCGGAGTATTGATGGTAATAGAGTTCCACCAATCAGAGGCTCTCCCTTGAAGCTGTCTCGATGCCAACTTCCTCTTAGTCGCATCCTCAATTCCCAAATCACCAAAGATCCTTCTACAAGCATCTATCCACCTCTGGACCTCAATAGTTGATTCTGTTCCCAAGAAAACCTTTCCTCCAAGAGCAGTATAATCTTTGCACAACTTAGCAAAATCCACTGGTTTCAGAGTTTGGACTTGAACTCCAACATCTACTGTTGCCCCCGGAACTGGTATCCTTCTCATGATCGAAGTCATCATAGCTTCGAACATAGCTGCATAATCAGCAGCCCCCTTAGTAGCACGGCCTTCCCTAGCAGCTGGTCTCCCTCTTCGACTCATTCTCAATATCTATAAAAAGGAATGATCAGAACATCTAGAGAAACAACTGCATAAAGGACTCAAACTCTACTAAGCTACTATATTATATATAGTATTCATCCATCAAAATACAATTACGTCTCTCATACGTAGTTACGTCAGCGAGCGTTTGGTAAAATCGATTAACCAAGGCTCTGATACCAAATGTGACGACCGCCCATGACCCTTGCACCAAATCTAGAGATAGTGCGCTGTAAAGTGTGCCAGACAGCCATGGACGATTGTCAGGGTAAATTAAAACAACAGAATCTATCGTATTACTCACAGCGCATGGACAAAATACAATAGAACATATATATAGTGAAGCTTCACATAATAGAATCTCATCAATAAAAACTTCATAGGAGTTGAATACAAACATCTGAATAGTCAATAAAACAAGCATCACTACATATCACTCAGAGAATACAAAGCAGCGGAACATCCAGTACATATAATAAGAAGATAATATGCAACCCTCCAGCTCGTCTTCGATATCAGCATCGTGAGAAGAGAACAGCACCTGTCACCTGCTACCTAGTCTGCCCGTCCCAAAATGGACGAACAGCCCAAGGTAATAAGAGTTAAAACATAAAGCCTTGAGTCAGACAACAGTCTTAGTGAGCAGTAAATTAACTAACAACATACCAAAAGAGTATAAAGGAAAAGGAATAGGAATACAACCCTCCCACTCCAACCTCTTTCTACAGTGATAGCCCCCAAACACACACTAAGTGGAAGCAAACATAGCAGAGCATACAATGTAAAGTAAAGCAATTATCACTCGAGTCAAGGGCGATGTTTTTCAAGTACAAACCCCCAAGGCCTAAACCAGGATCAGATAAGCACCCAGAAAATACCGCTCTTGAGACCGAATGACGATACAACCAAACATCTGTAACGACCCGTATTTTTACGGATCGACAAGTTCGTCAAAATCTGGAATTTTTGCATTTATAAGTCATTTCAGATTTTTAGGCAGATTTGTCTAAGTCCTAGGTCGTGAACGACCTAAGAGCTAAGTCGTGACCGAGTTAAGGACTTCGGCGAGTTAGTGTTAGGTCGTGAGTTAGTTGGAGCGACCTATAGAATTATGCAACCTGGGATTTAGTTAAGTATTAGGTCGGCAGGACGAGTTAACGACCTAAAGAACTGACCGACTTAAGGATATGGCGACTCAAGGGCAGGCAGACCTAGTGGAGTAAGCGACCTAGTGGTTACTGGGTGAGTTAAGTGTTAGGTCGGCAGTTCAAGTTAGCGACCTATAGGGTTGAGCGACTTAAGATGGTTAGCGTGTTAGCGACCTAAGGAGTTGCCGTGTTAGCGACCTAAGGGGTTAGCTTGTTAGCGACCTAAGGAGTTGGGGTGTTAGCGACCTAAGGAGATAGGTCACATAAGTATAAGGTCGTAGCACTGTTAGGTCGCGTGGGTGCTAAGTTGTTAGGTCGCTAGGTTTTGCCAAGTGATAAGTCATAAGCCTTTAAGTCGTTGAAGCGCCTGAGTTGTTAGGTCGCAGGGAATAGTTTAAGTGTTAGGTCGCGTGATTCCTAAGTCGTAGGTCGTGGGCAGGTTAAGTCGCAGATGCGCATTTGTTTTAAGGCGTCTGGCTTTGGTTAGGTCGAAGATGTTGCTAGGTCGTAGGTCGTGGACGACCTAACTCCGAGCGACCTATGGAGATGAGCGACCTAGGGGCAGATTTTAGCTATAAATAGGAGAGCTTCTCTTCATTTTTGGGATCCGGATTTTGAAGCGACGAAGTGCTGCCATTTTGAGAGCTCGACTTCTACACTTCTTCACTTCTTTTCTCCACTCTAATCTAGTGCTTCCATCCATCCAAATCGAAGATCAAGATTGAAGATTCAAGAGCTTAGATTGAAGATCTTCATCTTTTCAAGAGAGATTTCTTCGTTTGAAGCGGATTCGTGATAGATCAAGCTCGATCCTTCGCTGTCCAGATCTGAAGCGTGTTGATTAGGATTTGTTTTGGTGATTTGGTGAGTGGTGATTATCTCTCACACGGATCCAAAGGAGTATATCGGATTGTTGGCCCGATTTGGTGTCAAGATAGTGATTTCCATGCATTTTCTTCATCCTAAGTGTAGATCCATATAGATCCATTGTTCATGATGATGTTGCATCCATTTTATCATATGTTAACCTATGCAAGTTCATTCATCAAGTTTGTAGAGATATAATCCATGTTTTCATGCTTATTGGACTTTCAATTCTTTAATTACGGAAATGCCATTATTGTTATAATTGTCTACTTAGATCATTTTTGAATGCTTGATTGTTTGGATTGATGTTTGATTTGATTGATTGTTATGAACTAGATGATTGATGATTAGATTTAGACCGAAGACGATTCAAAAGCTAAGGGAAACGCTCTTGAATTGGGAAAGCTGCTTGTGGCATATGTAGCGGGATGATGAAGCTCTTATGCACAGATTTGATGATGTGATGATGAGATGAGGCTTTGCGAGGATGTAATGAAGCGAGGCAATCATATGATGAAGACTTGGTCTAATCCAGACGGGATCATTCCAAGCATGTTGATAACTCGGTGATATGATTCGAGTTGAGGATAATGAATGGATATGAGAATAGTCGTCGAGGAGGATGACTAGGAGGCTTGGATAGCATCGTTGTTGAAGGTTCTAGCATGCTCTAAGCAAGAGTACGTTTGGGCAGATTCGATAGTCCCAACGGCCAACTGTTGATGGTCGAGTACTCTGGGCAGATTCGATAGTCCTAGGCACGGGCTGCGACGACGTGCGGGAGTTATGTCTAGAACCGGGGTTTTCATTAGCCCTTGACGGACGGCTGAAAGAATGTGCCGGTCATTCAATTAACGGTGATATCGAAGCAATGATAACAGTGATAGCCAGAGTCATGGATGTTTGGTTGTATCGTCATTCGGACTCAAGAGCGGTATTTTCTGGGTGCTTATCTGATTTAGGCCTTGGTACTTGGAAAACATCGCCCTTGACTCGAGTGATAGTAGTTTTACTTTAAATTGTATGCTCTGCTATGTTTGCTTCTGCTTAGTGTGTGTCTGGGGGCTATCACTGTAGAATGAGGTTGGAGTGGGAGGGTTGTATTCCTATTCCTTTTCCTTTATGCTCTTTTGGTATGTTGTTAGTTAATTTACTGCTCACTAAGACTGTTGTCTGACTCAAGGCTTTATGTTTTAATTCTTATTGCCTTGGGCTGTTCGTCCATTTTGGGACGGGCAGACTAGGTAGCAGGTGACAGGTGCTGTTCTCTTCTCACGATGCTGATATCGAAGACGAGCTGGAGGGTTGCATATTATCTTCTTATTATGTACTGGATATTCCGCTGTTTTGTATTCTCTGAGAGATATGTAGTGAGGCTTGATGTATTGACTATGTGGATGCTTGTATTCAACTATTATGGAGTTTTATATGATGTCATTTTGTTCTGTAAAGCTTCACTATACATATGTTCTATTGTATTTTGTCCATGCGCTGTGAGTAATACGATAGATTCTGTTGTTTTAATCTTACCTTGACAATCGTCCATGGTCGCCTGGCACACTTTACAGCGCTCTATCTCTAGATTCGGTGCAGGGGTCATGGGCGGTCGTCACATTTGGTATCAGAGCATTGGTTAATCGATTTTACCCAACGCTCGCCGTCGTAACTACGTATGAGAGACGTAATTGTATTTTGATGGATGATTACTATATATAATATAGTAGCTTAGTAGAGTTTGAGTCCTTTATGCTGTTGTTTCTCTAGATGTTCTAATCATTCCTTTTTATAGATATTGAGAATGAGTCGAAGAGGGAGACCAGCTGCTAGGGAAGGTCGTGCTACTGAAGAGACTGCTGATTATGCAGCCATGTTCGAAGCTATGATGACTTTGATCATGAGAAGGATACCAGTTCCGGGGGCAGCAGTTGATGTTGGAGTTCTAGTTCAAACTCCGAAACCAGTGGATTTTGCTAAGTTGTGCAAGGACTATACTGCTCTTGGAGGAAAGGTTTTCTTGGGAACAGAATCAACTATCGAAGTCCAGAGATGGATAGATGCTTGTAGAAGGATCTTTGGTGATTTGGGAATTGATGATGCTACTAAGAGGAAGTTGGCATCAAGGCATCTTCAAGGGAGAGCCTCTGATTGGTGGAACTCTATTACCATCAATACTGCGGAGGAAGAGATTACTTGGGAGCAATTCCAAGCTAGATTTGAAGCTAAGTTCATTTCTACAGCTCAGAAGTCTGTTCTGTTCAAGAAGTTTGTGGAGCTCAAGCAGGGAGGGAGATCTGTTCTTGAGTATGTTTCTGAGTTTGAAGCTTTGTCCAAGTATGCCCGGTCATATATTGAATCTGCTTATCAGAAGAATGAGAAGTTTGTGACCGGCTTGGATAGTTATCTTGGGAGACAGTTGGTGGATCATTTGGACGATTCATTTGAGAAGCTTGTGGAGAAAGCTCTTAGGCATGAGAGTCTGTTTCCTAAGGAAGGACCTGTTGTTGCTGTTACCAAGGGAGAATCTAAACCACAGCAGGGTGGAAACCAGAAGAGGAAGCAGCAGCAGCAGAAGGGTAAGGATGGCCAGAAGAAGCCGAAAGGCGAGGTGACTTGCTACAATTGTCAGCAGAAGGGCCATTTCTCTAAGGATTGTAAGAATCCGAAGGTGCCGATGAAGTGTCACAACTGTGACAAGCCGGGGCATTTCAGGAAGAATTGTCCAGAACCGAGGAAGGACAGACAGATTGTGCAAGCCTATGCTTTAGGAGCTGTTCCGTCGTCTTCGAAAGCTCCTACTGCTGAAGAGAAGGGAAAGAGTGTGGTTGTTCAAGGTACTCTTTTCCTATGTGGTGTTCCAGTTAGAGTTCTGTTTGATACTGGAGCGTCGCATTCATTAGTTTGTAGTGAACTCGTAAGCCGGTTGGGTTTGGAACCGGATATTGTTGATAGGCCATTGGTTGTGACTAATCCAGTTGGTGGTTCGTCTTGTTTGTGTATGTTATGTCGTGGTCTAGTTGTGTCGAGTCATGGTTGCTCTTTTGTTTGTGATTGCTTTGTTCTGAACTTTGCGGGGTTCGGAATTATTTTGGGTATGGACTGGCTTAGGAAGTATGCGGCAAAGGTTGATTGCGAAAGGTTGGAAGTGGCAGTCGAGAATGTGGAGGGGCGAAAGGTTGTGATACGATGTAAGCATGAAGAAGGCGTCTTCATGAGCTTCATGTATTCGCTAGTTGTTCCACGGGATGGACTGTCATCAGTACCGATCGCTAATGGATTCGAGGATGTCTTTGACGAAGTCAAAGGGTTGCCGCCGCATAGAGAGATCGAGTTTCGAATAGATCTAGTTGAAGGAGCCAGACTTGTTGTGATGCCTCTTAGGCGAATGGCGCCTAGGGAACAACAGGAGTTGAGGGTGCAAGTTGATGATCTTTTGCAGAAAGGATTCATTCGGCGTAGTGTGTCCGAGAGGGGTGCACCAGTTGTGTTTGCAACCAAGACAGATGGGTCGTTGAGATTGTGTGTGGATTATCGTGAGCTGAATAAGGTGACTAAGAAGAACAAGTATCCATTGCCGAGAATAGATGACTTGTTTGATCAGCTTCACGAAGCTAAGGTGTTTTCTCAGATGGATTTGGCAACGGGATTTCACCAGTTGAGAGTAGCGAAGGATAGTGTGCCGAAGACTGCTTTTAGGACACCATCTGGTTTCTTCGAGTGGCTGGTAATGCCGTTTGGATTGACGAACGCGCCAGCATATTTTGTGGATCTTATGAATAGAGTGTTCAGAGATCAGTTGAACAAGTTCGTACTTGTGTTCGTGGATGATATCCTGATTTATTCCAGAACGGAGGAAGAGCACAAGACGCACTTGCGTATGGTTTTGGAAATCTTACGGAAACATCAGCTGAAGGCTAAGTTTTCGAAGTGTCACTTCTGGAAGAGTGAAGTGAGGTTCTTAGGCCATGTGATTTCTGGAAGTGGAATAGCGGTTGATCCCGCTAAGGTGGCAGCAATCCAGGATTGGGTTAGACCTAAGAATGCATCTGATATGAGAAGTTTTCTTGGATTAGCAGGATATTATCGACGGTTTATCAAAGACTTCTCCAAGGTAGCTGCACCATTAACAGGATTGACGAAGAAGAACCAAGTGTTCAGTTGGGATGCTAAGTGTGAGCAAGCTTTCAGAATCCTGAAAGAGAGATTGACGAGTGCTCCTGTTTTGACTATTCCTAGTGGGAATGATGAGATGGTGGTTTACACCGACGCATGTGGTACTGGACTTGGAGCAGTGCTGATGCAAAAGGATAAAGTTGTTGCGTATGCAAGTCGACAACTGAAGCCGCATGAAAGGAATTACCCAACTCATGATTTGGAGTTAGCGGCGATTGTATTTGCTCTGAAGATGTGGAGGCATTACCTATTGGGAGTTCGATTCGAGTTGTTTACGGATCACAAGTCGTTGAAGTATCTTTTCTCCCAAAAGGATTTGAATCTTCGGCAGCAACGTTGGCTAGAGTTTTTAGCATCATATGATTTTGGTATAGCTTATACTCCGGGAAAAGGTAACGCAGTGGCAGATGCGTTAAGTCGAAGACATGCAGGATTGGGAGCCATGTTTTCAGAATGGAAGAGTCTCGAGTATTTAGCTGGATTTGACTTCAGGCCTAGATGTGAATTAGAACCTGAGATGTTGGAAAACTTATCGATAAGACCCACTCTTGTGGAAAGGATTGGCGAGGGCCAAAAGCGAGATGATAAGCTTGTCAAGATTATCCGTGAATTGGAATCCGGATTGGATCCAGAAAAGGATAAAGGATTCGAGGTGGATCGAGAGGGTTGGCTTCAGAAGCAAGGACGACTAGTTGTTCCCGATATAGATGAATTGAGGAGTGAAGTTCTGAAGGAAAGTCATCACTCAAAGTTGACAATTCATCCAGGTGGAAATAAGATGTATCGAGATATGAAGAGAACCTACTATTGGGAAGGTATGAAGAAGGATGTTGGAAATTTTATTTCCAAATGTATGAACTGCCAGTTGGTAAAAGCCGAACAGAAGAAGCCAAGCGGATTGCTTCAGCCATTAGAAGTTCCTACATGGAAGTGGGAACAAGTGTCGATGGATTTTATTGATGGATTACCTAGAACAAGAACGGGAAATGAAGGGATTTGGGTCATTGTGGATCGTTTGACCAAGAGTGCAAGATTCATTCCTGTTCGATCGACTAGGACTGCATCAAAGTTGGCTGAGTTGTATGTTAAGTGGATAGTTCGATTCCATGGTATTCCGAAGAGTATAGTGAGCGATCGAGACCCATTGTTCACTAGTGGATTTTGGAAGAGCTTCCAGGAAGTCTTGGGAACCGAGTTGTGTTTGAGTACAGCTTATCATCCCCAAACAGATGGTCAGACCGAGAGAGTCAACCGAGTTTTGGAAGATCTTCTTAGAGCTTGTGTTTTGGATTTCGGAGGATCATGGGAAGATCACCTTCATTTGGTGGAGTTTGCATACAACAACAGTTACCAGTCAAGCATTGGTATGGCACCGTATGAGGCGTTGTATGGAAGACCGTGTTACTCTCCGACATGTTGGTTGGAAACTGGAGAAAAGCTGATGCTTGGGCCAGAGATGATTCGACAGACTTCGGATTGCATAGAGATCATTCGGCAACGAATGAAGGCAGCCCAAGACCGTCAGAAGAGTTATGCCGATAAGCGTCGAAAGGATTTGGAATTTGACGTGGGGGATATGGTTTTTGTGAAGATTTCTCCACTGAAGAATGTTATTAGATTCGGGAAGAAAGGAAAATTGACTCCGAGATTTGTTGGACCATTCCCGATCATCGAGCGAATTGGAAAGCTCGCTTATAGATTGGAGTTACCGGAGAAGATGTCGGGTGTGCACAATGTTTTTCACGTATCGTATCTACGGAAGTATGTGCATGACTCGAATGCGGTGGTTTCTGCTGATAGCTGTGAAGATTTCGAAGTTGATCCAGTTGATAGAAGACCTCGTAAGCCACTTCGTGTTGTGGAAACCGACACGAAACAGCTTAGGAGGAAGGTAGTTAAGTTGCTCAAGATACAATGGAGTGATGATGATAACGACTGTACGTGGGAGGTGGAAGAGAGGATGAAAGCAGCTCATCCTGAACTCTTCAAGGTATGGCCCTAAGGTGTCGTGTCATCTCGCGATATTGTAACTTGTTCTAATTTTAGAATTCTGTACGCTAAGTTAGAATTGGATGCATGGTTTGTTGATTGCTATGGATGGTAGGCGTACAGAATAGTTTTGATTGCTTGAAATTTCGGGGGCGAAATTCCTAAGGGGGAGAGAATGTAACGACCCGTATTTTTACGGATCGACAAGTTCGTCAAAATCTGGAATTTTTGCATTTATAAGTTATTTCAGATTTTTAGGCAGATTTGTCTAAGTCCTAGGTCGTGAACGACCTAAGAGCTAAGTCGTGACCGAGTTAAGGACTTCGGCGAGTTAGTGTTAGGTCGTGAGTTAGTTGGAGCGACCTATAGAATTATGCAACCTGGGATTTAGTTAAGTATTAGGTCGGCAGGACGAGTTAACGACCTAAAGAACTGACCGACTTAAAGATATGGCGACTCAAGGGTAGGCAGACCTAGTGGAGTAAGCGACCTAGTGGTTACTGGGTGAGTTAAGTGTTCGGTCGACAGTTCAAGTTAGCGACCTATAGGGTTGAGCGACTTAAGATGGTTAGCGTGTTAGCGACCTAAGGAGTTGCCGTGTTAGCGACCTAAGGGGTTAGCTTGTTAGCGACCTAAGGAGTTGGGGTGTTAGCGACCTAAGGAGATAGGTCGCATAAGTATAAGGTCGTAGCACTGTTAGGTCGCGTGGGTGCTAAGTTGTTAGGTCGCTAGGTTTTGCCAAGTGATAAGTCGTAAGCCTTTAAGTCGTTGAAGCGCCTGAGTTGTTAGGTCGCAGGGAATAGTTTAAGTGTTAGGTCGCGTGATTCCTAAGTCGTAGGTCGTTGGCAGGTTAAGTCGCAGATGCGCATTTGTTTTAAGGCGTCTGGCTTTGGTTAGGTCGAAGATGTTGCTAGGTCGTAGGTCGTGGACGACCTAACTCCGAGCGACCTAGGGGCAGATTTTAGCTATAAATAGGAGAGCTTCTCTTCATTTTTGGGATCCGGATTTTGAAGCGACGAAGTGCTGCCATTTTGAGAGCTCGACTTCTACACTTCTTCACTTCTTTTCTCCACTCTAATCTAGTGCTTCCATCCATCCAAATCGAAGATCAAGATTGAAGATTCAAGAGCTTAGATTGAAGATCTTCATCTTTTCAAGAGAGATTTCTTCGTTTGAAGCGGATTCGTGATAGATCAAGCTCGATCCTTCGCTGTCCAGATCTGAAGCGTGTTGATTAGGATTTGTTTTGGTGATTTGGTGAGTGGTGATTATCTCTCACACGGATCCAAAGGAGTATATCGGATTGTTGGCCCGATTTGGTGTCAACATAGTGATTTCCATGCATTTTCTTCATCCTAAGTGTAGATCCATATAGATCCATTGTTCATGATGATGTTGCATCCATTTTATCATATGTTAACCTATGCAAGTTCATTCATCAAGTTTGTAGAGATATAATCCATGTTTTCATGCTTATTGGACTTTCAATTCTTTAATTACGGAAATGCCATTATTGTTATAATTGTCTACTTAGATCATTTTTGAATGCTTGATTGTTTGGATTGATGTTTGATTTGATTGATTGTTATGAACTAGATGATTGATGATTAGATTTAGACCGAAGACGATTCAAAAGCTAAGGGAAAGGCTCTTGAATTGGGAAAGCTGCTTGTGGCATATGTAGCGGGATGATGAAGCTCTTATGCACAGATTTGATGATGTGATGATGAGATGAGGCTTTGCGAGGATGTAATGAAGCGAGGCAATCATATGATGAAGACTTGGTCTAATCCAGACGGGATCATTCCAAGCATGTTGATAACTCGGTGATATGATTCGAGTTGAGGATAATGAATGGATATGAGAATAGTCGTCGAGGAGGATGACTAGGAGGCTTGGATAGCATCGTTGTTGAAGGTTCTAGCATGCTCTAAGCAAGAGTACGTTTGGGCAGATTCGATAGTCCCAACGGCCAACTGTTGATGGTCGAGTACTCTGGGCAGATTCGATAGTCCTAGGCACGGGCTGCGACGACGTGCGGGAGTTATGTCTAGAACCGGGGTTTTCATTAGCCCTTGACGGACGGCTGAAAGAATGTGCCGGTCATTCAATTAACGGTGATATCGAAGCAATGATAACAGTGATAGCCAGAGTCATGGATGTTTGGTTGTATCGTCATTCGGACTCAAGAGCGGTATTTTCTGGGTGCTTATTTGATTTAGGCCTTGGTACTTGGAAAACATCGCCCTTGACTCGAGTGATAGTAGTTTTACTTTAAATTGTATGCTCTGCTATGTTTGCTTCTGCTTAGTGTGTGTCTGGGGGCTATCACTGTAGAATGAGGTTGGAGTGGGAGGGTTGTATTCCTATTCCTTTTCCTTTATGCTCTTTTGGTATGTTGTTAGTTAATTTACTGCTCACTAAGACTGTTGTCTGACTCAAGGCTTTATGTTTTAATTCTTATTGCCTTGGGCTGTTCGTCCATTTTGGGACGGGCAGACTAGGTAGCAGGTGACAGGTGCTGTTCTCTTCTCACGATGCTGATATCGAAGACGAGCTGGAGGGTTGCATATTATCTTCTTATTATGTACTGGATATTCCGCTGTTTTGTATTCTCTGAGAGATATGTAGTGAGGCTTGATGTATTAACTATGTGGATGCTTGTATTCAACTATTATGGAGTTTTATATGATGTCATTTTGTTCTGTAAAGCTTCACTATACATATGTTCTATTTTATTTTGTCCATGCGCTGTGAGTAATACGATAGATTCTGTTGTTTTAATCTTACCTTGACAATCGTCCATGGTCGCCTGGCACACTTTACAGCGCTCTATCTCTAGATTCGGTGCAGGGGTCATGGGCGGTCGTCACAACATCCATGACTCTGGCTATCAATGTTATCATTGCTTCGATATCACCGTTAATTGAATGACCGGCACATTCTTTCATCCGTCTGTCAAGGGCTAATGGAAACCCCGGTTCTAGACATAACTCCCGCACGTCATCGTGACCCGTGCCTAGGACTATCGAATCTGCCCAGAGTACTTGACTACCCAATCAGTAGCCTTCAGGGACTATCGAATCTGCCCAACGTACTCTTGCTTTGAGCATGCTAGAACCTTCAACAACGATGAGATCTCAGCCTTCTAGTTGTTCTCCTCGACAACTATTTCCATACTAGCTCAAGCGCCTCTCGAGAATCCATTATCCTCAACCCGCTTGGAATGATCCCGTCTGGATTAGACCAAGACTATCTCATATCATACTTCGCTTCATCACATCCTCGCAAAGTCTCATCTCAACATCATCATCAAATCTATGCATAAGAGCTTCATCATCCGCTACATATGCCACAAGCAGCTTTCCGAATTCAAGAGCCTTTCTCATAGCTTTTGAATCATCCTCGGTCTAAATCAAATCATCAATCATCTAATTCATAGCAATCAATCAAGTCAAACATTAATCCAAGCAATCAAGCATTCAAATATGATCTAAGTAGACAATTATAACAATAATGGAAATTTCGTAATTAAAGAGTTGAAAGTCAAATAAGCATGAAAACATGAACAATATCTCTATAATCTTGATGAATGAACTTGCATAGGTTAACATGTAGTAAAAGGGATGTAACATCATCATGAACAATGGATCTATATGGATCTACACTTAGGATGAAGAAAGTGTATGGAAATCACTATTTTAACACCAAATCGAGCCAACAATCCGATATACTTCTTTGGATCCGTGTGAGAGATAATCACCACTCACCAAATCACCTAAACAACCTCAAATCAAAACGCTTCAGATCTGGACAGCGAAGGATCAAGCTTGATCTATCACAAATCCACTTCAAACGAAGAAATCTCTCTTTGATGGATGAAGATCTTCAATCTAAGCTCTTGAATCTTCAATTTGATCTTCAACTTGGATGGATGGAATCACTAGATTAGAGTGGAGAAAAGAAGTGAAGAAGTGTAGAAGTCGAGCTCTCAAAATGGCAGCACTTCGTCGCTTCGAAATCCGGATCCCAAAAATGAAGCCAATCCCCTTCTATTTATAGGCGAAAATCCCTTAAGTCGTAACTCGGAATTAGGTCGTCTTCGACCTACGACCTAAGACTCCCACCGACCTAAGCCTTAGCCAACAACTCCAACCTAACAGACCAAGCCTACGACCTAACAGATGTGCGCTCCTTCGTCCTACGACCTAACACTTCTGCGCATCCAAGCACCCAGCGACCTACCACAGACCGCTTCTTCGCGACCTAACAACTATAGAAGTCCGCGACCTAACTTAGGTCGTTTACGACCTAACTGCTACAACTCAGTTGGGTTACGACCTTATTCCTTAGGTCGTCTAACGACCTAACTCCTTAAACTACCACGCGACCTAACATAAGTCGCGGACAACTGGGATGCGACCTAACGAACCTACGACCTAACACACACACGCGATCTATCACTTAGCCAGGATACGACCTAACTGACTACTAGTCTAGCGACCTAACTACACAGCTCACTAACTCCTATAGGTCGCTAACTCCTATAGGTCGCGACATTCTATAGGCCGCGACATTCCATAGGTCGCTCTAATACTAACACACGACCTAAAATCACTATACAACCTAACTGCTAGGTCGTTAACTCTCGTAGGTCGCTGCCTTACCATAAGTCGTCTAACGACCTAACTTCCTTAGGTCGCTTACCTGCCAATCTCCTAAGTCGTTCAAACGACCTATCTCCAAACCCTTAACTCGCCATAACCCTGGGTCGCTCCTATTCCCTAAGTCGTATACGACTTACGACCTATACTAAGTCTTGAACGACTTAGGACTTAGCAATTTCGCCAATCAACGTGAAAACTTTTCGACGAAATTTTCTTCGATTTTTCGATCCGTAAAACTACGGGTCGTTACAAAAATACCCTTTCTCCTTTTATAAAAATATAAAACATTTAAGTCTCATACCTTAAATAATTTTATATACCTAACAAAATACATAGGAAAATTCCACAAAAATTCCTAAATTTTTTTAATATGTTTTCTAACGTATAATAATTCAAAACCCAAAATAATAAATTATTTAGCTGTAAATAATTTAAAACCCAAATAATCATTTTGTACACAAGAAAATTAATACAAAATCCATATTAATCCAGAAAATTATGAAAATTGAAACCCATCTCTATAATATCTTTTTTGATCTATATTTAAAATTGCAAGGCATTTGGAAGTCGTTAAATAGGGTCTTCACATTAAAACATATCATAAAACCTATATGATTAAGCATAAATCATCAACAAGCATATATAAACAATTCATTCAAAAACATAGCATAATCATGCAAAATTCTTCGGATTGATCTTAAGATCGAAAATAATTAGAAAAATGAAATGTAGTCCTTATTCACCTCGGCTTTTGAGATTAAGGATTTGAGATTGATCTTGACTAAGTTGCTTAAGATTTTTCTCTTGAAGTCTTCTCTTTGCTTTTCCTAATGGTGGTCGGCTTATTTTTGTTTGTGAATTATGAATGAACATGAGAATGAGGGCTTAAGGGGTTGAGGGTATAAGAATGTATATATTCCTATATTGCCCCTTATCTATTATACTTAACGAATTTATTTTAGTTCATTTCTTATTAAGGCATAGCTACCCTTTGTTAATTACAAATCTCAATCCCCAAATCATCCCATTATTTTATTTTATTTAGCTAATTAAATATACTAAATAATGTTACTAAAAATATGGGATGTTACAGAATATGAAACCAATATTAATGATTACAACCTCTTATTGGCCTTTTCAAAATAATTTAATTTTTTTTAATTATAGTTACACTAAAATTTTTATTTAAATTCATAAAACTATTACGTATTATAAATTTCACCGAAGTTGTATAATTGATGGATTGAAAGTTGCATAAAATGATTGTTTGTGTTTAATTTTCAATAAAGTTAAATATTGAATATAATTATACAATAAAAGATTATTGACAACGCTAATTTAATTAATCATAAACTTTCATAAATTTGAAGAATTGAATAAAATTATCTTTTCTATGTTTTAGGATTTAATTAGTATTTTTAAACAAATTTCAAACTTATATAAGTACCATATTATGATAATGTAATAAATTTAATTAAACAAAAAAAGAAGTGGTCGGAAGCTATCAAAAAATAAACGATGGAGCTATCGAAGGCCGTGGGAAACCTCCATCGAAAATAGCCCCGTTTCTGGTAGTGTTTAATCCTAGTTGAAATTCAAAATAGAATAAATAATTCAAATTTAAACTTTTAAAAATATGAATTCCTTCTCAAATTACTCCAAATATGTCCATAGGAATTTTAAAAGGGTATATTTGAATTTTATCAGCTGTTTCCCATCTTTTAAAAATATCCAAACCATTTAATATTAATTTATATCAAAAATAAATCAAATAACTCAAATTTTATCCTTAAAAAGTAAGAATTTTATTTCAAATTACTTTAAACATGTATTTGGGATTTTCCAAATATAAAATATTGAACTATCTTAATTTTCATCCTGGAAATAGTTTAAACTTTGAAAAATCCCCCTTTTCAATTTAAATTCGGAATGAGCTAAAATATTTAAATAGTTTCAAGTTTGTTATTTCCAAAGTATCATACATATGCCAATACTATTTCAAACCTTTCAAAAATTAAAAAAACCTGAGATATAGTTTTCTAAATGAATTTTAAATAAACTATACATTTTTTGAAAATTATCTTTTTAATGGATAGTAAACTTAATACTCTTTGCATATCAAATTTTTTGGTGATAAACAATAATATCGGTAGTTTATAGCTTGCATATATGGTATATATCAATTCTAAATCATCATTCAATAGTTCAAAGAGTATTATCTCAATTTCTAGAAAGTCAAATATGCTTATAGTAAGCTCTATTTCCATTCAAATCTTAATTTATTGCTACAATTCATGTCCAGTATGTGAGCAATATGTCGAAAAGCTTCTTTTTTATCCTCTCAACAGTATAAGTAAGGAAAGAAAAGAGTAAGAAACATACGTTACAACTCCGGTCGAGTTTCTAGAACTATGAATACACACATTGGAACTTTAAAACTTTTCAAAAATCTTCCATCATAGTTTTCAGAGAGGCTAGCTTGGATCTAGAAGTGTAATGTTATCTTAAACATCTTAACCAAGCAAACAAGTGAAGAGAAATTCAACATGCATAAAACTGGTCGGGACCTAGGCAAAATGGCCTATATTTCGATTGGTTGGTCTATTGCCGGTCCCTAGGGCGGTCGACTAGTTATGTCACAATTTTCGGGCAATAAATGACCAAAACTCGACGTTTGGTCGCCGCTAGAGGGTGAATATGGGAAGCTTCGGGGAGAAGTTCAAGTTGTTTAAAATAGGGGTTTTGAAGAAGCTTTGCACAGGGTGTTATACTATACATATACATATACATATTCACAATTCAAGCAAAGATTATGATGATGTATAGATTAGCATAAGAGATTTCTCAAAGAAGAAAGTAGCCGTTGAGGCAAATATATAATCATCAATGATCTAACTATGGATATAATAACTTGTAAATTGAGTAGCCTGATGATATTCAAGCAAGAATAACAGTTGCTGATGGTGATGGAGAGAAGGACCTCGGTAAAGTCATTGTTTACTGAGGAGGAAGAAATGGTTATTTGTACTCATGGTTTCAGCTACTGGAATCAAGAGAAGAAGGAGCAATAAAGGTAGGAAAATACGTAGAGGTATTTATAGGAATTAGATTAAGTACACTTAATGTTTAAAATTTTAAGTAAGTTTAATTATAATGATGAAGTAGATAATTTTTAAAAAGTGTGCTCAAACAGATTTTTCCAATTTATTTTATTTCCTTTTTAATCTTTTCGAACCCTTAACCACTATATTACCCGATCATCATTTAATACACAGTTAAAATCCCACTCAAGGCATTTTAATCCAAAATTTATTTTATATTTATAACAATTTTCCTTTTCGAAAGATATCACTTTTTAGTATTTAACAATTATAAAATAATTCTTTTACATTCAAAATAATTTTATAATTTCAACAGTATTTATTTTCTATAAATAATTTTCCAAATAACGTTTGGATTTTAAAAAAAAAATTAAATTCAAGTTTTGAACTATTATTTTCCAAATAAATTCCAAAAGTTTCTTTATTGAATCAAATTCCAAAATTATTTTCTAAATGCATTTATTGATTATTTCAACTTTTTATCAGGGTAAAAATAAATTTTTTTCTATGACAAAATTCATTTGAAATTCAAATTTCTTCAATTTAAATTTCAAAAGTTTAATTTCAATCAAAATTCTCATTTAGTGTCCTTTAATATATTTTATTATTATCCATCGAATCACAGGATGCTACAGACTCCTCTCCTTAAAGAAACAGCGTCGTTGCAATTTATCAAAGAGTACTATAACATGTTTCCTATTGCATTATATATAGACACACACATACATACACATACACACACACAGATATATATATATATATATATGCAGACAACAGTAAAAAAAGTTAATTAGTAATCAATTAGACATTCATGACTCGATTAAAATTTAATAAATATATACCAAAGGTACCAAAACTAATTGGATCGTGTCCATGGTTGTAGCTCTTCGGTACATAATCTCTACTTGACCTTTGGAAATTAAATTATATCAATGGAACATTCTTACTTCTTAATTATTTTATCTTTCCACAATGGGTCTATAATCTTATCCAAATCTTCAATATATCTTGGCATCTTAAGTAATTATATCAAAAATCTTCTACCGCTCAGTCTACCTAAATTGTTATGACCTATGTACTCATGATGAGTTGATCGAATTTCACTCAACCACCCTAATTTATCTTGCAGTACTTTAAGGAATAAAGTTAATCCTTTAATTCTTTTGATGCTTGTTCCTTACTAGTTGCCATTTGATACACCTCTTTACATAGTTGTTAATATTTCTCTACCAATCATATCACTTTACGCATCTTCATTTATTAACAAACGATACTCATCAAAAATCTCATTAACTATATTAGGGATATCCAAAATTACTTTATAATATTCCTATATTTCTACATGAACTTAACTCGAGTCTAGCAAAATTTTTGGAATAATCATTGCTTTTACAATTTGTAGTTTGATTTGCCACACTTAGGTCATTATTCCGACTTATCTAGATTCGATTGAACAAGTCTGGTCGGATCTTAAAGATGGTTAGTATGAATATTTTCCTTTTATTCTTCTATAGTAAAACAATAATTCTAATATCTTTAACTCTACTTAAAAATCCTTTAACTTACTTCATAGTCTAAAGGTTAGACATCAAGGATTTAATCACACTTGAGTTCCATTAATTTCTAAACGGTAGTCACATAAACACTTATTCAATAATATCTCTTACTATTAAAATTTATTTAACTTTCTTTTCTTGAGATTCCTTAGCTTGGAGAAAATAACTCGGACCGATACTTAATGCTTTAAATGCGATCGAAATTCATTCTATGTAATTGAACTATGGGAAAGTATTCATTTGTTTGTCATACAACTATTGAGTTTAACAAAACTCCAACCAATCTATTCTAAGAACAACACATTTTCTTAGAATATTGTTGCATTGAAATATCTCGTTCTACTGAATCCCTATTGATTGACATGTAAAAGTGTTTATTTTTGCGCTCATATCTTACCTTTGTTGTATATAAATAAATGTTACGTTGGGTATTTTTGAGTGTTTCTACAGATATCATATTTGAGGAGCCTTCATGTTAAATGGAGCAAAAGAGATGAAAAAGGGAGATTTACATTGGATTATACCAGCTACTCTGAAAAGATTGAACAAAAGAAGTTGTAGCTGAGTGGTTAAGGCATCTCCTAAATGGCGGAAGGAGTTGAGTTTGAATTACTTGTGATTGATTATATACATATAAATCAACAATCTCGCAATCAATCACAAATCTTCTTCCAATCAAATCATAATCAATCAAAATCTTCCAATCAAATCAGTTAATCACAATCACATTCAGATGACTATGCCAATTTATCATGGATTTGATTCACATCAAAAAATCATCCTCAAATCTCAATCACCCATCATGCCACATGTCAAAGATCTAAAGGCAAGCTATCTCTCATGAATATTTATATTCACATGATCAAAGAGAAGATATTCATTTTCATGGCAACATATTTTGTAAATTTTTGATGGGAAACTACTTGTACTCTATAAATGCCTAGGTGTATTCGTTGTACAAGATACCTCATATCTCATAATTTCTATTGTAGAATAAAGCTCTTCTTCTTCTATTTTCTGTTTACACTTAGATAATTGTGACTTCTATCAATTATTTTTGTTAGACATAATTATCTAATTTTTTCTTCCTTTTTCATTAGTGATAGACCGTTAATTAGTTTTAGCCGCTATCCTAATTTTATTTTTTTGTTTATCTGAATTTCAGTTTTTTTCTTCTATTTTTTCTGTTTTTCCATTGCTAAGAACTTGCGAAGGAGTTCTGATTTAACTCTCAACAACTCTTTCGTGACAAATAGTTGGATCCTTCTGTGAGACAAGGTTTGGAGTTTAAATCAATATTTCTTCACTTGTCTATTTTTCTGCATTTTTTGTAGTTTAAAAATCACCTCTAAATTCGTCTAACTCACCCACGAAACTACATAAACAATAGAATTTAATTTTCCTCCTCGTGTTCGACCTGCATACTACACACCTGTGCGCTTGCAGTATTATTTTTAATTTGTACTTTTCTAATCCCATAGAAAAGTGTCGAAAACAAGTTTTTGACGCCGTTGCCAAGGAGGAAATTATTAAATTTTACTGTTTATTTAGTTTTTGATTCGAGTTAATTTTTGTTTTTGTGTATCTAATCAAGAGAAGGATGAAAAAAAGAAACAAATCATTATCAATCTGTTTACAGATTTGGTAATTTATTTCCTTTATTTTACATTACACAATCTCTTCTTATTTATGTTTCCTTCGTTTTAGTTTACAAAGTCTCTTCTCATTTTATTTCTTTCTTTTTTTCCCTTTGCCTATTTTAGGCTACATATATTGCAGTGTTTTTACTGCAACAAAAAAAATCTACATTTTATTATTTCCTTTTTCATGTTTCTTATTTTTACAATTCCCCTTCCTTTGTTACTCCTACTAAAAAAAACTTTCAATCTTTTTACATTGTTTATTTTTTTTATTTTTGCAGTGTTTATACTGCAATAAAAAACATATCTGGTAGTATTTTTACTACAACAAAAAAAAATCCTTTTTTGTGCTTATTTCTCTTTTGCAACTTTTTTCTTTTTTATTCATATTTATAAAAGTTTTCTTGATTATTAGATTTGGCAAATCAATTCCCTCTCTAAAGCAATATTACAAAAAAAGAAAATTTTCTACTTCTGGTTTTTCTTTTTACATAAAACATTCCTTTCTTCATACTTCGTCTATAGACCGTCACCTTCATCAAACAACATCACAACATCATGATCGCCAATCCAACCTATAAACACTCCAACGCCATCAAGTTTTTTGCCCTATCAAGCAACATTGTACGTCAAGTTTAATTTTGTAAGTATTTCCTTTCTCTACAAGTACCATGCTTTTGTGAAAAATTGCTTGTAAAAACAAGTTGCTGCAAATTGCAAATCGGCGATGCTTGTACAAATTTTTTTATTTACAATTTTATTTATTCTTTGCTAAATTGGTCACACATTTGTAATTGAATTTCAAAATAATAAAAATCGAAAAATTGTATTTTGTGAAATTGACTGTCTCGAATAGTTAGATCACGGATATATAGTAGTTCAATTTATTGAACTATTAGCAAAAGAGGTTGCATACTACCCATAAAACATTGGTCGTATCCCTTAGTATTTTATACTATACGTGAACGGCCATAAGACCCTCTTCCCCCTTCTAATTGAGTCAATCAACTAATAGAGTACAATTTAGTATTTTTTTTACTATTTTGAAATAAAAACCATTTTTTCTTAAACTTTTCAAACTTAGAAGAAACCAACATGGTTCAAACAGTTGGAAACGATAAGTTTAGTAATACTACTGAAGCATGAAATGCATACTTAAATATTTTAAATCTGACTTTGATGAATATGAATATATTTCTGAGTTAAACACATGCTTGATTCACACACTTCAACACTAGACTTGAGTTTTGAATTACAAACAATACCGATGATTGATAATGAACATACAAGCTCTAGTGTCTTGAATGAAATCGTGCTTAGTCACACAAGTATATGGGATTATAATGACAAATATTTGGAACACATGAACCTTTGTGTTGATAAACTTTATAGGTAGAGTTTTACTGTGGGACACACCTGATTTTAAATCTAAGCATAACGACAAACCATTCATCGAGTCTATTCTCTATTTTAGTGAAAACTCTAAAAATAATGCTAAAAACAAGTGTGGGGGAGAAAGATGTAGACGTTCATCATAATTCATTCATCATTGCACAAATCACATTTTATATATGATCCATGTCCGCATTTAGTTATTAAATTGCATTTCATTTTACAAATCATTTTACACCTCATCCATCTTTGGGTACTCTCATTCAAATTTAGGAAACGTTTTTACAGTGCGGACACTGTCTCAACTAAGTGTGGTGGAGAGTCTGTAATCTTTATCTTGCAAATAATATAAACCCTAAGATTTAGAATTACATGATTATCACATATGTAATGAATCAATAAAACATACCTCCAAACATCTTGTATATGAATCAGCAATGGTTCTTGTCGAAAGTTATTTCGTTGGAGAAATGAAATGGTTTCTCTCTCCTTTCCTATATCTTTATGTGTTTTTCTATATCCATTGTGATGGGAAAAGGTGAATATTTATAGGCAGAGAAAGGACCAAATTTCCAGATTTGTAGACTTAATCTTGATCGTCCATAAAGATCAAGATGAGAGAAATTAACGCTCTAGATTATAACCGTTTTATTTATTAGCATATTAATAGGAAAACCCTTTAGATTCTATTGACCACATAATGAGGAAGGAAACGGTCCATTAATGTACCACATAATGAAGAAGGAAACATTTTGCATTAATATGGAAATGGTCCATTAATGTACCACATAATGAAGAAGGAAACGTTTCGCATTAATTTCCTTACAAAACAGTCAAATTTCCTTACAGTCTCCCGCTTGGTCAATAGTAAAATCCATTAATGTTTTCGTATTAAGGTCATAAGGCGCGCATGATATGCTAAACTTTTCATTAGTCAGTTATCATAAGTGTCTTGACTAATCCAGTGGTCGATGGAAGTCATGACGTGTACATGTTATTTTGCAACATGCTTACTTCCATGTACTATGACATTGACAACTTTCATAACTAGACCATAGATGAGCATAACTTAATGGTCACATAATGTCTTGAAGCAAAAGACTGTTTCTGTTATCATTTATCTAAATATAAATGTGTACACATTATAAAACAGAAATAAAATATGTCCAAATTATTAAGAGCTCAATAATTGTTATGTCTGGCTACCAAATGTGACGACCGCCCATGACCTCTGCACCGAATCTAGAGAAAGTGCGCTGTAAGGTGTGCCAGGCGACCATGGACGATTGTCAGGGTAAATTAAAAACAACAGAATCTATCGTATTTCTCACAGCGCATGGACAAAATACAATAGAACATATGTATAGTGAAGCTTTACATAATAAAATGCCATCATATAAAACTTCATAGTAGTTGAAAACAAGCATCCAAATAGTCAATACATCAAGCCTCACTACATATCACTCAAGTACAAAATAAATGGCATAATAAGGAAATAATTAGGAACTATCTGCAAGACCCATGCTATCAGTATGTCTCTTAAAGGTCTTTGGAGGTAGTCCTTTCGTGAATATGTCTGCCACTTGTAAATCTGTACTTATCGATTCAACAATAATTTTCTTTAGTTTAACATCTTGCTTCAGTAGTAGGTATTTCAGGTCCATGTGTTTGGTACCTTTGGTTATCCTATCATCCTTAGAGAAAAAGGTTGCAGCTTCATTGTCGCAGTAGACAGTTAGTGGCTTAGAGATAAAACATAAAGTGCCAAATTGTGAGACAAAATTACGCAGCCATGTTCCCTGAATTGAAGCCTCATAACATGCTACGTATTCAGCCATCATGGTGGATCCGAAAAGCATCTCAGAATTCTGGCTTCTCCATGATATTGCACCTCCACATAAGAGGTACACATAGCCAAGTGTGCAGATCCTAGTGTCAGGACATCCAGCAAGGTCTGAATCAGAATAACCAGTTACCTGTAGGTAACTTGATTTTCTATAGGTGAGCATGTAATTCCTTGTTCCCTTTATGTATCTCAGTACCTTCTTTGCAGCTTTCCAATGAGCGATTCCTGGGTTACTTTGAAATCTACCCAGCATACCAACTGCATGACTGATATCAGGTCTTGTACAGACCTGTGAATACATCAAACTCCCTACAAGAGATGCATAAGGATATTTGGTCATTTCTTCTCGTTCCATAGGAGTCTTTGGGCACTGCTCAAGAACAAGTTTGTCTCCTTTCTGTAGTGGGACAAGACTAGAGGAACAATTCATCATGCCAAATCTCTCAAGAATTTTATCAATATATGCTTTTTGAGACAATCCTAGAATTCCTTGTGATCTATCACGGAATATTTCTATTCCTATCACATAGGAAGCCTCACCTATATTTTTCATTTCAAAATTCGTTGAGAGATAATCCTTAGTTTCACGTAATAAACCAAGGTCGCTGCTAGCTAATAATATGTCATCAACATACAGAATCAAAAATATGAACTTGCTCCCACTGAACTTGAGGTATATACAAGGGTCAACTATGTTTTCTGTGAAATCGAAAGTGGTAATGATTTCATGAAACTTTAGATACCATTGTCTTGAAGCTTGTTTCAGTCCATATATTGATTTCTTAAGTTTGCAGACCATGTCTTCCTGTCCTTCAATTATGAAGCCTTCAGGTTGACACATGTAGACTTCTTCTTCCAAGTCTCCATTTAGAAAGGCTGTTTTCACATCCATTTGATATAACTCGAGATCATACTAATGCCATGATAATTCTAAGAGAATCATTCCTGGAAATAGGAGCAAAAGTTTCATTATAGTCAATGCCTTCTTTCTGATTAAAACCTTTGAAAACAAGTCTAGCTTTATATCGTTCAATTTTACCATTGCAGTCACGTTTGGTCTTGAAGACCCACTTAAAACCGACTGCTTTATGTCCTTGCGGCAATTGAATGATTTCCCAAACTTGATTATTATCCATAGATTTCAGTTCATCTTTCATGGCATCAATCCATTTAAGAGAGTTAACATTCTTAATGGCTTGTGAATAAGAAATTGGGTCCGTAGTTCTTTCAGATTCTATTAGATAAAGCATATAATCATCAGGAATAGCTGATCTTCTTTGTCTTTGAGATCTTCTTAATACCAGTTCCTGTGGTACTTCATCAACATTATGATTGGTGATAATTTCATTATGGAGTTGTTGATCATTTATTGGGTTTCCCTCATTGTGAACAGGTTCAACAATGAGATGATTCCCAATATCTTTCGAAATAGAGGGTAAGATAATGGATACCCTTATTTCATGAATGACCACTTCTTGTTGTTTTGTACTCCCACTGATTTCACCATTCTCATAGAATTTGGCATTTCCGGTTTCAACAATTCTTGTACTATGGTTAGGACAATAAAATCTATATCCTTTAGATTTTTCTGGGTAACATATAAAGTAACCACTGACTGTCTTAAAATCCAATTTCTTTTCATTTGGATTGTACAGTCTAGCTTCAGCTTGGCAACCCCAAATTTGGAGATGTCTTAAACTAGGTTTCCATCCTTTCCATAGTTCAAAAGGAGTCTTTGGAACGGCCTTACTTGGAACTCATTTTAAGATGTAGATAGCTGATCGTAATGCATCCATCCATAATGATATAGGTAAATTTGCATGACTCATCATGGATCTAACCATTTCCATGTATGTACGATTTCGCCTTTCAGCTACACCATTCTGCCATGGAGATCCAGGCATTGTTTATTGTGCAACAATTCCAAGTTTTTGAAGAAGTCTAGCAAAAGGTCTAGGATGTTGTCCCGTTTCATCATACCTTCCATAGAATTCACCACCCCTATCTGACCTAATGATTTTCACTTTTCTTTCTAATTGCCTTTCGACTTCAGTAATGAACACTTGTACAACATCCATTGACTGAGATTTTTCATGCAACAATAAAGATAGCAATAACGTGAAATATCATCGATAAAAGTGATGAAATATTTCTCTCCTCCAAAAGTTTGAACATCAAAAGGTCCACAAATATCTGTATGTATTATTTCAAGAAGTTGTGTACTTCTTGTGGCTCCTTTCTTTGTGTTTTTTGTTGTTTTTCCTTTAATACAATCAACACATGCTGTAATATTAGCGAAGTCTAGGTCCGATAGGACACCATCTTTCACTAACCTCTTGATTCTTTCACTGGATATATGACCCAGTTTTTTTTATGCCATAAGAAGTAAGAGTCATTCTTGGATGACTTTCTTTTAGTTTCTTTTCCATGCAAGGTGAGTTGGATTTCATCATTTTGTTTAAGATGAAGTTTATAAAGTCCATCAATTGAAATTCCAGAACCAATAAGACTAGAATTTTTAAATAAACTAAAATTTCCATTTCCAACTTCAAAAGAATATCCAAATTTATCAAGTACACTTACAGAAATCAAATTACAGGAAATAGACGGAACATAAAGAGTTTGACATAAATCTAACTGATAACCGCTATCTAAAATAAGATGAAAAGTTCCAATAGCTTCAACTGGAGCTTTATCTTTATTCCCTATGAAAATGAAATTCTCACTTGGGTTTGTGGTTTGGATCGTAATGAATCCCTGCATAGAATTCAAAACACGAATATTAGCAGCAGTATCAGTCCACCAAGTAGAAGAAGGTACATTAGTAAGATTTGATTCGAAATGACTTACGAAACCCATTGGGTTACCTTTCTTTTCGAACCATGCTTTGCGCTTAATGCAATCTACCTGGAAGTTTCCAGGTTTCTTGCAGAATTTGCACACATCATCCTCATTTTTCTTCTTGGATGGTTGAGTGGCGTCATCAGATTTGTGTGGTGCTCTTTTATGCTGTGAGTTGTTCCTTTTGCTAGCTAATTTTCCAACCCCTTGAGTGAAATAAGCAACTTTAATGCCTTGTGAGCCCTACCTAGACTCCTCTTGAACCAGTTTGTTAGTCAATTCATTTAGACTCCACTTTTCCATAATAGTGTTGTAATGAATTTTGAATGGTTCATACTGAGGAGGTAAGCAAGTGAGAATGAATTGGACGAGAAAAGCATCGTCCATAACCAATCCTAAGTTCTTAAGTTTGGCAGCAAGGTTAATCATTTCAATGACATGAGCGCTCATTGAGCGAGAACCATCAAACTTCATGGTTACAAGGTCTGCCATAAGTTTCCCAACAAGGGATTTGTCTGCAGTCTTGAACCGATTTTCAATGGATTGCAAATATTCTTTTGCGCTTTCAGTTTTGGGTAGGGAGGTTTTGATGTTGTTATCAATCACCATTCGCATAAACATCATGCTGAGCCTATTAGATCGTTCCCAATCATCATGGAGTTTATTTTCCTCAGGCGTACTTGTGTCAGTAAGTGGGGCTGGCTTTTTTTAAGGAGAGCCATGTCCAGTTCAAGTACGCCCAAAGAAAACTCAACTTGCTCTCTCCATTCTGAGTAGTTGGTTCCATTGAGTCTGATGATAGACGTAGCGTGCGAATTAAGGTTTGAGGGTATTGCAACTGCAGATATAAAAGAAATGTAGGCTTCTTTAATAGAATAAAACACAACATGTCATAATAAGAGATTAGGTTTAGCGCCTCCTGTGGGTAGGCAGTAGAACCATACTCATGGAAGAATGATAAACGTTAATGTTTCATGCATTATTGTGCAAGCAGCAGCCGCCTGTGGACGGGACTGCATGCATCAGACCGGAGGAAACAAGGAAATTAAGTGCGGAAGCGAAAACTAAAATAAGAGAGAAAAGAGATAAACATTTATTTATTTATTTTTATTTTTTTCATAAACTTTTGTCATTCTTTCAAGTAATCCACAGCAAGGATAATAAATGTCTAGTAACTCCAAGTAAATTCCATATATGAATTTAACATATAAATAATTATTTTGCAAATCATATATAGACAATTATCTTGCAAGTTCCAAGTCATGAATTTAATGTCAAACTAGAAAATAATTGTTTTCAATATGTATACTTTCTGAAAAGTATTCGCATATAATAAGTTGTTCCATATTATACAGTAGGTCAAATATTAAAGTAGAAAATTAACTTTTGCAGAAATATGAACTTTCCGGATCCAGATCTAAGAATACAGTAAATAGAACAATATTGATAATCATGATTACTGTAGGAACTTAAATAATATGAATATTAAACTTGAATCATATTAATATTAATAATCATTATCATTATCATAGTAAAATTACAAACATCATATCATAGATCTATGGTAGTTTCGTTTTATATATTGATGGATAATCATGAATTCTAAAATAGGCTCTGATACCACATGTAATCTTTATCTTGCAAATAATATAAACCCTAAGATTTAGAATTACATGATTATCACATATGTAATGAATCAATAAAACATACCTCCAAACATCTTGTATATGAATCAGCAATGGTTGTTGTCGAAAGTTATTTCATTGGAGAAATGAAATGGTTTCTCTCTCTTTTCCTATATCTTTCTTTATGTGTTTTTCTATATCCTTTGTGATGGGCAAAGGTTAATATTTATAGGCAGAGAGAGGACCAAATTTCCAGATTTGTAGACTTAATCTTGATCGTCCATCAAGATCAAGATGAGAGAAATTAACGCTCTAGATTATAACCGTTTTATTTATTAGCATATTAATAGGAAAACCCTTTAGATTCTATTGACCACATAATGAGGAAGGAAACGTTTGAGGAAGGAAACGGTCCATTAATGCACCACATAATGAAGAAGGAAACATTTCGCATTAATATGGAAACAGTCCATTAATGTACCACATAATGAAGAAGGAAACGTTTCGCATTAATTTCCTTACAAAACGGTCAAATTTCCTTACAAAGTCTGCATTGCATTTCATCTTTTTCATTCATTTTTTTTCTTTCTTCAAAAAAAATACATCATTTTTTTTACTCACCTCAATTTTTTAAAATTTTGATCTCATTTCCCAAACTTTGATTTATTTTAAATAGTCACGACATAGTATGTTAAATATTTTTATTCATGGGATGGAAAATTTTGTGCATCACTAATATCGAATCTAAAACGTAATGAAAAGTTGAATAACGAATGATAATAGTGTAACTAGTATATAGGGAGACTCATAGGTGGTGGTTATGAAATTTATTCTAAATTGTAGTCTTTGTTTAAAAAGTGGTTGCTTTAAAGTACTTCCATTGACACTTGTTTTTTTCAGTAAAGTTAACGAGTGCTAAGATGATTTTGCATAACTCGCACTTCAAAATAATAATAATAAAACAATACATAGTAATAAAATTCCAAGGGTATCCAACATTGCTAGTACATCTAGCATTGGTGTGCAAACCCTCCAAGCTCTGCCTTGACTCTCACATAAGCCCGTGAGGCAGTGCATGGGTGGTATACCATGGTCTCATTTTATGAGTTAGAAACCTAAGGATTACCGACACCTTGTTGACATAGTCAGCGTCAGTCTGCACAATCCGCCAAGCTCTGTCCTGACTCTCATGTAAGCCCGCGAGGCAGTGCACGGGTGGTATATCTTGGTCTTTTAAGTTAGGTGTATAGATTTTTATTTTTGCAAATAAAGAGAGTGTAAGCAATTGAAACCCAAGCACCTTCTTGACTCTATTGATTTGACTAGTTATACAAAAGGAAATAATAATACCACTTTGCAAACTATGACAAGCAAACAAAGAATCTATTTCATGGCTGCACTATGTTGTCAACCGAACCAACTAGCCAAACTAGAGTTTAACGTATGAAATCTTGAATTATGTTAGAAAATTGTGACTAGTTGAGGAACAAAAATTTCTAGAAAATGACTTAGACTTGTATACATTACTGTGTTTCAACTATTCTGAAATAAGTCATGTTGTCATTTGTATATATTTGTTGCATTCATGTAACTACATTAGGATCATCACATATTTCATTTGGATTTTGTGGGTAGTATCCGCTGAAAATCCTCACGAGACACCACTCGTCCTACCAGGGACACCTAGAGGTTTAACGGCTTATTTCATATGCTCAATGCAATCGTGATTCCTACGAAAGTGTGACCTACCTAGTTTAGATTTTTTTGTTTTACTCGAGGACGAGTAAAAGATAAGTATGGGGGTATTTGATTGACATGTAAAAGTGTTTATTTTTGCGCTCATATCTTACCTTTGTTGTATATAAATCAATGTTACACTAGGTATTTTTGAGTGTTTTTATAGATATATAGATTTGAGGAGCCTTCATGTTAAATGGAGCAAAAGAGAAGAAAAAGGGAGATTTGAATTGGATTATACCAGCTACTCTAAAAAGATTGAAAAAAATAAGTTGTAGCTGAGTTGTTAAGGTATCTCCTAAATGGCGGAAGGAGTTGAGTTTCATCTTTTTCATTCATTTTTTTTCTTTCTTCAAAAAAAATACATCATTTTTTTTGTTCACCATATTTTTTTTTAATTTTCATCTCATTTCCCAAACTTTGATTTATTTTAAATAGTCATGACATAGTAAGTTAAATAGATTTATTCATGGGATGGAAAATTTTGTGAATCACTAATATCGAACCGAAAACGTAATGAAAAGTTGAATTACTAATGATAATAGTGTAACTAGTATATAGGGAGACTCATAGGTGATGGTTATGAAATCTATTCTAAATTCTAGTCTTTGTTTAAAAAGTGGTTGCTTTAAAGTACTTGCTTTAACAATTGTTTTTTCAGTAAAGTTAATAAGTGCTAAGATGATTTTGCATCACTCTCTCTTAAAAAAAACATAATAATAAAATTCCAAGGGTATCCAACATTGCTAGTTCAGCTAGCGTTGGTGTGCAAATCCACCAAGCTCTGTCCTAACTCTCACGTAAGCCCGTGAGGCAGTGCATGGGTGGTATACCTTGGTCTCATTTTATGATTTGGACACCTAAAGATTATCGACACCTTGTTGACATAGTCAACGTCGGTCTACACAATCCGCCAAGCTCTGTCCTGACTCTCACATAAGCCCACGAGGCAGTGCATGGGTGGTATACCTTGGTCTTTTAAGTCAGATGTATAGATTTTTATTTTTGCAAATAAAGAGAGAGTAAGCAAATGAAATGCAAGCACCTTCTTGAATCTATTGATTTGACTAGTTATACAAAAGGAAATAACAATACCACTTTGCAAACTGTGACATGCAAACAAAGAATCTATTTCATGGCTGCACTATGTTGTCAACTGAACCAACTAGCCAAACTAGAGTTTACGTATGAAATCATGAATTATGCTGGAAAATTGTGATAAGTTAAGGAACAAAAATTTCTAGAAAATGACTTAGACTTGTATACATTATTGTGTTGCAACTATTCTGAAATAAGTTATGTTGTCATTTGTATATATTCGTTACATTCATGTAACTGCATTAGAATCATCGCATATTGCATTTGGATTTTGTGGATAGTATCCACTGAAAATCATCACGAGACACCACTCGTTCGACTAGGGACACCTAGAGGTACAATGGCTTGTTGCATATGCTTAATGCAATCGTGATTCCAACGAAAGTGCGACCTAGCTAGTTTAGTTTTTATTTTTGTTTTACTCGAGGACGAGTAAAAAATAGGCATGGGGGTATTTGATTGACATGTAAAAGTGTTTATTTTTGCGCTCATATCTTACCTTTGTTGTATATAAATAAACGTTACACTGGGTATTTTTGAGTGTTTCTATAGATATATAGATTTGAGGAGAATTCATGTTAAATGGAGCAAAAGAGAAGAAAAAGGGAGATTTGCATTGGATTATACCAGCTACTCTGAAAAGATTGAACAAAAGAAGTTGTAGCTGAGTGGTTAAGGCATCTCATAAATGGAGGAAGGAGTTGAGTTCAAATCCTGGAAAGCACATTATTTTTTCATATGAAAATGAAGGATTTTTAAGAAGATATATATACTCACACACACACATATGAACATAATTGTGATTGATTATATACATACAAATCAACAATCCCCCAATCAATCACAAATCTTCTTCTAATCAAATCACAATCAATCAAAATCTTCCAATCAAATCAAGCAATCACAATCACATTCAGATGACTATGCCAATTTATCATGGATTTGATTAACATCAACAAATCATCCTCAAATCTCAATCACCCATCATGCCACCTGTCAAAGATCTGAAGACAAGCTATCTCTTATGAATATTTATGTTAACGTTAAAATATGAACGGTAACACCCGGTGTGTGTAATAAGATCGTGAAAGCACCACCCGTGTGACGGGAACAGAAATTAAGCAGGAAAATAGCAGAAATGCAGTAAATGAACAACAGATTTATAGTGGTTCGGCCCGTAATTGAGCCTACGTCCACTTTATAGTCTCTTATTGCTGATTCGGTTACAATTTGATACAAATCTCTTCAAGAAACAGTACAATTCGATCACAAGAAACAATCTAGACTACTAGCTCAATCTTCGACGGTGAAACTCGATGAATCCATCCCGGATGTAAGGAATTTCTCTCGAAGCTTATTGTAGTGTCGTGAATGCTTGAAGGATCCTTGATTACTGAATGAATGAAGAGTTCGATGGAGTAACAGCGCTGTAGAAATGATTTGCAAAAAGTCCCTTTCATGTTGGAAGTGGTGGGGTATTTATAGGAGCTGATTTGGACTTTGGAAATTTTCCTAAGTCCTAAGTCGTCGCCGACTTAGTATAAGTCGCTGCCGACTTATGATAGGTCGCTGCCGACTTACGATAGGTCATAGCCGGTTTATCAGTTCCAACACTTCCCTAGTAGTTCACCTCCTCTTCTGGTTTTACGCTTAAGTCCTAAGTCGCTGAAGACTTAAGGTAAGTCGGTGACGAGGTAAAGGTGTATAAGGTATCTCAGTGTTGTTAGGTCAGAGCAGAGTTAACGTGCAATCTTAAATCGGTAGTTTGTTAACTCGGCAGGCCTTGCTAACTCGCACTTTGTTAAATCGGTTGGCTTCCTTAAGTCGGTAGTCATTTTAGATCGGCAGCTCCTCTTAGTAGTGGATTACCTTAAGTCGTCTTTTATTAGGTCGTACGCTTCCTTATGTTGTGACTTGTTGAGTCAGTATACTCTTTAACTCGGTAGGTCGCAAGTTCCCATAGGTCGGCAATCTGTTAAGTCGGAAGCTCTTGTTAACTCACAATTTGCTAGGTCAGTAGGCTTCTTTAAGTCGTTATGTCGTTAACTTTCTTATGTTGTGACTTGTTGAGTCAGTATACTCTTTAACTCGGTAGGTCGCAAGTTCCCATAGGTCGGCAATCTGTTAAGTCGGAAGCTCTTGTTAACTCACAATTTGCTAGGTCGGTAGGCTTCTTAAGTCGGCAAGCACCTTAAGTCAGCCAGCATCCTAAGTCAGCATACTTCTTAAGTCGGCAAGCACCTTAACTCGGCTCCTGCTAGGTCGTGAGTCGAAAGGGGGTTAACATTTGCCCCTCGAAGTACGCGCCTAATTCGTAGGTCGTGTGCTTCGATTTCCTTAGCTTGCATCTTGGTAAGTGTGTTAGATCGCGACCGACTTAAGATGAGTCGTAGGTCGGACATGTCGATTCAAATTTCACTGTCCCAGATTATAAATAGCTTAAGTCGTCCCTTCTCTTCCTTCACCTGTTCCAACTTCTTGTGCCGCCATTAACAGAGTTCTTCGATTTCAAATATGAATTCAAGTTCACCACCCGGCGATTCACCCTTGCTATCTAATTGCGTAAGCGTTTCCGACCCTTTTCCATTTCATGTTAGCCATTGAACCATGAATTCTAACCTCCGAACCCCAAATCGGTATCATACGTCGTGCTCCACTTTGAATTGTGCTGTGATCAATTTTTGGTCGTCACTAATTGTTGATGTGATTCACGGACACATGACAGTAGGTCGGGTTTATGACAGATCGGAGATGTGTTGAATTGTTGTTCCAGCGACTTGGTGGTATGAAGGGAACGATGGATCTCATGAAGAGGATAGTGGATTTTACGATGTTGGTGTTAACGGGTTATTGGGTTGGTGAATTTCGAGTTGGTTGATTGGTGAAAGGAGGTGAAATTTTTGGTGGAGAGGAGAAATGGCTTGAGACGACTCAAAACATTCATGATCTAATAACCTGTCCTCTTTAACAATTCCTGCGACCTAACTGTCTCAACAGTCCAATTTTTCTTGCGACTTAACTATCCTCCGACATAAGCCTTAGGTCGTGGCCGAGCTAGGACTTAGAAACTCATGCCATTTTGTCTTGAGACCTCTTCCCCCGCATACAGCCTGACTTAACTTATCTCGCAGCTTCTTATATTAGGTCGTGACCGACCTAGAACTTCGAATGATTTCAGCGACTTATTTTTTACAACAAGGCTTTAGGTCGCAGCTGAGTTAGAACTTGGCATATCCGCATTGTCTTGAACTTTGAACTGTCTACACTTCTTTACAGATTATCTCCAATGCTAATGACCTGTTAAATACAATATCTGCAGAAAACTGGGACGAATATACTGCCATTGATTGCCCACATCGAATGACAGATTAGTTGATAACGAGAAAGTTAAATTAAATGAATATGAACGAGATGCTGTACAATAACCAATTCAAGTGAAGTATTAAAACAAAATCATAATAGTCAAATGAAACTGACTTGTCTGTATTAACATTGCACTTGATCATTGACAAATTCTGAAATTCTGTAATCGATTGATTGTCAACTAATTTAATTCCAGTTATGCTTGTCTTTTATTTTCATTAGTTTTTGCACAACACTTCACACTTTTAGGGAACGTGCACCTTCACATTTGAACATTCAGCTGATTGTGTAGAATGTCTTCTCCACAAGAAGGAACAGAGCAAGCTGAAGATGCATTTCCAGTTGCTATCCCGCTAAACGATCCTCTAGAGAGGACTCCTACTACTTTGAGCCATAAAGCCTTTCGTCAACTATGCATCCAGTTTGGCATTGCTGAAGCTGACGCTTTGCTTCCCAAAATAAATGATACTGCTGACAGGCCACCCCGTGGCTTTGTCGCAGTTAACCGCCAAATGTGCTTGAGCGGAGCTATCCCCCCATTCAATGACTGCATTCGAGAACTTCTTCTCCAACTATCTATTTTCCCTTTTCAGTTACATCCCAATGGCCATGCCATCTTGCTGGAACTATGCGTGCTTTTTAGGAGAACGCTGGGCCGCTTTCCTACCTTCGGAGAAATTCGCTATCTTTGTACTTTTGCCAAAAATAAAGATCATCCCTCCATCATAGTTGTAAGGAGTGCGAGAAATCGTAAGTTGATCACCGGTCTCCCTGAAAGTGTTCATAGTTTCCTGAGCCCGTTCTTCTATGTTCGCTGTCCTCCTGGGTTTTATGCTATTTGGAGAATAGGGAGTAAGATCACTTGCATTTGTTTCTTATGTTCTTTCAAACTTACCGAAGTTTGGGTTATCAAGTGCTAACTTTGCTCTTTTTTCCTTTTCAGCACTTCCTCCTCCTTCTAAAAATCTCCGTCACAAAGTGACTTTCGAGAGGCTTATGGCGGTGCCTGTAGAGGAGAGGAGTATCCAGTTTCTATTAGATGATGAGCTTTTGCACCAATTTGGGCTTCTACACCCTTCCAGGTCGACTCGAATTCATGAAATTCCTAGTTCCGATGCAGAAACACCGGCTGCTTCGGGCTCTCAAACAGAGGCGTCGAATGCCCCAGCTTCTGCGGAAGAAGCTGCATCAGAAACACCTGTCCTGGATGCTGCTTTGATAAAGTGTTCCGGATCCACTGATGTTGTAGGGTTAGCTGGCAAGTCGGCACTTCCCCCAATTATTGAGGAAGAAGAGAATCCTCGAGTTTCTGAAAAATCAATTGATGTGGAAGTTGAGAAGGAGAAATCTGCTGAACACTTGGGCGATGACACCTTTGATGGCTTGAGTGATATCATGATAACTTCTCAAGAGCTTTTCGGGGATAGCAATCAAAAAGCGACTTCTCCCGTTGTCGAGGCGACTTCTACCCTTAAACAAACCCAGATGCCTACTACGCCAATCGTCTCTGTTTCCACACTAAAGCGTGGTCTGTAATTTGACGCATGTAGTTTGCACGCCACACACACTTAGGATTTTTCGGCACTTATGAGCATTTATCCTCTTTTTCCTGGAAATTTCTAAACTCTACCCCTCTTCTGCTTTCAGGTTCTCCAATGGGACGTACAGGTTCATATTATGACTCATTCAAGTACCGTGGAGGCCGCGGCACCTATGACTTTAGGAAGTACCTTGATACCCCAAAAGAAACAGATGAAGAGAGGGCTCGAAGGAAAGCCCAAGAGAAGCGGGATTACGATCAGTGGCAAAGAAGGAAAGATGCCGAGCGATATGACTCTTCGCATAGGAGTGACTACTCTCATAAGCGGAAGTCTTACGATGATAAGGGAAAAACTCAGATTGCCGATGAACCGAGCAAACGATCTAAACCGATTGACGCGTCTAAAATTTCTGAAAAGACTGACGCTCCCATTCCTTCTGATATTCTGGCTAGCTCTCCTCCTCTAAAGAAATCTGACATTCAGACTATCATTAACAGACCGCAATATCAAGTCAAGGACGGCCCCCCAACACTTCAGAGCCGTTTTCCGAATTGGTGCCTAAAAGGGGTGCGCTTTGACTTGGACATAGTTCCGATTGATAAATCAGACATGCTTAGCAGTCTTGACGCAGTCAGGCTTAATATCGAGAGGATGTCGCAGTGGCAGAAGCTTGTCGATGAACTCCAAAGGGTTAATCGTGCAAACCTTGAGGCAATGATGACTATGGAAAACGACAAGGCGGAGTGGGACAAAATTTGCAAACATCATAATCTCGAGATGACAAATATTGCTGATGGTTATGCAAAACTTGAGTCCGAGGTTAAAAAACTTAAGGAAGATCTTGCCTCTTCTTCTGCATCTCATATTCAAAAAGAAGAAGTCTTTCAAAAACAAGTGCGGGATGCCCATGCTGCACAGAGAGATGTTGAAATGAAGCTTGCCGCTGAACAGCATATTACTGAGAAATACCGCACAGAAAACACCGATTTGCGGGAAAAGGTCACCTCTCAGAACGTAGAGATTGAGTTACTAAAGTCTCGACTTGCTAAAGTTGAGGCAGAGCGTGATGAGGCTACCGCTGGCCGGGTTGCTGCCGTTGCCGAAAAGGAAGCGGCTGAGCAATCACATGAGGCGACGAAAGCAGACATCAGCTCTACCTTATTCGACTTTTATTTACACAGCGTTCTGGGTCGTGGGAGCCTCTCTTTTCTTGGTCCCGATTATGAAATTACATTGGCTGAAGTGTGGGAAGTCGCGATGGATATGCTTGGCGGGGCCGGCTATAATGAGCTGGAACTTGAGGAGCGCTATCTCAATGATGAGGATCGTGCCGCTCTTGTTAAGGGGAAGGAGCTACTTGCCAAAGTACGAGCTGAAACAACGGGAGAAGAGCCTCCAAAAGAAGAAGCTCCTTTAACTGCCCCCGTTCAAACTTCCACTTCAGCCGACGTTAATATTATAGATTCCAGCTCTCATTCTTTACATCTAGCTAAAGTTGCCCAGGAGACTGCAACTACTCCTACTGAAGATGAGGCACTGGATGATATTGAAGCCGAGAAGTTTGAGGTGGATCTTGCAAAGCCAACTCCTCCAGGTACTCTTGGTGTCGTCTCGGGTCTAATGAACCAGTCATTTGACTTAGCCGAATTCGATGACCTTCTTACTTGTTATTTAAACTTTGATGAACCGATGCCTTCTTTATTTTCGGGGGATGCTGATTTTAACTTCTTTTCTTCTACAGCGGAGGCACCAAGCACTACACAAGCTTTCACTCCTTCGATTGCCGTTCCTCCGTCTTCCCAAATTACTCCTCCCTCTGCTTCCCAACCGAGATCACAGGCAGAGAAAATCGAAGCTCTTCAAGGCTTGGATGATCCGGCTGCTTCTCAGGAACAGAAGGCGGAGGATTTTGAAGACATCGAGAAGACCCCGGAGCGGTCTCTTGACGACGATACGAAGCTTTCAACATTGCTTGCTACTCCGGGGAGCGAGTCTTCTTCAAAGAGGAAGGGGAAGCGTGCTGTAAGGAAAAAGAAGAAGACTTCCACTGAAGAGGAAGCAGTAGTTGATCCGGCTGTACCGCTTTCTCCTTCTGCCCCTGCCCGTTCACAACGACTTCAAAAGCTAATCATTAGGCCGGGAAAGAGCTCCAAGGGTGGTGAGAAGAAGGAATAATCAAGCTGGATTTTCTACTTATTATTTTTGCTCTTTGCATGTATTGACCGGGGATTGTGCGGGTACCGGTCCCCGCTTTTGCTTTTTGAGATATCTGCACATGTAAAGAATTTTCATAGTACTAAATAAAACAATTATTTTACTTGTACAAACTCTTGTGTATGTGAGAATGATCTATCTTTTATTTTAAGTGTAGAACAAACGATTCTTCTTACTTGTGCAAACTTTTTGTCTGCGTTTGAGAATGCATTTATTCCACATCTGTTTTCCGTGATATTGCAACGAACTTGTGGCATGTTGCTTTTATTAATATAATTGAATTGTACAGTATTGCCCCCATGCCGTAAGTGCATTGCAATATTCCTAGTTTTTTTTTTAAGACTAATAATCTTACTTCAGAGGACAATTATTCCGCTTTTAAGGGGAGAATTATTCTGCTCTTAATAGAGTATATCCAGTCTTTAGAAGAATTTTTATTTTCTCTTTCTGAAGAACGCTTCAACATTCGGGGATAATCACTTTTATTTATTAAGAAGTGAATTTCCCTATGAAGTGAAATAAGCTTTTCTGAAAGAATTTTGTAGCATTTTTCAACTTTTTTAGGAGGAACTTTTCGAGATGAACAAGTTAGTCCTTCCTTTGAGAGTTGAACTGTGCTTCTGGACGATGCTTTTTGTTCAAGCATTTTATTTTGGGACATGCCTCCGGAGAGGGCTCCTCTTAAAGAGTTGTGCCTCCGAAGAGGTCTTGTGCCTTTGAAAAGGGCTTGTGCCTCCAAGGAGGGCTTGTGCCTCCGAAGAGGGCTTGCGGTGCCTTGGGAAAGGGCTTTTGCCTCCGAAGAGGTCATGTGCCTCCGAAGAGGGCTTGTGGTGCCTTGGGAAAGGGCTTTTGCCTCAGAAGAGGTCATGTGCCTCCGAAGAGGGCTTGTGCCTCCGAAGAGGGCTTTTGAGTGCCTGGGAGTTACTTTCTCATGGTCGGATGGGTTCACGGGGCAGGCGTGAGTTGCTTGATTGGATGTTTGTTTGTACAAACGACCGCAATCAATTAACAAGATGCCCCTTCGGTGGTCCCACCGATCTTTTTGGTTGAGGAAAGCACTCCCATTTATTGGTGTGCCTCGTTAGAGGGCTTTGGTTGGTTGGTGTGCCGGGTAGGTTGCGTCTCAGGGGCGAGTGGATCCACGGGACGGACGTAAGCTATCTGATCGGATGCATCACGACCAGTTAGCGAGGGTCCTGTTACTTCCGCTTGGGAAGGCGTCCCTTTAGTGGACCTTCTGGCCTTCCTGTTGAGATGCATACCTCCCATTGTCTGCTCCTTTGTTTGCTTGGCAACTTTCCCTCATCATCTGCCTGTTAGCGCTCTCTTATTATCGTTCCCAAGCACATCTTCTTATTTTCCTCTTACAAGTAAATTGCTTTATCCGAAGGATTGGACTTCACTGTTGAATGACTCTACGAGACAAACGCAAGTTATCTAGTTGGATGTCTATTTATAGCGACAATCTCGACTAGTGAACGAAGGTTTGTCACAATGGAGTCGCCAACTTTTTATGTGAGGTTTTCCTTGCTTGGGATTTGAATTTGGACAAAATTTTTGTGGCTTGGTTTTCGTGTAATAGCTGATTTATGGAAGTTGCTTAGCTTTGTGATGAGCAAGCCTTGTTATAATGTCCTGCAATTTTGAATTGATATTTTAGCGATACATTTAAAGTATTTACATATCAAAATAAAACAGGCATCATGAAATAGTAAAGAACACAAGATTTATAGTGGTTCGGCCAAAAATCGGGCCTACGTCCACTTTATAGCTTTTATTCATTTACACTGATTTACAATGTTTCACAATACGACTGATACATTCATCATCATTTTACAATTTTGAGCTGAGCTCTTTTCAAGTAAAGTAAGGACGCAAATGGTTGCTGTTCCAGGCCCTTGGAATCGGATCTCCTTCAACAGTTATGAGTTTGAAAGTGCCATCAAGAAGTTTAGTGCCTATGACATATGGTCCTTCCCAGTTTGGCCCAAACACACCAGTTGCTGTCATGATCCTTTTCAAAACCAAGTCTCCGACTTCAAAGCTGCGTTGGCGAACTTTGGAATTGAAATGCCTGGCTATTCTCTGCTGATGAGCTGAAACTCTGAGCCTAGCTTCCTCTCTTTTCTCATCAAGAAAATCAAGCGCTTCAAGTTGCAGTTTTTCATTTTCGGTTTCATTGAAATGAACTCTTCTATGTGAAGGAACCTCTACTTCTACTGGAATCATTGCCTCAGATCCGTATGCCAGTGAAAATGGAGTGTGCCCAGTCGCAGTTTTGTGAGTAGTTCTGTACGCCCATAGTGCTAATGGAAGCTTATCAACCCAACCACCTTTTGCTTTTTCAAGTTGCTTTTTGATAGTTGACTTGATGATCTTGTTAACTGCTTCCACTTGCCCATTTGCCTGCGGATGAGCCACTGCTGAGAAGCTTTTTCGAATTCTGAACCGTTTGCAAAAATCCTGGAATTCTTCACTTTCAAATTGAGTGCCATTGTCGGTGATTATCTTCTGTGGCACCCCATATCTGCAAATGATATTCTTCGTTACAAAATTTATCATCTTTTTAGAAGTGATGGTGGCCAAAGGTTCAGCTTCAGCCCACTTAGTGAAATAATCAACGGCAACAATAGCATATTTAATCCCTGATTTGGCGATCGGTAATGGTCCAATTAGGTCTATCCCCCAGATGGCAAATGGCCATGGACTGACCATTTGTGTGAGTTCAGTGGAGGGTGCTCTTGGGATTTTTGCAAATCGTTGGCATTTGTCACATTTCCTGGAAAAAGTTGCAGCATCTCGATTGATATCCGGCCAGAAGTTTCCATATCGGAGAATTTTCTTTGCAAGTGTTTGACCACCTGAATGGTCTCCACATTCTCCTCCGTGCACCTCTGTTAAGATTGTCTTGGCTTCTTCCTTAGTTACACATCGGAGTAGTGGGGTTGAAAATCCCCGCCTGTATAATCGGCCATCTTGAATTATATACCTCGATGCTTTTCTTAATAATTTTCGACGTTCCTTAGAACTCTCTGGCAGGGAACCACTGAGTAAGTATTCTTTTATTGGAGTCATCCATGATTCATGCTCTTGAGACGTAGTCATAATCCAATCAACATCCATTTCATCAATGCTTGGAGCTGACAGAACTTCTACAGGAAATAATCCTAGTAATTGAGCTTCTCCGGAACTTGAGTACTTTGCTAAAGAATCCGCCTTCATATTTTCCTCTCGGGGTATGTGGCTTATTGAGTACTGATCTAAATCATTGAGGAGTTCGGAAGTTTTTGTCAAATATGCAGGCAAATTCCCTCCTTTGGCTTGAAATTCCTTCTTCACCTGGCAGACAATAAGCTGAGAATCACTGAAAATCTGTATCACTTTGATATTCAATTCCTTGGCGATTTTCAATCCGACAATAAGGGCTTCATATTCTGCTTCATTGTTTGTTGAAGGAAATTCCAGCCTCAATGCATAACATAGTGATCGTCCTTCGGGAGTTTCGAGCACAACTCCTGCCCCAGAACAATAATCGTTTCTCGAGCCATCAACATACAACTTCCACTATATCGGAATGCAGTCAGTGGTTTCTTCCTTACTGTCACCTTTGTCAGTGGACTCTGCAATGAAATCTGCTAAAGCTTGTCCTTTAATTGCTCTTCGGGGATGGTAAGTGATGTCATATTGGCTGAGTTCTATGTTCCACTTCAAGAGACGACCCGAAGTTTCAGGACGATACAGGACTTGCTTCAAAGGCTGATCAGTCAGGACCTTGATAGGATGAGATTGAAAATAGGGCCTCAACTTTCTGGAAGCGATTAGCAGACAATAAGCAAGTTTTTCTATCTTTGAATAATTCATTTCAGCCCCAGCGAACCGTTTGCTGATGTAGTAAACCGGACGTTGTATTTTCATATCTTCTCGTACAAGTGCTGCACTTAAAGCATGGGATGAAATTGCTAAATAGATGAAGAGGTCTTCACCATCACTAGGCTTGGAGAGGACCGGAGGAGTTCTCATATGATGAATCAGTTGATCGAAAGCATTCTGACATTCAGGAGTCCATTCGAAATTTTTCTTTCCTTTCTTTAGAGCATCAAAGAAGGGAATGCATTTGTCTGTGGCCTTGGAAATGAAGCGACTAAGAGCGGCAACCTTTCCATTGGGACTTTGCAGTTCTTTCTTTGTTCTAGGGGCTTTAACTTCTCTTAGAGCTGTGATTTGAGCAAGATTGGCCTCGATGCCCCTAGCGCTCACAATGAAACCCAGGAATTTCCCAGACTCTACTCCGAATGAACATTTCAATGGATTGAGCTTCATTCCGTACTTCCGAAGAATTGAGAACATTTCTGCCAGGTGATCCATGTGGTCTACTGCTTTCTTTGACTTTACTAACATATCATCAACATAGACTTCCATCGTTTTGCCAATCTGAGGCTTGAACATAGCGTTGACAAGTCTTTGGTATGTTGCCCCAGCATTCTTTAAACCGAATGGCATGACTTTGTAACAGTAGAGTCCCACATCTGTAATAAAGCTTGTGTCCTCCTGATCTGGTTCATTCATCATAATCTGATTGTATCCAAAATAGGCATCCATAAAAGATAACAACTCATGTCCAGCCGTCCCATCTACTAGTTGATCGATTCTAGGCAACGGGAAGCAGTCTTTGGGGCAAGCTTTGTTCAGATCTGAGAAATCAATGCATACTCTCCACTTTCCATTTGCCTTCTTAACCAGTACTGGATTTGAAACCCAATTTGGATAAGTGGATTCTTTGATGAAATTATTCTCTAGGAGACGATCTACCTCTTCTTTTAAAGCTGCTGACCTTTCTGGACCTTGAGTTCTTCTTTTCTGTTTCACTGGTGTGAATTTCGGATCGACATTCAGGGTGTGAACAACAATTGTTGGAGAGATTCCGCACATATCAGCATGACACCAAGCGAACACATCTAGATTGGCTTTTAAGAATGATATCAGTGTGTTTTGAACTGTTATACTTAGCTGTGAACCCACATTGAGTACTTTATTTGGGTCTTTCGGGTCTACAGATACTGGTACCGTTACCTCCACGGGTACCACTCTATTCTCCCCTGTACTGGCTTTCCTGGGATCCATTTCTTTTCTTGCATTGCTGTGTTCGCCAGTACAGGGGCCGTTCCGTAGTTGCTACAGGGTCGGTTCCTTGATGCGGAGCGGAGCTGCCGCATCTTTCCCCATTTCTTTTCTCCTGGCCTCTCGGAGTTCTACAAGATAACATTCTCGTCCTGCGTTTTGATCTCCTTTAATAACAGCAATCCCATTATCAGTAGGAAATTTCATTGTTAAGCACCAAGGAGCGAGGACGGCCCGGAAAGCAGCAAGAGTAGGCCGGCCCAAGAAAGCGTTATAGGCGGAGAATCCATCTACAATTACAAAAGTTTGCTTCCGAACCAATTTCTTGTGTCCTTCGCCCATTTCAACAAACAAGTCCACTGTTCCAATCGGCTGTTTCAGCTCTCCTGTAAATCCGGCAATCTTGTGTGAAGAAGCATGTACATCAGTCATTGGAATTTTCATTTGGTCAAATGTCCTTTTAAAGAGGATGTTGCATGAGGCACCACTATCAACTAACACTCTTCTGACAATAGCCGGCCCAATACCGACAGAGACAACCATAGGGTCCTCAGTAGGAGCTTCCACATTAACAGAATCCCTGGCTTTGAACATAATATCATCATGGAAAGTTTTTTGCTGCTTTAGAGGTGAAGCATCTTCCAGGATTAAGACACTTTCTTCGGTTGGTGCATACTTCAAAGCTTTTGCATACCTTTCCATTTCACCCCAACTTCTGCCAGCCGGGTGAGGTCCCCCTGTGATCACATTAATAACAGGTCTTTCCTTTCCAGCAGGCCTTTCTCCTGAATCAGATGAATTAGTTGGAGGTAACTGCCCTTGGTTGGACGAAGATGGGTCCTTTCTATTCCTCTTGACGTATTGCTGCAACTTATTCTCTCTTAGCAATTCTTCAATCAGACTTTTCAAATGGCGGCACTCATTGGTATCATGCCCTGGTTGGTTGTGAAACTTGCAAAATCTTCCGCTTTGAACAGCATTCTTCCCAACTTTCACGGCCGGTGGTTTTGGAAATTCAACAGCATCCTTAGTGGCGATGAAGATATTTTCCGGGGTATCGGTTAGAGGAGTAAAGTCTGATGGTTTAAGTAAGCGGGGCTTTTTGAAGTCTTTCTGCCTTTTCCCACCATTACTTTCCCTTTTCTGATCTGCCGGTTCTTTCTTGCTTTGAGTAGTAGTATTATTTTCCGCCACCGTTGTCACAACTTTAGCTGGTGCGGAAAGATTCTCTAAGCGTATAAATTCGTCAGCCTTTTTGTAGAATTTCTCAAGCGAATTCGGTTCCTTCATTTTCAGCCATTTTCCAAATTCGCTCGATTTGTCAATAGCACGCAGTGTTTTAAATCTCGGATTTTGGCCAATATCTCGGGAAAATATCTCGGCTATCTCGGGTGATATTTAAAACACTTATAACTAAATAGGCTGCCAAATCTCGGATTTTGGCTGATATCTCGGATTTTTCATCTCGGCCATCTCGGGGAGATTTAAAAGCCTGATAGCACGCATCAAATAGGTCAAGATCATTCGTGGCTCTGCATTATCGACTTCTGCCAGAGCTAAATTGAAGCGGTTCAAGAATGACTTAATAGGCTCTCCCGGATTCTGTTCAAGACTGGACAGTGACATTATATCTTTTGCCTTTGAAGCGTATAGCCTGAATTGCTCTTTGAATTTTCGGGTGAGATCGGAAAACTGATCTACAGATCGGAATGGAAGCTTGGTAAACCAGAGAAGCGCCACTCCTTCTAAATAAACTGGGAAATATCGGCACTTTATCTCGTCGGTCGCCCTTGCGCCGGTCATATGCCAGTCGTATTTATACAAGAACTGATTTGGATCACTTGTCCCCCGATAAGCAGGAATAGTGGGGGGAACAAACTTTCTAGGAAGTTCAGCTTTCAGAATCTTCTCGGTAAACGGAGTTCTACTTGGTGCGAATCCCCATTCGCTTTCGTCTTCATCTCTTTGCATGCTCTCTTTCATTATTTGCTTGATCATACCAGAGAGATATTCCTCATTGTTCAGAGATTTCGCAGAGTAGACCTCAGCCATCTTTTCAGGAGTTTGTCCAGGTAAATGCTCATGAAGAACTGGTGACGGCCTAGATCCTTCGGCCTGGAGGGGTGCCCCTTCGGCAGCACCTGATCCCCCGTGAGGAATATTTCTTCCCTCGGAATTGGGAGCAGCATTAGCAAAGTTTCCCTCATTATTTACTGGTCTTTGACTCGTACCAAATAGAGCATTCAGCCTTTCCATCATCAGGTTATTCTGAGTTTCAATCTGCTGGTACAGTCCGGATACAGCAGCATCTAACTCCTGTCGCGTAACACCGACGCTCGGAGCTGCCTGATTTGGAGAGAGAGAAGTGGCAGTATTGTCACGGTCATCATCAGTTCTGACAGACTTTCGTTTCCTTCCAGGAGCCATTATGTCTGATAAACTTCTGATTTTGTGGGAAATTCTTTCAGCAAACTTCTGAGAAGCAATGGTGAATGGTAGCCTGAGTTGGGTTCTCAGTGAAAGCACCAAAATGTTAACGTTAAAATATGAACGGTAACACCCGGTGTGTGTAATAAGATCGTGAAAGCACCACCCGTGTGACGGGAACAGAAATTAAGCAGGAAAATAGCAGAAATGCAGTAAATGAACAATAGATTTATAGTGGTTCGGCCCGTAATTGAGCCTACGTCCACTTTATAGTCTCTTATTGCTGATTCGGTTACAATTTGATACAAATCTCTTCAAGAAACAGTACAATTCGATCACAAGAAACAATCTAGACTACTAGCTCAATCTTCGACGGTGAAACTCGATGAATCCATCCCGGATGTAAGGAATTTCTCTCGAAGCTTGTTGTAGTGTCGTGAATGCTTGAAGGATCCTTGATTACTGAATGAATGAAGAGTTCGACGGAGTAACAGCGCTGTAGAAATGATTTGCAAAAAGTCCCTTTCATGTTGGAAGTGGTGGGGTATTTATAGGAGCTGATTTGGACTCTGGAAATTTTCCTAAGTCCTAAGTCGTCGCCGACTTAGTATAAGTCGCTGCCGACTTATGATAGGTCGCTGCCGACTTACGATAGGTCATAGCCGGTTTATCAGTTCCAACACTTCCCTAGTAGTTCACCTCCTCTTCTGGTTTTACGCTTAAGTCCTAAGTCGCTGAAGACTTAAGGTAAGTCGGTGACGAGGTAAAGGTGCATAAGGTATCTCAGTGTTGTTAGGTCGGAGCAGAGTTAACGTGCAATCTTAAATCGGTAGTTTGTTAACTCGGCAGGCCTTGCTAACTCGCACTTTGTTAAATCGATTGGCTTCCTTAAGTCGGTAGTCATTTTAGATCGGCAGCTCCTCTTAGTAGTGGATTACCTTAAGTCGTCTTTTATTAGGTCGTACGCTTCCTTATGTTGTGACTTGTTGAGTTAGTATACTCTTTAACTCGGTAGGTCGCAAGTTCCCATAGGTCAGCAATCTGTTAAGTCGGAAGCTCTTGTTAACTCACAATTTGCTAGGTCAGTAGGCTTCTTTAAGTCGTTATGTCGTTAACTTTCTTATGTTGTGACTTGTTGAGTCAGTATACTCTTTAACTCGGTAGGTCGCAAGTTCCCATAGGTCGGCAATCTGTTAAGTCGGAAGCTCTTGTTAACTCACAATTTGCTAGGTCGGTAGGCTTCTTAAGTCGGCAAGCACCTTAAGTCAGCCAGCATCCTAAGTCAGCATACTTCTTAAGTCGGCAAGCACCTTAACTCGTCTCCTGCTAGGTCGTGAGTCGAAAGGGGGTTAACAATTTATATTCACATGATCAAAGAGAAGATATTCATTTTTATGGCAAAAAAATTTGTAATTTTTTGATGGGAAATAACTTGTACTCTATAAATACCAAGGTCTATTCATTGTAAAAGATAACTCATATATCATAATTTCTAGTGTAGAATAAAGCTCTTCTTCTTCTATTTTCTGTTTACACTTAGATAATTATGGCTTCTATCAATTAGTTTTGTTAGACATAATTATCTAAGTTTTTCTTCCTTTTTATTGGTGATAGACCGTTAACTAGTTTTAGCGGCTATCCTAATTTTATTTTTTTGTTTATCCAAATTTCTATTTGTTTTTTTGTTTTTCCATTGTTAAGAACTTGTGAAGGTGGTCCGATTTAACTCTCAACAACTCTTCCGTGACAAATAGTTGGATCCTTCTATGAGAAAAGGATTGGAGTTTAAATCAATATTTCTTCACTTATCTATTTTTCTGCATTTTTGTAGTTTAGAAATCACCTCCAAATTCGTCTAACTCGCTCACAAAATTACATAAACAATAGAATTTAATTTTCCTCCCTGTGTTCGACCTGCATACTACACACCTGTGCGCTTGCAGTATTATTTTTAATTTGCGCTTTTCTAATCCTATAGAAAAGTGTCAAACGCCTATTGATAAGCCGATTAGGCATTTTGATCAGAATTCTTAACCACTTAACCGATAAGTTAACACAATCAATCTTCTCGAATTATTATTTTCTTATAAGGTAAAATTTCCTAATTCCCCTTATGGTTTAATTCATTAAAACCACTAGTTTCTACTTTGTTTAGATAAGTTAGTTTAATATCATTGAGCGATATTTCAACCCAATCTACTTCATTTAGATTTAAGTGGATTTATACACCTATGAGTGATAACTCCTCTTTTAAGATCATATACTACATTTACCATAACAAAATTAACAAATATGCAACCATCCATATACAAACATTTAAATAATTAACTATGAGCTGAAAGAAAATCTATTATTTTCTGATGCACATTCTAATCACACTAAATCCTTTTATCTCAAATCCATCACATTACATTTATCTTTATGATATATGTCTACTAGGTTATTTAGATTGGGGTCTTGTTCAGTTTTGCTAATCGAATCACTACCCTATGTTTTAAATCCACTTAATCAAAAATATTCCATTACTAAATGCAATAATCTAAGATATCATAAAAATTCATTCTTAAGGAAGTGTACCTACGAAGATTGAGATTTGCTTTCATTTATTCTATGTAGAACTGGGTTCCTCAATTGTGAACATCTTTTCTGGGTTCTATTTCTTGGGCTTTCTATGATGTCTTTCCATATGGCCAATTTTTTCATAATTATAACGTCTTCGTTTCGTAGTTCTGCATTCATTGCATAGCTTTGGTTGTTCCAATTGAATTAATTTCTTTGACTCGGTTTGCCCTAATTGAAAAGGCTTCTTGTTCGAATTAGACTTCCAGTTGTTCTTTTAAAAGAATAGTCTCTTTTTTTGGACTTGTTGAGTATATTCTCCTTCGGAGCCTGTAATTACCCGAAATTTAGAACATTTCGTATTTAAATATCGAAATTGTTAAAAATTTGAATCATAGATTAAATGCGATTAATTGATTTAATAATCTTATTAACCCCCTTTTAAATAATAACTGATAATGGTAATCTTTTTTTAAAAAAATTCAAAAATAAATACATTAAAGAAATATCGATAATGTGTGATCGAATATTGCTCTACCGATAAACAGCTTTTTACTCGACAGAAGTTGTTCAATCTTTTATAAATATACTAAAACACTTAGGGAATAATTAATAAGTAATAAAAATATTTTCCACTAAATCTCTTAGGAAGCTTATAGATGGGGAAGGGGTAATTGGCTAGGGATGGAAGAGATATTTTCATGTGAAAGTGAGGTGTAAAGTTGTTGCATGTGCAAAGGAGATAAGGGCTCTTTGTAGCTGACTAAAGAGGGGGCTTAAGGTCCTTTAACGCTTTATAATTTCAAAAGCTTGAGAAAATTAAAACAAATCGAAAATGGTAGAAATGGATTAGATAAATCCACTTTGTTCTTCACTAATCTTTCTCTAATTAATTCAAATCTCTTCCAAAGTTCACCAAAATTTCACCAACACCTTAGAACAACTTAAGAATCATGGACCTAAAGTCAAGTATAGAAGCAAGTGAGCAAAAACCCCTTATCAATTTTGGGTCATGAGCATAAGGAAGGAGGGGGAGCTTGGCTATGTGGTTTTGGAGCTAAAGGTTGTGTCTTTAGGCTTTTGGGTGATGGTAGGATGCGATTCTTTATTCTCTTGTGCTTGCACTTGTTGTATATTATATTTGAGTGGGTTATCTCACCATCTTGCGTATATATATTGTGTATATATGTATGTGTATATAAATATAAAGTTAAAGTGACATTAACTAATTAAAGTTTTGTACTTTGAACCCTCTTGTTTTGAAAGAAAATAGCAACGTATTATTTTATGTAATCACTTCTACTACCCTCTTAAACATGTGGCACGACCCAGGTTCTGTGTTTACATGTTACTTGGCTTGTGCGGTGAATTGAGGTATGTTTTAAATGCGTTTGTATAGCGATAGTCCCTATAAATGCAAACTGATATCCTTTAACTTTAACTTGTGTAAATGGAAGATTTATTATCTTAACTTGATATAAATTTTTAGGTAGTTCTCTGTACATATTTTGGTCTATGGGGCAGCAAGGAATTAGTTGGGAAAATTATTGAAATTGCGAATGTTAGAAGCGAAAAGGTCACTATGGATGCACTTGAAAATGCCTTGTGTTCGGCGATTTTTAAAGTCAACTTTGAAAGTCAATCTAGAGGTTTATTTGCATTTTTAACAAGTACTATAAGTGTAAATATTGTTGAAAAAATATTGAAGTTTAAATCATTAATTAACTTGTGAAACAAAGTTGCAAAACATTATAACGAGTTGAAGGTCATTGTATGAGCACTTTGGAATATCTTGTTTTAGAATTTTTTATAATTAATTTGAAAGAGATCCTTTGGTGTTTCTTTTCATTTTTAATAATTATTACATGTGTACTTATTACTCGAGGAAAAAATCAAAGTCTAAATGATTATAGAACTGGTCAAAAAAAGTGGCTAAAGTTAGAGTAAATAGGTCGCTAAACGAACACTTTACTAAATAGCTTATTTTCAGGAACTTTTATAAATAAATTGAAAGACATAATTATGGGTTTCTTTTCATGGTTTTTAAAAACCTTAAGGGTAGTACTTATCGTAAAAAACTCAAGTCTTAAATCATTTGTCTATGTGGTGAAATTTTTTTGTAAATTTAATACTTTTCTATGTTGTTCTTTATCTAGGACTTTTAACATCATTTATAATGTTGTAGTAAGTTTCTTAAGGTTTTAATTATCTAAAAATGATATTTAAATTTAGTATTTTTCCCTAATCCTCTTAGGGATGTTTTCTAACATATATTGCAATATTTTAAAGTTGGTTTGAAGTTTAAATATTTTTTCTTACTAATTTATGAATTGTTGAAGTAAACGGATTTTAAAATACAAAACATACCTTTTTGTTAATTTTCGTTAAATTATAAATAATTTATTTTTTAGCAATATTTGACATAGATATTTAAACCATATTTATAGTTATTTTTAATCTATTTACATATAGATATAAGTTTGAAGAAGTATGTTAAGTATTTTATAAAAGGATAAGTGATAGTTTTGGAATATAAAACTTAAGTTATAATAAATGGTTTGTTAAGTTATTTTAAGTTATTAAAACTATATTACCATATTTAATAAGTGTAGATATACTTAGACCTCTAAAAGAATGTTTTTAAAGATAATGATAAGTATAAAGTGGTTTTGGGTTCGTTATGATAATATTGTAACAACATTTGTCTTCAACCATTTTTTGACTAAACTTAGTAATATAATTAGATCTTTAAAGAAATGTTTTAACAATGATTATAAGTTAAATGGTTTTAAGTTTGTTGTGACAACGTGTTGCTAACATTAGTTTTAAACCCTTTTTAGATAGATTTGTAAATGTAATTAGACCTTTTAAATGGATATTTTAAAAGTAATAATAAATATGGGATCGTCTGGAAAACGATAGAAAAAATAAAGCTTTAAAGTAAGAAATCTTGTTAAAGATTTGTGAATATTCTTATACCATTTGAGATAAGTATATAAATACTTTTTAAAGTATTAAAAGAGTACAAATGAATAGTAGTAAATGATATACAAAACTTGATTAGATAAAAAAAGTTTTACTAGTAAAGAGGTTTTGATTAATTAAATAAAAAGGGAATTTGAAGGCACTTATCTGTCTTAATCGTGCTTTGGGTGACCTATTCGAGATTTCTGTGACTCAATCGTGCTGTGTGTGTTTACTTGTTTATGGAAAGTATGTGTACTTAGCACTAAAATCCAATGAAGTAGGCTTGTCTATCTATAAGAGTTAAGACTGATATTCGAGTAGGGTTTAGTAGCAACAATGCTTTAACCAATCAGTTTCACTCTTGACCGAGGGATAGTGTAAGTTGAAAAGATCGAAAATGTGATAAGTATACGAGACTTAGTTTTCATATATATATATATATATATATATATATATATCTAGCTTTAAGAACACACAAACACACACACACACACATATATATATAGATATATGAGATCCCCTAGGAGGACTCCTCTTTATATATTGTTTGCTTACTTCTAAAAGAACTAGAATTAAGTTTACCGAAAATCCATAGATTTAGTTTTGAAGAGTCCAGGATTGGAAAGTGTTTTGCTTACTAAATACCACTTCAAAACTAGTATACAAGTTATATGTTTTAGAAGCGATTGTATGGATTGCTATAGTGCTAAACTTTCTATTGTAAGATTATGTCCAAGGGAGAGGTCTGCATTAGCATTCATTAGAGGACTTATACTGGGATCTTGTTAAAATTCAAGATTTGTTTGAGATGCTCGAATCCATATAGAGATTCGTGATCTATTTGAGATGCTAGAATCCATTTTGGGATTCGTGTTCAGTTCCAATGATGAAGACTCATGTGAAAGATGCCGAACATGAGGTCGATGTCAGAAATAGCTAAAGACATAGCAAGCTGCACAACGACGAGTTTAGCTAAACCACGTCAGGGTACATCAACTCCATATCTAGAGTATGCTTATCTATGTTGCGCGTTGGAATTGATGATGCTTGGTTCCACGTGGTTCATACCAATGTTCATGCATGGTCTAGTTGCATTTTCCTTATGGTATATTTTATCTATAGATATACGACACGTAGAAGGTAACTTCTAATCCTTTTGCATCGAGGTTGGATTCGGTTTGACCGAAGAGATCTCCGAGAAAAATTCATATGCGAACGTACCTTAGCGTATTTGATTGTACTTTAATATTGTTGTGTCATGAGATGAAAGCTACACAACTATTTTTTGATTTATATTATTCATCCAAAACATTATCTATTATATCATCTTATGTACTTATTAGATGGTGGTTCTTTTGAAGGGATAACCATTTCAGCATTCTGTGCAGTCTAAAAAGTACCGTTTTATGCGGCCATGTATTTCTTGGGTTTCTTACGTTAGAATTAAGGAGACGACCTGGATGTTTCACCTACTATAGTATTCTTATTTTCACTACATTACTATTATGTATATATCAGCATTTGTGAGGACATGCTATTATAACTTTCCAGGCTCGTGATAATATTTAGAATTGTAACTCTGAAATACTTTGTATCTTAGAGTGACAGTTTGTACTATCTTTTGATATTACATGGTATCATTCCGCTATGAGATTCTGATACTTTGTTTCTTCTTTCTTGTTATGTTTCCTTTTCTTTTTATTTTACCATAATAATATGTGTTTCCAGCACTTGGATGCTTAGCACAAGAATATGGTAGATGTATTACTATCGACATTTGAGGGTCAAAATGGCAAGTTGTTACACTTTGTATCAGAGATAAATGTTAAGCGAGAACCTTGGCTTTGGTGGGGTATGACTCATTAAGAAATAAGGTAAGCAACACCCTATCATGAGTTGAGTGTATTGTACATGTGAGAGTGTATATGTAATTGTTATATATTAGAAATATTGAAGTATAAGTTGATAATATAGTTTAATTATTGTAGGGATTAATGATGTTAATTTGTTATCCCTTATTAATTAGTTTAGCCGTACTCGGCCAGTTTATGAGCATTGTTGTTCTTTGTAGAATGATTTGACATGCTCGACCAGTTTATGAGCATTATTATCAATTGTAGATTTAGTAGCTTAGTCATGCTCAGTTAGTTTATGGGCATTGACTGTGGTTTGTTGATTATTGTTTATGCTCGACCACATTATGAGCAGTTTTACCTTTTCATTGCATGGATTGGGTAGATAATATTTATAGATACATTGAAACGAATACCTTATGAATTTAGTTTCACGGTTTGACTATAAGGTATTTGGTGATAATGTTGTGTTGAAAGTTAAGTTTAGCAAAAGATGGTTGTCATAATCTAAATGAAAGATAAGATATTTTGGAAATAAACATTTGTGAAAAGATTTTATATAAGAAAGTGATATTATATGAGTATGGTTTATAAAGTATGGTTTATAAACAAAAAGGATTTAAACTAATATTTTGAGAACATAAATCTCGGTATCTTTGATAATGTTTTTCAAGGTTTTAAAATAACAATATTATTATTATTAGTTGAAAGTAAATATTGGGGAAACTGATTTAAGAAAATGACCATGGTACTTAGTACTATTATACGAAGTATTTGATACCGCTTTGATAATGATTTCAGTTAAGTCCCAAAAGCATGATTTGAATGTACTAAACTCTCTTCCATCGCTTGATGATAGTTCTGGTGATGACTGTAGCATCATCGACATTCATTTTTGGGTTTCAAAGTGAGGGTTGCTACAGAGTAGTTTGGTAAAATAGATTTTGATTTAATCATGAAGGTATGATTTAATATACAAAAGATATATGTATATACTATTATTTCAAATATTTGAAATAAAACCTGGTATTTAGTTCTAAATTTTTCCTTAAACAATTTGGTATAAAATATAGAGTTGTTTAATAAAGAATTTGAAATAAGCTTTATATATGGAAAAGGTATGTGCTGACGTCAAAAATGGCGGCAACACCCAAATATTAGATGAAATCATCAAGTCTAATAAAATAAAGGTTAAAGAAGAAATTGAGACATGAATTTTATAGTGGTTTGGCGAATTCTCTGGCGTTTGTCCACTTAATATTTGTTATTAGTCGTTTTCTCTTCACCGACAATACAACTCCCATTCCAGATTTGACGACACCTTCCTCTTTGCGTTTAGGTTGGTTATCTGTACGGAGAGGAATTCTAGATGCTTCAACGACATCTTTTGCCCTCCACTACAATTATGTTATAAGATTTCTCATTTTTTTTCTTTGTTTGGACAGGAGGTTGCCCTCCTCCTCTATAGCTTAGGCTGGATAGCGCTGCGCCTGACAACGAATCTGTCAACAGTTGCTATGTGCCATCTTGCATGTTGCTGGCAAAATCAACACATCTAATATGGACTAGCTTTCTCCGCTCTTGGCTTCTTGGTGTCAACAACCTTTATTTTATGCTAGTTTTTAATGTTGTAAGGTACTGTTTCATTTTGCTATATGTATATTTTATGTACTCTGATATGGTTCAGACTAGTGGGATGTATTTCATGACTCTTTAGTACATCCTCATTTTGTTGCCATTGATCTTGCATGTTGATTGGAAGACTATCTCTATTTTAATTTATGCTTTTGGCTATGTAGTATCGCACTACACATCCGTTTTCTCAAAACAAATTTATCAGATCTGACCACAATCTGGTGGATCTAAGATTTATAATGGAATTTCTATAGTGTATTAGGGAAGGAGACAAGAGTGAAGAAGATGTAGAGTGCGAATTCAAGATTAGAGTGAAGATCCTCTTTTAGTTGCAAAAGGGTATTTATAGTAAAATAGCTATGTGGGTTTAGGAGCTTGCTTGCATCGAAGTCCAGAAGCAAGCCCAATTGTTATTCGGCCTTTTGACCAGGCAGTATTTGAATAGACCAAACAAGTCAATCTTGAAAATTATCAAGGCAGTAAATCCATAGAGATAGCCATAGAGTTTAGAAACCAAGTACAACCAAGATCTTAAGATGAAAGCCAAGACCATCCCAAAAAATTGCAATGCAAGATCCATCAATGTGATGGATCGATATCGATCCATCCCTAAGGATCGGTATCGATCTATAGAACTCCATCATGAACTCCCCATTTTCCTCCTATTCTCAAGTATTGATGATGGAAACTTAGTCCAAGCTTCATTGATCGATCATATGTTAATTTCTATCAAATACCTCGAGCACCTGAAATCAGCCGTTCTACTTCTCCACTGATCCATCTTATTAGCCTAAAAAAGATCTCATAACCATGCAAACAAGAAAGGAATCATGAAGCTAACGACAAGTCACTTCATCCTAAAATAATAAGAAGGATCCATATGAAGACCTTATGGATCTTTACCGATATATGGCTATGGACCGTTATTGATCCATCGACATTGCTGACCTGGATACGTTTTCTCGAGGACAACTACTGCTAGGTAGTGGTGATCGTAGAGGAAAACATGATGGAGAATTTCCCGGCAACCTACAGCTATAAATATGAGGCTATGGGCTCATTTTCTGGGATTTTTTCACTTCCTTCCAATTATTATATATTTTCTTGTAATCACCCATGGAGTGGTACCGAACCTTAAAAACTATACTTGTAAAACAACAAGATAATCAATAGAAATCTCAAGTGGATGTAGGTAACGATTAGCCGAACCATTAAAAATGTTTAGTAACTCATTTTTACTCATTTTTCATTCACATTTCTTCATTTCAATCTCTACTCTAATTTCTTGGGTGATTGTGCCATATTTGGTACTAACATTTTGGTGCTTCCACTAAGAATGTGATTCTTAGTCTGTTTAGATCTATCATCTACTATTGGATTGCCCAAGCCCAAGATATAAATCTAGTTTTATTCATTTTTTGGAATTTTTAACTACTCAGGTTTTCAAAATCTACGTAAGTGCCTTTTACCATAGCCCATAGAGGAGATCGATCCACCACTCTATGTGCTATTGAAGATGTTGAGGATGTCAACCCTTGACATGTTGAAGAAATTGCGCAACCAGATTCTGCAGATGTTTAGAACCCAACGTATGTTGTCACCAGAGTTGAGATGGATCACATGATGAAGCATACGGAAGATATGCTCTAGGAAAGCCACTTTGAATTGAATTAGCAAATGAAGCAGCGCTTGGATTTGTGGAACCAACCGACAAACAGCCGTAGGAGAAGCAAGAAAGACACGACACATTTTGGTTCAGAAATTGACAATTCCTTATTGTTGAAACAAAGGCAGAGGGATAGAAGACATAAGATGCTTAGGAGGGAGATCGGGTAGTCGAAACAAAAGTCGGGACTGAACCACAACAAAGGCCTATGGATCGGTACCGATCCATTAAGAGGGGTCGGTATCAGACCATCTAATCTTTGTTCGAGTGGTTGACTTTTGGGTGATGGTGTTGGTTTGGCTTCTGGTCATGCTCTGGATGGCCAGAATGTTGGAGATCAGGCAGGTGCTATGGATCCACCACGAAGGGACTATGTACATGGAACTGCTGAATGAATGGGTCTCTCGGAGTTAGAGGAACCCAAGTATCGTGAAACTAATCGAAGCATTTGCCAGGCCTAACATGGTGCGCGGATCACGATTACCACCATTCCGTACATCCACTTGAGCCGGATTTGACTAAAATGGTTAAGGAGACTTATAAGTGAGAGCCAACATCGGACTAATGATTGGTGAGCCAAATGCCTGGTGAGCTGGAAAATCATCTGTTTACATACGGAACATGGCGGCTTAGGCATATCTAACTTGATTACCTTCAACCAATCTCTTCTCGCCAAATGGCTTTGGCGTCTCCTCTCTCCGGGTCAGTTTATCTGGAAAGACTGGATCCTGGCCTATTACTATAATGCGGACCCTTCCCTTGCCCTCCACTTCGCCCCACTCTCCAAACCCTCACCTTTTTGGTCAGGTGTTCTCGCTTCAGTTAATCGCATCAAGCCGCTCCTTCATGTGGAACTTGGAGCTGGCACCAACTGCCTCTTCTGGTTCGATCACTGGCACAGCCTCTCCCCACTTCACCGCTCCCTCCCTTCCCTCTTCTCCTCCTCCAATCGACCTCTCTTATCAGTAGCGGACGCTGTTAACCTCGGCCTACCCGGCCTCTGCCCCCCATCTCTCTTCGACACTGACACCCTCTCTGAGCTCCTTTCCGCCCTTAACATCCTGCGTTCGACTGTCCTGACCCCTACCCTACCTGATCTTCACTCCTGGGCCCTTGCTCCTTCCAGTGGCTTCTCTGTCTCCCAATGCTACTCCTTCCTAAACCACCCCGGTAGACTTTTTGCCTTCCCCCGTGTCTGGAAATGCCATATCCCTCCCCGAATCAAATTCTTCCAGTGGTGTCTCATCCATGGCCGGATTAACACCAAGGATCGCCTCTCCCGCTTCAACATCACTTCAGACCAGATCTGCGTCTTCTGCAACACTGAAATCGAATCTATCAGACATCTATTCCTTGAATGCGATTTATCCTTCTACATTTGGGTTGCGGTCTGTGTCCACAACCTTGGGATAATCTACTACTTAGAAGACTTCTTTGAACACTGGCAGTATGGCTCACCTAACCCTCATCTAGACTCTCTTCTGGCTATCTTCTGCTGGGTCATCTGGAAAGAGAGAAACGCTATCATTTTCAACAAACCCACTAGCTCGCGTCTGGCTCTATGCATTAAAATCTCTAATCTGTTCGATTATTGGGCAGGTCCCTCATCTTCGGCGCCCTTCAGATTTCGCCTTCCAACGGTGAGGTCCCCCTCGGAAGAATCGGTGGGTAGCGCTTCCTCCGCCGCACCGACAGGACCACATGGAGCAGACTAAGGGATCGACTGTCCTCTCTCTCACGCCTGAACCTGCTTTTACTTTTCGCTGCAGTCATTTTAATAATCACTGGCTAAGTATGTACATTAATCTTTACCTATAACCTGATACTATGTCTGTAATCTAAACACTTTTTTGCTGAAATGCTGCTTTAGCTATCGATCAGGCATGTTGATCGAACTATCACTATATATTTATATTTAGCCTAATCGGCTGTGTAGTCACCTGCTACACAACCGTTCTTCTCAAAAACATCGGACTAATGATTATTGGGGCTATTCTTTGAGCCAGAGTTCGTTCATAGAAGAGACCCAACACTAGGAGTACCCAAGAAGATTTGTGATGCCGACGAAGCCATCGTATAATGGGAAGACAGATCCAAGGCAACATCTAACAAAGTACGACTGGTGAATGGACTCTACTAGAGCTACTTATGATGTATGATGTCGTTATTTCCCGATTTTCTTAGAGGGAGTGGTGATGACGTGGTTCACTTGGTTGCCACCGAGATCCATACGTCTTTTGAGAAATTAGCGTCAAAGTTCATTGAGCAATTCCATATGCATACTACCCGTCTAAAGGTCGTCATGGCACTTTCTAACCTCTTCCAAGGAGCGAGAGAGTCTTTGAAATATTTCTTGCAGTGGTTCAATACTGCAGTGACTGGGGTGAGCAATGTTCAAGAAGATATTGTGTTGATGGCACTGATTAGGGGAATTCATCCTAAGACTGATTTTAGGAGGTGGTTGAAGATGAAACCCCCACTGACGATGGACATGTTCTATAGAAAGGCGACTCAGCTATTGTACTTGGAAGAGGCAAGTACCATCGTAGGAAAGCCAATGCCAGTCAATCGGTCAAAACGATACAAAGCAATGTTGCTGAAAATAATCCAAAGGGAATTCCATAAATCCCGATATTAATGTGGAAAATAGAAGTGGTGGACAGAACAAAAACGACAATGGAGCTAAACATAGGAAATCGAATTTAAGGAGGCGTCCGAGAATCCCGAAATTTGACAACTACACTCTATTGAATAACTCGATTGAGAAGATATACTTGGCTACTCAGGCTAAAAAGTAGTACAAAAAGCCGGTTCCAAAGGAGTTGACTGAAAAGGAGAAAATGTCTAGCAAGTTTTGCAGATTTCATGAAAATGCTTGGTCACAACACCAACGAATGTGGGCATTTGTGTGATGTGATCGAGGAGTTGATTCATAAGAAGAAGTTACAATAGTATATGCCAGCCCCATAGGATAGCGGGGTAGGAACTTCAAACCTCCAGTAGGGGCAGACCAAGCCTTGTGTTGATGAGCCTAGGTTGCTTGAGAAGTGATTGGTGATCAATATTATTATTGGAGGATTGCATCCTCCAGAGAAAAGCTGGAGCAATAGATACAGCTGGAGCTACAGAAGTGAGGCATGTAGTAATATCCCGAAGAGTAGTCCGAGTGCCTACGTCTTAATCTTTCAGAATTGTAGTAGCCAACTCTGGGTGTAAGATAAGCTCACCTGCTCTAAGTGCCTCAATTTCTATAGGAATTAGAATCTCATTCTCCAGCTTTGTCAGATTCACTTCACTTTATTTTAAAATTGTTTCTCTTCCCACACAATTTGCTCCCATGCCAACGCTAGTGCTTGGGGATAACCTTTACCAAGCCATGCCAAATTTTGAAACTTGAGTATATTGGCATTGTAATTGGCGATGAGTGACTTGAACTTGTCCTTAACCCACCTCTCCGCGGTTGCCACAAACTCATCTACTTTCTTGGCTTTGACCAACGCATCGTCCCTCTATTTACGACCGTCAAGCATTTCATCATAGTAGTTTTGGGCTATTTGAAGGGCGTCGTATTTCTTCTTTTTTTCTTTTTTGAGTTGTTCCTTCAACTCCTTCACCTCTTCAGCTAGTTCCAAATTCCTGTAATGAACAGATTCAACTTGACTAAGGTAGTCTTTTCTTTCTCACTCGATTACCGCATTTAAGTCCTTGACTTTCTGGTCCGCTTCCACCTTTGCCTTCTTTTGCCGGATGGCCTCTACATTAAGATAAGCGATAGTCTCATCGTTCTTGTTTGCCATAAGCCACAGTCCCATGGCCTCAGTATCCAACCTCTGGCATATTCAGAAATTTTCTCAGCCAACCTCCTCCAGGTGAAGTACCGATCGTACACGTCACCAACATATGCTACTGTTTGACCTTTGATATCATAAGGAATGTCTTTCAAATTAGGATAAACTCGCAACCTCTAAATTTGATTTTTAGGAGGCGACTTTATAATTTAGCTAGCTGAGGATTTGATAGTGATCGGATGCTTTTTTTCGATAACAGGCTATTTAGTAGGCAGGTCGATAGGCTCTTTATTAGCTCTGTATTGAGAGGATTCGAAAGCAGTTGATTTCGGAGGACGATTATAAGGCTTTGAAACATGAAATTGCATTGTCTATTTAGTAGAGAGGGAAGCACAAGTGGGGTCATCATAAGGAATGTCATCATGATGGCTAGAGTGCCTTTCGAAACCCCTGGATGAGCGCAACCTGGATCTAGATCGACGTTTAGATGATGAGTCATAAGTCCTACAGTCTATCTCTTTGGCCCCTCGATCATGGCTTGAATGCCAACTAGAACTAGAGTCATGACTAGATTTTTGAGGTCGCATAGTTGGTTTGCATCTCAGTTGATATGCTATCTAATCCTCAAGATCCCTGTAGAAATCGCGTCTTTCCATTGAACTTGCAAATGAAATGAAGATGAATCAGCCTTGACAAAAAGAGAACACAACATATGTTGAGAAGAGTGTAATGTATATGTATGTGCATGCAAATGTCCTAGTGTACCCCCCGATGGACCATGGGTTTGAATTTTGATGACAGGGGCAATCTCTCCTACTTTAGTTGATGGCACATCTTCTTGAAAACGAATGGGAGATCCAATGTCCCTAATGCTCATATTGTAAATGCCGAAAGAGTCGATTACGTTTGGGATGGGCCCAAACTATATGTAAGTATCCTCTGAATGATGTACATGTGCTTTAAATGCAGCTGAGATCGGAGAGGCAGAATCAAAGTCTACCTTTTAGCAATTTTAACCTTGAGACTTCTTCTTTGAAGAGGCTCCTGGTCGTCATAGTCTTCTTAATCAATAGATGGATTTTGGCCTTTATCATCACTAGCCTGGCCTTCTTTTCCTCTGTTACCTCCTCCTACACCTTCTTCTTTGATTTCACCTTCTTTGGTGTGCTCTTGTATCATTGATCAATGGACTTTGAACTGGGGGCATCGACGAATGATCCCTGCTATCTTCAGACAAAGAATCGTCCCCATCACTATCGATGGCTTTAGGAGTGAGACTGATACTATGACCTAGGTCCAACAAGTTATAGGCTCCCAGATTCTCATCATTAAGCAATGTCTTAGCCTCTGTCTACCTCTGTAATTTCATGAAGCTATCAGAGAGTCTCTGCTAGAGTAGCATTTCTAGGCCTATGCGCTAGATCTGCAAAGGATGAAAATGATGTTTAGTGATTGTAAAACTATAAACCCGGACTTATGCAAAAAGGAAAAGAATATAACTTACGAGCGAAAACCATCGCTATGCAAATCCAAGAGGACAGTGAATAAAGAAAAAATCATCATTGAAATAGCTCAGTTTATTCCAAGTGCCAACCAAAATTCGGCAACCTTGGGTAAATTGAAAATGAAGGAAGGATTTCCCTTACGGTGCTTGAAGCTAAAGAGATATTGAATCTCTTTATTAATGGGACCCCTATTGAAATAGTGAGAGAAAATTATAAACAAGCTACAAAGGAACGCATAGCTATTCGGATGGAGTTGAGTAGGAGCTAGCCTCAAAAAGTGTTAGACTCGTTGGATAAACAAACTGAATGGTGAGACACATCAAGCCAAGCACATATATTTGTTGCATGTTGTGTATCTGTCTGGAGGGTGATGTACCCTTTAGTGACGTGTAGAAACTAACACATCCTCAAATGGGATACCATGCTTCTAATAGATCCTTCTAAGTGATCCATCCTCAATTTTGAGCAATACAGAATCTACATGATCATCTAATATGACGGCATCTTTGAATGTGTTGTGAGCATCTTCGACTGTTGGTCCTTCCACAGAAACTACTGGAACATCCTAAGCGGGTTGACTAACTTGTGGATTTTCAGGTTGCGAAATAGGCTGCACAGAGTTTGTTATACAGACGGAACCGTGGTCGAGCTCGACTCGGTATCCGACTCAGTATATCTAGAACCCGATGAACCTGTCGCTTGAGCGGAGACACTCGAAATGTCTATGACCCATAACTATCAATGCTTAACAAACAAGTTATATCAGATAAATTAAAAGATTGCCCCATGTTAAAGTGGAAATCTGGTGCAGTGTTGAGCAATGTCGATTTCCGATATTGTACAACAGTTCGTTTGAAAATTGGGATGTTATTCGAAGTGATCGTCATTACTGACCATCCCTATGGACTTTACATCATTAGCTATGCATTTAGAATACCTTGGGATTCGGGAAATGTCATAAGGAAAAATCAAGCCTTAGGTATATTGCATAATTGTCAAACAGAACCAAGAGCAGAAATTCAACTAAGGGTTGGGTCGATACCAATCCATACCCTGGGCATGAATTTCTACCCATACTTTCTCTTCCCTGATCCATTGCGTGGCAGGTAAATTGAAGCTTGCCTAGATCGAACGCCAACCTCATCACATACCTAATTCAATAGGTCTCAAATAGATGTAAGGAATTCAAGTCTAAGTTCGGATCAGAAAGTGACTTCAAGTGTTAGTTTATACATCGAGTTCGAGTGCAATATGATGGGTCGTCTTGGACGAACGATGTCGAGTACAAATGGAGGGGGGCGTCGGTAGTTCAGAGTATCAAATAGCGGCGGTCCAAAGTTCAGCTTGGAGGCAAAGTATTTCAATGGCAGACTAAATCTTGGAAATTGAATAGCTTGAATAGAGTGAAGAAAGATAAAATGGGTTGGGTATACAACCCTCGATCCAAAAAATAGGCTATTGAATCGCCTAATCTCAAGGGCTGGTTCGGTATGGGTCCATGCACATAGATCGGTACTGAACGATCCATTTTTTAAAAAAAGAGGAAAAAAGAAGAGTGATGATTTGTATGTGCATGTACATATAATTTGAAGTATGTACAAGAATGTGCATGTCTATACATGTACATGTGCATTTTTGACATTTGATGACTGGAATCGGGGAAAAGCAAGTTCAAACACGAAAAATCCAAAAAGGAACTGGTTTAAAATTTCTGCGCTCAGAATGATGGATCATGAGAGCATAATCTAGTTTTACAGTCCCGGATGCTAGTGAAGCATCATAATAAACAGTCAGAGACATGGCACTTTATTAGAAAAGGTCTAAAGGAAGGACAACAACTATTCAACACATGGATTGGAGTCTGATATGGCAATCCCAACTTACCTCAATTCAAAGCACATCGTGTTTGAAACAAGATGTACTTTGAGGGGCAAGCGTTATCTTGCCTTTTGACTAGACAATATTTGAATAGACCGAACAAGTCAAACTTGAAAGCTATGAAGGCAGTAATCTCGAAGAGATAGCCATAGAGTTGAGAAACCAAGTACAACTAAGATCATAAGATGGAAGCCAAGACCACCTAAAAAAATTACAAGGAAAGATTCATCAAAGTAATAGATCGGTACCGATCCATCCCCATAGATCGGTACCGATCCATAGAACTCCATCATGAACTCCCTATTTTCCTCCTATGCTCAAGTATTGATGATGGAAATCGAGTCCAAGCTTCATTGATCGATCACATGTTAATTTCTATCGTATGCCTCGAGCAGCTAAAATTAGCAGCTCTACTCCTCCACCGATCCATCTTATTGGCTTGGAAACGAGCCCATAACCATGCAAACAAGATAAGAATCACAAAGATAACGACAAGTCGCTTCATCCTAAAATAAAAAGAACGATCCATATTAAGATCTTATGGATCGATACCGATCCATGGCTATGGATCGTTACTGACCCATCAACAGTGCTAACTAGCCATAATTTCTGGAGGAAAACTGCTGCTAGGTAGTGGAGATCATGAAGAAGATGTGGTGGAGTATTTCTCGGCAACATAAAACTATAAATCGGAGGTTAAGGGCTCATTTTCGGGGATCTTTTTGCTTCCTTGCAATTATTATATGTTTTCTTGTAATCACCCGTGGAGTGGTGCCAAACCGTAAGAACTATACTCGTAAAATAGTAAGATAATCAATAGAAATCTCAAGTAGATGTAGGCAACGATTAGCCGAACCACTATAAACGTTTGGTGTCTCGTTTTACTAATTTTTCATTTATATTTCTTCATTTGATTCTCTACTATAATTTATTTGGTGTTTTTCCACTTTGGTTTAACACCAATGTTGTATAAGTGACCATGTGGGACCAGGGGCAATATAAAACTCTCGATACCAAGAGATTTCTCTCGGTACTGATTGGATTTACCTTGTGCAAATCCACTTCCTTTACTTAACATATTCTTCTATCTCTATTTGATGTGTTTCAAGTTCTTTTCCGTAGACTTTAAGTTGATTCCCACAATTCTTCTCAGAACACTTGAATTATCCTGCTGTCTCTTCTTCCTTCTCATCAATCTTCAAGATCGATTGTTTATTCTCCTAGAAAAGCACTTAAGGACAATAGGTTGAAGTGGTGTATGAATTGTAGTAGGCGTAGATGGGAAGAATAACCTCTCAGTGTCGAGAGGTTCCTCTTTGTAATGAGTGCTTTACTTAGCTTGATTTCAACTTGTGACTTTCTGAGATCCATTTTCTAGTCCTTTTGATTGTGTTTCCAAGTTCGCGAATTATCTCGTCTTCATTTCGACCTTTTAATTCTGGTTGAATTCTACTTGGTTAAAATGCAGGTTAACACTTACCCCCTAAAGTACGCTTTTCGAATGTATTGTATGCTTGCTTATGAATAGTTTCAACGGTGGTTAGTCTTCAATAGTTGAGCTCTCTGGCCATCTACTGACCTCGATCTCGGTGAGTCATTCGATTCCTCTAGATTCTCCTACAGGCTAAAGGTCGTTATAGACCTGTTATAGCTTTGGACTCCAATCCTTGCTTAAGAACGAATCTTGAGTAGCCTATCTCTATCCATAGGTATCATATTGCATATCAAAATCATCCCATGCTTGCCCAAGATTCATCCATCTCGTTCCGATTATAATGCATTCATATCCTATTATCAACTCAACATCCGCTCTATGGTTATATCTCTCTGAGTTGTTTTATCATCCAAGCTAGGATTCGATCTCTTCGGACCATCCAATTATCCAATTTAGGACTCAATTTCTTTGGATCGTTTAACATTCAATCTATGGTTCGATCTCTACGGATCCTTATTGAATCCAATCTGCTCGTTCTCCGACGAGGGGACTCAATGACAAGAAAGTCCATCTGCTCATTCTTCGGTGAAGGACTCAACGACACGCAGGGATATCCACTTGTTTTCCGGTAAAGGGACTTACTTCTTGCAGTCACCGGCCCATTTCTCAGGCCTATACTACCATGATTAATATCAGTCATCACGTTCAAGTGGATTTCTGAAAATCAAATATTCAAATCAAAGCAAACAAACAAACATCCTACATTTTTACCTAAAACATCTGACTCAGAGCATGCCTAGAGACTGATTGGAGCCTCATACACGTGTAAGCGGTCTGAGGTTATTATTGTCTTAAAATGAAAGCAATGTGCGAAAAATGAACCTAACTCATGCCCATCCCAACCGTGGGTTTAGCATCCTTGGTCCAGATCCCTAGTCGCGTCTTGATGCATTCACTGCAAATGGTGGCTGCTCTAGTATACCATCGTAATTTGATTCCTTACGTACTGTTGACGTTGTTTATTCAAAACCAATTCTTCTATCAAATCACAAAGATGTTGGTTATCGTTCATCTAATGTTCGTCCAACTCATAGAAGATGCAATACTTTCTAGACCTTCGCTCCAGATCAGTGGGTTCTTCCTTAGTTGGCTTGCATTAGGGGATCTGCTGCCTAGATCTTGGTATATCCTCTTTGGGGTTTCAGTTAGGTCTATTTAAAAAGAGAAGTATGATTCCCTCCTTTGCGGCTTCAGTCCCTCGAAGTTGTTATCAGCTTTTTGCTTCCCTTTGTCTTTTCCATATCTTGCTTTGATCCGTCCTTCCTCATCCATAACATTAACATCAATGCTATCAGCCTCAATGTCCTCTTGACATAGGTGTCTCTCTGCTTCATGATAAAACTATGTGAGATCCATCGGTGGATGCCTTTCCAATGGAATTTTGAACTCGTTCTTGCTTGCAACTCCAAACACTGCCGCCATCAAGATTATCATTAGATCCATCTTATCGATGATGGCGGCTGCCACGTTGAATCTTGTCAGATAGCTTCTTAAGGTCTCCCTTGGTTTATTCTTTATGCTTGAGAGCGTCATCACACTTTTTGGTCTAACAATATGAAACCATGAATTGTCTCAAGAACTTATTTACTAACTCGATCCATGTGCTTATGGACCTATTCTTCATTTGTCTAAACTATATTACTGCTAAGTCTGTCAGATATAATGGGAAGCGCTGCCGCCATTACCTCCATAGAAGCACCCAACACATCCATATGTCAGATGTATCTCATTAAATAAACTGTTGGATCCGTCTGCCTATTATACATTTCTAAAATCTAAAGCTTAAAATCGGGAGGATTTCTCGCATTCTGGATGTTAGTGATGATGGATTCCTATTTCAAACCTATAAAATCTGGTCAGACGGTCCACCTCTATCTTTCTAATCATTTCAGCCATCTGGTTGTTTTTGTCTAACGGAAGTCTTTGAACGCTACCTGCATTCTACCCCTTGCTCCAAAGGGGAACTCCAATACATATTCTGGCACATACTCTTCTGCCTACCCATGTGTGCTTTGATCCATACCCCTGGCTTCATTCTGTCCTCCATTCCTATGGTGAAGTTCTAGCGCATACTCCTTTGGTTGTTGTGTACCTGCATTCTATCTCACGTTTCTGGCTCTAGCATCATCTATCATCGGCATCCCTTCTTGCCCTAAGCCTATACTAACATTACCCCAAGTAGAATACTATCGGTACCGAGAGGATTGGGATCGGTACTAATAGGTATTTTTCATGAGGGAACCGCTCCAGCTTACTCCACTCTAACTCCAGATGCTCCTGCATTAGTTTTTGGCCTTTGTTTCTGAATTCCAGCAGCTTCAGCTATTCCTTATTATCCTAACCTTTTGTAAAATCCATCTAGCATCTTGTCTTGCCGAATTATTATTACATCTTGGATTTCTTTCATCATTCTCTTAGTCTCCTCTCTAGTTATATAGATGGAATGGTTAGAATCCAAGGACAACTCCTGGCTGCCCCCATGCGCTGGTTGACTTCCTCCAATTCTAGATATGGTGTTATGCCTCTTCATCTTTCCCAAATTCTAGATCCAAGCTTTAGGTTGTGAAATCTAGCTCTTTCTCGGTGAAAGCACCAAAATGTTGATGCCAAAAATGGTATTGAACACCCAAATATCAAATGAAAGCACTAAGTATAAATAGATAAAAGCAAAAAATAAAATATAATTTATACAGTGGTTCGGTGAATTCTTCAGCCTACGTCATCTTTAATCTTCATTATTAGTTGTTTTCTCTTTGGATCTCAACTAATTTTGTCAAATCTGACCATAATCTAGTGGATCTCAGATTTACAATGGAGTTTTTAGATTGTATTCACGGAAGAAGATAAGAGTGTAGAAGATGCAGAGTGTGAATCCTAGATCAGAGTGAGGATCCTCCTTTAGTTGTAGAAGGGCTGATATTTATAGGGAAAAAGCTATATGGGTTCAGTTGCCTGCTTGCATCAAAGTCCAGAAGCAAGCCCAATGTCATATAAGTGCGTACATGGGAAATAGAGGAAATATAAACCTCTCACTACGGAGAGGTTCCTCTCAGTACCGATTTGTTTTGTCTTATGCTAATTCACTTCCTTCACTTGCCTTATTCTTTTATCTTCAATTCGATGTGTTTCAAGCTCTTTTCCATTGACTTTGACTTGATTCTGACGATTCTTCCGATAACTCTTGAATTATCCCACTCTCTCTGCTTTCTTCTTATCAATCTTCAAGGTTGCTTATCTATTCTCTTAGAAAAGCAGTTGACGACCATAAGTGGAAGCAGTGTATGAATCGTAGTAGGCATAGATGGGAAGAAAAACCTCTCGGTATGTAGAGGTTCCTCTCGATACCAAGTGCTTTACTTAGCTTGATTTCAACTTGCAACTTTCTTAGATCCATCTTCTAGTCCTATAGATCGTGTTTCCAAGTTCGTGAATTGTCTCCTCTTAATTTTACCTTCTAATTCCATTTGAATTATACTTGGCTAAAAAGCAGGTTAACAGTTTACATGTGTGATATGTTGGGTACATCAGTGGTAGTGGCATAACCTAAATAATTATGAAATCATTTTCTGTTTTCTCTTTGTAGAAAAGCATGTTTAATAAAATAAGTAGAACTTTGTTAAGTTTTTATGGACACAAGTATTGTATGCATTAGGATAGTACGGTATGTGCATAATGTTATGATATGTTGTTTGATAGTTTTCATTTGTTAAAATGAAACAAGATTTTCGGTGATTTTGGGTAGTTAAGAAACTTCCAAATCATTATAGAACTTGAAGTTGTGTTTTGTAAAAATATAAAAGTTGAGTTCTTGTAACTCTTGAATTGAAAAGGTAGTAAGTTAAAACAAGTTTTAAATGGTTAAACATACTTGTTAAGTGAGATAAATTTGATATGTTTTGTGTATACTCTTAGGAGGTAGTGGAGTATTATATGAGTTTGAACTTAAGTTGCAAAATGTTTATAAACTTGAAGTTATGTTTTTATGAAATGGTTCATAAACGATATTAGTATTAAATGAGACATACTATTTGTGTAAAAGAATGTGATAAAAAGCAATTGGTGTAGTTCAAAAACCAATAGGATAAAGTATGTAAGTTGTATGTAGATCATTTTATTCGCATGATAGTTCTTGAAATTCTAACATACGATTTTGAGGTTATTTACACCGGTTTGAGTTAGAGTTTTTCACTTGATCTTGAACGTAATATTTTCTATCATAGTATATGGCTATTTAAGGAAGGCAGAAGTTTCTAATTAAGAAACCTATTCGAAGTCTGCACTAGAGAGGTCAAGTGGACTATACTAGTTTGGAAGTGGAAATTTATGCGATCAAGCAAGTGATCAGATTTGGTGTTGCATACGAATGATTTATGCATATCATATAGGCTTTAGTATATGCATACTATGTTTTGTTGGCTTATGGAGAGTTTAAGTGATGAAATTTCGATTGGTCATGAGGCAGGATGAATGATCGAGTAAGTAATAACCTAAAGCTGTTGGGCATAAGGTACGCTTAGTAGGTTATTTATCGTCCTTGTGCGATGAGATGATTTCTGAACTTGGGCAAACCATGAGCATTATTTGCTAGTTTATTTTTAACTTTGACAAATATTGCTATGTGATTGTTTCCTTCTTTTTCTCCTATTGGAAAAGGACAAAATGATTTAAGTAGGGAAGAATGCAATGACCCGGAATTTCGGACACTTGGTATTTAAATATCTGAATTATTTAAATATTTGAATCTTGAATAAAATGTGATTAAATTGATTTAATAACCTTTTTAGACTTTTTTTAAATAATAACTAATGATGGTAAAAAAAATTTGAAAACTGTTTATAAAAATAAATACTTTGAAGAAATATTGATAATGTGACCAAAAATCTTTTGATAGATAAACAGCATTTTACTCGATAGAAACCGTTAAAACTTTTTTGCATACACTAAAACACATAGGAATAATTAACAAGTAATAAAATATTTTGCACTAAATCTCTTAGGAAGCTTTTAGAAGGGGGAGGGATAAAATTGAAATTGGCTAAGGGTTGGAAGAGGTATTTATATGAAAATGAGGTGTAAATTTGTGAATGAGCAAAGGAGATGGGAGAGGGTCTTTATGGCTGGCCAAAGAGGGGGCTTAGGGTCCTTTAACACTTTATAATTTCAAAAGCTTGAGAGAATTAAAAAGAATAAAAAATGGTAGAAGTTGATTAGCATGAACCACTTTGTTCTTCATTAATCTTTCTCTACTAATCCAAATCTCTTCCAAAGTTCAACAAAATTTCACCAATACCACAGAAAAACTTAGGAAGCATCAACCTAAAGTCAAAGACGAAAACAACTTAGCAAAAACCCTTTGCATTTTGGTCCGTGAGTATAAGGAAGGAGGGGGAGCTTGGCTTTGTGGTTTTGGAGCTAAAGGTGGTGTCTTTAGGCTTTTAGGTGATAGTAGGAAGTGGTTCTTTGCTCTTGTGTCCTTCAGCTTATTGTAGGCTTAGATTTGGGTGGGATATCTCACCATCTTCTATGTATGTATTGTGTATATATGTATGTGTGTATAAATATAAAGTTAAACTAACATTAACTAACTAAAGTGATAAACTTTGAACCCTCTTGCTTTTGAAAGCAAATGACAACTTATTACTGTATGTAATCACTTCTACTACCCTATTAAAAATGTGGTGTGGCATACATTGTGTCTACATGTTGGTTGGATTGTATGGTGAATCGATGTATGTTCTGAAAGCATTTGTATAGGGACAGTCATTATAAGTACACTTTGATATCCCTTAACTTTAACTTGTGTACATGGAAGATTTATGATCTTAACTTCGTAAAATGGTTTTGGTTGTTCTCTACACATATTTTGTTTTATGGGGATAAAAAGAAATTGATTTGAAAAGTTATAAAGATTATGAATGAAAGTTGTAAAAGTTAGAAGCGAAAATGTCACTATGGATGCACTTTGAAATGCCTTGTGTTCGACGATTTTTGAAGTCAACTTTGAAAGACATCCTAGGGCCTGTTTTGCATTTTTAATAAGCACTATATGATTACTTTTTACTGGAAAAATATTAAACTTTAAATCATTAAATAACTTGTGAAACAAAGTTAAAAAATGTTACGGCGAGAAGAAGGTCGCTATACGAGCTCTTTGAAGTACCTTTTTTAGGGATTTTTAATTAAATTAAAAGACATACATGAGGATTTCTTTGCATTTTTCATAAGGATTTTATGTGTATTGATTGCTAAAAAAAATATAAGTTTAAAAGATTTTAGAACTGGTCAAACAAAGTGGCTAAAGTTAGAGTGAAAAGTCCGCTAAACGTAAACTTTAGTAAATAGCTTGTTTTCGAGAATTTTTATGAATAAAGTGAAAGATATACTTAGGGATTTATTTCCATCTTATTCAAGAATTCTAAGGTAGTACTTACCATAAATAGTTCAAGTCTAATATCATTTGTTTTAGCGGTGAAAACTAGTCGCAAAGTTTTTTTATTTTATATTGTTCTTTATCAAGGACTTTTAACAGCATTTATAAATGCTGTAGTAAGTTGCTTAAGGTTTTAAGTGTCTAAAAAATAATATTTAAATTTGGGTTTTTTCCTAAGCTTTCAGGGATGTTTTCTAACATATTTTTCAATATTTTAAAGTTGGTTTGAAGTTTAAATAAGTTTTTAATATTTAGTTATGGATTTTTGAAGTAAAAGAGTTTAAAATATAAATCACGCTTTTTATAGATTTTCATCAAATTATAAATTAGTTATTTTTATGTAATATTTTAAAAACTATTTATAAGTATATTTAAATTATTAGTTTATATAAGTTTGGGAAAGTAAGTTAAGTATTTTGTAAAAGAATAAGAGATAGTTTTGGAATGTAACACTTATGTTATAATAAACGGTTTTGTAAAGTTATTAAAAGTATATTACCTTATTTAGTAAGTGTAAATGTACTTAGACCTTTAAAAGAATGTTTTTAAAGATAATGACAAGTATAAAGTGACTTCGTATTTGTTGTTATAATCTGTAAAAAAATTGTCTTTAACCCTTTTTTATTATACTTAGTATTATAATTAGATCTTTAAAGGAATACTTTAAAAAGGTTACAAGTAAAATGGTTTTGGATTTGTTGTGACAATATGTTAGTAACATTAGTCTTAAACTATTTTAAAATAGATTTTTGAATGTAATTAGGTCTTTTAAATGGATATTTTAAAGGTAAAAACAAGTATGGAATCTTTTGGAAAAAGATAGAAAATATATAGGTTTAAAGTAAGAAATCTTATTAAAGATTTGTGGATATACTTATATTATTTGAGAGAAATATACGAATACTTTTTGAAGCATTGAAAGGGTACAAATGTATAGTAATAAATAATAGATGAAGTTTTATTAGATAAAAGAAGTTTTTCTAATAAAAAGGTTTTAATTAATAAAAGTATTAACTAAATAAATAGAAGATTTGAAGTCGCTTATGTGGCTTAAACATGCTTTGTGTGACTTATTCATGCTTTGTGTGACTTAATCGTGCTTTATGTTTACTCGTTTATGGAAAGTACTTAGTCGTGTACTTAGCAATAATAGTCAATGAAGCAGGCTTGTCCATCTATGAAAGCTAAGATTGATGTTCGAGTAGGGTTTACTAGCAACAGTGCTCTACTCTACCGGTTTCACTCTTGACGGAGTGATAGTGTAAGTCCAAAAGATCGGAAATGTGATAAATGTATGAGACTTGGTTTCCACTTATGATTGATTACTTTGAACTTGATATTCGATTGGTCGACTATCGTACTTGACCAATTAACTTAGGAAGTATTGAAAAGCTTCACGACTTCATATGATTTAAGAACACTTGGGGAGGAGCATATGCATGAAATGCATCTAGCTTTAATATACATATATATACGAGATACCTTGGGGACGACTCCTCCTTATATACTTTTAGCTTACTTCTAAACAAAATGGAATTGAGTTTACCGAAAATTCATTAATTTAGTTTGGAAGAGTCTAAGAATGGTAAGTGTTTTACTTACCGAATTCCACTTTAAAACCATGATACGAGTTCAATGTTTTGGAAGCGGTTATAAAGTAGAATGCTATAGAGTTGAACTATCTATCCTAAGGTTAAGTCTAAAGGAGATGTCATCAATAACATTTGTCGAAGGACTTATGATGGGATATATGTGGAGATTCGAGATCTGTTCAAGATGCCTGAATCCATGTAGGGATTCGTGATGTATTCGAGATGTTGGAATTCATTTAGGGATTGATGTTCTGTTCGAGCGATGAAGACTCTGTGAAAGATGTCAAAAGTGACCTCGATGTCGGAAATGGCTAAAGACATAGTACACTGCACAACCTAGGGTTTAGCTGACCCACGTTAGGTACATTAACTCTATATCTAGAGTATGCTTATCGATGTTGTGTGTATAAGTTGATGATACTTGGTTCCACATGATTCATACCAATGTTCATGCGTGGGCCAGATGTGTTTTCGTTATGGTTTATTTTATCTGGAGAAGACAACTTCTAATCCTTGTGCATGGACGTAGAATTTGGCTTGACCGAAGAGATCTCCTTGGAAAATCCATTATGCGAACGTACCTTAATGGGTTTGATTGTACTTCAATATTATTGTTTGTGAGATGCAAGCGGCACAGCTATTTTCTAATTTATATTCCTTACCCTAGGCATTATATATTATATCACCTTATGTGCTTATTAGATTGTAGTTCCTTTTAGGGGTAACCATTACGGCATTCTGTGTGGCCTCAAAAGTACTGTTATATGTGCTTGCGTATTTCTTGAGTTTCTCACACTGGATTTATGTCTGACTCATGGTTTTATATATCCCTTATTTCCTTGGGTGCTAGTTCGAGTAGTCTGGGAAAGGCAGGTTTAAATTAATGTTCATTGGAATTGAGGAGACGAGATGGATGTTTCACCTAGAGTAGTATTCTTATTTTCTCTACATTACTATTATGTATATATTAGCATTTGTGAAGACAAACTGTTACAACTGTCCAGACTGATGATAATATTTAGAATTGTAACTCTAAAATGCTATGAATCTTAGAGTGACAGTTTGTCCTGTCTTTTGATATTATATGTTATCGTTCCACTGTGTGTTAACCCGCCTTTTGGCAAGGCAGTATACATGCGGTTTAACCCAATAGACTTCACGATTATTGAGGCTAGAATATCATAGACTTGGTTCAGATGGATGGATGGACAATCAACTGTGGATAATAATATAAACATAGTCGATGGATAAACGATGCAGGACTTGGAGAAAGGCGTAGCTCGAGTCGACATAGAGTTGCTTCGGGTTCTACTTTCGGTCGGCATAGGGTTAGCTTTGGGTTCTAATTCGAGTCAGCATGGTGTTGCTCCGGGTCGGCGTTGTTACTCCCGGTCGGCATAGAGTTACTTCAGGTTCTACTTCGATTCGGCATAGGGTTCGCTTTGGGTTCTACTTTGGATTGGTATGGTGTTGCTCCGGGTCGGCATTGTTACTACGGGTCAGCATAGAGTTGCTTCGGGTTCTACTTCGGGTCTTCATAGGGTTCGCTTTGGGTTCAACTTCGGGTCTGCATGGTATTACTTCGGGTCAGCATAGTGTCACTCCCGGTCGACATAGGATGGACGATTGGGCTCAACGATCGTTATGGTAGGCCTATGTATGTGAGAAGGCCCTATAGCCGAGATTTCACCTATAAATAAAATACGCTTGGCTTCGAAAAAAGGATCTCTTCATTCTATTTCTCTTCATCTTCTATCCAGAGGCTACTCTGCCATTTTCATTCTGGAATTCTGGATAGTAAATTTAATCAAATTTTAGTATAATAAAAAGGATTGTTCTGGAGTGGATGTAGGCCGGAGTTAGCCGAACTACTATAAATCTTGTCTTTTTTACTTGCTTTCATTCGAATTTTGAATACTTTTCATATTATACTCTCTCATATATTCTATCTGTGATCTGTGACTGGATATTGGTGCTTTCACTTATAATTGGGTGTTGGTGGCCAATTTTGATGCTAACATTTTGGTGCTTTCACTGAGAGAGCTTGCACTCAGGAATTTAGGGGTTAAGATCTTGGATTTGGATGCTTGGTAACTTGGATTTAGGAAGCAATGGCTAGGAAATCAACAAGGGGACAAAGAGCAGAGAGGAGTCACCATGAAGGAAGCTAGGAGTCTTCCTCAGGAGCTAATCAGACCTCAATCATCATCATCAGGGACGAGATGGAGATGATGATGGATGCTATGGAGGAGAGGATGTTGAAGAGACAGGAGGATATGATGCAGAACCTACTACGACAGATTGGACAAGCTGGAGTGCAAAACCATGGGAATGGAGTAGCATGGAATGCTAGAAATGTGGATTACGGAGTTGGAGCAATAGGAGCAGACGCAGTGCAGAATCAGAACCATGGAAATTGAGCAACTAGGATACGGGATAGAGTGGAACTATCGGGAGCAGCCCCTGAACTCGAAGGCATGCCTCCAGATCATATTGGTCTGACACCAGGCTGGATACCAGGCAGTGCTATGCAGTTTGGCACTGATCGAGATATGGATACCCGTCCAGAAGGGCAGGTTTTAGGATTCCCTTGTGGACTCGGGAGGTAGGTTGGAGACAATGGACAAAGACTGCCACTAGATGATAACGACAGGTTGGGGGATATGATCAGATGGCCATGAGAGGAGGATTGGTAAATAGAGATTTGGAGGATGTGAATAGAAGCCCCTTTGCTCCTACGATTAGGCAAGTTAGGAATCTACCGGAATTTAAACTACCAGGGTTGGAGACATATGATGGAAGGACGGATCCTGCTATTCACCTGATAAGGTATATGAGGCACATGGAAGTACTGGGGGCATCGAAGGAGGTTATGGCATGATGATTCCCTTTGTATTTGACGGATATAACACCATTATGGTTCAGACAATTGGAAAGCGGCTCAATTGGTACATGGACAGAATTGATCGAAAGGTTTATGAGGCAGTTTAGAGTTCACATACCGAGACCCAAAAATGTGATGAGTCTGGCAACCCTGAAGTAGAGGATTGGAGAGTCCCTGAGGAGTTTTCTAAGACGGTTTAATGCTACGGCGACATCGGTGGATCGTCCAGATCCATCCAATGTTTTGATGGCTGCTGTACCTGGCATTGCTGATGGCACAAAATTCAAGGATTCACTAGCACGGGATCCACCTATGGATTTAGGGGAGTTTTACCATGAGGCAGAAAGGTTCCTGCGATAGGAAGATGCACGAGCAAACAAAACAGAGGTGAATGCTGTGCAGAGTGGAGGATCATCAGGAGATGTAAATAAGAACGATAAAGGCAAACGGAGAATGAATGATGGAAGTAATATCTCAAAAAGGCAATGGAGAGAACCAAGATTCTCTTCTTACATGGATTTGACTGAAACTCTGGAAAGGATCTATTTGATACTCGAGGACACCTCCAGTATCGAAGGCCGGCAAAAAGGGAACCTTCCAAATACAAACGGGCATCAGAAAAGCATTTCCTATTCCATAAGCTGGATGGGCACAAAACGAATGACTGTAGGTATTTGAAGGATATCGTTGAGGAACATGTCAGGAATGGTCATTTGCAATAAGGAATCAAGCTGTGGCAGTGGAACAGAAGCAGCCATCGGCCACCTCGAATGGAGATGGCACTGGATCAAGGCATCATCATCAGCTTATTATTAGCTGATTGGATTTATGGCATGGAATAGTAATAAACCCCGCAGTAAAACGACTAAGTCCCTTAAGTCATAACTCGGAATTAGGTCGTCTCCGACCTCCGACCTAAGACTCCCACCGACCAAAGCCTTAGCCAACAACTCCGACCTAACATACCAAGACTACGACCTAACAGATGTGCGCTCCTTCGTCCTACGACCTAACACTTCTGCGCATCCAAGCACCCAGCGACCTACCACAGACCGCTTCTTCGCGACCTAACAACTATAGAAGTCCATGACCTAACTTAGGTCGTTTACGACCTAACTGCTACAACTCAGTTGGGTTACGACCTAATTCCTTAGGTCGTCTAACGACCTAACTCCTTAAACTACCACGCGACCTAACATAAGTCGCGGACAACTGGGATGCGACCTAACGAACCTGCGACCTAACGAACCTACGACCTAACACACACACGCGACCTATCACTTAGCCAGGATACGACCTAACTGACTACTAGCCTAGCGACCTAACTACACAACTCACTAACTCCTATAGGTCGCTAACTCCTATAGGTCGCGACATTCTATAGGTCGCAACATTCTATAGGTCGCTCTAATACTAACACACGACCTAAAATCACTATACAACCTAACTGCTAGGTCGTTAACTCTCGTAGGTCGCTGCCTTACCATAAGTCGTCTAACGACCTAACTTCCTTAGTTCGCTATCCTGCCCATCTCCTAAGTCGTTCAAACGACCTATCTCCAAACCCTTAACTCGCCATAACCCTGGGTCGCTCCTATTCCCTAAGTCGTATACGACTTACGACCTATACTAAGTCTTGAACGACTTAGGACTTAGCAATTTCGCCAATCAACGTGAAAACTTTTCGACGAAATTTTCTTTGATTTTTCGATCCGTAAAAATACGGGTCGTTACATTCTCTCCCCCTTAGGAATTTCGCCCCCGAAATTCCAAACAACAAAATAATTAAAACTATTCTGCACGCCTATCATCTATAGCAATCATCAAACCATGCATCCAATTCTAGCTTAGCGTACAGAATTCTAACATTAGAACAAGTTACAATTTCGTTAGATGACACGACACCTTAGGGCCATACCTTGAAGAGTTCAGGATGAGCTGCCTTCATCCTCTCTTCCACCTCCCACGTACAGTCGTTATCATCATCACTCCATTGTATCTTGAGCAACTTAACTACCTTCCTCCTAAGCTGTTTCGTGTCGGTTTCAACAACACGAAGCGGCTTACGAGGTCTTCTATTGACTGGATCAACTTCGAAGTCTTCACGGTTATCAGCAGAAACCACCATATTCGAGTCGTGCACATACTTCCGTTGATATGATACATGAAAAACATTGTGCACACTCGACATCTTCTCAGGTAACTCCAATCTATAGGCGAGCTTTCCAATTCGCTCGATGATCGGGAATGGTCCAACAAATCTCGGAGTCAATTTCCCTTTCTTCCCGAATCGAATAACATTCTTCAGTGGAGAAATCTTTACAAAAACCATATCACCTACGTCGAATTCCAAATCTTTACGACGCTTATCGGCATAACTCTTCTGACGGTCTTGGGCTGCCTTCATTCGTTGCCGAATGATCTCTATACAATCCGAAGTCTGTCGAATCATCTCTGGCCCAAGCATCAGCTTTTCTCCGGTCTCTAACCAACATGTCGGAGAGTTACACGATCTTCCATACAATGCCTCATACGGTGCCATACCAATGCTTGACTGGTAACTGTTGTTGTATGCAAACTCCACCAAATGAAGGTGATCTTCCCATGATCCTCCGAAATCCAAAACACAAGCTCTAAGAAGATCTTCCAAAACTCGGTTGACTCTCTCGGTCTGACCATCTATTTGAGGGTGATAAGCTGTACTCAAACACAACCCGGTTCCCAAAACTTCCTGGAAGCTCTTCCAAAACCCACTAGTGAACAATGGGTCTCGATCGCTCACTATACTCTTCGGAATACCATGGAATCGAACTATCCACTTAACATACAAATCAGCTAACTTTGATGCAGTCCTAGTCGATCGAACAGGAATGAATCTTGCACTCTTGGTCAGACGATCTACAATGACCCAAATCCCTTCATTTCTCGTTCTTGTTTTAGGTAGTCCATCAATAAAATCCATCGACACTTGCTCCCACTTCCATGTAGGAACTTCTAATGGCTGAATCAATCCACTTGGCTTCTACTGTTCGGCTTTTACCAACTGGCAGTTCATACACTTGGAAATAAAATTTCCAACATCCTTCTTCATACCTTCCCAGTAATAGGTTCTCTTCATATCCCGATACATCTTATTTCCACCTGGATGAATTGTCAACTTCGAGTGATGACTTTCCTTCAGAACTTCACTCCTCAATTCATCTATATCGGGAACAACTTGTCGTCCTTGCTTCCGAAGCCAACCCTCTCGATCGACGTCGAATCCTTTATCCTTTTCTGGATCCAATCCAGATTCCAAATCACGGATAATCTTGACAAGCTTATCGTCTCGCTTTTGGCTCTCGCCAATCCTTTCCATAAGAGAAGGTCTTATTGATAAGTTTGCCAACATCTCAGGTTCCAATTCGCATCTAGGCCTGAAGTCAAATCCAGCTAAATACTCGAGATTCTTCCATTCTGAAAACATGGCTCCCAATCCTACATGTCTTCGACTTAACGCATCTGCCACTGCGTTACCTTTTCCCGGAGTATAAGCTATACCAAAATCATATGATGCCAAAAACTCTAGCCAACGTTGCTGTCGAAGATTCAAATCCTTTTGGGAGAAAAGATACTTCAACGACTTATGATCTGTAAACAACTCAAATCGAACTCCCAGTAGATAATGTCTCCACATCTTCAGAGCAAAAACAATCGCCGCTAACTCCAAATCATGAGTCGGGTAATTCCTTTCATGTGGCTTCAGTTGTCGACTAGCATACGCAACAACTTTATCCCTCTGCATCAGCACTGCTCCAAGTCCAGTACCACATGCGTCGGTGTAAACCACCATCTCATCATTCCCACTTGGAATAGTCAAAACAGGAGCACTCGTCAATCTCTCTTTCAGGATTCCGAAAGCTTGCTCACACTTAGCTTCCTATCTGAACACTTGGTTCTTCTTCATCAATCCTGTTAACGATGCAGCTATCTTGGAGAAGTCTTTAATAAACCGTCGATAATATCCTGCCAATCCAAGAAAACTTCTCACATCAGATGCATTCTTAGGTCTAACCCAATCCTGGATTGCTGCCACCTTAGCGGGATCAACCGCTATTCCGTTTCCAGATATCACATGGCCTATGAACCTCACTTCATTCTTCCAGAAGTGACACTTCGAAAACTTAGCCTTCAGCTGATGTTTCCGTAAGATTCCCAAAACAATTCGCAAGTGTGTCTTGTGCTCTTCTTCCATTCTGGAATAAATCAGAATATCATCCACGAACACAAGTACAAACTTGTTCAACTGATCTCTGAACACTCTATTCATAAGATCCACAAAATATGCTGGCGCGTTAGTCAATCCAAACGGCATTACCAGCCACTCAAAGAAACCGGATGGTGTTCGAAAAGCAGCACACTATCCTTAGCCACTCTCAACTGGTGAAATCCCGTTGCCAAATCCATCTGAGAAAACACCTTGGCTTCGTGAAGCTGATCAAACAAGTCATCTATTCTCGGCAATGGATACTTGTTCTTCTTAGTCACCTTATTCAGCTCACGATAATCGACGCACAATCTCAACGACCCATCTTCCTTGGTTGCAAACAAAACTGGTGCACCCCACTCGGACACACTACGCCGAATGAATCCTTTCTGCAAAAGATCATCAACTTGCACCCTCAACTCCTGCTGTTTCCTAGGCGCCATCCGCCTAAGAGGCATCACAACAGGTCTGGCTCCTTCAACTAGATCTATACGAAACTCGATCTCTCTATGCGGCGGCAACCCTTTGACTTCGTCAAAGACATCCTCGAATCCATTTGCAATTGGCACTAATGACAGTCCATCCCATGGAACAACTAGCGAATACATGAAGCTCATAAAGACGCCTTCTTCATGCTTACATCGTATCACAATCTTTCGCCCCTCCACATTCTCGACTGTCACCTCCAACCTTTCGCAATCAACCTTTGCCGCATACTTCCTAAGCCAGTCCATACCAAAAATAATTTCAAACCCCGCAAAGTTCAGAACAAAACAATCACAAACAAAAGAGCAACCATGACTCGACACAATCAGACCACGACATAACATACACAAACAAGACGAACCCCCAACTGGATTAGTCACAACCAATGGCTTATCAACAATATCCGGTTCCAAACCTAACCGGCCTACGAGTTCACTACAAACAAACGAATGCGACGCCCCAGTATCAAACAGAACTCTAACTGGAACACCACATAGGAAAAGAGTACCTTGAACCACCACACTCTTTCCCTTCTCTTCAGCGGTGGGAGCTTTTGAAGATGACGGAACAGCTCCCAAAGCATAAGCTTGCACAATCTGCTTGTCCCTCCTCGGTTCTGGACAATTCTTCCTGAAATGCCCCGGCTTGTCACAGTTGTGACACTTCATTGGCACCTTCGGATTCTTACAATCCTTAGAGAAATGGCCCTTCTGCTGACAATTGTAGCAAGTCACTTCGCCCTTCGGCTTCTTCTGGCCATCCTTACCCTTATGCTGCTGCTGCTTCCTCTTCTTGTTTCCACCCTGCTGGGGTTTAGACTCTTCCCTGGTCACAGCAACAATAGATCCTTCCTTAGGAAACAGACTCTCATGCCTGAGAGCTTTCTCCACAAGCTTCTCAAATGAATCGTCCAAATGATCCACCAGCTGTTTCCCAAGATAACTATCCAAGCCTGTCACAAACTTCTCATTCTTCTGATAAGAAGATTCAATATATGATTGGGCATACTAGGACAAAGCTTCGAACTCAGAAACATACTCAAGAACTGGTCTTCCTCCCTGCTTGAGCTCCGCAAACTTCTTGAACAGAACAGACTTCTGAGCTGTAGAAATGAACTTAGCTTCAAATCTAACTTGGAATTGCTCCCAAGTAATCTCTTCCTCCGGAGTATTGATGGTAATAGAGTTCCACCAATCAGAGGCTCTCCCTTGAAGCTGTCTCGATGCCAACTTCCTCTTAGTCGCATCCTCAATTCCCAAATCACCAAAGATCCTTCTACAAGCATCTATCCACCTCTGGACCTCAATAGTTGATTCTGTTCCCAAGAAAATCTTTCCTCCAAGAGCAGTATAATCTTTGCACAACTTAGCAAAATCCACTGGTTTCGGAGTTTGGACTTGAACTCCAACATCTACTGCTGCCCCCGGAACTGGTATCCTTCTCATGATCGAAGTCATCATAGCTTCGAACATAGCTGCATAATCAGCAGCCCCCTTAGTAGCACGGCCTTCCCTAGCAGCTGGTCTCCCTCTTCGACTCATTCTCAATATCTATAAAAAGGAATGATCAGAACATCTAGAGAAACAACTGCATAAAGGACTCAAACTCTACTAAGCTACTATATTATATATAGTATTCATCCATCAAAATACAATTACGTCTCTCATACGTAGTTACGTCAGCGAGCGTTTGGTAAAATCGATTAACCAAGGCTCTGATACCAAATGTGACGACCGCCCATGACCCCTGCACCAAATCTAGAGATAGTGCGCTGTAAAGTGTGCCAGACAGCCATGGACGATTGTCAGGGTAAATTAAAACAACAGAATCTATCGTATTACTCACAGCGCATGGACAAAATACAATAGAACATATATATAGTGAAGCTTCACATAATAGAATCTCATCAATAAAAACTTCATAGGAGTTGAATACAAACATCTGAATAGTCAATAAAACAAGCATCACTACATATCACTCAGAGAATACAAAGCAGCGGAACATCCAGTACATATAATAAGAAGATAATATGCAACCCTCCAGCTCGTCTTCGATATCAGCATCGTGAGAAGAGAACAGCACCTGTCACCTGCTACCTAGTCTGCCCGTCCCAAAATGGACGAACAGCCCAAGGCAATAAGAGTTAAAACATAAAGCCTTGAGTCAGACAACAGTCTTAGTGAGCAGTAAATTAACTAACAACATACCAAAAGAGTATAAAGGAAAAGGAATAGGAATACAACCCTCCCACTCCAACCTCTTTCTACAGTGATAGCCCCCAAACACACACTAAGTGGAAGCAAACATAGCAGAGCATACAATGTAAAGTAAAGCAATTATCACTCGAGTCAAGGGCGATGTTTTCCAAGTACAAACCCCCAAGGCCTAAACCAGGATCAGATAAGCACCCAGAAAATACCACTCTTGAGACCGAATGACGATACAACCAAACATCCATGACTCTGGCTATCAATGTTATCATTGCTTCGATATCACCGTTAATTGAATGACCGCCACATTCTTTCATCCGTCTATCAAGGGCTAATGGAAACCCCGGTTCTAGACATAACTCCCGCACGTCATCGTGACCCGTGCCTAGGACTATCGAATCTGCCCAGAGTACTTGACTACCCAATCAGTAGCCTTCAGGGACTATCGAATCTGCCCAACGTACTCTTGCTTTGAGCATGCTAGAACCTTCAACAACGATGAGATCTCAGCCTTCTAGTTGTTCTCCTCGACAACTATTTCCATACTAGCTCAAGCACCTCTCGAGAATCCATTATCCTCAACCCGCTTGGAATGATCCCGTCTGGATTAGACCAAGACTATCTCATATCATACTTCGCTTCATCACATCCTCGCAAAGTCTCATCTCAACATCATCATCAAATCTATGCATAAGAGCTTCATCATCCGCTACATATGCCACAAGCAGCTTTCCCAATTCAAGAGCCTTTCTCATAGCTTTTGAATCATCCTCGGTCTAAATCAAATCATCAATCATCTAATTCATAGCAATCAATCAAGTCAAACATTAATCCAAGCAATCAAGCATTCAAATATGATCTAAGTAGACAATTATAACAATAATGGAAATTTCGTAATTAAAGAGTTGAAAGTCAAATAAGCATGAAAACATGAACAATATCTCTATAATCTTGATGAATGAACTTGCATAGGTTAACATGTAGTAAAAGGGATGTAACATCATCATGAACAATGGATCTATATGGATCTACACTTAGGATGAAGAAGTGTATGGAAATCACTATTTTAACACCAAATCGAGCCAACAATCCGATATACTTCTTTGGATCCGTGTGAGAGATAATCACCACTCACCAAATCACCTAAACAACCTCAAATCAAAACGCTTCAGATCTGGACAGCGAAGGATCAAGCTTGATCTATCACAAATCCACTTCAAACGAAGAAATCTCTCTTTGATGGATGAAGATCTTCAATCTAAGCTCTTGAATCTTCAATTTGATCTTCAACTTGGATGGATGGAATCACTAGATTAGAGTGGAGAAAAGAAGTGAAGAAGTGTAGAAGTCGAGCTCTCAAAATGGCAGCACTTCGTCGCTTCGAAATCAGGATCCCAAAAATGAAGCCAATCCCCTTCTATTTATAGGCGAAAATCCCTTAAGTCGTAACTCGGAATTAGGTCGTCTTCGACCTACGACCTAAGACTCCCACCGACCTAAGCCTTAGCCAATAACTCCAACCTAACAGACCAAGCCTACGACCTAACAGATGTGCGCTCCTTCGTCCTACGACCTAACACTTCTGCGCATCCAAGCACCCAGCGACCTACCACAGACTGCTTCTTCGCGACCTAACAACTATAGAAGTCCGCGACCTAACTTAGGTCGTTTACGACCTAACTGCTACAACTCAGTTGGGTTACGACCTTATTCCTTAGGTCGTCTAACGACCTAACTTCTTAAACTACCACGCGACCTAACATAAGTCGCGGACAACTGGGATGCGACCTAACGAACCTACGACCTAACACACACACGCGACCTATCACTTAGCCAGGATACGACCTAACTGACTACTAGCCTAGCGACCTAACTACACAGCTCACTAACTCCTATAGGTCGCTAACTCCTATAGGTCGCGACATTCTATAGGCCGCGACATTCCATAGGTCGCTCTAATACTAACACACGACCTAAAATCACTATACAACCTAACTGCTAGGTCGTTAACTCCCGTAGGTCGCTGCCTTACCATAAGTCGTCTAACGACCTAACTTCCTTAGGTCGCTTACCTGCCTATCTCCAAAGTCGTTCAAATGACCTATCTCCAAATCCTTAACTCGCCATAACCCTAGGTCGCTCCTATTCCCTAAGTCGTATACGACTTACGACCTATACTAAGTCTTGAACGACTTAGGACTTAGCAATTTCGCCAATCAACGTGAAAACTTTTCGACGAAATTTTCTTCGATTTTTCGATCCGTAAAAATACGGGTCGTTACAAAAATACCCTTTCTCCTTTTATAAAAATATAAAACATTTAAGTCTCATACCTTAAATAATTTTATATACCTAACAAAATACATAGGAAAATTCCACAAAAATTCCTAAATTTTTTTAATATGTTTTCTAACGTATAATAATTCAAAACCCAAAATAATAAATTATTTAGCTGTAAATAATTTAAAACCCAAATAATCATTTTGTACACAAGAAAATTAATACAAAATCCATATTAATCCAGAAAATTATGAAAATTGAAACCCATCTCTAAAATATCTTTTTTGATCTATATTTAAAATTGCAAGGCATTTGGAAGTCGTTAAATAGGGTCTTCACATTAAAACATATCATAAAACCTATATGATTAAGCATAAATCATCAACAAGCATATATAAACAATTCATTCAAAAACATAGCATAATCATGCAAAATTCTTCGGATTGATCTTAAGATCGAAAATAATTAGAAAAATGAAATGTAGTCCTTATTCACCTCGGCTTTTGAGATTAAGGATTTGAGATTGATCTTGACTAAGTTGCTTAAGATTTTTCTCTTGAAGTCTTCTCTTTGCTTTTCCTAATGGTGGTCGGCTTATTTTTGTTTGTGAATTATGAATGAACATGAGAATGAGGGCTTAAGGGGTTGAGGGTATAAGAATGTATATATTCCTATATTGCCCCTTATCTATTATACTTAACGAATTTATTTTAGTTCATTTCTTATTAAGGCATAGCTACCCTTTGTTAATTACAAATCTCAATCCCCAAATCATCCCATTATTTTATTTTATTTAGCTAATTAAATATACTAAATAATGTTACTAAAAATATGGGATGTTACAGAATATGAAACCAATATTAATGATTACAACCTCTTATTGGCCTTTTCAAAATAATTTAATTTTTTTTAATTATAGTTACACTAAATTTTTTATTTAAATTCATAAAACTATTACGTATTATAAATTTCACCGAAGTTGTATAATTGATGGATTGAAAGTTGCATAAAATGATTGTTTGTGTTTAATTTTCAATAAAGTTAAATATTGAATATAATTATACAATAAAAGATTATTGACAACGCTAATTTAATTAATCATAAACATTCATAAATTTGAAGAATTGAATAAAATTATCTTTTCTATGTTTTAGGATTTAATTAGTATTTTTAAACAAATTTCAAACTTATATAAGTACCATATTATGATAATGTAATAAATTTAATTAAACAAAAAAAGAAGTGGTCGGAAGCTATCAAAAAATAAACGATGGAGCTATCGAAGGCCGTGGGAAACCTCCATCGAAAATAGCCCCGTTTCTGGTAGTGTTTAATCCTAGTTGAAATTCAAAATAGAATAAATAATTCAAATTTAAACTTTTAAAAATATGAATTCCTTCTCAAATTACTCCAAATATGTCCATAGGAATTTTAAAAGGGTATATTTGAATTTTATCAGCTGTTTCCCATCTTTTAAAAATATCCAAACCATTTAATATTAATTTATATCAAAAATAAATCAAATAACTCAAATTTTATCCTTAAAAAGTAAGAATTTTATTTCAAATTACTTTAAACATGTATTTGGGATTTTCCAAATATAAAATATTGAACTATCTTAATTTTCATCCTGGAAATAGTTTAAACTTTGAAAAATCCCCCTTTTCAATTTAAATTCGGAATGAGCTAAAATATTTAAATAGCTTCAAGTTTGTTATTTCCAAAGTATCATACATATGCCAATACTATTTTCAAACTTTTCAAAAATTAAAAAAACCTGAGATATAGTTTTCTAAATGAATTTTAAATAAACTATACATTTTTTGAAAATTATCTTTTTAATGGATAGTAAACTTAATACTCTTTGCATATCAAATTTTTTGGTGATAAACAATAATATCGGTAGTTTATAGCTTGCATATATGGTATATATCAATTCTAAATCATCATTCAATAGTTCAAAGAGTATTATCTCAATTTCTAGAAAGTCAAATATGCTTATAGTAAGCTCTATTTCCATTCAAATCTTAATTTATTGCTACAATTCATGTCCAGTATGTGAGCAATATGTCGAAAAGCTTCTTTTTTATCCTCTCAACAGTATAAGTAAGGAAAGAAAAGAGTAAGAAACATACGTTACAACTCCGGTCGAGTTTCTAGAACTATGAATACACACATTGGAACTTTAAAACTTTTCAAAAATCTTCCATCATAGTTTTCAGAGAGGCTAGCTTGGATCTAGAAGTGTAATGTTATCTTAAACATCTTAACCAAGCAAACAAGTGAAGAGAAATTCAACATGCATAAAACTGGTCGGGACCTGGGCAAAATGGCCTATATTTCGATTGGTTGGTCTATTGCCGGTCCCTAGGGCGGTCGACTAGTTATGTCACAATTTTCGGGCAATAAATGCCCAAAACTCGACGTTTGGTCGCCGCTAGAGGGTGAATATGGGAAGCTTCGGGGAGAAGTTCAAGTTGTTTAAAATAGGGGTTTTGAAGAAGCTTTGCACAGGGTGTTATACTATACATATACATATACATATTCACAATTCAAGCAAAGATTATGATGATGTATAGATTAGCATAAGAGATTTCTCAAAGAAGAAAGTAGTCGTTGAGGCAAATATATAATCATCAATGATCTAACTATGGATATAATAACTTGTAAATTGAGTAGCCTGATGATATTCAAGCAAGAATAACAGTTGCTGATGGTGATGGAGAGAAGGACCTCGGTAAAGTCATTGTTTACTGAGGAGGAAGAAATGGTTATTTGTACTCATGGTTTCAGCTACTGGAATCAAGAGAAGAAGGAGCAATAAAGGTAGGAAAATACGTAGAGGTATTTATAGGAATTAGATTAAGTACACTTAATGTTTAAAATTTTAAGTAAGTTTAATTATAATGATGAAGTAGATAATTTTTAAAAAGTGTGCTCAAACAGATTTTTCCAATTTATTTTATTTCCTTTTTAATCTTTTCGAACCCTTAACCACTATATTACCCGATCATCATTTAATACACAGTTAAAATCCCACTCAAGGCATTTTAATCCAAAATTTATTTTATATTTATAACAATTTTCCTTTTCGAAAGATATCACTTTTTAGTATTTAACAATTATAAAATAATTCTTTTACATTCAAAATAATTTTATAATTTCAACAGTATTTATTTTCTATAAATAATTTTCCAAATAACGTTTGGATTTTAAAAAAAAAATTAAATTCAAGTTTTGAACTATTATTTTCCAAATAAATTCCAAAAGTTTCTTTATTGAATCAAATTCCAAAATTATTTTCTAAATGCATTTATTGATTATTTCAACTTTTTATCAAGGTAAAAATAAATTTTTTTCTATGACAAAATTCATTTGAAATTCAAATTTCTTCAATTTAAATTTCAAAAGTTTAATTTCAATCAAAATTCTCATTTAGTGTCCTTTAATATATTTTATTATTATCCATCGAATCACAGGATGCTACAGACTCCTCTCCTTAAAGAAACAGCGTTGTTGCAATTTATCAAAGAGTACTATAACATGTTTCCTATTGCATTATATATAGACACACACATACATACACATACACACACACAGATATATATATATATATATATATATATATATATATATATATATATGCAGACAACAGTAAAAAAAGTTAATTAGTAATCAATTAGACATTCATGACTCGATTAAAATTTAATAAATATATACCAAAGGTACCAAAACTAATTGGATCGTGTCCATGGTTGTAGCTCTTCGGTACATAATCTCTACTTGACCTTTGGAAATTAAATTATATCAATGGAACATTCTTACTTCTTAATTATTTTTTCTTTCCACAATGGGTCTATAATCTTATCCAAATCTTCAATATATCTTGGCATCTCAAGTAATTATATCAAAAATCTTCTACCGCTCAGTCTATCTAAATTGTTATGACCTATGTACTCATGATGAGTTGATCGACTTTCACTCAACCACCCTAATTTATCTTGCAGTACTTTAAGGAATAAAGTTAATCCTTTAATTCTTTTGATGCTTGTTCCTTACTAGTTGCCATTTGATACACCTCTTTACATAGTTGTTAATATTTCTCTACCAATCATATCACTTTACGCATCTTCATTTATTAACTAACGACACTCATCAAAAATCTCATTAACTATATTAGGAATATCCAAAATTACTTTATAATATTCCTATATTTCTACATGAACTTAACTCGAGTCTAGCAAAAGTTTTGGAATAATCATTGCTTTTACAATTTGTAGTTTGATTTGCCACACTTAGGTCATTATTCCGACTTATCTAGATTCGATTGAACAAGTCTGGTCGGATCTTAAAGATGGTTAGTATGAATATTTTCCTTTTATTCTTCTATAGTAAAACAATAATTCTAATATCTTTAACTCTACTTAAAAATCCTTTAACTTACTTCATAGTCTAAAGGTTAGACATCAAGGATTTAATCACACTTGAGTTCCATTAATTTCTAAACGGTAGTCACATAAACACTTATTCAATAATATCTCTTACTATTAAAATTTATTTAACTTTCTTTTCTTGAGATTCCTTAGCTTGGAGAAAATAACTCGGACCGATACTTAATGCTTTAAATGCGATCGAAATTCATTCTATGTAATTGAACTATGGGAAAGTATTCATTTGTTTGTCATACAACTATTGAGTTTAACAAAACTCCAACCAATCTATTCTAAGAACAACACATTTTCTTAGAATATTGTTGCATTGAAATATCTCGTTCTACTGAATCCCTATTGATTGACATGTAAAAGTGTTTATTTTTGCGCTCATATCTTACCTTTGTTGTATATAAATAAATGTTACATTGGGTATTTTTGAGTGTTTCTACAGATATCATATTTGAGGAGCCTTCATGTTAAATGGAGCAAAAGAGATGAAAAAGGGAGATTTACATTGGATTATACCAGCTACTCTGAAAAGATTGAACAAAAGAAGTTGTAGCTGAGTGGTTAAGGCATCTCCTAAATGGCGGAAGGAGTTGAGTTCGAATTACTTGTGATTGATTATATACATATAAATCAACAATCTCGCAATCAATCACAAATCTTCTTCCAATCAAATCATAATCAATCAAAATCTTCCAATCAAATCAGTTAATCACAATCACATTCAGATGACTATGCCAATTTATCATGGATTTGATTCACATCAAAAAATCATCCTCAAATCTCAATCACCCATCATGCCACATGTCAAAGATCTAAAGGCAAGCTATCTCTCATGAATATTTATATTCACATGATCAAAGAGAAGATATTCATTTTCATGGCAACATATTTTGTAAATTTTTGATGGGAAACTACTTGTACTCTATAAATGCCTAGGTGTATTCGTTGTACAAGATACCTCATATCTCATAATTTCTATTGTAGAATAAAGCTCTTCTTCTTCTTCTATTTTCTGTTTACACTTAGATAATTGTGACTTCTATCAATTATTTTTGTTAGACATAATTATCTAAGTTTTTCTTCCTTTTTCACTAGTGATAGACCGTTAATTAGTTTTAGCCGCTATCCTAATTTTATTTTTTTGTTTATCTGAATTTCAGTTTTTTTCTTCTATTTTTTCTGTTTTTCCATTGCTAAGAACTTGCGAAGGAGTTCTGATTTAACTCTCAACAACTCTTTCGTGACAAATAGTTGGATCCTTCTGTGAGAAAAGGTTTGGAGTTTAAATCAATATTTCTTCACTTGTCTATTTTTCTGCATTTTTTGTAGTTTAAAAATCACCTCTAAATTCGTCTAACTCGCCCACGAAACTACACAAACAATAGAATTTAATTTTCCTTCTCGTGTTCGACCTGCATACTACACACCTGTGCGCTTGCAGTATTATTTTTAATTTGTACTTTTCTAATCCCATAGAAAAGTGTCGAAAACAAGTTTTTGACGCCGTTGCCAAGGAGGAAATTATTAAATTTTACTGTTTATTTAGTTTTTGATTCGAGTTAATTTTTGTTTTTGTGTATCTAATCAAGAGAAGGATGAAAAAAAGAAACAAATCATTATCAATCTGTTTACAGATTTGGTAATTTATTTCCTTTATTTTACATTACACAATCTCTTCTTATTTATGTTTCCTTCGTTTTAGTTTACAAAGTCTCTTCTCATTTTATTTCTTTCTTTTTTTCCCTTTGCCTATTTTAGGCTACATATATTGCAGTGTTTTTACTGCAACAAAAAAAATCTACATTTTATTATTTCCTTTTTCCTGTTTCTTATTTTTACAATTCCCCTTCCTTTGTTACTCCTACTAAAAAAAACTTTCAATCTTTTTACATTGTTTATTTTTTTTATTTTTGCAGTGTTTATACTGCAATAAAAAACATATCTGGTAGTATTTTTACTACAACAAAAAAAAATCCTTTTTTGTGCTTATTTCTCTTTTGCAACTTTTTTCTTTTTTATTCATATTTATAAAAGTTTTCTTGATTATTAGATTTGGCAAATCAATTCCCTCTCTAAAGCAATATTACAAAAAAAGAAAATTTTCTACTTCTGGTTTTTCTTTTTACATAAAACATTCCTTTCTTCATACTTCGTCTATAGACCGTCACCTTCATCAAACAACATCACAACATCATGATCGCCAATCCAACCTATAAACACTCCAACGCCATCAAGTTTTTTGCCCTATCAAGCAACATTGGACGTCAAGTTTAATTTTGTAAGTATTTCCTTTCTCTACAAGTGCCATGCTTTTGTGAAAAATTGCTTGTAAAAACAAGTTGCTGCAAATTGCAAATCGGCGATGCTTGTACAAATTTTTTTATTTACAATTTTATTTATTCTTTGCTAAATTGGTCACACATTTGTAATTGAATTTCAAAATAATAAAAATCGAAAAATTGTATTTTGTGAAATTGACTGTCTCGAATAGTTAGATCACGGATATATAGTAGTTCAATTTATTGAACTATTAGCAAAAGAGGTTGCATACTACCCATAAAACATTGGTCGTATCCCTTAGTATTTTATACTATACGTGAACGGCCATAAGACCCTCTTCCCCCTTCTAATTGAGTCAATCAACTAATAGAGTACAATTTAGTATTTTTTTTACTATTTTCAAATAAAAACCATTTTTTCTTAAACTTTTCAAACTTAGAAGAAACCAACATGGTTCAAACAGTTGGAAACGATAAGTTTAGTAATACTACTGAAGCATGAAATGCATGCTTAAATATTTTAACTCTGACTTTGATGAATATGAATATATTTCTGAGTTAAACACATGCTTGATTCACACACTTCAACACTAGACTTGAGTTTTGAATTACAAACAATACCGATGATTGATAATGAACATACAAGCTCTAGTGTCTTGAATGAAATCGTGCTTAGTCACACAAGTATATGGGATTATAATGACAAATATTTGGAACACATGAACCTTTGTGTTGATAAACTTTATAGGTAGAGTTTTACTGTGGGACACACCTGATTTTAAATCTAAGCATAACGACAAACCATTCATCGAGTCTATTCTCTATTTTAGTGAAAACTCTAAAAATAATGCTAAAAACAAGTGTGGGGGAGAAAGATGTAGACGTTCATCATAATTCATTCATCATTGCACAAATCACATTTTATATATGATCCATGTCCGCATTTAGTTATTAAATTGCATTTCATTTTACAAATCATTTTACACCTCATCCATCTTTGGGTACTCTCATTCAAATTTAGGAAACGTTTTTACAGTGCGGACACTGTCTCAACTAAGTGTGGTGGAGAGTCTGTAATCTTTATCTTGCAAATAATATAAACCCTAAGATTTAGAATTACATGATTATCACATATGTAATGAATCAATAAAACATACCTACAAACATCTTGTATATGAATCAGCAATGGTTCTTGTCGAAAGTTATTTCGTTGGAGAAATGAAATGGTTTCTCTCTCCTTTCCTATATCTTTATGTGTTTTTCTATATCCATTGTGATGGGAAAAGGTGAATATTTATAGGCAGAGAAAGGACCAAATTTCCAGATTTGTAGACTTAATCTTGATCGTCCATCAAGATCAAGATGAGAGAAATTAACGCTCTAGATTATAACCGTTTTATTTATTAGCATATTAATAGGAAAACCCTTTAGATTCTATTGACCACATAATGAGGAAGGAAACGGTCCATTAATGTACCACATAATGAAGAAGGAAACATTTTGCATTAATATGGAAATGGTCCATTAATGTACCACATAATGAAGAAGGAAACGTTTCGCATTAATTTCCTTACAAAACAGTCAAATTTCCTTACAGTCTCCCGCTTGGTCAATAGTAAAATCCATTAATGTTTTCGTATTAAGGTCATAAGGCGCGCATGATATGCTAAACTTTTCATTAGTCAGTTATCATAAGTGTCTTGACTAATCCAGTGGTCGATGGAAGTCATGACGTGTACATGTTATTTTGCAACATGCTTACTTCCATGTACTATGACATTGACAACTTTCATAACTAGACCATAGATGAGCATAACTTAATGGTCACATAATGTCTTGAAGCAAAAGACTGTTTCTGTTATCATTTATCTAAATATAAATGTGTACACATTATAAAACAGAAATAAAATATGTCCAAATTATTAAGAGCTCAATAATTGTTATGTCTGGCTACCAAATGTGACGACCGCCCATGACCTCTGCACCGAATCTAGAGAAAGTGCGCTGTAAGGTGTGCCAGGAGACCATGGACGATTGTCAGGGTAAATTAAAAACAACAGAATCTATCGTATTTCTCACAGCGCATGGACAAAATACAATAGAACATATGTATAGTGAAGCTTTACAGAATAAAATGCCATCATATAAAACTTCATAGTAGTTGAAAACAAGCATCCAAATAGTCAATACATCAAGCCTCACTACATATCACTCAAGTACAAAATAAATGGCATAATAAGGAAATAATTAGGAACTATCTGCAAGACCCATGCTATCAGTATGTCTCTTAAAGGTCTTTGGAGGTAGTCCTTTCGTGAATATGTCTGCCACTTGTAAGTCTGTACTTATCGATTCAACAATAATTTTCTTTAGTTTAACATCTTGCTTCAGTAGTAGGTATTTCAGGTCCATGTGTTTGGTACCTTTGGTTATCCTATCATGCTTAGAGAAAAATGTTGCAGCTTCATTGTCGCAGTAGACAGTTAGTGGCTTAGAGATAAAACATAAAGTGCCAAATTGTGAGACAAAATTACGCAGCCATGTTCCCTGAATTGAAGCCTCATAACATGCTACGTATTCAGCCATCATGGTGGATCCGAAAAGCATCTCAGATTTCTGGCTTCTCCATGATATTGCACCTCCACATAAGAGGTACACATAGCCAAGTGTGCAGATCCTAGTGTCAGGACATCCAGCAAGGTCTGAATCAGAATAACCATTTACCTGTAGGTAACTTGATTTTCTATAGGTGAGCATGTAATTCCTTGTTCCCTTTAGGTATCTCAGTACCTTCTTTGCAGCTTTCCAATGAGCGATTCCTGGGTTACTTTGAAATCTACCCAGCATACCAACTGCATGACTGATATCAGGTCTTGTACAGACCTGTGAATACATCAAACTCCCTACAAGAGATGCATAAGGATATTTGGTCATTTCTTCTCGTTCCATAGGAGTCTTTGGGCACTGCTCAAGAACAAGTTTGTCTCCTTTCTGCAGTGGGACAAGACTAGAGGAACAATTCGTCATGCCAAATCTCTCAAGAATTTTATCAATATATGCTTTTTGAGACAATCCTAGAATTCCTTGTGATCTATCACGGAATATTTCTATTCCTATCACATAGGAAGCCTCACCCATATTTTTCATTTCAAAATTCGTTGAGAGATAATCCTTAGTTTCACGTAATAAACCAAGGTCGCTGCTAGCTAATAATATGTCATCAACATACAGAATCAAAAATATGAACTTGCTCCCACTGAACTTGAGGTATATACAAGGGTCAACTATGTTTTCTGTGAAATCGAAAGTGGTAATGATTTCATGAAACTTTAGATACCATTGTCTTGAAGCTTGTTTCAGTCCATATATTGATTTCTTAAGTTTGCAAACCATGTCTTCCTGTCCTTCAATTATGAAGCCTTCAGGTTGACACATGTAGACTTCTTCTTCCAAGTCTCCATTTAGAAAGGCTGTTTTCACATCCATTTGATATAACTCCAGATCATACTAATGCCATGATAATTCTAAGAGAATCATTCCTGGAAATAGGAGCAAAAGTTTCATTATAGTCAATGCCTTCTTTCTGATTAAAACCTTTGAAAACAAGTCTGGCTTTATATCGTTCAATTTTACCATTGCAGTCACGTTTGGTCTTGAAGACCCACTTAAAACCGACTGCTTTATGTCCTTGCGGCAATTGAATGATTTCCCAAACTTGATTATTATCCATAGATTTCAGTTCATCTTTCATGGCATCAATCCATTTAAGAGAGTTAACATTCTTAATGGCTTGTGAATAAGAAATTGGGTCCGTAGTTCTTTCAGATTCTATTAGATAAAGCATATAATCATCAGGAATAGCTGATCTTCTTTGTCTTTGAGATCTTCTTAATACTAGTTCCTGTGGTACTTCATCAACATTATGATTGGTGATAATTTCATTATGGAGTTGTTGATCATTTATTGGGTTTCCCTCATTGTGAACAGGTTCAACAATGAGATGATTCCCAATATCTTTCGAAATAGAGGGTAAGATAATGGATACCCTTATTTCATGAATGACCACTTCTTGTTGTTTTGTACTCCCACTGATTTCACCATTCTCATAGAATTTGGCATTTCCGGTTTCAACAATTCTTGTACTATGGTTAGGACAATAAAATCTGTTTCCTTTAGATTTTTCTGGGTAACATATAAAGTAACCACTGACTGTCTTAAAATCCAATTTCTTTTCATTTGGATTGTACAGTCTAGCTTCAGCTTGGCAACCCCAAATTTGGAGATGTCTTAAACTAGGTTTCCATCCTTTCCATAGTTCAAAAGGAGTCTTTGGAACGGCCTTACTTGGAACTCATTTTAAGATGTAGATAGCTGATCGTAATGCATCCATCCATAATGATATAGGTAAATTTGCATGACTCATCATGGATCTAACCATTTCCATGTATGTACGATTTCGCCTTTCAGCTACACCATTCTGCCATGGAGATCCAGGCATTGTTTATTGTGCAACAATTCCAAGTTTTTGAAGAAGTCTAGCAAAAGGTCTAGGATGTTGTCCCGTTTCATCATACCTTCCATAGAATTCACCACCCCTATCTGACCTAATATTTTCACTTTTCTTTCTAATTGCCTTTCGACTTCAGTAATGAACACTTGTACAACATCCATTGACTGAGATTTTTCATGCAACAGATAAAGATAGCAATAACGTGAAATATCATCGATAGAAGTGATGAAATATTTCTCTCCTCCAAAAGTTTGAACATCAAAAGGTCCACAAATATCTGTATGTATTATTTCAAGAAGTTGTGTACTTCTTGTGGCTCCTTTCTTTGTGTTTTTTGTTGTTTTTCCTTTAATACAATCAACACATGCTGTAATGTTAGCGAAGTCTAGGTCCGATAGGACACCATCTTTCACTAACCTCTTGATTCTTTCACTGGATATATGACCCAGTTTTTTTTATGCCATAAGAAGTAAGAGTCATTCTTGGATGACTTTCTTTTAGTTTCTTTTCCATACAGGGTGAGTTGGATTTCAGCATTTTGTTTAAGATGAAGTTTATAAAGTCCATCAATTGAAATTCCAGAACCAATAAGACTAGAATTTTTAAATAAACTAAAATTTCCATTTCCAACTTCAAAAGAATATCCAAATTTATCAAGTACACTTACAGAAATCAAATTACAGGAAATAGACGGAACATAAAGAGTTTGACATAAATCTAACTGATAACCGCTATCTAAAATAAGATGAAAAGTTCCAATAGCTTCAACTAGAGCTTTATCTTTATTCCCTATGAAAATGAAATTCTCACTTGGGTTTGTGGTTTGGATCGTAATGAATCCCTGCATAGAATTCAAAACACGAATATTAGCAGCAGTATCAGTCCACCAAGTAGAAGAAGGTACATTAGTAAGATTTGATTCGAAATGACTTACGAAACCCATTGGGTTACCTTTCTTTTCGAACCATGCTTTGCGCTTAATGCAATCTACCTGGAAGTTTCCAGGTTTCTTGCAGAATTTGCACACATCATCCTCATTTTTCTTCTTGGATGGTTGAGTGGCGTCATCAGATTTGTGTGGTGCTCTTTTATGCTGTGAGTTGTTCCTTTTGCCAGCTAATTTTCCAACCCCTTGAGTGAAATAAGCAACTTTAATGCCTTGTGAGCCCTACCTAGACTCCTCTTGAACCAGTTTGTTAGTCAATTCATTTAGAATCCACTTTTCCATAATAGTGTTGTAATGAATTTTGAATGGTTCATACTGAGGAGGTAAGCAAGTGAGAATGAATTGGACGAGAAAAGCATCGTCCATAACCAATCCTAAGTTCTTAAGTTTGGCAGCAAGGTTAATAATTTCAATGACATGAGCGCTCATTGAGCGAGAACCATCAAACTTCATGGTTACAAGGTCTGCCATAAGTTTCCCAACAAGGGATTTGTCTGCAGTCTTGAACCGATTTTCAATGGATTGCAAATATTCTTTTGCGCTTTCAGTTTTGGGTAGGGAGGTTTTGATGTTGTTATCAATCACCATTCGCATAAACATCATGCTGAGCCTATTAGATCGTTCCCAATCATCATGGAGTTTATTTTCCTCAGGCGTACTTGTGTCAGTAAGTGGGGCTGGCTTTTTTTTAAGGAGAGCCATGTCCAGTTCAAGTACGCCCAAAGAAAACTCAACTTGCTCTCTCCATTCTGAGTAGTTGGTTCCATTGAGTCTGATGATAGACGTAGCGTGCGAATTAAGGTTTGAGGGTATTGCAACTGCAGATATAAAAGAAATGTAGGCTTCTTTAATAGAATAAAACACAACATCTCATAATAAGAGATTAGGTTTAGCGCCTCCTGTGGGTAGGCAGTAGAACCATACTCATGGAAGAATGATAAACGTTAATGTTTCATGCATTATTGTGCAAGCAGCAGCCGCCTGTGGACGGGACTGCATGCATCAGACCGGAGGAAACAAGGAAATTAAGTGCGGAAGCGAAAACTAAAATAAGAGAGAAAAGAGATAAACATTTATTTATTTATTTTTATTTTTTTTCATAAACTTTTGTCATAATTTCAAGTAATCCACAGCAAGGATAATAAATGTCTAGTAACTCCAAGTAAATTCCATATATGAATTTAACATATAAATAATTATTTTGCAAATCATATATAGACAATTATCTTGCAAGTTCCAAGTCATGAATTTAATGTCAAACTAGAAAATAATTGTTTTCAATATGTATACTTTCTGAAAAGTATTCGCATATAATAAGTTGTTCCATATTATACAGTAGGTCAAATATTAAAGTAGAAAATTAACTTTTGCAGAAATATGAACTTTCCGGATCCAGATCTAAGAATACAGTAAATAGAACAATATTGATAATCATGATTACTGTAGGAACTTAAATAATATGAATATTAAACTTGAATCATATTAATATTAATAATCATTATCATTATCATAGTAAAATTACAAACATCATATCATAGATCTATGGTAGTTTCGTTTTATATATTGATGGATAATCATGAATTCTAAAATAGGCTCTGATACCACATGTAATCTTTATCTTGCAAATAATATAAACCCTAAGATTTAGAATTACATGATTATCACATATGTAATGAATCAATAAAACATACCTCCAAACATCTTGTATATGAATCAGCAATGGTTGTTGTCGAAAGTTATTTCATTGGAGAAATGAAATGGTTTCTCTCTCTTTTCCTATATCTTTCTTTATGTGTTTTTCTATATCCTTTGTGATGGGCAAAGGTTAATATTTATAGGCAGAGAGAGGACCAAATTTCCAGATTTGTAGACTTAATCTTGATCGTCCATCAAGATCAAGATGAGAGAAATTAACGCTCTAGATTATAACCGTTTTATTTATTAGCATATTAATAGGAAAACCCTTTATATTCTATTGACCACATAATGAGGAAGGAAACGTTTGAGGAAGGAAACGGTCCATTAATGCACCACATAATGAAGAAGGAAACATTTCGCATTAATATGGAAACAGTCCATTAATGTACCACATAATGAAGAAGGAAACGTTTCGCATTAATTTCCTTACAAAACGGTCAAATTTCCTTACAAAGTCTGCATTGCATTTCATCTTTTTCATTCATTTTTTTCTTTCTTCAAAAAAAATACATCATTTTTTTTACTCACCTCAATTTTTTAAAATTTTGATCTCATTTCCCAAACTTTGATTTATTTTAAATAGTCATGACATAGTATGTTAAATATTTTTATTCATGGGATGGAAAATTTTGTGCATCACTAATATCGAATCTAAAACGTAATGAAAAGTTGAATAACGAATGATAATAGTGTAACTAGTATATAGGGAGACTCATAGGTGGTGGTTATGAAATTTATTCTAAATTGTAGTCTTTGTTTAAAAAGTGGTTGCTTTAAAGTACTTCCATTGACACTTGTTTTTTTCAGTAAAGTTAACGAGTGCTAAGATGATTTTGCATAACTCGCACTTCAAAATAATAATAATAAAACAATACATAGTAATAAAATTCCAAGGGTATCCAACATTGCTAGTACATCTAGCATTGGTGTGCAAACCCTCCAAGCTCTGCCTTGACTCTCACATAAGCCCGTGAGGTAGTGCATGGGTGGTATACCATGGTCTCATTTTATGAGTTAGAAACCTAAGGATTACCGACACCTTGTTGACATAGTCAGCGTCAGTCTGCACAATCCGCCAAGCTCTGTCCTGACTCTCAGGTAAGCCCGCGAGGCAGTGCACGGGTGGTATATCTTGGTCTTTTAAGTTAGGTGTATAGATTTTTATTTTTGCAAATAAAGAGAGTGTAAGCAATTGAAACCCAAGCACCTTCTTGACTCTATTGATTTGACTAGTTATACAAAAGGAAATAATAATACCACTTTGCAAACTATGACAAGCAAACAAAGAATCTATTTCATGGCTGCACTATGTTGTCAACCGAACCAACTAGCCAAACTAGAGTTTAACGTATGAAATCTTGAATTATGTTAGAAAATTGTGACTAGTTGAGGAACAAAAATTTCTAGAAAATGACTTAGACTTGTATACATTACTGTGTTTCAACTATTCTGAAATAAGTCATGTTGTCATTTGTATATATTTGTTGCATTCATGTAACTACATTAGGATCATCACATATTTCATTTGGATTTTGTGGGTAGTATCCGCTGAAAATCCTCACGAGACACCACTCGTCCTACCAGGGACACCTAGAGGTTTAACGGCTTGTTTCATATGCTCAATGCAATCGTGATTCCTACGAAAGTGTGACCTACCTAGTTTAGATTTTTTTGTTTTACTCGAGGACGAGTAAAAGATAAGTATGGGGGTATTTGATTGACATGTAAAAGTGTTTATTTTTGCGCTCATATCTTACCTTTGTTGTATATAAATCAATGTTACACTAGGTATTTTTGAGTGTTTTTATAGATATACAGATTTGAGGAGCCTTCATGTTAAATGGAGCAAAAGAGAAGAAAAAGGGAGATTTGAATTGGATTATACCAGCTACTCTAAAAAGATTGAAAAAAATAAGTTGTAGCTGAGTTGTTAAGGTATCTCCTAAATGGCGGAAGGAGTTGAGTTTCATCTTTTTCATTCATTTTTTTTCTTTCTTCAAAAAAAATACATCATTTTTTTTGTTCACCATAATTTTTTTTAATTTTCATCTCATTTCCCAAACTTTGATTTATTTTAAATAGTCATGACATAGTAAGTTAAATAGATTTATTCATGGGATGGAAAATTTCGTGAATCACTAATATCGAACCGAAAACGTAATGAAAAGTTGAATTACTAATGATAATAGTGTAACTAGTATATAGGGAGACTCATAGGTGATGGTTATGAAATCTATTCTAAATTCTAGTCTTTGTTTAAAAAGTGGTTGCTTTAAAGTACTTGCTTTAACAATTGTTTTTTCAGTAAAGTTAATAAGTGCTAAGATGATTTTGCATCACTCTCTCTTAAAAAAAACATAATAATAAAATTCCAAGGGTATCCAACATTGCTAGTTCAGCTAGCGTTGGTGTGCAAATCCGCCAAGCTCTGTCCTAACTCTCACGTAAGCCCGTGAGGCAGTGCATGGGTGGTATACCTTGGTCTCATTTTATGATTTGGACACCTAAAGATTATCGACACCTTGTTGACATAGTCAACGTCGGTCTACACAATCCGCCAAGCTCTGTCCTGACTCTCACATAAGCCCACGAGGCAATGCATGGATGGTATACCTTGGTCTTTTAAGTCAGATGTATAGATTTTTATTTTTGCAAATAAAGAGAGAGTAAGCAATTGAAATGCAAGCACCTTCTTGAATCTATTGATTTGACTAGTTATACAAAAGGAAATAACAATACCACTTTGCAAACTGTGACATGCAAACAAAGAATCTATTTCATGGCTGCACTATGTTGTCAACTGAACCAACTAGCCAAACTAGAGTCTACGTATGAAATCATGAATTATGCTGGAAAATTGTGATAAGTTAAGGAACAAAAATTTCTAGAAAATGACTTAGACTTGTATACATTATTGTGTTGCAACTATTCTGAAATAAGTTATGTTGTCATTTGTATATATTCGTTACATTCATGTAACTGCATTAGAATCATCGCATATTGCATTTGGATTTTGTGGATAGTATCCACTGAAAATCATCACGAGACACCACTCGTTCGACTAGGGACACCTAGAGGTACAATGGCTTGTTGCATATGCTTAATGCAATCGTGATTCCAACGAAAGTGCGACCTAGCTAGTTTAGTTTTTATTTTTGTTTTACTCGAGGACGAGTAAAAAATAGGCATGGGGGTATTTGATTGACATGTAAAAGTGTTTATTTTTGCGCTCATATCTTACCTTTGTTGTATATAAATAAACGTTACACTGGGTATTTTTGAGTGTTTCTATAGATATATAGATTTGAGGAGAATTCATGTTAAATGGAGCAAAAGAGAAGAAAAAGGGAGATTTGCATTGGATTATACCAGCTACTCTGAAAAGATTGAACAAAAGAAGTTGTAGCTGAGTGGTTAAGGCATCTCATAAATGGCAGAAGGAGTTGAGTTCAAATCCTGGAAAGCACATTATTTTTTCATATGAAAATGAAGGATTTTTAAGAAGATATATATATACACACACACACATATGAACATAATTGTGATTGATTATATACATACAAATCAACAATCCCCCAATCAATCACAAATCTTCTTCTAATCAAATCACAATCAATCAAAATCTTCCAATCAAATCAAGCAATCACAATCACATTTAGATGACTATGCCAATTTATCATGGATTTGATTAACATCAACAAATCATCCTTAAATCTCAATCACCCATCATGCCACCTGTCAAAGATCTGAAGACAAGCTATCTCTCATGAATATTTATATTCACATGATCAAAGAGAAGATATTCATTTTTATGGCAAAAAAATTTGTAATTTTTTGATGGGAAATAACTTGTACTCTATAAATACCAAGGTCTATTCATTGTAAAAGATAACTCATATATCATAATTTCTAGTGTAGAATAAAGCTCTTCTTCTTCTATTTTCTGTTTACACTTAGATAATTATGGCTTCTATCAATTAGTTTTGTTAGACATAATTATCTAAGTTTTTCTTCCTTTTTATTGGTGATAGACCGTTAACTAGTTTTAGCGGCTATCCTAATTTTATTTTTTTGTTTATCCAAATTTCTATATGTTTTTCTGTTTTTCCATTGTTAAGAACTCATGAAGGTGGTCCGATTTAACTCTCAACAACTCTTCCATGACAAATAGTTGGATCCTTCTATGAGAAAAGGATTGGAGTTTAAATCAATATTTCTTCACTTATCTATTTTTCTGCATTTTTGTAGTTTAGAAATCACCTCCAAATTCGTCTAACTCGCTCACAAAATTACATAAACAATAGAATTTAATTTTCCTCCCTGTGTTCGACCTGCATACTACACACCTGTGCGCTTGCAGTATTATTTTTAATTTGCGCTTTTCTAATCCTATAGAAAAGTGTCAAACGCCTATTGATAAGCCGATTAGGCATTTTGATCAGAATTCTTAACCACTTAACCGATAAGTTAACACAATCAATCTTCTCGAATTATTATTTTCTTATAAGGTAAAATTTCCTAATTCCCCTTATGGTTTAATTCATTAAAACCACTAGTTTCTACTTTGTTTAGATAAGTTAGTTTAATATCATTGAGCGATATTTCAACCCAATCTACTTCATTTAGATTTAAGTGGATTTATACACCTATGAGTGATAACTCCTCTTTTAAGATCATATACTACATTTACCATAACAAAATTAACAAATATGCAACCATCCATATACAAACTTTTAAATAATTAACTATGAGCTGAAAGAAAATCTATTATTTTCTGATGCACAATCTAATCACACTAAATCCTTTTATCTCAAATCCATCACATTACATTTATCTTTATGATATATGTCTACTAGGTTATTTAGATTGGGGTCTTGTTCAGTTTTGCTAATCGAATCACTACCCTATGTTTTAAATCCACTTAATCAAAAATATTCCATTACTAAATGCAATAATCTAAGATATCATAAAAATTCATTCTTAAGGAAGTGTACCTACGAAGATTGAGATTTGCTTTCATTTATTCTATGTAGAACTGGGTTCCTCAATTGTGAACATCTTTTCTGGGTTCTATTTCTTGGGCTTTCTATGATGTCTTTCCATATGGCCCATTTTTTCATAATTATAACGTCTTCGTTTCGTAGTTCTGCATTCATTGCATAGCTTTGGTTGTTCCAATTGAATTAATTTCTTTGACTCGGTTTGCCCTAATTGAAAAGGCTTCTTGTTCGAATTAGACTTCCAAGTGTTCTTTTAAAAGAATAGTCTCTTTTTTTGGACTTGTCGAGTATATTCTCCTTCGGAGCCTGTAATGACCCGAAATTTAGAACATTTCGTATTTAAATATCGAAATTGTTAAAAATTTGAATCATAGATTAAATGCGATTAATTGATTTAATAATCTTATTAACTCCCTTTTAAATAATAACTGATAATGGTAATCTTTTTTTAAAAAAATTCAAAAATAAATACATTAAAGAAATATCGATAATGTGTGATCGAATATTGCTCTACCGATAAACAACTTTTTACTCGACAGAAGTTGTTCAATCTTTTATAAATATACTAAAACACTTAGGGAATAATTAATAAGTAATAAAAATATTTTCCACTAAATCTCTTAGGAAGCTTATAGATGGGGAAGGGGTAATTGGCTAGGGATGGAAGAGATATTTTCATGTGAAAGTGAGGTGTAAAGTTGTTGCATGTGCAAAGGAGATAAGGGCTCTTTGTAGCTGACCAAAGAGGGGGCTTAAGGTCCTTTAACGCTTTATAATTTCAAAAGCTTGAGAAAATTAAAACAAATCGAAAATGGTAGAAATGGATTAGATAAATCCACTTTGTTCTTCACTAATCTTTCTCTAATTAATTCAAATCTCTTCCAAAGTTCACCAAAATTTCACCAACACCTTAGAACAGCTTAAGAATCATGGACCTAAAGTCAAGTATAGAAGCAAGTGAGCAAAAACCCCTTATCAATTTTGGGTCATGAGCATAAGGAAGGAGGGGGAGCTTGGCTATGTGGTTTTGGAGCTAAAGGTTGTGTCTTTAGGCTTTTGGGTGATGGTAGGATGCGATTCTTTATTATCTTGTGCTTGCACTTGTTGTATATTATATTTGAGTGGGTTATCTCACCATCTTGCGTATATATATTGTGTATATATGTATGTGTATATAAATATAAAGTTAAAGTGACATTAACTAATTAAAGTTTTTTACTTTGAACCCTCTTGTTTTGAAAGAAAATAGCAACGTATTATTTTATGTAATCACTTCTACTACCCTCTTAAACATGTGGCACGACCCAGGTTCTGTGTTTACATGTTACTTGGCTTGTGCGGTGAATTGAGGTATGTTTTAAATGTGTTTGTATAGCGATAGTCCCTATAAATGCAAACTGATATCCTTTAACTTTAACTTGTGTAAATGGAAGATTTATTATCTTAACTTGATATAAATTTTTAGGTAGTTCTCTGTACATATTTTGGTCTATGGGGCAGCAAGGAATTAGTTGGGAAAATTATTGAAATTGTGAATGTTAGAAGCGAAAAGGTCGCTATGGATGCACTTGAAAATGCCTTGTGTTCGGCGATTTTTAAAGTCAACTTTGAAAGTCAATCTAGAGGTTTATTTGCATTTTTAACAAGTACTATAAGTGTAAATATTGTTGAAAAAATATTGAAGTTTAAATCATTAATTAACTTGTGAAACAAAGTTGCAAAACATTATAACGAGTTGAAGGTCGTTGTATGAGCACTTTGGAATATCTTGTTTTAGAATTTTTTATAATTAATTTGAAAGAGATCCTTTGGTGTTTCTTTTCATTTTTAATAATTATTACATGTGTACTTATTACTCGAGGAAAAAATCAAAGTCTAAATGATTATAGAACTGGTCAAAAAAAGTGGCTAAAGTTAGAGTAAATAGGTCGCTAAACGAACACTTTACTAAATAGCTTATTTTCAGGAACTTTTATAAATAAATTGAAAGACATAATTATGGGTTTCTTTTCATGGTTTTTAAAAACCTTAAGGGTAGTACTTATCGTAAAAAACTCAAGTCTTAAATCATTTGTCTATGTGGTGAAAATTTGTTGTAAATTTAATACTTTTCTATGTTGTTCTTTATCTAGGACTTTTAACATCATTTATAATGTTGTAGTAAGTTTCTTAAGGTTTTAATTATCTAAAAATGATATTTAAATTTAGTATTTTTCCCTAATCCTCTTAGGGATGTTTTCTAACATATATTGCAATATTTTAAAGTTGGTTTGAAGTTTAAATATTTTTTCTTACTAATTTATGAATTGTTGAAGTAAACGGATTTTAAAATACAAAACATACCTTTTTGTTAATTTTCGTTAAATTATAAATAATTTATTTTTTAGCAATATTTGACATAGATATTTAAACCATATTTATAGTTATTTTTAATCTATTTACATATAGATATAAGTTTGAAGAAGTATGTTAAGTATTTTATAAAAGGATAAGTGATAGTTTTGGAATATAAAACTTAAGTTATAATAAATGGTTTGTTAAGTTATTTTAAGTTATTAAAAGTATATTACCATATTTAATAAGTGTAGATATACTTAGACCTCTAAAAGAATGTGTTTAAAGATAATGATAAGTATAAAGTGGTTTTGGGTTCGTTATGATAATATTGTAACAACATTTGTCTTCAACCATTTTTTGACTAAACTTAGTAATATAATTAGATCTTTAAAGAAATGTTTTAACAATGATTATAAGTTAAATGGTTTTAAGTTTGTTGTGACAACGTGTTGCTAACATTAGTTTTAAACCCTTTTTAGATAGATTTGTAAATGTAATTAGACCTTTTAAATGGATATTTTAAAAGTAATAATAAATATGGGATCGTATGGAAAACGATAGAAAAAATAAAGCTTTAAAGTAAGAAATCTTGTTAAAGATTTGTGAATATTCTTATACCATTTGAGATAAGTATATAAATACTTTTTAAAGTATTAAAAGAGTACAAATGAATAGTAGTAAATGATATACAAAACTTTATTAGATAAAAAAAGTTTTACTAGTAAAGAGGCTTTGATTTATTAAATAAAAAGGGAATTTGAAGGCACTTATCTGTCTTAATCGTGCTTTGGGTGACCTATTCGAGATTTCTGTGACTCAATCGTGCTGTGTGTGTTTACTTGTTTATGGAAAGTATGTGTACTTAGCACTAAAATCCAATGAAGTAGGCTTGTCTATCTATAAGAGTTAAGACTGATATTCGAGTAGGGTTTAGTAGCAACAATGCTTTAACCAATCAGTTTCACTCTTGACCGAGGGATAGTGTAAGTTGAAAAGATCGAAAATGTGATAAGTATACGAGACTTAGTTTTCATATATATATATATATATATATATATATATCTAGCTTTAAGAACACACAAACACACACACACACATATATATAGATATATGAGATCCCCTAGGAGGACTCCTCTTTATATATTGTTTGCTTACTTCTAAAAGAACTAGAATTAAGTTTACCGAAAATCCATAGATTTAGTTTTGAAGAGTCCAGGATTGGAAAGTGTTTTGCTTACTAAATACCACTTCAAAACTAGTATACAAGTTATATGTTTTAGAAGCGATTGTATGGATTGCTATAGTGCTAAACTTTCTATTGTAAGATTATGTCCAAGGGAGAGGTCTGCATTAGCATTCATTAGAGGACTTATACTGGGATCTTGTTAAAATTCAAGATTTGTTTGAGATGCTCGAATCCATATAGAGATTCGTGATCTATTTGAGATGCTAGAATCCATTTTGGGATTCGTGTTCAGTTCCAATGATGAAGACTCATGTGAAAGATGCCGAACATGAGGTCGACGTCAGAAATAGCTAAAGACATAGCAAGCTGCACAACGACGAGTTTAGCTAAACGACGTCAGGGTACATCAACTCCATATCTAGAGTATGCTTATCTATGTTGCGCGTTGGAATTGATGATGCTTGGTTCCACGTGGTTCATACCAATGTTCATGCATGGTCTAGTTGCATTTTCCTTATGGTATATTTTATCTATAGATATACGACACGTAGAAGGTAACTTCTAATCCTTTTGCATCGAGGTTGGATTCGGTTTGACCGAAGAGATCTCCGAGAAAAATTCATATGCGAACGTACCTTAGCGTATTTGATTGTACTTCAATATTGTTGTGTCATGAGATGAAAGCTACACAACTATTTTTTGATTTATATTATTCATCCAAAACATTATCTATTATATCATCTTATGTACTTATTAGATGGTGGTTCTTTTGAAGGGATAACCATTTCAGCATTCTGTGCAGTCTAAAAAGTACCGTTTTATGCGGCCATGTATTTCTTGGGTTTCTTACGTTAGAATTAAGGAGACGACCTGGATGTTTCACCTACTATAGTATTCTTATTTTCACTACATTACTATTATGTATATATTAGCATTTGTGAGGACATGCTATTATAACTTTCCAGGCTCGTGATAATATTTAGAATTGTAACTCTGAAATACTTTGTATCTTAGAGTGACAGTTTGTACTATCTTTTGATATTACATGGTATCATTCCGCTATGAGATTCTGATACTTTGTTTCTTCTTTCTTGTTATGTTTCCTTTTCTTTTTATTTTACCATAATAATATGTGTTTCCAGCACTTGGATGCTTAGCACAAGAATATGGTAGATGTATTACTATCGACATTTGAGGGTCAAAATGGCAAGTTGTTACACTTTGTATCAGAGCTAAATGTTAAGCGAGAACCTTGGCTTTGGTGGGGTATGACTCATTAAGAAATAAGGTAAGCAACACCCTATCATGAGTTGAGTGTATTGTACATGTGAGAGTGTATATGTAATTGTTATATATTAGAAATATTGAAGTATAAGTTGATAATATAGTTTAATTATTGTAGGGATTAATGATGTTAATTTGTTATCCCTTATTAATTAGTTTAGCCGTACTCGGCCAGTTTATGAGCATTGTTGTTCTTTGTAGAATGATTTGACATGCTCGACCAGTTTATGAGCATTATTATCAATTGTAGATTTAGTAGCTTAGTCATGCTCAGTTAGTTTATGGGCATTGACTGTGGTTTGTTGATTATTGTTTATGCTCGACCACATTATGAGCAGTTTTACCTTTTCATTGCATGGATTGGGTAGACAATATTTATAGATACATTGAAACGAATACCTTATGAATTTAGTTTCACGGTTTGACTATAAGGTATTTGGTGATAATGTTGTGTTGAAAGTTAAGTTTAGCAAAAGATGGTTGTCATAATCTAAATGAAAGATAAGATATTTTGGAAATAAACATTTGTGAAAAGATTTTATATAAGAAAGTGATATTATATGAGTATGGTTTATAAAGTATGGTTTATAAACAAAAAGGATTTAAACTAATATTTTGAGAACATAAATCTCGGTATCTTTGATAATGTTTTTCAAGGTTTTAAAATAACAATATTATTATTATTAGTTGAAAGTAAATATTGGGGAAACTGATTTAAGAAAATGACCATGGTACTTAGTACTATTATACGAAGTATTTGATACCGCTTTGATAATGATTTCAGTTAAGTCCCAAAAGCATGATTTGAATGTACTAAACTCTCTTCCATCGCTTGATGATAGTTCTGGTGATGACTGTAGCATCATCGACATTCATTTTTGGGTTTCAAAGTGAGGGTTGCTACAGAGTAGTTTGGTAAAATAGATTTTGATTTAATCATGAAGGTATGATTTAATATACAAAAGATATATGTATATACTATTATTTCAAATATTTGAAATAAAACCTGGTATTTAGTTCTAAATTTTTCCTTAAACAATTTGGTATAAAATATAGAGTTGTTTAATAAAGAATTTGAAATAAGCTTTATATATGGAAAAGGTATGTGCTGACGTCAAAAATGGCGGCAACACCCAAATATTAGATGAAATCATCAAGTCTAATAAAATAAAGGTTAAAGAAGAAATTGAGACATGAATTTTATAGTGGTTTGGCGAATTCTCTGGCGTTTGTCCACTTAATATTTGTTATTAGTCGTTTTCTCTTCACCGACAATACAACTCCCATTCCAGATTTGACGACACCTTCCTCTTTGCGTTTAGGTTGGTTATCTGTACGGAGAGGAATTCTAGATGCTTCAACGACATCTTTTGCCATCCACTACAATTATGTTATAAGATTTCTCATTATTTTTCTTTGTTTGGACAGGAGGTTGCCCTCCTCCTCTATAGCTTAGGCTGGATAGCGCTGCGCCTGACAACGAATCTGTCAACAGTTGCTATGTGCCATCTTGCATGTTGCTGGCAAAATCAACACATCTAATATGGACTAGCTTTCTCCGCTCTTGGCTTCTTGGTGTCAACAACCTTTATTTTATGCTAGTTTTTAATGTTGTAAGGTACTGTTTCATTTTGCTATATGTATATTTTATGTACTCTGATATGGTTCAGACTAGTGGGATGTATTTCATGACTCTTTAGTACATCCTCATTTTGTTGCCATTGATCTTGCATGTTGATTGGAAGACTATCTCTATTTTAATTTATGCTTTTGGCTATGTAGTATCGCACTACACATCCGTTTTCTCAAAACAAATTTATCAGATCTGACCACAATCTGGTGGATCTAAGATTTATAATGGAATTTCTATAGTGTATTAGGGAAGGAGACAAGAGTGAAGAAGATGTAGAGTGCGAATTCAAGATTAGAGTGAAGATCCTCTTTTAGTTGCAAAAGGGTATTTATAGTAAAATAGCTATGTGGGTTTAGGAGCTTGCTTGCATCGAAGTCTAGAAGCAAGCCCAATTGTTATTCGGCCTTTTGACCAGGCAGTATTTGAATAGACCAAACAAGTCAATCTTGAAAATTATCAAGGCAGTAAATCCATAGAGATAGCCATAGAGTTTAGAAACCAAGTACAACCAAGATCTTAAGATGAAAGCCAAGACCATCCCAAAAAATTGCAATGCAAGATCCATCAATGTGATGGATCGATACCGATCCATCCCTAAGGATCGGTATCGATCTATAGAACTCCATCATGAACTCCCCATTTTCCTCCTATTCTCAAGTATTGATGATGGAAACTTAGTCCATGCTTCATTGATCGATCATATGTTAATTTCTATCAAATACCTCGAGCACCTGAAATCAGCCGTTCTACTTCTCCACTGATCCATCTTATTAGCCTAAAAAAGATCTCATAACCATGCAAACAAGAAAGGAATCATGAAGCTAACGACAAGTCACTTCATCCTAAAATAATAAGAAGGATCCATATGAAGACCTTATGGATCTTTACCGATATATGGCTATGGACCGTTATTGATCCATCGACATTGCTGACCTGGATACGTTTTCTCGAGGACAACTACTGCTAGGTAGTGGTGATCGTAGAGGAAAACATGATGGAGAATTTCCCGGCAACCTACAGCTATAAATATGAGGCTATGGGCTCATTTTCTGGGATTTTTTCACTTCCTTCCAATTATTATATATTTTCTTGTAATCACCCATGGAGTGGTACCGAACCTTAAAAACTATACTTGTAAAACAACAAGATAATCAATAGAAATCTCAAGTGGATGTAGGTAACGATTAGCCGAACCATTAAAAATGTTTAGTAACTCATTTTTACTCATTTTTCATTCACATTTCTTCATTTCAATCTCTACTCTAATTTCTTGGGTGATTGTGCCATATTTGGTACTAACATTTTGGTGCTTCCACTAAGAATGTGATTCTCAGTCTAGATCTATCATCTACTATTGGATTGCCCAAGCCCAAGATATAAATCCAGTTTTATTCATTTTTTGGAATTTTTAACTACTCAGGTTTTCAAAATCTACGTAAGTGCCTTTTACCATAGCCCATAGAGGAGATCGATCCACCACTCTATGTGCTATTGAAGATGTTGAGGATGTCAACCCTTGACATGTTGAAGAAATTGCGCAACCAGATTCTGCAGATGTTTAGAACCCAACGTATGTTGTCACCAGAGTTGAGATGGATCACATGATGAAGCAAACGGAAGATATGCTCTAGGAAAGCCACTTTGAATTGAATTAGCAAATGAAGCAGCGCTTGGATTTGTGGAACCAACCGACAAACAGCCGTAGGAGAAGCAAGAAAGACACGACACATTTTGGTTCAGAAATTGACAATTCCTTATTGTTGAAACAAAGGCAGAGGGATAGAAGACATAAGATGCTTAGGAGGGAGATCGGGTAGTCGAAACAAAAGTCGGGACTGAACCACAACAAAGGCCTATGGATCGGTACCGATCCATTAAGAGGGGTCGGTATCAGACCATCTAATCTTTGTTCGAGTGGTTGACTTTTGGGTGATGGTGCTGGTTTGGCTTCTGGTCATGCTCTGGATGGCCAGAATGTTGGAGATCAGGCAGGTGCTATGGATCCACCACGAAGGGACTATGTACATGGAACTGCTGAATGAATGGGTCTCTCGGAGTTAGAGGAACCCAAGTATCGTGAAACTAATCGAAGCATTTGCCAGGCCTAACATGGTGCGCGGATCACGATTACCACCATTCCGTACATCCACTTGAGCCGGATTTGACTAAAATGGTTAAGGAGACTTATAAGTGAGAGCCAACATCGGACTAATGATTATTGGGGCTATTCTTTGAGCCAGAGTTCGTTCACAGAAGAGACCAAACACTAGGAGTACCCAAGAAGATTTGTGATGCCGACGAAGCCATCGTATAATGGGAAGACAGATCCAAGGCAACATCTAACAAAGTACGACTGGTGAATGGACTCTACTAGAGCTACTTATGATGTATGATGTCGTTATTTCCCGATTTTCTTAGAGGGAGTGGTGATGATGTGGTTCACTTGGTTGCCACCGAGATCCATACGTCTTTTGAGAAATTAGCGTCAAAGTTCATTGAGCAATTCCATATGCATACTACCCGTCTAAAGGTCGTCATGGCACTTTCTAACCTCTTCCAAGGAGCGAGAGAGTCTTTGAAATATTTCTTGCAGTGGTTCAATACTGCAGTGACTGGGGTGAGCAATGTTCAAGAAGATATTGTGTTGATGGCACTGATTAGGGGAATTCATCCTAAGACTGATTTTAGGAGGTGGTTGAAGATGAAACCCCCACTGACGATGGACATGTTCTATAGAAAGGCGACTCAGTTATTGTACTTGGAAGAGGCAAGTACCATCGTAGGAAAGCCAATGCCAGTCAATCGGTCAAAACAATACAAAGCAATGTTGCTGAAAATAATCCAAAGGGAATTCCATAAATCCCGATATTAATGTGGAAAATAGAAGTGGTGGACAGAACAAAAACGACAATGGAGCTAAACATAGGAAATCGAATTTAAGGAGGCGTCCGAGAATCCCGAAATTTGACAACTACACTCTATTGAATAACTCGATTGAGAAGATATACTTGGCTACTCAGGCTAAAAAGTAGTACAAAAAGCCGGTTCCGAAGGAGTTGACTGAAAAGGAGAAAATGTCTAGCAAGTTTTGCAGATTTCATGAAAACGGTTGGTCACAACACCAACGAATGTGGGCATTTGTGTGATGTGATCGAGGAGTTGATTCATAAGAAGAAGTTACAATAGTATATGCCAGCCCCATAGGATAGCGGGGTAGGAACTTCAAACCTCCAATAGGGGCAGACCAAGCCTTGTGTTGATGAGCCTAGGTTGCTTGAGAAGTGATTGGTGATCAATATTATTATTGGAGGACTGCATCCGCCAGAGAAAAGCTGGAGCAATAGATACAGCTGGAGCTACAGAAGTGAGGCATGTAGTAATATCCCGAAGAGTAGTCCGAGTGCCTACGTCTTAATCTTTCAGAATTGTAGTAGCCAACTCTGGGTGTAAGATAAGCTCACCTGCTCTAAGTGCCTCAATTTCTATAGGAATTAGAATCTCATTCTCCAGCTTTGTCAGATTCACTTCGCTTTATTTTAAAATTGTTGCTCTTCCCACACAATTTGCTCCCATGCCAACGCTAGTGCTTGGGGATAACCTTTACCAAGCCATGCCAAATTTTGAAACTTGAGTATATTGGCATTGTAATTGGCGATGAGTGACTTGAACTTGTCCTTAACCCGCCTCTCCGCGGTTGCCACAAACTCATCTACTTTCTTGGCTTTGACCAACGCATCGTCCCTCTATTTACGACCGTCAAGCATTTCATCATAGTAGTTTTGGGCTATTTGAAGGGCGTCGTATTTCTTCTTTTTTTCTTTTTTGAGTTGTTCCTTCAACTCCTTCACCTCTTCAGCTAGTTCCAAATTCCTGTAATGAACAGATTCAACTTGACTAAGGTAGTCTTTTCTTTCTCACTCGATTACCGCGTTTAAGTCCTTGACTTTCTGGTCCGCTTCCACCTTTGCCTTCTTTTGCCGGATGGCCTCTACATTAAGATAAGCGATAGTCTCATCGTTCTTGTTTGCCATAAGCCACAGTCCCATGGCCTTAGTCTCCAACCTCTGGCATATTCAGAAATTTTCTTAGCCAACCTCCTCCAGGTGAAGTACCGATCGTACACGTCACCAACATATGCTACTGTTTGACCTTTGATATCATAAGGAATGTCTTTCAAATTAGGATAAACTCGCAACCTCTAAATTTGATTTTTAGGAGGCGACTTTATAATTTAGCTAGCTGAGGATTTGATAGTGATCGGATGCTTTTTTTCGATAACAGGCTATTTAGTAGGCAGGTCGATAGGCTCTTTATTAGCTCTGTATTGAGAGGATTCGAAAGCAGTTGATTTCGGAGGACGATTATAAGGCTTTGAAACATGAAATTGCATTGTCTATTTAGTAGAGAGGGAAGCACAAGTGGGGTCATCATAAGGAATGTCATCATGATGGCTAGAGTGCCTTTCGAAACCCCTGGATGAGCGCAACCTGGATCTAGATCGACGTTTAGATGATGAGTCATAAGTCCTACAATCTATCTCTTTGGCCCCTCGATCATGGCTTGAATGCCAACTAGAACTAGAGTCATGACTAGATTTTTGAGGTCGCATAGTTGGTTTGCATCTCAGTTGATATGCTATCTAATCCTCAAGATCCCTGTACAAATCGCGTCTTTCCATTGAACTTGCAAATGAAATGAAGATGAATCAGCCTTGACAAAAAGAGAACACAACATATGTTGAGAAGAGTGTAGTGTATATGTATGTGCATGCAAATGTCCTAGTGTACCCCCCGATGGACCATGGGTTTGAATTTTGATGACAGGGGCAATCTCTCCTACTTTAGTTGATGGCACATCTTCTTGAAAACGAATGGGAGATCCAATGTCCCTAATGCTCATATTGTAAATGCCGAAAGAGTCGATTACGTTTGGGATGGGCCCAAACTTTATGTAAGTATCCTCTGAATGATGTACAAGTGCTTTAAATGCAGCTGAGATCGGAGAGGCAGAATCAAAGTCTACCTTTTAGCAATTTTAACCTTGAGACTTCTTCTTTGAAGAGGCTCCTGGTCGTCATAGTCTTCTTAATCAATAGATGGATTTTGGCCTTTATCATCACTAGCCTGGCCTTCTTTTCCTCTGTTACCTCCTCCTACACCTTCTTCTTTGATTTCACCTTCTTTGGTGTGCTCTTGTATCATTGATCAATGGACTTTGAACTGGGGGCATCGACGAATGATCCCTGCTATCTTCAGACAAAGAATCGTCCCCATCACTATCGATGGCTTTAGGAGTGAGACTGATACTATGACCTAGGTCCAACAAGTTATAGGCTCCCAGATTCTCATCATTAAGCAATGTCTTAGCCTCTGTCTACCTCTGTAATTTCATGAAGCTATTAGAGAGTCTCTGCTAGAGTAGCATTTCTGGGCCTATGCGCTAGATCTGCAAAGGATGAAAATGATGTTTAGTGATTGTAAAACTATGAACCCGGACTTATGCAAAAAGGAAAAGAATAGAACTTACGAGCGAAAACCATCGCTATGCAAATCCAAGAGGACAGTGAATAAAGAAAAAATCATCATTGAAATAGCTCAGTTTATTCCAAGTGCCAACCAAAATTCGGCAACCTTGGGTAAATTGAAAATGAAGGAAGGATTTCCCTTACGGTGCTTGAAGCTAAAGAGATATTGAATCTCTTTATTAATGGGACCCCTATTGAAATAGTGAGAGAAAATTATAAACAAGCTACAAAGGAACGCATAGCTATTCGGATGGAGTTGAGTAGGAGCTAGCCTCAAAAAGTGCTAGACTCGTTGGATAAACAAACTGAATGGTGAGACACATCCTGCCAAGCACATATATTTGTTGCATGTTGTGTATCTGTCTGGAGGGTGATGTACCCTATAGTGATGTGTAGAAACTAACACATCCTCAAATGGGATACCATGCTTCTAATAGATCCTTCTAAGTGATCCATCCTCAATTTTGAGCAATACAGAATCTACATGATCATCTAATATGACGGCATCTTTGAATGTGTTGTGAGCATCTTCGACTGTTGGTCCTTCCACAGAAACTACTGGAACATCCTAAGCGGGTTGACTAACTTGTGGATTTTCAGGTTGCGAAATAGGCTGCACAGAGTTTGTTATACAGACGGAACCATGGTCGAGCTCGACTCGGTATCCGACTCAGTATATCTAGAACCCGATGAACCTGCCGCTTGAGCGGAGAGACACTCGAAATGTCTATGACCCATAACTATCAATGCTTAACAAACAAGTTATATCAGATAAATTAGATTGCCCCATGTTAAAGTGGAAATCTGGTGCAGTGTTGAGCAATGTCGATTTCCGATATTGTACAACAGTTCGTTTGAAAATTGGGATGTTATTCGAAGTGATCGTCATTACTGACCATCCCTATGGACTTTACATCATTAGCTATGCATTTAGAATACCTTGGGATTCGGGAAATGTCATAAGGAAAAATCAAGCCTTAGGTATGTTGCATAATTGTCAAACAGAACCAAGAGCAGAAATTCAACCAAGGGTTGGGTCGATACCAATCCATACCCTGGGCATGAATTTCTACCCATACTTTCTCTTCCCCGATCCATTGCGCGGCAGGTAAATTGAAGCTCGCCTAGATCGAACGCCAACCTCATCACATACCTAATTCAATAGGTCTCAAATAGATGTAAGGAATTCAAGTCTAAGTTCGGATCAGAAAGTGACTTAAAGTGTTAGTTTATACATCGAGTTCGAGTGCAATATGATGGGTCGTCTTGGACGAACGATGTCGAGTACAAATGGAGGGGGGCGTCGGTAGTTCAGAGTATCAAATAGCGGCGGTCCAAAGTTCAGCTTGGAGGCAAAGTATTTCAATGGCAGACTAAATCTTGGAAATTGAATAGCATGAATAGAGTGAAGAAAGATAAAATGGGTTGGGTATACAACCCTCGATCCAAAAAATAGGCTATTGAATCGCTTAATCTCAAGGGCTGGTTCGGTATGGGTCCATGCACATAGATCGGTACTGAACGATCCATTTTTTAAAAAAAGAGGAAAAAAGAAGAGTGATGATTTGTATGTGCATGTACATATAATTTGAAGTATGTACAAGAATGTGCATGTCTATACATGTACATGTGCATTTTTGACATTTGATGACTGGAATCGGGGAAAAGCAAGTTCAAACACGAAAAATCCAAAAAGGAACTGGTTTAAAATTTCTACGCTCAGAATGATGGATCATGAGAGCATAATCTAGTTTTACAGTCCCGGATGCTAGTGAAGCATCATAATAAACAGTCAGAGACATGGCACTTTATTAGAAAAGGTCTAAAGGAAGGACAACAACTATTCAACACATGGATTGGAGTTTGATATGGCAATCCCAACTTACCTCAATTCAAAGCACATCGTGTTTGAAACAAGATGTACTTTGAGGGGCAAGCGTTATCTTGCCTTTTGACTAGACAATATTTGAATAGACCGAACAAGTCAAACTTGAAAGCTATGAAGGCAGTAATCTCGAAGAGATAGCCATAGAGTTGAGAAACCAAGTACAACTAAGATCATAAGATGGAAGCCAAGACCACCTAAAAAAATTACAAGGAAAGATTCATCAAAGTGATAGATCGGTACCGATCCATCCCCATAGATCGGTACCGATCCATAGAACTCCATCATGAACTCCCTATTTTCCTCCTATGCTCAAGTATTGATGATGGAAATCGAGTCCAAGCTTCATTGATCGATCACATGTTAATTTCTATCGTATGCCTCGAGCAGCTAAAATTAGCAGCTCTACTCCTCCACCGATCCATCTTATTGGCTTGGAAACGAGCCCATAACCATGCAAACAAGATAAGAATCACAAAGCTAACGACAAGTCGCTTCATCCTAAAATAAAAAGAACGATCCATATTAAGATCTTATGGATCGATACCGATCCATGGCTATGGATCGTTACTGACCCATCAACAGTGTTAACTAGCCATAATTTCTGGAGGAAAACTGCTGCTGGGTAGTGGAGATCATGAAGAAGATGTGGTGGAGTATTTCTCGGCAACATAAAACTATAAATCGGAGGTTAAGGGCTCATTTTCGGGGATCTTTTTGCTTCCTTGCAATTATTATATGTTTTCTTGTAATCACCCGTGGAGTGGTGCCAAACCGTAAGAACTATACTCGTAAAATAGTAAGATAATCAATAGAAATCTCAAGTGGATGTAGGCAACGATTAGCCGAACCACTATAAACGTTTGGTGTCTCGTTTTACTAATTTTTCATTTATATTTCTTCATTTGATTCTCTACTATAATTTATTTGGTGTTTTTCCACTTTGGTTTAACACCAATGTTGTATAAGTGACCATGTGGGACCAGGGGCGATATAAAACTCTCGATACCAAGAGGTTTCTCTCGGTACTGATTGGATTTACCTTGTGCAAATCCACTTCCTTTACTTAACATATTCTTCTATCTCTATTTGATGTGTTTCAAGTTCTAATCCGTAGACTTTAAGTTGATTCCCACAATTCTTCTAAGAACACTTGAATTATCCTGCTGTCTCTTCTTCCTTCTCATCAATCTTCAAGATCGATTGTTTATTCTCCTAGAAAAGCACTTAAGGACAATAGGTTGAAGTGGTGTACGAATTGTAGTAGGCGTAGATGGGAAGAATAACCTCTCAGTGCCGAGAGGTTCCTCTTGGTAATGAGTGCTTTACTTAGCTTGATTTCAACTTGTGACTTTCTGAGATCCATTTTCTAGTCCTTTTGATTGTGTTTCCAAGTTCGCGAATTATCTCGTCTTCATTTCGACCTTTTAATTCTGGTTGAATTCTACTTGGTTAAAATGCAGGTTAACACTTACCCCCTAAAGTACGCTTTTCGAATGTATTGTATGCTTGCTTATGAATAGTTTCAACGGTGGTTAGTCTTCAATAGTTGAGCTCTCTGGCCATCTACTGACCTCGATCTCGGTGAGTCATTCGGTTCCTCTAGATTCTCCTACAGGCTAAAGGTCGTTATAGACCTGTTATAGCTTTGGACTCCAATCCTTGCTTAAGCACGAATCTTGAGTAGCCTATCTCTATCCATAGGTATCATATTGCATATCAAAATCATCCCATGCTTGCCCAAGATTCATCCATCTCGTTCCGATTATAATGCATTCATATCCTATTATCAACTCAACATCCGCTCTATGGTTATATCTCTCTGAGTTGTTTTATCATCCAAGCTAGGATTCGATCTCTTCGGACCATCCAATTATCCAATTTAGGACTCAATTTCTTTGGATCGTTTAACATTCAATCTATGGTTCGATCTTTACGGATCCTTATTGAATCCAATCTACTCGTTCTCCGACGAGGGGACTCAATGACAAGAAAGTCCATCTGCTCATTCTTCGGCGAAGGACTCAATGACACGCAGGGATATCCACTTGTTTTCCGGTAAAAGGACTTACTTCTTGCAGTCACCGGCCCATTTCTCAGGCCTATACTACCATGATTAATATCAGTCATCACGTTCAAGTGGATTTCTGAAAATCAAATATTCAAATCAAAGCAAACAAACAAACATCCTACATTTTTACCTAAAACATCTGACTCAGAGCATGCCTAGAGACTGATTGGAGCCTCATACACGTGTAAGCGGTCTGAGGTTATTATTGTCTTAAAATGAAAGCAATGTGAGAAAAATGAACCTAACTCATGCCCATCCCAACCGTGGGTTTAACATCCTTGGTCCAGATCCCTAGTCGCGTCTTGATGCATTCACTGCAAATGGTGGCTGCTCTAGTATACCATCGTAATTTGATTCCTTACATACAGTTGACGTTGTTTATTCAAAACCAATTCTTCTATCAAATCACAAAGATGTTGGTTATCGTTCATCTAATGTTCGTCCAACTCATAGAAGATGCAATACTTTCTAGACCTTCGCTCCAGATCAGTGGGTTCTTCCTTAGCTGGCTTGCATTAGGGGATCTGCTGCCTAGATCTTGGTATATCCTCTTTGGGGTTTCAGTTAGGTCTATTTAAAAAGAGAAGTATGATTCCCTCCTTGGCGGCTTCAGTCCCTCGAAGTTGTTATCAGCTTTTTGCTTCCCTTTGTCTTTTCCATATCTTGCTTCGAACCGTCCTTCCTCATCCATAACATTAACATCAATGCTATCAGCCTCAATGTCCTCTTGACATAGGTGTCTCTCTGCTTCATGATAAAACTATGTGAGATCCATCGGTGGATGCCTTTCCAATGGAATTTTGAACTCGGTCTTGCTTGCAACTCCAAACACTGCCGCCATCAAGATTATCATTAGATCCATCTTATCGATGATGGCGGCTGCCACGTTGAATCTTGTCAGATAGCTTCTTAAGGTCTCCCTTGGTTTATTCTTTATGCTTGAGAGCGTCATCACACTTTTTGGTCTAACAATATGAAACCATGAATTGTCTCAAGAACTTATTTACTAACTCGATCCATGTGCTTATGGACCTATTCTTCATTTGTCTAAACTATACTACTGCTAAGTCTGTCAGATATAATGGGAAGCGCTGCCGCCATTACCTCCATAGAAGCACCCAACACATCCATATGTCAGATGTATCTCATTAAATAAACTGTTGGATCCGTCTGCCTATTATACATTTCTAAAATCTAAAGCTTAAAATCGGGAGGATTTCTCGCATTCTGGATGTTAGTGATAATGGATTCCTATTTCAAACCTATAAAATCTGGTCAGATGGTCCACCTCTATCTTTCTAATCATTTCAGCCATCTGGTTGTTTTTGTCTAACGGAAGTCTTTGAACGCTACCTGCATTCTACCCCTTGCTCCAAAGGGGAACTCCAATACATATTCTGGCACATACTCTTCTGCCTACCCATGTGTGCTTTGATCCATACCCCTGGCTTCATTCTGTCCTCCATTCCTATGGTGAAGTTCTAGCGCATACTCCTTTGGTTGTTGTGTACCTGCATTCTATCTCACGTTTCTGGCTCTAGCATCATCTATCATCGGCATCCCTTCTTGCCCTAAGACTATACTAACATTACCCCAAGTAGAATACTATCGGTACCGAGAGGATTGGGATCAGTACTAATAGGTATTTTTCATGAGGGAACCGCTCCAGCTTGCTCCACTCTAACTCCAGATGCTCCTGCATTAGTTTTTGGCCTTTGTTTCTGAATTCCAGCAGCTTCAGCTATTCCTTATTATCCTAACCTTTTGAAAAATCCATCTAGCATCTTGTCTTGCCGAACTATTATTACATCTTGGATTTCTTTCATCATTCTCTTAGTCTCCTCTCTAGCTATATAGATGGAATGGTTAGAATCCAAGGACCACTCCTGGCTGCCCCCATGCGCTGGTTGACTTCCTCCAATTCTAGATATGGTGTTATGCCTCTTCATCTTTCCCAAATTCTAGATCCAAGCTTTAGGTTGTGAAATCTAGCTCTTTCTCGGTGAAAGCACCAAAATGTTGATGCCAAAAATGGTATTGAACACCCAAATATCAAATGAAAGCACTAAGTATAAATAGATAAAAGCAAAAAATAAAATATAATTTATACAGTGGTTCGGTGAATTCTTCAGCCTACGTCCACTTTAATCTTCATTATTAGTTGTTTTCTCTTTGGATCTCAACTAATTTTGTCAGATCTGACCATAATCTAGTGGATCTCAGATTTACAATGGAGTTTTTAGATTGTATTCACGGAAGAAGATAAGAGTGTAGAAGATGCAGAGTGTGAATCCTAGATCAGAGTGAGGATCCTCCTTTAGTTGTAGAAGGGCTGATATTTATAGGGAAAAAGCTATATGGGTTCAGTTGCCTGCTTGCATCAAAGTCCAGAAGCAAGCCCAATGTCATATAAGTGCGTACATGGGAAATAGAGGAAATATAAACCTCTCACTACGGAGAGGTTCCTCTCAGTACCGATTTGTTTTGTCTTATGCTAATTCACTTCCTTCACTTGCCTTATTCTTTTATCTTCAATTCGATGTGTTTCAAGCTCTTTTCCATTGACTTTGACTTGATTCTGACGATTCTTCCGATAACTCTTGAATTATCCCACTCTCTCTGCTTTCTTCTTATCAATCTTCAAGGTTGCTTATCTATTCTCTTAGAAAAGCAGTTGACGACCATAAGTGGAAGCAGTGTATGAATCGTAGTAGGCATAGATGGGAAGAAAAACCTCTCGGTATGTAGAGGTTCCTCTCGATACCAAGTGCTTTACTTAGCTTGATTTCAACTTGCAACTTTCTTAGATCCATCTTCTAGTCCTATAGATCGTGTTTCCAAGTTCGTGAATTGTCTCCTCTTAATTTTACCTTCTAATTCCATTTGAATTATACTTGGCTAAAAAGCAGGTTAACAGTTTACATGTGTGATATGTTGGGTACATCAGTGGTAGTGGCATAACCTAAATAATTATGAAATCATTTTCTGTTTTCTCTTTGTAGAAAAGCATGTTTAATAAAATAAGTAGAACTTTGTTAAGTTTTTATGGACACAAGTATTGTATGCATTAGGATAGTACGGTATGTGCATAATGTTATGATATGTTGTTTGATAGTTTTCATTTGTTAAAATGAAACAAGATTTTCGGTGATTTTGGGTAGTTAAGAAACTTCCAAATCATTATAGAACTTGAAGTTGTGTTTTGTAAAAATATAAAAGTTGAGTTCTTGTAACTCTTGAATTGAAAAGGTAGTAAGTTAAAACAAGTTTTAAATGGTTAAACATACTTGTTAAGTGAGATAAATTTGATATGTTTTGTGTATACTCTTAGGAGGTAGTGGAGTATTATATGAGTTTGAACTTAAGTTGCAAAATGTTTATAAACTTGAAGTTATGTTTTTATGAAATGGTTCATAAACGATATTAGTATTAAATGAGACATACTATTTGTGTAAAAGAATGTGATAAAAAGCAATTGGTGTAGTTCAGAAACCAATAGGATAAAGTATGTAAGTTGTATGTAGATCATTTTATTCGCATGATAGTTCTTGAAATTCTAACATACGATTTTGAGGTTATTTACACCGGTTTGAGTTAGAGTTTTTCACTTGATCTTGAACGTAATATTTTCTATCATAGTATATGGCTATTTAAGGAAGGCAGAAGTTTCTAATTAAGAAACCTATTCGAAGTCTGCACTAGAGAGGTCAAGTGGACTATACTAGTTTGGAAGTGGAAATTTATGCGATCAAGCAAGTGATCAGATTTGGTGTTGCATACGAATGATTTATGCATATCATATAGGCTTTAGTATATGCATACTATGTTTTGTTGGCTTATGGAGAGTTTAAGTTATGAAATTTCGATTGGTCATGAGGCAGGATGAATGATCGAGTAAGTAATAACCTAAAGCTGTTGGGCATAAGGTACGCTTAGTAGGTTATTTATCGTCCTTGTGCGATGAGATGATTTCTGAACTTGGGCAAACCATGAGCATTATTTGCTAGTTTATTTTTAACTCTGACAAATATTGCTATGTGATTGTTTCCTTCTTTTTCTCCTATTGGAAAAGGACAAAATGATTTAAGTAGGGAAGAATGCAATGACCCGGAATTTCGGACACTTGGTATTTAAATATCTGAATTATTTAAATATTTGAATCTTGAATAAAATGTGATTAAATTGATTTAATAACCTTTTTAGACTTCTTTTAAATAATAACTAATGATGGTAAAAAAAATTTGAAAACTGTTTATAAAAATAAATACTTTGAAGAAATATTGATAATGTGACCAAAAATCTTTTGATAGATAAACAACATTTTACTCGATAGAAACTGTTAAAACTTTTTTACATACACTAAAACACATAGGAAATAATTAACAAGTAATAAAATATTTTGCACTAAATCTCTTAGGAAGCTTTTAGAAGGGGGAGGGATAAAATTGAAATTGGCTAAGGGTTGGAAGAGGTATTTATATGAAAATGAGGTGTAAATTTGTGAATGAGCAAAGGAGATGGGAGAGGGTCTTTATGGCTGGCCAAAGAGGGGGCTTAGGGTCCTTTAACACTTTATAATTTCAAAAGCTTGAGAGAATTAAAAAGAATAAAAAATGGTAGAAGTTGATTAGCATGAACCACTTTGTTCTTCATTAATCTTTCTCTACTAATCCAAATCTCTTCCAAAGTTCAACAAAATTTCACCAATACCACAGAAAAACTTAGGAAGCATCAACCTAAAGTCAAAGATGAAAACAACTTAGCAAAAACCCTTTGCATTTTGGTCCGTGAGTATAAGGAAGGAGGGGGAGCTTGGCTTTGTGGTTTTGGAGCTAAAGGCGGTGTCTTTAGGCTTTTAGGTGATAGTAGGAAGTGGTTCTTTGCTCTTGTGTCCTTCAGCTTATTGTAGGCTTAGATTTGGGTGGGATATCTCACCATCTTCTATGTATGTATTGTGTATATATGTATGTGTGTATAAATATAAAGTTAAACTAACATTAACTAACTAAAGTGATAAACTTTGAACCCTCTTGCTTTTGAAAGCAAATGACAACTTATTACTGTATGTAATCACTTCTACTACCCTATTAAAAATGTGGTGTGGCATACATTGTGTCTACATGTTGGTTGGATTGTATGGTGAATCGATGTATGTTCTGAAAGCATTTGTATAGGGACAGTCATTATAAGTACACTTTGATATCCCTTAACTTTAACTTGTGTACATGGAAGATTTATGATCTTAACTTCGTAAACTGGTTTTGGTTGTTCTCTACACATATTTTGTTTTATGGGGATAAAAAGAAATTGATTTGAAAAGTTATAAAGATTATGAATGAAAGTTGTAAAAGTTAGAAGCGAAAATGTCACTATGGATGCACTTTGAAATGCCTTGTGTTCGACGATTTTTGAAGTCAACTTTGAAAGACATCCTAGGGCCTGTTTTGCATTTTTAATAAGCACTATATGATTACTTTTTACTGGAAAAATATTAAACTTTAAATCATTAAGTAACTTGTGAAACAAAGTTGAAAAATGTTACGGCGAGAAGAAGGTCGCTATACGAGCTCTTTGAAGTACCTTTTTTAGGGATTTTTAATTAAATTAAAAGACATACATGAGGATTTCTTTTCATTTTTAATAAGGATTTTATGTGTATTGATTGCTAAAAAAATATAAGTTTAAAAGATTTTAGAACTGGTCAAACAAAGTGGCTAAAGTTAGAGTGAAAAGTCCGCTAAACGTAAACTTTAGTAAATAGCTTGTTTTCGAGAATTTTTATGAATAAAGTGAAAGATATACTTAGGGATTTATTTCCATCTTATTTAAGAATTCTAAGGTAGTACTTACCATAAATAGTTCAAGTCTAATATCATTTGTTTTAGCGGTGAAAACTAGTCGCAAAGTTTTTTTATTTTATATTGTTCTTTATCAAGGACTTTTAACAGCATTTATAAATGCTGTAGTAAGTTGCTTAAGGTTTTAAGTGTCTAAAAAATAATATTTAAATTTGGGTTTTTTCCTAAGCTTTCAGGGATGTTTTCTAACATATTTTTCAATATTTTAAAGTTGGTTTGAAGTTTAAATAAGTTTTTAATATTTAGTTATGGATTTTTGAAGTAAAAGAGTTTAAAATATAAATCACGCTTTTTATAGATTTTCATCAAATTATAAATTAGTTATTTTTATGTAATATTTTAAAAACTATTTATAAGTATATTTAAATTATTAGTTTATATAAGTTTGGGAAAGTAAGTTAAGTATTTTGTAAAAGAATAAGAGATAGTTTTGGAATGTAACACTTATGTTATAATAAACGGTTTTGTAAAGTTATTAAAAGTATATTACCTTATTTAGTAAGTGTAAATGTACTTAGACCTTTAAAAGAATATTTTTAAAGATAATGAAAAGTATAAAGTGACTTCGTATTTGTTGTTATAATGTGTAAAAAAATTGTCTTTAACCCTTTTTTATTATACTTAGTATTATAATTAGATCTTTAAAGGAATACTTTAAAAAGGTTACAAGTAAAATGGTTTTGGATTTGTTGTGACAATATGTTAGTAACATTAGTCTTAAACTCTTTTAAAATAGATTTTTGAATGTAATTAGGTCTTTTAAATGGATATTTTAAAGGTAAAAACAAATATGGAATCTTTTGGAAAAAGATAGAAAATATATAGGTTTAAAGTAAGAAATCTTATTAAAGATTTGTGGATATACTTATATTATTTGAGAGCAATATATGAATACTTTTTGAAGCATTGAAAGGGTACAAATGTATAGTAATAAATAATAGATGAAGTTTTATTAGATAAAAGAAGTTTTTCTAATAAAAAGGTTTTAATTAATAAAAGTATTAACTAAATAAATAGAAGATTTGAAGTCGCTTATGTGGCTTAAACATGCTTTGTGTGACTTATTCATGCTTTGTGTGACTTAATCATGCTTTATGTTTACTCGTTTATGGAAAGTACTTAGTCGTGTACTTAGCAATAATAGTCAATGAAGCAGGCTTGTCCATCTATGAAAGCTAAGATTGATGTTCGAGTAGGGTTTACTAGCAACAGTGCTCTACTCTACCGGTTTCACTCTTGACGGAGTGATAGTGTAAGTCGAAAAGATCGGAAATGTGATAAATGTATGAGACTTGGTTTCCACTTATGATTGATTACTTTGAACTTGATATTCGATTGGTCGACTATCGTACTTGACCAATTAACTTAGGAAGTATTGAAAAGCTTCACGACTTCATATGATTTAAGAACACTTGGGGAGGAGCATATGCATGAAATGCATCTAGCTTTAATATACATATATATACGAGATACCTTGGGGACGACTCCTCCTTATATACTTTTAGCTTACTTCTAAACAAAATGGAATTGAGTTCACCGAAAATTCATTAATTTAGTTTGGAAGAGTCTAAGAATGGTAAGTGTTTTACTTACCGAATTCCACTTTAAAACCATGATACGAGTTCAATGTTTTGGAAGCGGTTATAAAGTAGAATGCTATAGAGTTGAACTATCTATCCTAAGGTTAAGTGAAATGACCCTCCTATTTCCCTCCTATTTCCACCCTAATTTCATAAGGATTTTTTTTTTCTTGCTAAGAGATGATATATAGATATATCATTCATTACAAATCTGTTTTCCAAGGTCATTTTCTTTTTCCAATAAACAAAATACATCCAGGATCAAAATAATTTACCAATATAAATATATCAGTGTATATCTAATAACATACACATACATATGAAGATGTATGTGTTCTTCTTGTTTAAATTCAGAGTATATACTTTATTTTTGTGTACAAGAACATTCTGTTTGATTTAGATTTTTAGCAATTCAGATTAATTATTGTATTCTGATTTTTGGCCATAAAATCCACTGGAAACATGTACTTTAGTCTGTCATTAGAATTTAGAAATGATCAAGTACTAATCAGTGGTAAACAAGCTTTTAATATAGATGACTGTGTTAAAGTCTGGATAGTATCAAATTCAGTATAAAAGAATGTGGATCCTAAGTGAACACAAGCAACATCTAGGCGTAATGGAAACGCGCCTAACTTATACACAAGAGGTCACGAGTTCGAGTACTATGCTGGTCGGTTCAAACACAATTTTTGTTTTTCTTCTCCTTTTTTTTTCCTGTATGGTTTGAAATCTGATACCTACCTATCTTTGTACATATATATTTAATGTTTGCCTATAACCTTACATACAAAACAATTCTTCTTACTTTACTATTTTTGAATCCCATTCCTATAGCTGTTCTAGGAATTATAATTATATTTTTGCTCAAATATCAACATGCACACAGATATACATGTACATGTCAATATCTCTGCTCATTTTCCAGAAAACTGGGTGAAACAATTGCTAAATGTATTAAGCTTTTGAAATACATTTGTATTTTCAGAATACAATCTATCATGATCAACCAATACTTCATTTATTTGAAGCTGGATAACTCATGAATCCTGTATCTGCCACACTAGTTTAAAGCAATGGAGATACCTTTCATTGCATTCTGTCTGAAGCTTTAGGAAAACATTTTACTCTTCTCAATACAAATTCAGAAATGAATTCAGACTTATTTACAAAGCATTTCAGTAAAAAGAAAATAAAATCCTTTTAAGTTTACTTCTTGCTAAATCCAGATTTTGTTCTAAAACTCAGTGCTTTGTTATGTCTCAAGATTAGCTAATACATATATAAATTATGCTATCACATAATTGTATATTTCTTACCAGATTTTTATTTATAGCTGATACTCGAGCATATTTTTCTTATTTATATTTCAGATACTACTTCAAAAACAAATCAAGCCTTAACACACAACCATTTCAACAGAACAACAAATTTTAATCTGACACTTTACAGATCATAAGGGCAACTTGATCACTAACCATAAAATATTCAATACATGACTGGAAATCTTAGAAACATAAAATTTTTCCTGAATACATGCAGTTATAATCAATTTAAGCTCTTATTGAAACTAGCTAGCATGTTCATTCACTCCTCCATAATAGCCATTACTTCATTTTTACTTAGTGCCTGGGTTACCTGAAAGAGCATAAGTGGCTGCCTCATTTTAAAATGAGACACCCCATATGCCATGAGCAAACAAGGGTCAGATCTATGATCTGGTATGAGTAACATCAATTCATTCATGATATTAAGCAATAGAGAATATAAGAGTACTAACTTGTTATTTAAGAAAATTTCTGCAATCAATTATTTTAACATAGTATAATTAAGTTGGTTCAGGTATGATATATTCATTTATCATTCTTACACTTGCATACATAATCATACAAACATAATTATCTATTTGCAACAATTGCATTCACTGGAACCATCTTGGTTCCATACCATTCAACCTAAGAAATATCCATATTCCTATTTCTTCATTTACAGGTTGTATAATTCAATTTAAATCCCTGCCTCATCTGCTATTAAGGAATCACTGGGACACATTGCAATGAACTAATTCACATCATTGCACAAAGATCTCAAGGCTTAAACAAACCATGTGCCAACTTGCATACTTCAAATATGACAAGCATTCCAGCAGCTTTCTTGGCCTTCCCTTCCCTAGTTTATTTACTAGTGTAATGTCTTAAACCCTATCATCAAATATGCTAAGTGAACATGTCACTGCAAACATGGAAACATCCATAAATTTTTTTTCCTAGCATAATTCTCCTTAGGAATAAGCAGATAGTTATTTCCTAAATGGGGTCAATATGTCTTGATCTTAGTAAAATATAAGAACATTTTCAACTGTAAAAAGAGGCATGGCATGTTATATTGATCTGCAAGCCTTTATGATTGATTCAGATTCAAGATCTGGTTCAATCATAATTTTAGCTTGTGGGTTTCTTTTTTTTTTGATTTGATTAAGGGCTCAGCACTTAGAAAATTTCTATTGCACCCTTAACATTTTTCTTTTCAAGCCTCAGCACTTATACCAAGTATAATGCAGCTCCAATCATTTTTATAAAGTTTCCATGCCATAGATCTATAACAGCTGAGAGTATTCTCTATATAATTTTTAAGATCCTAAACTTTAACATTTGTGAGTATAAATAAAACAGTATGATACTCATCCAAAGACAAATGTCTCAACCAATCAAAGATCATCAAAATCATCCATATTAAATCACATCAGATCTAAAATAAGACATCCAAAAAGCATTGATGAAATCACATACATCAAAATCAGAAATACATAAATGGCAATATAAAAAGTGGCTGCCTCAACTCAGGTCTTAATGCCATGAACTCAGTGAGATTACTCACCTAAATGTTTCTTCTTATTAATCCAGAAAGTTCTTGTTTGAGTGTTTTCTCCTTCCTTCCAATATTTTTTTCTTCTTTTCTTATTTTTGTGCAGCCCGGGGTAAAGACAATTCCACTGCCTATTTATATGCATTTTTCCTCTAGGGTTTTGTTGAAACAGAATTCCATTTCTGTCCTGGCTAGCATCATGCATTTTTCATTCATAATACCCCGGCCATATTAACCAAATTAAAGACTGCATTTTCTTTACTTTACTTTTCAGAAAATGGCCACTCACCTAGTCATGTTAAAAGTGTGACTATCTTATTTCATATTTTAATTATTTCTGAAAATCCCCTTTGCTATTTTTGTCTACACAAGCATATTGACTTGTATCACATTTCATGTCATTTTAATGTCATGGTTTCACTTGCTTATATATGTACTTTTCAGTATTTAAAAATGTATATTTGTATACATATCTTATCTAGGCTTATTTTAATTCCCCTTTTTAAATTCAGAAACATATGCACCTATATGTATACAAGTTTACAAATCCTTATAACATATACATATGTATAATTTTCTTTTCTGGGTTTTAATAAAAATCTGTTTACTGATTTAAAGTAAAACTTACTTTTCTTATTTTCTAAGATGATCCATATAATTCCAGAAATCAAATATCCATGTTGCAAAATCATGTTTGTATTGCTTTTTAATTCTTGTTTTAAATCCAAGAAATCTGGAGTTCTTTCTTGTGCCATTTCAGTGTGCACGTGCACACATATACTTGCACACTATTTATTCCAGAAATTTCACCATATTTAAATCTAAATATTTCAAAAATTAAATCATTTTACAAAAATGATTTTTCACAAAATTTTGGGGTATTACATTCACCCCTCCTTTTAGGAATTGTGTCCTCACAATTTTCTAACATTTATAACAAGCATCATTTTCTTTTCTGAAAACTTATCAAACATATGCATAAGCAAACAAATTCAACCATATCAACCATGCATAACAAATAATTTTTCCAGAAAAAAAAAATTATTACCTTTTAATTTGCAAAAAGCTTAGGATAATCCATTCTAATCTTATCCTCTAACTCCCATGTGCAGTCATTAGGATCACTACTCCACTGGATCTTAACTAGTTTCAAGGTTTTGCTCCTTAATTTCTTTTCTTCCTTGGCTACAATCCCCACTGGTTCTTTTTCATAAACCAAGTCAGGATTTATTTGAATTTTGGTAGGCTCTTCCAAAATGTCTTCTTTATCATGTACCCATCTTCTAAGTTGGGACACATGAAAAACATTATGCATTGCTTTCATTTCCTCTGGTAGTTCTAATTTGTAAGCCAATGAACCAATTCTTTCCAGAATTTTATAGGGTCCAACATACCTTGGTGTAAGCTTACCTTGCTTGCCAAATCTCATGACTTTCTTCATAGGTGAAATCTTGATGAAAACAAAGTCTCCCACTGCATATTCCACTTGCTTTCTCTTCCTATCTGCAAATTTCTTTTGCCTATCTTGAGCTGCTGCTATTCTTTTTCTTATTAACCCAATTTTCTCTGTAGTTTCTTTAACATATTCAGGTCCAAGAACAGCCCTTTCTCCAGTCTCTACCCAGCATATAGGTGATAAACATGGCTTGCCATATAAGGCTTCAAATGGTGCCATCCCTATCGTGCTTTGGTAACTGTTATTATATGTGAATTCAGCTAGATGGAGGTGGTCTTCCCAGTTGCCTCCAAAGTCCAGTGTACATGCTCTCAACAAATCCTCTAAGACTTTGTTCACCACCTCAGTTTGACCATCTGATTGTGGATGGTAGGCAGTGCTTAAGCACAATTCACTCCCCATGGCCTCTTGAAAACTTTTCCAAAACCTTGAGGTGAAGATGGTATCCCTATCACTCACAATGGTTTTGGGTATGCCATGCAACCTTACTACCTCTTTCATGAATATTTGAGCCAATTTTGGAGCATTTCTTTCTGTTTTAACTGGAATAAAATGTGCTACCTTAGTTAGCCTATCCACTATCACCCATATACTTGTGTTTCCCTTCTTAGATCTAGGAAGACCATCTATGAAATCCATAGATATATCCTCCCACTTCCACTGTGGTATACTAAGGGGTTGCAATAGTCCTGATGGCCTTTGTGTCTCTGCCTTGACTTGTTGGCAAGTCATGCACCTTGCAACATATCTGGCCACATCTGACTTCATCCCCTTCCACCAAAGATTTCTTTTCAAATTTTGATACATCTTGGTGCTACCTGGGTGTATGGAGTACTTACTCCTATGGTACTCATTTAATATTTCCTCCTTCAATTCTATATTTTCTGGAACACATATCCTATTTTTATTCCTTAAATAACCATTTTTGTCAACTTGATAATTTATTACTTCCTCCCCTCTTGATATGAGCATTTTCTTTTCCACCATGTTTAGGTCTTGTTCCTGCATTTTCCCAATCTTAAGAAGTAAATCTGATTGCAGAGATATCATACTTAATTTCCCTTTACCTTCACCTTCTTCAATGGACATCATTTGTACCCCACTGTTTTCCTCAATTTCCAAATCAGTAAGTATAGACAAATCCTTAAATTCTTCCATCATCAACATGGCTACTTTGGCATGTTGTCTACTCAAGGCATCTGCAACTTTATTTGCCTTGCCTGGTGTATACAGTATATCTAGATCATAGGCAGCTAGGAACTCTACCCATCTATGTTGCCTCATGTTCAAATCTTTTTGTGAGAATAAATATTTCAGTGCCTTATGATCAGTGTACAAAATGAATTTGGCACCTAACAAATAATGTCTCCAAAGTTTCAAAGCATACACAACTGCTGCTAGTTCAAGATCATGGGTTGCATACCTGGTTTCATGTGGCTTTAATTGCCTAGATGCATAGGCTACCACCTGGTCTTGCTGCATCAACACAGCCCCTAACCCAGAGCCACTTGCATCAGTGTACACAACCAAATTTTCATTTCCTTCTGGCACTCTTAATACTGGTGCATTAATCAGAGCTTCCTTTATTTTGATAAAAGCTTGCTCACATTTTTCTGTCCATACAAAGGCTTGGTTCTTCCTAGTTAAATTGGTAAGTGGTGATGATATTTTTGAGAAATCTTTTATAAATCTCCTATAATATCCTGCCATCCCCATAAATGATCTAATCTCACTGATGGTGCTAGGTCTTTTCCATGCTTGGATTGCCACTACCTTGTTAGGGTTTACTGATATTCCTTTGGCAGAGATAACATGCCCAAGGAAATGCACTTCTTCTTTCCAAAATGCACATTTTGAAAATTTTGCCTTTAAATCATTTTCCCTTAGCCTTGACAAAACTAAATGCAAATGATTTTTATGCTCTTCCACTGTCTTGGAATAAATCAAAATGTCATCAATAAAAATCAGTACAAACTTGTCTAAATAATCTCTAAATATTCTATTCATTAAATCAACAAAATATGAAGGAGCATTTGTCAAACCAAATGGCATAACCAAAAATTCATATAAGCCATATCTTGTGTTAAATGCAGTATACTTAACACTTGAGTCTTCAACCTTCATTTGATGGAATCCTGATGCTAAGTCTAATCTAGAAAATATTTTAGCTTCACTGAGTTGGTCAAAGAGATCATCTATTCTAGGCAATGGGTATTTATTCTTGATGGTTACTTTATTTAGTTCCCTGTAATCTATGCACATTCTCAAGGTACCATCATGTTTTCTTACAAACACTACCGAAGAACCCCAGCAGGAATTGCTTGGCCTTATAAATCCCTTGCCTTCTAATTCCTCCAACTGATTTTTCAATTCTTTCAGTTCACTTGGCCCCATTCTATAAGGTTTCTTGATTATTGGACTTGCTCCTGGAATGAGATTAATTTGGAACTCAACTGGTCTGTGATGTGGAACACCCTTAACTTCCCCAAACACATCCAAGTATTCATTAACTATGGGAATTTCTTCAATGGTTAGTTCACTCAGATCTTTTTCTAAGTCAACTAAATGATACAATTTCCCTTCCTTAGCTATTTCACATAGAACTGTGATCCTCTGGCCTCTAGAATTTTGCAATGATATGGTGGATGAGTCTAAATTAATTATGGCTTTAAATTGCCTTAACCAATCTACCCCCAGTATAACTCCTATATTTGGGTAATTTAAAACATATAAATTGGAAATAAAAATATTTCCTCCTATGCTTAACTCCACATCCACACAATTCATGTTCAAAACACTAGAACTCCCTAGGAGACTTTGTACAAGCAATGGGGTTTCAACCAATATGCAGTTTAATTTTAATACTTTAACTAATTCATAGGAAATCAAAGAGTGTGTTGCTCCAGTATCATATACTACTGGTATGGGTATGGCACAAATGAGTAATGTACCTTCCACTTGGCCATGATTTTCAGCATCAATTTTCACTGCAGGTTTGCCTTTACCTTCCAAAGTTGCCAATTTCCCTTGCTGTTTATTCTCAGGACAGTTCCTCTTCATATGCCCCTCTTTCCCACATAGGTAGCATTTGAAGGCTCCTCCTTTTAACTCTGGGCACCTTGGTTTGATGTGTCCTTCTTTTCCACAATGATGGCAAACCAATTTCTTCTTAGTATCATTGGCTTTTGTATCTTTACTCTTCCTGTTGTCTGCCTCCTCCTTCTTTTTATCATAAGGGTGATATCTTCCCTTATCCTTCTTGTTGTTGCTCTTAAAATTCCTATATTTCTCTCTTTCTTTGTCATGTTGTTCCAGTTTCAAAGCCAGATCAATTACTTGATCAAATGTTCTATCTGCATATGGTAGCATAGCTCTGCTAAGTCCTGGGTTCAGTCCTTTTATATACCTATCATTTTTGGATGCTTCATCTGCCACTAGCATTGCTCCATAATTGGATAGCCCCTCAAACTTTTGAGTGTATTCAGTGACATTCAAAGTTCCCTGCCTAAGTTTGATAAATTCTTCAAGCAAAATGGTCTTGGCTGATGCTGGTACAAATCTTGCCTCCAACATCTCCTTGAACTGATTCCAAGTGATTTCATTTTCATTTCTTCCAGCTATGATCACCTCCCACCAGCTTAAAGCTACCCCTTTCAGTTGTCTAGAAGCTACTTGCCTCTTTCTTTGGTCATCCAACTGCATGTCATTGAAAATCCTATCAAGTGTTCTCAACCATGCTTGAATTTCCATCACACTCTCAGTTCCTTCAAAACTCCTGCCTCCCAAATTGGAATAAGTCTTCAGTAGTTTTGAAAGCTCTTCATGTGGGTTCTCAGGCCTATGCCCAATTCCATCTCTTAAAACCCTCACAAATTCTTGCATATCAAGCATTTGAGGTGCACTGGGTCCTGCATTGTGATGAGATCCTCTTCCTACCATGGTCTGCTAACTAAATTCTGGGTAAATGGTATTAGTATATTATGAGTACTTCTATAATTTCTAATTTCTTATCTAAATTATTTCATCCAAAACAAACAGACATTATACATTTCTATAATACTTAATAATCAATGCAACCAAGTGCTCTGATACCAAACTGAAATGACCCTCCTATTTCCCTCCTATTTCCACCCTAATTTCATAAGGATTTTTTTTTTCTTGCTAAGAGATGATATATAGATATATCATTCATTACAAATCTGTTTTCCAAGGTCATTTTCTTTTTCCAATAAACAAAATACATCCAGGATCAAAATAATTTACCAATATAAATATATCAGTGTATATCTAATAACATACACATACATATGAAGATGTATGTGTTCTTCTTGTTTAAATTCAGAGTATATACTTTATTTTTGTGTACAAGAACATTCTGTTTGATTTAGATTTTTAGCAATTCAGATTAATTATTGTATTCTGATTTTTGGCCATAAAATCCACTGGAAACATGTACTTTAGTCTGTCATTAGAATTTAGAAATGATCAAGTAATAATCAGTGGTAAACAAGCTTTTAATATAGATGACTGTGTTAAAGTCTGGATAGTATCAAATTCAGTATAAAAGAATGTGGATCCTAAGTGAACACAAGCAACATCTAGGCGTAATGGAAACGCGCCTAACTTATACACAAGAGGTCACGAGTTCGAGTACTATGCTGGTCGGTTCAAACACAATTTTTGTTTTTCTTCTCCTTTTTTTTTTCCTGTATGGTTTGAAATCTGATACCTACCTATCTTTGTACATATATATTTAATGTTTGCCTATAACCTTACATACAAAACAATTCTTCTTACTTTACTATTTTTGAATCCCATTCCTATAGCTGTTCTAGGAATTATAATTATATTTTTGCTCAAATATCAACATGCACACAGATATACATGTACATGTCAATATCTCTGCTCATTTTCCAGAAAACTGGGTGAAACAATTGCTAAATGTATTAAGCTTTTGAAATACATTTGTATTTTCAGAATACAATCTATCATGATCAACCAATACTTCATTTATTTGAAGCTGGATAACTCATGAATCCTGTATCTGCCACACTAGTTTAAAGCAATGGAGATACCTTTCATTGCATTCTGTCTGAAGCTTTAGGAAAACATTTTACTCTTCTCAATACAAATTCAGAAATGAATTCAGACTTATTTACAAAGCATTTCAGTAAAAAGAAAATAAAATCCTTTTAAGTTTACTTCTTGCTAAATCCAGATTTTGTTCTAAAACTCAGTGCTCTGTTATGTCTCAAGATTAGCTAATACATATATAAATTATGCTATCACATAATTGTATATTTCTTACCAGATTTTTATTTATAGCTGATACTCGAGCATATTTTTCTTATTTATATTTCAGATACTACTTCAAAAACAAATCAAGCCTTAACACACAACCATTTCAACAGAACAACAAATTTTAATCTGACACTTTACAGATCATAAGGGCAACTTGATCACTAACCATAAAATATTCAATACATGACTGGAAATCTTAGAAACATAAAAATTTTCCTGAATACATGCAGATATAATCAATTTAAGCTCTTATTGAAACTAGCTAGCATGTTCATTCACTCCTCCATAATAGCCATTACTTCATTTTTACTTAGTGCCTGGGTTACCTGAAAGAGCATAAGTGGCTACCTCATTTTAAAATGAGACACCCCATATGCCATGAGCAAACAAGGGTCAGATCTATGATCTGGTATGAGTAACATCAATTCATTCATGATATTAAGCAATAGAGAATATAAGAGTACTAACTTGTTATTTAAGAAAATTTCTGCAATCAATTATTTTAACATAGTATAATTAAGTTGGTTCAGGTATGATATATTCATTTATCATTCTTACACTTGCATACATAATCATACAAACATAATTATCTATTTGCAACAATTGCATTCACTGGAACCATCTTGGTTCCATACCATTCAACCTAAGAAATATCCATATTCCTATTTCTTCATTTACAGGTTGTATAATTCAATTTAAATCCCTGCCTCATCTGCTATTAAGGAATCACTGGGACACATTGCAATGAACTAATTCACATCATTGCACAAAGATCTCAGGGCTTAAACAAACCATGTGCCAACTTGCATACTTCAAATATGACAAGCATTCCAGCAGCTTTCTTGGCCTTCCCTTCCCTAGTTTATTTACTAGTGTAATGTCTTAAACCCTATCATCAAATATGCTAAGTGAACATGTCACTACAAACATGGAAACATCCATAATTTTTTTTTCCTAGCATAATTCTCCTTAGGAATAAGAAGATAGTTATTTCCTAAATGGGGTCAATATGTCTTGATCTTAGTAAAATATAAGAACATTTTCAACTGTAAAAAGAGGCATGGCATGTTATATTGATCTGCAAGCCTTTATGATTGATTCAGATTCAAGATCTGGTTCAATCATAATTTTAGCTTGTGGGTTTCTTTTTTTTTTTGATTTGATTAAGGGCTCAGCACTTAGAAAATTTCTATTGCACCCTTAACATTTTTCTTTTCAAGCCTCAGCACTTATACCAAGTATAATGCAGCTCCAATCATTTTTATAAAGTTTCCGTGCCATAGATCTATAACAGCTGAGAGTATTCTCTATATAATTTTTAAGATCCTAAACTTTAACATTTGTGAGTATAAATAAAACAGTATGATACTCATCCAAAGACAAATGTCTCAACCAATCAAAGATCATCAAAATCATCCATATTAAATCACATCAGATCTAAAATAAGACATCCAAAAAGCATTGATGAAATCACATACATCAAAATCAGAAATACATAAATGGCAATATAAAAAGTGGCTGCCTCAACTCAGGTCTTAATGCCATGAACTCAGTGAGATTACTCACCTAAATGTTTCTTCTTATTAATCCAGAAAGTTCTTGTTTGAGTGTTTTCTCCTTCCTTCCAATATTTTTTTCTTCTTTTCTTATTTTTGTGCAGCCCGGGGTAAAGACAATTCCACTGCCTATTTATATGCATTTTTCCTCTAGGGTTTTGTTGAAACAGAATTCCATTTCTGTCCTGGCTAGCATCATGCATTTTTCATTCATAATACCCCGGCCATATTAACCAAATTAAAGAGTGCATTTTCTTTACTTTACTTTTCAGAAAATGGCCACTCACCTAGTCATGTTAAAAGTGTGACTATCTTATTTCATATTTTAATTATTTCTGAAAATCCCCTTTGCTATTTTTGTCTACACAAGCATATTGACTTGTATCACATTTCATGTCATTTTAATGTTATGGTTTCACTTGCTTATATATGTACTTTTCAGTATTTAAAAATGTATATTTGTATACATATCTTATCTAGGCTTATTTTAATTCCCCTTTTTAAATTCAGAAACATATGCACCTATATGTATACAAGTTTACAAATCCTTATAACATATACATATGTATAATTTTCTTTTCTGGGTTTTAATAAAAATCTGTTTACTGATTTAAAGTAAAACTTACTTTTCTTATTTTCTAAGATGATCCATATAATTCCAGAAATCAAATATCCATGTTGCAAAATCATGTTTGTATTGCTTTTTAATTCTTGTTTTAAATCCAAGAAATCTGGAGTTCTTTCTTGTGCCATTTCAGTGTGCACGTGCACACATATACTTGCACACTATTTATTCCAGAAATTTCACCATATTTAAATCTAAATATTTCAAAAATTAAATCATTTTACAAAAATGATTTTTCACAAAATTTTGGGGTATTACATTAAGTCTAAAGGAGAGGTCATCAATAACATTTGTCGAAGGACTTATGTTGGGATATATGTGCAGATTCGAGATCTGTTCAAGGTGCCTGAATCCATGTAGGGATTCGTGATGTATTTGAGATGTTGGAATTCATTTGGGGATTGATGTTCTGTTCGAGCGATGAAGACTCTGTGAAAGATGTCAAAAGTGACCTCGATGTCGGAAATGGCTAAAGACATAGTACACTGCACAACCTAGGGTTTAGCTGACCCACGTTAGGTACATTAACTCTATATCTAGAGTATGCTTATCGATGTTGTGTGTATAAGTTGATGATACTTGGTTCCACATGATTCATACCAATGTTCATGCGTGGGCCAGATGTGTTTTCGTTATGGTTTATTTTATCTGGAGAAGACAACTTCTAATCCTTGTGCATGGACGTAGAATTTGGCTTGACCGAAGAGATCTCCTTGGAAAATCCATTATGCGAACGTACCTTAATGGGTTTGATTGTACTTCAATATTATTGTTTGTGAGATGCAAGCGGCACAGCTATTTTCTAATTTATATTCCTTACCCTAGGCATTATATATTATATCACCTTATGTGCTTATTAGATTGTAGTTCCTTTTAGGGGTAACCATTACGGCATTCTGTGTGGCCTCAAAAGTACTGTTATACGTGCTTGCGTATTTCTTGAGTTTCTCACACTGGATTTATGTCTGACTCATGGTTTTATATATCCCTTATTTCCTTGGGTGCTAGTTCGAGTAGTCTGGGAAAGGCAGGTTTAAATTAATGTTCATTGGAATTGAGGAGACGAGATGGATGTTTCACCTAGAGTAGTATTCTTATTTTCTCTACATTACTATTATGTATATATTAGCATTTGTGAAGACAAACTGTTACAACTGTCCAGACTGATGATAATATTTAGAATTGTAACTCTAAAATGCTATGAATCTTAGAGTGACAGTTTGTCCTGTCTTTTGATATTATATGTTATCGTTCCACTGTGTGTTAACCCGCCTTTTGGCAAGGCAGTATACATGCGGTTTAACCCAATAGACTTCACGATTATTGAGGCTAGAATATCATAGACTTGGTTCAGATGGATGGATGGACAATCAACTATGGATAATAATATAAACATAGTCTATGGATAAACGATGCAGGACTTGGAGAAAGGCGTAGCTCGAGTCGACATAGAGTTGCTTCGGGTTCTACTTTCGGTCGGCATAGGGTTAGCTTTGGGTTCTAATTCGAGTCAGCATGGTGTTGCTCCGGGTCGGCGTTGTTACTCCCGGTCGGCATAGAGTTACTTCAGGTTCTACTTCGATTCGGCATAGGGTTCGCTTTGGGTTCTACTTTGGATTGGTATGGTGTTGCCCCGGGTCGGCATTGTTACTACGGGTCAGCATAGAGTTGCTTCGGGTTCTACTTCGGGTCTTCATAGGGTTCGCTTTGGGTTCAACTTCGGGTCTGCATGGTATTACTTTGGGTCAGCATAGTGTCACTCCCGGTTGACATAGGATGGACGATTGGGCTCAACGATCGTTATGGTAGGCCTATGTATGTGAGAAGGCCCTATAGCCGAGATTTCACCTATAAATAAAATACGCTTGGCTTCGAAAAAAGGATCTCTTCATTCTATTTCTCTTCATCTTCTATCCAGAGGCTACTCTGCCATTTTCATTCTGGAATTCTGGATTGTAAATTTAATCAAATTTTAGTATAATAAAAAGGATTGTTCTGGAGTGGACGTAGGCCGGAGTTAGCCGAACTACTATAAATCTTGTCTTTTTTACTTGCTTTCATTCGAATTTTGAATACTTTTCATATTATACTCTCTCATATATTCTATCTGTGATCTGTGACTGGATATTGGTGCTTTCACTTATAATTGGGTGTTGGTGGCCAATTTTGATGCTAACATTTTGGTGCTTTCACTGAGAGAGCTTGCACTCAGGAATTTAGGGGTTAAGATCTTGGATTTGGATGCTTGGTAACTTGGATTTAGGAAGCAATGGCTAGGAAATCAACAAGGGGACAAAGAGCAGAGAGGAATCACCATGAAGGAAGCTAGGAGTCTTCCTCAGGAGCTAATCAGACCTCAATCATCATCATCAGGGACGAGATGGAGATGATGATGGATGCTATGGAGGAGAGGATGTTGAAGAGACAGGAGGATATGATGCAGAACCTACTACGACAGATTGGACAAGCTGGAGTGCAAAACCATGGGAATGGAGTAGCATGGAATGCTAGAAATGTGGATTACGGAGTTGGAGCAATAGGAGCAGACGCAGTGCAGAATCAGAACCATGGAAATTGAGCAACTAGGATACGGGATAGAGTGGAACTATCGGGAGCAGCCCCTGAACTCGAAGGCATGCCTCCAGATCATATTGGTCTGACACCAGGCTGGATACCAGGCAGTGCTATGCAGTTTGGCACTGATCGAGATATGGATACCCGTCCAGAAGGGCAGGTTTCAGGATTCCCTTGTGGACTCGGGAGGTAGGTTGGAGACAATGGACAAAGACTACCACTAGATGATAACGACAGGTTGGGGGATATGATCAGATGGCCATGAGAGGAGGATTGGTAAATAGAGATTTGGAGGATGTGAATAGAAGCCCCTTTGCTCCTACGATTAGGCAAGTTAGGAATCTACCGGAATTTAAACTACCAGGGTTGGAGACATATGATGGAAGGACGGATCCTGCTATTCACCTGATAAGGTATATGAGGCACATGGAAGTACTGGGGGCATCGAAGGAGGTTATGGCATGATGATTCCCTTTGTATTTGACGAATATAACACCATTTTGGTTCAGACAATTGGAAAGCGGCTCAATTGGTACATGGACAGAATTGATCGAAAGGTTTATGAGGCAGTTTAGAGTTCACATACCGAGACCCAAAAATGTGATGAGTCTGGCAACCCTGAAGCAGAGGATTGGAGAGTCCCTGAGGAGTTTTCTAAGACGGTTTAATGCTACGGCGACATCGGTGGATCATCCAGATCCATCCAATGTTTTGATGGCTGCTGTACCTGGCATTGCTGATGGCACAAAATTCAAGGATTCACTAGCACGGGATCCACCTATGGATTTAGGGGAGTTTTACCATGAGGCAGAAAGGTTCCTGCGATAGGAAGATGCACGAGCAAACAAAACAGAGGTGAATGCTGTGCAGAGTGGAGGATCATCAGGAGATGTAAATAAGAACGATAAAGGCAAACGGAGAATGAATGATGGAAGTAATATCTCAAAAAGGCAATGGAGAGAACCAAGATTCTCTTCTTACATGGATTTGACTGAAACTCTGGAAAGGATCTATTTGATACTCGAGGACACCTCCAGTATCGAAGGCCGGCAAAAAGGGAACCTTCCAAATACAAACGGGCATCAGAAAAGCATTTCCTATTCCATAAGCTGGATGGGCACAAAACGAATGACTGTAGGTATTTGAAGGATATCGTTGAGGAACATGTCAGGAATGGTCATTTGCAATAAGGAATCAAGCTGTGGCAGTGGAACAGAAGCAGCCATTGCCCACCTCGAATGGAGATGGCACTGGATCAAGGCATCATCATCAGCTTATTATTAGCTGATTGGATTTATGGCATGGAATAGTAATAAACCCCGCAGTAAAACGGCTAAGTCACTTACACATGTACGGGATCGAGGACAATCCCTAGGCATGCTCTGAGATGATGATGATGAACAGTGGAGTTCGGGTTTATGAAATTTTGTTTTTTCTATTTACTGCAAACTTTGGTTTTCCTGGTACTATGGCTGTTTAGTTTTCTTGTTCGTACGGGCTTTTATTTCATATTTTACCAATTGAACTCTAGAATGATTAGATTTGGATTAATGTAATAAATAAAACATGTCAGGGTTACGGCCCTGATCGGAGAGACGGGGCAATAACTGCGAGTTACGAGTCCCCCGCCGAAGATCGATAGGATGGACTCGAACACGGATAAGTCCTCGATTGGGAATCGAGGCCGAAGTAGAATACCCCATGGATAAGTCCTCGACTGGGGATCGACGCCGGTGTAGGATACCCACGAATAAGTCCTCGACTGGGGATCGAGGCTGGAGTAGGATACCCCATGGATTAAGTCCTTGACTGGAGAGTCGAGGCCGGAGAAGGAAAACCATAGATAAGCCTTCGACCGGAGAGTCGAGGCCGGAGTAGGATAAAATGACCCGGAGAGGTCTATGGATTTGGATTTGGACCCAGTGGACACGAAGAGGTCTAAGGATTTGGATATGTACCCGAAGAGGTCCCGGATTTGGATATAGACCCGGAGAAGTACCAGATTTGGATATGGACCCGGAGAAGTCCCGGACTTGGATAAAATGATCCGGAGAGATCAGGGATTCGGTTAATGGATTCCGAATTGGATATCGACTTGGAACAGTCGAGGATTTCGCTAATGATCCGAAGAGATCAAGGAATTGGATTGGCAACAGATTGGATTCTAGGATGATAATATAAAGATCAATGGATTACAGATTTTGGACTTATGGAAATTCAAAACACGCCTTCCTATCGTAAGGCATGTTTTGAGGGGCAAAGTGTTAACCCGCCTTTTGGCAAGGCAGTATAAAGGCGGATTTAACCCAATAGATTCACGATTATCGAGGCTGGAATATCATAGACTTGGTTCATATGGATGGATGGACAATCAACTATGGATAATAATATAAGCATAGTCGATGGATAAATGATGCAGGACTTAGAGAAAGGCATAGTCTGGGTCGGCATAGATTTGCTTCGGGTTCTACTTCGGGTCGGCATGGGGTTCGCTTCGGGTTCTACTTCAAGTCGGCATGGTGTTGCTCCAGGTCGGCATTGTTACTCCTGGTCGGTATAGAGTTGCTTCGGGTTTTACTTTGGGTTTGCATAGGTTTTGCTTCGTGTTCTAATTTGGGTCGGCATGATGTTTTTCCGGGTCGGCATTGTTGCTCCGGGTTGGCTTTGTTACTCCGGGTTAGCACAGATTTGCTTTAGGTTCATTTTCGGGTCGGTATAGGGTTTGCTTCGAGTTCAACTTCGAGTCGGCATGGTGTTGCTTTGGGTCGGCATGGTGTTACTCTGGTCGACATAGGACGAACTAGTTAGGCTCAACGATCGTTATGGTAGGCCCATGTAGGTGAGAAGGCCCTGTAGTCGAGATTTCACCTATAAATACAATAGGTTTGGCTTCGAAAAAAGGACCTCTCCATTATGTTTCTCTTCATCTTCTACCTAGAGGCTACTCTGCCATTTTCATTCTGGAATTCTGGATTGTAACTATAATCAAATTTTAGCATAATGAAAAGGATTATTCTGGAGTGGATGTGTAATGTCCCAGAATTTTGGTTATTTTAAATTAGAATATTTAATTAATTTTGAATATTTAAAAGTTAATTTAATAACTTGAATTTCAAATATGACGACTTATTGGATAATTTAATTAGTGAATTTAATAATTGAAAATTGGTTAAAACATTGAATCTTGGATTTTAAGCTTGATAAAAATCATTTAAAGGCTTATTAAATTTCTATTTATAAGAATAAAGATAATAAAATCTTTAAATTGGATTTATAAGTGATTTACTTGATTTTAAAAGTTACTCGTTTAAACTGACAAATAAAAATAGCCTTTCGGGGCATAGTCTCGGAATTCGTCGAAACTAGTGTCATTGGATCCGTAATAGTGTATTATTATCGGATTTCAAATTTTGTAGTGTTTGGAGTTATCGTTTGGTCATACGGGATAGAAATGCATCGAATTTAATATTTGAAATTTAATATAATAATTGGGTTCAAAAAGCTATCTTTTGCATATGATCGAATTAGGTCTCGAGACTTTTTCTATTGCGTTCGGAATAGGGGTATAACATTATAAACGCCTGGCGGCACACCTTGATTAGAATCCGAAAATTTTAGCTAGATATTTTCGAATTTAAAATTATATATATATATATATATATATATATATATATATATATATATTTGACCAGCTGCCTACATTCTTTCTCTTCAGCCCAATCTATTCCTTATCCCAACCACCCTACCTAAAGGCTACTTTCATCATCATTTCCCTCTTTTATTTAAACAGTGAGCACGCATCGTCAGATAATAAGAAAAAAAAATGGAAGGTTCAAAAATCAAAATCTCTGCATATACAAAATGAAAATTTGTGAAACCAATTTTAAAAATCCTAATTCATCTAGAGCTTCCATTTGGTATGAGTTTAGTGTGGCTCGAACGTGTTTTGGCAGTAGGCGTTTGTGAGCACCGAGCTAGGGTTTGGGTTTCTAATCGATTAAGGGAGAAATTGTCGATTTGGCCATTGGAATCGTGTTCGTGTGGTGGTGGAGAGGCGGCGCTCAGAAATTTGTGAGGTCTGGTCATGTTTTTAAGGTCGCAGCTGTATAGGGCAGGAAGGTAGAGCCTATAGGTCGCGATTCGACTAAGTGGTTCGAGTCGACATTTGAGATGATAAGGAGGTGCGATTTTCGATGGGAAAGTCGATGGCGAAGTCGAATTAATCATAGGTGGCTTCGGTGGTTCGTGCACATGCACGGTTGTGGTCGTGCAAATGGGGTTTGGAATGAGAGAAAAAGGAAGAAGAGGAACCAACGTTAGTGGGTCGGGTGCGTACGTTATGGGCTGGGTAATATATTTGATTGAAAATTTAGTTATATATATATATATGAGGGAATTAGGCACAAGGACAAACTTTAGAAAAAAGTTAGGTTGAAGGACACCGAGTTTCTATTTTGGGCTGAAGGACAAACTTTGAAAGAAAATTAGTCTGAAGGACAATGCTAGTAATAACTAGCATTATATTCAGTTTTTACAGTATAGAAAATGCTATTATAACTGGCATTATATTCAGTTTTACACTGTACAAAATGCTAACTATATTTAGCATTATCCTTCAACCTAATTTTTTTCAAAGTTTGTCCTTTAGCCTAAAAACAAAACTTGTTGTCCTTCAGCCTAATTTTTTTTCAAAGTTTGTCCTTATGCCTATTTTCCACTATATATATATATATATATAAATTGTTTAATTTAATTATATTCAAATCGATGAACTAAAAATTGAATAACTCTCTCATACGAGGTCCGTTTCAGACGAAACGAGTTGCAGTGCAACTGTATCGATGTCGTCTACAGTTGGAGTCAGATTGGGATTTATTTAAAGCTGGAATAATTTCAGTTTCAAATAAAAGGTGAGTGTTTTATACGCTCACGATTGACTAGAATATTTTTATGTTAGTTAGATTTGAAGTTATGATGTGATTTAAATTTATTGATTGTTATTTGATAAATTTAATTGACATTAAATTCACATTTGAAAATTGATAGAATTTGAATTTACAGTTAAATTTAATTAGAATTAAACTGCTACAAAAATCCCCGATTATTGATAATTGGTTGATTGTTGTCAATTATTGGCTGATTTGGATGTTGATTGAATTTGGATGCTATTGATTGATATTTTGGATGAGTTGGATGTTTATTTATTTTGGTATATCATGTTATCATCCTATATATTATTTATAGTATATAAAACTGTAAATCGAATTATTTTGAATAAATTAAGAAATAGGTTGAAGGATATATACCTATGACATTTATTTTGGATTGAAATGATATATATCCATTCTGAAATAAATTGAAATAACTAATCCACTTGGCCATAGGATAGGAAATTATATACGGACACCGGATTGTTTAAATTAAATGATTTTAAAAATTTTGAGTTGAAATTGTTTAAATGATTTGATTTAAAGAAGTAAACATCGAATTTATGAAAATAAAATTATTTTCGAACTTGAGCTCGAAATGTTGAAATTTAAATTGGTGACAGGGATGGTTTAAATAATCGAAGTTGAGAATTTGAAGTTATAATCGAAACATGATTTGGATTTCAGAAATTGATTTGTTTTAAAAGATTGGACTTTTATTCGAACATTGAATGTCTATAAGTAAAAGTAATATAAACGATATTTCAAATTTGAGCTCGGAATTGAATTATATTTGAATATTTAGATTTATAAATTGGATATTGAAGTTAAATTTGATTCAAGTGATTTAAACCAATACTTTGAAAATCAAGCTCGAAATTGATATAAGTTGAAATGGTTTGAATTTGAGAATTGAGTTGAAATTTAACCATTGAACTAAATAGTTGAAGTTGAAATTGAAATTAATTTGGAACTGAAATTAATTTAGAATTGAAATTGATTTGAATTGAAATTGGAATCGAAGTTAATTCGAATTTAAATCGTAATGGAATTGATTAAATTGAAATGGAAATTGATTTGAATTGGAAATTTGGAATTGGATCAGTTTGATTTTGAAACTATTTTCAAAATAAATTATTTTATTAAATAAACTATTAAAAACCTATCTTTTAGATGTTTAATTTACTTTGATTTTTCAAACTATTTTACCATATAAACCATTTTTAATATTCAAACTATTTTATATTAAACTATTTTAACTTTTAAACTAATCAAGATTTTCAAACTATTTTCTAAAAATTCAAACTGGTCAAAGAGTGGAATGTTTATATCTAAATCATGGATTTAAATACAAATTGGGTTATATTGAAGTTATAACCCAAATGGAAATTCGAAGCAATTTTGAATTGGAATTGAAATCGGGATATTAATGTGAGAATGATTTTGAATTGAAATCGTATATGTTGAGTAAATATGATGATTTTGAAATGAGTTTGATTTTGAAGCGAATATGATATTTGATATCAAGTATGAATTGTTTTTGAAATATAAAAGTACCACCGGTGTGTAAAACGACGTTTGGTTGTTAAAGAGACCGGAGCCTCTTATTAGCATACTCTCTGTCAATATTGGAACCATTTAACAACTGTGTACGCAGAGGAGACTGCAGAATGAAGTGGTTGGATTTGACATCGTTTATCAGATTTGAAAAAGGGAACAATAATGGATAGACCCCGGCACTTGTGCCAATTTGAATGACTAAAACAGGACGGCTTGATAGGGCCAAGTAGGTGGATTACCCCTAGCGGACATCTGTTCTTCGATTTTCTTGGACTCGGTCCATATTATTACTCTTGTTGTTGGTTTCGATTTGTGCACCTTGATTTGAGACAGCCTCCCTTTGACCCGATATGGGATGGATGGACGCGGTGGGCGGTCATGGCTATGATGCGTCACCACCAGCCCTGCGACCCGAACTGGTAGTATCCTACCTTGGGCATTGCCTCACGTGCATTGTCATAATTTTATCCCTATACCTATACGAGACCACTACAATTTTGACTAAGTGTTGTCGTATCATGGAGCATCCCTATCCACCGATGGTTTACTGGTGTTTTATATGCAAACTGTATGACAATGCTTAAAAACGCATTAAGGAGGTTCAATGTAAAGCCTTAACGCTAAGAAAATTATTTATTTCATTGATTAGACATTCTATATGTAGCGTATTCTACTACATATAAATATTTTGACGGATCCTTAAGAGATGGAAAATCCCGTAACATCTCTTGAGTTATTGCACGCACGTTAAACACTTGATAGGCGATGTAAAACCCGTAAACATCTCTGATGCCAGAACACTCATGTTATATGCAATATCGATTTGACTCGCATAAGAATATTTTAGTCCTGACTCGAGTGTTTTGTCTTTTCATTACGCTCCGGTCAACCTTGGGTAGTTCAGCGCATCGAAGATCATTTTCTGGAGGATGAAGACGAAGATTTGGTATATTATTACTATTATAATTCCCTACATCATGTTGTTCTGCTACATTATTTATTTATCCCTGTTGTATATATAACTCTGATAAATGTTGTATAAATTATAATCAAATGTATAATATAAACAGCTTCATGAACTGTTTTTTGATTATTATATTTTATCGTTTCGCTGTGACATTCTATGTTTGTTTTCTTCTTTTTTTCTTATTTTTCTTAATTAACCCCATTGATTATCTATATTCCAGATTTTTTAAGTTGGACATGTGTGGATTATTGTCGATTAAAACTTCTGAAATGTGGATCGTCACAGTTGGTATCAGAGCTGAAGGTTAAGCAAGAACCTTAGCATTGATGGGGTAACTCATTAGAGGTAGGGTCAGTAGTAACCTAGGATGAGTTTGAGTGTATTAATAGATATGAGCGCGTATTTGTTAATGGTAAGAAATTGTTTTATATTGTGTTGATTGGTCAGTTGAGTGGCTTATGGATTCTGGTCAGTACAAGTAATTAACGTTATTGATAGGGATCTCTAAACACTTGAACAGAGAAACTCGACATGATATTGTTTTGAAACTGGGTAAATGAAATAATTTTACCTGGATTATATTTTATATATAAAGGAATAATTTTCAAGAATTATTATATGGTGTGCTTAGTTGTTAGAAAATGATAATGTTAAACTAGTAAAATCTGTTGATTGTTGTTGTGATCGAATAAAAGTTGTTAGTATTATAATGCATACAAGATTAACAAGAAATGACTTTATATAACCAAGATGGGATTATATAACTATAAGATCTGTAAATGTGATTTATAAATTGATATGGTTTAGAAAAAACGATTTATAAAAGATTTAAAAGCTGGAAATTGGGAATTTAAATCCCATTGGTTTTGAAATGATTTTCAAAGTTGTGGAAATAATAATAGTATTATTTGGAAATATTTTGAATAGAAATTTTTAAAAAGGTTTAAAAGGAATAAAAGCACTAAACTCATTTCAGTCACTGGAAAATAATTTCGGTGATGACTACAGCATCATCAACGTTCATTTTCGAGTTTCCAAGAGAGGAATTGCAACCATTGGAGTTTTGTTCTAGGAAAACTAGTTTTGATTTCAAAATCAAAGGAATGATTTGATATACCAAGGGATTTTGTGTATATATAATTTCAAAAATGATTTGAAATACTTAGAACAAATTGTTTAAACTCTGGGATTTTCGTTTAAATATTTTATTGGAAATATGAGAGAATAAGTTTGGTAACTTATAAAATTTGAAAATTACCAAGTTAAAACAATGTTAAATTGTTAGATGTGAATAACAAATTAAACCGTGGAATGAAATTAACTTGAATTAAGTTAAAGTGAAATTTGGAAATTTAGCCTAAGTTAGGTTAAATGAAATAATTTTTGAAAATGGAGTTGATTTAAATTGAAATAAATTAACGAATGGGCAAATTGGACTAACTAATTTAGTTAGTGAGTTAAATATGCTTTGGGATATGGTTAATAGAATTTAATATTGAAATTGTAGGATAAATTGAGTTAAATGGTATTGAAATTGAATTTGATTAGAAATAGATATAAATTTAAGTTATGAAGTGGAAATAAACACAAGAAGAGTTAAATGACATGTTTATAAACTTAAGTAGAATTTTATAATTCATTAATGGATATAGTATAGTGTGAAAGGTGTTAAATATGAAAATCGGATTTGAGTTTAAATGGATATAGGCTTAAGTTGTATAAAATGTTTTAAATGAACTTAAGTAAACAAATTCTATGGAATGATGTTTAGGTGATAATAGTATTAAGGAATATAGTATGTAAAGAAGCGAATGTGAGTAAATAAGGGAATGTGACATCAAGCAATGTGAATGGTGATTGTGAGTAAGTGAATATAGATGAAATGAATGTGAATAAAAAGGGAATTGGGTTTAGATAAGAAATCAATTGGAAATAAATACATAAGTTGTACGTATATTATATTATTCGCACAGAATCTCGAGATAATTATTATCGATCCGAGTTAGGATTTTTCACTCGATTCTCGACGGCGAACACTGAATATGGATTTTTGATTGATTCTGGGATTCCCTATCATAGTATATGGCTATGAAGAGAGAATGACGGTTTCTAATCAAGGAACCAGATCTGAGTCCGCACTAGAGAGTCGTGTGAACGATACTAGTTTGGAAGAGAAATTGTGTGATCGAACGAGCGATCAAATTTGATATTGCATACAGATGGTATATGTACATCGTACGGACTTAAGTAAATCAAATATTGGAAATAGAAAATGAAAATGATATAATTTTGAATATATGTTTATATATCATTGGTAAATAAGATGCAGGTATTTGAATATATGATGGTATAAATTGGATTGCCCGACAAAAAGGTACATGTTTAAATTGTGTTTTGATTTGATGATTTTATGATTGAGCCACTTGGCTTTTGTTTCCTTGTGATGGTTTGAGCTCATAGTGGCGATTTGTAGTTGTTCCGATCTAGCCGCGCAAAGGAGACACTGGCGAAATTTTTCGAAAATTTAAGGAATTAGAAATTTTAAAGAAAATTTTTGATAACGAAAATTAGATTTTGAATTATAACTTGAAATGATTGAATGGATAATATTATTTGGAATTTATGGATGAATTTGAGAACTTAGTAAAAGTAATAACAAGATTTCAACAAATTGATTTTTGGGAAAGTTAATTGGTTTTGGGCCATTCTTTTAAGAAGGGAGGAATGTAATGACCCAAAATTTTGGTTATTTGAAATTAGAATATTTAACTGATTTTGAATATTTAAAAGTTAATTTTATAAATTTAATAACTTGAATTTCAAATATAAGGATTTATTGGATAATTTAATTATTGAATTTAATAATTGAAAATTGGTTAAAACATTGAATCTTGGATTTTAAGCTTGATAAAAATAATTTAAAGGCCTATTAAATTTCTATTTATAAGAATAAAGATAATAAAATCTTTAAATTGGATTTATAAGTGATTTAATCGATTTTAAAAATAACTCGTTTAAACTAAGAAATAAAAATAGCCTTCCGGGGGCACATTCTTAGAATTCGACAAAACCAGTGTCATTAGATCCGTAATAGTGTATTATTATCGGATTTCAAATTTCATAGCGTTTGGAGTTATCGTTTGGTCATATGGGATAGAATCGCATCGAATTTAATTTCAGAAATTGAATATAATTATTGGGTTCAAAAAGCTATCTTCTACATACGATCGAATTCGGTCTCGAGACTTGTTCCATTACGTTCAAAATAGGGGTATAAAATTATGAACGCCTAGCAGCACACCTCGATTGGGATTCAAAAATTTTAGCAAGATATTTTCGAATTTAAAATTATATATATATATCTGTGTGTGTGTGTAGATTTAACTAGCAGCCTACATTCTTTCACTTTAGCCCAATCTATTCCTTATCCCAACCACCCTACCTATAGGCTACTTTCATCATTATTTCCCTCTTCTATTTAAACAATGAGCACGCATCATCAGATATAAGAAAAAAAAATGGAAAGTTCAAAAATCAAAATTTCAGCATATACAAAATGAAAATTTGTGAAACCAAATTTAAAAATCCTAATTCATCTAGAGCTTCGATTCGGTATGAGTTTAGTGTGGCTTGAACATGTTTTGGTAGTAGGTGTTTTGAGCACTGAGCTAAGGTTTGGGTTTCTAATCGATTAAGGGCGAAATTTTCGATTTGGCCATCGGAATCGTGTTCCTGTGGTGGAGGAGAGGCGGTGCCCAGAAATTTGTGAGGTCTGGTCATGTTTTGAAGGTCGCGACTGTACAAAGGAGGAAGGCAGAGCCTATAGGTCGCGAGTTGACCAATTGGTTTGAGTTGACGTTTGAGAGGATGGGGAGGTGCGATTTTCGATGGGAAAGTTGATGGCAAAGTAAAATTGATCGTTGGTGGCTTCGGTGGTTCGTGCACGTGCATGGTTTTGGTCGTGCAAATGGGATCTGGAACGAGAGAAAAAGGAAGAAGAAGAAGAAGCAACGTTAGTGGGCTGGGTGCGTACGTTGTGGGCTGGGTAATGTATTTGATTGAAAATTTAGTTATATATATAAATTGTTTAATTTAGTTATATTCAAATCGATGAACTAAAAATTGAATAACTCTCTCATACGAGGTCCGTTTTGGATGAAACGACGTGTAGTAGTGCAACCATATCGACGTCGTCTACAGCTTGGAGTCAGATTGGGATTTATTTAAAGCTGGTACAATTTCAGTTTCAAATAAAAGGTAAGTTTTTTATACGCTCACAATTGACTAGTATATTTTTATGTTAGTTAGATTTGAATGATGTGATTTGAATTTAATGATTGTTGTTTGATAAATTTAATTGACATTTAAATTAACATCTGAATTAATGGATAGAATTTGAATTGACAGTTAAATTTAATTAGAATTAAACTTCTAGAAAAATCCACGATTATTGATAATTGGTTGATTGTTGTGAATTATTGGCTGATTTGGATGTTGATTGAAATTGGTTGCTATTGATTGATATTTTGGATGAGTTGGATGTTTGTTTATTTTGGTATATCCTGTTATCATCCTATATATTATTTACAGTATATAAAACTGTAAATCGAATTATTTTGAATAAATTAAGAAATAGGTTGTAATGATATATACCTATGACATTTATTTTGGATTGAAATGATATATCCATCCTGAAATAAATTGAAATAACCGATTCAATTGGCCACCGGATAGAAAATTATATACGGACACTGGATTGGTTAAATTAAATGATTTTAAAAATTTTGATTTGAAATTATTTAAATTATTTGATTTAAAGAAGTAAACATCGAATTTATGAAAATCAAATTATTTTCGAACTTGAGCTCGAAATCTTGTAATTTAAATTGGTGACAGGGATTGTTTAAATAATCAAAGTTGAGATTTTGAAGTTATAATCGAAATATGATTTGGATTTCAGAGATTGATTTGTTTTAAAAGATTGGACTTTTATTTGAACTTTGAATATCGCTAAGTAAAAGTAATATAAACGATATTCAAATTTGAGCTCGGAATTGAATTATATTTGAAGATTTAGATTTTAAATTGGATATCGAACTTAAATTTGATTCAAGTAACTTAAATTAATACTTTGAAAATCAAGCTCAAAATTGGCATAAGTTGAAATGGTTTGAATTTGAGAATCGAGATGAAATTTGTAACAACCCGCATATTTATCGATTTTACATTTAAATATTTTATTTAAATATTTCATCGTTCGTCGGATTTTGGTCCGAAAAGCTACTTTTTGCAAACAGTCGAATTGGGACTCGAGACCACCTCCATTGAGTCCAAAATGTCGTTTGCGATCTTTTTGAGTGTAAGCTTCGATATGTTTGGAGCTAGTCAAAAATTTGACCATTTGCACTTTGGGTTTGGTTTTGGGTTCAGCCCCTTTGCCAACTTAAACCCCCAAATCTGAACCACTCCTCCCCATTCTCCCTCACTTCCTCCTCATTTCAGTTCTTGAGCAACAATGGTGAGTGGAATGGGAAATTAGAATTCCCAAGCCCTAGTTTCCATTTGCAAATCAAGTTCTAGCTCCAAATTCAAAGAGAACCCATTGGTAAGCTTCATCTTCTTCTTCTCCAACTCTTTCTCCTTTCAATTTCAGAATTTCCTAAACCTAACTTAGGAAATATTTCTCTTTTAAAGCTTGTTGAGTTGGAATTGAAGAGTAATTGCTCTTGCCATTGCTCCATAGCATCTTCTTCATTCGTTTGGGTTCAAAGGTGAGATTTTTATCTCACATCTAAGTCAATAATTATCTTCGATTGTTAGGTATGAATTCCTAACACTTATCCTTGTGCAGTTCCTTAGTCGTTGTTGCTCGACCGATCGTTATCGATGTCGTTTGGCCATTTTTTGGCCTAGGTTCAGGGAATGCCCTGAATAACAGTTTCAGCCGTCTGAACGTATGGTTCAGACGTCTGAATGGAATACTGGGAATTTTCTTCTCCCAGCATTCAGACGTCTGAATCAAAATTTCAGACGTCTGAATTGGTTCGTTTTGGACCAGAAAAGGAATAGGCTAAATAATGCCTATTTCAGACGTCTGAAATATAGGATTCAGACGTCTGAATTCTGTTCTGGAAAATAGTTTATTTTCCAGATTCAGACGTCTGAATTCTTGATCTCAGACGTCTGAATCTGCTGTGTTTTGCCTATTTGCTTTTTAGCTTGAATATCCAACTCTAATCAAGTCGGGTTGATACCCTTTTAGTTGTTATCATTTATTATCGGCCACTTTGTTAAGTCGCCCGCCTTTTAAAACTTAGGTCGCTTGTCTTCTCTAAGTCGTACCGTTTTGACGGGGCGCTGCCCCGCACCCCGCCGTGGGCGCTGCCCCCTGGACCCCCGCGACCTGACCGGGCAGGTCGAACCCCGTATAACTCTGCGTAGGCAATCTTATCCGAAAACCATTCAACGGAACTTCTTACTTTGATGGTTTTGGGAATTGATTTATTTGGATTTTATTCACGTCTTCGAATGTGAACTTTTATAATTGATTGTTTCTACCATCACTTCTATGGCTTGTCACTTTAAAAATATAAAGGTTTCAATGCTAGTAGTAAATATCAAAACTCTTTCATCAAAAGGATTTCAACTCTATTTTCAATATCAAACTCGTTTATAAAACTGTTTTCCAATCTACTAGTATATACAAACCTTTACCTCATTCGTATGAGAAAATATAATTAAACGGCTTAGCAAAACAAGTGGTATGAAACGCTTGCGTTTACTTCGTCGGTTAATTTATGGACTTGTTCGATTGAATCTCTTGTGACAATTTTCTAGTGCAGATCTACAATTTGTTCGTAAATATTTGAGTTAAGCAAGTGGTTATGGGACATGAAGCTAAACTCTTATGTTTACTAGCTTAATGTAATCAACACTTCCTTATGATCATGACGATCATTCTTGTGATTTAGACTAGCAATGTGCGATGTCTCTTTGTCCGTGTGAAGGACTGTACTTCATTTTATTGAGCTTCGACTCAATCAGGAGGAGCTTCGGCTCAAAGTCCGCAATGGGGGACTATACCCAGTCAGGAGGAGCTTCGGCTCAATCAGGAGGAGCTTCGGCTCAAAGTCCGCAATGGGGGACTATACCCAGTCAGGAGGAGCTTCGGCTCAATCAGGAGGAGCTTCGGCTCAAAGTCCGCAATGGGGGACTATACCCTGTCAGGAGGAGCTTCGGCTCATCAGGAGGAGCTTCGGCTCAAAGTCCGCAATGGGGGACTATACCCAGTCAGGAGGAGCTCCGGCTCATTTTTATAGGATTGGCCATCCTCTTTTATTGTGATTTCTGGATTTCTAATTATTGATTTCTGGAATTTTATGTTTCACCAGCTTTTACCATTGACATTGATGAGTATGTCATTTTATTGTGGCTTGGTGAATTAAATTAAGAATATGACATTCTTTTCTCTGTTTTGAGATTATTGAGATATAGTATGACTTTTGTGGGATTTCTAATGTATACTTATCATAGTATGACACCTTTTTGTTATAATACGTTCTATTATCATATCTCATATTCTATCTCATTTTATCTGATAATTATAGCTAGACTGATCCGTTTATTATTTTCTTCTTAAATAATACTCAGGTCAGACTGAGATTTTACAGGTGCTTCCTCATGACTTCCTATCTGGAGCCATCATCTGACTTTTGGCTAACTACTCTAGTTTAGTAGTTTTTGTTTGTATACATTTGAGATTAGACTCCTTGATGTATACATATTCTTTTGGTTAGCACTTGTATCTATTCTTTTGTGTTATTGTGGATCTTATTTGACCACTTCTCTGATGTACACTTTCATGTGTTATATTCATATCTATTTCCGCCTTTGTGATATGAATTGTCTGTGACTGATTTATGTTACGTTTATTTCTATATTTGTTTCCGAAGATTATATATAGCCACCGTGTGATAGCTTTGTGTTTGTATCGGTATGTCGGATTTCCTCCTTAAAAGATATGCATTCTATTCTATCTGACATATCGGTGCTCGCACAAAGAAGTTACACGGATGGTCGCTCCTCAACAGCCTTATTCTCCGCGCTAGTTGACAGCATTACCCCGTAGTGTTCTTGGCTAGCGTGGGTATAGAGGTGGGGCGTCACAAAATTTAACCATTGAACCAAATAGTTGAAGTTGAAATTAATTTGGAACTGAAATTAATTTGGAATTGAAATTGGTTTGGATTGAAATTGGTTTGGATTGAAATTGGAATCGAAGTTAAGTCGAATTGAAATTGTAATGGAATTGATTAAATTGAAATGGAAATTGAAATTGATTTGAATTGGAAATTTGGAATTGGATCAGTTTGACTTTGAAACTATTTTCAAAATAAATTATTTTATAATAAAAACTTTTTAAAAACCTATCTTTTAGATGTTTAAATTACTTTGATTTTTCAAACTATTTTACTATATAAACCATTTTCAATAATCAAACTATTTTATATTAAACTATTTTAACTATTTAAAATTTTCAAACTATTTTCTAAAAATTCAAACTGGTCAAAGAGTGGAATGTTTATAATTAAATCATGGATTTAAATATGAATTGGGTTAAATTGAAGTTATAACCCAAATGGAAATTCGAAGCAATTTTGAATTAGAAGTGAAATCGGGATATTAACGCTAAAATGATTTTGAATTGAAATCGTATATGTTGAGTAAATATGATGATTTCGAAATGAATTTGATTTTGAAGCGAATACGTTATTTTGATATTAAGTATGAATTGTTTTCAAAATATAAAAGTGCTACCGCTGTGTAAAACGACGTTTGGTTGTTAAAGAGACCGGAGCCTCTTATTGGCATACTCTCTGTCCATATTGGAATCACTTTAACAACTGTGTACATGGAGGAGACTCCAGAACGAAGTGGTTGGATTTGGCATCGTTTACTGGATTTGAAGAAAGAAAACGATGATGGATAGACCTTGGCACTTGTGCCAATTTGAAATGACTATAACAGGACGGCTTGACAAGGCCAAGTGGGCTAATTACCCTTAGCAGACATCTGTTTTTCGATTTTCTTGAACTTAGTCCATATTATTAATCATGTTGTTGGTTTCGATTGGTGAACCTTGATTTGGGATAGCCTCCCTTTGAATTGATATGGGATGGATGGACGTAGTGGGCGGTCATGGCTATGATGCGTTACCACTAGCCCTACTACCCGAACTGGTAGTATCCAACCTTGGGCATTGCCTCACATGCCTTGTCATACTTTTATCCCTATACGAGACCACTACGATTTTGATTTAGTATTGTCATACCATGTTGCATCCCTATCCACCGACGGTTTACTTGTGTTTTATATTCAAACTGTACGACAATGCTTAAAAATGCATTAAGGGGGATCAATGTAAAGCCTTAACGCTAAGAAAAATATTTATTTTATTGATTAGACACTATATTTGTTGCATATTCTACTACATATAAATATTTTGACGGACCCTTAAGAGATGGAAAATCTCGTAACATCTCTTGGGTTATTGCACGCACGTTAAACACTGGATAGGAGATGTAAAACCCGTAAACATCTCTAACGCCACGACACTCATGTTATATGCGATATCGATTTGACTCACATAAGAATATTTTAGTCCTGACTCGAGTGTTTTGTCTGCTCATTACACTCCGGTCAGCCCTGAGTATTTCAAAGCACCGAAGATCATTTTCTGGAGGACGAAGATAAAGATTTGGTATATTATTACTATGATAATTCCCTGCATCATGTTGTTCTGCTGCATTATTTATTTATTCCTATTGTATATATAACTTTGATAAATGTTGTATAAATTATAATCAAATGTATAATATAAATAGCTTCATGAACTGTTTATTTGATTATTATATTTTATCGTTCCGTTGCGAGATTCTGTGTTTGTTTTCTTCTTCTTTTCTTATTTTTCTTAATTAACCCCATTGATTATCTATATTCTGGATTGTTTAAGTTGGACATGTGTGGATTATTTTCGATTTAAACCTTCCAAAATATGGTTCGTCACAGGATGTAGGTCGGAGTTAGCCGAACCACCACTACAACAAAATAGCCTTTTAACAGCGTTTAAAAACTGCTGTTAAATAATATAACAGCGTTGTGAAGAACGCTGTATAACGACATGCGGTCGTTGATATGTAATTTCAAACAGCGAAAAAACAACGTTGTCAAAAATAATTTTCCACAGCGTTATTTTGTCGTTGTTTATTTAGTTTCTACATCGTTTATATTTTGCTGTGGAAAAGCATTTAGAGTGGTATTTTATATTTCTACAGCGTTTAAAATAACCTGTCTAAAACAAACTCACTAGTTTTCAACAGCGACAGGAAAACGTTGTTTGACAAATCATACCACTACAATAATCATACCACTACAATAATCACATATTCGTAATCTAATTGCATTTAATTATATTTTAATCGGATAATATACAAATCAAAGTAGAAAACTATAAAATAAAAGCATAACAATTAATCATTTCCATAAAATAGCTATACAATATATCCACGAACAAAGCTTACTTACAAACAACGATGAAATTTATAAACCATCTTCATATAACATTAGACAAAGACCCAACATCTACAAGGTTTTGCTTCAAATATTAATGACAAAACATGCACCCAAAATTTTTTCATGTGCTAACTAGGCCGAAGCTACAAAAATCTAAAAAGTATCTTGTCCATTTTTTGCATCTAAAAACTTCACCTACCTATAACAAAAAATTTCAAAAGTTAATGATCAAATACACATTTAAAATAACATGTTTAATTTGCAACTATTAAAAAATTGCAACACATTTAAACACAAATTTTTCAACTTCTTCAAACCTTCACCATACTGCACTTCAATCTCCATTTCAATCATCATCCACACTCACAAATCCACCCAACAAACACCCTGCAACTGCATCTACAAAACTGTGCAAAACATCGTCCAAGACTCATACTTCACCTGCCACAAGCCACTACCATTCAAAACTCATAAATTTCAAAACTGTGCACAAACCACTTCACTTCAAAGCTTTCCACAATTCAAAACTTGCAAAATTGTGCACAAGCCACTCAATCACATCCATACCACACCACAGCCTGTGACTGCCTCATCAACAATCAATATTTTTTCCCCTACAAACTTCTATACCACTGCCTCTTACAAAGCCAAATTGCCAAGCCCCACTTCTTTTGTAGGGTTAATTTGATTAAGACAATCGTGCAGTCATCGTAACTACTATTGACGCATCATAATGCATGTGTAATTAACTTTGAAATAACAAGTATCATAAATGCATTTGTATTTGCTTTATTGGAATAATAAATGTCATTTAGTAATAATAGACAAGTGCAACATTTCTTATCTATGAAGTGGTACACAAAATCATTCGTTATCTGCTAACATATAGTCGAACACACACACATGTATAATTCCAATATTCTCCACTTGAAGTCAATTTTTCATTAACATATATACTTTATTTTCTCTTTAAAGAAACATTCTGACTATCCCTAAAGGCAATAAGAAAACACCTTAAAAATAACTAAAGGGAATAAGTAAAACTGATGCGGTATATACTAATAGAACCTTTTGTTTATTTGTATATTTAATACTTAGTGTCCACCTTCTTCTTTCTCCTAATATTATTGTTATTACATTAGCTAACTGGTTGACTGTCTTTGTTTATGAAGATATATGATCCAAGTTAAACCGTAGTTGATGATATCTTTGACTTTGACTTTTTAAGAAGAAAAAAACGCTCTGATAGATAAATTACAGTGCCATTAAAAATAGATTTGAGAAAGTGTGGATTATTACATTATCAAGTTGGGAAACTGATTTTTACCTGTTGTGTATTTGTTGTGCCTCTACTGCAAAACATGTGGGAAGAAGGAAATCAAAACTCATGTTGTTAATAGAAATAAACAATGCAAAACCTCACAAATAAAAAGGTTGTCCAGTTTTCGTGCATGGTATGTTTCAGAACCTAGTTAAAAAGTCAATACCTGAGACTCTTAGGAAAATAAACATATAATGATGACGTTAGTATTTTGTACATATTGTACTTAAATGTCTAATAACTTCAAATTTTGGTTAATGTGTGCATGTATGTATTCTTCACTGTGTGTGTTGACTTCTACAATTACGATCTACTATTTATGTTTTCAGCTATAATTTTGATTTGACTATGATACGTTCACAGTTCTATCTGATCAATTTAACATATCATTCGTAGAGGGTGCATAGAAACTAGATGCGAGCCATGTGGCATGAGCCAAACCTATTTGTTACACTATAAGGAGTACACATTGAAATTCAAAGGTTTGTTTAAAGATAGGTTGGAGGACATCTATAGACTGCAACTAATAGAATGCTCAACTTGTAACCTAGCCAATTAGTGCTATTATTTTTCTTTTCTTTTTTATTTCAATACCAGTGGTTTTATACTTCTACACTATATTACAATCCAGATAAAGGGCTTCAGAAGTGTCAATTTGTATTGGAATAAAGAAAAACAATGGACATCAAACTAAATAATAAAGGGTATAAAATTAAACATGGCTTAAAGATATCATCCATGTTATATCCTCTGTTATACAGTTTAGTGGTTATGTCTTCTTTATATCAGTGCATTTAAATAGATCAAGCTCAACAAACATAAGAGAAGCAAAGGGTAATGCAAGAATAGGACATACTTGATCTGACACTTTGATGAAGCATGTGAGTTTGGAATCATGCTTAATGTTGAAACAATGAAAATAGATATGGAAAGATAAGTCAACAGAGTCCAAAAAATGGCAGCTATTGTCATTGTAAACATCTAAAGCGATGTTGGTGTGAGGGGTTTGTTGAATGATCTTTTTTTATCCATCAGATATAATGAGCCCACCGACTCTGATCATGCATTTCAGCATTGCCTGTATTGGGTATGTATGTGGATCAAATTGTGAGACCAATACGGTTTGTTTGTTTATATAAAATGAGAGTTGTAATAAAGATGATATTTTGTTGGTAATGACTCAAATTCTCTAAAAGTCAAAAAATGTCTTTAATTAATAACATGACTCGGATTCTCTGAAAGTTGGAAATGATGTTTTGTTACTGATATTCATCATTTTGATTTTCTTTAAAAATAAAGGGTGCAAACTAACTCACAGTATCAGTTTTAGCACATGCCGATATCTTAGAACTGTACTAATATAAGTTATATTTCTACAGAGTACTGCTCAATACCAAACTTGGAAAAATGAGGTTTAGGTCACCTCCTATTTACAATTTTTCAACCAAAGCTGTAAACAAAAAAATTTGAAGAAACATTGTATTTTAAAAAAATAAGCATAAAATAGTTAAAATCAGAAGTTTGTTGTCAGCAGTACTTGAAATTCCTAGCTTGGCTATTGTCCTTAAGTTATTGTTCAAAGATTCGTTAGTCATAACTATACCTCTATCACTCAAAGTGGAACCTTATTCTCCTCGTCTAGATTGACATAAACATTTAACATAAAAAAATAGCCAGGTAAGACACTATGCGAAATAAATTCAATTCCCATGCAATAACATTGATTTACAAAACCTGAATCTAAAGCTTTAATGTTGTCATCCCCCATAAAACATTCTTATCGATGTGGGCAAGGATTCTAATCACATTCATTACTTGAATGAAAAATGAACATAAAACATTAGTATCGTGAAGGTAGTTGTGTGATCCTATGCTAAAATTACAATGAAATTATTTTAGTTTTTAGGTCTAATTTTAACAAAGGTATAAACAAATTTACACTATGTAGAAAAGCATATAAATAAAAAATAGTTATAAAAATCTTCTAAAGCTTCAATGTGCATTCCACATATTCGTACAGGATGATGTGGACTGCATGACTGGTACGCTTACCTTCAACAAATGCTTCAATGCGTTCAGTGCTAATACCTTATTAGAAACTTGCTTAATTATCCTTAACATAATTAATTTACAACATATACAGTGAACTATTAATGGACAACATTCATGGTGAGTTAGTTATGTTATCACATATATATTTACCATTATACCTCTCTGCTATATTAGTAGTTATCTAAATTTGATCAACCCGTATATAATCACTAAATTGTATATCAAAAAATTATATATATATATATACACACACATATACATACCTACACATATGCATACATACACACATGAGTAAAATGTCCAAATATCAAATATTTAAAGCTTCTTACTTTATATAGAGATGAAAGAACAAACTATAATCCAAATAAGTACCATTGTATATCTTCTGATAAATTATGCATAATAGAGACCATGATGCATCATAAACATACAACACAACAATCGATAAGTATAAAGTTAGAAGGCAGGAAACAAAAAGATGAAGAAAGAGATAACCAATCCCTTTACCTGAATCAACAAAACTAGAATTCAAGAATTCACAATTCTCAAAGGAGGTGAAGCAACCAACAGAAGATAAATAATACAAACACCACAAATGAAACCCAAAGCCCAAATTGTGCAGTTGAATGAGTTGCTCATCTGTGTTGCTCTTTGAGATATGATCCTTTCTTGTTTTTTCTGAGGTGAGGTTTCCATTTCTTTTTTTCTCTGTTTCCTTCTTCACACACCTAACTGATAAGCACCCAAACTGTTAACATTTAAAGAAGATACTAATAACTTTTTGTGAGTTGCTTTATTGAGCTCTCACACTTTTTCACTTTTTAAGTCCCTCAATTAATGTGGATCATTTTCACCTCTCTTCAGTTTCACCTGCACATATCACATTGAAACAACTAACACCGAATTGATTGACAAGTTAAGGACTTAAGGTTTATAATTTTATCCCCATCTCTACTCTTTGTATAAACAAATGCTGAATTAGATGTTTTAGGTGTAATAAAATGGAACAAAGGTTCTTCTAAATCTTTGATAAATATTCTTCTAAAGGTATAAAACTAACCCTAAACAATTACAAATATTCTTATAAAGTTTCAATGGCTTTCAGATTTATTAAATAATCATATTAAAAATGATATGTTGAATCGATGGTTGAAATAATAGTTTAATCATAAATACCTGATTTAACATTTTAAACATAAAAGTTTTGATAACATTAGCTCATTAATAATTTATAATAATTTCAAATAAATATATTTAATATATTATAAGTGAACTAAAAGCATCATGATAATATACTTATTCTTGCAACTTTGAATACCAGAAATCAAAGTGGACACAGATTGTAAAGTTTAAAATAAAAACACCTACTGGTACACTGCTTACAAATAAGTTATATAAATTATCCAACCATTCTAAACTTTGCAGCTAGTTATAAAAAGTAAGCTACCGGATATAATGGTGTTGTTTTAGTTAAAAAGTAACATGTTTTTCTAGATAATTGTGATCTTCTTTTCAACTAACTTACATAGAGAATTGGATTAATTTCTAGTACCCAAAACTGCTAAACTCAAAGCCATTGATTCCAATGGTGCCATGAGCTATGGTTTTCTACACTAGCACTTGCATGTAAGCCAATATATCTTGTCTCTTCAAAATTCATAAACCATGTGTATTGAAACAGTGATAAATTAGAATTCCAAAGTATTCTTTAAATACAAATAATACCATTTAATTACAAGTAGCATAAACTTTAAACTCAATCAGAATAAAAATTAGGCTAAACTCGATCAGATAAGCAAGATTTTGATACTTTACAATGTTTCAAACTTAACTGAAAACTAGGGTTAAGAAATTAATGCTCACCAATTCCGCCCAGTTTAGGGCAATCAAATCCGAAATCGATGTGGATAAAAGCGCCAGCGACAAAGATGCTTAATCAAAATCGATGCGGAGGATGAAGGAAGATGCGATCTAGTACTAGGCGAATTGAAATCGAAATGGACGAGAGGGAAAATGAAAATTGATGGAGAGGGAAATGAATTATTAAGAGACGAGGGAAATAGAATTGTTTTCATAAGTAAATGTGAGTTCGCGGCAAACCAAAATAAACCTAGCGGGACTAGTTTTTTCAGCGTTTATCACTAGATATTACTCTCTGAAAATATGTACTACAACATTCAACGGTGGAACGCTGATAGCAAATGCAGTGAAAACATAATTTTGTTGTATTGCACTATAAATCTTGTCCTTTTTACTTGCTTTCATTTGAATTTTGAATATTCTTCATATTATACTCTTGACATATATTCTATCTGTGATCTGTGACTGGATATTGGTGCTTTCATTTATAATTGGGTACTTGTGGCCAATTTTGACGCCAACACTGAGAGATTATAATACAGTATTTCTTCTTTCTTATTCTATTTTCTTTTCCTTTTGTTTTACCCTAACAATATGTGTTTTCAGCACTTGGATGCTTGGCATAAGAATATCGTGGATGTACTACTGTCGACATTTATGGGTCGAAAAGGCGGGTTGTTACACTAGGTATCAGAGCTGAAGGTTAAGCGAGAACCTTGACTTCGATGGGGTATGACTCATTAAGAGATAGAGTAAGCAATACCATCACATGAGTTGAGTATATTACACATATGAGAGTATATATGTAATTGTTATATACTGGTAATATATAAGTATAAGTTGGTAATACAGTTTAATTAGTCTTTGGATTAATCATATTTAGTTAATTACATTATTGGACTTTCTCATATCTTAATGCCATATCAATGACTTACTCAAATGGAATTCTTATCTAAGTAAGTAATTTGTCCCTCAATTTTGCATTTCGTGCAAGATTAAACTTTTCATTCATTTACAATGGTGAATTAATCAATGCTGTCTATACCATGAAAGATCATTAAATTCATTTACATACTCGGTCACCAATGAATTCTTTTGGGTTAAATCTATAAATTTCCGAAGCAAAGCTGCCATTTCAGCTTCGGGAAGAAAATGAGCTTTAGATAGATCTTTAACCCTTGCCAACTTATTTCTTCTTCTGGTCCTGTTGTTGTAATGGCATCGTACTATTCCAAAGCACTAGATTGTAACTGACAAGATGCCAACCTACTTTTCCCTTGGTCTGTTAAACCTAAATCACAAAAAATACTTTCATAGGATCTCAACCAAGTATGCATACCCATGACTCCTTTATTTCCCAAAAATGGCTTTCCTTCTAGGCATTTATAAACATTGCAGACCCCTGAATATTTTGTTTTAGGATTCAAATTTGGTGCTCCTGCAATGTTCATATGATATATAACTTACATCCATTGATCCGTTGTCAATAGGACACTCGAATTTCAAAAAAAAAATTCATTAAAGTAAAGTATTATGTAATTATGGAAAATAATTTTCAATTTGATAAATATTATTTGAAGTAAAATGACATTTGCAAACTTTTGTATATTATTATTCTTTGAAGAGTAATTATTGAGTTAAGAATTCCAATATTTATAGAATTAATTCTTTAGATAAGCCACTAATGAAAGGTCTAATCATTGATTTTATATTACTCTATGTGATACTAAACAAGTCAAGGCAGACCACTATATGTGCCGACTCGAGATAATAGAAATAGAGTATTGCGAATTTGTTTGATGATTGATTGATTTACATATAATTAATGATGGTATAGTTAAACTTAGATTTATCAGCTTTGAAATAGATTCTTCCTAAGGAAAAATGGCAAGGATGCAATTTTCTTAAGGGGAGGGTCTGTAACAACCCACCATCGTGAAGCAGTTAAATAATAATTAAATAATAATAATTAATGAATTAAATATAATTTGAATTAATTAATATGAAATTATAGTGGTGATTTAGAAATTAGATAAGAAATAATTTATTAATAAATGATAAGAATCGAATTAAATAAAATCTTTTTCTCTCAGTCTTCCATCCCTCCTCCAATTAACCAGCCTCGTTGTCCACCCGACCTTCCACTACAAATGTCCCTAGGGCCGGCACCTCCGTCCTCTAGAATCTGGGTAGTAACCTTGTATCATTTGGATGATAGCCAGTTCCACTCTGATCCTATGGTTGTTGAGGCCGCTCTGCCATCTAATGTTTTTCCGCCACCTGAGTCTTCATTAATTCAACGATCCTATGCAGGCATTATTCTCTCGCCTGCTTCACCATGTCCCGCCAATCCGCCTTTTTCAAATTCAAATTTTGGCGGACTTGCAATAGCTAAACCAGCTTCGAAAGGAAATATTTACAACCACGCGTCCAAGGTAATAGTAGAGAAAAGGTGTGTAACGACCCATAAAAGTTTAGCAATTTATAATTGGTTTATAACGTATTGAATTGGATTTTTGAGAAATTATTAATAATAAAATTTTGAAAAAAAAAATTATTTGGATTACATATAATTAAATATAGCAAATGGTAAATTTTCAATTAATTATATGAAAGTTTATTTATTATGTAATTCTATTAAATTCAAATCAGTTAAGAATTGTTGAAAATAAATTTGCATGAAATCAAGGGAATCGACTGTTACCATAAATTTTATTTCTTCCCTGTCCATTCAAGTTTTACATTAGTTACAATCCAATCAATACCATACCTTTATTACTCCCCGTATTCATGCTATAGCTCTTTAATTTTCTATCCGTTGCTATTTCATTTCGGGTTTGTTCCTTCCCTATTTATTCCATTTCAAACATTTTCTATTTGGTAGAAACATAATATTTTACATCATTTATATATATATATATATCTGTAGCTTGCATTCATTCGTTTGTTCACTTTTACGTTTCTCATACTTTCTACTTTATTGTCCTTAATTCCCGTGCTTGACGTTATCATTTCAGTTTCTTTCCATTGAATGTGGCACGTTTCATTGTTAACGTTTTATTCCATTTATATGTGTGGCTTTCCTTTTGCAACCTGTTCCATTTCTATTTTCTTCGTTTTCAAAATTTAAAACGTACAGGCTGGACCACAGTATTAATTGCTTTCCAATTCACGTTCAAACGTTGCTATTCCTAGCTACTAATAAATTTAGAAATCAGTGTCTGTTACTTAATTTATGGCATACGTTCAAAGCATTGGCTTTTATTATTCAGCTCAATTAAGGGTGACCGTTGCCATCACATAACCGGTAAAAGATTTGTATACGTTTTATTTGTTTATGTGGCAACGATTCACATTTACACTATTATTGCCTTTTTAACTTCACTGGTAATCATTTATTTGTGTACGTTTTCATTTCAATTATTGTACACATCATGGTTCCTTTTATAAATTCATCGCCCATAAATAGTTTATTTCTTTTCCTCTTCATCTTCATTTGTACCATATTCATTTCTTTGTGTATATTTTCATTTCAATTATTGTACACATCATGGTTCCTTTTATAAATTCATCGCCCATAAATAGTTTATTTCTTTTCCCCTTCATCTTCATTTGTACCATATTCATTTATTTGTGTATATTTTCATTTCAATTATTGTACACATCATGGTTCCTTTTATAAATTCATCGCCCATAAATAGTTTATTTCTTCCCCTCTTCATTTTCATTTATTCTATATTTATTGCCAACGTTATAAATTTGAAAGATCACTTGCTTCCCCTGTCTCCCTGATTTCACATCTCTGTGCCTATCCTTTTGAGTTTCTTACTTTTATATTCTATTATTAGCCTAAATGTGCATTTTGACTGTTGCCATCCCCGTATTTATTTCTTTCCTTTTTGAAATTAAAACGTATACGTTTTACATTTTATTTATTTCTAAACCATTCATTGCCTTTCCTTTAAATCAATCCATTCTCTTCTTATTTGCTTTAACTTCTCTGCTGAATCAACGCATGAACGTTGATTTTCATTTATTATTATCTTTTATATTATATTTTTCTCTGTAGCTTTCCACTACCTCTCTCTTCATATATTTCATTGTTGCCTTCTCCTTCTTCATTTTCGAGATCCACTCCCCACCATTGCTTACTTTTCCTCCTCCTAAATTTTTCCATGGCCTACGCCAGATTAAAAAAAAAAAAAAAAATTTGCGCGACGTATATACCCATCGCCTGAAGCTATCTCCGCCCCTCTTCCCTTTCCACCGCCTACAACCCTCAACCTCCACTCACGTTTCTCCTACAAGTGCATGCTTACTTCCTTTCCTAAATAAGAAGGTATATTTATTGTTTAAAATTTTTCTTATAAACGTTCAAAAGGATTTGAGAAATATTTGCATTCTTTTGTACAGATCTTGTTATATGTGAAAGTAAATAAGTTATGAAGCTATAAAGGTTTACTTATACAAGATTTATATATATATATATATAAGAGTGTTATATAAATGAATTTTATACTATGCGTTAACTAAATACATTGTTATTTATATGATCCAGTTTTTGAATATATGTTTGAAACGTTTTGATTTTTATATATACAAATATTTTGTTTTATACATATATTTTGTTATATATAAAGGTTTAAAAAAAAGAGAAAAAAAAGGAGTAAGTTAACAATGTATTATAAAGAATATTGTTTATCTGCACATATATGTGCATAAGTTTGTTTGATTTCCTGCTGGATATTTTGAAAAGGAAAGTAATAAACTATAATAATTATATATATACATAAGTATTCATTTCAAAAGATATTATATATATGTGTGTTGATCTTTAATATATGTGTTTTATGTTAGAACATTGATTTTTTTAACTATACATATATATTATTTTAATATTGGTTTAAAATGAATATTTATTACATGGAAACGTCAACCATAAAATGAATATACTATATATGTGACATTTTGAATAATTATATATTTGTTATTTAACATTAATATGAAATGGAAGCGTTTTAAAGTTATATGGTTTTCATGGGTGTGCTTATATATATATATATATTTCATTTTTAAAATGCATGTTTTGATTTAACGTTCATTTTGAAAGAAAGTAATAAATTAATCATATAATCTTCGTTTTAATTTTATCAAGCTAATTTGACCCGTTCTCATCAATTTCTATCTATCAGCTTTTCCGTCGAAATTGTACCATCTAACTTTGCTTTGGAAGTCGTGCTTGCATTTCATAACTCAACTTCATTGTCTATCTCTCTAACCTCGAAAGGTGAGCAATCACTCACGATTAACGTTCTTTTATTTAGTAAATTCAATTTCAATTGAAACGACAATTGAAATATTACTACTGTTAGTTAATTTCATTGCTGTATATATGCTATTTTCTGTATCTGTTCACCTATGACATCTAACACCAATATCTAGTATTTATATGTCTGTTATTACTATTATCTGTAACTGTTCACCTGTGACATCTGACACCAGTATCTGTTATATTATCATTGATGATATATGCCTGTTGTTGTATTTTATATTATCTGTTATCACTCTGCAAGTTCCCTGTTAGTATAGAATTCATTATGGGTTGAAATGATACATACCCGAACGGACTTTAGAATAGGAGAAAATCGTTATGGGTTGAAATGATAAACCCAAGCGATTTTCATTTGAATTGAAATTGGGATTACGGGTTGATATGATATCTACCCGTATATATATTTAAATTACGGATTGAAATGATAAATATCCGTATCACTTAACCATATGATAAATTTATACAGACACCGTTGGTCCATATATATTTTGAAAATAAATTCTATGGTTTTGGGAAGAAATATATGGTTTTAAAATGTTGAGCCTTAAATTTTTATATATAAATGAGAATGATTGATTTAATACATATAATATGGTTGAGTATTTAGATATATGTTTCAAAAAAATAGATTTCAGTAATAATTTGAACAAGTTAAGGTTGGGAAGATAATTTGAATTTAGTAAAGAATTTTATTTAATTAAACCGATTTAAAACTTATTGAAATTTAAGATATGATTTATAACTTGAGTTTGATTTAAATAATTTAATGAATATTTCTTGTTTAAATAAATTTAAGGAAATATTTAGTAAAAATGAAATTTAAGGCTAGTTAAATGATATCGAATTTATTAAGTGAATATTCCCTGATTAAATAATAATAAAGTTAAATCAAGAGCTATATGAAACTGTTAAATTTAACTTTGAAAATGTTGAATATTAAAGCTTTGAAATATATTGAAAATTTAAATGGTATATTTAGAACTGAATTGAATTGATGAATTGAGCTTTGAATAAAATTTGAATTTGGAATTTGAAGTTGATGTGAAGAAATTTGTGAGACTTGAGGAAATTAAATACTTTACTTAACCTATATATACTATTTGGAAAATAGATATATTTGAAATGAAATAATATTTGGGTTTGAAGAATAAATTTATTTGAAAGGACCACGGTGTTATGATGTATATTTCCACCTTGTAGATAGTTCCGCAGATCCTTAGAGGATGGTTATCCCAAACATCCTTTAAGTTAATTGTATTTCAGTTGATATTTCACTTGAGTTGGATTTATTGATATAAGAATGTTAATCCTGACTCGAGTGTTTTGTGTTTTGCTTTACGCTCAGGTCAGACCGAGTGATACAGCATTTGAGACTCACCCTTGGAGTTTGGAGCTTCCTTTGGAGATCCAACTATCGCCTCAGCTTTCAGCTCTTCTAGTTGATCTGTTCAGAGAGGTCATCTGTTGTACTGGAGACTTCACTGCATTTGAAATATTCTGTTGTATTTTATTTCTAATTCTGATGTTTATATAGTAGCTTCATGAACTACTATTTTATCTATTCCGCTGCGTATTGTTGTATTACTCTGTGTCTGTGATTCTGTGATTGATTTATTTACTGCATATGCTGAGTTTTGCCAAATTTAAATTAACAATATGATATTTTGAATTATTCAAGTCAGACATGTGTGGATTTATTGTCGATTTGAATGGTCCAAAATTGCGGGTCGTTACAGCTGGTATCAGAGCTTTGGCTCAAGGCAAAACTTAGCATATATAGTAAATTTATTTACAGAATCACTTTCGTTCGAGTTTGAATCTCTTCCTTTTGACTTGATTTCCTTTGAACTTTGGAACGTTCCTTGCGGTTCCAAAATTTATTGTTGTCTCTCCCTATTTCTATTCTTTTGATTCTGGAGTATCCCACGACTCCACTTCGAGTGATCTCTATGAGAATAGGATCCCACCAATCTTTGAATGATTTGTGAAGGGTGAAACTCCTTCACAATTGGCATTGATTCACCGGAGATTTCTATATCTTTGGTTTAGATGCCGCTATCTCTTGCGATCGAATGTTGATTTTTCTTGGAATTCTGCATCGATCTTGTTCCTGAAGTCATGGCTGACCCTAGGGTCATCCGCGATTTATATAAGTAGATTCATCTTCTATTTTGAAATTTAATTATCTTATCTTCGGTCGAGCTTATCTTCGAATCATAATTCTATTTGATTAAGAGTTCCTCTAATTTGAATCTCTATATTTGTTTGAAATCCATTCTTAGATCATCCTTTGAAAATCGGGTTTGTTTGTATTCTAGAAATTGTTTTCTAAACCGAAATTGTTATTTTGATAAGTATGATTATAGTCTATATATAAAAGTGAAATGTTTTCGATAAAGATTATATGTACCTTTTAAAAATGAGAATTTGAAGTTTTGAAAGGATTTGTAATTTTGAAAAAATTTATATAAGAAAATTGATTTATCTAAAAATGATTTATGACTAAAGAATTTTAAATTTGAAATTCGAGAATTGAACCCCGGTGTTTTGAAATTAGTTTTAAGATTTTTTGAAATATATAATAATAATATGATTTAAAAGTATTTTTCCAAATAAGAAATGTTTCAAATGATTTTAATGAGTTTCGAATGATTTTGAAGAAATTTCAAAAGAAGTTGAGAAAATGGAAGTCCAGAACTCACTTATGTCGCTGGAAAATAATTTCGGTGATGAGTGCACGCAGCATCGACATTGATTTTCTAGTTTCAGAGTGGGGGAAAGGCCACTTTAGTAGCATTGCTACGCGAGTGATTTTGCGAAACCGATTTGGATTTCAAAATTCTAAAGTATGATTTGATATCCGGAAGATATATGTATATATATATTTGAAATGATTTGAAATGAGCCGGTGTTCAGTCCTCGAGTTTTAGATTTGATATAACCCTATCTATTGAAATTGATTTACTGATTTGTTGTTGATTTCCAACTCTTGAATTTGAAAATGATTTCTTCGACTATTTTGAAGTTCGTGTACTTCCAAATCAAGGTTAACTTTTCAAGGCTAAGAAATTTTGAAAGGTACTTTGATAAAGTATATAAGTTTGTTTTTGAATGTTTAAGTATGAAGTGATATGATTTAAATAAGTTGAAACTGTTTTGTTAAGTAAATGAATAAGGCTATTTTGAATTTTTCTAATATGAAATTTAGATTCGAAATGCTTTGAAAAGAATTTGGTCTTCAAAATATTTTGAATAAAGTTTAGTTAAATGTTTTAACTTAGTAACATCTTTATGAAACTATATGCTGTTTTATTCGCATAATTAATTTGATCCAAGTTTGAGTACACAAGTTCGAGGTGAATTACACCATTTCGTGTTAGGATTTTTCATTCGATTCTTGATGGCGAATATTTGATATGGATTTTGGGCTTGATTCTAGAATTCTCTATCATAGTATATGGCTATGCAAGGAGACTGATGGCTTCTAGTCAAGAAACCATATCGAAATCCGCATTAGGGAAGTCGAATGGACAATACTAGTTCGAAAGCAAACTTGTGTGATCGAGCGAGCGATCAAATGTGATTCTTCGAAATGATGACGTATGTACATCTTATATTCTAATATCATTGACATATTTTGACGCTAAAATTGAAAGCTGTCGAGTTAGAATATCTTTGCTTACTAAAAGAAAATTTCCAATTTAAATTACAAAGATATATAACCCATAAAAGCAAAGATATTCAATCCCATATGGCTCTTCATACAGTGAAATTTATTTTGAAAATTTGATCCTTATATAAGATAGACCTTACGTAAGTATAAGATGATTTTGAAAAACATTTGATTTTGGAAATGAAATGGTTGACTTAAATTATTGATTTGGAAATTTGGATTTATTTTCTAAATCTATTATTTTGGAAACTTTGAAACTAAAGATAATTAATTTGAGAAGAAATAATTTGGTAAAATTGTATATGATTTTGAAATTGAACTGATATTGAAACAAATTGAAATTTGAGAACCTTATGTTATTAAACACTTGATTTGGGAGTTGTCGAACTTATATAAAATTGATTTGTATGAGTATGAAATTGATTCGAAAACTATAGATTTGAAAAGGTACTCAATTTGGAAGTGAAATCTTATATAATTGAAGTCTATATAAGTATGATTTGATATACTATTGATTTTGGAAAGTATTTGAGTTGAAAATTTAATCTTATATATAATGGATTTTATATAAGTACGGTATTTGAAAGTGATTTGAAAAGGTACTATATGATACATATTTTCGAAGTAAAGATATGGAAAGTGCCTTCTGCTTGATATCCGATTTGTGGCCACATCTTGGATTCATTCTATCGATATTATTCTCTATGATTTTGGTTTTCCGGATATGATACTCGAGTGTCCTTCGAATTCCATGGCGTTACCCATGGTCTTATTGTTCTCTCGTGACTGCATAGCGCAACTGCCTGGCTGAGTCTTGCCTAGGGGTACGGATTGTTTCCTGGGGGATCCAGGCGTAACCATTGTGTATCCTGCAATCTGTGTAGGTCGCGAATAGTAGCGCAAATGCTTGGCTGAGTCTTGCCTGGGGGTACGGATTGTTTCCTGGGGGATCCAGGCGTAACCATTGTGTATCCTGCATTCTACTAGTCATCATGGCGTAACTCGCAGGGCTGAGAAAGCTTACGGATATGGATTGTTTCCTGGGGGACCCAGGCGTAACCATTGTGTATCTGCGAACCATGGTTAGACATAGGTTTTGTTTGTTTTTGTTTGGATTGTACTTTCCATATCTGTTTTTAAAAAAAGTTTTTCCAGTATTTTCACTAGGTGTTAAAACAAGTCTACTAAGTACCTGGAGAATTCTAGTTTTGCGCCTGATCAACGCACTACCAGAGTCTACAGGAACAAGGATAAACTTGTTGAAACATCGAGTTATAAAAGTATTTATTTATAAAAGTATTTTCAACAAATCAATTCTGTATTAATATTTGAAATTGAAATTCTTATGGTTCTAAATTAATTATTCGTGCCCGATACTATTCTCTTGAATCTACCTTATCTGCCCTGCTTTATTTATTCACCTATATTCTCTTTTCCGAATCTATCTTCTTTCCTTCTTTTGAATATATCCTTTAAAATATTGTTTATTTATATACTACATGGTATAATAGAAAATTTTTAGTGTTTCAGAAGTTATTAATTAATTATAACATATTTAAAGTGAATGATTATTAATTTATTATAATGTTGGAAGTATCTTGAGATAAATAAAAAAGTTTTTTTTTATAAATTTTGGGTTTAAAATTTTCAATAGCTTCTTTGTAAATATAAGTAATAATGTAAATAATCGTTTTCAAAGGAGTTTTGAAAAGTATTAAAGTATTAAAGAAAATTAAATTTCAAATGATGTTTTTAAATGAATATTTCAAGTAAAATTTGTATAGTTTTAAATTTATTGTTTATCTTGTCTTTCAATCTATTTTCTTTCTGGTTGCTTTAATTCTCCTACTTTGTTCCTTTTCGGGGATGAAAAGTTTTGAGTGGGGGAGAGTGTAACGACCCATAAAAGTTTAGCAATTTATAATTGGTTTATAACGTATTGAATTGGATTTTTGAGAAATTATTAATAATAAAATTTTGAAAAAAAAATTTATTTGGATTACATATAATTAAATATAGCAAATGGTAAATTTTCAATTAATTATATGAAAGTTTATTTATTATGTAATTCTATTAAATTCAAATCAGTTAAGAATTGTTGAAAATAAATTTGCATGAAATCAAGGGAATCGACTGTTACCATAAATTTTATTTCTTCCCTGTCCATTCAAGTTTTACATCAGTTACAATCCAATCAATACCATACCTTTATTACTCCCCGTATTCATGCTGTAGCTCTTTAATTTTCTATCCGTTGCTATTTCATTTCGGGTTTGTTCCTTCCCTATTTATTCCATTTCAAACATTTTCTCTTTGGTAGAAACATAATATTTTACATCATTTATATATATATATATATATATCTGTAGCTTGCATTCATTCGTTTGTTCACTTTTACGTTTCTCATACTTTCTACTTTATTGTCCTTAATTCCCGTGCTTGACGTTATCATTTCAGTTTCTTTCCATTGAATGTGGCACGTTTCATTGTTAACGTTTTATTCCATTTATATGTGTGGCTTTCCTTTTGCAACATGTTCCATTTCTATTTTCTTCGTTTTCAAAATTTGAAACGTACAGGCTGGACCACAGTATTAATTGCTTTCCAATTCACGTTCAAACGTTGCTATTCCTAGCTACTAATAAATTTAGAAATCAGTGTCTGTTACTTAATTTATGGCATACGTTCAAAGCATTGGCTTTTATTATTCAGCTCAATTAAGGGTGACCGTTGCCATCACATAACCGGTAAAAGATTTGTATACGTTTTATTTGTTTATGTGGCAACGATTCACATTTACACTATTATTGCCTTTTTAACTTCACTGGTAATCATTTATTTGTGTACGTTTTCATTTCAATTATTGTACACATCATGGTTCCTTTTATAAATTCATCGCCCATAAATAGTTTATTTCTTTTCCCCTTCATCTTCATTTGTACCATATTCATTTATTTGTGTATATTTTCATTTCAATTATTGTACACATCATGGTTCCTTTTATAAATTCATCGCCCATAAATAGTTTATTTCTTTTCCCCTTCATCTTCATTTGTACCATATTCATTTATTTGTGTATATTTTCATTTCAATTATTGTACACATCATGGTTCCTTTTATAAATTCATCGCCCATAAATAGTTTATTTCTTCCCCTCTTCATTTTCATTTATTCTATATTTATTGCCAACGTTATAAATTTGAAAGATCACTTGCTTCCCTTGTCTCCCTGATTTCACATCTCTGTGCCTATCCTTTTGAGTTTCTTACTTTTATATTCTATTATTAGCCTAAATGTGCATTTTGACTGTTGCCATCCCCGTATTTATTTCTTTCCTTTTTGAAATTAAAACGTATACGTTTTACATTTTATTTATTTCTAAACCATTCATTGCCTTTCCTTTAAATCAATCCATTCTCTTCTTATTTGCTTTAACTTCTCTGCTGAATCAACGCATGAACGTTGATTTTCATTTATTATTACCTTTTATATTATATTTTCCTCTGTAGCTTTCCACTACCTCCCTCTTCATATATTTCATTGTTGCCTTCTCCTTCTTCATTTTCGAGATCCACTCCCCACCATTGCTTACTTTTCCTCCTCCTAAATTTTTCCATGGCTTACGCCAGATTAAAAAAAAAAAAAAATTTGCGCGACGTATATACCCATCGCCTGAAGCTATCTCCGCCCCTCTTCCCTTTCCACCGCCTACAACCCTCAACCTCCACTCACGTTTCTCCTACAAGTGCATGCTTACTTCCTTTCCTAAATAAGAAGGTATATTTATTGTTTAAAATTTTTCTTATAAACGTTCAAAAGGATTTGAGAAATATTTGCATTCTTTTGTACAGATCTTGTTATATGTGAAAGTAAATAAGTTATGAAGCTATAAAGGTTTACTTATACAAGATTTATATATATATATAAGAGTGTTATATAAATGAATTTTATACTATGCGTTAACTAAATACATTGTTATTTATATGATCCAGTTTTTGAATATATGTTTGAAACGTTTTGATTTTTATATATACAAATATTTTATTTTATACATATATTTTGTTATATGTAAAGGTTTAAAAAAAAGAGAAAAAAAAGGAGTAAGTTAACAATGTATTATAAAGAATATTGTTTATCTGCACATATATGTGCATAAGTTTGTTTGATTTCCTGCTGGATATTTTGAAAAGAAAAGTAATAAACTATAATAATTATATATATACATAAGTATTCATTTCAAAAGATATTATATATATGTGTGTTGATCTTTAATATATGTGTTTTATGTTAGAACATTGATTTTTTTAACTATACATATATATTATTTTAATATTGGTTTAAAATGAATATTTATTACATGGAAACGACAACCATAAAATGAATATACTATATATGTGACATTTTGAATAATTATATATTTTTTATTTAACATTAATATGAAATGGAAGCGTTTTAAAGTTATATGGTTTTCATGGGTGTGCTTATATATATATATATTTCATTTTTAAAATGCGTGTTTTGATTTAACGTTCATTTTGAAAGAAAGTAATAAATTAATCATATAATCTTCGTTTCAATTTTATCAAGCTAATTTGATCCGTTCTCATCAATTTCTATCTATCAGCTTTTCCGTCGAAATTGTACCATCTAACTTTGCTTTGGAAGTCGTGCTTGCATTTTATAACTCAACTTCATTGTCTATCTCTCTAACCTCGAAAGGTGAGCAATCACTCACGATTAACGTTCTTTTATTTATTAAATTCAATTTCAATTGAAACGACAATTGAAATATTACTACTGTTAGTTAATTTCATTGCTGTATATATGCTATTTTCTGTATCTGTTCACCTATGACATCTAACACCAATATCTAGTATTTATATGTCTGTTATTACTATTATCTGTAACTGTTCACCTGTGACATCTGACACCAGTATCTGTTATATTATTATTGATGATATATGCCTGTTGTTGTATTTTATATTATCTGTTATCACTCTGCAAGTTCCCTGTTAGTATAGAATTCACTATGGGTTGAAATGATACATACCCGAACTGACTTTAGAATAGGAGAAAATCGTTATGGGTTGAAATGATAAACCCAAGCGATTTTCATTTGAATTGAAATTGGGATTACGGGTTGATATGATATCTACCCGTATATATATTTAAATTACGGATTGAAATGATAAATATCCGTATCACTTAACCATATGATAAATATATACAGACACCGTTGGTCCATATATATTTTGAAAATAAATTCTATGGTTTTGGGAAGAAATATATGGTTTTAAAATGTTGAGCCTTAAATTTTTATATATAAATGGGAATGATTGATTTAATACATATAATATGGTTGAGTATTTAGATATATGTTTCAAAAAAATAGATTTCAGTAATAATTTGAACAAGTTAAGGTTGGGAAGATAATTTGAATTTAGTAAAGAATTTTATTTAATTAAACCGATTTAAAACTTATTGAAATTTAAGATATGATTTATAACTTGAGTTTGATTTAAATAATTTAATGAATATTTCTTATTTAAATAAATTTAAGGAAATATTTAGTAAAAATGAAATTTAAGGCTAGTTAAATGATATCGAATTTATTAAGTGAATATTCCCTGATTAAATAATAATAAAGTTAAATCAAGAGCTATATGAAACTGTTAAATTTAACTTTGAAAATGTTGAATATTAAAGCTTTGAAATATATTGAAAATTTAAATGGTATATTTAGAACTGAATTGAATTGATGAATTGAGCTTTGAATAAAATTTGAATTTGGAATTTGAAGTTGATGTGAAGAAATTTGTGAGACTTGAGGAAATTAAATACTTTACTTAACCTATATATACTATTTGGAAAATAGATATATTTGAAATGAAATAATATTTGGGTTTGAAGAATAAATTTATTTGAAAGGACCACGGTGTTATGATGTATATTTCCACCTTGTAGATAGTTCCGCAGATCCTTAGAGGATGGTTATCCCAAACATCCTTTAAGTTAATTGTATTTCAGTTGATATTTCACTTGAGTTGGATTTATTGATATAAGAATGTTAATCCTGACTCGAGTGTTTTGTGTTTTGCTTTACGCTCGGGTCAGACCGAGTGATACAGCATTTGAGACTCACCCTTGGAGTTTGGAGCTTCCTTTGGAGATCCAACTATTGCCTCAGCTTTGAGCTCTTCTAGTTGATCTGTTCAGAGAGGTCATCTGTTGTACTGGAGACTTCACTGCATTTGAAATATTCTGTTGTATTTTATTTCTAATTCTGATGTTTATATAGTAGCTTCATGAACTACTATTTTATCTATTCCGCTGCGTATTGTTGTATTACTCTGTGTCTGTGATTCTATGATTGATTTATTTACTGCATATGCTGAGTTTTGCCAAATTTAAATTAACAATCTGATATTTTGAATTATTCAAGTCAGACATGTGTGGATTTATTGTCGATTTGAATGGTCCAAAATTGCGGGTCGTTACAAGGTGAGAAAAGGTGTTTCCTTTATAGGCTCCATGGTCATTATGTGTGTGTCTGGAGAAACCTTATTTTGTGTTTCAAGTGAAAAAATCGAGGCATTTTTCTGTAAAATGCCCTAACTCTGCAGAATGGTTTAGTGCAAGGTAGGTGGATGTGATGCTAAAGAGAAAGGCCATGCGCAAAGTCTTTTTGGTTGCTCCTCTATCTGCTTGTGTCAATCCGGTATTCGTCCCTACTACGACCCACAATATGCCGTAGAAATTTTATTAACCCAAAACAGATTTTGCTAAGCCTATTTCCACTTTCTCCTCCATCAATGTGCATGCATCAAAAGCAACACTTCTTGACACCCAAATGCACATCATTTTTCAGTGGTCACTGGCCTATAGCCAGCGGTGGAGCCGCAACTGTACGTGGAGCTTCATTTCGGGCAAGCTGGCTGGTGAATTTCCATTTACAGTAAGCGCTCCTTCCTGGTTCGGTTCCCCACCCACCACCTCATCACCATCATAATCAAAATATAATTTTTCATAAGGGTAGCAGGATGATGTTTGCAAAGCAGTGGTCTCTCAACCGAGAATGCCCTTCCCTTTAGGTTCGTTGAATCTCAAGCCTCCTGCCTTTTCTTCGAGGTGTTGATGATCTACACTAGTTGCTATTCCCCAAAGGTGAGTTCATCACCGTAGACTACTATTCTTGGGAATTTCAAGACCATCATATACCTTCATCAAGGTTAGACTTAACAAGTCAGCTGCCCTTCCTGGTTCGCTTATTGCGAGAGCATTTGGTCTCGACTTCAATTTCAATTTTTAACATTGGATCCATTGTCATCCTTCGATTGAGCCTAAGTACATCATTCTCGAGAGGCCAACTACCTGAAGCTCCAGATGGATAAGCTAGTTTATCTATTCAGTGATAAAGGTTTGCAGACTTGGACAAGTATGCCTCCTTCTTAGTTTTGCAGATGATGTAATGTCGGAAGAGGCCAAGTTGTAGGACATAAGAAAGGATATTGCGGTGGGAAAAAGAGTGGTACGATTGCTTCCTTTGAGGATGACGATGCTCCCTTGGCAGACCACCTTAGGCAGTCAACTTGGTTCCCATCCGAGATTCCCAGCCTATGCTGATGAATTCTACAGAGAGAGACCTATATTTCACTCATGATATGGACCTTGACTTCGAAAGGAACCTTAGCTTTGGTGCCCAGTAAGAAACAGTCCAAGTAATGGACATAGAGACTGACCTAAGGTTGTTCAGTACTCCTCGTTCTTGCATACCAGTTGCATTAACTACCCAATCACTACCTCATGTGCCATCCAACTTGCTTCTAGTGGTCAAGAGGAGTGGTCGCTTGCTTTCCATGAGTGGAGGGCATAATTTTAAAGGTTTCACTTTTATACCTAATATTCTTTGCTCGATTAATCATTCTGCGGTTATGTCCGCTGCTTCTAAATTTTGTATTAGTTTATCGTTGAAAAGTAGTATTTGTTATAAAAAAATATGGAAAAGCAAAGGGCTTACGATACCTTATGAAGATTCTATCTTGGAATGTTCGTGGTCTAGGGAGTTTAGATAAATGTGCACTAATTAAGAATTTTATTCAACTTTTAAAGCTCGATCGATTTTTGTTCCAAGAATCAAAGCTTCGTAAGCCTACCTATGCTAGAATTAGACTAATAGGTGGAAATTTATTGTCTGGTTGGACTTCTTTGGATGTCATTGTCTCCATTAGGGGGATCATTACTCTATGGATGAGAGAAGGTGGAATTTATTGCAATCTATTTCAACCCCTAGTGTCTTACATGCAATCCTTTATCATATCCCTTCTAGGATTATCTACTCCTTTTCCAATATCTATGGAACTTTGGGATACCTATACAGATTTTTCCTCCTATTTTAATGGCTTGCGGATTATAGGAGGTGATTTCAATGTTACTCGCTACCACTAAAAAAGAATTAACTTACGTCCGGACTTGGATTTGGACGGGTTCAATGACTTTATCTCCTCATGTAACCTTATTGATTTTCCTATAAATAATCAACCCTTCACGCGGTCTAACAAATACCCCTACTTCTCTTACCAAACTTGATAGATTCTTTCTAAGCTTGTCTCATGAAGATATGCATCCATTTTCTTCCCAGCGTAGCCTACCCTCTATTATCTTTGACCACCGCCCTGTCCTTCTTGACACTGGTGAAGATTCTCCTCATCGCCCCACTTCAAATTTATAAACTTCTGGACCCTTAAGCCCAGCATTGATGATATGGTCAAGCGGCTTTGGAGCTCTTTCAGAGTTCCTGGACCTGCTATTAAGGTGTTGGTTACCAAATCGAGGCTCTTAAGGAAAGCTCTAAAGAAATAGTCTGCTGGTCTTTGGGGGGCCTTAAGGATAAAGAAGGAGCAATTTCAAGACCAAATCTTAGACTTTAACCTAAAAGAAGAGAGCTCACCTCTCTCGCCTTCCGATAGAGTAGCGTCGAGGGTGTTGGAAGCTAAGCTAGATAGGATCGTGAGGCAGGAGAAGCTGGCTTGGACACAAAGATCTAGATCCTAGTGGCTCAAGGAAGAGGATAAGAATATCGTTTACTTCCATAGAGTTGCAAACGGCAGACACATATCCAACCAAATTTGAGCATCACCCTTGACGGCAGAGAAATTATAGATGAAAATTAAATTCTAAACCCCTTCACCACGCATTTCGAAACCTTTCTTCAAGATCCAGCCCCCACTTTTGATATCATCAACTGGGAATAATTGTTTCCTTCAGCGCACCCACCTCCCAATCCCATTGACGTAGAATTTTAAATCGATGAGATCTAAGCTGCGCTTAATGGCATGACTGGTGATATGGCTCATGGCTTCGATGGTTTTACCCCTTCCTTCTTTCAGCGCTACTTGGGATTTGTCAAGTTTAGCATCTACCTTGTTTTCGAGAAATTCTACTGCCACCCCAATCTAATTTCCAGGCTCAACTATGTAGACATCATTCTCATCCCCAAATTTGAGGGAGCCTCTTTCTTTAAGGACTTTCACCCAATCATCCTTCAAAATACAATCTTCAAACTCATCTCTAAATTCCCGACCAACCGTCTTAAACCATCTTGGAAGACCTGATCTCCTTGAGACAATCTGCTTTTAGTCTTAGTAGATCTTTTGTTGATAATGCTGCGTCTATTCAGGAAGACATTAACTACTGTGCATTCAATAGCATCAACTATGTTGTAGTTAAGCTTGATTTTTCCAAAGCTTTCGACATAATTTCATGGAATTTTATCTTGTATTCTTTGAAGGTTAGAGGATTCTCTAAAAGATTCATCATCTATGTCAGCCATCTTCTGACCTCTTCCTCATCTTTGGTCTGCGTTAATGGAAATAAAGGAAACCTCTTTGTAAATCTCAAGGGGCTTAGATAGGGAGACCCCTTATTACCGCTTCTCTTCAATTTAGATGTAGATTGTTTTGCTTGTATGATTAACTTATCCTGTAACTTTAAGGTTCTAGCTTGTCCTGGAAACGAGGTAATCCATTCCACTCTAAGTTCTTTCTAGTTTACCGATGACACAATCCATTCTGCTTTACTATTTTGAATTGGCTTATGGGCTTAAGATTAACTTCTCCCAAAGCTCTATTACAATGATTGTTAACCAAAAAAGTGGATCAATACCTAAGAATATTACGTCAAAGCACCAACCCTGTTAGAATAGGGTAAAGACAATAGATAATAGTAATAAAGCAAAAGAAATAAGAGAGGGATACAAAGATTTTTATAGTGGTTCGGTTGTTAACTAAGACTACGTCCACTTTATAATTGTTTGATCTTGTTTGTAGGTGATCACAAAGTGTTTGAGAGAAACAGAGACATATTCACAAGTAAAGGTGTTAGACGAGTTCGAAGTCCTAGAATTGCCTATAGTTGCTGCCTTAGTGACTATGATGTAGAGGAAAGTTGAAGAAGAGATAGAGTTCCTGCGTAGTGATAGTAGAATCCCGATCCTGTTTTGGTTGCTCTATGGTTTGGTATTTATAGGGGTAACAGTCATATTGAATTAAAAACCCACTTCCAGAGTAGTCCAAGGATTACCTAAGATAACAAAAAAATATCATAACGATACGAGTTAACAATTAGACTCGGTAAGGGAGCTTGCACCTTGCACTATGTTCCCGTCTATCCGGTCGGGAACCTAAGGCAATCAATATCGTACAAGTCCATCCGCTCGCTCTCTGGTGAGTGGACTAGCACCTCGCACTCTGGTCCCGTCCCTTTGGTCGGGACTCATAGGCGATCAAAATCAGTCATCACTCTTTGATATAATTTTGAATTGAAACATCGAAATCAAAGCAACTAAGCAGAAATCCTAAGTGTTCATCCAAAACATCCGACTCAAAGCATGATAGGGGACCAATCTTGGTTTTGTGCATGTCTGAGTGGTCAGGAGTTATTATTAAGGTACTTTTGCCACAGGTTCTTATTAAGGTTCAAAATACACGAAAAGTCCTTTAATAAATTTCAGTGTAAATTAGGTCCCTGTTTTTTATTCACGATTATTGCAGAGCATGATGCAACTTTTCATAAAAGTTGCTAACATTTCCGCAACTTTTCTATACACTGTGAACATAGTGTATGAAAGTTGCTGAAATATCAGCACTTATTTATAAAAGTTGCTGACATTTCAGCAACATTTATATACACTGTGAACACAGCGAATGAAAGTTGTTGAAATATCAGCACTTATTTATAAAAGTTGCTGACATTTCAGCAATAATTTTTCTTTTTTCTAGAAAATAGGGACCGAATTTACAATGAAACTTTGACAGGGACCAACTTTACAATATGAAAGTATGATAGGGATGCCTCCCTAATTTCCACTTATTATTATCCTAAGAAATCACCCTACACATCCAAATTAAAGTGTGACTAAGGACCAATCTAGGTTTTGTACATGCTAAGTGATTTAGGGTTATTATTGTCCTAAATACTCATTTTGGGCATCCACCTCAAAGCGTTCCAATGGACCGTTTAGGATCTAATACTTGTGTGAGCAGCCTGAAGTTATATTGCGAGAGGACTTGTAGCTTTCACTCCGGTCCCATCCCTTTGGTTGGAACTCTAAGGCGATCAAAATCAGTCATCACTCTCTGGTGGAATTTCAAAATTCAAATGTCAAAATCGAAGCAACTAAGCAAAAATCCTAAGTATTTATCCCAAACATCCAACTCAGAGCGTGACTAGTGACCAATCTAGGTTTTGTGTACGTCTAAGTGTTCTGGGGTTATTACTGTCCTAAGCAATCACCCTAAACATCCAAATTGGGGGTGACTAGGGACCAATCTAGGTTTTGTGCACTCTAAGTAGTCTGGGGTTATTATTGTCCCGAATACTCATCTTAGGCATCCAAATCAGAGCGTACCAAGGGACTTTTTGGGATCCAGTACACGTGTGAGCAACCTGAGGTTATACGGCGCCATTTATTCAGATTCAAGGTAAAGGAATCGAACCTGACCCTAATCCATCTCGATCATGGGGTTGTTATCCAATGGAAGTCCCGATCCAAAACTTTATTCTTTCCTCTGTTCCTATGGTAGGCTTCTGGTTTCAGCTTCTACTGTCATGTATTTTTATTCCGATTCACCTCTCAAGCCCCTGTGTTGCCCGTTCCAGGCATTAAAGTTCATCCTAGATCCAAATTGAGTGTGCCCCCGAATCGTGGGGCATTGTTTAAGTTTTTTTGCTCTAACTCAAGATGCTCCTACATTTGCTCCTTGTCTTTAGTTCTAAATTCCAGTAGCTCTAGCTAGTCCTTGATGTCCAATCCTTTAGATGAATCCTTCAAGCATTTCCTATTGTCTAGTTATATCTCCATCCTGCATCTCCTTTAACATTCTCTTCGTCTTATCCTTGGTCACATAGATGGATTGGTGGGAATATGAGGACACCTCCTAGCTGCCTCCAGGCTTTGGTTGACTTCCTCCAACCCTTGATCTAGTGTTAGGCCTCTTCATCTTCTCCAAATCTCAAATTCAAGCTTCAAGTCTTCAAATCTGGCTCTTGGTTCTGAGTGAAAGCACTAAAATATTAACCCAAAACGTGCATCAACACCCAATGGTATTATGTGAAAGCACCAGCCTTGTTAGAATAGGACAAAGACAATAGATAATAGTAATAAAGCAAAAGAAATAAGAGAGCGACAAAGAGATTTTTATAGTAGTTCGACTATTAACTAAGCCTACATCCACTTTATAGTTGTTTTCTCTTGTTTGTTAGAGATTACAAAATGTTTGAGAGAGAGAGTCATAAGTACAGGAGATAGACAAGTTCCAAGTCCTAGAATTGCCTATAGTTATTGTCTTGGTGACTATGATGTAGTGGAAAGAGTTGAAGAAGAGATAGAGTTCCTGCATAGTGATAGCATAATCCTGATCCTTTTTTGGTTGCTCTATTGTTGGTATTTATAGGGGTAGCAGTCATATTGAATTAGAATCCCGCTTCCAGAGTGGTCTAGGGATTTCCCCAAGATAGCACAAAAAATGTCATGATGACATGAGTTAACAATTAAACTCGGTGATGAATCAACCCTTAGACTCAGGGCTGAGTTTAATCCTTAGAAATCAATCGACTAAATCCTCTTGTTTGAGTTCCTTGCTTCATCTTGCTGTTCTTTTTGTAATTTGGTAGGTTATTGATGGGTTTTGATAATCATTCTTCCTTAACTCGTATTATCCTAGAGTTTGGACCGTCACATCTTCATTTCTTACGATTAGCTTACCAGAACTCTACAAAACTTCTTGAAAATGCTTAGGAAGACCAGAGGTTCACTTATCAAAAGTATGAAGATGCCATGATGTGACATCTAAACTCGGTGCCGAGTCAAGGCTTAATTTGGGCCGATTTAGGCACTTGGCCTTTTTGGATTCTATATTTTCTTGAGTCCTTCCCATTATTCTTTTAAGCATCTTTGCCAAGTTTCAGGACGTTCTATTCTCATTTGCATCTTCTAAGTCCAGCTGAAATCTTCTTTGCTAAAAGTAGGTTAACAATGATTAATGATGATGACGTGTTAGGTCCTTTAGTTGCGTTCACCTTGAACTGCTCTCTCCAACCATTCCCTATCCACTTCCTTGGACTTACACTTAGAACCTCAAAACTTAAGCATGAAGACTGGAACATGCTGTTTGAAAAAAATGACAAAGCACATCGCTGAGTTTGAAGGAACTTTATTATCTCATACGGGAAGGCTGACATTAATTAACTCCATTCATAGTTCCATCCCTACGTACTAGCTCTCTTTCTACAAGGTTCTAACCTGGGTCATTGATGTGCACGTAAATGTGCATATTTTTACCACCATATTTAATCTATTTAAATTAAATAAATGATCATATTGGGTATTTTAGCTTGTTTAAACCAGAATTCAAATTATTTGAAATTGTCACATATTCATCTTCATATAGGGGCAAAATGGTCATTTTTATGCATTTATTAAATTGTGAAAATTTACTTGGAATTTTCTATGTTGTTTTGTAGGAAATTTGGTGAAATTTACAAGTGGTTACATGATGATATATGCATGCATAAGTGTGAAGAGAACAAATGAAGATGGAAATAATTCAAAGTGAAGATAATGGAGAACCCCACCTACCCACCTATCTTAATGTACACATTAAAGGCTAATGCACATGCTTATGGAATAAATGGCTTCATGTACACTTAAGTGATGATTAATGGATGCTAATGGTTACTTGGCCACCACACTTCCTAAGGGGTATTTTGGGCATTCCCCAAAAAAATGAATTAGGGTTTAACACTTGTATATATACCCATTATGTTTCATGTAACCTTTCTCCCATCTCCCTTAGTCTCTCTTAGATAGTTTTAGATCAAATAAAAGAAAGCTCTTTTTCTCTTTTCATGGCTACTTAGCCATATTTTTATTTCATGTAACTTTCAATTTTTTTAATGTTAATTAGTGCTCTCTTTTCTTTTACATGTTTATTTTCCTTTCATGTTGTAGTGTAGATCTCTCTTATTTTATGCAAGTAGATTAGTGTTTCCTTTCTTTTTTCTCTTGTTTGTTTAATGTTGCTTTCTACATTTGTTGATTTAATAACAAAAATGAGAGGCTAATCCCTTCAATTTAGGGGTAATGAAGCTCTCTTGAATCATGTAGATGCAACATAATTTCTTTTATGTCTCTTTTGTGCTTAATGGAAAGTAGATGTTTGTGTGGTTTTGTGTTTAATATTGAGTTTGATAGCTTATATTGTTCAAAACAAATAGGCTATGCTTAGTCATATGAATCATTAATTACCTCTTCATCTACATATGATCATGGTAATGGAAGTGGATTTAGAATCAAAATTTGATGGTTTATGTTTCTAATCCAATAGTTAATAAACCATGCTTAAAATAGATTCTACTTTTGATTTCATATCATTTTCATTGAAGTTAGTAAGTGGGTTAGAGGGTGCATTAAAGTTTGATGGTTTAAGTGTGTTAATTAATAACACAATTAGGCCATACTTATGATAAATGCATCAACTAAACTCACAAATGACCAAAAAGAGATCATAATGTCATTATGTTGATTTATATGATCATGAGAGGGGATTTGCCTCTAAATTTCTCTTTAATCTCATCTTTTTATTCTTCTTAGTTTTAGTTTGTTTTTACTTTCTTTTAGTTAGTTAACAATAACTCGACCTTGGTTTAATTTGATTGAATAGAATTTTAAAATCATCAATTCCTTGCGGATCGACCCGTATTCACCACGTGCTACAGTCGTACACCGTGCGCTTGCGGTTAATTTTATTATAAATTCGTTCGGCTATTTTCTAGTTCATAGAAACTTAGCCATCCGAACAGTCATCAATAGGATCGACTTAATGCATCGTGCCTTCATCTAGAAGGTTTCACCAATATTCTCCAACCAATTGCATGTTGGCTTGGGGTAGAGTTTGTTGACCTAAGTCACGTGGTGGGTTGGGAGTCATCAACCTTGCTCTCTTCAACAAGGCCCGTTCTTTCGAAATGGGGCTGGGATTTGTTATCGAGATGATCCAAACTTTGGACCCAATAGGTAAATCACTACCACTAGAATAGTGAGTCCATCCTTGTAGATCTAAGATCACCTCCACCTCCTTCCACCTCAGCATTATGGAAGGGAATCCTTTCATTTTGTCGGCAATTGCACATCTGCACTTCTATCGAGGTGGGTAATGGAACTTGGATTGCCTTCTTCACAGACCCATGGTTGGACAACATGGTGCTATGCTCCCTGTTCCTTTATCTTTTCTTAATTGTGGCAGATAAATGCATATCTGTGAGCCAAGCTTTCATCGGAGGGACTTGCAATATACAATTCTAAGAAATCATCACTGATAGAAACATTTGGGCACTCTGTTCCCTTATATAGCTCACTACTAACACTCGGCTAACGAACATAGATGATCAGTTTGCCTGGGGCATAAATAACATTGGACAATACATAGTGAAATCCATGTACACTTTTTATGCGCACTTTGGTATGACGCTAAATTTTAGGAACCTATAGGCAATCAAGGCCCGTCCTAAATATAAAATCCATGCATGGCTTATCTTGATGGGCAAGCTTAATACTACCGAATGTTTGGCTAGTAAGAATCTAGGAAATCCCGATATAGGATTTGTTTGCTTGGCCAACACTAACTCCTGTAATCATATTTTCTATGATTATGACTATTCTTTCCACGTCTGGACACTGTGTGTTTCTAACTTGAATTTGTAAACTTCCTTATCTAAATGTAATATAGTGCAGCTTTGGAAGACTTGCTCTCTTATATCCAACGATGCCTTTGTAACACCACTTATTTTTGTTTAACAATATTCAAGACATTTAATTGGATAAATTAAATAGAATAATATAAATAATTAAGGAAAATGAGATTTAGGTAATTAATAAGGTCATGCTTTAATAAACTAAGTAAAATTAATTTAAAGACTATATATACAAGGGAATGAATGAGAGGGGCAATTTAGGAATAGACCAAACCTTTTGCCTTAAACCCTCCCCTCATTTTCATTCTCATTTTCATTCATCATAAATCAATCTAAAAAGAGAAAAGTGAGGCCGACCATTAAATAAGCAAAAGGTAGTCGAAATCTAGGGATTCAATTTAGAATAAGCTTAGGAAACCAAACCAACACCAAATCTCAACTCCTACATCTAAAAACCTAAAGTGAACCATAAATTTCCTTCTCTATAGTTAACCTTGAACTTAGTTATAGGTAATACCCAAGTTAGTTTTGATAAGTTATAACTTGATTGGTTGAGTTCATATTGTTTGGATAGAACAATATATTATTAGAATTTAATAATAATTGTTTAGTCAGTTTTTAGGGTTAAATCTGAAGTTTTCACCCTCCAAATGACTTGAATTTTTTATATATAGTGTGAACCAATATTTTGGAGGTAGGTTTTAAATTTTATAATTTTACAAATTTATTCGAATATTTTATGAATTTACCTAGCGAGGAAATGGGCTAAATTCAGATTTTAAATATTTAAAATGATTAAATTTAGCTTTTGGCCCTAAAATTTTTATATGTTAAATAAAAGGATACTGTCTAATTTATGTGAATTTTTGGAATTTTTCCCTAGTGATTTCAATTTATTGTAAATTTATTATGCTAGATAAGCATTTAAAAGGTTAATTAATCAAGGATATTAATTTATTATTTTAATTATGTTTGAGAAATTGAAATTATAGGGTGGTAGAAATTTTTGAATTTTTTTTGTAAATGATAGTCTTTATCCAATATAAATTGGACAAGAATTGTGATTTGGTGAAAAGTTTTTACTTTAAGAGGTAATAAAATAGTTTTCATAAGAATTACGATGGTGCCATGCCACCCAGTGTCTTCATGCCTATAGAAAGCCGCATCCCATGAGTGTCGAAGTGGTGTTGAAAGAAAGCTTCAGGTCGACATTGACGAAGTCTATGTCTTCGCTACTATCTTTAAACGATGCCACACCTAACTATTTTATGTGTTTATATGGCCAAAGCAGTGATACGACATTTAATGACTTCGACGATATATGACTTTGACATTATGAAATGCGGCATAATAGCCGATGTATTTTGAGTATAAAAGTTTATAGCATCGACGAAGGTCATGAGAATGATGTGTATCAAGGTCGGAGACCTTATGCTTGAGCGTCGATGCCTTTTGGTGTCGACATCGCATTTCCTTTCCTTAATGCCAAAGAGGCTTGTTTTCATATAAATTAATTTTTTTTAATAAGGCTAAGAGGTCTAAGCTTTAGAGGGTCAAAGACCTCATATCTTCGGCGGTTAGCCATCTAACTTATAAAAGTTAAAGTTTTGTTTTAATAAGTCGATAGCCTATAATTTATGATATTTGACAACATTATCTTAGACATAGTTTTATACTTAAAAGAATTTAAGTTTGTTTCGCTTAGGATAGAGGTCGACGTCGTTAAAAACGCCAGTGTGAATATTTTATTAAAGACAGCGAGCCTTACTTTTTTCTACCTCGACGACATCCTTAGCGATACCGATGTCATCTTAAATTATGAAATTTGATGTTTTTCTATACTAGAGTAATGAATGGCAAGGAGCCATATGCTATATGTTTTGACTTTAAATTCTTTGGGATACCAATGTTAATTTAAATAAAGATTCGACACTATCATTGGGGATACCAATAAGTATAAACTTTGATATGAAACATTTGGGGATAACAATGTATGTCATTGAAATGCTAAATTATAAGGGGAAATAACCTAATGAGGGACACTAATAGATTTGGGTAAAACATGTGGGTAACATGGATTAAAGAGAAACATATGGGTAACATGGATTAAGGAGAAATATGTAAGTAACATGAATTAAAAGGCCATGTGAAGGGTTCATAGTCATCCTAGGAAAACTATGGGATGTAAGATGGATATTCTACACCATGCTAGAGATAGATAGTCTATGAGAATAATGAAGGGTTCATAGTCATCCTAGGAAAACTATGAGATGTGTGAGGGATAGTCCGCATCATTTTAAGTTAAATGGAATATGTGAGATGGATAGTCTACAAAAATTTTAATTGATTAGACCATATGTGATAGGTAGTTAAAATGGTAGGGGATGGATAATCCAAGTAATTAATACATATTAGATGGATAGTCCACATAATTTTGAATATGTTAAAATATGGGATGGGTAGTCCATATAATTTTAAGACAGATAGTCAAATTAAAATAAGATGAATATTCAGTTTAAATTATGATGGGTAGTCATTTGAAATTAAGATGGATAACTGAGGAATTGGGATGGGTAATCTAACATATATTCCATGATTATAAATGTCATTTTCTATGTTTTAATCACTGTGGTTGCAGGAGCATAATATATGCCTGTTATGATTTGATAAGATACTAGTGAGGGGAAAACCCACTTCGCTCAGTGGCATGGTCTCACTAGATGTCTATTTGTTTTGGGATGGTAGGTTATTACTCACGCCAGACTATTGTCTAACTCAAAGTTTTTGTTTTTCCCTTTAAATTCTCGGGTACTCATTTGAGTAGGCCAGGAGTAAGGCTTTCAGGTTTTTGTTAGATGAATAAGCTTCCAAGACATATAAGAGTCAATCTAGCTATTATAAGCTGTATCTATAGCTGGTGTGTAGTTTGGTTTTGTCTATTCGACGTAATGGAAAATTTGTACAATTGCCAAATGTTTGACACTGATCAACCAAGGGGGCATCATCATATGTCGCTCTTGGAAATTTTTGTAATAATGATATTTTCTCGGAACGTGGGATTATGCAATGAATATGAAATATCAATTGTGAAATGAGATGTGAAAATTTTGTTATTAACGTATGTTTGAAAAAATTTCATATTCATATGCTTCTAATTATTGATATGGTTTAACATAGCCATATTTTGTCATCGAGAATTAATAAATATGGATGACTGCAGCATCTGTAGTAGTTGTTTTGGGCCTCAGAATGGGGATATTACAAGTTGGTGAGCATAGGTTTATGATTAAAAGAATTTTAAACCTAAAGAGTTTTTGAAAATATAATCCTAATTAATCAGAGAAAAAGATTGGGGTATGGGATAACGCTACAGTAACTACTTCTATTTGCTATATACAAGTATGTATTCTCCCCTATCTTAGACCATTCTTCTGTATCTTACTAAGGCTCGTATGTAGATTTAAGAGAATGAAAGATGTGGAGGCAGGAAACGGAAGAGTGAATAGGTGGAGGAAGCACCAAAACCAATAGAAATACTCAGCCCAACACCATGAGAAACCAGGGTCGATAGGTAAATGCTAATATAAATGCAAGTGCCAATGTAGGTGCCGGAACCCCGATAGTGGATATGTGGACTATGTATCAGTTCTTTGTTAATCTGATGCAAGCTGGAGCAGCTGCAGGAGTATCTAGAGGAAATGTTGCTAATGCGAAAGGAGTTAATCCTGTAGTGCCAGTGCGTAATAACTATGCTAAGCTAAGTCGAGACTACACCAGTCTAGGTGGAAAGCCTTATCTAGGGACTGAGGATGCAATAGAAGTGGAAAACTGCCTGTTACACTCTGGGATAATTTTTTCTAGTTTGGGTCTGAATGATGAGCAGAAAAGAAGATTGGTTTCAAGACACTTGCAAGGAGCTGCTTTGTTCTGGTGGAATGGGGTAAACGTAGGGGTACCGGAAGAGGAATTGACTTTGGCAGAATTTCGAAGGAGATTTGAGAAAAGAATTTTGTCTGAAGTAGCTAAGTCAGCCTTGCTCAAGAAGTTTATGGAGTTGGAGCAAGGGTCAATGTCAGTCTTGGATCACTCTGCTAAATTTGATGAGCTCGCCAGGTATGGATATACTATTACTGATACGGTTATCAAGAGGAATGAGAACTTTATCTAGGGTTGAGGCCAGAGAATGCTAGAGAAACTATGCCACATCTCAGAGATCCATCGAATGTAGTGGTAGAGATGGCTGTTAGGAACGAGGAAATGCTTTCGACCTTTGGGAAAGAGAAACTAGTGGAGTAAAAAAATTCTTAAAATAAGAAGAGGAAGTTATTTAAGAAGAAGGGAACTAAGAAAGGAGGAGCTACCAAAAAGGAGAAAGCAGAAATAGTTTGTTACAAGTGTGACAAGAATGGACACTATGATAATGAGTGTCGATCTGGTGATGGCAAGGCGGTTGTAGGGAAGCAGAATGTGAAGTGTTTTAATTACGAACAGGTGGGGCATTATAAGAACAAATGTCTAGAAGCGGCCTAGGCTAACAAAGGAAAAGTGTTTGCTTTGGAGCCATCTACATCAATAGCAACAGCAGCTGAGAAGGGAAAGTTTGTGATGGAAGGTACACTTTTGATTTATAGCATACCAGTTAGGATATAGTTTGATACCGGTGCATCACATTCATTTATATCTCAGTGTTTGGTAGATAAGTTATGTTTAGAACCATCATACCTTGTTACTTCCTTCAGTATAGCTAATCCAACAGGAGGGTATGCAACTCTAGCGATGAGATGTGACTATCTAAAGTTGGAGTTGCAAGGTTATACCTTTGCCTGCAGTTTGTATGTATTTGATTTCATGGTTTTTGGGATTAATTTGGGTAAGGATTGGTTAAACAGATACGATGCTAGGATATTTTCCCAGGAATGGAAAATATCATTGAGACATCCTGATAGTAGTGGCCGAATAGTATACTCAGTTGAGAATTTGAGTCCATGAATTTGTGCTTTATTAGGAACCATAGAAGTGGAAGATGAATTGAATTGGGTTTTAATTATAAGAAAATTTGCAGATGTCTTTAAGCATGTTACTAAACTACCACTGAAACGAGCTATCGAGTTTCAAATAGATCTTGTACCAAGAGCTGAAACCATAACTAGACCACCTAGCAGGATGACACCTACCGAGATGAAGGAGTTAAAGGTGCAGCCAGTAGACTTAGAAAGAAAGAGTTTCATTAGACCAAGAAGTTCGCTTTGAGGAGTGGCTGTGGTGTTCATGAGGAAACCAGATGGGTCGTTAAGATTAAGCATCAATTATCGTAAGTTGAATGAAAAGACGATAAAGAATCGATATCCTTTGCCGAGAGTTAATGATTTATTTGACCAGTTAAGTGGAGCCAAAGTATTTTCCTAGTTGAATCTGGCGACATGGTTCCATCAATTGAGAGTGATGGAGGACAGTATTCCATTGATGGCATTTTGAATGAAGCACCATTCTTACGAGTGGTTAGTGATGCCATCCAGATTAACTAAATGCCAGCTTTTTTTGTAGACTTGATGAACCGAATTTTTCGAGAGCACTTGGATAGGTTCATGTTGGTGTTCGTTGATGACATTTTCATATATTCTAAGGATGAAAGAAATTATGAGATTCATCTTAGAATAGTGCTTAAGACATTGAGGCAACATCAACTGAAAGTGAAGTTTTCGAGGTGTCATTTATAGAAGAAAGAAGTGAAGTTTCTTGGTCATGCAGTTTCAGAGAAGGGGTTGCCAGTCGATCCACCTAAGATCGAAACTGTTAACAATTGGAAATGACCCGAGACGGTGATCGAGATAAGAAGTTTTCTTGGATTAGCTGGCTATTGCTGGAGATTTATTAAGGATTTTTCGCGGATAGCAGCGCCTTTAACTAAACTAATCAGGAAGGATGGGAAGTTTATTTTTTCCGATAAACATGAGGAAGCATTCCTTGAGTTGAAGCATTTGTTGACCAATATGACCGCATTAGTTGTTCTAGATAGGAATCCGGATTTAGTGGTGTATACAAATGCGTGTGGAATTGGATTATAAGCTATGTTGATGCAGAGGGGTAAACTAATTGCGTACGCTTCTCGACAGCTCATATCGCATGGAATTAGATATCCGACTCATGATTTAGAGTTGGCAGCGGTGATTTTTACACTGAAATGTCAGAACACTACCCCTAAGGAGAACGATTCGAGTTATATGTGGATCATTACTCTTTGAGGTATTTATTCTCTCAAAAAGAGTTGAATATGAGGCATCAGAGGTGGCTGGAGTTTTTAGCAGCTTATGATTTTTGTACTGGGTATACAATAGGGAAAGGAAATAAAGTTGCAGATGCCCGTAGCAGGAAACATTAGAATGTGGTGTTAGCTATATTGGTAGAATGGAAGGAACTGGATGCATTGACTACATGTAGTATGCAGTTAAGATCAACATTAGTTCTAGTCAAAGTGCAACCATGTTATCCTTCTTGGAAGTTCAACCAGCACTGATCGAAAGGATTAATTCTAAGCAGAGAGATGATCCATTATTAGTCGAGAAGGGTAGAAGGCTTGAAAGTGGAACTGAGATTGATGATCCAAATGATTTTAGACTTGACCAAATAAGATGGTTGAGGAAGAAGGGATAATTGTGTGTTTCAAACATTGGTAACCTAAGGAGGGAAGTTCTTAGGGAATGTCATCGATCAAATTTTACAATTCATCCTAAAGGAACCAAGTTGTATCAAGATATAAAGATAAGTTTCTTAGGGAAGGTATGAAGAGGGGTGTAGGCTTATGGGTAAAGCTGTATGCAAATTGCTAGTAACTGAAAGCCGAACACTAGAAGTTAAGTGGTTTGCTTCGGCCTTTAGACATACCAGTTTGGAAATGGGATTCGATATTCATAGATTTTATTGACGGGTTGCCAAGGTCAAATAGGAAAAATGAAAGTATATGGGTTATTGTGGATAAATTGACCAAGAGTGCCATTTTCACTCCTGTTAAGTCAACCAGGGCGGCGCCTATATTGGCCAAGTTATTTATAAAGAATATAGTAAGACTGCATGGGATTCCTTGTAGTTTAGTCACTAACAGGGATGCATTGTTCGCTAGTGAATTCTCGAAGAGTCTACAGGAAGATCTAGGTACCAAGCTAAAGATGAGTACCGCTTATCACCCTCAAACAGACGGTCGGACAGAAAGAGTCAATAAGGTACTCGAGGATTTGTTGAGATCTTGTGTACTAGATTTTGTTGGTCGTGGGAAGACCATTTATACTTGGTTGAATTTCCCTATAATAATAGTTATCAGACTAGTATAGGAATGGCGCCATTCGAAGCTTTGTATGGAAGGCCATGCAAATCACCAGCATGTTGGTTGGAAACTGGAGACTGTTTAGTCCTTGGTCCAAATATGGAAAGAGAAGCCATATAGAGGATTGAGTTAATCCAAGGTAGGATGAGAGAAGCTCAGTCTAGGCAAAAAAATTATGCATATAAGAGGCAAAAATACTTAGAGTTTTCAGTTGGAAATTGTTTTTTTGTAAAGTATCACCGATGATATAATGACCCACCTTTTTGGATGGTATAAATTGACAATAAACCACACATGTCAACTCAAACCATTCAAAAGGGAGGATTGTCAATGAGGTAAATAAGAAAATAAGAGAAAAGAAGAAAAAAAAACACAGAATCTCACAACGGAATGAAAAAATAAAATAATCAAATAAATAGTTCATGAATCTATTTTACAAATAACATTTGATTACACCTTTACAATACAATCAAAGTTGTACATACAGCAAGTATAATAGGATAATGCAGCGGAATGACAAGATGCAGTGGAATATATATAATAAATATTATACCAATCTCCGTCTTCATCCTCCAAAATCAAGTCTTCAACACTGAAAAACTCAAGCTGACCCGAGCGTAATGAAAAGACAAAACATTCGAGTCAGAACTAAAAGATCTTATGTAAGTTAAATCAACAATAAGTAACTATGAGTGTAATAGCTTCAGAGATGTTTATGGGATTTTACATCTCCTATCCAGTATATAACGTGCGTGCAATAACTTAAGAGATGTTTCGGGATTTTTTGTCTCCTAAGGATCCGTTATATTATCTATATGTAGTAAAATATACTATATATATGTAGTGTCTATCAGTAAAGTAAAGTATTAATATAGTGTTAAGGCATTACCCATATCCCTTTTAACACATTTTTATATAAGCATCGTATTCTATACAATACTATAAGCCCCACCGTAAACTGGTAGGATACTCAGGGAGCAATCCATAGGTATGACACAAACCAAAGTCGTAGTGGGCTCGATCAGGATAAATATGACAAGGCACACGTAGCAATGCCCAGGGTAGGATTCTACCGTTTTGCACTCCCGGACTGGTGGTAACTCATAACAGCTACTATCACCCACCTCGAGACACACTCCTATAATCACAATCGAGGGTGGCCACCAATCAATCACAAAGTAACAGATATGGTATCGAAGAAGCATGCTCGATAGGGGGAGCGATCCAACTTGGCCCGTTATAGCTTCTGTTTTAGTCATTTTAATTATGACACAAAAGTCAAGGTTATCCATCATCGTTCTCTTACTTCATTCCAGTAGCATTCGCCAAGCCATCCTACTTCATTCTGGATTCTCCACCATATGCACAGTTGTTAAAGTGGTTTCGGTATTAGCAGAGAGTATGACAATATCCGACTCCGGTCTCTTTAACAGCCAAACGCTTATTTCACACCGTGGTCATTTTATTAAACATTTTTGTAATAAATCCAGAAAATAGTTTATACCTTCATATCAAGATATCCATATACTTATTCAAAAGTATAAATATATATTCATAAATGCCGAGGAAGATTTTCTTTCAATCAATTTTGAAAATAATTTATAAATCTCTCTTAAACCATTTATAAACTATTTATATGCTGTAGAACCATTTATAAAGCTATTTATAAATTACAAAACAGTTTTCAACTCTTCCCCTTTTCATAAACTTCTACGCAAATTCCTTTAAACGCTTCCAAATCCCTTTACACAGGTTCTTTTATAAACCCTTTATAAAATCCTTTAAAACCTTTATAACTCCTTTATAAAACCATTTTAAATCCTTTATAAAAATCCTTTATAAAATCCTTTAAATCGAATTTAATTACAATTTATTCTCTACTTAATTTCTTAAATTTTATTTATTACAATTATTGTATATTATTTTTAATTAAAACTATATTTTTTAAATTATATTAAATTTAATATATATATATAGTTAAACTATATTAAATAATTTACGAAATTAAATTTTAAACTATTTAAAAAAATATTTTTTTTAACTAAATAAAATTATAAGTTAAAAATCTTAAATTTACATTTAAAACCATATATTAACCAATAATTTGAAACTTTTAAACATATAAAATAAATTATTTTCCAAATATAAATTTTAATAAAATCATTAAATAAAATTTAAAAAAAATAAATCTATAAATCAAACATACTTTACTACTTGGAAAATAGTTTAATCTGACCAACAACATCCGTATATAATTTTCTACCCGATGGTCAAGTGATTGAGTATGTATCATTTCAAACCAAATTAGTTAAATTTCCTTGGTATATATCATTTCAACTCATGTCCCAAATCAATAATTTCCAAATCAATAAAATTGCTCGGGTATGTATCATTACAACCCATAATGATTTTCTTTAATCTATCAGATCATTCGGGTATGTATCATTTCAACCCATAGTGATATTTCTGATAGCAAACTAAGGGAACTTGCAGTGCGATAACAACATATATAATAAACATAACATCCAATCATCCAAATGTCAACAAATAAACATCCATCACAATCAACATCCAAATCGGTTAACAAATCACATCTAACTAGTTATCAATTTCAGGTATTTAACTAACAATTTAAATTCTATAGTAATTTAAACGGCAATTTTATACAAAAAAAATCAATTTCAATTAAAATGTCAAAGTAAACAACCAAACAACAGCCAATAATATTCTTATCACACTATAAATTTAATTCAACTAACATAAGAAGGTATAGTATTTCGTGAGTGAGTTAAATCATTCACTTTTGATTTCTAGTCGATTTAAAATCCAAATAAAGCCCAAAATTTGAACAGTCTTAGAATTCAACCAAACCTATTCCATGTTGTTCGAAATTTCAATACGATCCTAATGGAAGAAACCACATCCAAAATCTGAGTTTGTATGCAAAGGTTATGAAGGTTAGAATGATTGAAATTTAAATTTAAAATTAAAACAAAGATGAGGGCAATTTGGTAATTTTGTTTACCTCCAAAACCCTAATAGCCGAACACGACAACGAACCCACGCCATCACCTTCAGCCACCCTTTTGGACATTCACCGCCGCTGCTTCGACCACTTCCACCTCGATCGACCACCACCATCGATCATCCCTCGCCAAAATGCCCCTCCACGAGCCACGCAACTGCCTCTGCCTCCAAAAATAACTCCACCACCGCCGCCCCCATTCACCTATTTCTGGCGATTCTAACAACCTACGGACTAAACAAATACCATAGATCTACCCTGCTGGTCGCCCTCTACAAGCCCATACCTCTCATTCGTCGATAGGTCGACTATCCGCCATTAAATCCAAAACCCTAGCAACCGATGGTTGAGAAAGATCATCAATTTTTGGACAAATGGAGCCTCCAATTCAAAAACAAATTGCTGATCTAGATTATGTTCATCAAGAGCTTTCCAACGATATATAATTTGCTATGGTTTGGATAGTTCTGGAGTTTGATTTGGAATTTGAATTAGGGTTTGGGTTGTATGCCATTGGTAAGGAGGAGATGATACGTAGAGACAATAGAAAATAAAAGGCTGTTAGGGTTTATAACAGCCTATATATAGACAGAGCTAAAATAGAAATTGATGGACAGATCAATTTGGGTTGAAACAATAACAACGACCCGAAAAGCCCATTTCGTTCCCGAAACGAAAGTAGGTCATCCTATATATCGAAATAGGTTTTCGATATTTTTAAATTCAATGGAACTAATTTCAAATCCAAATTCAATTGTATTAAGAAGTTAGCATTTAAAATCAGATTATATTAGTTAAATTCCTTTAATTGGTTTCTACACGTTTCGAGCCCGCATGATCAAACGAAAAGTCTGATCGCAAAACTTGAAATCCTATAACAATTCACTTTTACAGATCTAATGAAACTGGTTTCGTCAAAATCCGAGACGGTGACCGAAATGGCTATTTTACTAGTTAATTAAAATATAAAATTTCCAATTTCTAATTATTCACTTTTAAATCCAATTTTAAATGTTAACAACCTTTATTCATATTCGAATAAATTTAAATCAACTTTTGATATCATTTCCATTCATATTAAATCCAGAATTCAATTATTTAAATAATTGCAATATTAAATTTAAACAATTAAATTATTAAATAAATGACATTAATAAATCATAAAACTTCAATTGAATTTGATTATCAAAATTATTTTATTTTCATCTAAATAATTCAATATTTATTATTCAAGTCCAGTTATTGATTATAAACACATTCAATACATAGAATTCATTTCAATATTTGATATCGCCAAAAGCTTCGGAATTGTTTATTTCAAAACTTATTATATCCAATAAACTACAATAATAAATCATTAAAATTTTCATTTCTAACCATTTTCATCCAATAATCACGTTAAATTTAATAATTTAAAATAGTTAAAAATACGGGTCTTTACACTCTCCCTCACTCTAAACTTTTCGTCCTCGAAAATGGGTTAAGTACGGAACTTAACACTTGATATATTTTATTTAAACAATCAAGTTATAAAACATTAAAATCTTATTTACAAAACTTTTACAACGCTTATATTATGCCACTTCGATATCGGTTTACAGAAATTACAACTTACTTATAAAACAAGCACAAATACACAACATACAACAATCATATGAAATCAAAACAGTAAAAACAATGGTTTATAATAGATCATTCAACCATTAATATTCATTCTACTAGATCATAACTATATCAATTTACATTATCTAATATTCATATTTAATTTATACACTTCATTTCTTATTAACATCCAACTTTATTACCATTTGATTGGTTTGCTTCAAATTTGTTCACATCTATTTCATTTACATTCAATTTATTCAATTCAATTTGTGATATTCCAATTGTTTCACTGTTTGTTTAACCTATTTCATACAAATCCATTTATGAACCATTTTATAAAATTATTCCATTTCATTCAATCTTATTTTGAGTTAAATTTCATTTCATTACACTTAGTATATTTTCTTTGTTACCAATCGCATTTATAAACCATTTAAGTCTATTGCAACCATTTTATAAAATGCACTTCATATTTATTTTTCATAACATAAATTCATGTTAATCCTTCGATTCACTTCATTGGTTCATTTTATAAATTCAAGTTCCTTTTAATAAATTTTACTTCAACAAATTTTGTTTTTATAAAATGACTCACTTCATTAGTTTATATTAATTTTACTTAAGCAAACTTTATTTTATAGCTCAAATTCATATTAATAATTTCCTTTTTATCACAATCAATTCATTCAACTTCTCTTAAGTTAATTGTCTTTCATCTTTAAATTCATTTCATTAACTTGTTTCATACTCAATTAGTTATCCCTCAATTTTATTGAAGCTCATTCTATTTGCATTTAATTTATTTACATCTAATTTAAATTAAATTCAATTACTCACATTAAGTTTCTTAAACTCATTTATTCTCATTCAATTTCTTTCACAATTCAAATTGCATTTCATTTTATAATTCAAGTTCGTATTCTTTTCATTAATTAATTTATAGCTTAAGTGGAATTAATTCACTTTACTAATTTATCTAATTTCTTTCAAATCCAATTCAATTCATTTAATGTCAAGTTAAACTTCCTTCATTTTAATTCATTACTAGATTTATTCAACATTATCTAAGTTAATTTTTTTTCTCTATTATTCATATTCGACAAATTTAAAATTTGTTATTAATTGAATATTTCTCAAATCTATAAGTTATACAAATTTATTTACTTAAGATTTCATTCCAATATTTTATCCAATTCATTTCAATACCATTCACTTTTATTTAAGCTTTCTTGAGTTAGACTTTATTTTATTTCTTTCGTTTCACTAACTCGATCTATTTAGCATTTCTTAGGTTGATTCTTTCTTTTCATTTCTCAAATTCAGATTTCCTTAACCAAAATGTTTAACCAATTTAAAATTTTATTTTATTTTCCTGTTCAAATTCATAAATTATAAAATATTTTTATCTATACTATTTTCAATTATAGGTTCAAAACTATTTTCATATATTCATCAAAATCATACTTTGAATATTTTCTCATAATCAAAACATATTTTAATCGAGAATAAATTCCTTTTCCTAGCAATTCTCACTCAGAAACTCGAAAATGAATACCGGCGATGCTGCAGTCATCCCCAGGATTATTTCCCAGCAAGACTAGAGCGAGTTAAATGCTTTATTCCTTTCAAAAATCTTTTCAAAATGTATTTTTAGTCAAAAACTTTCAAATAATATTTTTATTAATTCTGAAGGCTTTGAAAACAATTCTGAAAGCAAATGGATTTAAATTCCAAAATTCTTAATTTTTAAATCTCTTCTATTTATAAGTTATATTATAAATATATTCATACAATTTCATTACATTATTACCAAAACATTTTACAACCTTGTTATTTAAGACAATTTCTTATCGTAATTAGTTTTCAATTCAATTTAATTATCGAATGCTTCGTGAAATAGAATTCACAATGTATTCATTTTTTACTTTATTCAACCAATAATCGATGATAACTAAATATTATCATCTCCTAACAACTGACATCCATTGAAAATCATCATTTTATATTTATATAATATAATTTAGGTAAAATTATTTCATTTACCTGATTTTAAAGCAATATTATGTCGACTTACCTCGTTTAAGTGTTTAGAAACCTTTATCGATAACATGGCGTACCATGCACCGACCAAAATTCATAAACAACTCAACGGATAAGTAAACACAATATAAAACATTTTATAACACTAACAAGTACGCACTCTCATATATATATATATATATATATATATATATATATATACACGCTCAAACAAACTCATTCTAGGGTATTACTACCCTATCTCTAATGAGTCTAACCCCACAAAGCTAAGGTTATCACAAAACCTGGCTCTGGTACCAACTGTAACAACCCACCTATTTGGATGGTTTAAATCGACAATAAACCACACATGTCAACTCAAACCATTCAAAAGGGAGGATGGTCAATGGGGTAAATAAGAAAATAAGATAAAAAAAGAAAAAACAAAATACAGAATCTCACAGTGGAATGATATAAAATAATAATAAAATAAATAGTTCATGAAGCTATTTTAGAAATGACATTTGATTACACCTTTACAATACAATCAGAGTTATACATACAGCAAGTATAATAGGATAATGCAGCAGAACAACATGAGGCAATGGAATATATATATAATAAATATTATACAAATCTCCGTCTTCATCCTCCAAAATCAAGTCTTCAACACTGAAAAACTCAAGTTGACCCGAGCGTAATGAAAAGACAAAACACTCGAGTCAAAACTTAAAGATCTTATGTATGTTAAATCAACAATAAGTAAATATGAGTGTAATGGCTTCAGAGATGTTTATGGGATTTTACATCTCCTATCTAGTGTATAACGTGCGTGCAATAACTTAAGAGATGTTTCGGGATTTTCCATCTCCTAAGGATCCGTTAAACTATCTATATGTAGTAAAATATGCTATATATAAGTAGTATCTATCAGTGAAGTAAAGTATTAATATAGTGTTAATGCGTTGCCCATATCCCCCTTAACACATTTTTATATAAGCATCGTAGTATATACATTAATGTAAGCCCCACCGTAAACTGGTGGGATACTTGGGGAGCACTCCATAGGTATGACATAAACCAAAGTTGTAGTGGGCTCGATCAGGATAAATATGACAAGGCACGCGAGACAATGCCTAGGGTAGGATTCTACCGTTTTGCACTCTCGGACTGGTGGTAACGCAGAGCAGCTACTATCGCCCACCTCGAGACACACTCCCATAATCAAAATTGAGGGTGGCCACCAATCAATCAGAAAGTAACAGATATGGTATCGAAGAAGCATGCTAGATAGGGGGAGCGAGCCCACTTGGCCTGGTATAGCTCATGTTTTAGTCATTTTAATTATGAACCAGAATTCAAGGTTATCCATCATCGTTCTCTTACTTCACTCTAGTAGCGTTCGCCAAACCATTCTACTTCATTCTGGATTCTCCACAACGTGCATAGTTGTTAAAGTTGTTTCGGTATTGGCAGAGAGTATGACAATATCCGACCCCAGTCTCTTTGACAACCAAACGCTTATTTCACACCATGGTCATTTTATAAAACATTTTTATAATAAATCCAGAAAACAGTTTGTACCTTCATATCAAAATATCCAAATACTTATTCCAAAAGTATAAATATATATTCATAAATGCCTAGGAAGATTTTCTTTCAATCAATTTTGAAAATAATTTATAAATCTCTCTTAAACCATTTATAAACTATTTATATGCTTTAGAACCATTTATAAAGCTATTGATAAATTCCAAAACAGTTTTCAACTCTTCCCCTTTTCATAAACTTCTACGCAAATTACTTTAACCGCTTCCAAATCCCTTTACACAAGTTCTTTTATAAAACCCTTTATAAAATCCTTTAAAACCTTTATAACTCCTTTATAAAACCATTTTAAATTATTTATAAAATCCTTTAAATCAGATTTAATTACAATTTATTCTCTACTTAACTTCTTAATTTTTATCTATCAAGGTTATTATATAAAATTTAAATTTATTATATTAAATTGAAACTATATTTATTATATTAAATTAAATTTAATATATATATATATTAAAACTATATAAAATAATTTATAAATTAAATTTTAACCTATTTAAAAATATATATATAATTGAACCAAATAAAATTATAAGTTAATAATCTTAAATTTACATTTAAAATCATATATTAACCTTTAATTTGAAACTTTTAAAACATATAAAATAAATTATTTTCCAAATAAATTTTTTAATAAAATCATTATGTAAAATTTTAAAAAAAACAAATCTATAAATCAAACATGCTTTACTATTTAGAAAATAGTTTAATACCGACCAATGGTGTCCGTATATAATTTTCTGCCCTATGGTCAAGTGATTGGGTATATATCATTTCAACCCAAATTAGTTAAATTTGACTAGTATATATCATTTCAACCCGTATCCCGAATCAATAATTTCCAAATCAATAAAATCGCTTAGGTATGTATCATTCCAACCCATAATGATTTTCCCTCATATATAAGATCATTCGGGTATGTATCATTTCAACCCATAGTGATTTTCCTAAAAACAAACTAAGGGAACTTGTAGTGTGATAACAACATATATAATAAACAAAACATCCAATCATCCAAATGCCAACAAATAAACATCCATCACAATCAACATCCAAATTAGTCAATAAATCACACAAATTAACTACTTATCAATTTCGGGTATTTAACTGACAATTTAAATTCAATATTAATTTAAATGGCAATTTATTTCAAAAAAAATTCAATTTCAATTAAAATGTCAAATTAAACAACCAAACAGTAACCAATAATATTCTTATCACGTCATAAATTTAATTCAACTAACATAAGAAGGTTTAGTATTTCGTGAGTGAGTTAAATCATTTACTTTTGATTTCTAGTCGATTTAAAATCCAAATAAAGCCTAAAATTTGAATAGTCTCAAAATTCAACCAAACCTATTCTGTGGTGTCCGAAATTTTGATACGATCACAATGGAAGAAACCGCGTCCGAATCCGAGTTCGTATACAAAAGTTATGGAGTTAGAAAGATTGAAATTTAAAATTAAAATTAAAACAAAGATGAGGGCAATTTGGTAATTTTGTTTACCTCCAAAACCCTAACAGCTGAACACGACAACGAACCCACGCCTTCACCTTCAGCCGCCCCTTTTGACGTCCACCGCTGCTGCTGCGACCACTTCCACCTCGATCGACCACCACCATCGATCTTCCCTCGCCAAACCGCCCCTCCACGAGCCACGCACCCGCCTCCACGTCCACCAATAGCTCCACCGCCGCCGCCCTCTATTCACCTATTTCTGGTGATTCTGGCAACCTACGATCCAAACAAGTACCATAGATCTACTCTGTTGGCCACCCTCTACAAGCCCATACCTCCCGATTGTCGATTGGTCGACGATCCGCCATTAAAGCCAAAACTCTAGCAATGGATGGCTGAGAGGATCGTCGATTTCTAGACAAACGAAGCCTCCAAATCAAAAACGAATTGCAGATCTAGATTACGTTTTGGATAGTTTGGATTTTTGGAGTTTGATTTGGAATTTGAATTAGGGTTTGGGTTGTCTGCATTGGTAAGGAGGAGATGAGAAAGAAATGTACGTACAGACAATAGAAAATAAAAGGCTGCTAGGGTTTATAACAGCCTATATATAGGCAGAGCTGAAATAGAAATGGATGGACAGATCAATTTGGGTCGAAACAATAACATCGACCCGAAAATCGCGTTTCGTTCTCGAAACGAAAATAGGTCTTCCTATATATCGAAATATAGGTTTTTGATTTTTTTTAAATTCAATGGAACTAATTTCAAATCCAAATTCCATTGTATAAAGAAGTTAGCATTTAAAATCAGATTATATTAATTAAATTATATTAATTAAATTATATTAATTAAATTCTTTTAATTGATTTCTACGCGTTTCGAGCCCGCATGATCAAACGATAAGTCTGATCGCTACGAAACTTGAAGTCCTATAATAATTCACTATTATGGATCCAGTGAAACTGGTTTCGTCAAAATCCGAAAGAGTGCCCGAAATGGCTATTTTACTAGTTAATTAAAATATAAAATTTCCAATTTCTAATTATTCACTTTTAAATCCAATTTTAAATTTTAACAGCCTTTATTCATATTCGAATAATATTTAAATCAACTTCTGATATCATTTCCATTCATATTAAATCCAGAATTCAATTATTTAAATAATTGCAATATTAAATTTAAACAATTCAATTATTAAATAAATGACATTAATATATCATAAAATTTCAATTGAATTTTGATTATCAACAATTATTCATTTTTCATCTAAATAATTCAAAATTTATTATTCAAGTCCAGTTATTGATTATAAACACATTCAATACATAGAATTCATTTCAATATTTGATATCGCCAAAATCTTCGGAATTGTTTATTTCAAAACTTATTATATCCAATAAACTACAATAATACATTAAAATTTTCATTTCTAACCATTTTCATTCAATAATCACGTTAAATTTAATAATTTAAAATAGTTAAAAATACGAGTTTTTACACTCTTCCCCACTCAAAACTTTTCTCCCACTCAAAACTTTTCTACCTCGAAAAGGGTTTAAGTACGGAATTTAACACTTGATATATTTTATTCAAACAATCAAGTTATAAAACATTAAAATCTTATTTACAAAACATTTCTACGTTTATATTACGCCACTTCGATACCGGTTTACAGAAATTACAACTTACTTATAAAACAAGCACAAATACACAACATACAACAATCATATGAAATCAAAACAGTAAAAACAATGGTTTACAATAGATCATTCAACCATTAATATTCATTCTATTAGATCATAACTATATCAATTTACATTATCTAATATTCATATTTAATTTATATACTTCATTTCTTATTAACATCCAACTTTTATTACCATTTGATTGGTTTGCTTCAAATTTGTTCACATCTATTTCATTCACATTCAATTTATTCAATTCAATTTGTGAAATTCAATTGTTTCACTTTTTGTTTAACCTATTTCATATAAATCCATTTATGAACAATTTTATAAAATTATTCCATTTCATTCAATCTTATTTTGAGTTAAATTTCATTTCATTACACTTAGTACATTTTCTTTGTTACCAATCTCATTTATAAACCATTTAAGTCTACTGCAACCATTTTATAAAATGCACTTCATATTTATTTTTCATCACTTAAATTCATATTAATCCTTCGATTCACTTCATTGGTTCATTTTATAAATTCAAGTTCATATTAATAAATTTTACTTCAACAAATTTTGTTTTTATAAAATGACTCAGTTCATTAGTTTATATTAATTTTACTTAAGCAAACTTTATTTTATAGCTCAAATTCATATTAATAATTTCCTTTTTATTCCAATCAATTCATTTAACTTCTCTTAAGTTAATTTTCTTTCATCGTTCAATTCATTTCATTAACTTTTTTCATACTCAATTAGTTATCCCTCAATTTTATTGAAGCTCATTCTATTTGCATTTAATTTATTTACATCTAATTTAAATTAAATTTAATTACTCACATTAAGTTTCTTACACTCATTTATTCTCATTCAATTTCTTTCACAATTCAAATTGAATTTCATTTTATAATTCAAGTTCGTATTCTTTTCATTAATTCATTTATAGCTTAAGTGGAATTAATTCACTTTACTAATTTATCTAATTTCTTTCAAATCCAATTCAATTCATTTAATGTCAAGTTAAACTTCCTTCATTTTAATCCATTACTAGATTTATTCAACATTATCTAAGTTAAACTTTTTTCTCTATTATTCACATTCGACAAATTTAAAATTTGTTATTAGTTCAATATTTCTCAAATCTATAAGTTATACAAATTTATTTACTTAAGATTTCATTCTAATATTTTATCTAATTCATTTCAATACCATTCACTTTTATTTTAGCTTTCTCGAGTTAGACTTCATTTTATTTCTTTTGTTTCACTAACTCGATCTATTTAGCATTTCTTAGGTTGATTCTTTCTTTTTATATCTCAAATTCAGATTTGCTTAACCAAAATGTTTAACCAATTTAAAATTTTATTTTATTTTCCTGTTCACATTCTTAAATTATAAACTATTTTTATCTATACTATTTTCAATTATAGGTTCAAAACTATTTTCATATATTCATAAAAATCATACTTAGAATATTTTCTCATAATCAAAACATATTTTAATCGAAAATAAATTCCTTTTGCTAATAATTCTCACTCGGAAACTCGAATATGAATACTGGCGATGCTGTAGTCATCCCCAAGATTATTTCCCAACGAGACTAGAGCGAGTTAAATGCTTTATTCCTTTCAAAAATCTTATCAAAATGTTTTTTTAGTCAAAACACTTTTAAATAATATTTTTATTAATTTTGAAGGCTTTGAAAACAATTCTGAAAGCAGTGGATTTAAATTCCAAAATTCTCAGTTTTTAAATCTCTTCTATATATAAGTTATATTATTAATATACACATACAATTTCATTACATTATTACCAAAACATTTCATTAATTTACAACCTTGTTATTTAAGATAATTTCTTATTGTAATTAGTTTTCAATTCAATTTAATTATCGAATGCTTCGTGAAATAGAATTCATAATGTATTCGTTTTTTTACTTTATTCAACCAATAATCGATGATAACTAAATACTATCATCTCCTAACAATTAACATCCATTGAATATTATCATTATATATATATAATATAATTTAGGTAAAATTATTTCATTTACCAGATTTTAAAACAATATTATGTCGACTTACCTCGTTTAAGTGTTTAAAAACCCTTATCGATAACATGACGTACCATGCATTGACCAGAATTCATAAACAACTCAACGGATAAGTAAACACAATATAAAACATTTTATAACACTAACAAGTACACACTCTCATATATATATATATACGCTCAAACAAACTCATTCTAGGGTATTACTACCCTATCTCTAATGAGTCAAATCCCACAAAGCTAAGGTTATCGCAAAATCTGGCACTGATACCAACTGTAACAACCCACCTTTTTGGATGGTTTAAATCAATAATAAACCACACATGTCAACTTAAACCATTCAAAAGGGAGGATGGTCAATGGGGTAAATAAGAAAATAAGAGAAAAGAAGGAAAAATAAAATACAGAATCTCACAGCGGAATGATAAAAATTAATAATAAAATAAACAGTTCATGAAGCTATTTTACAAATAGCATTTGATTACACCTTTACAATACAATCAGAGTTATACATACAACAAGTATAATAGTATAAATCCGAGATAGTGGCCAAAATGGCTATTTTTCTAGTTAATGAAAATATAAAATTTCCAATTTCTAATTATTCACTTTTAAATCCAATTTTAAATGTTAACAGCCTTCATTCATATTCCAATAAAATTTAAATCAACTTCCGATATCATTTCCATTCATATTAAATCCAAAATTCAATTATTTAAATAATTGCAATATTAAATTAAATAATTAAATTATTAAATAAATGACATTAATAAATCATAAAATTTCAATTGAATTTTGATTATCAACAATTATTCTATTTTCATCTAAATAATTCAATATTGATTATTCAAGTCAGGTTATTGATTATAAACACATTCAATATATAGAATTCATTTCAATATTTGATATCGCCAAAATCATCGGAATTGTTATTTCAAAATTTATTATATCCAATAAACTACAATAATAAATCATTAAAATTTTCATTTCTAACCATTTTTATCCAATAATCACATTAAATTTAATAATTTAAAATAGTTAAAAATACGGGTCATTAGAGATCAAGGGTGTAATACGATTTGGGAAATCAAGGAACTAACATTTAGATATGTTGGACCGTCCCCATTTATAGACAGGATTGGAAAGCTCACGCATCTAGTAGAGTTACCAAGCAGTTTGTCAGGTGTCCATTATGTATTTCATGTTTCTCATCTTCGGAGGTATGTGTATGATCCAGAAACAACTATCGCTCCGACTGCATTAGAAGGTTTAGTAGTAGAAAACTTTTGTAAGACAGCCAGTTCAGTTTGTAGCAAGAGATGAGCAGAAGTTAAGAAACAAGACAGTCAGATTAGTGAAAGTCTAGTGGAGTGAGAATGAGAAAGACTGTACCTGGAAGACCGATGACAGGATCAGGGATACTTATCCTGAGCTGTTATGAGGGCATGTTCTATATTTGTTGTATATAGGCTTTATAGCTAGTAGGATATAGTAGCATTGTTTACATGTTTGCTATGCTTGTTACGTAGTCCTAACTGAATTTCAAGGATGAAATTCTTTAAGAGATTTGGATATATTAAATAGAATAATGTAAGTAATTAAGGAAAATGAAATTTGGTAATTAATAAGGTCGTGACTTAATAAACTAAGTAAAATTGTTTTAAAGACTAAACATCCATGGAAATGAATGAGAGTGGCAATTTAGGAATAGACCAAACCTGCTGCCTTAAACCCTCTCCCTTTTTCATTCTCATTTTCATTCATCACAAAACAATCTAAGAAGAGAAAAGTGAGGGCAGCCATTAAACAAGTTAAAGGAAGTCGAAATATAGGGATTCAAGGGAGAACAAGCTTAGGAAATCAAAGCAACACCAAATCTCAACTCCTGCATCTAAAAATCTAAGGTGAATAATAAGTTTCCATCTTACAGTTAATCTCGAACTCAGTTATGGGTAATACTTGAGTTACTTTTGACAAGTTATGACTTGATTGATTGAGTTAATACTGTTTGGATAGAACAATATGTTATTGGAATTTAATAATAATTGTTTAATCAGGTTTTAGGGTTAAATCCAAAGTTTTCATCCTCCAAATGACTTGAATTTTTGATATATGGTGTGACACAATATTTTGGAGATGGGTTTTAAATTATATAATTTTTCGAACTTATTTGAATATTTTATGATTTACCTAGTAAGGAAATGGGATAAATTTGGATTTTAAATATTTAAAATAATTAAATAAAGCTTTTGGCCCAAAAATTATTGTATGTTAAAGAGCAAGATATTCTCTACTTTATATGAAGGTTTGGGATTTTTCCCAAGTGATTTCAATTTATTGTGAATTTATTATGCTAGATAAGCACATTTAAAAGGTTAATTGATTAAGGATATTAATTAATTATTCTAATTATGTTTGGGAACCTGAAATTATAGGGCAGTAGAAATTTCTGAATTTTTTTAAAAGATAGTCTTTATCCAATAGAAAATGTAAAAGAATTGTGATTTAATGAAAAGTTTTTACTTTAAGAATTTATAAAATAGTTTTTATAAGAATTACGACGGTGCCATGCCACCCTATGAGTCTCAAAGTGGTGTTGAAAGAAAGCATAGGGTAGTTACTTCGTTAACTATGTAATGGTTTCAAGTAGGCCAAAGTCGACTTTTTCGACAATATAATTTCGGTGGCCCTGGCATTTCGTAACTCATTTAAAAGTTTCTAAAGCTTCAGGTCGATGTCGACAATGTTGTACGTCTTCGTAACTATTTTTAAACGATGCTACACCAAACTATTTTAAGTGTTTATATGTCTAAGGCGGTTGTAACGACCCACCTTTTTGGACGGTTTAAATTGACAATAAACCACACATGTCAAACTCAAACCAAGCAAAAGGGAGGATTGTTATGGGACAAAGAAGAAAAAGAAGAAAGAAATAAAACAAATATAGAATCTCACAGCGGAATGAAAAAATATAATAATCAAATAACAGCTCATGAAGCTGTTTTACAAATAACATTTGACTAGACTTTCTCAATACAAAATCAGAGTTACATACAACAGAAATAAATAACAATGCAGTGGAATAAATATAATAAATAATAATAGTACTAAATCTTCGTCTTCATCCTCCAGGAATAAGGTCTTCAATACACTGAAAAGCTCAGACCGACCCGAGCGAATTGAAAAGACAAAACACTTGAGTCAGAACTAAAAGATCTTATGCAGGTTAAATCAACAACAATTAAATACGAGTGTAACATCATCAGAGATGTTTATGGGGTTTGACATCTCCTATCCAGTGCCAATGAGAGTGCAATAACTTAAGAGATGTTCGAGATTTTCATCTCCTAAAGATCCGTTAAACTATCTACATACATAGTACAAAACGCTATTATACTAGTGTCTACAGTAAAGTAAAGTATTAAAATAGCGTTAAGGCGTTACCCATATCCCCCTTTAACACATTTTTATATATTCCTGTAGTCTATACACTACCGTAATTCCTTCGTAAACTGGAGGGCTATCAGAGGACACTCCATAGGTACAATACAAACCAAACTTGTAGAACGCGCGATAAGTCATGTGACAAGGCATGCGAGGCAATGCCGGATAGGATTCTACCATTTACAGTCCCGGACTGGTGGTAACACATAGTAGCTACTACCGCCCACCTCGGAACACACTCCCATAATCAAAATCGAGGGGTGGCCACCAAATCAATCACAACGTCATAATATGGTGTAACAACCCAAGTTTTTGTAAATTTTAATTATCGACAAAATGACGATTTAATCTAGTTGACAATTGATATTGAGTTTTAAATCGTATTTAAAATTCTTTAATAAAATTGTTAATCGTTGTTTGGGATTTTAAATCAAATTTGAAATTTTGTTTATAAAAAATGTCGACCAGGCTTTACAATTTGAATCTTGGCCCATGTTTCTTGGCTTTGCCGAGATGATATCAGGGACAAACCCGATCCCCTCTCTTTCATTCTTCCATTTCGTAACCTTAAAACTAAACCAAACGAGAGAATAAAAATGGCGTCTGCGTGCGATTGCTTCGTTCGTTCGTTTTCAAATGGTGGCGGCATTCTTTTCGTCTCGTTCAGTCCTCTTCGAGCAAATTAGGGTTCGCGCACTACGGCGATCTGAAGGGGGAAAGGGGAGGGCTTCAGCTGCTCAATAGAGTTCAAGCGCTGGCTTCGCTCGATTGCAAGTGTGTTCGAATTCGAATCCATTTCGTGATCTTTGACATAGGTGAGTAATGACTTACTCACATCTAATTCGTACTCATTTCTGCTCGTTTTAAATTGTTTGCTAAAATTGATTACTCCTGCTTGGCCTCTGTAATAATGGTTTGGGGTTGTTTATTTAGTCGTCTGGTTTTGATTTCCATGGCTTCATCCCTGATCGATTTTCGGTTGACTTTGATTGTGATAATGTTTTGTTAATTGGTGAATTCTTTGGTACTTCGACCTCGGTCGCTTTGACTTTGTGAAAATATGTGAGTTCACTCTCACAATTACTATCTCGAAATCCAATTACATGTCTATAAGGTTGAGTTTCATTGCTATATTCTTTGCTTCAGGTTGCGTGTTCTGCTCCTTTATAGTTGTGCATGATATACTTAACAATATATTGATTCAAGTTCTGACTATATATATTAGTATTGATATTATACCAGTTTTCATATTGTAGCCTGGCACTATGCCTTGTACTTGTTATTTAATTAGCCTGGCTTCACTTAAATACAAATAGGAGGAATCCTGTTCATGTCCACTATTCTATATTTAAGCAGTTGTGCAAATTGATGGCCAAGCACATTTGCTTTTGAAATGGTAGCCTTGCCAATGCATATTCATATGCAGTTTAGAACTTGGTTAAACATATGCATATTCAAGCTCTAGGCCTAGGCATTTAGTGATTTCGCCCATATGGTTTAGCAGTTTTGAAAAGTGATCACCTATTTATAGTTTATTATTGTAATTTTTCAAAGTTCTGTAGCTTTGTTAGTTGCCTTCTTTGCTTTTGCCTTATGCATGGAAATAACTTTAATAATGGGTTGTATTTTACAAAACAAGGTCTCAGATTAGCTAGTCTATGCACTAAAAATAAGTGACAGGCTACACAAACATGTAAATTACTTTTAGAACAATGTAGCTTAAAGTGGTCACATATATTTGCTTATATTTTCTTTTACATTAAGACATACGTCCCTGACAATTCCTATGTGAATAGTAGCAACTTTTGTAGGCTACTTTCATGTCTTGTTTAGTCCTATACCTTAAAGTTAATTATTGTCTGGTCGATAATTTTTCTATCACTGCACTTCATATAATCTGATTACTGTGGCCTTCTTGTGTCCACCTTGTAGTTACACTTGTAACTGTTGTGTTCACCTGATCACTTCCAGTTGTACAACTATTTGAATTGCAGTGCTTCATGTTGTAGCTTCTCTCGTATCTCTTGTGATATCTGTTGAGTCTGTTTTGTTGTCCAGTTGCACTGACACTTGTGATATTTGGATCAACTCGAATTGTTTACTTGATCCACTTGAGCATCTTTTTCATCTGGTCTGATGATATTTGTATTACCATATTTCTGTTGTAACTCTTGTAGTCTGACTTGAACATAGTCTTGTACTTGTTCACTATAGATGCACTTGAGTTGTTTACTGGACCCACTGTCACTTTGCCATTTCTTTGCTCTATTAGAACATTTGCTCTGTTCGAACATGTATAGTTGTTGTTGCTTGAGACTGTCATCCACTTGCATTGCTGAGTAGTCTTTTATGTTTGTTGTACATATGAAATTTATTTATATGTATACTAAACATTCCTTCTCAGTGACATTCCACTTGCATTCTTATGCTTAAATGATTTGGTCGTTGCGGTGGCCTTATTTGGGTACACATACTCGTTATCTCTGGATGGCATCCCTTTGATGTAGATTCATGTTGCCATCTCAGTTTGCTTTCACCACTTTGTACTGTGGTTTCTCTGACCAATCTGGGTTGGATATTTTGATTTTCGACTTATTAATTGTTGTTAATACTTGGAGTTGTGGCGACTTTATATTCTGTTGTGGCGAGGCAGTGCACGCGTGCGTGTACTGCAGCCACACAGAATTGACAGATTTTAATTGATATTTCTTTCGTTCTTAATTCATTGACCTGTTGCGTAATTCGTAGGCTGTTTGGGCAAGGCAGTTCACGTTAGCGTGTACTGCAGCCAATTTGCATGGATGTTTTTAAATTGGCATTTCAATTGTTTAAACTGCTTTGGATTTCTGTTTTGTGGATTAACACTGTTTAGTGTTATATCTGCCGTTATCCGGTTCTCTTATCGAGAAGTTGGGTATACGAGATTTTTGTGACTGTCGTCTATTCGATATTGATTATTATTGCTCCTGTGCATTAATAACTGAGTTTGAATTAGACTGACCCGTGTATTATTTTCTTTTGAATTTAATACTTGGGTCAGACCGAGTATTTACAGGTAGTAGATTTTTAGCTTTGGGTTGCTGCTAGAGCTATGAAGACTTTTTTATATCATTTGAAGTGGTCTTCGTCTTGTTGCAGTAGTCAGCGTGTCTGTTTTAAGATGATAATGTATTCATGTATATTAGTCGATAATGTATATGTATATATAACTTCTTGAGTCGGCAGTTGTAGTTGTATCATTTGTATTGTGTCAAATGTATTGTAACTGATATCAGTTATTATATATATGAGACTTTTCGTTCCGTTTGTATTCCGCATTTATGTTATATGTGTTATTTTTATATCTATTGTCCTAAACTAGTATAGCCACTGTGTAGTAGCTTTGAGTTTGTATCGGTATGTCGGATTTCCTCTAAAGATGAAATGCAATGTTTTATTATCTGACAAATCGGTGCTCGCACAAAGCAATTACATAGATGGTCGCTCCTCAACAGCCTTATTCTCCACGCTAGTTGACAGCACTACACCGTAGTGTTCTTGGCTAGCGTGGGTATTGAGGTGAGGCGTCACAGCTTGGTATCAGAGCCTGGGGTTTAGGACAATTATAAAACATAACTTAGATGGAACATGTGTTACAACTATTTGTCGATGTTTTATCTCTCATCTTTACATATGACTATTTTCGACTGTTAGGTATGAATTCCTAACGCTTTTTCTTGTGTTTTCGGCTTTGAATTGATTTAGCCGATGTTGATTTTTGCTTTAATTTGGCAAATTAAAGCCATTTTGACTTTTGGACTTTGTTCCACTTTTGTTCTATGCTATGAGTGTCATTGTGTACCTGTTACACTGTGATGAAAAATAGCTGGACCAGTTGCAAATTGAGTGATTTTGATTTCTCATTCACATCTAGTTTGAATCTCAGCGATTTTGAACTTGATATTTTGTGTTTTCCTCATCTTGAATTACATTCGACTTCGGTCACTTTGTTTTTGAGAAATTGCTAATTTCTTGATTTTCAAGACTCTGATTTTGTTTGTCGTTGGTTTCCTAATTTGATCGATTCTTGATCATTTCCCCGATTTGTTGCTATCATTTATTAGCAACTTTGATGACATTTTCTTCGGGATTTTTGTGAACATACTTTCTGATGGATTCAGTATCGATTTCTTTGGATTCCATTCACATCTTCGTATGTGAATTCTTGTGATTGATTGTTTCTACAATCATTTTTGTGATTTGTCACTTTAAAAATATAAAGGTTTACTATACTAATAGTAAATACTAAAATCCTTTTCTCCAAACGATTTCAAAAACTATTTTACTACAAAGCTCTTTTCCTAAATCATTTTCCAATCTATTAGTATATACAAGCCTTTATTTCACTCGTATGAGAAATTGAATTAAACGGCCTAGTAAAACAAGTGGTATGAAACGCTTGCGTTTACTTCGTCGGTTAGCTCTTGGACTTGTTCGATTGAACCCTTTTTGTGACAATTTCCTAGTGAAGATTTACAACTTGTTCGTAAATATTTAAGTTAAGCAAGTGGTTATGGGACATGAAGCTAAACTCATATATTTACTAGCTTGGTGTGATTGACACTTCTTTATGATCATGATGATCATTTTTATGATTTAGACTAGGCCTCATCGGTGTGATTTCGTCTCACACATATCTCTTGGGCTTTGAGGATTGTCTAGACACCATTGTGTGATTTCGTCTTACACATATTGCACGGTTAGACTAGGCCTCATCGATGTGATTTCGTCTCACAAATATCTCTTGGGCTTTGAGGATTGTCTGGATACTTTTTGTGTGATTTCGTCTCACATATTTCTTTGTCTGCGGGGAGACTATACCCCGTTTATGTGATGTTTCGCCATCACATATCTAGGGTAGCACCCTACGGTCTTCTGGCCATTCCTGTGTGAAAATTTAATGGATAGCTTCCATGAGATAGCTTCTCGTCATGTGTTTACACATAGGTGAGTTTTCATGCTCCCATTCATGTGTTAGGCCTTTTCCCCTTTTTTTATAATTTAGACTAGCGATTGTGCGAAGTCTCTTTGTCTGCGGGGAGACTATACCCCGTTTATGTGATGTTTCATCATCACATATCTAGGGTAGCACCCTACGGTCTTCGGGCCATTCCTGTGTGATACGCGTAGGTGAGTTTTCATGCTCCCATTCATGTGTTAGGCCTCCCCCCCTATTTATGTGTTCTCTGGATTTCTTGTGATGATTTCTGGAATTTTGTGCTTCACCAATTTTCGTGATTTCTATTGATATGTTTATCAATTTTTGTGCATTGGTGAATTCATGTGTTTCTGATTATCGTTTTAGATAATCAGATATTTCTTATTTCTGATTATCGTTTTTGATAATCAGATATTTGTGAAATTTGATTATCATTTGTGATAATTAAATATTTTCCGATTTAATTATCGTTTGAGATAATTAAATATTTTTTCGATTTGATTAATCGAATAATTGTATTTCTGATTATCGTTTTTGATAATCAGATATTTGTGAAATTTGATTATCATTCGTGATAATTAAATATTTTCCGATTTAATTATCGTTTGAGATAATTAAATATTTTTTCGATTTGATTAATCGAATAATTGTATTTCTGATTATCGTTTTTGATAATCAGATATTTGTGAAATTTGATTATCATTTGTGATAATTAAATATTTTCGATTTAATTATCGTTTGAGATAATTAAATATTTTTTCGATTTGATTAATCGAATGTTTGTGTTTCTGATTATCGTTTTAGATAATCGGATATTTCTTATTTCTGTTTATCGTTTTTGATAATCAGATATTTGTGAAATTTGATTATCGTTTGAGATAATTAAATATTTTTCGATCTAATTATCGTTTGAGATAATTAAATATTTTTTTGATTTGATTAATCGAATGTTTGTGTTTCTGATTATCGTTTTAGATAATCGGATATTTCTTATTTCTGATTATCGTTTTTGATAATCAGTTATTTGTGAAATTTGATTATCATTTGTGATAATTAAATATTTTCGGATTTAATTATCGTTTGAGATAATTAAATATTTTTTCGATTTGATTAATCGAATAATTGTATTTTTGATTATCGTTTTTGATAATCAGATATTTGTGAAATTTGATTATCATTCGTGATAATTAAATATTTTCCGATTTAATTATCGTTTGAGATAATTAAATATTTTTTCGATTTGATTAATCGAATAATTGTATTTCTGATTATCGTTTTTGATAATCAGATATTTGTGAAATTTGATTATCGTTTGAGATAATTAAATATTTTTCGATTTAATTATCGTTTGAGATAATTAAATATTTTTTCGATTTGATTAATCGAATGTTTGTGTTTCTAATTATCGTTTTAGATAATCGAATATTTCTTATTTCTGATTATCGTTTTTGATAATCAGATATTTGTGAAATTTGATTATCATTTGTGATAATTAAATATTTTCCGATTTAATTATCGTTTGAGATAATTAAATATTTTTTCGATTTGATTAATCGAATAATTGTGTTTCTGATTATCGTTTTTGATAATCAGATATTTGTGAAATTTGATTATCATTCGTGATAATTAAATATTTTCCGATTTAATTATCGTTTGAGATAATTAAATATTTTTTCGATTTGATTAATCGAATAATTGTATTTCTGATTATCGTTTTTGATAATCAGATATTTGTGAAATTTGATTATCGTTTGAGATAATTAAATATTTTTCGATTTAATTATCGTTTGAGATAATTAAATACTTTTTCGATTTGATTAATCGAATGTTTGTGTTTCTGATTATCGTTTTTGATGATTGAATATTTGCGATTTTGAGATTCGAGCTTCGTCTTTTTCTCTGGCAATTCAGGTGAGTAATTTGATTTACTCACATTCAATTCGTGCAGTACGTGAATTCTGCTCTGTTTTTTCTTTTCTTTTAAATGCTGGAACTCGATTGATTCTTGCTTTTGTTAGTCGATGATGATGTCTGGGGTTGTTCATATAGTCATCTGATTTTGATTCCTTGATCCCCTCGATGTTGATTCTTTTTGAAGCAGTCGAACCTTTTGATTTTATATCTGATACTTCCATGATTTCAATACTTCCCTGTTGACCTTTGCTTTGCTTATGCATTCGACATTGCCATGCTCTTGTATGGTTGTTACCTTTTGTCCATTTATTCCTTACGATTGCGAGGACGCAATTTCTTTAAGGAGGGAAGTCTGTAACAACCCAAGTTTTTGTAAATTTTAATTATCGACAAAATGACGATTTAATCTAGTTGACAATTGATATTGAGTTTTAAATCGTATTTAAAATTCTTTAATAAAGTTGTTAATCGTTGTTTGGGATTTTAAATCAAATTTGAAATTTCGTTTATAAAAAATGTCGACCGGGCTTTACAATTTGAATCTTGGCCCATGTTTCTTGGCTTTGCCGAGATGATATCAGGGACAAACCCGATCCCCTCTCTTTCATTCTTCCATTTCGTAACCCTAAAACTAAACCAAACGAGAAAATAAAAATGGCGTCTGCGTGCGATTGTTTCGTTCGTTCGTTTTCAAATGGTGGCGGCATTCTTTTCGTCTCGTTCAGTCCTCTTCGAGCAAATTAGGGTTCGCGCACTACGGCGATCTGAAGGGGGAAAGGGGAGGGCTTCAGCTGCTCAATCGAGTTCAAGCGCTGGCTTCGCTCGATTGCAAGTGTGTTCGAATTCGAATCCATTTCGTGATCTTTGACATAGGTGAGTAATGACTTACTCACATCTAATTCGTACTCATTTCTGCTCGTTTTAAATTGTTTGCTAAAATTGATTACTCCTGCTTGGCCTCTGTAATAATGGTTTGGGGTTGTTTATTTAGTCGTCTGGTTTTGATTTCCATGGCTTCATCCCTGATCGATTTTCGGTTGACTTTGATTGTGATAATGTTTTGTTAATTGGTGAATTCTTTGGTACTTCGACCTCGGTCGCTTTGACTTTGTGAAAATATGTGAGTTCACTCTCACAATTACTATCTCGAAATCCAATTACATGTCTATAAGGTTGAGTTTCATTGCTATATTCTTTGCTTCAGGTTGCGTGTTCTGCTCCTTTATAGTTATGCATGATATACTTAACAATATATTGATTCAAGTTCTGACTATATATATTAGTATTGATATTATACCAGTTTTCGTATTGTAGCCTGGCACTATGCCTTGTACTTGTTATTTAATTAGCCTGGCTTCACTTAAATACAAATAGGAGGAATCCTGTTCATGTCCACTATTCTATATTTAAGCAGTTGTGCAAATTGATGGCCAAGCACATTTGCTTTTGAAATGGTAGCCTTGCCAATGCATATTCATATGCAGTTTAGAACTTGGTTAAACATATGCATATTCAAGCTCTAGGCCTAGGCATTTAGTGATTTCGCCCATATGGTTTAGCAGTTTTGAAAAGTGATCGCCTATTTATAGTTTATTATTGTAATTTTGCAAAGTTCTGTAGCTTTGTTAGTGGCCTTCTTTGCTTTTGCCTTATGCATGGAAATAACTTTAATAATGGGTTGTATTTTACAAAACAAGGTCTCAGATTAGCTAGTCTATGCACTAAAAATAAGTGACAGGCTACACAAACATGTAAATTACTTTTAGAACAATGTAGCTTAAAGTGGTCACATATATTTGCTTATATTTTCTTTTACATTAAGACATACGTCCCTGACAATTCCTATGTGAATAGTAGCAACTTTTGTAGGCTACTTTCATGTCTTGTTTAGTCCTATACCTTAAAGTTAATTCTTGTCTGGTCGATAATTTTTCTATCACTGCACTTCATATAATCTGATTACTGTGGCCTTCTTGTGTCCACCTTGTAGTTACACTTGTAACTGTTGTGTTCACCTGATCACTTCCAGTTGTACTGCTATTTGAATTGCAGTGCTTCATGTTGTAGCTTCTCTCGTATCTCTTGTGATATCTTTTGAGTCTGTTTTGTTGTCCAGTTGCACTGACACTTGTGATATTTGGATCAACTCGAATTGTTTACTTGATCCACTTGAGCATCTTTTTCATCTGGTCTGATGATATTTGTATTACCATATTTCTGTTGTAACTCTTGTAGTCTGACTTGAACATAGTCTTGTACTTGTTCACTATAGCTGCACTTGAGTTGTTTACTGGACCCACTGTCACTTTGCCATTTCTTTGCTCTATTAGAACATGCTCTGTTCGAACATGTATAGTTGCCGTTGCTTGAGACTGTCATCCACTTGCATTGCTGAGTAGTCTTTTATGTTTTGTTTGCACCAAAAATGGTCACAAACCCCAAGTGTAGTGAAAGCACCAGCGTATGAATACGAATCAACAGTATTCACACGCAAATCACAGATCTTAAATAAGTAACAAACAACAATCCAGAAATAATGAACAGTGACACGCAATTTATAGTGGTTCGGCTATTTCCGGCCTACGTCCACTTCAAGGTTTTTATGATTTTATTGCTCGATGCTTGAAGATTACAATTTCGTGTGTTGTATTACAACTGATTTGCTGAACTAAGTCTGAATCTAAGGCTGCAATGGTGATCTGGAGTAAATCTGGCAGAATCTGGGCGCTCTTTGCTCTCAAAGTTGTCCGACCTCCTTTCTGAATGACCTGGGGGTCTATTTATAGGTGTAGGAGGCTGATATTTCGCCTAAACTGAAGGGAGACCAGTTCCAGTACGTCAGGGGGGCCCACATGCCCGCTCTATGGAAATCCGGGCCCACACCAGGATCGATTCGACCCTAGGTTCGAATCGATCAAGAAATTGTCCAATCAAGCTGAAATTTGGTGTGAACATTCTTCATCATGTGTTGAAGCTTCTGTGAAAATTTTATAGCATTTGGATGTGTAGATCTCAAGTTATGATCGATTCAAGGTTGCATTTCTGGTTGACTAGCCTGGTTCGAATCGATCTAGTTCGAATCGATTCGTTCGAATCGATCCAGCGCACGCTTCTGCGATGACGTGGAGCGCCTTCTTCGTATCGACCCTACTTCTATGCCGAGTTGACTGGGTCGACTCCGTGGTTCCAGCTGTTATAACTTGGTGGATTCGATGTGTATCGATTCGAAGATGGGAATGGATTCGAGGCAAGGTATGTTCGAACCGGTCATGGCCTATACTTGTTGTTCGATTCGAAGCTGTTCAAACCGTATGGATTCGATGCTAGGCATAGGATGGTTCCAGTGTGCTCGTTCGTATCGATTGTTGGAAAACAATAGGTGATCAACACGAAGTCACCTCTTAAGGATGGATTCGAACTAACGATACCGGATCGATTCGAAGTGATACGCCTCTGTGATTTCGAGGGAACTCGTTTCGATGGAGTCGAAGACCCGCAGCTCTGATGGATACGAAGTAGACGGAGTCGAACATGATGGATTCGACGCAATGCTCTTCCCCTCGATTCGAACCAACCTTCCCTTATGGATTCGAGACTAGCTTATTCCGCCCATTTCCTTTTGGCGATATCTTGAGCATACGAACTCGGATTGACTCGAAACTTGGAACGTTGTTTCATCTGGCCTTGCTTGACATGTCTCATCAATTACAGCCCGATCCGGACTCGGACAAAATTCATCGATATCCATGGTGAACCTGTGATGCACAATCGATGTTCATGACTAATAATCATTGATTTTCAGTTAATCTTTGGGTATCTCGACTTTGCCAAAAGTTGGGATAACATTTTGCCCCCCAAAACATGCCTTTTTGGTAAAAGGCGTGTTTTGATCAGTCTTAAGTTAAATGCAGTGAGTTCGTGTTTTACTCGTAGCTTATAGCATTTTCAATCAAGTCCATGGCTGTTCGAAGCCGAATCGTTATCAATTTTTTCCAGTGGAAGTTAAGAATGAAATCCTACGGTCTCTCCGTACTATTGATGGTCACTCCGGACCCTTGTTAAACCCATTCTAGATTTAGCGATTGAATAGAAAGATCCTATTGCACTCCGGCGTTGCCTTCTATCCCTTGCACTCTGGCCCTAGCTAGGGCGTATAGCGATGTCTTGGTCGTTCTCGACCGATCATAGCCTCTCTGGGCTCATGTTGAATCCCATCCTGTCACTCTCCGGTGAAGGGGAAACAACGTCAAGTGAGTCAATCCTATCGCTCTCCGGCGAAGCGACTCATCTCCTGCACTCCGGTTCAGTGTATCTGAACATTAAGCGATGTCATGACCTGAATCATTGGTTGATCATAGCCTCTCTGGGCTCATGCTGGATCCCATCCTGTCACTCTCCGGTGAAGGGGAAACAACGTTAAGTGAGTCAATCCTGTCGCTCTCCGGCGAAGCGACTCACCTCCTGCACTCCGGTCCAGTGTATCTGAACATTAGGCGATGTCTTGGCCTAAATCGTGGGCCGATCATAGCCTCTCCGGGCTCTTATCGAATCCTGATCCAATCACTCTCCGGTGAATAGGAAACGATGCTTAAGTGAGTTGATCCTGTCGCTCTCCGGCGAAGCAACTCACTTCTTGCACTCCGGACCCTGCCTCTCCGGGTAGGATCATAAAGCGATCATGTTTATATTGATATTTAATGTTTATCCTTTAACTCTCCGGTCAAAGGTTTATTTTAATAAGTGTTTCTTTATTAAATTCTAATCCTAGATGTTCAATCTCAAACACCAGGAAAAACAAGACAATGCCTCTCCGGGCGGAGCGGTCTATCACCATCTCAGAGCATGCCTAGGGATCTCTTCGGTTCCCGTACATGAGTAAGTGGAATAGCCGTTTTATTTTGAAAATCAAATATAAGAAAACTAAGTGACCAAAGCTCATATCCTGAACTTGGCCCTTGCCATCGTGATCAGTTGATGACGAGTCGTGATCCCGATCCAGGATCAATCCTGTTAGGTTGCGGCGGTAGTTGTTCGGGCCTGACCGCCGTTGCATGTTCTCTGACATATTGTGGCAATCTACCACTCCTGGCATGTTCTTCCACCTCATCTTTCAAGTGGCGGCATTCATCGGTAGTGTGCCCATCCAGCTCATGGAATAGGCAGTATTTTCCGGTTCTGCGTTCCCGCTCTGTGGGATCTCTCCTTGGTGGTTTTCGATAGGGGAGTTGCCCCCGAGTTTCGGTGTAAATTCGTTCCAGTCCTGCCACCAAGTCTGTGTACTGCCTGAATCTGGGTTCTCGGAATTTCTTCCGTTTATCAGGACCATCATGTGCGTCATCCTGCTTCCTCTTTCCTTTGTCAGCCCTGGGCTGTTCCATGGCGGTTCCTTCGCCTTGTGCCACATTTATTTCCCGCCTTTTGGCCCGTGATTCTTCTAACCGAATGAATTTCTCAGCTTCATGAAAAAACTCTCCAAGATCTTGCAGTGGATCTTTAGTCAAAGAGTCTTTGAATTCGGTGCCTTCTCCAACTCCTGCCACTGCCGCCATTAAAATCATTGATGGGTCCGGGCGATCTACAGAAGTCACCGTCACATTAAATCGTAACAAAAAATCTTTTATGGACTCTCCGGTCCTTTGTTTTATTGATGCCAAAGTCATTACGCTCTTGGGTCGCGTCACGTGAACCCTAAACTGCTTCATGAAGCAATCCACAAGCTCGCCCCATGTCCTGATTGATCCGGTTTCTAGCTGCCTAAACCAAAGCGCAGCCAAATCTGATAAGAACAAAGGGAAACATCGTGCCATCACTTCTTCGGATGCTCCCAGCACTTCCATGTGTCTGATATATCTGGTGATATGCATGGTCGGGTCTGACTTTCCGTCATAAGGATTCAGCGTTGGTAGTTTGAACTTCGGAGGGTTCCTTGCATTCCTGATATTCGAAGCGAACGGACTCCGACTAACTTCTTCCAATCCTCCTCCTGAAAGCCCTCCTCTCATGAGTCGTCTCACTAGGCCGATCATTCTTTCATCTCCGTCTAGGGGTTGCCCCCTTGTCATGTCTCTGTCTTGCCCTCCGAGTCTTGTAGGGAATTCTGGTACGTACTCTTCGGGTGGCTCGTTAGCATTTATGTTGGCCCTAGCCGGTTGAGCTCCTTCCAAAGGTACTTCTACGTTGGATCCTGCGGGCCTGCCCCCAAGCCCTTGTTGATTTCCTTCTGGCTCTGTATTCTGTCCTCCATTGGGTTCCATAGCCCTAGCTCCTTGTTCCACATTCACAGCCGCTGTAACTGGTCCAAGGTTCTGTGTTCCTGTAGCTCTCATTTGCTCGAAGAAATTCTGCAGCATCTCTTGCTGGCTTTTCATCATCCTTTCCTGCATTAGGTTATTCATAGCCTCCATCTCATCTCTAGTAATGTAGATCGAAGCTTGTCCTTCTCCAGCGCCAGAGGATGCCTCTTGACTCCCTGCCTGTTGGCTCCTCTCAGTTCTTTGTCTAGTTTGTCGAGTCATTGAAGAGTCAGATCTGAATCCTTAAAATTCCGAATCTTAATTCTGAGTTTGGTGTAGCGGGTGCTAGTTCTTTCTCGGTGAAAGCACCAAAGTGTTTGCACCAAAAATGGTCACAAACCCCAAGTGTAGTGAAAGCACCAGCGTATGAATACGAATCAACAGTATTCACACGCAAATCACAGATCTTAAATAAGTAACAAACAACAATCCAGAAATAATGAACAGTGACACGCAATTTATAGTGGTTCGGCTATTTCCGGCCTACGTCCACTTCAAGGTTTTTATGATTTTATTGCTCGATGCTTGAAGATTACAATTTCGTGTGTTGTATTACAACTGATTTGCTGAACTAAGTCTGAATCTAAGGCTGCAATGGTGATCTGGAGTAAATCTGGCAGAATCTGGGCGCTCTTTGCTCTCAAAGTTGTCCGACCTCCTTTCTGAATGACCTGGGGGTCTATTTATAGGTGTAGGAGGCTGATATTTCGCCTAAACTGAAGGGAGACCAGTTCCAGTACGTCAGGGGGGCCCACATGCCCGCTCTATGGAAATCCGGGCCCACACCAGGATCGATTCGACCCTAGGTTCGAATCGATCAAGAAATTGTCCAATCAAGCTGAAATTTGGTGTGAACATTCTTCATCATGTGTTGAAGCTTCTGTGAAAATTTTATAGCATTTGGATGTGTAGATCTCAAGTTATGATCGATTCAAGGTTGCATTTCTGGTTGACTAGCCTGGTTCGAATCGATCTAGTTCGAATCGATTCGTTCGAATCGATCCAGCGCACGCTTCTGCGATGACGTGGAGCGCCTTCTTCGTATCGACCCTACTTCTATGCCGAGTTGACTGGGTCGACTCCGTGGTTCCAGCTGTTATAACTTGGTGGATTCGATGTGTATCGATTCGAAGATGGGAATGGATTCGAGGCAAGGTATGTTCGAACCGGTCATGGCCTATACTTGTTGTTCGATTCGAAGCTGTTCAAACCGTATGGATTCGATGCTAGGCATAGGATGGTTCCAGTGTGCTCGTTCGTATCGATTGTTGGAAAACAATAGGTGATCAACACGAAGTCACCTCTTAAGGATGGATTCGAACTAACGATACCGGATCGATTCGAAGTGATACGCCTCTGTGATTTCGAGGGAACTCGTTTCGATGGAGTCGAAGACCCGCAGCTCTGATGGATACGAAGTAGACGGAGTCGAACATGATGGATTCGACGCAATGCTCTTCCCCTCGATTCGAACCAACCTTCCCTTATGGATTCGAGACTAGCTTATTCCGCCCATTTCCTTTTGGCGATATCTTGAGCATACGAACTCGGATTGACTCGAAACTTGGAACGTTGTTTCATCTGGCCTTGCTTGACATGTCTCATCAATTACAGCCCGATCCGGACTCGGACAAAATTCATCGATATCCATGGTGAACCTGTGATGCACAATCGATGTTCATGACTAATAATCATTGATTTTCAGTTAATCTTTGGGTATCTCGACTTTGCCAAAAGTTGGGATAACATGTTTGTTGTACGTATGAAATTTATTTATATGTATACTAAACATTACTTCTCACTGACATTCCACTTGCATTCATATGCTTAAATGATTTGGTCGTTGCGGTGGCCTTATTTGGGTACACATACTCGTTATCTCTGGATGGCATCCCTTTGATGTAGATTCATGTTGCCATCTCAGTTTGCTTTCACCACTTTGTACTATGGTTTCTCTGACCAATCTGGGTTGGATATTTTGATTTTCGACTTATTAATTGCTGTTAATACTTGGAGTTGTGGCGACTTTATATTCTGTTGTGGCGAGGCAGTGCACGCGTGCGTGTACTGCAGCCACACAGAATTGACAGATTTTAATTGATATTTCTTTCGTTCTTAATTCATTGACCTGTTGCGTAATTCGTAGGCTGTTTGGGCAAGGCAGTTCACGTTAGCGTGTACTGCAGCCAATTTGCATGGATGTTTTTAAATTGGCATTTCAATTGTTTAAACTGCTTTGGATTTCTGTTTTGTGGATTAACACTGTTTAGTGTTATATCTGCCGTTATCCGGTTCTCTTATCGAGAAGTTGGGTATACGAGATTTTTGTGACTGTCGTCTATTCGATATTGATTATTATTGCTCTTGTGCATTAATAACTGAGTTTGAATTAGACTGACCCGTGTATTATTTTCTTTTGAATTTAATACTCGGGTCAGATCGAGTATTTACAAGTAGTAGATTTTTAGCTTTGGGTTGCTGCTAGAGCTATGAAGACTTTTTATATCATTTGAAGTGGTCTTCGTCTTGTTGCAGTAGTCAGCGTGTCTGTTTTAAGATGATAATGTATTCATGTATATTAGTCGATAATGTATATGTATATAAAACTTCTTGAGTCGACAGTTGTAGTTGTATCATTTGTATTGTGTCAAATGTATTGTAACTGATATCAGTTATTATATATATGAGACTTTTCGTTCCGTCTGTATTCCGCATTTATGTTATCTGTGTTATTTTTATATCTATTATCCTAAACTAGTATAGCCACTGTGTAGTAGCTTTGAGTTTGTATCGGTATGTCGGATTTCCTCTAAAGATGAAATGCAATGTTTTATTATCTGACAAATCGGTGCTCGCACAAAGCAATTACATAGATGGTCGCTCCTCAACAGCCTTATTCTCCGCGCTAGTTGACAGCACTACACCGTAGTGTTCTTGGCTAGCGTGGGTATTGAGGTGGGGCGTCACATATGGTATCGAAGAAATGTGTCCGATCTGAGGAGCAACCTCACTTGGCCCGTATAGCTCCTGTTTTACCTACATCGAGCTAACTCGCGGGTGTCAGGGCTACGTAAATACCTCATACAGAATCATTTGCCAAACCATCCTACTTCACTCTGGAATCTCCACCACGTACACAGTTGTTAAAGTGGTTTTCGGTATTGGCAGAGAGTATGACAATATCCAATCCCGGTCTCTTTAACAACCAAACGCTTATTTCACACTGGATGGTTCTTTTACAATTCCAAACCATTTCATATTGATATCGAAATATCATATTCTCAAAATCATATCACTTTCAAAATCATATTCACTTTCGCAATCATATCACTTTCGAAATCATATCACTTTCAAAATCATATACACAAAATTAGTTAAACACTTATTTCAAAATCATCATATTTACTCAAAATAAGTCAATTCACTAGAAAATATCCTTTCAAATTCCAACTTGGGTTATAACATCATTTAACCATATTCGCTTTAAATCCAGGATTTAATTATAAACAATTCAGCCTTGCACAGTTTGATTTTTTTTGAAAATAGTTTAGATAGTCATAATTAGTTTAAATAATTTTAAAATAGTTTAAAATAGTTCAAACTAAATTAAAATAGTTTGAAATAGATTAAAATAGGTTAAAATAGATTAAATAGTTTAAAGTAGTTTAAAAATATATTAAATATTGTTTTAATAGTTTAATATAAAATAATTTGGTTATTGAAATGGTTTATATAGTAAATATTTTGAAAACCTAAATAAATTAGAATTTTAAAAATAATATTAAATAGTTTATATTAAAATAATTAATTTGAAATTAATATCAAATTAAACTATTTCTTTCATTTCAACACATCCGGACCATGTCCAACTTTCAAATCAACAAACTAAAATTTGTCTTTCAATTTAGATTCTCGTTTAAAATCATTTAATCAATATCGATTTCAAATCCATGTCCGAACAATAAATTTAAACTATTTCAAATTTAGTAGATTTCAAAGTTTAAATAGTCAAATATTTCAATAACTCAATTTCGATAAATTTCATTTATACTTCAAATCCAACATTAAAATTTCAATTTAAATTCTTTAAACAATTCATTTAAACCAATTCCAGTTTGAACATTTAAAGCTTGGATTTTCGAAAATAATTTAGTTTATATAAATCAAATTTTATTTCAAAATATCATTTAACCGAATTCAAAAATTTAAGGTTTTAAAATCATTTAATTTAACCAATCCGGTGTCTGTATATAATTTTCTACCTTATGGTCAGGTGATGCGAATATTTATCATTTCGATCCGCAAATATTTTATTTTTCCGGATATATCATTTCAACCCGCAATCTTGAATAAAATTAAAAATCCATAAAATTGCTCGGGTTTATCATTTCAACCCATAACGATTTTTTTCCTAATCTATAAATCGTTCGGGTATGTATCATTTCAACCCATATTGATTTTCCTAGCAATAACTAAGGGAACTTGCAGTGTTATAACAATATAAATATAAAATCTGCTCATCCAATATCAACAATCAAACATCCATCACAATCATCATTCAAATAAACCAATAAATAATAGCAATTTGACCGATTATCATCAACTGGTATTAATTAACACTTTAAAATTCAATATAAAATTAAATGGCGATTAAATTTAATAAAAGTTAGATTTAACTGGAATGACAATTTAAATATATCAAACAACAATCAATAAACTTCTAATCATATCATAAATTCAATTTAACTAACATAAGACAATTTAGTAGTTGTGAGTGGGTTAAAACAACCACCTTTAATTTCCAATCGATTTAAAAATCCAATCAAAGGCCCAAATTTGAACAGTCTCAGAATTCATCCAAACTAGTTCCATAATGTCCGGAATTTCGATACGATCACAGCGGAACAAACCACGCATGAATCCGATCACGTCACCCCCTTCTCTATTCAAAGTCACGACCACCTAAGATAACCCGCAGCTGAGCCCCCACTTTGACCACCAAATTCACGTGCCTCCTACCCCTAGGCGATCGCAGACCACCACCATCCAATCCGACTTGCCAAGCCGTGTCCCACTGGCCCACTCTCCAATTCTCCAACCACCCTAAGACGCCGCGCCGCCGCCTTGAAGTTTTAGGGTTTCGAACCCTAAACATCAAAATTCAAACGCCTCCGGCTGAGCTGGCCCATACGACCACCAGCGTTAGCCTCCCCTCGACGTCCTCTACAAAACCCATATCACAATTTCACCAATCAACGATAAAATCCGAAACCCTCAAATCGCATCCCTAAATATCCGTGTTTCCAATTTTGACCGTGATTACATGATGACTGAAGCACTATTATGACAAACGAACACTAGATGCTGATTCATATCGTCAAGAGCTTCAAAATGGTATATAATTTGCTATGGTTTGAGGAGTTTGAAATTTTGAAATCGATTTGAATTTGCAATTAAATCTAAGAATTTGGGTTTTTGCCATTTGAGAAGGAGGAACAGACAGATGGAGTTCTACATATTGAACAAACTGAAAGACTGCTAGGGTTGAGAAACAAAGTCTATTTATATGGACAAGGCACAATAAAACGAATTAACATATCAAATTGGTTCGAACGACAATGATGACCCGAAAAGCCCGTTCCGTTTTCGAAACAAAAGTATATCATCCCATATATCAAAATAGATGTTTTTGATATTTTTGAATTCAATGGAATAGGTTTCAGGTCCTAATTCCATCGTATGAAGAAGTTAGCTTTTAAAATCAGCTTATTTTAAATTGATTTCATTAAATTGATTTCTGCGCGTTTCGAGTCCGCACAATCAAACGACAAGTTCGATAGCTACGAAACTTGAAAACTTACAATAATTCACCGTCACGGATCTGATGAAACTGGTTTCATCGAAATCCGAGACATCGTCCAAAATGGCTATTTTCACGTTAATTAAATAAATTATTATTAAATTAATTAAATCAATTTTTCAATTCAAAATTTATAATCAACAAATTTTATCATTTCTGATTACCAAGTAATTTATAATCTTTTAAAGTAAATTTCCAAGTCAAAAACGAGGTTAAATATTGCACTACTTACGGTATTCAATTTCAATAGCAATAAGTTCATAAATTATAAATTAAAATCCCAATAAATTAATTTATTTTGATTTTAATTTTTATTATTCATTCAACTATCATCCTACGGATAAAATTAACATTGGTTTATGTTTCATTACATTAGTATTATACAATTATCATCTTTTATCACATTAACTACAACATTTAATTATATTAATTTCAATTGATTTACAATTTAATTCCAACGGATTAAATAATGAAATGATAGTTAAACAATTGCTACAACTTACAATTTCAAACATATTTCTATGTTTATTATTTACCAACTAAGCTAATAAATTCACATACTGGTTAATCATTCCATATTAACCAATTCCAATTAATTACGTACGATTTTACCATTTAAATACAACATCTGGTTTGTTTACTTATTTACAATTTATAACCAAATTTTATATTTACAACCACTTCAATTAATTGAAATTACAATAAAGTAGATATTCATTACCTTACATTAACATTATTACATTTCATTCTAGTTATTTTTCCTATTAATAAATAGCAAATTTTCAATTTCTCACAATATTAAATTCAAAATCTTATTTAAATTACTATGTTAATTGTTAGAAAAATACGAGTCATTGCACTCTCCCCCACTCAAAACTTTTCGTCCTCGAAAAGGGAAAAGAAGGAATTAATATATTTTATTCAAAATATTAAATCTATAAACAATTAATTTACATAATTATGTATTTTAAATAAAATACATCAATTTATAAACAATTAAATCTTTCATATAAAAGTTTGAAAAATATCTTTACTTTCACAAAAAAATTCTAAATCCAAATTTCATGGAAAATTTCGGTGGAGTCTCCGCTGTACGGAGAGGTCCGGAAACAATAATAATATTAATAACAACAATATATATCATATTTCAAAAAAATTATCCCAAACCACGGGAAACAATATAATATCGCTATAAAACAGTAATCCGAGAACGTACCTATTTGTCGAGCAAACAACGCTTATTTATGAAACCAAAAGCTGTAGCTATTGCTTCCATAAACCTGTATTTCACTTATAAAATCCAAAATAGTGAGAATTATGTATAAGAGAGATATTTAAGTTGTTTCAATTAATAACAAAACAATCGACACAACATAACAATAGTCACTTGCAAACAAAACCATACAATCATCACGTGCAATAAAAGTAATCAACCATCCATCCATAACAACCAAAACAAATGGTTTGTTCGGGTTCAGAAACTTTTAATCGTATAAAATGATAAAGAAACTACAAAGTATACCATAGGCTCAACAGTCTTAGATAAAACTTAATAGATTATTTATACACCTTTATACAATTAGAAGTATCCTTTCCCAACTATCCCATAAGACAAAACGAACAATAATTTCAAATATCGTTTAAGTTTATTCTTGTTAATCTCCTTCCACATTATTTACTGTTCTTCAGTTTCATTCATTCATACAATGATTGTTTTATTAATTTAACTTCATTACTTACAAATTCATTTCCATTCATTCATACAATGCCAATTTCCATTAATTTATATTCATTTGCTAACATATGTTCTTTTCATTCAATTATTTAAAATAATAAATGAATTCATTATTTAAGTGATACCTACTTTTCACTGCAGTTTAATTCACATTTATTATTTAATGATATACTTGATTTCCAACAATAAATCATTTCATACTTAAGTATTTCTACATATAATTTACATTTACTCTTTCCTTTTATAATGTTAATTTGAATATTAAGTTTTTTTCTAAATCATTTCAACATTTTCAGAATATATAATCATTTACTTAGTATAGGATTCACCTTTACTATTCAATCTGATTATAAATGATTTAAATGTGATGTGCACGTAAATGTGCATATTTTTACCAACATATTTAATCTATTTAAATTAAATAAATGATCATATTGGGCATTTTAACTTGTTTAAACCAAAATTCATATTATTTTCACATCGTCACATATTCATCTTCATCCAAGGGCAAAATGGTCATTTTTGTGCATATATTAATTTGAGAAAATTTAATTGGAAATTTCTATATTATTTTATTGGAATTTGGCTTCATATACAAGTAGTTTCCTGAAGATGTATGCATGCACAAGAGTGAAGATAAAAAAATGAGATGGAAATAATTAAAAGGCATGATAATGGAGGACCCCACTTACCCACCAACCTTAATGTACACTTAGGAGCTAATGCACATGCTAAAAGGCCATCAAATCTTTATGCACACTTAATGGATGATTAGGGGATGCTAATGATTACTTGGTCACCACACTACCTCAAGGGCAATTTGGGCATTCCTCAAAAATATGAATTAGGGTTTCATACATGTATAAAGACCCCTTATGTTTCATGTAACTCTCCTCTTCTTAGTTTCTCTTTAGTTTAGTTTAGGCTCAAAAATAAACAAAGCTCTCTTTCTCTTTTCATGGCTACTTAGCCATTTTTATTTCATGTACTCTTCCTTTTTTTATGCAATGTAATTATTGTTTCCTTTTAATTACATGTTCATTTCCTTTCATGCTAGTAGTGTAGATTTTCTTTTATGCAATTAGAATAGTTCTCTTTTCCATTACCTTTCATTTTCCTTTCCTTTTGCTTTCATGTTGCTATCTACATTTGTTAATCAAATGACAAATATGAGAGGCTAAACCCCTTCAATTTAGGGGTAATGAAGCTGTAATATCCCGGAAATTTTAACAATATCAATTTAATAATCTGTTGAATAATTAAATTGATATGGATAATCTTTGATAATAAGATTTGAATTTAATTTAATAATCTAATTAAATAAGTATCAAATATGTTATTTCCAAATAATAAGTATAATGTATTATTTTTATAAATATGAATGGATTTTAAAAGACTATGGAATTGTTATATTTTTAAATTGATAAGTAGTTATATAAGTGTATATATATATATAACTTAATTTTTAAGTTGAATCTTAGAATTTAATTTTATTTAAACTTGAATTTAAGTTTTGAAATTCAAAAGAATATATATTTAAATTGTTTTGGATTTTAAAATATTTGTATAAACTTTTATTTATAAGTATAATTAGCTTTTGTTTATCTTTAATAAGTAATTATATATATAGATAAGTATTTAATAAATAAGAAAAAGGCATTTATTTACTTTTAAAATAAATAAAAATATGAATAATTACTTAAGAGACATATGTCATTTTTCTAAGGCTCCATTTAACATATGTAATGTAAGTAATCAATGTAATGACAAGTGTCTTTATTATTTTCATTTTTCTTTTATTTTTATAAAATCACAAATTTACATATATATAAACATTTTATCTCTTTACTTCATTTTTTCTAATCTTCATTTTCAAAACAAGAAAAACTCAGTCTTTCCTCTAAACACAAATCTGAAACAAATCAGAGAATCAAATACCTCAATCCAAAAACAAAAGATTTGTAATCAACTCTTCAAACCAGAAAATTCAATACCCTGTCTCATTTTCAAAACCACAATTTCAAAGCCTGTAACCCAGTTTGCAAACCTGAGGTCTTCAGCATGGATTTCTTTTCAATCTGGAATCATCTCAACAACTTAGTGTTTCCAGCAGCATGCATGTAGTTTAGTCAAGTGTAAAGTCCAACAACTCAAGTTTTAATCAAGAGGCATTCAAGTTAAAGTTCAAAACAGTTTATAGTTTTCAAAAGCTAAACTACTCCTGCTCTGCATGTTTGGTGAGTAACTTTTAAAACATAAAGTAAAATAGGATTTGCATGCTAATATAATTGAAATGAATAAGTATTGCAAATATAAATGAGAATCTGATGTGAATGTTTATAGTGTGTATGCTGTTAACAATTAGATGCTCTGTTCATCTTCTTTAAATTGTGAGTAAATCTAACTTTAAAAACAGTTTTAAAATCTGTTACTATGTCTTGATATGCTGATAAATGTTACAGTAACATGATATGCAATGCTTACTTGAATATTGGGTGTGAATGGATGATTATATAAGAGTTGTTATGAAATATTTGTGTATATTGATGTTTATGCTCCTCTGTTTTAGTTTTCCAGTAAGTAAACCACTTTAATCTCGATTTTATATGATGAATGGGTTATGAAAAGTATTTGTATAAATGTAAATATGCCGGCATGTATGTATATAGATAATGTAAAAGATGTGTGCATGTCTGGATATAGAAACATTTGCTCTGTTAAAAGTTTACAGAATAGAAACAATCTAAAAAATTCAATTACTCATCCTCTAATTCTTTTTAGGGTTTAATGTTTAAACAAGATATGTTTAAATTTACCAGATTTTAATTGTAAATATACTTTCAAGTATAATTATTGAGTTAGTTTTGCTGGAAGCAAGGAAATACAGTATAAACTCTAAACCATGTCAATTTCGAATAGCATAGTTTCTTGATCAACTTATATAATCTTGTTCGTATTCGAAATCTATGAATTTTAAAGGAAAAATAAAATTATTTAGTTTAGTAAATTATGAGAACTTGTGGGTTGAACGGGAAAGGAGTTTTTGGCACTTCCTGGTGATCGGTGAAGAGGTGAATCTCGAAATCGCTACTGGTGTTAGCTGGAAGGTTGTCAAGCTCGGGAAAAATGATCGATAAATTTTCTGATCACCGTGGCGGCGACACGATATCATTGTAGGGTTTAAGATCAAGTTTGGGATGGTTGGGTTCGCGTGGTTGCTGCGTGGCCGTGGGGTAACCGGAGGTGACCGGTATGGGTTAGATCGACGTGTCGTGGTGCGGTGAAGTTTTGGTCGGAGTGTCGATGCTTTTGGTGATCGGAGATGGCAACTCGAGGTGGTTTTGGTCGATAAATTTTGGGTTCCAGTTTGTCTTGATTGGTTCGATTTCGTTTCCAGGCGAATCGATCGAATCTGGGTAGTCGAGATGATAGGGCAGGTCATCGGTGATCTGCAGACGTCGGCAAAGATGGTCAGAACGGTGGCGAATGCATGTGCACGTGTACGTGTGCACGGCGATGATCTCGTGTTTGGATCTCGGAGTGATTTCGTAGGCGACTCGAAGGGGTATTCGAGTAAGTGGTAGTTTGACTCGGGAATGGTTCGTGCTCGAGTAAGTGTAGTATAGCAGTTTTTTTTTATTTAACTAAGTTAAAAGAAAATGTAGGAGAAGAGGAGAACTCGAAGTTAGTATCAGGGTTTTGGGATGGTAGCTCGAGTCTGTACTTGAGTTGATGATGTGAGTTTAGCTTGCAGGTTTTAAATTTTAAAACTTGGTTTTGAAATTTAAAATGAAATTTAAAAGTTAATTTGAAAATGGATGTTTTCAAATGTATTTGTGAATGATAGTTTAACCTTGGATAAGAAAATGTTTTATCTTAAAGTTAAAATCATTAAAACTTTAAGGTAATTACAATGGTTTAAATAATCTAATTAATTAATGATTTAGATTAATTAATTTGTAATTAAGGATTTAAATTATCTTAATTAAGGTTTAAGATTAATTAAATAGAATAATTAATTTGTAATTAAGGTTTATAAATTAGAATATTAATTAATGATTAAGAATTAATTAATAAAGTAATTAAAGATTAATTAAGTTATGGTTAACACTTAATTAATTAAATAATTAGAGATTAATTAATTGGTTATTAAGATTTATTAATTTGAAATTAATAATAATTAATATAAGTTAATTATTTAAGAAAATAATTGTTAATGAAGGTCATTAACTATGGATTATTAAATAATTAATTAATGTGATTAATATTAATAATTAATTAGATTAATTAATTTGAAGATAATCATTTATAGAATTTGTTTTAAATGGAATTACTTAATGGAAGTGATTAAGAATTAATTTCTTATTGTAATTAATTGAAGTTAATTTGAATTAGTTTAAGTTAATTAATTAAGTTTAATTAATTTAGAATAATCAAGATGTGATGTGATAATAATTACTTAATGTAATTATTAAGGTAAGATTATTTAGGGAAGTAAATAATAAGATAATTACTGGAAGTAATTAGTTGAATAATGATTTTATTAATAGAAGTAATTTGAGTTAATTACTTTGAATAATTAATCAAGGGATTAATTAAGAAATTAATTAAGGAAGTAATTAATTTAGTTAGTGGAAGTAATTAAGGGTAGTTAATTACTGATTGAAGATTAATCAAGAGTGATTAATAAATATTGTTTACTTAAAGGTTAATTACTTAATGTAATTAATTTAATTAAGTAATTAATAATTAAGTTGTAATTAAGGATCATTAATTAATATAATTAATGATGTAATTAAGATTGGTTAATTAAGTAATAATTAATAAATAAAGTAATTAATCAATGTAATTAATTAAGGATTAATGTAATTAATTATAGTTGATTAAGTTAATTAATTTTAGTAAATTAATTAATGAAGTAATTAAAGGTTAATTGCTATAAGTGGTTAAGGATAATTAATTTGAGTAATTAATTAAAGATAAATTACTTGGATGTAATTAAAAGATAATTAATCAAGATGATTAATTGAAATGAATTATTAGAAGATAATTAATTAATTAAATTGTAATTAATTAATGGTTAAGTAAGCAGGATTTATAAAATGAAGTAATTAATTTAATTCACTTTAAATTAATTAGAGATGACATAAATCATTACTTATGGATGGATGATAATACTGAATACTTTGCATTGATTGATATCTCTGATGAGATATATGCTGTATGATATGGATGTTAGTTATGATAATATGGATTATCTGATAATGTTGATTATCTATTGTGAATTATCTTTCTTTGTGTATAAAGATAATGAATTGAATTGTTTTAACTTTAAAACAACTTGGCCTTAAAAGATACGCTTTGGATTTCGATGAGACCGGGATCGGGTTTCCGTATACCGGATTTCCAGGTCTGGAGACCCGAATACCACATCGATCCAAATTTACGATAGGTCGTGAATCAAGTGAAGATGAAGATTTAGAGTGCAAGGGTTATTGTCGTTAACTCTGAGGGTGATTCCAAAACGAGTGTAACGAGATAATGCCTTCGGTTTCGTTCGAACCCGGAACGAACTTGTATGGATTGAATGCTTTCAGCACATCGTCAGGTGGACGATGAGCATTCTAAGATAGATGTGTTCTGTTTAAAGGTAATCGTGACCTCAAGCCTCACAAACCGGGAATGGCTAAAACAGGGGAGGTGCAGCAAGGTTAGTGGGTAGCACCCAAGTAGGACAAGATTACCTATGTCTAGAAGTCCCTTCTTATTTCGGCTTAGTGTGTGCGGTTGCTGATCCCAACCGTGAGGTATCTTGTGCGGGAATTATCCAGTAAGGGATGTTCCGACCTTGTGTTGCAGGGGATTGGGAGTGATCCTCGGTACGGTGATCTAGGCCACGTACTGTGACGGGCGGTACCCCGATAGCCCTGCCATTGTATGGAATCCAAACTCCAATAAGTGCCGTACGTATTAGTTGTGCCCAACTATGTTGAAATGTGAGATGTAAGCATTTCAGCTATTTCTGTATTTTACTTGAAAACCCTAGACCCTATTATAATACAATCGAATTTCCTATCAAATGTTTTGGTTAGCGTAAGGTAAAAACTTACCCATGTTTATTTGTGGGAAGTCTTACGTGATACCTTTTCTTTCAAAAGGTTTTGAAGTTAAACAAGTTTAACCTGTTACTCACACCAGACCCATGTCTGACCCAAGTTGTTTATTTCTGTTTTATAAACTCTTGGGTACTCAAATTTTTACGAGTAGCCAAGGGATTCAGGTTTAGCTTTGACGAATATTCTGGAGGAGTAATGGAGCAGGAGGCTTCGGCGTTCGTAGATATAGTATTCCGCTGTGTTGATATCTGTGATAGTGTCTTGTCTTGTATTTGAGTTGTAATGTCTAGACAGATGTTTATAACTGTCTAGTAAGTGATGTATATGCCGTGTAACTCTGTAAATTGTTGTATACTATGTAATAGTTTATGTTATTAATATAATTTATTCGTTCCGCTGTGAGATCGTTGTTGTTGTTTCTTTCTTTCTTCTCTTCTTTTCTATTTTCTACCCCTTTCTTTCTTCATAATGATCCGACTTTCTGTGGAGAAAAAGTCGGGTTATTACAGTTGGTATCAGAGCTTAGGCTGGCGACAACCTTGGCTCTGGTGGGAATTTTGAGAGTATTAATAGATATGAGCGCGTATTTGTTAGTGAATATAAAATTGTTTTATATTGTGTTGATTGGTTTATTGAGTAGTTTATGGATTCTGGTCAATGTGTGGGACGCCACAACATTGATAGGGATCTCTAAACGCTTGTATAGAACAATTCGACACAGTATTGTTTTAAAGAGGTAAATGAAATAATTTTACCCAGAAATAATTTCTATATAAAAAGTACCATTTTAAATATATATATATATTTCTACCTATTTGTTGGGTTACCTGTTCGGGTTTTCCAATATAGGATATAAAGGTAGATAGGGTAGTGGTGTGTGTAACACGACTACCAATGGTTGGAGTCTGAGTATTGAGGTTGGAAGTGTATCTGCCGAGACTGTAGACCTAATACCGTCTCGAGTAAGCTTTGCTATGGTAAAGGATTTCATCGATCTCCGAAGGAAACTGTAATGGTTCGGAGTTTATCTTTGAAGTTTGGATGAGTAAGGTTGGATCTGTCGGTTGAACAGAAGCGAGTGATGGTACCTTGATACCTCAGGTAATAGTAGCTGTGTGATAAGACGCAGTGAATATGATGTTCCCGAAGATGTTTCTTTGGAACAAGTTGTGGAAGTGTGTCTGCTTCGGTGTTGTGGCTGAGTTCAGCATGGTGTTTCTGTTTGGTTTGGAGTTCGAGTTTCTCGAAGATCTTTGGAGTACGAAGTCCTTGGCATCAGTATCAGCAGTGCAGCTCGGAGTATTCTGTGATGGCAGGAAGTTTTCTGGATGAGCAGTTTTTCTGGAAGTGAAGTTCAGAAGCAGCAGAGTGGATCCATTTCTTCGATGAATTGGATAGTTAAGTGTAAGCTGTTCTGATTGGTAAAGAGAGAACAGTCTGTTTGGGATTAGGCTGGGTTAATCGCAAAAGTGACTTGCGATTATCTGAGTGTTCTCTTGGGTTGTCAGAGTTTTTCTGGATGTCTTCAGAGAAGTCAGAAGTTTGTCCGCATCTGAAGGTTGAGTTTTCTTATCGACTGGATTTCCAGGAGTGATACCGGTGGTTCAGTCTAGTTGAAGGATAGTTCCTAGAGATAGAGTTGGGTGAAGCAGCTCAAGTTTTGATGGAGTATCTTAGTTTTCTTGTTGAATCTGTTGAACCATTTTTCTGGATGAGTTGTTCAGTCTTTGTTTGTGTTCTCCATCAGTATTCTTATCTACTTCAGATCAGAGTTGTGCAGCAGAAGCAGTTTGGAAGTGCATCTGTCTCATTTTTGGATAGGAGAAATAAGTTTGGAATCTACTGATGTTGTGAAGTAGAGTTATGTTTGGATCTAGTTTGTGTTCTGATTTGGATAAGTATTTGGACTTCTGAATTGAATTGTCAGTTTGGATAACTGGAATTCATTGAGTTTTACGTATCTGAGAGGGAGTACGTATTTGATCTATCTTTGGTTTTAGAATCTGCAGTTTTGGGAAGTTGGTTATTGAGTCAGACTCGTCTGTAGTCTGATATTCTATTTAGTTCTGTAGATCTAGATGAGTAGGAGATCTATAGCTTAGTAGTTTAGATTGTGTGTAGAGCGAGTATCCCGGTATTTATATACTTGGGGAAACTCGAGGAATTTTATCTAGAATTTAGTCTAGATAGATAGAATTATTTGATTGGATGAATTGATTGCTATGGTTGTTAGAATATGGATGATAGTATATGCTTGTGTTTTAAATTAAAATCTTTAATAAGATTATTAAATTACCTTTGTTTAAATTTCGGGGACGAAATTATTTTAAGGGGGGAAGAATGTAATATCCCGGAAATTTTAACAATATCAATTTAATAATCTGTTGAATAATTAAATTGATATGGATAATCTTTGATAATAAGATTTGAATTTAATTTAATAATCTAATTAAATAAGTATCAAATATGTTATTTCCAAATAATAAGTATAATGTATTATTTTTATAAATATGAATGGATTTTAAAAGACTATGGAATTGTTATATTTTTAAATTGATAAGTAGTTATATAAGTGTATATATATATATAACTTAATTTTTAAATTGAATCTTAGAATTTAATTTTATTTAAACTTGAATTTAAGTTTTGAAATTCAAAAGAATATATATTTAAATTGTTTTGGATTTTAAAATATTTGTATAAACTTTTATTTATAAGTATAATTAGCTTTTGTTTATCTTTAATAAGTAATTATATATATAGATAAGTATTTAATAAATAAGAAAAAGGCATTTATTTACTTTTAAAATAAATAAAAATATGAATAATTACTTAAGAGACATATGTCATTTTTCTAAGGCTCCATTTAACATATGTAATGTAAGTAATCAATGTAATGACAAGTGTCTTTATTATTTTCATTTTTCTTTTATTTTTATAAAATCACAAATTTACATATATATAAACATTTTATCTCTTTACTTCATTTTTTCTAATCTTCATTTTCAAAACAAGAAAAACTCAGTCTTTCCTCTAAACACAAATCTGAAACAAATCAGAGAATCAAATACCTCAATCCAAAAACAAAAGATTTGTAATCAACTCTTCAAACCAGAAAATTCAATACCCTGTCTCATTTTCAAAACCACAATTTCAAAGCCTGTAACCCAGTTTGCAAACCTGAGGTCTTCAGCATGGATTTCTTTTCAATCTGGAATCATCTCAACAACTTAGTGTTTCCAGCAGCATGCATGTAGTTTAGTCAAGTGTAAAGTCCAACAACTCAAGTTTTAATCAAGAGGCATTCAAGTTAAAGTTCAAAACAGTTTACAGTTTTCAAAAGCTAAACTACTCCTGCTCTGCATGTTTGGTGAGTAACTTTTAAAACATAAAGTAAAATAGGATTTGCATGCTAATATAATTGAAATGAATAAGTATTGCAAATATAAATGAGAATCTGATGTGAATGTTTATAGTGTGTATGCTGTTAACAATTAGATGCTCTGTTCATCTTCTTTAAATTGTGAGTAAATCTAACTTTAAAAACAGTTTTAAAATCTGTTACTATGTCTTGATATGCTGATAAATGTTACAGTAACATGATATGCAATGCTTACTTGAATATTGGGTGTGAATGGATGATTATATAAGAGTTGTTATGAAATATTTGTGTATATTGATGTTTATGCTCCTCTGTTTTAGTTTTCCAGTAAGTAAACCACTTTAATCTCGATTTTATATGATGAATGGGTTATGAAAAGTATTTGTATAAATGTAAATATGCCGGCATGTATGTATATAGATAATGTAAAAGATGTGTGCATGTCTGGATATAAAAACATTTGCTCTGTTAAAAGTTTACAGAATAGAAACAATCTAAAAAATTCAATTACTCATCCTCTAATTCTTTTTAGGGTTTAATGTTTAAACAAGATATGTTTAAATTTACCAGATTTTAATTGTAAATATACTTTCAAGTATAATTATTGAGTTAGTTTTGCTGGAAGCAAGGAAATACAGTATAAACTCTAAACCATGTCAATTTCGAATAGCATAGTTTCTTGATCAACTTATATAATCTTGTTCGTATTCGAAATCTATGAATTTTAAAGGAAAAATAAAATTATTTAGTTTAGTAAATTATGAGAACTTGTGGGTTGAACGGGAAAGGAGTTTTTGGCACTTCCTGGTGATCGGTGAAGAGGTGAATCTCGAAATCGCTACTGGTGTTAGCTGGAAGGTTGTCAAGCTCGGGAAAAATGATCGATAAATTTTCTGATCACCGTGGCGGCGACACGATATCATTGTAGGGTTTAAGATCAAGTTTGGGATGGTTGGGTTCGCGTGGTTGCTGCGTGGCCGTGGGGTAACCGGAGGTGACCGGTATGGGTTAGATCGACGTGTCGTGGTGCGGCGAAGTTTTGGTCGGAGTGTCGATGCTTTTGGTGATCGGAGATGGCAACTCGAGGTGGTTTTGGTCGATAAATTTTGGGTTCCAGTTTGTCTTGATTGGTTCGATTTCGTTTCCAGGCGAATCGATCGAATCTGGGTAGTCGAGATGATAGGGCAGGTCATCGATGATCTGCAGACGTCGGCAAAGATGGTCAGAACGGTGGCGAATGCATGTGCACGTGTACGTGTGCACGGCGATGATCTCGTGTTTGGATCTCGGAGTGATTTCGTAGGCGACTCGAAGGGGTATTCGAGTAAGTGGTAGTTTGACTCGGGAATGGTTCGTGCTCGAGTAAGTGTAGTATAGCAGTTTTTTTTTATTTAACTAAGTTAAAAGAAAATGTAGGAGAAGAGGAGAACTCGAAGTTAGTATCAGGGTTTTGGGATGGTAGCTCGAGTCTGTACTTGAGTTGATGATGTGAGTTTAGCTTGCAGGTTTTAAATTTTAAAACTTGGTTTTGAAATTTAAAATGAAATTTAAAAGTTAATTTGAAAATGGATGTTTTCAAATGTATTTGTGAATGATAGTTTAACCTTGGATAAGAAAATGTTTTATCTTAAAGTTAAAATCATTAAAACTTTAAGGTAATTACAATGGTTTAAATAATCTAATTAATTAATGATTTAGATTAATTAATTTGTAATTAAGGATTTAAATTATCTTAATTAAGGTTTAAGATTAATTAAATAGAATAATTAATTTGTAATTAAGGTTTATAAATTAGAATATTAATTAATGATTAAGAATTAATTAATAAAGTAATTAAAGATTAATTAAGTTATGGTTAACACTTAATTAATTAAATAATTAGAGATTAATTAATTGGTTATTAAGATTTATTAATTTGAAATTAATAATAATTAATATAAGTTAATTATTTAAGAAAATAATTGTTAATGAAGGTCATTAACTATGGATTATTAAATAATTAATTAATGTGATTAATATTAATAATTAATTAGATTAATTAATTTGAAGATAATCATTTATAGAATTTGTTTTAAATGGAATTACTTAATGGAAGTGATTAAGAATTAATTTCTTATTGTAATTAATTGAAGTTAATTTGATTTAGTTTAAGTTAATTAATTAAGTTTAATTAATTTAGAATAATCAAGATGTGATGTGATAATAATTACTTAATGTAATTATTAAGGTAAGATTATTTAGGGAAGTAAATAATAAGATAATTACTGGAAGTAATTAGTTGAATAATGATTTTATTAATAGAAGTAATTTGAGTTAATTACTTTGAATAATTAATCAAGGGATTAATTAAGAAATTAATTAAGGAAGTAATTAATTTAGTTAGTGGAAGTAATTAAGGGTAGTTAATTACTGATTGAAGATTAATCAAGAGTGATTAATAAATATTGTTTACTTAAAGGTTAATTACTTAATGTAATTAATTTAATTAAGTAATTAATAATTAAGTTGTAATTAAGGATCATTAATTAATATAATTAATGATGTAATTAAGATTGGTTAATTAAGTAATAATTAATAAATAAAGTAATTAATCAATGTAATTAATTAAGGATTAATGTAATTAATTATAGTTGATTAAGTTAATTAATTTTAGTAAATTAATTAATGAAGTAATTAAAGGTTAATTGCTATAAGTGGTTAAGGATAATTAATTTGAGTAATTAATTAAAGATAAATTACTTGGATGTAATTAAAAGATAATTAATCAAGATGATTAATTGAAATGAATTATTAGAAGATAATTAATTAATTAAATTGTAATTAATTAATGGTTAAGTAAGCAGGATTTATAAAATGAAGTAATTAATTTAATTCACTTTAAATTAATTAGAGATGACATAAATCATTACTTATGGATGGATGATAATACTGAATACTTTGCATTGATTGATATCTCTGATGAGATATATGCTGTATGATATGGATGTTAGTTATGATAATATGGATTATCTGATAATGTTGATTATCTATTGTGAATTATCTTTCTTTGTGTATAAAGATAATGAATTGAATTGTTTTAACTTTAAAACAACTTGGCCTTAAAAGATACGCTTTGGATTTCGATGAGACCGGGATCGGGTTTCCGTATACCGGATTTCCAGGTCTGGAGACCCGAATACCACATCGATCCAAATTTACGATAGGTCGTGAATCAAGTGAAGATGAAGATTTAGAGTGCAAGGGTTATTGTCGTTAACTCTGAGGGTGATTCCAAAACGAGTGTAACGAGATAATGCCTTCGGTTTCGTTCGAACCCGGAACGAACTTGTATGGATTGAATGCTTTCAGCACATCGTCAGGTGGACGATGAGCATTCTAAGATAGATGTGTTCTGTTTAAAGGTAATCGTGACCTCAAGCCTCACAAACCGGGAATGGCTAAAACAGGGGAGGTGCAGCAAGGTTAGTGGGTAGCACCCAAGTAGGACAAGATTACCTCTGTCTAGAAGTCCCTTCTTATTTCGGCTTAGTGTGTGCGGTTGCTGATCCCAACCGTGAGGTATCTTGTGCGGGAATTATCCAGTAAGGGATGTTCCGACCTTGTGTTGTAGGGGATTGGGAGTGATCCTCGGTACGGTGATCTAGGCCACGTACTGTGACGGGCGGTACCCCGGTAGCCCTGCCATTGTATGGAATCCAAACTCCAATAAGTGCCGTACGTATTAGTTGTGCCCAACTATGTTGAAATGTGAGATGTAAGCATTTCAGCTATTTCTGTATTTTACTTGAAAACCCTAGACCCTATTATAATACAATCGAATTTCCTATCAAATGTTTTGGTTAGCGTAAGGTAAAAACTTACCCATGTTTATTTGTGGGAAGTCTTACGTGATACCTTTTCTTTCAAAAGGTTTTGAAGTTAAACAAGTTTAACCTGTTACTCACACCAGACCCATGTCTGACCCAAGTTGTTTATTTCTGTTTTATAAACTCTTGGGTACTCAAATTTTTACGAGTAGCCAAGGGATTCAGGTTTAGCTTTGACGAATATTCTGGAGGAGCAATGGAGCAGGAGGCTTCGGCGTTCGTAGATATAGTATTCCGCTGTGTTGATATCTGTGATAGTGTCTTGTCTTGTATTTGAGTTGTAATGTCTAGACAGATGTTTATAACTGTCTAGTAAGTGATGTATATGCCGTGTAACTCTGTAAATTGTTGTATACTATGTAATAGTTTATGTTATTAATATAATTTATTCGTTCCGCTGTGAGATCGTTGTTGTTGTTTCTTTCTTTCTTCTCTTCTTTTCTATTTTCTACCCCTTTCTTTCTTCATAATGATCCGACTTTCTGTGGAGAAAAAGTCGGGTTATTACAGTTGGTATCAGAGCTTAGGCTGGCGACAACCTTGGCTCTGGTGGGAATTTTGAGAGTATTAATAGATATGAGCGCGTATTTGTTAGTGAATATAAAATTGTTTTATATTGTGTTGATTGGTTTATTGAGTAGTTTATGGATTCTGGTCAATGTGTGGGACGCCACAACATTGATAGGGATCTCTAAACGCTTGTATAGAACAATTCGACACAGTATTGTTTTAAAGAGGTAAATGAAATAATTTTACCCAGAAATAATTTCTATATAAAAAGTACCATTTTAAATATATATATATATTTCTACCTATTTGTTGGGTTACCTGTTCGGGTTTTCCAATATAGGATATAAAGGTAGATAGGGTAGTGGTGTGTGTAACACGACTACCAATGGTTGGAGTCTGAGTATTGAGGTTGGAAGTGTATCTGCCGAGACTGTAGACCTAATACCGTCTCGAGTAAGCTTTGCTATGGTAAAGGATTTCATCGATCTCCGAAGGAAACTGTAATGGTTCGGAGTTTATCTTTGAAGTTTGGATGAGTAAGGTTGGATCTGTCGGTTGAACAGAAGCGAGTGATGGTACCTTGATACCTCAGGTAATAGTAGCTGTGTGATAAGACGCAGTGAATATGATGTTCCCGAAGATGTTTCTTTGGAACAAGTTGTGGAAGTGTGTCTGCTTCGGTGTTGTGGCTGAGTTCAGCATGGTGTTTCTGTTTGGTTTGGAGTTCGAGTTTCTCGAAGATCTTTGGAGTACGAAGTCCTTGGCATCAGTATCAGCAGTGCAGCTCGGAGTATTCTGTGATGGCAGGAAGTTTTCTGGATGAGCAGTTTTTCTGGAAGTGAAGTTCAGAAGCAGCAGAGTGGATCCATTTCTTCGATGAATTGGATAGTTAAGTGTAAGCTGTTCTGATTGGTAAAGAGAGAACAGTCTGTTTGGGATTAGGCTGGGTTAATCGCAAAAGTGACTTGCGATTATCTGAGTGTTCTCTTGGGTTGTCAGAGTTTTTCTGGATGTCTTCAGAGAAGTCAGAAGTTTGTCCACATCTGAAGGTTGAGTTTTCTTATCGACTGGATTTCCAGGAGTGATACCGGTGGTTCAGTCTAGTTGAAGGATAGTTCCTAGAGATAGAGTTGGGTGAAGCAGCTCAAGTTTTGATGGAGTATCTTAGTTTTCTTGTTGAATCTGTTGAACCATTTTTCTGGATGAGTTGTTCAGTCTTTGTTTGTGTTCTCCATCAGTATTCTTATCTACTTCAGATCAGAGTTGTGCAGCAGAAGCAGTTTGGAAGTGCATCTGTCTCATTTTTGGATAGGAGAAATAAGTTTGGAATCTACTGATGTTGTGAAGTAGAGTTATGTTTGGATCTAGTTTGTGTTCTGATTTGGATAAGTATTTGGACTTCTGAATTGAATTGTCAGTTTGGATAACTGGAATTCATTGAGTTTTACGTATCTGAGAGGGAGTACGTATTTGATCTATCTTTGGTTTTAGAATCTGCAGTTTTGGGAAGTTGGTTATTGAGTCAGACTCGTCTGTAGTCTGATATTCTGTTTAGTTCTGTAGATCTAGATGAGTAGGAGATCTATAGCTTAGTAGTTTAGATTGTGTGTAGAGCGAGTATCCCGGTATTTATATACTTGGGGAAACTCGAGGAATTTTATCTAGAATTTAGTCTAGATAGATAGAATTATTTGATTGGATGAATTGATTGCTATGGTTGTTAGAATATGGATGATAGTATATGCTTGTGTTTTAAATTAAAATCTTTAATAAGATTATTAAATTACCTTTGTTTAAATTTCGGGGACGAAATTATTTTAAGGGGGGAAGAATGTAATATCCCGGAAATTTTAACAATATCAATTTAATAATCTGTTGAATAATTAAATTGATATGGATAATCTTTGATAATAAGATTTGAATTTAATTTAATAATCTAATTAAATAAGTATCAAATATGTTATTTCCAAATAATAAGTATAATGTATTATTTTTATAAATATGAATGGATTTTAAAAGACTATGGAATTGTTATATTTTTAAATTGATAAGTAGTTATATAAGTGTATATATATATATAACTTAATTTTTAAATTGAATCTTAGAATTTAATTTTATTTAAACTTGAATTTAAGTTTTGAAATTCAAAAGAATATATATTTAAATTGTTTTGGATTTTAAAATATTTGTATAAACTTTTATTTATAAGTATAATTAGCTTTTGTTTATCTTTAATAAGTAATTATATATATAGATAAGTATTTAATAAATAAGAAAAAGGCATTTATTTACTTTTAAAATAAATAAAAATATGAATAATTACTTAAGAGACATATGTCATTTTTCTAAGGCTCCATTTAACATATGTAATGTAAGTAATCAATGTAATGACAAGTGTCTTTATTATTTTCATTTTTCTTTTATTTTTATAAAATCACAAATTTACATATATATAAACATTTTATCTCTTTACTTCATTTTTTCTAATCTTCATTTTCAAAACAAGAAAAACTCAGTCTTTCCTCTAAACACAAATCTGAAACAAATCAGAGAATCAAATACCTCAATCCAAAAACAAAAGATTTGTAATCAACTCTTCAAACCAGAAAATTCAATACCCTGTCTCATTTTCAAAACCACAATTTCAAAGCCTGTAACCCAGTTTGCAAACCTGAGGTCTTCAGCATGGATTTCTTTTCAATCTGGAATCATCTCAACAACTTAGTGTTTCCAGCAGCATGCATGTAGTTTAGTCAAGTGTAAAGTCCAACAACTCAAGTTTTAATCAAGAGGCATTCAAGTTAAAGTTCAAAACAGTTTACAGTTTTCAAAAGCTAAACTACTCCTGCTCTGCATGTTTGGTGAGTAACTTTTAAAACATAAAGTAAAATAGGATTTGCATGCTAATATAATTGAAATGAATAAGTATTGCAAATATAAATGAGAATCTGATGTGAATGTTTATAGTGTGTATGCTGTTAACAATTAGATGCTCTGTTCATCTTCTTTAAATTGTGAGTAAATCTAACTTTAAAAACAGTTTTAAAATCTGTTACTATGTCTTGATATGCTGATAAATGTTACAGTAACATGATATGCAATGCTTACTTGAATATTGGGTGTGAATGGATGATTATATAAGAGTTGTTATGAAATATTTGTGTATATTGATGTTTATGCTCCTCTGTTTTAGTTTTCCAGTAAGTAAACCACTTTAATCTCGATTTTATATGATGAATGGGTTATGAAAAGTATTTGTATAAATGTAAATATGCCGGCATGTATGTATATAGATAATGTAAAAGATGTGTGCATGTCTGGATATAAAAACATTTGCTCTGTTAAAAGTTTACAGAATAGAAACAATCTAAAAAATTCAATTACTCATCCTCTAATTCTTTTTAGGGTTTAATGTTTAAACAAGATATGTTTAAATTTACCAGATTTTAATTGTAAATATACTTTCAAGTATAATTATTGAGTTAGTTTTGCTGGAAGCAAGGAAATACAGTATAAACTCTAAACCATGTCAATTTCGAATAGCATAGTTTCTTGATCAACTTATATAATCTTGTTCGTATTCGAAATCTATGAATTTTAAAGGAAAAATAAAATTATTTAGTTTAGTAAATTATGAGAACTTGTGGGTTGAACGGGAAAGGAGTTTTTGGCACTTCCTGGTGATCGGTGAAGAGGTGAATCTCGAAATCGCTACTGGTGTTAGCTGGAAGGTTGTCAAGCTCGGGAAAAATGATCGATAAATTTTCTGATCACCGTGGCGGCGACACGATATCATTGTAGGGTTTAAGATCAAGTTTGGGATGGTTGGGTTCGCGTGGTTGCTGCGTGGCCGTGGGGTAACCGGAGGTGACCGGTATGGGTTAGATCGACGTGTCGTGGTGCGGCGAAGTTTTGGTCGGAGTGTCGATGCTTTTGGTGATCGGAGATGGCAACTCGAGGTGGTTTTGGTCGATAAATTTTGGGTTCCAGTTTGTCTTGATTGGTTCGATTTCGTTTCCAGGCGAATCGATCGAATCTGGGTAGTCGAGATGATAGGGCAGGTCATCGGTGATCTGCAGACGTCGGCAAAGATGGTCAGAACGGTGGCGAATGCATGTGCACGTGTACGTGTGCACGGCGATGATCTCGTGTTTGGATCTCGGAGTGATTTCGTAGGCGACTCGAAGGGGTATTCGAGTAAGTGGTAGTTTGACTCGGGAATGGTTCGTGCTCGAGTAAGTGTAGTATAGCAGTTTTTTTTTATTTAACTAAGTTAAAAGAAAATGTAGGAGAAGAGGAGAACTCGAAGTTAGTATCAGGGTTTTGGGATGGTAGCTCGAGTCTGTACTTGAGTTGATGATGTGAGTTTAGCTTGCAGGTTTTAAATTTTAAAACTTGGTTTTGAAATTTAAAATGAAATTTAAAAGTTAATTTGAAAATGGATGTTTTCAAATGTATTTGTGAATGATAGTTTAACCTTGGATAAGAAAATGTTTTATCTTAAAGTTAAAATCATTAAAACTTTAAGGTAATTACAATGGTTTAAATAATCTAATTAATTAATGATTTAGATTAATTAATTTGTAATTAAGGATTTAAATTATCTTAATTAAGGTTTAAGATTAATTAAATAGAATAATTAATTTGTAATTAAGGTTTATAAATTAGAATATTAATTAATGATTAAGAATTAATTAATAAAGTAATTAAAGATTAATTAAGTTATGGTTAACACTTAATTAATTAAATAATTAGAGATTAATTAATTGGTTATTAAGATTTATTAATTTGAAATTAATAATAATTAATATAAGTTAATTATTTAAGAAAATAATTGTTAATGAAGGTCATTAACTATGGATTATTAAATAATTAATTAATGTGATTAATATTAATAATTAATTAGATTAATTAATTTGAAGATAATCATTTATAGAATTTGTTTTAAATGGAATTACTTAATGGAAGTGATTAAGAATTAATTTCTTATTGTAATTAATTGAAGTTAATTTGATTTAGTTTAAGTTAATTAATTAAGTTTAATTAATTTAGAATAATCAAGATGTGATGTGATAATAATTACTTAATGTAATTATTAAGGTAAGATTATTTAGGGAAGTAAATAATAAGATAATTACTGGAAGTAATTAGTTGAATAATGATTTTATTAATAGAAGTAATTTGAGTTAATTACTTTGAATAATTAATCAAGGGATTAATTAAGAAATTAATTAAGGAAGTAATTAATTTAGTTAGTGGAAGTAATTAAGGGTAGTTAATTACTGATTGAAGATTAATCAAGAGTGATTAATAAATATTGTTTACTTAAAGGTTAATTACTTAATGTAATTAATTTAATTAAGTAATTAATAATTAAGTTGTAATTAAGGATCATTAATTAATATAATTAATGATGTAATTAAGATTGGTTAATTAAGTAATAATTAATAAATAAAGTAATTAATCAATGTAATTAATTAAGGATTAATGTAATTAATTATAGTTGATTAAGTTAATTAATTTTAGTAAATTAATTAATGAAGTAATTAAAGGTTAATTGCTATAAGTGGTTAAGGATAATTAATTTGAGTAATTAATTAAAGATAAATTACTTGGATGTAATTAAAAGATAATTAATCAAGATGATTAATTGAAATGAATTATTAGAAGATAATTAATTAATTAAATTGTAATTAATTAATGGTTAAGTAAGCAGGATTTATAAAATGAAGTAATTAATTTAATTCACTTTAAATTAATTAGAGATGACATAAATCATTACTTATGGATGGATGATAATACTGAATACTTTGCATTGATTGATATCTCTGATGAGATATATGCTGTATGATATGGATGTTAGTTATGATAATATGGATTATCTGATAATGTTGATTATCTATTGTGAATTATCTTTCTTTGTGTATAAAGATAATGAATTGAATTGTTTTAACTTTAAAACAACTTGGCCTTAAAAGATACGCTTTGGATTTCGATGAGACCGGGATCGGGTTTCCGTATACCGGATTTCCAGGTCTGGAGACCCGAATACCACATCGATCCAAATTTACGATAGGTCGTGAATCAAGTGAAGATGAAGATTTAGAGTGCAAGGGTTATTGTCGTTAACTCTGAGGGTGATTCCAAAACGAGTGTAACGAGATAATGCCTTCGGTTTCGTTCGAACCCGGAACGAACTTGTATGGATTGAATGCTTTCAGCACATCGTCAGGTGGACGATGAGCATTCTAAGATAGATGTGTTCTGTTTAAAGGTAATCGTGACCTCAAGCCTCACAAACCGGGAATGGCTAAAACAGGGGAGGTGCAGCAAGGTTAGTGGGTAGCACCCAAGTAGGACAAGATTACCTCTGTCTAGAAGTCCCTTCTTATTTCGGCTTAGTGTGTGCGGTTGCTGATCCCAACAGTGAGGTATCTTGTGCGGGAATTATCCAGTAAGGGATGTTCCGACCTTGTGTTGTAGGGGATTGGGAGTGATCCTCGGTACGGTGATCTAGGCCACGTACTGTGACGGGCGGTACCCCGGTAGCCCTGCCATTGTATGGAATCCAAACTCCAATAAGTGCCGTACGTATTAGTTGTGCCCAACTATGTTGAAATGTGAGATGTAAGCATTTCAGCTATTTCTGTATTTTACTTGAAAACCCTAGACCCTATTATAATACAATCGAATTTCCTATCAAATGTTTTGGTTAGCGTAAGGTAAAAACTTACCCATGTTTATTTGTGGGAAGTCTTACGTGATACCTTTTCTTTCAAAAGGTTTTGAAGTTAAACAAGTTTAACCTGTTACTCACACCAGACCCATGTCTGACCCAAGTTGTTTATTTCTGTTTTATAAACTCTTGGGTACTCAAATTTTTACGAGTAGCCAAGGGATTCAGGTTTAGCTTTGACGAATATTCTGGAGGAGCAATGGAGCAGGAGGCTTCGGCGTTCGTAGATATAGTATTCCGCTGTGTTGATATCTGTGATAGTGTCTTGTCTTGTATTTGAGTTGTAATGTCTAGACAGATGTTTATAACTGTCTAGTAAGTGATGTATATGCCGTGTAACTCTGTAAATTGTTGTATACTATGTAATAGTTTATGTTATTAATATAATTTATTCGTTCCGCTGTGAGATCGTTGTTGTTGTTTCTTTCTTTCTTCTCTTCTTTTCTATTTTCTACCCCTTTCTTTCTTCATAATGATCCGACTTTCTGTGGAGAAAAAGTCAGGTTATTACAGAAGCTCTCTAATTATGTAGCTTCAACTATTTGTTAATTCATGCTCTCCTTTTGTGCTTAATGATGATCAATGAAGTGTTTTATTTGTTGTTTTTGCTTTGAATTTGATAGCCTATATTGTTGACACCAAATAGGATATGCTTAAACAATCACTAACACAAATGCCTCTTCATCAAAATATGATTATGACATAAGAAAGTGATTTGAAATTAAAATTTGATGGTCTATATTTCTAATCAATAGTTAATAGGCCATACTTAAAATAGATTTCATTTTCATTGTTAAGTTTCATGAAAGTTAGTAAGTGGTTTAAGGGGTGTGTCAAAGTTTGATGGCTTATGTTGGCTAACTAATAGCACGAATATGCCATACTTATGATAAGCACATCAATTAAAGCACTAATGACCATAAAAGAGAGATTGTGATTTCATATGTGTTGAACTACATGATCTAGAGAGTGGATTTATTCTCTAAATTGTCATTTAACTCTTATATTTGCATCTCTTTTCTTTTAGTTAGTTAGCTAATTTTCTAATTCTCTAGCTTAACTTTCCCTCGACTTTTGTTTAATTTGCTTGAATAGATTTTTAAAATCATCAATTCCCTATGGATCGACCCGTACTCCCCACGTAATTCAATAGTACACCGTGCTCTTGTGGTATAAATTTTATTATAAATTTGTCGACGGTTTTCTAATCCGATAGAAATTCCATCGTCAAACAAAATGTTAACTTAAGTTTATAACTATTTGCTTACAGTATTTCTGTTAAATTCAATTTCTAGCATTTCAAATAATTAACTTAAGTATATAATATTCTTATACATCTTAATTCTTCACTTATAAACATAATTCCATTTAACACTTCAGTCCTAAGTTTTACTTTCTATATATTCTATTACATATTCTTATTAACATTTCAACTTTTAATATTTTGGTAAGTTATATATATATATATATGTCTTTTAGAATGTAATTGAATGTTACCCAAGTTTAATTTATTCATTTTAGTTAACTAAATGTTCAATAGTTCCATTTTCTTTTTTTTCATATCGTTTTGATTTACAATTTATAAATTTCCAATTTCTTATATATTTCATTAATCACTTAAACACTAATTCTTATTTTCCATTTTAGAAATTTTGAATTATTAAAATGGTTAAAATTTCATTCATTACAATAATTAAAAGCTACTAATTATCAGGAAGTTTTAAGAACTAAACTCCGGGTTACATTTCAAATCATTTAGAATAATATATGTATATATATATACACACATACATACTCATAACTTATATATCCAATCATATTTAGAAATTAAAATTTAAGATTCGTTATCAAATTAAATGTATAGTAAAACAACTATTGTAACGACCCGCTATTTTGGACTATTCGCATCCGCACATGTCGGACTTGAATAATTCAAAATACCGAATTGTTAATTAAATTTGGCAAAACTGAACATATACAGTAAATAAATAATCACAGATCACAGACACAGAGTAATAAGTGCAGCGGAAATAAAAGATAGTAGTTCATGAAGCTACTATATACATATCAGAGTTAAATAAGGTACAACAGATGTCTCGAATACAATAATCAAATACAATATCAAAATACAATCACTGGAATCAACTGGATATCTGAAACTGGATAGATAGCTGGATCTCCAAGCGAAGCTCCAACTCCAAAGGTGAGTCTCGAATACTGGTACACTCAGTCTGACCCAAGTGTAAAGCAAAACACAAAGCACTCGAGTCAGGATTAACATTCTTATAACAATAAATCCAACTCAAGTGAATAACAACTGAAATACAAGTAACTTAAAGGATGTTTGGAATAACCATCCTCTAAGGATCCGTTAAACTATCTACTATGTAGTAGTGTACGATAAGTAGATAATGCCTATCAGTAATATAAAGTATCAAAATAGTGTTAAGGCGTTACCATTATCCCCCTTAACACATTTTATATAAGCGTTATAGTCTATACAGCACTGTAAACTCCACCGTAAACTAGTGGGATATCAGGGAGTACTCCATAGGTATAACACAAAACAAATCGTAGTGGTCGCGTATAAAGGGATCCAAGTATGACAAGGCACATGAGGCAATACCCAAGGTAGTGAAACTACCGTTTGCCTGATCCGGACTGGTGAGAACGCATTGCCGCAACGACCGCAACACCGCGAAACAACACTCCCAAAATCAAGGGTGCACCAATCGACAACAAGTAATGAGTAGTTTTCGAAGAAGTGTGTTCGCTCGAGGCAGCTAACCCCCATTTGGCCCGGCACGGCTCCTGTTTTAGTCATTTGCAATTTGACACAAGGCTCAAGGCTATCCATTATCGTTCTCTTTCTTCAATCATCAACGAACATCATTCCAACCACTTCATTCTGGATCACACTCCGCGTATAGTTATTAAAGTGGTTTTCGGTTTAGACAGTGAGTATGTCCCTAACCGATTCCGGTCTCTTTAATAACTTTCGTGATTATTACACCGATTGGTCGTTTATTTCTTTCAAAACCAAATCAATTTCAATCTCAATTAGAATTTGTAAACCAACATTTCATTTGTCTTTCTACATCAATTTCCATAATTTACGTTTCAAAATTTCCAAATTACCATTTCAAAATCTTATAATTCAATTTCAATTTTTATTTAAAACAATTCAAATATTGATTCAAGTTCGTATAAAAGTTTCATTCCGAAATCATTTAAATAAATTTAATTTAACATTCAAATCAATTTAACTTCATTTATCGATTCCATTCAATATTCGTTAAGTTAAATTTATCATTTAAAACAATTTCTATTTGATTTCCAATTCATTAAATCAATTAATTAAGTTCAACTTCATTAAATCAAAACTTACAATTTTAAATTAAATCAAATTCGTCAAAACAATTCTTTCAATTACAAGTCTTACATTTATATCAATAAATCACATTTTATTTCTTGTTAAAGAAATTCAATTTCACTTATTTATTTACTTAGTTTCAATTTCAAAACACAATTAATAAAGAAACTAAATTTCACTTATTCAAGAAGTTCAATTCCACTTATTAAAGAATTCAATTTTATTTAATTATTAAATAATTCAATCTTATTAAATTATTAAATAATTTAAAAACTTAATTATCAAATAATTTCAAACTTAATTATTAAATAATTTCCAAACTTAATTCAATCGTTTCTCAAATTAAACAACGTTCTTTCATCCATTTCTTTATTAATATTTTATTTCAGATTATTAAATATCCACATTTAAATTTCACTAAAATTTAATTTCCAACTTTGTTTCAAAACCATATTATTTATTCAAATAAAATCTTCATTTTATTTTTAAATCAAATTATTGACCAATCGGGTTTTATTTAATTCTCTATCCTAGGTCAAAGTTGAATTTGGGTATTTATCATTTCAACCCGATTCCAATTCAATTCAAAAATCAAAGCATACAAAGGGAACTTGCAGTGTGATAACTGGGATGGTGTCAAAATAAATAAACAAGCAATAACAACAACCAATATCAATCCAATAATCAATTCAAATAATCCCGAAATAATCGTATTAATTCACATTGTTGTTTGTGCAAATTAATATAATTATTTCTAGAATGTACACTATCATTTCATGTAGATTAAAGATTATTACACTAATTATTCTATGTAATTTTACACTTGACATCAATCATTCAATTTCATACTTCATCAATTAATACAACATAAATTCAAATGGTTTAAGGGTAATTAACTATTTTTCTACGTGTCAATTGATTTAAATATTTAAAGGGGTCATATTATACAAACTTGTCTAATTAAATTCAACATATATATATTAGTTTCAAGTCGCTAACAATTCTACGTCAAATTCAATTTCATATTTTTATCACTTCCTACATTAACAATTTTAACGTCCAATATCAATATCAAACAATCAATCATCTATCAACCAAACTTGATTATCATCATATAAGTAACATATAAGGGTGTCAGATGTTACAGGTGAACTGATACAGGTAATAACATATGTAATAGTGTAAATAACTAATAGCAGCATATTTCAATTTGTCATTTCGATTGAAATCCAATTTAATAAATAAAAGAACGTTAATCGTGAGTGATTGCTCACCTTTGAGGCTAGAGAATAGACAGTGGATTGAGTTACGGATCCAAGCACAAATTTCGAAGCAAAGCAATATTGGCAAGAATCGACGATGAACAAGCTGATAGATAATAATCGATGAGGATAAGATAATCAGTTTTGATATAAATTGAACCGGAATTTTTTTTAAAGCCCAAAAATTTAAATTTAGAATTACAGAATTAAAAATAAATTTCCCATGATATATATATGTATAACATAACCTATTAACGAAATGTATGTATATTTTTGTACAGTCCTTATTCGAAGTTTAAACACATATTTTATAAAAGCCAAACTCATACGTGCTATATATAAAACTGGGATTAAAATTTGGAACTAACTTTTATGTAAAACTATATGTAACATATGTACGCGCCAACAACACGTACAGGTTGTCCCCAACCAAAATATGCAAAACACTACAAAGCAATAGTGAACTTGCTTATTACCCAAACAAAACTCACGAAAATGTAAACTAATATGTATATGTAAATATATATATATAATTAAACTTATACAACATAAAGCTTTTATATAGAAGAAGCCATAAACACTTATATAAAGTGACGAAAATAACAAGAAAAATAAAATTATATATATATATAAGAAACCGGTATATTATAAGAATCAAAAGATTATAATATAAATAAACTTGGTTACATAAAACACATGATGCAGACATACATGCTAGAAATCCACAGCCTACGTATATGCAAACACAGATTCACTAACCCATATGCATGCAAACTGTTGTAAATATATATATACTTTAAGTATAAACATGCAGACTGATGACCGAACTAACAATGCTATATATATTAAAGTTAGTACAGCTCATACGTACAACGTTTTAGTAAAAAAATGATATTGTATGAACTTTACATTAACATATATAGGTAAAAGTATATGACTTTGAAACTGTGTACATAAGAAAACCTGAATGCTTAATAAAATATATATCGTGTGACTGTAACTACAACACATACTTTAAACTTTTCTTATTAAACTAACGTATGAATATATTAAAATGATATAACAACTTTATCTAAACAACTTTCCCATACCATAACTTCTAGGCTTAGATAAATTAATATATTAACCAAGCTTATGTATAATTTCACATATCAACTTCATGCATACCCATAGATCCAACACTATACATGTACAGTATATTATATATCATAACTATAGATATAAATGCTATATACCTCAATGCAAAAAAAAATCGACTGAAAGAAGTTCGACAAGTCAAAAGGCACAAGCAGGAAGGGAACACAGCCGATGATTTGTTGGCTCGTGCTCAACTTGGGAAGTGGTAAATGGTAGGACGACATTGGGAGAGGGGAGCAATGAGAGGTGGAGTCATACTACAGATTCGGTCAGTGAAGAATGGGTTTTCTCGGCTAGCGGGGTGGAGCGTTGGTTGTGGTGGCTGAAGGGAAGTTGAGTGAGAGGGACAGCGGCAGTGGTTTGTGTTTGTGGGAGGAAGGGTGCAGGGGGTGGAAACTCGCGAAGGGGTTGTGAGATGGTGGAGCTTCGGGTGATGGCCGTGGTTGTTCGGCGTCAGGAGGGTGGTGCGGCGGAGGAAGGAAAAGTGGAGAGGACGGGTGAGGCTGCTGTGCCTCAGGGTTTTGTCGGTTGAAGGCCGACGATGTCGGTTGTGGGAGCATGGGTTGCGAAGCTCAGAAGTGAAGCTGCGCGCGGCCACGTTAACCGTTGCTTGCGTGGGGAAGATCTGCAATGCGGCGCGGAGGCTTGATGTTTTATTTTATTTTTTTATATATTTTTTTTCTATAGAAAAGAATGAAATAGGAGAGAAAAGAAAAATAGAAGGAGGGGAAGAGGAAGGAAGAAAGTGGTGAGGGAGAGGAACTGTATACATTTCAGAGGCAATATGCCAAAAGCAAGAAGAAATAGAGAAGGGAGACCAAAGAAAAATGAACGTATCCTTTCATAAATGAACCAAAGTAAATGCACCAACCACCCTATAATAAATTGAAAGTTGGGAATAGTAAAGGTCTCGAAAGTTGCAATCAAAGAAATTAAATGTAAATGTCCATTGGAATTTTACGCGGTTGTTAACCAAGAGGCAAAAGAATTAAAACGTTCAAATGGCACCGATACAAATGACCATTTCACAGTTTCCGTGGCGTACCGGACTTCAAAACACAGAATGGAATATAACGTAGAGACCAGTACGACGAGACAATCAAAACGGCATATGGATATCAGTGGTATGATTGAATTTATAAAATTTGAATTTTTCTACTGGTGGAAAATGCAAGAAAAACGTAGAAAAATAAGATCGACGAAGCCAAAGAAGTCCGAATTTGGAAAAACGAAAAATGACGTTTGCTCAGAGGATGATTTAGAATTTTCTATGTAAAAATATTTAGGTTCTGAAAACATTTTATTTTCGTCGCTTTTTAACTGATTAAATTGAAGTGAATTTACGCGCGAAATAAACTTTCATATTTTCGGACGAAAATTTACCAGTTGCTATGTTTAACTAGACGCATTCGAATATCAAATTTATGTTTCAAAATTTTATCGTTTTAAAATTTTGCAAAATTTCAATTAATAACGTTATTAAAACCAGTTAAATTTACGGGTCGTTACAACTATAGCGGTCTTCCCACTTTGAAACTCAAAAATGAACATCGATGATGCGTGCACTCATCACCGAAATTATTTTCCAGCGACAAAGAGGGGAGTACAGAACTATTTCCTTTTAAAACTTACTTTAAAACATTTCTTTCAAACCAAATTGAAAATATTTATATCCGAAAATACTTCCAAATAATACGAATATTATGTTCCAAAATATTTTGAGAACAAATTTCAAAACCCCGGAACTTAAGTTCTCAAATTTTCAATTTATATTTACTTTATTATAAATCATATTTTGCAACTAATATTTATAAATTTCACTTCCTAATAAACAAATATATCACAACCAACTATATCATTTATAAACATTATTCTTTTATATACAAAATATAATGCTAGGTAAAATTATTTCATTTACCCATATTTCAAAAAAAAATTATGTCGGTCTGCTTTATTCAGTGTTTAGAAATTCTTATCGATGCCATAGCATCCTATGTACTGACCAGAACTTATAAATACTAAATAGAACAAATTAACACTATATAAAAACATCTTTATAACACTAAAAATACGCTCTCTCATATATATACACTCAACGACTCATTCTAGTGTATTACTACCCCATCCCGAATGAGTCAGACCCTACAAAGCTAAGGTTGTCGCTAAACCTGGCTCTGGTACCAAATGTAATGACCCACCTTTTTGGATGGTTTAAATTGACAATAAACCACACATGTCAAACTCAAACCATGCAAAAAGGAGGATTGTTATGGGATAAAGAAGAAAAAGAAGAGAAAGAAGAGAAAGAAATAAAACAAACACAGAATCCCACATCAGAATGACAAAATATAATAATCAAATAACAATTCACGAAGCTGTTTTACAAATAACATTTGATTACACTTTTACAATACAAAATCAGAGTTACATACAACATAAATAAATAACAATGTAGCGGAACAACATAAAGTGGTGGAATAAATATAATAAATAATAATAGTACTAAATCTTCGTCTTCATCCTCCAGGAATAAGGTCTTCAATACACTGAAAATCTTAAACTGACCCAAGCAAATTGAAAAGACAAAACAATCGAGTCGGAACTAAAAGATCTTATGCAAGTTAAATCAACAGTAATTAAATATTAGTGTAACGGCGTCAAAGATGTTTACGGGGTTTGACATCTCCTATCCAGTGCCAACGAGAGTGTAATAACTTAAGAGATGTTCGGGATTTGCATCTCCTAAGGATCCATTAAACTATCTACATACATAGTACAATACGCTATTATAATAGTGTCTACAGTAAAGTAAAGCATTAAAATAGCGTTAAGGCATTACCCATATCCCCCTTAACAAATTTTTATATAATCCCATAGTCTATACAGTACCTATAACAACCCACATATTTTACGATTATATATTTAAATGTTTTATTAAAATATAGCATCGTTAATTATGTTAAAGTCCGAAATGTGACTTTTTGTAAACAGTCAAATCCGGACTCGAGACCACTTTCATTGAGTTCAAATCGAAGTTTACAACTTGTTTAAGTATAAACATTGTTGTGTTTGGAGTTGATTAGGATTTTGGTATTTTCATTTGGGCTTTGGGTTGTGTTCTAGCCCATTAACCCAACAACATAACCCAAACCCTCCTACCAAATACCCTAACTCCTCTCCTCTTCTTTCATTCCATTCAAAATTTCCTAACACTCCAATCTAAAGGAAAAATGGGGGAAACGAAGGGAAACTAAAATTCCTAAGCTCTAGATTCTTAGGAAATTCAAGTTATAAATCAAAGAGAAGCTAAGGTAAGCATCCTCTTCATCTTCTCCATCTTAATCTCTCTTCAATTTTCAGAATTTCCTATAACCTAACTTAGGAAATCTTTGCATGTTATATTAGATTGGAGATTCTAGAGGTGTAGTTTGAAGAGGAATTGATCTTAGCTTGTTTTAGAGCTTATCTTTTCTATTTTTGGATTAAAGGTGAGTTATTGAACTCACATCTATGTCTATAGCTTTGATTGTTGTTAGGTATGAATTCCTAACATCTATTTCTTATTCAATTGCTTTTGAATTGAATTGGTTTGGTGAATTTTCCTAATTTTGGTATTTTGAAGTCAAAATTTATGAAAACCCTAGTATGGGTGTTTAGACATGTTGTTTTGGGTGTACTGAAGAGCCTATAGGGCTGGGTTGTCGCTTGGCATAAAACCCTAGTCGTAGTTGCTCATTCAATCGCTTCCGAATTCGAGAAGTTAGGTTGGTTTGCCCATTTTTGGCTTTGCAAATTCTGTCACGCTACAGGCGACAGACGTCTGTGGATTATCCACAAACGTGTTTGTGACCTCAGGGTTACAATTTCCCAAAACAGGGGACATACGTATGTGGATTTCCCATAGATGTCTATGGCTATCGAATTCTGGAAATTTGGTTATTTTTATGTGGATTTCGGTTTATCGATTTTTGATGATCCGTATAGTTATTGTCAACCAAAATCAACTTTGATGATTTCTTTTCTGGATTTTTGGTGTTTCCATTTGATGGATTTGATATCGATTTCCATGGCTTGATTCACGTTATCGAAATGTGGATTTTTGTGATAGATTGATTTTACAATCGTTTCTACGATTTGTCACTTTTAAATACAAAGGTTTTATACTAGTAGTAAATACTAAAACACTTTCAGAACAATGATTTCAACACTACTTTTAATACAAAGCTCGATTTTAAAAACTATTTACCAATCTATTAGTATATACAAACCTTTACCTCATTCGGATGAGAAATCCAATTAAATGACTTAGCAAAACGAATGGTACGAAATGCTTACGTTTACTTCGTCAGTTAATTCTTAGACTTGTTCGATTGAAATCTCGTGACAATTTTCGAGTGGGAATCTACAATTTGTTTGTAAATATTTAAGTTAAGCCAGTGGTTATGAGACATGAAGCTAAACTCATTTATTTACTAGCTCAGTGTAATTTACAATTATTGATCAATGATGAACATTTTGTGACTTAGACTTGCGATGTGCAATGTCTCTTTGTTCGCGTGGGGGACTATACCCCATTTTGTGGAGCTTCGGCTCATTTTTATGAGGTAGCGACCCATGGTCTTTTGACCGTTTTTGGTGCTTCGGCTCATTTGTCCGCAAGGGGGGACTATACCCTGTTCTATGGAGATTTGGTTCATTTTTATGGGTTAGCAACCCATGGGATAGCGTCCCATTTGTGATACGCATGTTGGTGTGTTTTCATGCTCCCGTTTGTGATAGCCTCCCCTTTATGTTTTCTGGATTTCTAAATATTGATTTCTGGAATTTGTGTTTCATCAATTTTTGCGATTTATATTGATAAGCTTTATCAATATTTGTGATTTGGTGAATAAAATTAAAGAATATGATATTGTTTTTCGGTGTTTGAGAAAACTTGAGAAATTGTATGATTTTTATTGTTATCATATATATTTGTCATATCTCTTATCCTATCTCATCTCACATGATAATTATAGCTAGACTGATCCGTTTATTAATTTTCTTTTTAAATAATACTTGGGTCAGACCGAGGTGATTCAGGTGCTCCCACTTGACTTCTTAGCATTGACTAGCTTCTAACTTTTGGCTAACTACTTTAGCTTAGTAGTTTTTGTCTTTCATGTATACGAGATAGAGACTCTTTGATGTATACATATTCTTTGTGTAGTACATTGTAACAACCCAGTATTTTGCATCAAGCGATTTTCGATATTAGACGTTTATAATTGCGATTGAAATTTAAAAATCAATTTGAAGTTCTTTTGAAAATTTTGTTAAAATAGTTTGGGCTTTGAAACTTGTTGTGGCCCATGCTTTATCCTTTTGCCGTGATAAATAAAAATCACCGTTTCCTTTACCTTTTCATTCGTTCAACCCTAAGCCCCAAAAAATCATTCGAAATGAAAATGGCGACGATTTCCTCTTCGTTTTCTCGATCCGATTAGGGCTTGGCCTCGTTCGTTCTTTCGATGCTTGCTAGGGCTTTCGTTCCTCTTGCGCTCTGATCTGTGGGCTTTGTATGTCGAAGCACGTGATTGTTTCGATCGATTGTTGGATGTTTCTGATGTTGCCTGGTTCGATCGATTTCGAGATGATCCTTGTTGCTTGCTCCTCCGACCAAGCGTGCTCTTCACTTCGAACAAGGTGAGAGAATCCTCACATCTAATTCCAACTCAAGTTTATTCGTGTATCTCGACTTTTCTCTAACCATTACTGTGATATGTTTAAATCCCTCTGGTCATTCGCGACTTGAAGCATACTTGTAGCTGATGTTCGCTTGTTCGTTCCATTTGATTTCTTGTATATATATGTCTATACAAGTATGCATTCTTTTACTTAACTGTTTATTATGCTGCATCACTTGTATACCATCCAAAGCTTGACATGTCCGATGTAGTTCATGTGTTCACTATGTATAAGCATTTGTGAGTTGTACGTCCCCGTAATACAACCTGTAGTTGCCTTCTGAGGATTTGATTACTTGATTTTGGGCAGTTATTCGTCTGATTACTGGTTCATATGGACTGGAATCACTTGAACTTTAGTCAGTGGTCTTGTTGAATCAATAGTGTAGTTGTTTCTGTTTGTAGTCTCTGTGCTACTGTTTCCTTGACCTGTTGCATTTGCACTTGATACCATTTTCGGGTGCACTGTCACTTGAATTACATTCATTCTTGTGGCCGGTTCCGGGGATAGTTTTATTTACATGTTGGACTAACTTGAGTTGGTTTATATTTCAGTTGTTCCCTGTAACTTCACTTGAGTCTTTGAACTTGAGTCTTTTGTCTGGGTTCACTACTACCCTGTAGTGTTCATTAGTTCATATTGTATTTGAGCATTTTGGTCCGATAAGGTTGTGGTACTATGAAGCACTTTTGTAGTTCACTACCGCAGTTCTCTGGTCTACTTGAAATTTATATATATTGGTCTGACCTGTACTTGATTCACCTGAACTTTTGTGTAGTGGTATCTTCACTTGAGTTGCATTTAGTTTAGATGTGCACTTCAGTCTGCTTTTACATTGACCTTGGTAGTCATTGTTGCTTGCTGTTTGACCTGCTGCACTATATGTTGTGGTTGGTTCATTTATGCATATCTGGCTTGCCCACTTACTTCCTGACCTGTAGTACTATTTTTAGGGCTGATGTGTTATGTTGTTCACTGTACCATGTAATCACTCTCCTTTTATTTTTGTACCTGTACCACTGCCTTGTGCCTTGGTGCTGCAGATGTGTTGAGGCAGAGACTTGACCTTCTTGCATTTCGTGGTAGTTTCCTACCTTCTCGAATTTGTAGTGTTGTTACATTTACTTGGTGGCAATTGGTTTGCATACCATTTACCCTGGGCAGCCGTACCCCCCTGCTGCATTCGTTCGATTGATGTATCTGGTTTTCCGGTTGCAGTTTGTTGTCATCTTTTCTTGACTACTTTAGCATTTCTCTGCCTTGTCCGAACTGGTTTGGTTGTTGTTGCTTGAGGCAGCCAACCTCTTCAACTCACTTGGTCGAAGCTTTCCGCTATTGTCACTTGCTTAATGCATTTGTATCTGTCTTCTAATTCACTTGTGTTGAATCCGGTACTTCGGGGTTTGACCTTGTGATCAATTGTGATTTTCTCTGAGCTTTTGTGTATCTCCTACGATAGTGGCGAGGCAGTACACGCGTGCGTGTACTGCAGCCCTATCAGGTTTGACAGTTTTAAACTGATGTTTCGATTTCATTTGGATTTGCTGATTTGCTGATTAACACTGTTTAGTGTAATATCTGCCGTTATCCGGTTCTCTTATCGAGAAGTTGGTTATACGAGATTTCTGTGACTGTCGTCCATTTGATATTTGATTATTATTGCTTCCGTGCATTAATAACTGAGTTTGAATTAGACTGACCCGTGTATTATTTTCTTTTGAATTTAATACTCGGGTCAGACCGAGTATTTACAGGTTGTAGATTTTTAGCTTTGGGTTGCTGCTAGAGCTATAAAGACTTTTTATATCACTTGAAGTGGTCTTCGTCTTGTTGTAGTAGTCAGTGTGTCTGTTTTAAGATGATAATGTATTCATGTATATTAGTCGATAATGTACTTGTATATATATAGCTTCTTGAGTTGACAGTTGTAGTTGTATCACTTGTATTGTGTCAAATGTATTGTAACCGATATCAGTTATTATATATATCAGACTTTTCGTTCCATCTGTATTCCGCATTTATGTTATCTGTGTTATTTTTATACCTATTGTCCTAAACTATTATAGCCACTATGTAGTAGCTTTGAGTTTGTATCGGTTTGTCGGATTTCCTCTAAAGATGAAATGCAATGTTTTATTATCTGACATATCGGTGCTCGCACAAAGCAATTACATAGATGGTCGCTCCTCAACAGCCTTATTCTCCGTGCTAGTTGACAGCACTACACCGTAGTGTTCTTGGCTAGCGTGGGTATAGAGGTGGGGCGTCACAGCTTGGTAACAGAGCCTGGGGTTTAGGACAATTATAAAACATAACTTAGATGGAGCATGTGTTACAACTATTTGTCGATGTTTTATCTCTCATCTTTACATATGACTATTTTTGACTGTTAGGTATGAATTCCTAACGCTTATTCTTGTGTTTTCGGCTTTGAATTGATTTAGCCGATGTTGATTTTGTTTTAATTTGGCAAATTAAAGCCATTTTGACTTTTGGACTTTGTTCCACTTTTGTTCTATGCTATGAGTGTCATTGTGTACCTGTTACATTGTGATGAAAAATAGCTGGACCAGTTGCAAATTGAGTGATTTTGATTTCTCATTCACATCTAGTTTGAATCTCAGCGATTTTGAACTTGATAATTTGTGTTTTCCTCATCTTGAATTCCATTCGACTTCGGTCACTTTGTTTTTGAGAAATTGCTAATTTCTTGATTTTCAAGACTCTGATTTTGTTTGCCGTTGGTTTCCAAATTTAATCGATTCTTGATTATTTCCCCGATTTGTTGCTATCATTGATTAGCAACTTTGATGACATTTTCTTCGGGATTTTTGTGAACATACTTTCTTATGGATTCAGTATCGATTTCTTTGGATTCTATTCACATCTTTGTATGTGAATTCTTGTGATTGATTGTTTCTACAATCATTTTTGTGATTTGTCACTTTAAAAATATAAAGGTTTTCTATACTAGTAGTAAATATTAAAATCCTTTTTCTCCAAACGATTTCAAAACTATTTTACTACAAAGCTCTTTTTCTTAAACCGTTTTCCAATCTAATTAGTATATACAAGCCTTTATTTCATTCGTATGAGAAATTGAATTAAACGGCCTAGTAAAACGAGTGGTATGAAACGCTTGCGTTCACTTCGTCGGTTAGCTCTTGGACTTGTTTGATTGAACCTCTTGTGACAATTTTCTAGTGCAGATCTAAAATCTGTTCGTTTGAGATAAGCAAGTGGTTATGGAACATGAAGCTAAACTCTTATATTTACTAGCTTAGTGTAATCGACACTTCTTTATGATCGATGACGATCATTTTATGGTTTAGACTCATGGGTCGTATCTTTCTAGGTGCGTCGATGTTCGACATTACATGGGGCGTATCTTTCTAGTTGCGTCGATGTTTATTTATGCATGGGGTGTATCTTTCTAGGTGCATCGATGTTAGACATTACATGGGGCGTATCTTTCTAGTTGCGTCGATGTTTATTTATGCATGGGGTGTATCTTTCTAGGTGCATCGATGTTAGACATTACATGGGGCGTATCTTTCTAGTTGCGTCGATGTTTATTTATGCATGGGGTGTATCTTTCTAGTTGCATCGATGTTAGACATTACATGGGGCGTATCTTTCTAGTTGCGTCGATGTTTATTTATGCATGGGCTGTATCTTTCTAGGTGCATCGATGTTAGACATTACATGGGGCGTATCTTTCTAGTTGCGTCGATGTTTATTTATGCATGGGGTGTATCTTTCTAGGTGCATCGATGTTAGACATTACATGGGGCGTATCTTTCTAGTTGCGTCGATGTTTATTTATGCATGGGGTGTATCTTTCTAGGTGCATCGATGTTAGACATTACATGGGGCGTATCTTTCTAGTTGCGTCGATGTTTATTTATGCATGGGGTGTATCTTTCTAGGTGCATCGATGTTAGACATTACATGGGGCGTATCTTTCTAGTCGCGTCGATGTTTATTTATGCATGGGGTGTATCTTTCTAGGTGCATCGATGTTAGACATTACATGGGGCGTATCTTTCTAGTTGCGTCGATTTTTATTTATGCATGGGGTGTATCTTTCTAGGTGCGTCGATGCTAGAGCATGGGTCGTATCTTTCTAGGTGCGTCGATGTTCGACTTTGCATGGGGTACGTCTTTCTAGATGTATCAATGTTAGACTTTACATGGGACGAACCTTTCTAGGTGTGTCGATGTTCAGTTTATGGGATTGGCCATCCTCTTCTTGTGATTTCTGGATTTCTTGTGATGATTTCTGAAATTTTGTGCTTCACCAATTTTCGTGATTTCTATTGATATGATTATCAATTTTTGTGCATTGGTGAATTCATGTGTTATTGACTTGTTATGAATACAAGTTTAGGGTATGACATCCCTTTCTATCTTTGAGAAGATTCTTGTGACATTTTTATGAATGAAAATTCATTGGTATTATATTTTGATGCCAGTTATTTTGATGAGATTTTGACGTGTTAACTTCAGTAACCATCAATTTTGAAATGGATTTACAAGCGGTTCTCCCGCAATACTGATATTGCTAATTTAATCACGTATTTTCAAAATTCGTTATTTTTAAAAGTTGTTTCAAAATATAAATTAAAATTGTTTTCAAAATTCTTACAGTTTGCATTTTCAATAGAATGAGGAAGCGATTTAAACGTTTCAGTAAAATCAAGGACTATGATCCCTTTCTTTTACTGGTTCGCTTAATTCCGGACTTGTCCGTTTGAGAATGTGAAATGTTATTTTTTTTAAAACACACAATTCTGCACTTTCAAGAAAACGATAAAGAGATTTAAACGATTTAGCAAAAGTAAGGAGTATGAAACCATACTTTTACTACTTCGGTTAATTCCGGACTTGTTAATTGAATATTTACGACTTCTGATTATCGTTTTTGATAATCGGATGTTTGTGTTTCTGATTATCGTTTTTGATAATCAGATATTTATGAAATTTGATTATCATTTGAGATAATTAAATATTTTTCGATTTGATTAATCGAATATCTGTGACTTCTGATTATCGTTTTTGATAATCAGATATTTGTGTTTATGATTATCATTTTTGATAATCAGATATTTGTGAAATTTGATTATCGTTTGAGATAATTAAATATTTTTCGATTTGATTAATCGAATGTTTGTGTTTCTGATTATCGTTTTTGATAATAAGATATTTGTGAAATTTGATTATCGTTTGAGATAATTAAATATTTTTTCGATTTGACTAATCGAATGTTTGTGTTTCTAATTATCGTTTTTGATAATCAGATATTTGTGAAAATTCGATTATCGTTTGTGATGATTGAATATTTTCGATTTTGAGATTTAAGCTTCGTCTTTTTCTCTGGCGATTCAGGTGAGTAATTTGATCTACTCACATTCAATTCGTGCAGTACGTGATTTCTGCTCTGCTTCCCTTTTCTTTTAAATGCTGGGACTTGATTGATTCTTGCTTTTGATAGTCGTCTGATTTTGATTCCTTAATCCCCACGATGTTGATTCTTTTGATTTGAATCAGTCGAACCTTTTGATTTTATATCTGATACTTCCATAATTCCAATACTTCCCTGTTGACCTTTGCCTTGCTTATGCATTCGACATTGCCATGCTCTTATGGTTGTTACCGTTTATCCATTTATTCCTTGTGATTGCGAGGACGCAATTTCTTTAAGGAGGGAAGTCTGTAACAACCCAGTATTTTGCATCAATCGATTTTCGATATTAGACGTTTATAATTGCGATTGAAATTTAAAAATCAATTTGAAGTTCTTTTGAAAATTTTGTTAAAATAGTTTGGGCTTTGAAACTTGTTGCGGCCCATGCTTTATCCTTTTGCCGTGATAAATAAAAATCACCGTTTCCTTTACCTTTTCATTCGTTCAACCCTAAGCCCCAAAAAATCATTCGAAATAAAAATGGCGAAGATTTCCTCTTCGTTTTCTCGATCCGATTAGGGCTTGGCCTCGTTCGTTCTTTCGATGCTTGCTAGGGCTTTCGTTCCTCTTGCGCTCTGATCTGTGGGCTTTGTATGTCGAAGCACGTGATTGTTTCGATCGATTGTTGGATGTTTCTGATGTTGCCTGGTTCGATCGATTTCGAGATGATCCTTGTTGCTTGCTCCTTCGACTAAGCGTGCTCTTCACTTCGCACAAGGTGAGAGAATCCTCACATCTAATTCCAACTCAAGTTTATTCGTGTATCTCGACTTTTCTCTGACCATTACTGTGATATGTTTAAATCCCTCTGGTCATTCGCGACCTGAAGCATACTTGTAGCTGATGTTCGCTTGTTCGTTCCATTTGATTTCTTGTATATATATGTCTATACAAGTATGCATTCTTTTACTTAAATGTTTATTATGCTGCATCACTTGTATACCATCCAAAGCTTGACATGTCTGATGTAGTTCATGTGTTCACTATGTATAAGCATTTGTGAGTTGTACGTCCCCGTAATACAACCTGTAGTTGCCTTCTGAGGATTTGATTACTTGATTTTGGGCAGTTATTCGTCTGATTACTGGTTCATATGGACTGGAATCACTTGAACTTTAGTCAGTGGTCTTGTTGAATCAATAGTGTAGTTGTTTCTGTTTGTAGTCTCTGTGCTACTGTTTCCTTGACCTGTTGCATTTGCACTTGATACCATTTTCGGGTGCACTGTCACTTGAATTACATTCATTCTTGTGGCCAGTTCCGGGGATAGTTTTATTTACATGTTGGACTAACTTGAGTTGGTTTATATTTCAGTTGTTCCCTGTAACTTCACTTGAGTCTTTGAACTTGAGTCTTTTGTCTGGGTTCACTACTGCCCTGTAGTGTTCATTAGTTCATATTGTATTTGAGCATTCTGGTCCGATAAGGTTGTGGTACTATGAAGCACTTTTGTAGTTCACTACTGCAGTTCTCTGGTCTACTTGAAATTTATATATATTGGTCTGACCTGTACTTGATTCACCTGAACTTTTGTGTAGTGGTATCTTCACTTGAGTTGCATTTAGTTTAGATGTGCACTTCAGTCTGCTTTTACATTGACCATGGTAGTCATTGTTGCTTGCTGTTTGACCTGCTGCACTATATGTTGTGGTTGGTTCATTTATGCATATCTGGCTTGCCCACTTACTTCCTGACCTGTAGTACTATTTTTAGGGCTGATGTGTTATGTTGTTCACTGTACCATGTAATCACTCTCCTTCTATTTTTGTACCTGTACCACTGCCTTGTGCCTTGGTGCTGCAGATGTGTTGAGGCAGAGACTTGACCTTCTTGCATTTCGTGGTAGTTTCCTACCTTCTCGAATTTGTAGTGTTGTTACATTTACTTGGTGGCAATTGGTTTGCATACCATTTACCCTGGGCAGCCGTACCCCCCTGCTGCATTCGTTCGATTGATGTATCTGGTTTTCCGGCTGCAGTTTGTTGTCATCTTTTCTTGACTACTTTAGCATTTCTCTGCCTTGTCCGAACTGGTTTGGTTGTTGTTGCTTGAGGCAGCCAACCTCTTCAACTCACTTGGTCGAAGCTTTCCACTATTGTCACTTGCTTAATGCATTTGTATCTGTCTTCTAATTCACTTGTGTTGAATCCGGTACTTCGGGGTTTGACCTTGTGATCAATTGTGATTTTCTCTGAGCTTTTGTGTATCTCCTGCAATAGTGGCGAGGCATTACACGCGTGCGTGTACTGCAGCCCTATCAGGTTTGACAGTTTTAAACTGATGTTTCGATTTCATTTGGATTTGCTTATTTGCTTATTAACACTGTTTAGTGTTATATCTGCCGTTATCCGGTTCTCTTATCGAGAAGTTGGGTATACGAGATTTCTGTGACTGTCGTCCATTTGATATTTGATTATTATTGCTTCCGTGCATTAATAACTGAGTTTGAATTAGATTGACCCGTGTATTATTTTCTTTTGAATTTAATACTCGGGTTAGACCAAGTATTTACAGGTTGTAGATTTTTAGCTTTGGGTTGCTGCTAGAGCTATGAAGACTTTTTATATCACTTGAAGTGGTCTTCGTTTTGTTGTAGTAGTCAGTGTGTCTGTTTTAAGATGATAATGTATTCATGTATATTAGTCGATAATGTACTTGTATATATATAGCTTCTTGAGTCGACAGTTGTAGTTGTATCACTTGTATTGTGTCAAATGTATTGTAACTGATATCAGTTATTATATATATGAGACTTTTCGTTCCATCTGTATTCCGCATTTATGTTATCTGTGTTATTTTTATACCTATTGTCCTAAACTATTATAGCCACTGTGTAGTAGCTTTGAGTTTGTATCGGTATGTCGGATTTCCTCTAAAGATGAAATGCAATGTTTTATTATCTAACATATCGGTGCTCGCACAAAGCAATTACATAGATGGTCGCTCCTCAACAGCCTTATTCTACGTGCTAGTTAACAGCACTACACCGTAGTGTTCTTGGCTAGCGTGGGTATAGAGGTGGGGCGTCACATACATGTACCTATTCTTTTGGGATGTAGTGGATCTTTTATGACCACTACTATGATGTTCACTTCTATGTATTATATTCATATCTATTTCCGCCTTTGTGATATGAATATATGTGCCTGATTTTATGTTATGATTATTTTATATTGTTTTCGAAGGGCATTTAGCCACTGTGTAGTAGCTTTGAGTTTGTATTGAATAGGTCAGGTTTCCTCTTGAAATGAAATGAATGATATACTATCCGACATATCGATACTCGCTCAAAGCAATTTTACAGTTGGTCGCTCCTCAACAGCCTTATTCTTCGCGCTAATCGATGGCATTACCCAGTAGCGTCCTTGGTTAGTGAGAGTATAGAGGTGGAGTGTCACAACATGATATCAGAGCCAAACTTCAGAACAATATAGGATATCATGACAAGGATCATTGTCCTAAATCACTCTTAGGAATCGTGCCTTAGGATTTAATTCGAGTCTTAGGATCCGCTCTATCCTATTTTATTTTATGATGCCTTGTTTTATCGACCAAGCTTATTTGAATTCATTCTAAGAATAACCTTTTTCCGCCTCTTTCTTTTGTTTAAGAAGAGAAATGGTTAGAGCAGGCCGTCCTAGCACTTGTCAATCTAGTGGTCCTCCTTAGGATGGCGTATTCATGTCTGCTCAACAGCTTTTGGATCTTGTAAAGAATGCCCAAGCTGCCGGTCCCATTCCTGAGCCTACTCATCCTAAATCTGGGTTTGCACGCTTGTGCAGTGATTACACCAATTGGGTGGAAAGCCATTCAAAGGTCCCGAAAGCGTTATAGGAGTCCAAGCTTGGCTTAGAACATGTGATCACATCTTTTCTCGCATGAATCTTTTGGATTTACATCGAGTCCAAGTGGCTTCTAGCATGCTCCAAGAGAGAGCATTATATTGGTATGAGCTTTTAGTTTCAGAAATTGTTGAAGCTGATCTTACTTGGGTGCAATTCCGAGAAAGGTTCGAGTTAAAGTTTGTACCTGAAGCAAAAAAGGTAACTTTAGCTCGACGCTTCATTGATCTTATTAAGGGTGAATCTTCTGTGACGGATTATGTTGCATCTTTTGAATCCCTCTCTAAATATAGGGTCGAGTATATTAATACCCCTTTGAAGAAGAATAAAAGGTTTATCTATGGTTTGAATAAGAACCTCAAAAAGGCTTTACTTTTGAAACTAGAAGTGCCTTTCGATCAGCTTGTAGATATCGCTCTTCGACTTCAAGAAGCCGATAAAAAAATTGATGTTGATGTTGGCGGTGCCAAGAAGAACTTCAATAACAATAAGAAGACGCATCCCGATAATAAGTTCAAGATCCCTAATCCCAACAAGAAAGGGAAGCAAGCAACTTCGGTAGCGAAGACTCCTACCCCTGGTCGTAGAGAATGCTACAATTATGGTTCTAAGGACCACTATGCAAATAAGTGCCCAAGGTCCCTTACTTGCCGCTATTGCAAAAGTTCGGGTCATCCTATATCTTCATGTCCCAAACTTCAAAACAAAAAAGAGGGAAAGCTGAATGTTGCGCAAGCTTCTAGTAACCCTTCTCTTGGTCAAGGTATTTCTCATTCTGTCCTTGATGGCATTATTATGTTTCATGATCATCCTATTCGAACTCTTTTTGATACGGGTGCATCTCACTCTTTTATATCAAAAGAACTTGTGGATACTTTGTCTTTAAATGTTATGGGCTTAATGACTTCACTGAAAATTGCGACTCCGGTTGGTAGATCCGTAACACTCAGTTTATTTTGTAAGGATGTTGAGATTATTTTATGTGATTATGCTTTCCGTGCTGACTTTCATGTTATGCATTATTTAGGTTTCGGAATGATATTGGGAATTAATTGGCTTAATCGTTATGAAGACCACATCCTATGTCCCGAGAGGACTATCCATCTTCGACATCCCCAATCTATTAAGAAGATTTCTATTGTTCTTAATGATTTTGATTCCAATTCGGTGGCAACCTTATATTCTCTAAACCCGCATGATGATGATAATGATGATGAGGAAGATGTTATTTCCCTCATTCACGTTGTTCGTGAATTTTCCGATATCTTTAAGCATGTTTTAGGATTAGCACCTAAGCAAGCAATTGAGTTCAGAATTAATCTAATCCTTGGAGCTCTATCTTTGACTCGTCCTCCTTATCGTATGTCCAATAAGGAAAATATGGAGATGTGTAAACAATTATTTGAATTGGAAGCAAAATTGTTCATTCGTTCTAGTTCCTCTCCTTAGGGAGCTTCAGCTATCTTTGTAAAGAAATCTGACGGTACACTCAGACTTTGCGTTGACTACCGCAAGCTTAATGACCTTACCCTTAAGAATAAATATCCTTTGCCTCGGATTGATGATTCATTCGATAAACTTTACAGTGCTAGAGTCCTTTCACAGATAGACTTAGCAACCGGTTTCCATCAGCTTCGAATCGTAGAGGATAGTATTCCTTTGACATCATTCCATACTCGTTATGGATCTTATGAATGGCTTGTTATGCCATTTGGTTTGACGAATGCTCTAGCTTATTTTGTTGACCTTATGAATCGAGTTTTCAAAGACTTCCTCGATCGACTTGTTCTTATCATTATTGATGATATTCTTGTTTATTCTAAAACTGAGAAAGAGCATGAAAAACATCTTCGAAATATGTTGGAAACTCTTAGGAGCAATCAATTGAAAGAAAAAATTTCTAAGTGCCATTTTTGGCAATCTCGTGTGAAATTATTAGGACATATTATTTCTGAATTTGGAATTTCCATGGATCCTTCAAAGATTGAGGCGATTCAAAACTGGAAGAGACCGAAAAGTGTAACGGAAATTTGTAGTTTTCTTCGATTGGCGGGCTATTACCATCGATTCATAAAAGGCTTTTCTAAAATTTCCTTTCCTCTTACTATTTTGACAAAGAAGGGAGTCAAGTATATTTGGTCAGATAAAGGTGAAGCTACTTTTCAGAAATTAGAAGAACTCCTTTCCGATGCTTCTATTCTTGTGATTCCTAAAGGGAACCAAGACCCAATTGTTTATACCGATGCTAGTCGTATTGGTTTGGGAGCCGTTCTCATGCAAAGAGAACTGTTATCGCTTATGTTTCTAGGCAGTTAAAGCCTACCGAGACTAGATATGTCACTCATGATTTAGAGCTTGCGGCTATTGTTTTCTCTATTAGAATTTGGTGTCATTATCTTTTGGGAGAGAAATTTGTTCTCTACACCGATCATAAATCTTTAAAGTATTTATTCTCTCAAAAGGAACTTAATTTGCGTCGACAACGTTGGCTCGAATTCCTTGCATCTTATGATCTTGATAATCTTTATACTCTCGGATAGGGAAATCCTATTGCCGATGCCCTTAGTCGTAAGCAACAAATGGTTGTTTCCATGATGATATCTGAATGGAATGATCTCGAGTCTTTATCCACTTGTGAGATTCAAGATCGTGAATCCGATTCATGTTCATCTCTTGTTTTATGTAGCCTTGAGGCTTATCCTTCTCTTTTTGACCTTATCCTTGAAGCTCAAAAACACAACTCCGAATTGGCTCATCTTAGCCAAAGTTGTAGAGATAACAATAATATTGATGGTTTGAAAGACTTTGAAATTGATGCTCGTGGAGGTATTCGAAAATTTGGTAGACTTATTGTGCAAAATATTAGTGGTCTCCGTAAAGACATTTTAGAAGATTGTCATCGTTCTAAATTTACCATTCATCCCGATAGTAGGAAAATGTACACGAACATGAAGCGACTTTATTATTGGGATGGAATGAAATCCGATATTTCTAACTTTATTAAGCGTTGCAAGACTTGCCAACTCATAAAGGCCGAGCATCAGAGGTCCGGTGGGTTATTGCAACCTCTAGACATTCCCATTTGGAAGTGGGATCTAGTTTCCATGGACTTTATCAACGGCCTTCCCCGTTCTCATTTTGGTCATGACAGTTTATGGGTGATCGTAGATAGACTTACAAAATCCACCCATTTTCTTCCCGTTCGGTCCAACCGAACTGTACCTCTTTTGGTTAAACTCTATGTTAAAGAAATTGTTAAATTGCATGGAGTTTCTACTTCTATTGTTATCGATCGTGATCCATTATTTACTAGTGGATTTTGGAAAGGTCTTCAAAAATCTTTGGGAACGAAGCTTAATTTTAGCACCGCTTATCATCCTCAGTTCGATGGACAAACGGAGCATGTGAATCAAACTCTTGAAGATCTCCTTCATGCATGTGTTCTTGATTTTGGTGGAAGTTGGGAAGATCATATTTCTCTTGTTAAGTTTTCTTACAATAATAGCTTACAATCTAGTGTTGGTATGGAAACTTTCGAGGCACTATATAGAAGGCCATGCCGATCTCCTTCGTGTTGGCTTGGAACTGGTGAGAAGCTGGTTTTAGGTCCAGATTTTATTCGTGATGCCATAGAAAAGATCGACCTTATTCGTCATAGGATGAAAGAAGCTCAAAGTAGACAAAAATCCTACGCTGATAACCGAAGAAGGAATTTAGAGTTTTCTGTGGGAGATTTGGTATTCATTCGTGTTTCACCTATGAAGGGTGCAGTGCGTTTTAGTCGATTGGGAAAATTAACACCTCGATATATTGGCCCGTTTCCCATCACCGAACGCATTAGTTCCATGGCTTATAGCCTTTCGTTACCAGCTCAATTTTCTGCTATTCATGACGTATTTCACTGAAATGACCCTCCTATTTCCATCCTAATTTCATAAGGATTTTTTTTAGGGATGATATATAGATATATCATTCATTACAAATGTATTTTCCAAGGTCATTTTCTTTCTCCAATAAACAAAATATATCCAGGATCAAAATAACTTACCAATATAAATATATCAGTGTATATCTAATAACATACACATACATATGAAGATGTATGTGTTCCTCTTGTTTAAATTCAGAGTATATACTTTATTTTTATTTTTTTGTTGTACAAGAACATTCTGTTTGATTTAGATTTTAGCAATTCAGATTAATTATTGTATCCTGATTTTTGACCATAGAATCAACTGGAAACATGTACTTTAGTCTGTTATTCTAATTAAGAAATGATCAAGTAATAATCAGTGGAAAGCAAGCCTTATAATATGGATGATTGTGTTAAAGTCTAGATAGTATCAAACTCAGGTTAAAAGAAAGTGGATCATAAGTGAACACAAGCAACATCTAGGCGTAATGGAAACGCGCCTAACTTATACATGAGAGGTCACGAGTTCGAGTGCTATGCTGGTCGGTTCAAACACAATTTTTGTTTTTCTTTTTATTTTTCTCCTGTAGGGTTTGAAATCTGATATCTACCTATATCTGCACATATATATTTAATTTTTGCCTATAATCTAACATACAAAACAATATTTCTTTCTTTATTATTTTTGAAACCCATTCCTACAACTGTTCTAGGAATTTAGGTTTATATTTTTGCCCAAATATCAACATGTACACAGATATACATGTACATGTCAATAACTTTACTCATTTTCCAGAAAACTGGGTTCAAATGGTTCCATGCTTCATTGATTTGAAGAGAACAATTTGCCTGACCTATGGTCTAACTATATGGTTAATCTGACCATTCTTTTATTAGCATTGTTGCCAGGTTTTATTTGTTCAAACCAGTTTACATTGCTTATCTGTCTTAAACTTTTAAGATGATTGTGGTGAAACAATTGCTAAATGTACTAAGCTTTTGAAATGCATTTTTATTTTCAAAATACAATCTATCATGATCAACCAATACATCATTTATTTGAAGCTGGTTAACTCATGTATCATGTATCTGCTACACACTAGTTCAAAACAATGGAGATACCATTCATTGCATTCTGTCTGAAGCCTTTAAAAACATTTTACTTTTCCCAATACGATTCAGAAATGAATTCAAACTTATTTACAAAGCATTTCAGTAAAAAGGAAACTAAAACCCTTATAAGTTTACTTCTAGCTATATCCAGATTTTGTTCTAAAACTCAGTGCTCTGTTATGTCTCAATATTAACTAATACATAATATAAATTATGCAAAACAGTAGCTCACCTACATATGCATATTTCTTTTCCAAGCATCCATATCAATACTTAAGATCATTTCCTTGTTTCCCACTCAGATATTTCTTTTAAATTTTAAACCTTAGTGCATAACAATATATTTAACATGATACAACTATTCCATCTAACCATAATAGAATTCATTACATGACTGGAAATCTTAGAAACATAAAATTTTTCCTGAATACATGCAGATATAATCAATTTTAAGCTCTTATTGAAACTAGCTAGCATGTTCATTCACTCCTCCATAATAGCCATAACTTCATTTTTACTTAGTGCCTGGGTTACCTGAAAGAGCATGAGTGGCTGCCTCATTTTAAAATGAGACACCCCATATGCCATGAGCAAACAAGGGTCAGATCTATGATCTGGTATGAGTAACATCAATACATTCATGATATTAAGCAATAGAGAATATAAAAGCACCAATTAGTTATTTAAGCAAATTCCTGCAATCAATTTACTTTAACATAGCATAATTAAGTTGATTCAGGTATGATATATTCATTTATCATTCTTACACTTGCATACATAATCATGCAAACATAATTATCTATTTGCAACATTTGCATTCACTGGAACCATCTTGGTTCCATACCATTCAACCTAAGAAATATTCATATTCCTATTTCTTCATTTATAGGTTGTATATTTCAATTTAAATCCCTACCTCATCTGCTATTAAGGAATCATTGGGACACATTGCAATGAACTAATTCACATCATTGCACAAAGATCTCAGGGCTTAAACAAACCATGTGCCAACTTGCATACTTCAAATATGACAAGCATTCCAGCAGCTTTCTTGGCCTTCCCTTCCCTAGTTTATTTACTAGTGTATTGTCTTAAATCCTATCATCAAATATGCTAAGTGAACATGTCACTGCAAACATGGAAACATCCATAATTTTTCCTAGCATAATTCTCCTCAGAAATAAGCAGACAGTTATTTCCTAAATAGGGTCAATATGTCTTGATCTCAGTAAGATATAAGAATATTTTCAACTGTAAAAGAGGCATGGCATGTTCTTAATATATTGATCTGTAGGCCTTTATGATTGATTCAGATTCAGGATCTGGTTCAATCATAATTTTAGCTTGTGGGTTTCTTCTTTTTTTTTGATTTGATTAAGGGCTCAGCACTTAGAAAATTTCTATTGCACCCTTAACATTTTTCTTTTCAAGCCTCAGCACTTATACCAAGTATAATGCAGCTCCCAACATTTTTTTTTTATAAAGTTTCCATGCCATAGATCTATAACAGTTGAGAGTATTCTCTATATAATTTCAAGATCCTAGACTTTAACATTTATGAGTATAAATAAAACAGTATGATACACATCCAAAGACAAATGTCTCAACCAATCAAAGATCATCAAAAATCATCCATATTAAATCATATCAGATTTAAAATAAGACATCCAAAAAGCATTGATGAAATCATATACATCAAAACCAGAAATATATATAAATGGCAATAAAAAAAGTGGCTGCCTCATCTCAGGTCTTAATGCCATGAACTCAGTGAGGTTACTCACCTAAATGTTTCTTCTTATTAATCCAGAAAATCCTTGTATGAGTATTTTCTCCTTCCTTCCAATATTTTTCTTCTTTTCTTATTTTTGTGCAGCTCGGGGTAAAGATAATTCTACTGCCTATTTATATGCATTTTTCCACTAGGGTTTTGTTAAAACAGAATTCCATTTCTGTCCTGGTTAGCATCATGCATTTTTCATTCATAATACCCCGGCTATATTAACCAATTTAAAGGCTGCATTTTCTTTCTTTTACTTTTCAGAAAATGGCCATTCACCTAGTCATGTTAAAAGTGTGACTATCCTATTTCATATTTTAATTATTTTTGAGAATCCCCTTTGCTATTTTTGCCTACACAAGCATATTGACTTGTACCACATTTCATGTCATTTTAATGTTATAGTTTCACTTGCTTATATATATATATATATATACTTTTCAGTACTTAAAAATGTATATTTGTATACATATCTTATCTAGGCTTATTTTAATTCCTCTTTTAATTTCAGAAACATATGCACCTATATGTATACAAGTTTACAAATCCTTATAACACATATATATGTATAATTTTCTTTTCTGGGTTTTAAATGAAATCTGCTTACTGGTTTAAAGTAAAACTTACTTTTCTTATTTTCTAAGATGATCCATATAATTCCAGAAATCAAATATCCATGTTGCAAAATCATGTTTTTATTGCTTTTTAATTCTTGTTTTAAATCCAAGAAATCTGGAGTTCTTCCTTGTGCCATTTCAGTGTGCACGTGCACACATATACTTGCACACTATTTATTCCAGAAATTTCACCATATTTAAATCTAAATATTTCAAAAATTAAATCATTTTACAAAAATGATTTTTCACAAAATTTTGGGGTATTACATTCACCCCTCCTTTTAGGAATTGTGTCCTCACAATTTTTCTAACATTTATAACAAGCATCATTTTCTTTTCTAAAAACTTATCAAACATATGCATAAGCAAACAAATTCAACCATATCAGCCATGCATAACAAAATTTTTCCAGAAGAAAAAAAAATTACCTTTTAATTTGCAAAAAGCTTAGGATAATCCATTCTAATCTTATCCTCTAACTCCCATGTGCAGTCATTAGGATCATTACTCCACTGGATCTTAACTAGTTTCAAGGTTTTGCTCCTTAATTTCTTTTCTTCCTTAGCTATAATCCCCTCTGGCTCTTTTTCATAAACCAAGTCAGGATTTATTTGAATTTTGTTAGGCTCTTCCAAAATGTCTTCTTTATCATGTACCCATCTTCTAAGTTGGGACACATGAAAAACATTATGCATTGCTTTCATTTCCTCTGGTAGTTCTAATTTGTAAGCCAATGAACCCATTCTTTCCAGAATTTTATAGGGTCCAACATACCTTGGTGTAAGCTTACCTTGCTTGCCAAATCTCATGACTTTCTTCATAGGTGAAATCTTGATGAAAACAAAGTCTCCCACTTCATATTCCACTTGTTTTCTCTTCCTATCTGCAAATTTCTTTTGCCTATCTTGGGCTGCTGCTATTCTTTTTCTTATTAACCCAATTTTCTCTGTAGTTTCTTTAACATATTCAGGTCCAAGAACAGCCCTTTCTCCAGTCTCTACCCAGCATATAGGTGATAAACATGGCTTGCCATATAAGGCTTCAAATGGTGCCATCCCTATGGTGCTTTGGTAACTGTTATTGTATGTGAATTCAGCTAGATGGAGGTGGTCTTCCCAGTTGCCTCCAAAGTCCAGTGTGCATGCTCTCAACAAATCCTCTAAGACTTTGTTCACCACCTCAGTTTGACCATCTGATTGTGGATGGTAGGCAGTGCTTAAGCACAATTCACTCCCCATAGCCTCTTGAAAACTTTTCCAAAACCTTGAGGTGAAGATGGTATCCCTATCACTCACAATGGTTTTGGGTATGCCATGCAACCTTACTACCTCTTTCATGAATATTTGAGCCAATTTTGGAGCATTTCTTTCTGTTTTAACTGGGATAAAATGTGCTACCTTAGTTAGCCTATCCACTATTACCCATATACTTGTGTTTCCCTTCTTAGATCTAGGCAGACCATCTATGAAATCCATAGATATATCCTCCCACTTCCACTGTGGTATACTAAGGGGTTGCAATAGTCCTGATGGCCTTTGTGTCTCTGCCTTGACTTGTTGGCATGTCATGCACCTTGCAACATATCTGGCCACATCTGACTTCATCCCCTTCCACCAAAGATTTCTTTTCAAATTTTGATACATCTTGGTGCTACCTGGGTGTATGGAGTATTTACTCCTATGGTACTCATTTAATATTTCCTCCTTCAATTCTATATTTTCTGGAACACATATCCTATTTTTATTCCTTAAATAACCATTTTTATCAATTTGATAATTTATTACTTCCTCCCCTTTTGATATGAGCATTTTCTTTTCCACCATGTTTAGGTCTTGTTCCTGCATTTTCCCAATCTTAAGAAGTAAATCTGATTGTAGAGATATCATACTTAATTTCCCTTTACCTTCACCTTCTTCAATGGACATCATTTGTACCCCACCGTTTTCCTCAATTTCCAAATCAGTAAGTATAGACAAATCCCTAAACTCTTCCATCATCAACATGGCTACTTTGGCATGTTGTCTACTCAAAGCATCTGCAACTTTATTTGCCTTGCCTGGTGTATACAGTATATCTAGATCATAGGCAGCTAGGAACTCTACCCATCTATGTTGCCTCATATTCAAATCTTTTTGTGAGAATAAATATTTCAGTGCCTTATGATCAGTGTACAAAGTGAATTTGGCACCTAACAAATAATGTCTCCAAAGTTTCAAAGCATACACAACTGCTGCTAGTTCAAGATCATGGGTTGCATATCTGGTTTCATGTGGCTTTAATTGCCTAGATGCATAGGCTACCACCTGGTCTTGCTGCATCAACACAGCCCCTAACCCAGAGCCACTTGCATCAGTGTACACAACCAAATTTTCATTTCCTTCTGGCACTCTCAATACTGGTGCATTAATCAGGGCTTCTTTTATTTTGATAAAAGCTTGCTCACATTTTTCTGTCCATACAAAGGCTTGGTTCTTTCTAGTTAAATTGGTAAGTGGTGATGATATTTTTGAGAAATCTTTTATAAATCTCCTATAATATCCTGCCATCCCCATAAATGATCTAATCTCACTGATGGTGCTAGGCCTTTTCCATGCTTGGATTGCCACTACCTTATTAGGGTTTACTGATATTCCTTTGGCAGAGATAACATGCCCAAGAAAATGCACTTCTTCTTTCCAAAATGCACATTTTGAAAATTTTGCCTTTAAATCATTTTCCCTTAGTCTTGACAAAACTAAATGCAAATGATTTTTATGCTCTTCCACTGTCTTGGAATAAATCAAAATGTCATCAATAAAAATCAGTACAAACTTGTCTAAATAATCTCTAAATATTCTATTCATTAAATCAACAAAATATGAAGGAGCATTTGTCAAACCAAATGGCATAACCAAAAATTCATATAAGCCATATCTTGTGTTAAATGCAGTATACTTAACACTTGAGTCTTCAACCTTCATTTGATGGAATCCTGATGCTAAGTCTAATCTAGAAAATATTTTAGCTTCACTGAGTTGGTCAAAGAGATCATCTATTCTAGGCAATGGGTATTTATTCTTGATGGTTACTTTATTTAGTTCTCTGTAATCTATGCACATTCTCAAGGTACCATCATGTTTTCTTACAAACACTACTGGAGAACCCCAGCAGGAATTGCTTGGCCTTATAAATCCCTTGCCCTCTAATTCTTCCAACCGATCTTTCAATTCTTTCAGTTCACTTGGCCCCATTCTATAAGGTTTCTTGATTATTGGACTTGCTCCTGGAATGAGATTAATTTGGAACTCAACTGGTCTGTGGTGTGGAACACCCTTAACTTCCCCAAATACATCCAAGTATTCATTAACTATGGGAATTTCTTCAATGGTTAGTTCACTCAGATCTTTTTCTAAGTCAACTAAATGATACAATTTCCCTTCCTTAGCTACTTCACATAGAACTGTGATCCTCTGACCTCTAGAATTTTGCAATGATATGGTGGATGAGTCTAAATTAATTATGGCTTTAAATTGCCTTAACCAATCTACCCCCAATATAACTCCTATATTTGGGTAATTTAAAACATATAAATTGGAAATAAAAATATTTCCTCCTATGTTTAACTCCACATCCACACAATTCATGTTCAAAACACTAGAACTCCCTAGGGGACTTTGTACAAGCAATGGGGTTTCAACCAATATGCAGTTTAATTTTAACACTTTAACTAATTCATAGGAAATCAAAGAGTGTGTTGCTCCAGTATCATATACTACTGGTATGGATATGGCACAAATGAGTAATGTACCTTCCACTTGGCCATGATTTTCAGCATCAATTTTCACTGCAGATTTTCCTTTACCTTCCAAAGTTGCCAATTTCCCTTGCTGTTTATTCTCAGGACAGTTCCTCTTCATATGCCCCTCTTTCCCACATAGGTAACATTTGAAGGCTCCTCCTTTTAACTCTGGGCATCTTGGTTTGATGTGTCCTTCTTTTCCACAATGATGGCAAACCAATTTCTTCTTAGTATCATTGGCTTTTGTATCTTTACTCTTCCCGTTGTCTGCCTCCTCCTTCTTTTTATCATAAGGGTGATATCTTCCCTTATCCTTCTTGTTGTTGCTCTTAAAATTCCTATATTTCTCTCTTTCTTTGTCATGTTGTTCCAGTTTCAAGGCCAGATCAATTACTTGATCAAATGTTCTATCTGCATATGGTAGCATAGCTCTGCTAAGTCCTGGGTTCAGTCCTTTTATATACCTGTCATTTTCGGATGCTTCATCTGCCACTAGCATTGCTCCATAATTAGATAGCCCCTCAAACTTTTGAGTGTATTCAGTGACATTCAAAGTTCCCTGCCTAAGTTTGATAAATTCTTCAAGCAAAATGGTCTTCGCTGATGCTGGTACAAATCTTGCCTCCAACATCTCCTTGAACTGATTCCAAGTGATTTCATTTTCATTTCTTCCAGCTATGATCACCTCCCACCAGCTTAAAGCTACCCCTTTCAGTTGTCTAGAAGCTACTTGCCTCTTCCTTTGGTCATCCAACTGCATGTCATTGAAAATCCTATCAAGTGTTCTCAACCATGCTTGAATTTCCATCACACTCTCAGTTCCTTCAAAACTCCTGCCTCCCAAATTAGAATATGTCTTCAGTAGTTTTGAAAGCTCTTCATGTGGGTTCTCAGGCCTATGCCCAATCCCATCTCTTAAAACCCTCACAAATTCTTGCATATCAAGCATTTGAGGTGCACTGGGTCCTGCATTGTGATGAGATCCTCTTCCTACCATGGTCTGCTAACTAAATTCTGGGTAAATGGTATTAGTATATTATGAGTACTTCTATAATTTCTATTTTCTTATCTAAATTATTTCATCCAAAACAAACAGACATAATACATTTCTATAATACTTAACAATCAATGCAACCAAGTGCTCTGATACCAACTGAAATGACCCTCCTATTTCCATCCTAATTTCATAAGGATTTTTTTTAGGGATGATATATAGATATATCATTCATTACAAATGTATTTTCCAAGGTCATTTTCTTTCTCCAATAAACAAAATATATCCAGGATCAAAATAACTTACCAATATAAATATATCAGTGTATATCTAATAACATACACATACATATGAAGATGTATGTGTTCCTCTTGTTTAAATTCAGAGTATATACTTTATTTATTTTTTGTTGTACAAGAACATTCTGTTTGATTTAGATTTTAGCAATTCAGATTAATTATTGTATCCTGATTTTTGACCATAGAATCAACTGGAAACATGTACTTTATTCTGTTATTCTAATTAAGAAATGATCAAGTAATAATCAATGGAAAGCAAGCCTTATAATATGGATGATTGTGTTAAAGTCTAGATAGTATCAAACTCAGGTTAAAAGAAAGTGGATCATAAGTGAACACAAGCAACATCTAGGCGTAATGGAAACGCGCCTAACTTATACATGAGAGGTCACGAGTTCGAGTGCTATGCTGGTCGGTTCAAACACAATTTTTGTTTTTCTTTTTATTTTTCTCCTGTAGGGTTTGAAATCTGATATCTACCTATATCTGCACATATATATTTAATTTTTGCCTATAATCTAACATACAAAACAATATTTCTTTCTTTATTATTTTTGAAACCCATTCCTACAACTGTTCTAGGAATTTAGGTTTATATTTTTGCCCAAATATCAACATGTACACAGATATACATGTACATGTCAATAACTTTACTCATTTTCCAGAAAACTGGGTTCAAATGGTTCCATGCTTCATTGATTTGAAGAGAACAATTTGCCTGACCTATGGTCTAACTATATGGTTAATCTGACCATTCTTTTATTAGCATTGTTGCCAGGTTTTATTTGTTCAAACCAGTTTACATTGCTTATCTGTCTTAAACTTTTAAGATGATTGTGGTGAAACAATTGCTAAATGTACTAAGCTTTTGAAATGCATTTTTATTTTCAAAATACAATCTATCATGATCAACCAATACATCATTTATTTGAAGCTGGTTAACTCATGTATCCTGTATCTGCTACACACTAGTTCAAAACAATGGAGATACCATTCATTGCATTCTGTCTGAAGCCTTTAAAAACATTTTACTTTTCCCAATACGATTCAGAAATGAATTCAAACTTATTTATAAAGCATTTCAGTAAAAAGGAAACTAAAATCCTTATAAGTTTACTTCTAGCTATATCCAGATTTTGTTCTAAAACTCAGTGCTCTGTTATGTCTCAATATTAACTAATACATAATATAAATTATGCAAAACAGTAGCTCACCTACATATGCATATTTCTTTTCCAAGCATCCATATCAATACTTAAGATCATTTCCTTGTTTCCCACTCAGATATTTCTTTTAAATTTTAAACCTTAGTGCATAACAATATATTTAACATGATACAACTATTCCATCTAACCATAATAGAATTCATTACATGACTGGAAATCTTAGAAACATAAATTTTTTCCTGAATACATGAAGATATAATCAATTTTAAGCTCTTATTGAAACTAGCTAGCATGTTCATTCACTCCTCCATAATAGCCATAACTTCATTTTTACTTAGTGCCTGGGTTACCTGAAAGAGCATGAGTGGCTGCCTCATTTTAAAATGAGACACCCTATATGCCATGAGCAAACAAGGGTCAGATCTATGATCTGGTATGAGTAACATCAATACATTCATGATATTAAGCAATAGAGAATATAAAAGCACCAATTAGTTATTTAAGCAAATTCCTGCAATCAATTTACTTTAACATAGCATAATTAAGTTGATTCAGGTATGATATATTCATTTATCATTATTACACTTGCATACATAATCATGCAAACATAATTATCTATTTGCAACATTTGCATTCACTGGAACCATCTTGGTTCCATACCATTCAACCTAAGAAATATTCATATTCCTATTTCTTCATTTATAGGTTGTATATTTCAATTTAAATCCCTGCCTCATCTGCTATTAAGGAATCACTGGGACACATTGCAATGAACTAATTCACATCATTGCACAAAGATCTCAGGGCTTAAACAAACCATGTGCCAACTTGCATACTTCAAATATGACAAGCATTCCAGCAGCTTTCTTGGCCTTCCCTTCCCTAGTTTATTTACTAGTGTATTGTCTTAAATCCTATCATCAAATATGCTAAGTGAACATGTCACTGCAAACATGGAAACATCCATAATTTTTCCTAGCATAATTCTCCTCAGAAATAAGCAGACAGTTATTTCCTAAATAGGGTCAATATGTCTTGATCTCAGTAAGATATAAGAATATTTTCAACTGTAAAAGAGGCATGGCATGTTCTTAATATATTGATCTGTAAGCCTTTATGATTGATTCAGATTCAGGATCTGGTTCAATCATAATTTTAGCTTGTGGGTTTCTTCTTTTTTTTTGATTTGATTAAGGGCTCAGCACTTAGAAAATTTCTATTGCACCCTTAACATTTTTCTTTTCAAGCCTCAGCACTTATACCAAGTATAATGCAGCTCCCAACATTTTTTTTTATAAAGTTTCCATGCCATAGATCTATAACAGTTGAGAGTATTCTCTATATAATTTCAAGATCCTAGACTTTAACATTTATGAGTATAAATAAAACAGTATGATACACATCCAAAGACAAATGTCTCAACCAATCAAAGATCATCAAAAATCATCCATATTAAATCATATCAGATTTAAAATAAGACATCCAAAAAGCATTGATGAAATCATATACATCAAAACCAGAAATATATATAAATGGCAATAAAAAAAGTGGCTGCCTCATCTCAGGTCTTAATGCCATGAACTCAGTGAGGTTACTCACCTAAATGTTTCTTCTTATTAATCCAGAAAATCCTTGTATGAGTATTTTCTCCTTCCTTCCAATATTTTTATTCTTTTCTTATTTTTGTGCAGCTCGGGGTAAAGATAATTCTACTGCCTATTTATATGCATTTTTCCACTAGGGTTTTGTTAAAACAGAATTCCATTTCTGTCCTGGTTAGCATCATGCATTTTTCATTCATAATACCCCGGCTATATTAACCAATTTAAAGGCTGCATTTTCTTTCTTTTACTTTTCAGAAAATGGCCATTCACCTAGTCATGTTAAAAGTGTGACTATCCTATTTCATATTTTAATTATTTTTGAGAATCCCCTTTGCTATTTTTGCCTACACAAGCATATTGACTTGTACCACATTTCATGTCATTTTAATGTTATAGTTTCACTTGCTTATATATATATATATATATACTTTTCAGTACTTAAAAATGTATATTTGTATACATATCTTATCTAGGCTTATTTTAATTCCTCTTTTAATTTCAGAAACATATGCACCTATATGTATACAAGTTTACAAATCCTTATAACACATATATATGTATAATTTTCTTTTCTGGGTTTTAAATGAAATCTGCTTACTGGTTTAAAGTAAAACTTACTTTTCTTATTTTCTAAGATGATCCATATAATTCCAGAAATCAAATATCCATGTTGCAAAATCATGTTTTTATTGCTTTTTAATTCTTGTTTTAAATCCAAGAAATCTGGAGTTCTTCCTTGTGCCATTTCAGTGTGCACGTGCACACATATACTTGCACACTATTTATTCCAGAAATTTCACCATATTTAAATCTAAATATTTCAAAAATTAAATCATTTTACAAAAATGATTTTTCACAAAATTTTGGGGTATTACATGTTTCTCAGCTATGGAAATTCCTTAGAGATTCCGATTCTATTCTTGAGCCTAGTGTTATTGAAAAATTGAGGTTTCACCTAATTTGACTTATGAGCAACATCCTATTCGCATAATTTCTACGGAGGTTAAACGCCTTCATAAAAAAGACGTTTCGCTTGTGAAAGTTCAATAGTCCACAAATCCTGAGGATTGTTCTTGGGAATCCAGAGAATTTATCGAGCGAACACATCCTGATTTACGCTCTCGTGCTCCTTAAGGCGAACTTCTCATTTCAATCTTCCTTTTGTAGAGTTGTTATGTCAAAGAATAGTTGTTACTCTTTATTACCTTCTCAAATATTGCGAGGGCGCAATTTCTTTAAGGAGGGGAATCTGTAACAACCCTCAAATTTTACGATTATATATTTAAATGTTTTATTTAAATATAGCATCGTTAATTATGTTAAAGTCTGAAATGTGACTTTTTGTAAACAATTGAATCCGGACTCGAGACCACTTTCATTGAGTTCAAATCGACGTTTACAACTTGTTTAAGTATAAACATTGTTGTGTTTGGAGTTGATTAGGATTTTGGTATTTTAATTTAGGCTTTGGGTTGTGTTCTAGCCCATTAACCCAACAAGATAACCCAAACCCTTCTACCAAATACCCTAACTCGTCTCCTCTTCTTTCATTCCATTCACAATTTCCTAACACTCCAAGCTAAAGGAAAAATGGGGGAAAAGAAGGGAAACTAAAATTCCTAAGCTCTAGATTCTTAGGAAATTGAAATTCAAGTTATAAATCAAAGAGAAGCTTAGGTAAGCATCCTCTTCATCTTCTCCATCTCAATTTCTCTTCAATTTTCTGAATTTCCTATAACCTAACTAAGGAAACTTTGCATGTGATATTAGATTGGAGATTCTAGAGGTGTAGTTGAAGAGGAATTGATCTTAGCTTGTTTTAGGGCTTATCTTTTCTATTTTTTGGGTTAAAGGAGATTTCTTGAACTTAGATCTATGTCTATAGCTTTGATTATTGTTAGGTATGAATTCCTAACATCTATTTCTTATTCAATTGCTTTTGAATTGAATTGGTTTGGTGAATTTTCCTAATTTTGGTATTTTGAAGTCAAAATTTATGAAAACCCTAGTATGGGTGTTTAGACATATTGTTTTGGGTGTACTGAAGAGGCTATAGGGCTGGGTTGTCGCTAGACATTAATCCCTAGTCGCAGTTGCTCATTCAATCGCTTCCGAATTCAAGAAGTTAGGTTGGTTTGCCCATTTTTGGCTTTGCAAATTCTGTCCCGCTACAAGCGACAGACGTCTGTGGATTATTTGCAGACGTTTGTGACCTCAGAGTTACAATTTCCCAAAATAGGGGATAGACGTCTGTGGATTTCCTACAAACGTCTGTGTTTGTCGAATTCTAGAAATTTGGTTATTTTTATGTGGATTTTCGATTTATCGATTTTTGATGATCCGTATTGTTATTGTCAACCAAAATCAACTTTGATGATTTCTTTTCTGGATTTTTCATGTTTCCATTTAATGGATTTGTTATTGATTTCCATGGTTTGATTCACGTTTGTGATAGGCCTCCCCCTTTGTGTTTTCTAGATTTCTAAATATTGATTTATGGAATTTGTGTTTCACTAATTTTTGTGATTTGCATTGATAAGCTTTATCAATATTTGTGATTTGGTGAAAAAAATTAAAGAATATGATATACTTTTTGGGTGTTTGTGAAAACTTGAGATATTGTATGATTTTTATTATTATCATATATATTTGTCATATCTCTTATCCTATCTTATCTTACATGATAATTATAGCTAGACTGATCCGTTTACTATTTTTCCACTTAAATAATACTCGGGTCAGGCCAAGGTGTTTCAGGTGCTCCCACTTGACTTCTTAGCAGGGACCGGCTTCTAACTTTTGGCTAACTACTTTAGTTTAGTAGTTTTTGTCTTTCATGCATACGAGATAGAGACTCTTTGATGTATACATATTCTTTTGTGTAGTACATGTACCTATTCTTTTGGGATGTAGTGGATCTTGTACGATTGCTACTATGATGTTTACTTTTATGTATTATATTACTATCTGTTTCCGCCTTTGTGATATTAACATCTGTGCCTGATTTGATGTTATGACTATTTTATATTGTTTCCGAAGGGTACTTAGCCACTGTGTAGTAGCTTTGAGTTTGTATTGAATATGCTAGATTTCCTCTTGAAATGAAATGCGTGGTATACTATCCGACATATAGGTACTCGCTCAAAGCAATTTTACAGTTGGTTGCTCCTCAACAGCCTTATTCTTCCCGCTAATCGACGACATTACCCAGTAGTGTCCTTGGTTAGTGAGAGTATAGAGGTGGGGTGTCACAGCACCGTAATTCCTCAGTAAACTTGAGGGCTATCAGAGGGCACTCCATAGGTACGGTACAAACTAAACTTGTAGAAGGCGCGATAAGGCATGTGACATGGCACGTGAGGCAATGCCAGGGTAGGATTCTACCATTTGCACTCCCAGACTGGTGGTAATCGTAGCAGCTACTACCGCCCACCTAGGAACACACACCTTGTGACATGGACACCAAATTAATCATAAAGTCATAATATGTTATCGAAGAAATGTGCCCGATCGGAGGAGCAACCTCACTTGGCTTGGTACAACTCCTGTTTTAGCCACATCAAGCTAACTCACGGGAGTCTGGGCTACGTAAATACCTCATACAGAATCGTTCGCCAAACCATCCTACTTCATTCTGGAATCTTCACCATGTACACAAGTGTTAGAGTGGTTTTCGAAGTTGGCAGGGAGTATGACAATATCCGATCTCAGTCTCTTTAACAACCAAACGCTTATTTCACACCGGATGGTTCTTTTACATTTCCAAAACCATTTCATATTGATATCAAAATATCATATTCTCAAAATCATAAAACTTTCGAAATCATATTCACTTTCGCAATCATATCACCTTCGAAATCATATCACTTTCGAAATCTTATCACTTTCGAAACCATATCCACAAAATAGGTTAAACCCTTATTTCAAAATCACCATATTTACTCAAAATAAGTCATTTTACTAGAAAATATCTTTTCAAATTCCAACTTGGGTTATAACATCATTTAACCACATTCGCTTTAAATCGATGATTTAATTATAAACAATTCAGCCTTGCATAGTTTGATTTTTTTTGAAAATAGTTTAGATAGTCCTAATTAGTTTAAATAGTTTTAAAATAATTTAAAATAGTTCAAAATAAATTAAAATAGTTTGAAATAGATTAAAATATTTTAAATATGTCAAAATAGATTAAATAGTTTAAAGTAGTTTAAAAATAGATTAAATATAGTTTTAATAGTTTAATATAAAATGGTTTGATTATTGAAATGGTTTATGTAGTAAATATTTTGAAAATCTAATTAAATTAGAATTTTAAAAATAATATATTTTTAAACATTTTATATTAAAATAATTAATTTGAAATTAATATCAAATTAAACTATTTCTTTCATTTCAACACATCCGGACCATGTCCAGCTTTCAAATCAACAAACTAAAATTTATCTTTCAATTCAGATTCTCATTTAAACCATTTAATCAATATCGATTTCAAATCCATGTTCGAACTATAAATTTAAACTATTTCAAATTTAGTAGATTTCAAAGTTTAAAAATTCAAATATTTCAATAACTCAATTTCGTTAAATTTCATTTATACTTCAAATCCAACTTTAAATTTTCAATTTAATACTTTAAACAATTCATTTATACCAATTCCAATTTCAACATTTAAAGCTTGGATTTTCGAAAATAATTCGGTTTATATAAATCAAATTTTATTTCAAAATATCATTTAACTGGATTAAAAAATTTAAGGTTTTAAAATCATTTAATTTAACCAATCCGGTGTCCGTATATAATTTTTTACCCTATGGTCAAGTGATACGAATATTTATCATTTCATTCCGCAAATATTTTATTTTTACGGATATATATCATTTTAACCCGCAATCCCAAATAAAATTCAAAATCCATAAAATCACTCGGGTTTGTCTTTTCAACCCATAATGATTCTTTTCCTAATCTATAGATCGTTCGGGTACGTATCATTTCAACCCATAGTGATTTTCCTAGCAATAACTAAGGGAACTTGCAGTGTTATAATAATATAAATATAACATCCAGTCATCCAATATCAACATCAAACATCCATCACAATCATCATTCAAATCAACCAATAAATAACAATAATTTGACTGGTTATAATCAACAGGTATCAACTGACACTTTAAAATTCAATATTAAATTTAATGGCGATTAAATTCAATAAAAGTCAGATTTAACTGGAATGACAATTTAAATATATCAAACAACAATCAATCAACTTCTAATCACATCATAAATTCAATTTAACTAACATAAGAAAATTTAGTAGTTGTGAGTGGGTTAAAACACTCACCTTTGATTTCTAACCGATTTAAAAATCCAATCAAAGGCCCAAATTTGAACAGTCTCATAATTCGTCCAAACCAGTTCCATAATGTCCATAATTTCAATACGATCACAGCGGAACAAACCACGTGTGAATCAGATCATGTCACCTCCTTCTCCGTTCAAAGTCGCGACCACCTGAGATAACCCGCAGCTGAGCCCCCACATTGACCACCAAATTCACGCGCCTCCTACCCCTAGGCAATCGCCGACCACCACTATCCACTCCGCCTTGCCAAGCCGCGTCCCCCTAGCCCACTCTCCAATCCTCCGGCCACCCTATGACGCCGCGCCGCCTCCTTGAAGTTTTAGGGTTTCGAACCCAAAACGTCAAAATTTTAACGCCTTCGGCCGAGCTAGCCAACACGATCACCAGCGTTAGCCTCCCCTCGACGTCCTCTACCAAAACCATATCACAATTTCGCCAATCAACGACAAAATTAGATACCCCTAAATTGCATCCCTAATATCCGCGTTTCCAATTTTGACTGTGATTAGATGATGACTGATGCACTGTTACGACAAACGAACACCAAATGCTGATTCGTATCGTCGAGAGCTTCAAAACTGTATATAATTTGCTATGGTTTGAGGAGTCTGAAATTTTGAAATCGATTTGAATTTCCAATTGAATCTAAGAATTAGGGTTTCTGCCATTTGAGAAGGAGGAACAGACAGATGGCGTTGTACGTATTGAATAAACTGAAAGACTGCAGGGGTTGAGAAACGAAGTCTATTTATATAGACAAGGCCCGATAAAACGAATTAACATATCGAACTGGTTCGAACGATAATGATGACCCGGAAAGCCCGTTCAGTTTTCGAAAGAAAGTAGGTCATCTCATATATCAAAATAGATATCTTCGATATTTTTGAATTCAATGGAACATGTTTCAGGTCCTAATTCTATCGAATAAAGAAGTTAGCTTTTAAAATCAGCTTATTTTAAATTGATTTCATTAAATTGATTTCTGCGCGTTTCGAGCTCGCACAATCAAACGACAAGTCAGATAGCTACGAAACTTGAAAACTTACAATAATTCACCGTCACGGATCTGATGAAACTAGTTTCATCGAAATCCGAGACATTGTCCAAAATGGCTATTTTCACGTTAATTAAATAAATTATTATTAAATTAATTAAATCAATTTTTCAATTCAAAATTTATAATCAACAAATTTTATCATTTCCGATTACCAAGTAATTTATAATCTTTTAAAGTAAATTTCCAAGTCAAAACCAAGGTTAAATATTGCACTACTTACGGTATTCAATTTCAATAGCAATAAGTTCATAAATTATAAATTAAAATCCCAATAAATTAATTTATTTTGATTTTAATTTTTATTATTCGTTCAACTATCATCCTACGGATAAAATTAACATTGGTTTATGTTTTCATTACATTAGTATTATACAATTATCATCTTTATCACATTAACTACAACATTTAATTATATTAATTTCAATTGATTTACAATTTAATTCCAACGGATTAAATAATGAAATGATAGTTAAACAATTGCTACAACTTACAATTTCAAACATATTTCTATGTTTATTATTTACCAACTAAGCTAATAAATTCACATACTGGTTAATCATTCAATATTAACCAATTCAATTAATTACGTACGATTTTACCATTTAAATACAACATCTAGTTTATTTACTTATTTACAATTTATAACCAAATTTTATATTTACAATCACTTCTATTAATTGAAATTGCATTAAAATAGATATCCATTACTTTACATTAACATTATTACATTTCATTCTAGTTATTTTTCTTAATAATAAATCATAAATTTTCAATTTCTCACAATATTAAATTCAAAATCTTATTTAAATTACTATTTTAATTGTTGAAAAAATACGGGTCGTTACAGCGGTGATGCTGCTTTTAATTACTTCAACCGTATATGACTTTAACATTATGAAATGTGGCATAATAGCCAAAGTAGTTTGAGTATAAAGGTTAATAGCATCGATGAAGGTCTTGAGATCGATGTGCATCAAAGTTAGAAACTTATGCTCGAGCGTAGATGCCTCTTGGTCTCGATGTCGCACTTTTTAATAAGGCGAAGAGGCCTATGTTTCAAGAGGGTCGAAGACCCTATATCTTTGGCTGTTATCCATCTAACTTATAAAAGTTAATGCTTTGTTTTAATAGGTGGTTAACCTATAATTTATGATAGTTGACAACATTATCTTCAGTATGGTTTTGTACTTAAAAGAATTTTAGTTTGTTTCACCTTGGATAGAGGCCGATGTCATTTAAAACCCAAGTGTGAATATTTTATTAAAGACGGAGAGCCTTACATTTTCTTACCTCGATGACATCCTTGGGGATACCGATGTCATCTTAAAATATGAACTTCGATGTTGTTCTATATTAACATAATGAATGGCGAGGATCCATATGCTATATGTTTTGATTTTAAATTCTTAGGGATACCAATATTAATTTAAATTATGATTTCGAAACTTTCATTGGGGATACTAATAAGTATAAACTTCGACATGGAACATTAGGGGATACCAATGTATGTCACTTTGAAATGTTAAATTATAAGGGGAAATGACCTAATTGGGGACACCTATAGATATGGGTTAAACATATGGGTAACATGGATTAAAGAGAAACATGTGGATAACATGGATTAAAGAGAAACATGTCGATAACATAAATTAAAAGGCCAAGTGAAGGGTTCATAGTCATCCTATGATACTATGGGATATGAAATGGATAGTCTACATCATGCTAGAGATGGATAGTCTATATGAGAATAATGAAGGGTTTATAGTCATCCCAGGAAAATTTTGGGATATGTGATGTATTGTCCAAATCATTTTAAGTTAAATGGAATATGTGTGATGGATAGTCCATAAAAATTTTAAATGATTAAACCAGAGGATGGGTAATCCAAGTTATAAATATATGCGAGATGGACAGTCTACATAATTCTGAATATGTTTAAATATGTAATGGGTAGTCCATAATATATTAAGATAAGTAGTCAGATTAAAATAAGACGGATAGTAATTTTAAATTGTGACGGGTAGCCATTTGAAATTAAGATGGATAATCAAAGGAATTGGGATGGGTAATTCAACATATATTACATGATTATAAATGCTATTTTCTATGTTCTAATCATTGTGGCTGCAGAAGCATAGTATATGGTTGTTTTGATTTGATAAGATACCAGTGAAAGGAAAACCCATTCTACTGAACAGCATGGTCAAGATGGTAGGGTATTATTAACACCAGACAATTGTCTGTCCCAAAGTTTTTGTTTTTCCCCTTAATTTCTTAAGTACTTATTTGAGTAGGCCGTGATTAAGGGCTTTTGGTTCTAGTTAGACGAATAAGCTTTCGGAGACATGCAGGAGGCAATCTAGCTATTAGGTGCTTTATCTATATCTGCTGTTTAGTTTGGTTTTGTCTATTAGATGTAATGGCAAAGTTGTATAATTGCTAAGTATTTGACTTTGATCGACCAAGAGGGCATCTTCATACGTCACTCTTGAAGTACTTTGTAATAATTATATTTTCTCTAAACTTGGGATTACGAATGAGATTATGCAATGAATATGAAATATCAATTGTGAAATGAGATGTGAAAATTTAGTTATTAACCTATGTTTGAATTTTTTTTCACATTCATGTGCTTCTGCTTATTGATATGATTAAAATAGCCATATTTTATCACCAAGCGTTAATAACTATGGATGACTGCAGTATTGGTAGCAGTTTGTTTTAGGCTTCAAAATGGGGGATGTCACATCCTTACTGGTCGTGGCTTTCCTTTGGTTGGTTTGGTTGGAAAGAAATGACCATTGTTTCTATTCTAAATCTCACACTTATTTGACAGTCAATTACAAAACTATATACATGTATAATGCTTGGACATGTGCAGCTCAAGGAAACCTCAAGTTTTTCTTCCAAGGACCTGAATCAGTAGAGAGCAACAATCAGGCAAGTTGGTAGGTAGAGACGATGGTCGGGTAATGGAGGACTATATATATATATATATATATATATATATATTAATATGTACTCTTTTGATCTAAGTTGGGATTTTTTATGGGTTTTTATAATAGACTAGGTTATGCTTGTGAACTTGTGGATGTACATATTGGACTATTTTGGCCATCGACCAAGCTCATTGGTCAGATTATTTTGATTTTCTTTATGCATCATATGGTTGTGCGGCCGTCAATTGCATATCCTTTTAATCAAAAAAATGATATGGATTTAATATAAAAAGAATAACGGTTTAGTAATTTATTTAATTATTTAGAGATATGAAAAATATAAATTAATTATTTGGAATGCAATGTTAAATTAAATTTTATAAATTTGAAACTTATTTTGATGTAGAAACGTATTTTATTAATAAAGTGTATAAATTAATTAATAAATGAATTTAAATATAATGATTAATTAAATAAATAAATTATAGAAAATATTTCTTGTAAAATAGTTAGTGATATGATTTATTAGTAAGTATTTGAGTGGAGAATAATTGATTTGGTTATGAGGTTGAATTTGAAATGTTTATGAATTATAAGAAAAAGAAAAGTAAGAAAGAAAAGAAAGAAATGAATAAGGACTTAAATAAAGTTCAATAATCCCAAAGCCCAAAACCAAAACCCTTACTTCATGACTTCTCCATTTCCAAAATTTTCTCTCTTTGAATGTTTCTTCCCCAATTATAAATATAACCTAACGTATTCATTTCTTTGCTTTAGAAATTAAAAAATTCACCTAAACCCTACCTATTCAAAGTTCAAAATAAAATCTGTAAAATTTCTAATACCAGAATCATCATTTCTTGACAACCTCTCCCAAATATCAATTAAAGATTTAAGGGTTTTTTCATCAATTGGAAATTGAAGCCATATACAGAAAGGGGGAAAAGAAGAGAAGGAAGAAGATTGAAGGGAAATTGAGTTTCTTCAATCCAAGGTGAGTATTCTAACTCACCACTACGGCAATGTTAATGGTGAATTTAAGTTGTGTTGTGAATATCTCTATGCAATCACTTATTCATATTCCCGTGTCATCGCTCCGACGTCCACCATTTTGATTTTTAGTTTTGTTTGGATTAGTGTAATTGTTTGGATATGGGTTAGTCATAGAATGAACGTGCAATAGTGTATGCACTTGAACTTCACTACAAGAAAATAGGTTATTTAAAGCACCCATTCATAGCGTTTCAACATGTAGTACTATTAAATACATACCAAAGAATACTAAACGTTATATATTTCCCCTATATGCACAAATTAATATTAAATTTCAGTTAAACGCTATAAATTCCACTAAGACCATATGGAATAGAAAAGTGTGAGCGGGTTCTTTTCATTTGCCTTTTTTGTTTCCCTACTAAATTTTCACTTCACACCCTCCCGATCTTCCTAATATTCCTCTTTCTATCATCGTAGCTAGCAACGCACAAAGATGTGAAATCCATCTCAAATTTCATGCCCATTTAACTGCACATGGAGATAGCAATGGCGACAATGCTGCCGTCAGTCAATAAGAAGGTGTTTCTTGAGTCAAACTACATCTAACTTTTCTCTAAATGTAGGTGTAATATGGAAAATAGAGATATTGTGATATATTTAGGAGATATAATTTTCTAGCATCATGGAAAATAGAGATATTATGATATATTTAGGAGATATAATTTCCTAGTATTATGAGATACTCTAATTTGCCGTGTATGTTGATTGGAAAACTAGGTTTCCCTTTGTCCTAGTGTACTATATATTGCTGCACACACTAAATAGAAGGTCAGGCCGATATTCCACAATTGTTGTAGCTTAACATGGTATCTAAGCCTTCTAAAATTTAGAAATATTTTGCCGGTCCTATGCCGCTTTTAAACCATAGTTTGATTTGTGTGCTTCTCTATATTCTTCTTTCTCGTTGTTTATTTTTTTTCATCCATGATTTGCTATAGGTGATGATGAGAAGAATTCTACTCGATACGAGCCTTTCTGAAAGTACTACCTTCATCCTTCTAAGCGTACTAGTATAGTCATTAGCCCTATTCTACGAAAGGGTCACAACTATGAGTTGTCGCGATCTATCCGCAATAATCTCAAGGCCAAGAACAAACTTGGTTTTGTCGATGGTAGCATCACGGAGCTCGCAAAGACCTATGGAAATTATAAACAATGTGTAACGACCCACATTTTTGACCGTTCAAGTCGACAAAACATACACACATGCCGACTCAAACAATCCAAAATACAGATAGTTATTGGGGTAAATAAGAAATAGATAAGAAAGAATAGAAACAAACACAGAATCTCGCAGCGGAAGGAACAAGATATAATAATAAAATAACAGTTCATGAAGCTGTTGAATAAATAAATTTGATTATTATTATACATCATAAATCAGAGTTACATACATATCAGAGATAATACAACAATGCAGCAGAAAAATAATACAGTAGTAGAATACAAATGATGTAATACCAAACTCCGTCTTCGTCCTCCAGAATAGACCTTCAACCTTATCTGAAATGCTCAGGCTGACCCGAGCGTAATGAAAAGACAAAACACTCGAGTCAGGACTAAAATATCTCGTGTAAGTTAAATCGAATAAGTAAATATGAGTGTGACGGCGTCAGAGATGTTTACGGGTTTTAGACATCTCCTATCCAGGGTTTAATGTGCGTGCATTAACTTAAGAGATGTTCGTGATTTCCATCTCCTAAGGATCCGTTAAACTATCTACTATATAATAGAATACGCAATATACAATAATGTCTATCATAAAGTAAAATATCATTCCTAGCGTTAAGCCATGGCCCATTCCACCCTTAACACAGTTTATAAATGTCATAGTCTATACAGCACCGTAAGCCCCACCGTAAACTAGTGGTTATCAGAGGGTACCCCATAGGTATAACACATAACAAATCGTAGTGGTCGCGAATAGGATAATCAGTATGACAAGGTACATGAGGCGATACCAACTAGGATACTAGTAGTTGCATGATCCGGACTGATGTTGGGCATAGCAGCTACTACCCCAACACCGCGAAACAACACTCCGAAATCAAAGGGTGCACCCAAATTGAATCACAATAGTAATAGATATGGTATCGAAGAAGTGTGTCCGCTAGAGATGGCGATCCTCAATGGCCCGACGCGACTCCTGTTTTAGTCATGTCAGGGGTCATCCAAAATCGTTCTCTTTCTTCAGTCAACGTGTTCACCAAAACCATCCACTTCGTTCTGGATCAACACTCCGTGTATATTAGTTATTAAAGTGGTTTTCGGTATCGACAGAGAGAATGTCCATATCCGATCCCGGACTCTTCAATAACTACGTAATTATTACACCGATTGGTTATTTAATAAACTTTCAAAATAGTTTATATTTCAAACCGAAATATCATTGCCATTTCAAAACCATATCAATACGATATCACTTCCATTTCAAAACCAAATACAATATCATTTCCATTTTAAATATTTCCATCTCAAATATATATACATTTACAAATCTTAGTACTTCAAAGTTATAACACTTTCTAAATCAAACACTTTGGAAATCATAATTCTTTGGAATCAAAGTTTAGAAATCATAGTGCTTTGGAATCATAACACTTTCCTCTTAACCAGTTTAGATATTAAAATTAGTATATATAATAAAAGAGTTTATAAGTAAAATAATTTATATTAAAAATGATTTATAATAAAATAGCTTATATTAACATAATTTATAAAGTAAAATATCAATAGTTTTAAATAAAATTTAAAATTACTTTATAAAATAAAATAGTTTCCTTGACTTTCACAAATCTTCGAGTTCCAAATTCAAATTTAATCCAATCTAAATCATCAATTTCAATTCCAATTCCAATTCTATTAAACATAGATTAATATTTGGATTTCAAGAATTCATTTAAGTATTACATTCCAAATCAATTTCAGTTCAAATCCTATTCAAATCAATTTTATCTTCAAATTTAATTCAATAGTTTCAATTTAGTTCAATTCACAAATTTCTTTAAATTTCAATTCAATTCCAAATTTATAAAACCTCAATTTCAAATTAATTTTCAATTCCAAACTCAAACTTGAAATATCATTTCATATAAATTTTCTTAGAAATATTCAGAGTTCGATTAATAGTCCAATCTTTTAAAAAAAATCACCTTTCGAAAATTTACGCCGTATTTCAATTTTTTTTACTTAAAAATCTAAACTTCGAATAATTAAACAATTTTCATTTACCAAGTTTAAATTCCAACATCTCGAGCTTCAATTCAAAATAATTCAATTTCCATAAATTTGATTTTATTCTTAAAATCAATTCATTTAAATAATTTCAAAACAACTTTTAAAATCATTTAATTTAACTAACCCGGTGTCCGTATATAATTTTCTAACCTATGGCCAAGTGGATAATTATTTCAATTTTAATTTCAAGGATGGATATATATCATTTTAATCCAAATAGATGTCATAGGTATATCATTTCAACCTATTCCTTAATTTATTCGAAATGATTCAGTTTACAGTTTTATATGCAATAAACAATATACATGATGATAGCATGATATATCAAAATAAATAAACAACCAATATCGACCAATAACATCCATCACAACCAATCAACCATAAAGCCAATAACATTCACAAATTTCAAATTTTTTACCATATCGGGTAATATACTACCGATTAAATTTTACATTTATTTAATGGTCAATTTAAATTCTATCAATTAATTCATATACTAATTTAAATGACAATTAAACCTACCAAACAATAGCCAATAAATTTCATATCACTTCAGAATATAAATTTAACTAACAAAAATTATTTTAGTCAATTGTGAGCGTATAAACACTCACCTTTGATTTATCGACGATTTAAAATCCAAATAAAAGCCCAAATTTGAATAGTCTCGGAATGCAGCCAAACTAGTTTCATGTTTCCGTAATTTCGATACGAACGCAATGGAGAAAACCGCACGTCCCTTTCTTCCATACGCAATGGAGAACATTTGAATTTTAATATAAAATAATTAATTAATAAAATAAAATAAACAACGTCTACCTTCTTCCTTCCGTTCAACACGCATAGTAACCCACTCACGCACGCCCCTTTCTTCCATACGCACGCAACTCGAGACATCCAGAGTTCGATCAGCGACTACCAGTGTGTGCGCCACTTTGGGAGCCACCTACGCGCCAAGTTTCATCGCGTCATTCGCCACCGTTTGCACGCAATCCAAGAAAATACGTGCATCCTTCAATCTCAGATCTCGGAAAAATTGTGATGTATTAGCAGCAATCAACCGTATGGATTCGAAGAGCTCGTCGAGATCTATACTTTTGCTTTTGGAATTTTTCGATTTCGTTGAACGGATTGAGAGATATTATGGAAAGAAGATCGGCAATTTCTGGCCTTGGAATAGGTGGCGGCCATGGTCTGAAATTAGGGTTTCTGAAATAAAATGATAATAAAACTGTCTCGTTTTGCGTACGTATTTATATAGTTAGGTCCAAAATCGTCCAAACTCCAATCGAGACGTGCCGCCAGGTGTTTATAAGGTTTTACCCATATTCCGAACGCAATGGAACTAGTCCCGATGCCTAATTCAATCGTATGTGGAAGATAGCTTTTGAAGTCGGTTATTTTAATTAAATTCGAAATTAAATTTCTACGCGTTTCAAGCTCGCATGGCCAAACGACAAGTCCGATTGCTACGAAAATTGAAACCTTACAATAATTCACTGTTACGGATCCGATGAAACTAGTTTCGTCGAAATCCGAGACAGTTGTAAAAATGGCCATTTCTACTGTTTAATTTCAATATAAAATTCCCAATTTTAAATTATTAACTTTTAAATCAAATTTCAATTGTTCACAAATTTCATTTTTAATTTCACAGTAATTAACAATCTTTTACAATGCAGTTTCCATTATAAATCCAATATAAAAGATTACATTAGATTCAGCGTTCAATTATATTGTAATTCGAATTCAAGTTATTTAATTCCAATTGAATTCTTTTATTTCGATTTACACTTTCATTATTGAATCAACCATTTACTTCTACATTATTATCAATAGTTTATAATTCATTTATTTTCATTTTCTTCAGCTATCATCTTATTTAAATTCACGGTAATATTAAATTACATTCATTTACGTTGATTTCAATATTATAACTTCAATATTAAATGTAACATTTTATTTATTTCGTTGTTTACAATCAAATTCAATTCGTTTCAATTACTTGTTACACTCAAATTTAAATCTTACTTACGTTCAATTACAAGTTAACATCCTTCTCAAATTACAGTTTCAGTTATTATCTGATTTCAATCAACTGTAATATTAAGTTACATTTATTTATATTAGTTTCAATAACATAAACTTCCACTATTAAATCTACCATTTTATTTATTCTTTGTTTACAATCATAACCAATTTGGTTTACAATCAAATTCAATTCATTATTTACATTCAATACAAGTTAACATCCATATTTAATTTACAAATAAGTTATTTCAGAATTCAGTTTTGTATTTTAACTTGTAATTCACATTTAACAACACAAAATTTTATTTCCTTCGGATTTTTATCCAAAATTTTTATTTTAATTCGTATTTTTAAAGTGTTAAAAATACGGGTCGTTACACAATGGGTACTGTAAACTCTGTACTTGTTACATGGATTTATAATACTTTAGATATCTCTATTAGATATACTATTTCTTTACCTAATAATATAAAAACTTTATGGGAAGATCTGTTAGATTTTGGTGGTAAAATATTTCATATATAAGTGGATCTTGGAGATTTTTGAGTCTATGTGGAATTATGACTCAAATTCATTGCCTATTTTATAAATCTGGTAGATTTTGGAATGTGATTAATTGCATCTTTTAGAGATTTTGCGTATTTGGTAGAGAGATTAGTTGCCTCTTTTATTGCATTAAAGAAGGCAACAAATTATCTATCTGAGAAAGATTCATGAAGGTATTCAATAGCTTCTTAAATAAGATATTTTATCAAGTCTATTATAAATAGACATGTCTAGGTTCATAAGGTGTGGAAAAAGTGTATTTTGTAGAGAGTTCGGAATTGAGATTTCTTCTCAATTTTAGGTCTCTTTTGTATTTTCTTGGTTAAATCAATACAAATTTTTGTTTTTGGGGGAATTTTTTTTGTTTGCTTTCTTCACTACTTTTTCTTCTAAATCTAATTGTGTAGTGATCCCGGAAAATTCTTAACATTTGGTATCAGAGCCAATTACACAAATTTTTGGAAGAGTCTTTGGCTATGGAGAAGATAAGTGTTGAAAAGCTTAATGGAAGGAACTGGGGGTTATGGAAGGCGAAGATGGAAGATTATCTCTATATAATTATCTTCACCAACCCTTGGAAAACAAAAGGGAAAAGCCAAATGGAATAACTGAGGCAAAGTGGGAAATTTTGGATAGGAAGGCAGCTGCAGCAATTCGATGTTTTATGGAGAATTCTGTGTTTCATATCATTGCTTGTGAAACTTCTGCTTTTGGCATATGGAAGAAATTGGAAGGAATTTATGCAAAAAATTCTGCGACGAATAAGGCATTCCTGATGAGAAAGTTGGTCAATCTAAAACTAAAGGAAGGCGAATCGATTAGCGAATATCTCAACAGCTTTCAAGCAATTGTGAACAAATTGGCGGAGATAAGCTTCAAAGTTGATGAGGAAACTCAAGCTTTAATATTAATGAGCTCATTACCTGAAAGTTGGAAAACTATAGTAGTCGCATTGAACAATTCAAATTCTAATGGTTTTATTTCCATGGAGACTGTGGTTACCAGCCTTCTTAATGAGGAGATGCGAAGGATAAATTCATCGGAAGGAAATGCCACAGAAGAAAAGGAAACTACAAATCCATTGGTAGAGGTCCACTTTGCAAAGAGAGAAAGATGCTCATTCAAACCAAATACGGATCGAGACTTCATTTGCTATTACTGTGAAAAACCAGGCCATCAGCTGACATTTTGCAATAAATTAAGAGAGGATAAAGAGAGGATGAAAACCCAAGAAGGAAGCAAAAATAAGCTGGAGGTAGACCGTGATGAGGAGGTAAACTTTGGCATTAGCAATGATGTTCTTTGTGTTGATATGAGTATGGGAGGAGAGTAGGTACTAGATTCTGGTGCATGTTTCCACATTTGCAATCAAAGGGAAGCATTCATTGATTATAAGGAGGAAGCGTGCAAGGTGGAGTCCGCTAATGATGGAGATCTACAAGTTCAAGGCACGGGTTCTGTCATGTTAAAGATGGATACTGGAAGGTTGGTGACGCTTACAGGGGTTAGGCATATCCCAGAAATTAAAAGGAATCTTGTGTCTGTTGGACAGCTGGAAGTGAAAGGTTGTAACTTCTCGACTCGAGGTGGAGTAACTAGGGTTTGGAAGGGTAACAGGGAGATGTTGCGCGCGAAGAGGAAAAACAATAATATTTATTTATTGCTTGGAAAAACCTTAAAGATTGCAAATTCTTATACAAGTGAAGTTGGAGAGACAAATCTGTCTGAATCAAGGTGGAGCCAACAACGAAAAACCACAAAGCCTACTTGGAGGTCTTTGTGGTATTACAAGCAATTCTGATCTGTTGATAATATGCATGTTCGACTGGCGGGCATGCATAGTTTGGAGAGAGGTTTAGCTTTGTGATGGAGATATTTGTTTCCTTGGATATTGTAACGACCCGGATAATTTCGAACCCGAAATTTCCAGATAGTTAGAAGAGAAAAAAAAAGAGATAGAAGAAGAACAGGAACAAGACACAGAAACCTCACATTCGCATCGGATCAAAATATAATATCACATAAACAACAGTTTTACAAAAGAACTGTATCAATACACTTATACATTATACATCAGAGTTATACATTTACAAATGACTGGACAGTTATATCAACCTGTCTTAGACTAATATCACATCAACTCTCAAAATACACAGCAGAATACTTCATACGTTCCTGCCATCCAGCTCGCCACCTGAACTCCAAAACGTCCTAACCTGAAAATCTGTAATACTCGGTCTGACCCGAGCATTACATCAAAGTAACACCCGGGTCAGGCTGGAAACCAGCGTGAGTAAACTCATCTAACATGAAATTTCAATTCATGAAACTTTTTAAACCCGGGTAACTCGTATTTTACTATAAGTAAACATCTTATATAGTTAATACCTATTTTTACAAAACAATATCTAAGTATCCAACTTAGTTTAAATGTCCATATCTTTCCCAAACCGGCCTATTTGATTTCACATATCAATCTATAAAGAATTATAGAAGGTTTCAAATCGAAGTGGTTTCGGGTATTTACTGCTACCCGAACCCGGTCTCTTCGAATTCAATGTCATCTTAATCCCAGTTGTTTAAGTGAACACATATCAAATTTAAATACAGGGTATCATATTCACACAACAATTCATTATCGATAGATAACCCATAATATTACTGTTCAACCCATCATATCATATCACAGTACATCACAATTCATATATCAGAGATATTCAGACAACCAAGGTATTCAATTCAGGTTTATCATCTATAGACAAGATTATAGTCAAACCATTCTTAATTAATTTAATTTAATCACCTAATATAAATTAAATTAATTATCTTTAATCTTGCTTAAGTATAAACCACTCTTTAAATTAATTACATTGATTAATTAACTTTATTAATTATACTTGAGTAATTCATCCTTAATTACTCTTAAACAAATTAATTAATCTTTAATTACAGATTAATTATTCTTTTAATTATTAATTAATAAACCTTAATTATCAATTAATAAAACTTAATATCAATTTATTAATCCTTAATTATTATTTAATCAATCCTTAATTACCATTTGATTAATCCTTAATTAATCTTATATTAATCACCCTTAATTAATAATTAATAAAACCTAATTATAAATTAATAAAACTTAATTACAAAATTAAGTACTTCATAATTACCAATTAATTTACCTCTAATTAAATTAATTAATCTAAATCACTTAGTTAATTTATCTCTAATCATTAATTAATCTCTAATTACTTAGTTAATTAACATTTAAATTTTATTCAATTTCTTTATTACTAACTCCAGGTCAAAGGAACCCGAGCCAAAACATGGTTTTCATGAATCATTACTCGAGTACTCAAACCCCTTCACCTCTCGATAAACCACGAGAATGACTCGAGAACGACTTCGAGTCCAGACCGAAGTTTCCCGATCCCCTTCTTCCTCCATTACAAAACTAACTCCAGCTATATCAGAAAATCATGTGCACATGCACACGGTATCTGACCAGCTTCGAACTACACTCCGACCATAGACACGTCGGCTATCATCCCCTGAGTCGACCCACCACCCAGATCGTCGAACCATCGCGTAACTTCAAAATCGAACAATCGAACCACTACAGGCTTCAGGACCATCACCAAAGTTCACCTCGCATCACCATTTCTGACCACCGGAGACACCTTCATCGTGCCTGGACCTTCGCCTGACCTCCCTCATTTTTTTCCCCCACCATTGGTCCACCTCGATGCTAGCATGACGTTGCGATCACCCATGAAACAACCCTGACCCAAACACATCCTAAAACCCTAACATCATCTCGTCCAAACGATCCACCGATTAGGAAAATCAAATAACATTTTTCCCATGACCTCCACCACCCAGGCTTCCTTCAAGAACGAGCACGCCGCCCAACTCATCGTCGATCGCCGTGAATCGATGAAAAATCCATTTCAGTTCAACTCGCTAAATCACAACAACCCAAATCTAAAAAATCATGAAACTACTTTTAAAAAATCACCATTTTTAAGTACGAATCTGTTTCAAAAATCAAAACATGAAATTAGAATGACCGATTTTCTGACTTATATTGATCAACACTGTGATTTATCATTTTTTTGAAGAAGTTACCTAATATAATTTCTTGAAACTATTTTTAAAATTGAGATCTTGTTAATTTGAACATATTTCGTTTAAATATCCAAACCTCAAAAAGATTATGGGATGAGATATTGAATTTTGAAAACCTGTAACTAGAACAGAGCCATATACTCATATCTACAGACATGCACATTTAAAATCTTCATACATATACACTGGCAAGCAGATTTCACATCCAATTTCAAGGATGATCACATGCATCATGTATTTAACTGATTTAAGTTTTTAAGTGTTAGTTTACTCACCTTATTGTTTGAACAGAGCAGGTTCGAAAATCTGTAAACTGAGCTTGGGAAGTTGATCATTGAACTGCTATTTATCATGATCTGTACTTGCTTACTTGCTTGATGTTTTGAGATGATCTGCATTTTGTTTCTTTGATTTGAAACTGATCTTGCTTCCCAGATTTGCTTTGCTTTCAGATTTGAACTTGGTTTTTAGTTTTAATCTGAGGTTTGCCTTACTAGATTTGATTTCCTCTTATTAGTTTTACTTCAGGTTTAGTTTTGAAATATGGAGAAAAATGGCCTGACTTTTCTTTTTTACTTTCAATTAAATAAAAAGTTTTGCCAAATGTCTAAGCTAACTAACACTTGTAAATTTGTTATTTTACTTATTAAACATTTGTCATAAGTTTGTATTTTTATGTTTAAATCCTTGTCTCATTTTTATATTTAATTTATAAATTATGTTTTAAATCCCTACTTCATTTTAATTTATGAATCATATCCTTATGTCTATATATGTATACATTCTTTTAAAAGAAAATGATTTGAAATCTAATTATACTAAATAAATAATCACATCCCTTTGTTATATTTATACAACTTTAAGAGAAAAAGTTTTAATACTAATTTATTAATAAAATCATACACATATGTTAATATTTTGAATCCAAATATATTTTAAGATATTTTATATTCAAATTTAAATTCAAATACAAGTTTAATTAAAAATCAACTCAAACATATATATTTAAACAAACACAAATTCAATTTGTAAATAATAATTTTATTAAAAATCCATATATATATATATAAACAACATATTATTATTATTGTTTTGAAAACACAGTTTCACCAATTTTAAATAATTTATAAAGGAGATTATTACATTTATTTGTTCAATTTATCAATTAAGTATTTTAATAAATTTAATCCTGTTAATTTCCAATTAACAGATGCCCAAAAATTCGGGTTATCACATTCCTTCCCCCTTAGAATCTTTTCGTCCTCGAAAAGGAACGAAACTAGAATTTTATTATAATGTTGATTATTAGTTAAATTATTCCTTAGATATCTTAACTCTTAACTCTTTTTATTTAAATTTTTCAAAATATTTTAAAAATCTACTTAATATTATCAAAATAGTTTTTATAAAATACTTTTTTATAACTCGATGTCTCAACCAGTCTATTCTTGTTCCCATAGAAATTCGGTCATACGTTGATCAGGCGTAAGACTGAAAATCTATCAGTACTTGGTAAACCCGTTTTCAACACCTAGTGAAAATACTTGAAAATACTTGAAAATATTTTGGAAAATAATTTTATTGAAAATATAGAAAACAATTTTGAAAATAGAGGAAATATCTTTGGCGAAAAATGCTCTGGAAATCATCACTCCCATCCATGGTCACAGTTACATCACGGGTTACGTTGCCATCGCAGCAAAAGTCCATGTAACTGATTACACCATAGAACCCACAACAGATCGCAGTTACATTCCAGGGTTACGTTGCCGTCGCAGCAAAAGTCCATGTAACTGTTGGCTCTCAGCGGCACACACGATTTCGCTGTCAAAATGAAACTTCTCCACATAGGTCGCAGTCTACCGATATAAAATCAAACGTAGACAGTTGGCTCTCAGCGGCACAAACGACTTTCGCTATGTTACCATAGTGTCACAGTCTACCGATATAAAATCAAACGTAGACAGTTGGCTCTCAGCGGCACACATGACTTTCGCTATGGTCTGCAGTAGATCGCAGTGACATCGAGTTAAACTGTCGTCACAGCATAACCCAAATGCCTCTGTGGGCACCAGCCCCTCGACTTTCGCTACAAAAATAATCCTCAGGAACTAGTTTATTCCGGACTCCTCACAGGATCAACTTTAGAAACCCCCCTTGGGGCTCAAGGCAGTACCACCCAGTGGTACTCCTGAGAAGTTCATTTCAAGGAAGCGCCTTTTTCCCCAGAGCTATTCTCAAAACACTTTATACTATATACTTATAGTATCTTCAAATCATACCCTTTATGATTTATCAAAATCTTCTTTACACAAAATCGATTACCAAAATCGATAATTCTCAAACTAGGCTTTCCAAAATCCAAAATTGATTTCTCAAAAATCAAAAGCCCTTTCCAAAATCCATAGGTTCCAAAAACCTTTTCCAAAATTATTCCCATAAAATCCTTTATATATATATATAGATATATATATAACTTTGAAAATCTTTGGATTATTTCAAACTTGTATAAAACCTCTTTTTATACTTCAAATACTTCCAAAAACCCTTTTTATTCTGGCTAGATCCAATATGGGAAGTTTATCATATTACAAAATATAACTTTATTTATTACCAAATCAAATATTCAAGTTTGATTTCTTTATAAAGTTATTTACCCTTTACTTACTTCCATAAAGTAAATTTTAACCAAAGAAATATCCAATTCCATTATATTTCACCAATATACTTTTCATTTCAAAACCATTTCAAATTCCTTATTCACAAATTTTCAATATCAATTTCATTCAAACCCGTACGATGTACATATATCATCCGTACGCAATATTAATCTGATCGCTCACTCGATCACACAATTTCTCTTCCGAACTAGTATCGTCCACCCGACTTCCTAGTGCGGACTCAGATCTGGTTTCTTGATCAGAAACCGTCATTCTCCTTGCATAGTCACAACTATGATAGAGAATATCCAGAACCAATCAACAATCCATATCCAGGTTCGCCGTCGAAAATCGAGCGAAAAATCCCAACTCGGATCGATAATACTATCTCGAAATTCTGTGTTCGAATCTGGACCAAATCACTATGCGAATAGAATAATATACGTATATCCTACTTATTTATCTTTATTGGTTATTAGCCAAATCAATTCTCTTTTCTATTTATATTTCCTTTAATTCCATTCACTTATTCTCAATTGCTTCCATTTCCAATTGAGTTATTACTTCAATTATAAACAGTTTGAACTCTGACCAATTTAAATTTTAAAAATAGCTCGAAAAAGTTTAAAAATAGACAAGTAGTTGAAAAATAGTTATTAGTTTATAAAATAGCTGTAAAATAGTTAAGTAGGTATAAAATAGTTAGATAATTGTAAAATAGTTTTTTTTTAAAATAGTGATTAGATATAAATAACTGAAAAATAGTAATTAGTTTATAAGACAATTTCAAAATAGTTAAATAGATCCAAAATAATTGTAAAATAAGTATAAAATAGTTTAGAGTTTAAGAAGAAAGATTGTATAGTAAATAGTTTGGAAAAATATATTTGTACTAAAACAATTTATTTTGAAAATAAACCAGAGTCAAACTGTTCAATTCTCATCAATTCAATTTAAATTTCCACCCCATTTAAATTAACTCAATTCCAAATTTAAATAACTTCAATTTCCATTGAAATTGATTTATCCTTAATTCAAGTTGAATTAATCCTCAATTTCTTTCCTAATTCAAATCAAATTCCATTTGATTTTTAAACTTATTCAACTTTAATCACAATTCCAAATTATTTCAATTCAATTTGGATTAATTTCAAATTGAACCAGCTTCAATTTCAAATCCTTTCAATTCTAATTTACCATTTGAATCTTTAAACTTATACATCTTCAATCACAATTCTAATTAATTCAAATCAAATTCAATTTGAACTAATTATATTTAAATCTCAATTTTAAACTATCTCGAATTATATAAATTCGAGTTAAAATTTTTAAATATTGATTTAATTCCTTAAATCACAATTCCTTTACTTTTAAATTAATTCAACCTTTATTATTATTATTTAACAACTTAAAATTTTAAACCATTAAATTCCGAATCCAAATTTCAAAATTCCATTTAAAAAAAAAAATTATCTTTACTTAACTTATTTCAAAGTTCAAATAAGAATTCAAAAACAATTTAATCTTCAGATTTTTAATTTATTATCCATTTTTAATTTCCAGATCTCAAACCCATTTTGAGATTACTCATAACTCCCATTTAAAACCAACCATTTAACTACCAAAGTTAAATTTAAATTCCATTTTGAAATTTCCAATTCAAGTTATTCATTCAAACTTATTTAACTTTTTCCAAGTTAAATTAAATTTACTTAATCCGGTCAACTTTACACAATTTGAATTCCCATTCAAATTTTAAACTTCAGATTAATAATCTTTCCCCTTTAAGTTTAAAAACTTACTTTACTTTGGGTTTCACATCACATTCCAAGGAAAAATTCAAAACTCCACCTTAGAGTTTATTTCAAATCATCATTGGTATTATGCCTTAAATTTTTAAACCACCTTTGGTTTTATTCAAAAACAAATTTCTTTAAATTTTCCAAACAACTCTTATTTTAAAATAATATCATATTCAAAAACAACCTGAATAATATTTATTCTTTTTCTTTTAATATTTTGAAAACAATTTCAAATGTTTTCAAACTTTAGGATTCAAAACTTCACAATTTAAATCCATTTTTAATTTACAAATTATACTCATTAAAGATTATTTCCCTAAAATATTTCATTTTACTTAATCAATAACAACATCACAACAACTAATATTTATGATAATAACCAAAATTATCATATCTGGAAACCAATTCATTTTTATCTTTATTTCTACAAATTCAAGATTTTAATTTCAGTTTGAATTCATTTCAAACTTAACTTTATTCAATTTTAATTTGGTTGTATTACTATTACCACTTAATTTAATTCCAATATTTTAACAACCAATTTCTTTATATTTATTAGAAAGAAATATCATTTTATATATCAAAATATATTCTTATATAAAATCATTTAAAATCTTTATATATAAAAATAACAAGTACGCTCTCATATATATATATACACTCAACTCGTTCTAGGGTACCATTGACCCTATCCTTAACGAGTAATCCCAACAGAGCCAAGGTTCTCGCTTAACCTTTAGCTCTGATACCAAGTGTAACGACCCGGATAATTTCGAACCCGAAATTTCCAGATAGTTAGAAGAGAAAAAAAAGAGATAGAAGAAGAACAGGAACAAGACACAGAAACCTCACATTCGCAGCGGATCAAAATATAATATCACATAAACAACAGTTTTACAAAAGAACTGTATCAATACACTTATACATTATACATCAGAGTTATACATTTACAAATGACTGGACAGTTATATCAACCTGTCTTAGACTAATATCACATCAACTCTCAAAATACACAGCAGAATACTTCATACGTTCCTGCCATCCAGCTCGCCACCTGAACTCCAAAACGTCCTAACCTGAAAATCTGTAATACTCGGTCTGACCCGAGCATTACATCAAAGTAACACCCGGGTCAGGCTGGAAACCAGCGTGAGTAAACTCATCTAACATGAAATTTCAATTCATGAAACTTTTTAAACCCGGGTAACTCGTATTTTACTATAAGTAAACATCTTATATAGTTAATACCTATTTTTACAAAACAATATCTAAGTATCCAACTTAGTTTAAATGTCCATATCTTTCCCAAACCGGCCTATTTGATTTCACATATCAATCTATAAAGAATTATAGAAGGTTTCAAATCGAAGTGGTTTCGGGTATTTACTGCTACCCGAACCCGGTCTCTTCGAATTCAATGTCATCTTAATCCCAGTTGTTTAAGTGAACACATATCAAATTTAAATACAGGGTATCATATTCACACAACAATTCATTATCGATAGATAACCCATAATATTACTGTTCAACCCATCATATCATATCACAGTACATCACAATTCATATATCAGAGATATTCAGACAACCAAGGTATTCAATTCAGGTTTATCATCTATAGACAAGATTATAGTCAAACCATTCTTAATTAATTTAATTTAATCACCTAATATAAATTAAATTAATTATCTTTAATCTTGCTTAAGTATAAACCACTCTTTAAATTAATTACATTGATTAATTAACTTTATTAATTATACTTGAGTAATTCATCCTTAATTACTCTTAAACAAATTAATTAATCTTTAATTACAGATTAATTATTCTTTTAATTATTAATTAATAAACCTTAATTATCAATTAATAAAACTTAATATCAATTTATTAATCCTTAATTATTATTTAATCAATCCTTAATTACCATTTGATTAATCCTTAATTAATCTTATATTAATCACCCTTAATTAATAATTAATAAAACCTAATTATAAATTAATAAAACTTAATTACAAAATTAAGTACTTCATAATTACCAATTAATTTACCTCTAATTAAATTAATTAATCTAAATCACTTAGTTAATTTATCTCTAATCATTAATTAATCTCTAATTACTTAGTTAATTAACATTTAAATTTTATTCAATTTCTTTATTACTAACTCCAGGTCAAAGGAACCCGAGCCAAAACATGGTTTTCATGAATCATTACTCGAGTACTCAAACCCCTTCACCTCTCGATAAACCACGAGAATGACTCGAGAACGACTTCGAGTCCAGACCGAAGTTTCCCGATCCCCTTCTTCCTCCATTACAAAACTAACTCCAGCTATATCAGAAAATCATGTGCACATGCACACGGTATCTGACCGGCTTCGAACTACACTCCGACCATAGACACGTCGGCTATCATCCCCTGAGTCGACCCACCACCCAGATCGTCGAACCATCGCGTAACTTCAAAATCGAACAATCGAACCACTACAGGCTTCAGGACCATCACCAAAGTTCACCTCGCATCACCATTTCTGACCACCGGAGACACCTTCATCGTGCCTGGACCTTCGCCTGACCTCCCTCATTTTTTTCCCCCACCATTGGTCCACCTCGATGCTAGCATGACGTTGCGATCACCCATGAAACAACCCTGACCCAAACACATCCTAAAACCCTAACATCATCTCGTCCAAACGATCCACCGATTAGGAAAATCAAATACCATTTTTCCCATGACCTCCACCACCCAGGCTTCCTTCAAGAACGAGCACGCCGCCCAACTCATCGTCGATCGCCGTGAATCGATGAAAAATCCATTTCAGTTCAACTCGCTAAATCACAACAACCCAAATCTAAAAAATCATGAAACTACTTTTAAAAAATCACCATTTTTAAGTACGAATCTGTTTCAAAAATCAAAACATGAAATTAGAATGACCGATTTTCTGACTTATATTGATCAACACTGTGATTTATCATTTTTTTGAAGAAGTTACCTAATATAATTTCTTGAAACTATTTTTAAAATTGAGATCTTGTTAATTTGAACATATTTCGTTTAAATATCCAAACCTCAAAAAGATTATGGGATGAGATATTGAATTTTGAAAACCTGTAACTAGAACAGAGCCATATACTCATATCTACAGACATGCACATTTAAAATCTTCATACATATACACTGGCAAGCAGATTTCACATCCAATTTCAAGGATGATCACATGCATCATGTATTTAACTGATTTAAGTTTTTAAGTGTTAGTATACTCACCTTATTGTTTGAACAGAGCAGGTTCGAAAATCTGTAAACTGAGCTTGGGAAGTTGATCATTGAACTGCTATTTATCATGATCTGTACTTGCTTACTTGCTTGATGTTTTGAGATGATCTGCATTTTGTTTCTTTGATTTGAAACTGATCTTGCTTCCCAGATTTGCTTTGCTTTCAGATTTGAACTTGGTTTTTAGTTTTAATCTGAGGTTTGCCTTACTAGATTTGATTTCCTCTTATTAGTTTTACTTCAGGTTTAGTTTTGAAATATGGAGAAAAATGGCCTGACTTTTCTTTTTACTTTCAATTAAATAAAAAGTTTTGCCAAATGTCTAAGCTAACTAACACTTGTAAATTTGTTATTTTACTTATTAAACATTTGTCATAAGTTTGTATTTTTATGTTTAAATCCTTGTCTCATTTTTATATTTAATTTATAAATTATGTTTTAAATCCCTACTTCATTTTAATTTATGAATCATATCCTTATGTCTATATATGTATACATTCTTTTAAAAGAAAATGATTTGAAATCTAATTATACTAAATAAATAATCACATCCCTTTGTTATATTTATACAACTTTAAGAGAAAAAGTTTTAATACTAATTTATTAATAAAATCATACACATATGTTAATATTTTGAATCCAAATATATTTTAAGATATTTTATATTCAAATTTAAATTCAAATACAAGTTTAATTAAAAATCAACTCAAACATATATATTTAAACAAACACAAATTCAATTTGTAAATAATAATTTTATTAAAAATCCATATATATATATAAACAACATATTATTATTATTGTTTTGAAAACACAGTTTCACCAATTTTAAATAATTTATAAAGGAGATTATTACATTTATTTGTTCAATTTATCAATTAAGTATTTTAATAAATTTAATCCTGTTAATTTCCAATTAACAGATGCCCAAAAATTCGGGTTATCACAGATATATTGTTTGGAGTTTGAGGTTTTATGAGGAGCTTGGATAATGTTTATGGAATATTGTATCAAGGTGGAGATTGTTAGATTTTGGTGGTACAATATTTCATATATAAGTGGATCTTGGAGATTTTTGAGTCTATGTGGAATTATGACTCAAATTCATTGCCTATTTTATAAATCTGGTAGATTTTGGAATGTGATTAATTGCATCTTTTAGAGATTTTGCGTATTTGGTAGAGAGATTAGTTGCCTCTTTTATTGCATTAAAGAAGGCAACAAATTATCTATCTGAGAAAGATTTATGAAGGTATTCAATAGCTTCTAAAATAAGATATTTTATCAAGTCTATTATAAATAGACATGTCTAGGTTCATAAGGTGTGGAAAAGTGTATTTTGTAGAGAGTTCGGAATTGAGATTTCTTCTCAATTTTAGGTCTCTTTTGTATTTTCTTGGTTAAATCAATAAAAGTTTTTGTTTTTGGGGGAATTTTTTTTTGTTTGCTTTCTTCACTACTTTTTCTTCTAAATCTAATTGTGTAGTGATCCCGGAAAATTCTTTACAAGATCTATGTGTTCGATATTCTCTCGGTAGTAGATCATGGATTAATGAATTAAAATCAAATCTCTGATAGCAAACAATGTGGCTGCCCTCTTATTGAATATTTTGGTGAATTAACAGGGCTATAGAGTAAACTTGCTAGTTATTGCAAATTACCTACTTGTAGTGCTACTGTTGTGTATGTCAAGATTCATGAGAACAAAAAATTGCATCGATTTCTTAGTGGCCTTGATAATAGAAATATGATATCGTTATTTCTGGTCTTTTGATGATGGACCCCCACCTTTCCTTTATGCTACCTATGCTAAAGTGGAAACTGATAAGTGTCATCAAACGATGGACGAGACTCGATTAGGGCGTCCAGATGTTGTTGGCTTCGCAGCTAGTGGCTCAATGATGAGTCATCTTATTGTTGCTTCTAGTAAGAAGGTTGTGAATCATGAACCTCATATTTGTTCTCACTGTGGAAAAAATGGTCATGAAAAGGAGCGCTGTTTTAAACACCGTGGGTATACCGATTGGCAGGTCGGTGGATGAGGCGGCCGTGGAGGTCATGGTGCTCGGTCAGGAAGCAAGGGGGGCCGTGGCTGCGATGGGTTTGTTGGCAGCGGGGATCCATGTTCTTTTAATGCCTCTACTTCATTCAAGTTGGCGACGCCGATCGACAAAGTTTTCCAACTTTTATTGAAAGTCAATTTTCTCAACTTAGGTCTACTGTAAATGCTAAACACTCTTCCAATGAGCATTTCAATTGTAAGATACCAACTGACTCTTGGATTATTGATACTGGCGCCTTAAATCAAATGATGGGTAATATAAAATATTTTCAAAATATGTTTGATATTCATGCTGCTCCCGTTGGATTGCCTAATGGCAAACAAACAATTGCTACTAAGGAAGGAATTGCTTGTTTGGGTTCAAATTTAATCTTGCATAATTTTTTATGTGTTCCTAACCATAAAAATAATTTGTTCTCAGTGTCACTATATTGTTTTATTCACTAACAAGCTTTGTTTGATTCATGACCACACTTTGAGGAACCTGATGAGTAGGGGTGGATTGTAATGGGGTCTATTGGTTCTGACAGATTACTAGTGTTCAAGCTAATACAGCAGCTGTAGTTGATACTGTATATTTGTGGCATCGGCGGTTAAGGCATCCTTCTCAAAAGGTTATTTCTGGTTTGTGTGGAGTTAGTATTGATTTAAAAACGATTATTGTGATAATAATTGTAGTGCATGCTTTAAGCCGAAACAACCTCAAAATCCTTTTCCTTTGAGTATGACTAAAACCGCTGGTTTATTTGATAGATCACTGTGATAAATGGGGTCCTAAAAGTATGTATGCTAGTAATGGTGCTCGTTATTTCTTAACTATTATTGATGATTGTTCAAGGCCTACATGGGTGTTTTTGATGGCTGGAATATATGAAGTGCCTTAAATTTTTTTTTGAAAATGATTAATAAAGTGGGAAAAGCCCACAGGTTATTACAATAAGGCCCAGACCCGCTAAGGCAAACAACCACCAACATAAAAATGAAGTAAACCCTAGCCGCTACATTCACTCAAAGAAGAAATAAAAAATGGCGACAAAAACGCCCCTTCATTCCGATAAATCGCTCCTCCACTCCGCTTCCTCGTCAGTAAAATCAACAAATCCTTGGCTGAAAAACTTGTTGCCATCTAATTTGATCTCTAAGGCTGCAAAAATCCAGTATGGTGGCTTCCAAACTTTCTCAATCTTGTTTGATCTAGCTTCATGATTCTCCAAGGAATATTTATATGTGAAATTGATAGATCCGTCCTCGATGTTGGCATGATTCTCCAATTTGCCATAAACAGGGTTGCTTTCTTTCTGCTCTTCACTATTGTTGATATTAGCGGTCTCTTTGTAAATCAAATTGATGCTATTGATGCTGTTTCAAATATCAGCATCGGCTTGGTGGTCTAATTTGTGATAAAGCTGATTACTTTCCATCTCGTCATCTATCCAGTGAACAGTTTTGTTGCAAAAGTTGCTGCTTTCGCCCCTCTCCCACATAGATAAGTGATAAATGTTGCCATTATGCTTGCTGATGTAACAAAAATTGCCAATTCTTTGCAAGTTATGATCTGACTACTTTGTATTTCTTTGATTCAGGGGGTGCTTCTGCTTCATTGAGTCATTGCATGTCGTGCGGTAGCTCCTACCAATATCAAGTAAAACATCATTTGTAAAATTACTTTTATTATGATTATAGGAAGTATTATCTAAAATAGAGCTTTGATTTCTTCCCTTGCAGGAGCTCCTGATATTAGAGCTGGAATGGCCACCTCTTGTAATTGAGCTTATGAAGTTGCTAGACTCCCTCATGTGAAACCAGATATTGGTATTATGGTAATGTCTACTATGGGAAATGTCGTTCATGACTTTCCCACCCTGTAAGTATGCTTCTACACTGCTTCAAAATCATCTTGATCTTTATCATCTAATTAAGGCTGATGATATGGTGTAATATTCTTGCTTGCCTTTTGATTTAGAATGTGGTATTCTGTTTCTATGCATTTCCATAATTGAATGACTTCTGTTTCCTTTTTTGAATGTAACCTAGCATTCCTTTCTTTCCATATATGATATATTACAGTAGTTAGCATGATGCTGTCTTTGTTGAATTCTTTTGTATTGAATTTGAATCTTTGTTGTATATATTAAATATTGCCTTTTGGTGTTTTGCATTAGGATGATTTGGCTTAAACTGAGCTTACATTTTAGCAATAAACCAGAAGTGCCTTGAGTAATTGCAGTCAAAAGATAAGTGTTCAGTTGTTTCATTTTCTTTTTTGCATAAAAGACATTTGATTTCATTATTTTTACTCCATTTTTTGCATCTGTCTCTGGTTTGCAGCTTGTTTAACAAAGCAAAATAGGCACAATGTGCCATTTTTGGGCAATTAGCCTTGTTCAAATAGTAGTGTGCCAATCCATTTCAGTTTTAAACCCTTTTATACATTCCCAAGTAGATTTAAAAGAGAATTTATCTTTTTTTGAAAGTTTCTATCTCCAACAATCTTTAGCTGAACTTTTATCAACTCCAATGCTTTTAATTGCTCTTTTAAATATTGAGGTAGCTCGATGAAGACTTGCATTCCAAATGTGATTTTTTTATAATACTGTCCACTTTTAAATTATCTCCTCCAAAATAAATTAGATTGGACTAGCCTAATAAACTAATTAAAGTTTTGCCATTGATCTAAGGATCAAAACCAAAGGTTGGTATTTTTCCCAACTTTAAAGTTTCTTTGCAATAAATCGATACCTTTATTCCTGCTCTTCAAAATGCTTTTCCAAGAGTGAGAGTTGTGGTTTTCAGCTGGCATGATCCAGAAATTTTTGTTTTTGACATATTTCCTTTTCATCCACTTTGACCATAAAGACTTTCCTTCCACAAATCTCCAAAAAAAGTTTCAAATCGCATGCTTCTTTTAAATCTTTAATACTTCTTAAACCCAACCAATCAACCTTTTTTGGTTTGCAAACTGTATCCAATGAGACTTTATGGATTTTCCCTTCCAAATTAAATAGGCACATAATTTTTCAATTTTGTGAATGACTGATTCTGGAATATTATGAGTCTTAATCCAATACATTATGATAGTTGTGATGACAATGTGCGTGAGTTCCAATCTTCCAGCAATCGATAATAATTTGCTTGACTAGTTTTCTAATTTGCCTTGAATGATGTCATTAAGTTTAGAGCAATCCTTGTCTGTAATTTGGTTTGTACTAAGAGGAAGACCCAAGTATTTAACAGGCTGCTGACCTTCTTGAATATTTAGAATTTGAAGAATTTTCCCTTTGTTTTTACATTTTTACTAAAATAAGCTTTGCTTTTACTCTCATTGATTTGAAGGCCTGCAAATTCTTTTAAATACTCAAAAGTTTTAACAATAAACTGAGTGCTGTTAGTGTCTGCATTCATAAATTAAAAGAAAATCATCACCATATAGTAAATGAGTAATATTAGGCAAGTTTCTATTAACAGGTCTGAGGTTGCCTTTTATTTGCTCCATTTCCATTTTTAGAGATAAATATTCCATTGCAATTGTGAATAAATAGGGGGAGAAAGGATCACCCTGCCTAATCCCTCTATTGCTATTAATAAACCCACAAGGAGATCCATTAATTTATATGGAAAAGGAAGCAGTATCAATAAATTCTTTCACTAAATTACAAAATATTTCATGAAAACCCATTTGTCTCATCATGTGAATAATTAAATGTTTGTTTATTTTATCAAAAGCTTTGTGAATGTCTATTTTGATGCAAACTTTATTCTTACAGCCTCTCTTGAAGTTTCTGATAATCTCATGAGCCAAAAGCGTATTTTCAATAATGTATCTACCCGGAATGAAAGCACATTGATTTTCAGAGATCAAATATTTTAGAAATTTTTTTATTTTGTTACTTAAAATGTTTGCGATAATTTTGTAGATAAAATTACAGTAGGCAATAGACTTGTAATCCCCTAGACACAAAGGAGTTTTTACCATAGGAATTAATGTAATAAAAGTATGATTTAAGCTTTTTAGAAGCTTACCGGATGTAAAAAATTCCTTAATAGCACCAAAAATAAAAGTTTTAATGTCCTCCCAGTGTGTTTTGTAAAATTTTGCCCCAAACCCATCAGGGCCTAGGCTTTTGTCTATATTAGATCCAAACACAATTTTTTTAATATCATCCATTTCAACAGGGGCAAGTAGAATATCATTACGGTTTCATTAAGTCAAAGTTTTGTTTCAATACTTGGGAAATCACTCTTATAAAAATTAGTATTGTAAAGATCAGAAAAGTACTTGATAGCCATTAGCTCTACATGAGTGATATCATTCAAGGTAGCACGCTTATTATCAAGCAATTTTCCTATGTAATTGGTTTTTTTCCTATTAGACATCTTGGCATAGAAGAATTTTCTTGACTCATCACCTTTAGTGAGCCAGTCTACCTTGACTTTCCGTCTCATATTGATAGCTTGCACATGCAGACTTCTACTTAATTTATCTTGGGTTTGAAAAAATTGTATAACAAGGGAAATATCTGAGCTATCAAAATCAATAATGTTTTGGAGAGACTCGCATTCTTTTCTAATGAGCTTAATATCATCTCTATTTCTATTTTTTTTTCCAAATTTCCAAATTTTCTTTTGTATTCTTTAATATGCTTTTGAATTTACTTTGGCAGAACCATGAGTAGAAATGAATATACTGTTTTTAACAGTATCCATATAACTCTTTTCATATGTCCACCCATTAACAAATCTAAAAGGAATATTTTTCCTTATATTAGGAATATCATTAAAAATAATTTGTAAGGGGGTATGGTCACTGGTGGCTTGGGGAAGGGTAGAACAGTGAAAATTAGAAAATGTATTATCAAAAAGATGATTAATAAGAATTCTGTCAAGCTTACAATGAATATTTCTAAATTCACCAGATTTCCAAGTATATTTATTCCCACTTATAGTGGGCTCAATTAAGCTTGTTTTAAGAAGAAAATTATTAAAAAAAATCTAGTTTTCTAAACGATAAGGGTATACCACCTCTCTTTTCCGAAGAATGGATGACAATATTAAAGTCCCCTATAATGATCCAAGGTTTTGACATGTTATAACTAAAAGACTTAAGATCATTCCATAGAAAATTTCTTTCTTTTTCACTATTTGAAGCATATACAAAAGTGATTTCTAATTGAAAACCACCTTATTTATAAATTTACAGTGGATAAATTGGTAGTTTAGAAAATGCCGATTAAGACTCCAAATATTTGGATCCCTCATAACCATAATTCTACCATTACCCCCCATAATATTGTTATTAACAACACTCCACTCTAGAAAATAGCTAGCCTGAAGATTAAGAACTTTTAGTATCCTCAAGTTTACGCTCAAGTATACCAACAATTTCTGGTCTGTTTGTGAAAATTAGATTAGCTAAATCTAATTTTCTTTTAGGAGAGTTTAAACCTCTAATATTCCAAGTAATTATCGATATAATAAAAATAATTAATTATAAAGGATATGATAAGGATATCACTGCTTTCATATAGAAAGACTGGGGTTGAATTCCTCCAACTTTTCTCTTTCTCTTTTCTCTTTTCTCTTCTAGATAATCTGAACTCTTATGTCCTTTTCTTTTTAATAATTTTATGTCTTGAATTTTTAAGTGTTCAGACCACCTTGGATTTTTCGTAATGTATTTTTCCTGAAAATCATCTTTTTCACCTTTTACTTCATTGTCTTGAGATAGTATTTCCTACAGATTTTTTATTTTGTTTTTCTTCCTCTCTTTTTTATTCTTCTTTGCAGGAGAGAATGATTTTGGAACCAGTTTCATGGCTTTTTTAACTAAATCCTCTAAAATATTTATGTTGTTTGTATCTATGATATGTTTAGAACATTCTTTCCTTCCAGTAGTTTTGTTGGATATTTCAATTGTATCTAAGCAACCCTTCATAATTTCATCATCTATTTCAATGGTATCATCAACAGGGGTGTGCCGAGCACCATGATCCATACTTGACTTCATACCTGCTGAAATTATATCATTTTCATTTTGCTGGGTTTGATTTGTGTTTTCATCTGAATTCCCTGACATAATCTAGTAATTCCTGAATTTGAGGAGTATCCAACTATTTGGAGACATCAAGATCATTCATAATTGTATCCAATTCCTTTGAGCAATGTTTGTTGTTAATAATTTCAAAGAATTTGATTTTGCCTGTTAGAGAATTTTCAATAGCAGAAGTTTCTTGAATCCTAGCATGCTGATTGATATTGAAATCTGCTTCACTGATAGTTTCTCCTTTCTTTATTGTTTAAGGATTCTTTCTGTTTTTCTTTCAATATCTTCTTTTTTGTACAGTTTTCAGTTGAATGTATATGTATGTATGTATGTATGTATGTATGTATGTATGTATGTATGTATATGTACGTATAATTACAATATAATTTATACATAATATTTGTCAAAACATGCACATGTTGTACACCTTGGTGAGATCCATTCGTATTCAATCTTTCGAACAATGATTTCTCCATCATGCATTGTTATATAAGCTTCTCTAGGAAGCTCTGCATTTGCTTTGATTTCAACAGGAATTCTTGCATAGCTTAATCTTGTTTCTTTTGCTGTTGGTTCATCAAGTTTTAAAGGAACCCCTACTATACTTACTATTGCTCCAAAAGCTTCTTTGTCCCACAATTTTAAACTTAATTCAGGCAACATTATCCAGACTGGTATGTAGGGGTTGAGAAACTTAATTCAGGCAACATTATTCCGGCTATAACCAAATTCCAATCGCTCCCGAAGATCAAGAGAAAATGACTTTCACGTGTCCATTCGGTACCTTTGCTTATCGACGTATGCCATTCGGACTTTGTAACGCACCTGCGACCTTCCAACGATGCATGGTTGGCATTTTCTTCAACATGATTGAACGCTTTCTAGAAGTTTTTATGGACGATTTCTCTATCTTTGGTGATTCTTTTTCCCAATGTTTACATCATCTTGAATTGGTTCTAAATCGATGTAAAGAAAAACATTTGACTTTGAATTAGGAAAAATGCAAATTTATGGTCAAACAAGGCATAGTCCTTGGACATATCATCTCAAATAAAGGCATTGAGGTAGATAAAGTGAAAGTCGACGTAATTGCAAATCTACCCATTCCCAAATCTGTTAAGGACATTCGATCATTTCTAGGACACGTTGGCTTTTACCGACGCTTTGTGAAAGACTTTAGCAAAATCGCTCGTCCTTTGACGACTCTTCTCGGAAAAGACGTTCCATTTGATTTCAACTCTGAGTGTATCTCTTCTTTTGAACGTCTCAAAAATGAACTCATTTCTGCTCCAATCATTTGCGCACCCAATTGGGATCTTCCTTTTGAAATAATGTGTGACGCTTCTAACTTTGCGGTTGGTGCTGTCTTAGGACAACGCATCTACAAAATCCTTCATGTCATTTACTACGCGAGTATGATTTTGAACGATGCTCAACTCAACTACACAACAACCGAAAAAGAGCTTCTAGCTATCGTTTTTGCGCTCGAAAAGTTTCGACCTTACTTGATAGGTTCACACATTACTGTGTACACGGACCACTCTGCGCTTCGATATCTCTTTGCTAAATCTCGTTTGATTCGTTGGATCCTTTTACTTCAAGAATTTGACCTTACAATCAAAGACAAAAAAGGATCCGATAATGTCATAGCCGATCACTTATCTCGTCTTCCGAATGCACCATCTTCTTTTCCAATCAATGAAAACTTCCCCGATGAACAACTTCTTTCAATTTCTATCGACCCATGGTACGCTGATATAGTGAACTACTTTGTCACTAAAGAAACTCCCTCATCTTGGTCCAAACAGGATAAATACAAATTCATGTCCCAAGTGAAATATTTCTATTGGAACGATCCATACTTGTTCAAATATTGCCCTGACCAAATCATCCAACGTTGCATTCCGGATAATGAGATCAGGAGTGTTCTTTCTTTTTGCCACGATCAAGCGTGCGGTGGACATTTCGGTCCTCGAAAAACGGCGGAAAAGGTGCTTCAGTGTGGTTTCTATTGGCCTTCTCTTTTCAAAGACTCGTTTGAATTTTGTAAAACTTTCGATCGATGTCAAATGCTTGGACGAATTTCTCGACGAGATATGATGCCTCTAAACGCCATTCTTACGATCGAAATCTTTGATGTTTGGGGTATCGACTTTATGGGACCATTTCCCAATTATTTTGGAAACTTGTATATCCTTCTCGTTGTCGATTACCTCTCAAAATGGGTCGAAGCCGTTCCGTGCAAAACCAACGATCATAGAATTTCTGTGAAATTTCTCAAAGAAAACATTTTTTCGAGGTTCGGCACACGTCGCACAATAATCAGTGACAACGGAACCCATTTTCGCAATCGATCTTTTGAAACATTAATGAGGAAATACTCAATAACCCACAAGTTGTCCACTCCATATCATCCTCAAACTTGTGGGCAAGTTGAAGTTTCAAATCGACAAATAAAACAAATCTTGGAGAAAACTGTTAACAAAAATCGAGAAGATTGGTCTCAGAAATTCACCGACATGCTTTGGGCTTACCGTACTGCTTTTAAAACTAACCTTGGGATGTCCCCATTTCGTTTAGTTTACGGTAAAGCTTGCCATTTACCCGTTGAAATCGAACACAAAGCGTTGTGGGCAATAAAAGACTTAAACTTTGATCTTGAGAAAGCTGGCAAAAACCGAAAACTACAACTCAACGAACTAGAAGAACTTAGGAACGACGCGTATAAAAACGAGAAAATTTACAAAGAAAGAACAAATGTTTTTCATGACAAGTCAATCCTAAGGAAAACGTTTTCGCCTAACCAAAAAGTTCTTTTATATGACTCAAGACTTCATTTATTCCCTAGGAAAGTTAAATCGAGATGGACCGGACCATTTGTGGTACGAACTGTTTTTCCACATGGTGCCGTAGAAATAGAAAACTCCAGGGATGGATCGACTTTCAAAGTCAACGGTCATTGTTTAAAACCTTTCTTGGAATTGCCTAGTAACCAAGAGGAGGAGCTCATGATTCGTCATGAGCCAAGCTACGTCTAGTAAGAATGTGAACCCTCTTTTGTAAATATGTACATATTTTTCCCCGTTACACTTATCATACCGTGCATTGACTGTGGGGAAACAGTCAAAATTAAGTGTGGGGGTGGTCTCATTTTCATTTTTTTAAGTTTCATGGTATTTTTGAACTTTCATTTTTTAATTTAAAAAAAAATCTCAAAATTTCTAAATCTCAAAAACATTTTCTTTTTAGCATTTTGGTTTATTTTTGAAGAAACACTATAGGATAAGTGTAAGTTTTGGTTAATAAATTGAAATTTGTGAAAATTTATTTGTCTTAACAAAAATAAAAATGAAGTTTGATTATAAATAACAATGGTTTAACTAGTATATAGGAAGGTTCATATGTTGTAATTATGAAGTATGTTCTAATTGAAAATCTTTGTTTAAAAAGCGGTAAATTTAAAGTAAAGGATATAACATTTTAACTTCTAAGTTAAATGGTGCTAAGATGATTTTGCAAAACTCTCTCTTTCTAAAAAAAATTATAGAAAAAAAAAACATAAAAAAGATATGTAAGTAAAAAAAAATTGTATGTATGTATATATTTTAACACCTAGAGTCATGTGTTCACACTCGTGTGTTCACTCGCCATTCTCTGTACCCTTCTCACGTAAGCCTGAAAGGCAGTGCACGATCGGTATATCAGGCCTCAGTTTATCCGAGTTAGGTGTATGTATATAAAAAATCTTTTTAATAATGCCTACAGTCGATAAGTGTTCACACTTGTGTGTTCACTCGCCACGCTCTGTATTCCCCTCACATCAGTCCACAAGGCAGTGCACGGGCAATATATCTGGCCTTATTTTACCTGAGTTAGGCATATGTAAATATCAATAAAATTTTCAAATAAGAGAGAGTAAGCAATTGAAATCTAAGCACTATTTTTACTTGTTTGATTTAACTTGTTATTGAAAAGAAATGAGAATACCACTTCGACAAACTTTGATAATCAACTAAGGATCCATTTCAAAATTACATTGTGTTATCAACCGAAACAACTAGCCAAACTATGGTCTATCTGTTATGACAAGTTTATTTTTATTGGAAATTTTGACAAGTAAATGACTTAAATTTTGAAGTTAATGACCAAAACTTATATTTAACTTATTTGTGCCGATTTAAAAGTAAATCCTTCATTGTAAATATTTTCAAAAACTCGCATTCATCTCATTGTAAATAAATCTTGCATTTTGTAAATATTTTCACTTTGCATTCGGATTTTGTGGGTAGTATCCGCTAAAAACCCTCACGAGACAACACTCGTCCTACTGGGGACACCCAGAGGTTTAACGGCTTGTTGCATACGCTCAATGCAATCGTGCTCCCTACGAAAACGGATTTATCTTAGTGTTACTTTATTCGAGGATGAATAAAAAGATAAGTGTGGGGGTATTTAATGTGCACGTAAATGTGCATATATTTACATCCATATTTATCTCTTTTTATTTAAATAAATATCATATTTGGGCATTTTAACATGTTTAAAACCAAAATTCAATTATTTTCAACTCATCATATATTCTTCTTCATTCAGGGGCAAAATGGTTATTTTTGTGCATGTGTCAATTTGAGAATTTTTACTTGGACATTTTTTATGATTTTTATAGGAAATTTTGATGCATATGGAAGAGGGATTCATGAAGATATATGCATGCACAAGGTAATACAAAGGAATGAAGAGGAAATAATTCAAGTTCATGATCATGGAGGACCCCACCCACTTACCTAAAACTACAATTAGAAGCTAATGGACAACTAAGTGGAGGTTAAAGCTTCATGCACATTAAATGATGGATTAATTAGTGGCTAATGGTTACTTGGTGGCCACACTTCCTAAAGGGCATTTTGGGAAGCACCCTAAAAATGAAATTAGGGTTTTATGCATGTATAAATAGCCCTCTTATGTACATGTAAATATCTTCTACTCTTTCACATTAGTTAGGAAATCAAAATGAAAGTTGTAACCTCAATGTTACAAAATAAAAATGGCTTCCAAGCCTCTTTCTCTTTTCTTGTGTACATGCTTTTCTTTGCTTTTATGTTAATGTTTATTTCTATGCTCTCTTTCTTTTCATGTTCATAGCTTAGATTTACATACATGAAATTAGTTTTATGTTATTTCATGCAAGTAGTTAATCTCATTTCCTTTATTTAATTTCTACTTCTCTTTGCTTTCCAATGTTGAAACTTACATGTGTTGATTTGATAACACAAATGAGTAGCTAAACCCCTTCAATTTAGGGGTGATGAAGCTCTCAAAAATTATGTAATTTCAACATTTCTATAATTTATGGTCTCTTTTATTTGTGCTTCATTAGAGTAGATTTTGATGTAAGTTTATACAAGTGGGTTTGATAGCTTATGTTGCATTTGCAAATGAGCTATTCTTATTCAACCTAAACAAAATTTACATCATCATTCGCTAATTGATTTTTGAATTTGAAAAGAAAGTAAAAACAAAATTTGATGATCTATATTACTAATTACAATAGTAAATAGATCATACTAAGAATGACCTTTGCTTTGGTTTCATTTTCATGAGAATCTACGAGTGGTTTATTTGTTGCATTATAGTTTGATGGTTTAAGTTATGTTAATTAATAACATAAATAAACCATACTTATGATAAATGCAACAATTATTTCACTTATTACCAAAACTAGAGATCATAAATTAGTTGTTTGTTGATTTACATCAATATGAGAGTGGATTTGCCTCTAAATTGTTCTCTAGTCTAATAGTTTTTAAATCACATTTTAATTCTAGTTTTAGCTTCAATTTTGTAGTTAACAATTTCCTCTCACTTTGGTCTAATTTGACTGAATAGATTTTTAAACTCTAACAATTCCCAGCGGATCGGCTCGTACTCGCCACGTACTAACTTTTGTACGCCGCGCGCTTGCGGTTAAAATTTTGATTCAAAATTTATCGACAATTTTTTAACTCGATAGAAAATTTGTCGTTAAACACAAGTGTTGGCAACTGCAATGGAGATTGGTTTCCTTGGAGTTCAATAAATAAAACATGAAAATACACTCATTATATAGTATTATTACCTAACCAAATCCGTACTCATTAGATACCACTATCTTTATGCTAGTGAAATCTCTTTCTTCAGGCCTTAATGATAATTTATCAAGTGGCATTTAATTTTTTTTTGTTAAACTCTGATCTCGTGTGATCAAATTACTTTTTTTCTTCCATGTAGAATGGATGAAGTAGCGGTTGTGGGAACTTCATCTGTAGAAGGCTCAAAGAATGTTAACTTTGATGATTGTAAGAATCCGCCTTTCTTACTACCAAAGACAACACTTAATACATCTTCGGTGTTCGTGTGTCAATCATTTAGTCATCCGAAAGATGGGTCAATAGGGGTGAAAGAAAGAAAAGATAGAAGAGAAGAAACTAAACAACACATAATCGCACAACACAACGGAACAATTTATATTACTTAACATAATATATGGTAAAGTCATTTCAAAAATGTTACATGTCACACTAATACAAATTATACTCTAGGAAAGTTATAACAGCATGTCCCTACCTAATGGATACCATATACAAATAATACAGTGGAAGACAAAGTAATATCTAGCTATTGATGAAGCCACCTGCTCTAAGCACCTCCAAATGAATCTGCGGAAAAACCTGATCTACTTAGCTGCCATTCAAATTTGAGCATCCAAGAGTTTAAGAAAAGAAAATAAACTTCAGGTCAGACATGGGTCTAGTGTGAGTAAAGTATAAGTTTTTAACTTTATAAAAACCTTTAAATCAAAGACATATCGTAAGACCACGCTGCACATAAACACGAACGACTTTTTAACTTACGATAACCAAAACATTGTATATAAATATCCAGTGATATTATAATAATAATGTCTATGGTTTCAAATAAATATCAAACTAGCTGAAATTGTTACCATATTAAATTCCATCATACTAGGCTCTACAATAAAAACCATAAAGGCATGTATTGGAGATTGGATTCCATACTACGGCAAGGTAAGGGACTACCTTCCGATGGTACACCCCTAAAAAATGTATCGAAGTCTGACAAGAACATCTTGTAGCCCTGCTCTACAGAGCCGACTGCCCCTTTAACATAATGAGTCAGATTACCCCATCCCTTTTTGACACCGAGGCCTTTTACTACCATGGTGTTTGTGCGCAAAACAATTCGAATACGGACAATCTAAAATGGGATGGCGGCTCATAATGGTAGCTGACCACATAGCTCTGCTGCATACCGTATTTTTGCCATTTCCCAATTTGTGAGGCTCATGAGGTCATGTCTTTACCTTCTTTCACTTAGTAGACCATCTTGGAATGCTAACACTACCCTCCAAGCAGCAATGCAATGCCGGCATTTATCCATGCAAGTTCGTTCTGAGACTGAACGAAACACTTGCGAGCTCCGTCTTTAATTCCTTCATCATCAAGATGTCTTCACTTCGAAACGCTTGTGTTGGATCGAAGTGGTTTTCGAATAACATATCTGATCCAAGTCTCTTCAAAACAACATTCGATAGTTTCTGGTAAACTCAATCCTGGTTCGTTAGGAAATAAATAGTCAAAGATAAGAGAAGAGATCATATCCTAACCGTTACTGGATGGATTTCCTTATCATTGTCCTAGGAGAACGAAACGAGATTTATACGCATAGTACATCATCATCGGAGATACTGTGCCATATAGCTCACGTGTTTCTCTTATATATTTCCAAAGTAACGTTTTGGGTCCAAATTCGATAGTCAGTTATTTAACTATCAAACATAAAAACAAAAACCAATTCCATTTGAGATTTATTTACCTATAGCAACCACTAAGCCTCAAAACATATCTTTATTTAATAAATCTCTTTTCAAAATGCTTGTCTAAAACATTCGTATAATTATCTCTCAGACATACGTATATACACAAAACATTTGTGAATAACTTCTTACATCCAAATCATGCTAAAAAGGATTAAACAAATGTTGTTTAAATTGGAGGTAAGGACAACCCTAAACATTATTCCCTCGGTGTTAAGTGTGGAACGGATGTTCTGCACCACCATTTTTAAAAGGTTAGTATAGAGAAACCCAGATCAAATTCTTTTTATACTTCTTTCGATGAATCCTTTTTAATCAAATCCATTTCATTCATGAAATCTCTTTTACTTGAAATCCAAATCCATTTCAAAATTTTCCAAACTTCCAAATTTATTTATAGAATCATTTTATGAATTATTCAAAATCATTTATAATAATTGCTTTCATAAATATCCAAACTTTTTATATAAATTTCTTATAAATATCAAAACCTTTTTATAAACTCCTTTTATGAATATCCATGTCATTTTCTAAAACTTTCTTTATAGATACCCAACATCATTTATAAACTTCTTTATAAGCCTCCTATTCAAGATAACTTCCTAAATAACCTTAAATCAAATTAGCTTCCTTTAATAAGCAAATTCATTTTATAAATCTCCCTTATTTATGAAATCTTTTTTTCTTAAACACTCAAATCCATTTACCCAAATTACCTTATATATTTCCAAATTCATTTATAAAACTCTTAATAAAAACTTCTTTTCATAACATTGAAAAATATTCTCATTAGTTAGAAACATCTTTTGTAAAGCATTTGTCAAATCATTTTTTTAAATATCTTCTTCAAAATGCAATAACTTTTCAACCATTTCAAAAACAAAATGAAATATTTATATGTACAAAATCAAATGGAGGCTTAGCGACCAAAATGGTGCTTTTAATTTGGTTTTACTTATCCATTTTAACATGTCATCACATAACAACGGGTATATAAAGGGTCAACACATAACAATCAATCAACTTAAGTAAATGTCCAAGTTAATTGTAGTGACAGAATAGTGTTTTGTTCTGCTAATGGATGTCATTTAGTTTTCCTAATCATATGGGGTTAATTAAGGGTAAGCGACACCGAAATCCCTTAACTTAAAACAATTTTGAAAAGAAAATAGTTTAAAACAAAACTTTAAACTCAAAGCGATTTTAAAATAAATTTAAACCCTTGTAAATGAGAATCAACTCCTTATATTAAATAGTGATTAAACTCTAATTACATGTAATTAATCATTAATTGAATCTTATTAAAACATAATTAACAAGATTAACTAAATAAAACTCCTTTATAGAATAATAATTTATTAATAATTATCTTGAATAAATAATTAAATAATGGTTGATTAATCCTTAATTAAAAATTAAATAATTCTTATATTTAATTAAGTAACAAATCATGAATAACAATATTGATTAAAATTTAAGTTTAAAAACCATTATTAACAAATCATTAAGTACTAATTACCTTTTTTAATAAATTAATCAATTAAATAATCATTATATAAATAAATAATTAATTAATTAATTGTTCTCTAATTATTTAATTAGAGGTAGAAAATATTTTTAAAATGATTTCTAAGTGAAAACAAGTTTAGATTAGAAAAATAGTTAGATTTCCCGAACTGCGCATATAGCTACTATCGCTATACGAACCCGTAATTTCAAACTTGGTTTTTAACCAAATTAACTTAGAAACTCTATTTTCACACTTAACAACTTATAAAAAAGTTAGGAAACACCTTTCAAAAAGTTTCTAGGTGGAAATAAGTTTTCGATTTGGAAATAGTTTGGTTTTTGCGAACTGCACGTATATCGACTATCGCTATACAGACCCATAATTTCAAAACCTGAAATTTTACTTTTTAACTTTTAAAACTTACCCTTTGAACTCTTATCCTCTTTGAAACATGAAAATAAACTTTTGAAAACCAAATTAAAGCTTTAAATTGAAAACTTTTCACTTTGAAATCAAAAAATCAAACTTTCGACAAAAAGGTGGATTTCTACGTCGCTTTTGGGTAGGGGTCGCTAACTTCATGTCACAAACCCATATGCAATAGATAACTCATTCTGAACACCATACCACAACATACATCATAACACTAGTATAAGCAATAATATTATTTTCACAATCGTTGACTAACTTGTTTCCAAAATATAAGATAGAGACTTTCTTGCCTACTCAAATTTCGACGTATACAATTATCACAAAATCATGACATAATCAAGCACACATCATATATAACATTCATACACCAATATACATCATAAATTTGCTAACTTTAATAAAGTGAACTACTTATTTAAAAAGCATTAACTTTACTCACCGTAACTTATCCAAATAAAACCAAACTTCATCTAGAGCTCGAATACAACCTAGAACCTTGCTAAAATGGACTCGATGAGTTGCTAAGCACAAAGATTGGGCTCGGCCTTGGGGAGCTTGAGTACGGACTTGGAGTTTTAGGGTAGATGGCTGCTTGTATTTTGGAAGTGAGGCGTTATAGTATATGTAGAAGTGTTTTTAGCAAGAATTTTGAAGTGTTTTAAGTAGAAAAGAAATGTTTTCTCAAATTAGAAAATATGAAAATAAGCCATGGATATATTTTCTCAAGCTCTTAGGAATTTTAGAAATGAAGAAGTGGATTTTAAAATGAGAAATATGAAAGGGAATGAGTATTTATATGCTTAGGAAAAAAATTAAACTATGTAAATTGGCTTGAATTAAAAATACACACATGCATGCATCCCCATAACCCCAAATCAAGGAGCTATCATGATGTGTACTTAATGTATGAGTTTAAAGGTATGGTGATACATGATAGCTTATTCTTTTATTATATATACTTATTAAATAAACATAGTATGTCAAATCAAGTATTAATTTAAACTAAGCATGATTTATTCAGTATTAACTTACTAATTTACTTAACATGGCATGTGCATATATGTGTGCATGTGTGCACTAGTGTGCACAACGTTTCTCGATAAATTTTCGGTTCCGAAAAGTTGAAAATTCAAAAAAGTTCTTCGGTCACATTTTCTATTTTTATTTGAACTGTCAATATTGGTAAACAAATTTTAGAAACTATTTTATCATCATTATTAAATAATTAAAATAGGTTTATTTGTTAATAAAAATGCATTTACTGATTATATAAAATATATTTAAACAACCTATTTCAAAGTGGCAAAGTCCTTGGTCGTTACAAATCTATTTTTTACCATCACTTATTATTATTTAAAAGAGTCATATATATTTTTATTTATAAAACCTATTATTTGAATATTTAAAATTTAGTAAATATTTGCAAATCAAGGCAATAAAATTCCGGGCCGTTACACTCTTTGTCCTTTAAAAGAATTTCATCCCCAAAATTGTACCATAACCCTAACTCCTAGAAACACTTAAACTATTCATCGATCCGTATGATGTACAAAGATCACCCCTATGTAAAATTTGATTTGATAATTCACTGGAAGACATAACTTTACTTCCGAACTTGTATCGTTCACCTAACTTTCTAGTGCAGACTTTAATCAGGCCTCCTAAGTTAGAAACCTCTATTCTCCTTGCATAGCCATAAACTATGATAGACAACTTGTAACAAGCCGAGATTTTGCATTAATTAATTTTCATCAGTAAACGATTAATCTGTTGGTTAATTGCTGTTGGAAGTTTCTTTTAATTAGATTGAAATTCATTGATAAAAATTTGTTAATCTTTGTTTGGAATTTTAAAGCAATTGGTATTCTTTTAAACGAGATGTTGAATGTGAGTGGGCTTTACACTTTGAATATTTACCCATGTTTCCTTTTGATCGTTGTTGCCGTGATGTTATATCAAACCCGTTCCCCTTTCAATCTTCATTGGAAAACCCTAAATAAAACATACGAAAGAAAAAAAAATGGTGGCGGCTTCGTCTTGTTCATTCCTCTTTGACAAAAATTAGGGCTCAGCCGCTGACTTCTATTTGTTCGATCAAGTGATGGTTTTCATTGCTAGCTTCGGCGATCTGGGGGATTGATTCGTGTTTCTTGCTTCGTCAATCGTTCGATTTCTAGATTGCTCGGCTGCATCCTTCGTAGAAAAGGGTGAGTGAACTATCACTCACATCTAATTCATTCGTAGTGCTATGCTCGCGTTCGATTTTGTGTTAATACCTGGGTTTTGAAATTACTGGGCTTCGGCCATTTGATTTGTTTTGATGTTGAGGATTTCACTGACTTGTCGTATGTATTTTTCTTGAGTGCATTTGCCACCACGGTTTCGAAACGATTTTTCCGATGTTGATTTCTTTGGCCATCAGTGGTTTTGATTTCTGGCAATTTAATGACTTCGTTCATTCAAAGTGATCTACTTTGTTTCGATATTGATGATTTTTGACTTGGTTCGACTTCGGCCTTCGTTGTAATATTGAACTGTCGTCTTCGACCACTTGACTTTTGTTTATGAAATTTATTTGACATCGGCCCTTGTTCGTAGTTGATTTTGTGGATTTTTCATCGGCCTTAAACTTGATATTGGTTGTTTTGACTTATATCATATTTATACACTGGTTTTCACTTTCTGGCATTTTAAACATTATTTTGTTATAATTGTCAACTCGAGTGCTTGCTGGTCTAGTTCTCGTTCCTTCAAGACAGTTTGCCTTCGAATTTGACTGTCTTGTTGAGTTCACTTGTGATTGCACTCGATTTTGTTATTTGATTCCTGTATAGTATGCAATATTTTGTTCCACTGGTGCATGTATCTTGTATTCGTGATGCAGTGCATTTGATTGGATATTGAAGATGTTATGCACTGTGTATATACACGTGCCAATTTATTTTCTGCTTTGATCTGGTTCACTGGATAGCATGGGTGCAAACATTGTTGTTTCACTGGTTGTTATCCTATTGCACTATAACCTTGCCTTAACTTGAACTCTGTAGTCTGATTTTATGGAGTTTGATTATCCATTGTAGCTTGTCTGCATTGTGGCATAGCTGCATGTCTTGTTTACGTATCTGTGCGTTGCTGTTATACTTGACTTGAAACTGCTTCGAGTCAGGATGCATGTTAACTATTGTGTGTTGTGCCATTGCTTAGTTTATCTCTTTCTCACTGTGGCATTTGTTGTGGTACAACTTCTTTATGTGTACACAGATGGCTCATGATTTTTGATGTGTTTATTACATTTGAACCACCGTTGCATTAAATTTTCTCTTGTATATTGTCTCGTTCATATTGCATTCGATGTTGAGCCACTGCTAGTTAAACTTGAGTCTGGTGGCTTCACTTTGGAAATTTATCTGGTTCGATACTGATTTATTGATGTTGCACATGTGCACTATGATGTGTTTCTCCTGCTGGTTTGTGATGTGGTTCCACTTTATTGCATCTTTGGCCTTGGTTATTTGTGGTTCCACTACTCTTGTTATTTTTACTGAGATTAGGGTATTCTTCTTCATATTTGAATTGAGTGGTACTATGGCCTTTGGTCATGATTCACTAGTGTGCTTATGCATGCTGTTGTTCCAGTTTTGCCTTATATGTTTTGATTTTGGTTGCTCTTGAGCTCCTGTGCATGAACTGGACTGCACTTGTATGTATACACTTGTATATGTCTTTTGTCAAACTTTGTGTTTCAGTTTTACCTTGCTACATGTTTGTGATTAGTTTGGGCACTTGGTTTTGTGTACTGCACTTTTGTATTGGTGCACTTAGGTTGCATACAGGTTCACTGTGCAACCTTATCCACTGCTGCAATTGTTTTGATGGTTGCATCTGAGTTTTTGTTGTAGTCTCGCCCTCGTGATCTTGTGGTGGCTGCAGTTTTGTTGCAGTTTTTCCTTGTATTCATTTATGACTACAGTTTCATTTTATATGCAGTCTTGCCCTTATTGGTTTGCATTGCATTGATGCAATTGGATTTGTTTTTCTGACTACACTTGAGTTGAATCCAGCTTAAACGCTCGGGTTTGACCTTGTGCTAGTGTTGTGATTTTATTTGTATTGCACTGATTCAATTCTCATGTGCACTGATGCATTTTATTTTCCATATGCACTGAGTCAATTCTCATGTGCACTGATGCATTTATTTTCGTTGCACTGCGATTGATCACCTCGGCTGTAATTTGATCCTTGATGATTTCATTGCATTGTTGAGTATGCCCTTTGTACCTTGTTGTTCCACTGTTGCATTTCAATTGCTTCTGTTGGTTCATGTATATGTATGTGTCATTGCCCTTGTGCACTGATGCTTACTGCCATGTTGAATTTGAGAACTTTTGTGTTGTTTTGAGCTTGCTGTTGCAGTTTCATCTGGTTCATTTGGATTTGAGTTGGTGCTATTTGCGTTTGATTCATTGATCTTCTGCGCATTTCATAGGCTGTATTGGCGAGGCAGTACACGTTAGCGTGTACTGTAGTCAATCAGTATTGATGTTTTTAAATGACATTTCAATTGTTCAAATTGATTTGGTTTGATTTGATCATTTTGTTGGTGTCTAATTATCTATTTGATAATTAGATTATGAGTTTCTAATTATTTATTTAATAATTGGATTTTGTTGTTAATTGCCAATTAGGCAATTCTGATGTTTTCTAAATTATCTTCATTCATATTCTTTTCACTTATCTTTATTGGTGATTTGAATCTGCTGATTTGTTGTTTAACACTGTTATGTGTTATATTTACCGTTATCCGATTTCCTTGTTAAAGATTGGATAGACGAGACTTATTTTGACTGTCGTCTATTCGTTATTTATTTATTATTACTTCTATGCATTAATAACTGAGTTTGAATTAGACTGACCCGTGTATTATTTTCTTTTGAATGTAATACTCGGGTCAGACCGAGTTATTTCAGGTTGTAGATATCTTGCTTTGGATTGCTGTTTGAGCTATGAAGTCTTTTCATATCTTTTGAAGTGGTCTTCGTCTTTTTTTTGTAGTAGTCAGTGTACAGATTAGGTTGATATGTATTCATGTATATTAGTCGATAATGTACTTGTATATATAACTTCCAGAGTCGACAGTTGTAGTTATATCATATGTATTGTGTCAAATGTATTGTAACTGACATCAGTTATATATATATGAGACTTTTGTTATCTGTGTTCCGCATCTTTTTGTATCTGTGTTAGTATTATATATATTGTCCTAAACTATTATGAACCATCGTAGTTCGTTTTATACTGGAATTGGGTATGTCGATGGGAGTGAATAAATAAGAGATGGAAAATTTAAAATATATACCACTCCTTTCGAGGTAACCAATACTAGTGTAAGGCCAAATACGGATGGCCGCTCCTATCCAGCCTTATTCTTCATAATAACAGAAAGTATTTCTTTTAATACTCTTTGTTATTGTCAGCATAGAGGTGGGGCGTTACAGTTGGTATCAGAGCTTGGGGTTTATGGACATAATATAAAACATAACTTAGATGGAACATGTGTTACAACTATTGGTCGATGTTTTATTTGTGCTTTGAGTCAAAACTAAAGTTTTGAAATTATGATGAAATTTTTAAATATCTTTATTTAAAAACGAAAGTGAAATTGTGTTCTGATGATTTGATTCATTTGTGTTCTGTTGTCAGAGTGCGCAGAGGAAACAGTGAGACTGTCTTCGCTGAATACAGCTGATAATCTTTTTGATTTAAAAATCAAAATATGAAATTGAAATAAATTTCAATTGTTGTTTACATAGCTGGGTTTATTTTGTTCTTTAAAAATTTCGAATCCGGTTTGAGGATTCAAAACGATTGCAGTTATGTGATTTTTGTTGAGATCTTTGCTGGTTTTCTTTTATGCTAATCATATATTGATTAGATTTAGCTGTTTTGAATTATCTTCACTGAAGATACATTCGAATGAATTCTTTGTTTATTTTGTAGTACGTGCAAATTTGAGTTGCACGTTACTGCATTAATTTAACGTTGAACCAGTGTTTGGTTTAAACGTATTTTGTTGCCGTTATTTTATAACGGGATTATTACATCGGTGCTAAATTTTGAAGCACGGTGTTTTGTGGCATTTTGATGAATGAAAATTCACTGATATAACATTTTGATGTAAATTATTTTGATGAGATTTTGACGTTTAAAAATTTCTGTCGCTTTGGCTTCAGTAACCGTCGAATTTTTAAAAGTGGATTTTCAAGCGGTTATTCCGCAATGATGATTTTGAGATACGATTTTACGGTATTTTGGGAAGTACAATTTCCTTTTCGAAATTGTTACTAATATTGCTGCTTTAATCACGTAATTGGAAAATCGTTTTAAAATGAAAATTGTTTTATAAAAATTTTAACAGTTTGCACTTTCAAAAGAATGAGGAAGCGATTTAAACATTTCAGCAAAATGGAGGACTATGACCCCTTTCTTTTACTGATTCGCTTAATTCTGGACTTGTCCATTTGAGAATGTAAAGTGTATTTTTACAAAATACACAATTTTGCACTTTCATGGAAATGATGAAGAGAATCAAACCATTTAGTAAAACCCTAGTAAAATGATTTAAATCAAAAGGGAAAGCAGAGGTGCAGAGGTTTTCTCTGGGGGGGAAATAGAAACACATAAAAAAAGAGAGAAAGAGTTAACACTATTTTCTAGCTTAGGCATTCTCGGGGAAAAGAAGAGGAAGGTGAGTGATAATCACTTATGAGATTTATGGCATTAAGACCCAAGTAAGGGCAGCCAATTATTTTATATGAAAATCATATTATGATTTCTGTTAATCTTTATTTCTCTGAATAAATATATGATGATCATGAATGGCATTTTGGTTGAATTTTTAGTTGCCGTTTTGATTTGTTTTTGGCATTGACTAATTTTTTTTTGAAAATTGTTTAATCAATCATATAACCTAATTACAGAAATGAGTTTATGACTCAGTTTTTATAAGAAAATAATATGATTAATTTACTGAGAAATAGGGTATTGAATAATAATGGATTAGGCAGTATGAACAAAGAGGTTTATGCTCATGTCTAGTTCATTTAAAAATTGATATGAACAAAGAAATATTGAAAAAAAAATGTGCTGATTTGTTCATATCAAAATCCAATATGTTTATAGGTTTTTCTCAAAACCACATCCTATGTTCACAGTAAAAACAAATATGGTATTTCTTATGATTTCAGTAGATTTATTTAAGCAGAGGAAAAGTTCTAGAAACCATTGTACTAGCAGGTTATTAGAAAAATGTAATCAAGAAGAAATGACTTTGAAATTGGTTGTGAAATTTGGTATGAATGTTTGGTATGTTTAGATATGATTTTTAAGGAAATTAAATTCCTTACTTATGGAATAAAGAAATGATTACAAGAGTATTTCTGGAGTTAAAAAAAAGGAAAATTCCTTAAATGAATAAATATGCATGGTCTCTAAATTACAAAGTAATTTAGGAGAGGTGCCTTGATCTACTCATCATCAGGTGGATGATGGGTATGTGCATGACTTGTTCAAGTCCTGTAGGCCTCTGTGCAAAGGTTAACAGAATTGAGTCCTTTGCAATGCACACATAGTGTTCAATGGCAAAAAGATATGAGGACCTTCGGGTCAAGTACCAGTACTAGACCTTCGGGTCACTCTACGGACCTTTGGGTCATTTGTTGGGCGCCAAAAATTAAGTTGAGTACTTGGTAGGCTTCGGCCATTTGTTGATGCACATGCGGCGAACTAAAAACTCGCCATCTGATGGGATCGATCCAACCTTTTATGTTGATTTTCTAGTCTTCTTAATTGATTTCTAGATATTTGTTGTTTCTGATTATCTATAGGTAATTAGATATCTGATGTTATGAGATTTAATTATCGTATCGATAATTAAATATTTGTTGATTTGAGAATTATGATTATCGTTTGAGATAATTAGATATTTGTTGTTTCTGATTATCGCTTGTGATAATTAGATATTTGAGATTTGATTATCGTTTTTGATAATTGAATATTTGTTGCTTCTGATTATCGCTTGTGATAATTAGATATTTGAGATTTGATTATCGTTTTTGATAATTGAATATTTGTTGCTTCTGATTATCGCTTGTGATAATTAGATATTTGAGATTTGATTATCGTTTTTGATAATTGAATATTTGTTGTTTCTGATTATCGCTTGTGATAATTAGATATTTGAGATTTGATTATCGTTTTTGATAATCGGATATTTGTTGATTTGGGTTCTGATTATCGTTTGTGATAATTAAATATTTGTTAATTAGATAATTGTGTTTCTGATTATCGTTTTTGATAATCGGATATTTGTTGTTTCTGATTATCGTTTTTGATAATCGAATATTTGTTGATTTCTAATTATCGTTTGAGATAATTAGATATTTGTTGATTTGAGATTTCTGATTATCGTTTTTGATAATTAGGTATTTGTTGATTTGAGATTTCTGATTATCGTTTTGTTAATTAAATAATTGTGTTTTCTGGTTGTCATTTTTGATAATTGGATATTTGCTGAGTTTGCTGATTATGAGATTTTCTAGTCTCTAATTGATTCTAGAGTATGCTGATTTTATTGAATTGCTGTTTTCTATCTATCTTTGTTGATAGTTAGGGTTTGTTGATTATGGAGTTTGTGTTTTCTAGTTATTTGTTGGATAACTAGATATTTGCAGTTTTGCGATTTGCGATTTGTGTTTTCTAATTATCTTTGTTGATAATTAGATTTCGTTGTTTTCTAATTATCGTATCGATAATTAGATATTGCTATTTTGTGATTTCTATATTCCTGATTATCTAATTGATAATTGAATGTTGCTGATAATTGTATTTATTCAGTTCTGCTGTTTTCTGATTATCTATTGATATTTAGATTTTGTTGAGAATTTGTAAATTTCTTTTATGAAAATAAAAGATTTCTTTGGCATTTGTATTCCCATCTTTTAATTTCTAGCTTAACCAGTTTATGTTAGAAAAATAATTGTTATTGACAACCTTAATTATGAAAATTGCGGGGACGCAATTTCTATAAGAAGGGGAGTCTGTAACAACCCGAGATTTCGCATTAATTAATTTTCATCAGTAAACGATTAATCTCTTGGTTAATTGCTATTGGAAGTTTCTTTTAATCAGATTGAAATTCATTGATAAAAATTTGTTAATTGTTGTTTGGAATTTTAAAGCAGTTGGTATTCTTTTAAACGAGATGTTGAATGTGAGTGGGCTTTACACTTTGAATATTTACCCACGTTTCCTTTTGATCATTGTTGTCATGATGTTATATCAAACCCGTTCCCCTTTCAATCTTCATTGGAAAACCCTAAATAAAACATACGAAAGAAAAAAAATGGTGGCGGCTTCGTCTTGTTTATTCCTCTTCGACAAAAATTAGGGCTTAGCCGCTGACTTCTATTTGTTCGATCAAGTGATGGTTTTCGTTGCTAGCTTCGGTGATCTGGGGGATTGATTCGTGTTACTTGCTTCGTCAATCGCTCGATTTCTAGATTGCTCGGTTGCATCTTTCCTAGAAGAAGGTGAGTGAACTATCACTCGCATCTAATTCATTCGTAGTGCTATGCTCGCGTTCGATTTTGTGTTAATACCTGGGTTTTGAAATTACTGGGCTTCGCCGATTTGATTTGTTTTGATGTTGAGGATTTCGCTGACTTGTCGTATGTATTTTGCTTGAGTGCATTTTCCACCAAGGTTTCGAAACGATTTTTCCAATGTTGATTTCTTTGGCCATCAGTGGTTTTGATTTCTGGCAATTTAATGACTTCGTTCATTCGAAGTGATCTACTTTGTTTCGATATTGATGATTTTTGACTTGGTTCGACTTCGGCCTTCGCTGTAATATTGAACTGTCGTCTTCGACCACTTGACTTTTGTTTGTGAAATTTATTTGACATCGGCCCTTGTTCGTAGTTGATTTTGTGGATTTTTCATCGGCCTTAAACTTGATATTGGTTGTTTTGACTTATATCATATTTATACACTGGTTTTGACTTTCTGGCATTTTAAACATGATTTTGTTATAATTGTCAACTCGAGTGCTTGCTGGTCTAGTTCTCGTTCCTTCAAGACAATTTGCCTTCGAATTTGACTGTCTTGTTGAGTTCACTTGTGATTGCACTCGATTTTGTTATTTGATTCATGTATAGTCTGCAATATTTTGTTCCACTGGTGCATGTATCTTGTATTCATGATGCAGTGCATTTGACTGGATATTGAAGATGCTATGCACTGTTTATATACACGTGCCAATTTATTTTCTGCTTTGATCTGGTTCACTGGATAGCATGGGTGCAAACATTGTTGTTTCACTGGTTGTTATCCTGTTGCACTATAACCTTGCCTTAACTTGAACTCTGTAGTCTGATTTTATGGAGTTTGATTATCCATTGTAGCTTGTCTGCATTGTGGCATAGCTGCATGTCTTGTTTGCATATATGTGCATTGCTGCTATACTTGACTTGAAACTGCTTCGAGTCAGGATGCATGTTTACTATTGTGTGTTGTGCCATTGCTTAGTTTATTTCTTTCTCACTGTGGCATTTGTTGTGGTACAACTCCTTTATGTGTACACAGATGGCTCATGATGTTTGATGTGTTTATTGCATTTGAACCACCGTTGCATTAAATTTTCTCTTGTATATTGTCTCGTTCATATTGCATTCGATGTTGAGCCACTGCCAATTAAACTTGAGTCTGGTGGCTTCACTTTGGAAATTTATCTGGTTCGATACTGATTTATTGTTGTTGCACATGTGCACTATGATGTGTTTCTCCTGCTGGTTTGTGATGTGGTTCCACTTTATTGCATCTTTGGCCTTGTTTATTTGTGGTTCCACTACTCTTGTTATTTTTACTGAGATTAGGGTATTCTTCTTCATATTTGAATTGAGTGGTACTATGGCCTTTGGTCATGATTCACTAGTGTGCTTATGCATGTTGTTGTTCCAGTTTTGCCTGTATATGTTTTGATTTTGGTTGCTCTTGAGCTCCTGTGCATGAACTGGACTGCACTTGTATATATAAACTTGTATATGTCTTTTGTCAAACTTTGTGTTTCAGTTTTACCTTGCTACATGTTTGTGATTAGTTTGGGCACTTGGTTTTGTGTACTGCACTTTTGTATTGGTGCACTTGGGTTGCATATAGGTTCACTGTGCAACCTTATCCACTGCTGCATTTGTTTTGATGGTTGCATCTGAGTTTTTGTTGCAGTCTCGCCCTCGTGATCTTGTGGTGGCTGCAGTTTTGTTGCAGTTTACCCTTGTATTCATTTATGACTGCAGTTTCGTTTTATATGCAGTCTTGCCCTTGTTGGTTTGCATTGCATTGATGCAATTGGATTTTTTTTTGACTACACTTGAGTTGAATCCAGCTTAAACGCTCGGGTTTGACCTTGTGCTAGTGTTGTGATTTTATTTGTATTGCACTGAGTCAATTCTCATGTGCACTGATGCATTTTATTTTCCATATGCACTGAGTCAATTCTCATGTGCACTGATGCATTTATTTTTGTTGCACTACGATTGATCACCTCGGTTGTAATTTGGTCCTTGATGATTTCATTGCATTGCTGAGTATGCCCTTTGTATCTTGTTGTTCCACTGTTGCATTTCAATTGCTTCTTCTGGTTCATGTATATGTATGTGTCATTGCCCTTGTGCACTGATGCTTACTGCCATGTTGAATTTGAGAAGTTTTGTGTTGTTTTGAGCTTGATGTTGTATTTTCATCTGGTTCATTTGGATTTGAGTTGGTGCTATTTGCTTTTGATTCATTGATCTTCTGCGCATTTCATAGGCTTTATTGGCGAGGCAGTACACGTTAGCGTGTACTGCAGTCAATCAGTATTGATGTTTTTAAATGACATTTCAATTGTTTAAATTGATTTGGTTTGATTTGATCATTTTGTTGGTGTCTAATTATCTATTTGATAATTAGATTATGAGTTTCTAATTATTTATTTAATAATTGGATTTTGTTGTTAATTGCCAATTAGGCAATTCTGATGTTTTCTAAATTATCTTCATTCATATTCTTTTCACTTATCTTTGTTGATGATTTGAATCTGCTGATTTGTTGTTTAACACTGTTATGTGTTATATTTACCGTTATCTGATTTCCTTGTTAAAGGATTGGATAGACGAGACTTATTTTGACTGTCGTATATTCGTTATTTATTTATTATTGCTTATGTGCCTTAATAACTGAGTTTGAATTAGACTGACCCGTGTATTATTTTCTTTTGAATGTAATACTCGGGTCAGACCGAGTTATTTCAGGTTGTAGATATCTTGCTTTGGATTGCTGTTTGAGCTATGAAGTCTTTTCATATCTTTTGAAGTGGTCTTCGTCTTTTTTTGTAGTAGTCAGTGTACATATTAGGTTGATATGTATTCATGTATATTAGTCGATAATGTACTTGTATATATAACTTCCAGAGTCGACAGTTGTAGTTGTATCATATGTACTTTGTCAAATGTATTGTAACTGACATCAGTTATATATATATATATATATATATATATATGAGACTTTTGTTATTTGTGTTCCGCATCTTTTTGTATCTGTGTTAGTATTATATATGTTGTCCTAAACTATTATGAACCATCGTAGTTCGTTTTATACTGGAATTGGGTATGTCGATGGGAGTGAATAAATAAGAGATGGAAAATTTAAAATATATACCACTCCTATCGAGGTAACCAATACTAGTGTAAGGCCAACTACGGATGGCCGCTCCTATCCAGCCTTATTATTCATAATAACAGACAGTATTTCTTTTAATACTCTTTGTTATTGTGAGCATAGAGGTGGGGCGTTACACAACTTTGGTTCCACAAAAGAACCCTCACCAGTGCTCGTCATTCAAAAACCGTGTGATAAATTCTTATACGGAATAGTGTAAAACAACTTCAGCCATATACTCGAATCTAGGAACGAGAACTATGTAAAATGGAGAAATGATCTGCATATAACCTATGTCTTGAAACTAAGTCGACCAAATCAACATCTTTACCGTAATTTGCCTGGTAAGTATCTAAGATGAGTAGGATGCTGGTATCCAAACTCCATCGTAGATTCTACTTTTTCTTAGACACTACTAAGGTAAAAATGTCTATTAGCCGGCCTAATAACATCAAATAATTCTTCACATCCTAGATGTTAAAGCCAAAAGACACAGTTTTAAATAAACAAATTTCATTAAACCTCCTTATTAAATGTAACTAATTAAACTTCGTTTATTAATCCACCCTTTTAATCAAAGTATCTTTTTATTTCAAAAACTCTTCCTTTTAAGAGATCCAAGAACACAATACCCGGGTTTTATTTCAAAAACCTTTTGAAAACATACATATAGCCTGAGTAACTCCAAAATGATGTCAAGGAACTGGGAGTTACCAAATAGTACCATATAACCCTTACCGAGAAGGATAACACTCAAGAGAAGTGTTTGCCATCCGAACAAATCTCTTACCCATTTTTAGTCATTTCTGAGACACTCGAACTAGTTAATAAAATTATTTCTCTTATTATTTTTTTCAATTTTCTTCTCGAAATAATACTATTTATGGACATATAGTTTTTAGTAAAATCCTCCACTTACTTTGGGTTCATTTGGATTTGAACTCGTCCCGATTGTACAATGAAAAAAAGAATAATTTACTAAGTGCACCATCATATCTGCCTACACAAACATTCGATTGTCACTTAGAGGATTATTCTTATTATCACAAAACAAATCAAGACTTATTCCCGAACCATATAAAGAAAGCCATACTCTCAACTTTATTTTAAAATATCTATATCTCAAAATATTTTTAAGAAAGATTAATACTATTTTCTAAAATCATTTGGAATTTACCTAAGCCACAGGGATTTAACATTCTCGAAAGCTTTTTCATTTTTAAAAACACATATAATAGTTATGATTTGTAAAATCATCTCTTTTAATCCATCTTATAAAACTATCTGAATATTTTCTTTCAATAAACACCTTTATTAAAATTCAAATTTTAACCTTACATATCGTTGAACGCCTTATAGTCAAATTATGAAACTTAATTCACAAGGTGTTCGATTCAATGTCCCTAAAAATTCTATCTACTCAACCCATGATGGAAAAAGAGAATCTATTATAAAATCTTACAATAGTCAATGCTCAATATTGGACGAGCATGACTGGTTAAACCGTAAATGCTAATAATTTAAATATTATTAACTCCTAACCTATTTTCCCCATAGATAACTACATATATTTTGAAAATATTTCTTTTTTATATATAGAAAATATATTCCTTGGTAAAATTATTTCGTTTATTGTTATTCCGCCTTTTGGCAAGGCCATGACACCAAGGACTTGATTAGAGACTGAACGTAATCCGCTCCGGGAATTAGTTATCTACATGTTCACGATGGATACATGCAAACTTGATCCCAGTCTGGATCGAGCTATAATTAGCATGATATGACAAGCAAAGCTATAAAAGGCAACATTCCAAAATTTAGGTCAATCGGAGCTCGTATGCTCAAGTTATGAATTGATAAGGTCCATGTAGAACATTTTCATTTCATATCCATCCATCGACATCCATCATTTCGTATCCATCCCGTCGATACGAAGTAGACATATCCCCATCACTCGGCATCCATCATCTGTATCCATCAAGTTCGAACCTGTATCGATGGACTTCAACACTCCCTAGATCGATCACACATCATTCGACCAACAGCTGCATGTTTTGTATCGATCACCTACTTGATCAATACGAAGAGAAGGCCCGGAGATTGGTACGAAGGAGAAGTAAAGCATCGATATGAGAAAACAAAGTATAGGATGGATACGAAAGGAGCAGTCAACCCAAAGGAAACAATCTCTAAGTGTAAAATATGGGTCTCCTCGAAGCATGCGCGCCACGTCATCGACACGAGAAGATCGATACGAAATGTATCGATACGAAGGCTTTAGCCTCAGTAGAAAACTCAATCTTGGATCGATCATATCTTTCAAACCACATTTCTAAATGCCATGAAATTTTCATAGATGGTTGCATATCTTCTCAGGAACGTCCATGATCGATTCTAGCTCAATTAGAGCCACTCTTGATCAATACGAAATCAACATGGATCAATCAGGATCGATCTCAAATAGCTCCAAATCGATTGTGTAGGCCCACCTATGCATGAAAAAGGATATTCCGAGATTCAAGGCAAATATTTCTAGCTCTACGCCTGTAAATAGCACCTCCACTACAACTAAAAAAGGACTTTTATGCTGCTGCTCTACTTAAACTCCATTGTAACTCGAGTGTTAGCCTTTGTACTACTGTAACTCAGTTTATAATCCGCAATAAATATCAAATCCTTCAAAGTGGACGTAGGCTACAATGTCGAGCGACTATAAATTCTTGTCTTCTTTTACTACTGCTAATTTTTCTTGGTGTGATTGTTAGATTAGCCTCCTTTTTCATTTTATTTCTTCATTCTATTCTCTTCAATTGCATCCAAAGAGTGTTGTGCCCAAACATTTACCAAATTTAAAACAATATTATGTCAATTTAACTTGTTTAAGTGTTTAGGAAATCCCTATCGGTAACGTTGATCTGGCGCATCGACCAGAATTCTTAAGCCACTTAACGGGTCAAACAACACAATATAAAACATTTTTATTCAGTAACAAATACGCACTCATGTATATATTATATATTACACTCAAACTAATTCTAGGGCACTACTGACCCTATCTATAATGAGCTTACCCCACCAAAGCCTAGGTGTTCACTCAACCTAAGCTCTGATATCAAATGTAAGGATCACCTTTCTTACTACCAAAGATGACACTTAATACATCCTAGGTATTCGTGTGCCAATCATTTAGTTGTCTAAAAGATGGGTCATTAGGGGTGAAAGAATGAAAATATAGAAGAGAAGAAACTAAACAATACAGAATCTCACAACGCAACTGAACAATTTATATTACTCAACATAATATATTGCAAAGTCATTTCAACAATGTTACATCAGAGTCACACTAATACAAATTCTACCCAAAGACAATTGTAACAGCTTGTCCCTACCTAACGGATACTATATACATATAATATAGTGGAAGATAAAGTAATATCTAGCTATCGATGAAGCCACATGCTCCAAGCTCCTCCAAATGAATCTAGGGAAAAACCTAATCTACTTAAATTCCCATTCAAATTTAAGCACCCAAGAGATTAAGAAGAAAACAAACTCAAGGTCAGATATTGGTCTAGTGTGAGTAAAGCTTATTTAATTGAATTTAAATATTGAAAAATGAATATTATAAGTTAAATCAGTTAATAATTAAATATCGAATCAAATATGAATAAAAATGATTTCAAAAGTTGATTTAAATTCTATTTGAATTATAATGAAGTTAGTAAACTTTTAAAATTGGATTTAAAAGTGAATAAATAGAAATTGAAAATTTTAATATTTAATTAACGTGAAAAAATAGTTATTTTTACACTGTCTTGGATTTTGACAAAACCAGTTCATTGGATCCGTAATAGAGAGTTATTATAGGATTCTAAATTTTGTGTCAATCAGATATACTGTTTGATCGTGCGAATTAAAAACGACTAGAAATTTGTTTAAGGAAATTTAATCAAAATAATTCAATTCGAAAACCTATCTTCCAAATACAATGAAATTGGCTCCCGGTGTATATTCCATTGTGTTCGGAATAGGAGTAAAACATTATGAATGCTAGGCGGCATGCTTCGTTTGGAGTTTGGAAAATATTCTGGGGAATAGTGATTTATATTGCCTATAAATAGATAACCAAATTCACTAAACCCTAACCCTAATAAACTACAGCCGCCACTTAGTGTTCAGTGGCCAAGAAAGCGCGATCGTTCCTCCTCCAATATCTCCAACTCCATCGACTTTTACGAAAAACTTTCAACTAGAAAATCGAAGAGCTCGTCGAGCTCTATAATCTCTAATCTGGTGATCAAATTTAGTGGAGCGTGGAGGCCGGGATTGTGTTGCATTTGTTTGCCATTTGAGATGGAATCGCGCACGTTGGAGGTGATGAGGGAGGACTGCATGTATGGCGGTGGAGGTGTGGAGCTTGGCACTTCGCGTGGTAGTGCCTGATCGACTTATCGATGGACGTGGAAGGCGCGGTGAACTCGAGAAGGAGGCGGTGTGATGGGTTTTCAAAATGAACAGGAAGAAAGGGGAGGGAGGCAGTGTCGGTTGGATCTAGAATCAACGGCCGAGATTAATTCAGGGTATAAAATAAGAATTTGAAAATTTAATTTATATAAAATCGTGTAAATTATTTATATCATAATTTTTTCATACGAGGTCAGTTTTGCATGAAACAAATTGCGTTGTGTTCATATTATCGAGCACTATATTTTAGAGCTGGTTTGAATGGATTTGGAGTTGGTGAAAATTTTGGTCAAAATTAAACGCTTGTTTAATTTTGATTGAAATAAATGCTGCAACGACGACTGCAACCAAAGTGAGTAAAACTCACTCTTCTGACCCGCTTATATTTTTATATAAGTGGGAATATTTTTATTATGCTGTTTTGATGACTATTGGATGTTATATACATATATATATATATATATATATATATATGTATGTATGTATGTATGTATATTTGATGTTTGGATATTATGCTATAGTAGTTAGTAGTTGGATATATTCTTGCCGATTGGAGCAGATGAGACCCTATACGTTCCCATGTATGAGCAGATGACCCTTTAGCGCGTGTCTGTCTCGAAGCAGACATTGTACATATTTTTATCATATGTATATTTATTGCAGGTGACAGGTTGGAGGGATTCGATAGGATTCCTCACTATGGTTGATGTTTATTTACACATATTGTTATATATGATGTATTATGTGATGTTTGATGCCATGATTGCTATTCATTATTTAGTACTTTTGTAGCATTGGGCCATATTTTGGAATTTCAAATAATAAAATGATGTTTTTGATTTAAAATGGATTTCAAAGTAATTTTGGAAATATATACGTTTTAATAATTTGAATGGATTTAAGAGGATGGATTTTAATGAAATAAATAAAAGTGTGATTTTTGAACTTATTAAATTTATAGTTTGTGAAATACTTTAAATAGAGATTTTGAATGGTTTTATAAAAGTATATTTTATAAATAGCATAATATCTTTTAAATGGTGTTTTATAAATTAATATAAACGGATTTGCAATTGAAGTATGATTAATAGTTTTATAATTGGATTTGAAACCAATATTTTATATTGGGTTTGAAGTCAATATTTTATGAATGGGTTTATATAATTAAATTAGATTTTTTGTGAAAGAGTTATAATTGGATTTTCATAGCAAATGAAATTTAGAAAAGAATGTATTTATAAATAGAATTTTATAAATACAAGTGAGTACAAAATGGAAGTTTTATAAAGTTAAAATAAGATTTACAACATTGTTTTATAAAGGCGAAATCAATTTAATTTGATAAGCTAAGTATGGATTTTTGTAAAGGAATTATATTCATGTTTTTTTAAAGTGAATAATCTTTTAAGCAAATGTTTTGGAAGTGATAGGTATAAATGGAGTTTAAATGGATTTGAAAAGCAATTTAAAATGTGTTGAATATCGAAAACATAGATTTCAACATTTATTGTTGAAATAGACGTTTTCGTGAACAGTAAGGAAGGCATGAACTATAACATTTTTGTTATAGTAGATGATTTTCGAAAGGAAATACTAAATATAGTTAGTTGAAACCCTGTACTAGTATTTTTGGGTTGTCGTAACGATGTTTTACGCAACATTCGTTTTGATCCAAATAACATATGTTTTGAAGAATGTATTTCTTAAAAGATTTGCATATATACTTAATCATCGATTTAAGTATATGAAATATTTTCTAAGTGTTGAAAATAAAATGATTTGTGAATTAACTTATTATTAAAATAAGCATATGATTTTTTTTTCCAAATATCCAAAAAGTGAAATGGTTTTGAATATTATCTTTTTAAAGATATTTTGAAGTGAATAATTTGAAAGTGATTTGATTTATAAATGATTAATAAAATCAGGCGTAGTGACTACTTATATGCCAGATTTTGTTTGTTGCTTTGATAGTTAAATAAGCGACTATCAAATTTGGCCATTTTAGTTTCTCGACTTCATGTAGAATCTAATTAGTCGTACACTTAGTACATAACTAACTGTGTAGGCTTGATTATTGTTTGTGTTGAAAATGTTGATTCGTGTAGTGCGGGGTGATTACTCCAATCTATCGTGCTTCCTTCTTGGCCGAAGGATAGCAAGTTGGAAGTTGGAAACGTGATAAGTCTATGAGACTTGGTTTCTGTTTGAGATTGAGAAACGCTTTTGCATTGTAACGACCCGATATTTTCAACCATTCGCATCCATTATAAGTGTATAGGCAGACTGTAACGACCCAGTATTTTGGACCATTCAAATCGACAATAAATCCACACATGTCGGACTTGAATAATTCGAAACAATGGATTGTAAATAAAATTTGGCAAAACTCAGCATATACAATAAATAAAATAATTACAGATCACAGACACAGAGTAATATAACAATAATGCAGCGGGAAAAAAAAGGATAGTAGTTCATGAAGCTACTATATATATATAACAGAGTTAGACAAGATACAACAGAAGTCTCGAATACAATAGATGTCTCAATACAATAATCAAATACAAGATCTGAATACATCACTGGAATCAACTGAATAACTGAAAGCAGGATCGATAGATAGCTGGATCTCCAAGCGAAGCTCCAACTCCAAAAGTGAGTCTCAAATGCTGTATCACTCAGTCTGACCCGAGCGTAAAGCATAACACAAAACACTCGAGTCAGGATTAACATTCTTATATTCAATAAATCCAACTCAAATGAAATATCAACTGAAATACAAGTAACTTAAAGGATGTTTGGGATAACCATCCTCTAAGGGTCCGTTAAACTATTTACTATGTAGTAATATACGCTATATACAGTAGTGTCTAATTTGTAAAGTATAATCATATAGAAAATAGCGTTAAGGGGATGGAGAACCTTAACGCGGTCGGATCTTAAAATCATAATCGTAGTAAAGCTCGATATGGTAGGTGACACGGCACAACTAGGCAATGCTAGGGTAGATATACCAATTACGCACACGGACTGATGGATACGCATAGCAACAACTACCGTTCCACCTCGAACAACACTCCCAAATTGAAGGGTGGCCACCAAAATCAACAAGTAATAGAATGAAATCGAAGAAGTGTGTCCGATACGAGGTGCAACCTCACTGGTCCGAGATCGCTCCTGTTTTAGCCACCTTATGCCAACTCACGGGAGTTGGGTCCACGTATATACTTTAGGATCATCGCCACCATCCTACTTCATTCTGGAAACTCCACCGCGTACACAGCTGTCAAAGTGGTTTTCGGTATCGACAGAGAGTATGTCCATATCCGATCCCGGTCTCTTTAACAACCAATCGTTATTATAACACCATGGTCATTTCAAAATAGTTTGTACTTCAAAACCAAAATATCATTATCATTTCAAAACCCAATTTAATACGATATCATTTTCACTTCAAATATATCCATTTTCAAAAATCATATCACTTTCCAAAGTTACAACGCTTTCGAAATCATAGTCTTTTTTAAAAATCAAAACACATTGGAAATCACAGCTTTGAAATCATAGTATTTTGGAAATCATAACACTTTCCTTTTAAACAATTTAGATATTAAAATCAATATATATAATAAAATAGTTTATAAATTGTTTGTACCAAAAATGGGCACAACACTCTTCGGAAGTTTTTGAAGAGATAAAAGTGAAGAAGGAAAATTAAAATTGTGGATTATCTAACAAAAACTCCAAATAACAGAAAATAAGTTGCAAAGACAAGCGGTTTAGAGTGGTTCGGCATTTTGCCTACGTCCACTATGAAGTTTGATGATTTTATTGCTCGAAACTTGAAGATTACAGTAGTTTATAATGTAATACAACTGAATTTATATGCTATGTCTCAATCTAAAGCAGCGGCGGTGTTCTGGAGTAAATCTGGTAGAATCTGGGCGCTCTTCAGTACTTAGAATTATCCGACCCCTTTTCTGAATGACCAGGGGCTCTATTTATAGGTGTAGGAGGCTGATATTTCGCCTAAATCCGGGGAGACCAGTTCTAGTACGTCAGGGGGCCCACATGGCCGAAATCTGGAGATCCGGGCCCACTTTGGGATCGATTCGACCCTTGGTTCGAATCGATCAAGAAATTGTCCAATCTAGCTGAAATTTGGTGTGGACATTCTTCAACATGTGCTCAAGCTTCTGTGAAAATTTCATAGCATTTGGATGTGTAGTTCTCAAGTTATGATCGATTCAAGATTGCATTTCTGGTTGACTAGTCTGGTTCGAATCGATCCTAGTTCGAATCGATTCGTACGAATCGATCCTCTTGCACGCGAAGACAATGGCATGGCGCGCATGCTTCGGGTCAACCCTCTTTTATCTCCGAGTTTTACTGAGTCGTACTCGGGGTTTTAGCTGCGTAGACTAGGTGGATTCGAGACTATCGATTCGAAGACGCGCTTTCTTCGAATCGATTGAATTCGTGCTCCTTCGTATCGATCGTGGAAGGTCATGACTGATCGATACGAAGCATCCTCTGTCTTTGGGATTCGAAGACAATAGTGGTATGGAGTCGAAGCTCCCTCAACTGTATGTAATCGAAGGGTTTCTCCTTGATGGATTCGAAGGTGGGAATGTGAGGATGGATTCGTAGCACGACTATTTGGACGGATTCGAACCATGGGTTTGCTCGATGGAGTCGAAGCAAAGGTGTTCCTCATGGATTCGAAGCAATACACGTTTGATGGATTCGACCATGCTGAGGTGATGCCGGTTTGATGGATACGTGTTTCATGGATTCGAATATAGGCTTCGCCTATGGATTCGAACTAAGGACTGTCTACTCCATTTTTCGTTGGTGATATCTTGAGCATACGAACTCGGATTGCCCCGAAATTTGGAACATTGGTTTCTACTACACTGCTTGACGTGCCTTATCGATTGCAGCCTGATCTGGACTCGGGCAAATTTCATCGATATCCATAGCGATCCTTGCGCGTAGCTGATCTTCGAGACGATCTGTCACCGGTTGCTAGTTAAGTCCTTGGTGTCACGGCCTTGCCAAAAGGCGGGATAACATTTGCCCCCCAAAGTACGTCTAGTGTAAGCATGATGTGCTTTGAAAAGCTGCAGTCTCTCATTGGACAGCTATGACATGCTTTACCGAAAGTTGCATTCTGTATCGCTGTAATTGATCGTCGTATAATTGTGACTGGCTGTTAGTTCTTTGAGTCATGACGAGATGAACATTTGATCTTTGTAAATGACAAAGATTGAACATTAGTCAGAGATATGTGCATACGTGTATTATCTTGACTTTGGTTAACGTTGCGTGATCGCAAGTCGTTGTTAGTTCGGTTTGTTATCGAATTCTGCATCGGTCCTCTCCTGGACCGGTTTGAGATTCGAGTTAAAACATTGCTTTTATGATTGTCTATGATTATCCCTTGGTATCGATCCTCTCCTGAATCGTTGCACAAGATAGACAAGTAGTAATTTTTATATTTGGAGCGATGCGTTTATCCTCATTCGATTGTTTTCGATGGATTCGTGGTGATGATTCGAATCGATTATCTTTGATATCGCCACGAGTCGATGGTTTTGAAGTCGGCACTTCGAATTGATGTGACACAGTGACTTTGATTCATCTTCCATCAATTGCCTCGAATCGATGGAGCTTCGACTCGATGGAGTTTGTATTGATCGGGCTTCGCATCGATGCTACCCGGATGGACTCGAAGCTTTAATGAATTCGACAATGATGGATTCGAAGGTATGGACTCGAAGCTGACTCGTAACGTACGCACGTTGGAGTTCGAATTGGTGAGTTTGAATCGTCTACTTCGAATCGATGATGCTTTGCGTCGATACCGTATGGATGGATTCGATGTGGTTTAAGGGTCCGAAGCCAGATGGATTCGAATTAAGGGATGGATTCGAAGGTGATGGGTAATCGAGCGATCGTTCGAATCGATGGAGTTGTGACCTGTTATGACCGGTCAACATGACCGGGATACGAAGAGCCTCGAGTCGTCCTTCGAACCCATATAAATACGCGAGGCCAATTTCACTTTTACTTTTTACTATCGCAATTGCTCCCTTCTTCGAATCGATCTTTCAGAGTCAGAAAAAATCGTGATTTCCACGAGTTGATCAAATTCCTCCAAGTTTTCATTTGTAATCAAACCAAATCAGGTAACTAATGGATCGAGTCGATCTAAGAGTGATGAAACTAGAAGTTTTCTGGCATCAATTCAATCTTTCCTTCTGAAAATTTTGAAGAGTTATGGGGTCTACGTTAAATGGGTCGACTCTATGACCCTGAGGAATCGCATCAATTTCAAGTTAGCTATTGATGGACGTTGTTCTTCATTGCTTCGCCTCGATCCAGGAATGAGCGATTCGAATCGATCTCGATCGCACGGCTTCGAATCGATGGTTACGAAAGACAAAAAGGTCTCACGTCGATCGATTCGAAGTAATGATACCCCGATCGATTCGAAGGTATTTAATTTTTGATCGATTCGAAGTTACTCAGTGTTCATGGATTCGAAGCGCTTCTCCATCCCAGAATTACGTCGAGTCGAACCACACGAATTCGAAGGCAATCGATTCGATCTTCATCGATTCGCCCTGCATCGATTCGCCCTGATCGATTCGAACGTCTTTGCTTCAGAGACTACTACTCTTCTGATTTTCTCCAACATCCGAACCACCACCAACTTAAAGTTGAACTTTGATGAACTTAATGAACTTTAGCATACTTGACTCCGACGAGCTTCGGCCTTGCATAATCGAACTTGACTGAAAGATTAAACTTGAATTTCCTTTGAAGCTCGTCGATGGAACTATGACTTAACCAATAATACAACTGACTTATATTTGAAGTGGTTCGTAGCGTCTGGATGGTGTTGGAGTGACGGTCAGCGATGACGGTCATCCTCATTCAAATTTTCAAGTTTTGTTGCATGGACATCTTGTTTCAATCTGTAAAATCTGCTTAAGTAACGCAAAGCACTCGTACTATACGACACATCCATACACACTACACTGGGGAACGCACGGGCTGTTTATAAACTTAACATTGCTTTCTGATGAGTTAGTTAATTATGGAATCTTCGAGCTCCCAACAACAAGAGGTACAGAGCTCGACTCCTCCGGTGCTTGAGATTCCCGATATTCCTGCCGATGCGATCGATCCGGCTCCAGATGAATTGCCAGAGGCAATATTTATCAAGGACCCCGTTGACTCTGTCCAATCTAACATTTCCAAATGCTTATTGGGCCGAATTTGCTTGAAACATAACATATCTCTGGATGATGTGTTATTACCCAGTGTCGCTGATAGACCGCACAATCCGCCCGAAGGATATACATCTTTCTATCGTCATGCTTGCGCGGCCGGAACTCTCCCTCCTTTCAATCAATATATCAGAGGGATGCTATCATATTTAGGAATCGCTCCTTCACAACTTCATCCCAACGGGCACGCGTTGCTGAACAGTGCCTTCGTCATATTTATGGACTGTCTCTTTCGCCCGCCAAGGCCAACTGAGATTAGACATATATTTAACTTCAAGAGTAGGGGTGACAACCCATCTTTTACATTCCTGGAGGCAGTTAAGAATTGCCAAGTTGTTTTCGGAGCCTGGACCCGACTGAGTTATTTCAAGAACGAATGGTTCTATGTTCGATGCCCTCCGGGTTTTGCTAGGCGATGGTTGTCTAGACGTAAGTACCTTAACCTGTTCTCTTGACCAATTGCTTTTTGGCGTTAGTATTGACATCTTATTTCTCTTACACCCATTATCTCCAGACCCGATGGCGGGTACTTCAGGGGTATAGTCCGAAGTCTTCAAGAAGTTCCGAGTGAGCTAAGACATATTGACTCGGTGATGGATGACTATAACTTAACAACCCTCGGTCTGATCGAAATCAATCAAAGTATAGTTATCGAAGGGTTGGCAAAGCCTGCCTCCAAGAAGGAGAACAAGAAGAAAACCAAGAAGAAAACGAAGAAGAAAACGGCGAAGAAACCGCTCGGAATCACCATAACCGAAGCGAGTGATGAAGAAAGAACCCATACAGATTCGGAGCCGATGGCTGATCTCTCGGGAAACTTTAAATAATCAGGAGAAAAACAGAAAGGCAAGGCCGCCGTTTCCAAAAAACTTAAGTCCAAGGGGGGGAAATCTGTAGATGTGTTTCCTCCCACTTCCAGAGTCACGATTTTTGAGGCCGCCGCTTCTCATTCGAAAGATTCTTTCAAAGGGCTTGACGATATTCCTATCCCAGATTATATATCGATTTCTCAAAATCCTGGGTTGGAGGAATTTCAAGATGTCCTAAATATGAACGAGCCCTTTCCTTTAAGTGCGGTTAACACTTCCGGTCGGTTTGGGGGTTTACACATTTACACACACTTTCACAGCACTTCATGACTTTTGCATAGTAAACATTGCTTTATCGGATCCTAACCCGTAATCCTTTTTTATCGCAGGTGAAATGTCAGGCAGAGGCTCCACTTTGGATAGGCTCTGGAACGTGCGCCAATCTTCTCCATTTTATGATTCCCGCAGAAGAGAGACAGATAGGGATCATGGGCGAGGCTATTCAAGTCAAGAACGTTATGATAGAGATAGAGATTACTCGCGTGGCCGTTCTGGCCATGATTACTCTAACAGAGACCGGGGATACCAGTACCGACCCCGATCTCGCTCTCCTCCGCCTCCTAGGGCCCCAGTTGATCTTCCCGGGCCTTCTCAACAGCAACAGCCGCCTTCTCAATCTTCTCGGCCTGATACTCAGCAGCCAAGAATGGAACCGACAACAGCCGCTATAATAGAACAAGCTCCGGCTGAGTTGTCAAGTGAGGGAGCCATCAAACTTGCGCAAATGAAAAGAGATTTTCCTTAAATTTGTATGGATGCTTATGTCTTCCCTCCTAATCTTAAAAGAATTCCTCCGGATGCTGAGAACATTGCTCATAACTATATCCGTGACTTCTATGCTCAGTATAAGGAGTGGTACAAAGCGGCAGCGAAAGCATCGAGGGTAGCTTTTGACCGGGCGAGGATTATTGCTGAGCGCGATGCTGACATTGTTAAACAGAAACGTATTATTCAGGTTCTTCAATCCGAAATGGAGACGCTCCGGAAGTCAGAGCTTGAAGCACTTCAGAAACATGAGGATGCCGTGGCCAAAATGGCGAGAATGCAACAGGAACACTGCGCCACGGTAGAAGAGATGGGCCACCGCAACACCACCATTGCAGCTGAGCGAGACTTAGCCGTTAAAGAGCTGAACGAGCTCAAGGCCAAATTTGCCGAAATGGTGAAGGAGAAGGATGACGCAAACGCCACTGCACAAGAGGCTTGCGACCAAGCGGTATCTCTCAGGGCCGAACTTGCTACGGCGGCGGTCAAGACTAAGTCTGCGGAAGCATAAATCCAAGAAAAGATTTTGGAGGAGAGGTCCAGGCTTGATGCTGAGTTTGATGATCTCTTGGTCACGTACAACGCTAATGTTCTGGAGCACAGAAATTTAGCGTGGCTGGGAGATGACTCATGATCCTGTACAACGCCTGGACCCGCATGGTGGATGAAAAGAGAGCAGCGCATCCAGATGAAACACTCGATGACTTTGAGTTGGAGATGCGTTGGCTCACCGTGGATGAGAGGAAGGTCCTTCATGAGGCAGTGATTTCTATGGCGAAAGAAAAGCTTGGTGTTCGATCTCTAGAGACAGGCGAAGGCTCGGGGATCGCGCATCACGAGGCAAGTGTTGAAGCTGTAATTCCAACATTGCCCGAGACCACTGGTGCGATAGATCCCCAGTCTGTTCCTGCATATAATCCTGACCAACCGCTATTATCTTCCGCCGATGAGTCTGCCCATGTTCCGGTCCAGACTAAGGAAGGTATTTGAACGCTTCCCGCATTTTAGTTGTGAAGAACCTTAAGCAACACACTTGGCTAACAATCTTCGCTTTGTCGCATTTCAGTGACTGAAGTCGTTGTTTCTGCGCCTCTTGCACTATCAGTTCCATATCAAACACAAGGGGCTGTTTTTACTGAAGCCATCACGACTTCTACCTTGGTTGGCGAAGAGGGAGATGCAAATATGTTTTCTTTTAGTGCTCAAATGATTGAGGAACTTCTTAATGAACCCATCAATCCCTCAGTTAACCCGTCCGATGCAATGAGTGGGGCTGCTCTGGCCGTTAGTTCATCTATGCCAGCTACTGGTACATCCGATGTGGCCCAAGCATCCCGCGAGGACGAAGTTCTTGCTGAGATTGATGCCGAGATGGCAGCAGGGACTGCTGGTATGAATCCGTCAGGGCCTGCCCCATTAATGGTGATCTCACCGAGCGGTACTGTAGTTATTGAAGCTGCTCCTACCCCACTCTCTGTTACTGCTCCCATGCCTTCAACTCGTCCTCCGAGAAGAATTTCCGTCATCTCAAGCTCTGAGGAAGACGTCGATATTATGTCACTGCCGGAGGACAAGCCCGAAAAGAGCAAACGGTCGAGGGGAAAATCAGGCAGTGGATCTGGTGGAGCTACCCCGAAGAAGAAAATAAGGAAGAAGAAAGATTGAACTCTTTCTTTAATTTTCTGTTGCATGGGGTAGTATTTTGTTGATTTTTTCTATAGCCGTGTATAGACGTGGATTCGGCTCCCACTAGTAGCAATTTTTTGAACCACTTTGTAATCAGATTCTTTTTGTTGATAGTGGAAATGAAAATTTATTCCCTTTTGTCTTCAACTTGCTATGTGTTATGGTTCTACCCCCAGCATTGGGGATAAGTGTGGAGTTGACGTATGTTTATACTCCGCCTCGCGTTCTGGGAGTACGGAGTTGAGCAATGTTTATACTCCAGCTCGCGCTCTCGGAGTCAGGAGTTTGTTGATATTTATACCCAGCTCGCGCTCTCGGAGTACTCTAGGGTTTTGTGAATGTTTATACTCCGTCTCGCGCTCTGGGAGTACGGAGTTGAATGAATGTTTATACTCCGCCTCGCACTCTGGGAGTACGGAGTTAAGGAATGTTTATACTCCGCCTCGCACTCTGGGAGTACGGAGTTAAGTAAAAAGTTTGTACCCAGCTCGCGCTCTCGGAGTACTCTGGGATTTAGGAAAATGTTTATACTCCGCCTCGCACTCTGGGAATACGGAGTTAATTAAAAAGTTTGTACCCAGCTCGCGCTCTCGGAGTACTCTGGGATTTTGTAAAATGTTTATACTCCACCTCGCACTCTTGGAGTACGGAGTTAAGTGAAGGGTTGTCGTGTATCAACCCGTTTCTGGCCTGATGTGATGGCTTGCCCCCGAGCTCGGGTTTCATTTAGTGAGTGGTTGATTGCTTCATAGCCACTCCCTACTTGAATAAATTCCACTGTGTGATGGAATTTAGCTCTTCGTGCATCGTGATGTTGTACATTGTATTTAATGAATCACAGCTCTGGCTCGAAGAGATGGCATTTTATTGCTGAAATTAGAAAATATGGCAAGTCAGTTGCCTTATTACAAATTCTAATTTCAAAATGCAAAAGTAAATTACTGAATAAAAAACATAATGAAATGAATAAAGCCTGTCATATGTAGTAGCGATGGAGACTCTCGCTGTTCCAGGCCCTTGGCAAAACTAGACCGTCCACGGTTGATAGTTTGAATGTGCCATCTCCAAGTCTTTGTGTAATCACGTACGGTCCTTCCCAATTTGGTTTCATGTGTGAAGGAACCGGGTAGATTCTCTTGAGGACAAGATCACCGAGTTCAAAGGTTCGGGGTCGAACTTTGGTATTATATAACCGGGTGACCCGACTTCGGTATGCGGCCGCTCTCAAATCAGCTTCTTCCCGTTTCTCGTCTAACAGATCCAAAGATTCAGCGAGTAATATAGCATTTGTTTTTGGATCGTAATAAGTTACGCGGTGAGAAAATACTTCTGTCTCGACTGGAATAACGGCCTCCGAGCCATAAGATAAGGAAAATGGGGTGTGTCCAGTTGCGGTCTTGTGAGTTGTTCGATAAGCCCATAATGCCATAGGGAGTTCATCGACCCATTTGCCCCCAGCCTTTTCCAGTCGTTTCTTTAAGATGGATTTGATAACTTTGTTAACAGCTTCGACCTGACCGTTTGCTTGTGGATGTGCGACTGTAGAGAACTTTTTATGAATATGAAACCGTTGACAGAAATTCTTGAACTCCGAACTTTCGAATTGGGTCCCATTATCGGTGATGATGGTATGTGGGAGCCCAAATCGACAAATGATGTTGCGAACTACAAAGTTTATTACTTTCTTCGATGTAATCGTTGCGAGAGCTTCGGCCTAGGCCCATTTCGTGAAGTAGTCAACTGCAACGATGGCGTACTTCGCACCACCTCTTGCCAGAGGTAAAGCGCCGATGATATCGATACCCCACATAGCGAACGACCAGGGACTGACCATTTGAGTTATCTCGGTAGGTGGGGCCCTTGGAATTCGAGCGTGTTTTTGGCACTTGTCGCACTTTCTGGCATAGTTGGCTGCATCTCGGTTCACTGTCGGCCAGTAATATCCATATCGGAGTAGTTTCTTAGCAAGCGCTTGTCCACCGGTGTGATCGCCACATTCTCCTTCGTGCACGTCATGTAACACTCGTTTGACTTCATCGTGAGCGATACACTGGAGGTGTGGAACAGAATAACCTTTTCTATACATGATCCCGTCCTGAATGATGAACCGCGAAGCTTTTCGTAGAATTTGCCTTTTCTCATTTCGTTGCTCAGGCAATATCCCGTTCTCAATATAACTTCGATATGGAGTCATCCATGATTCTCTGCAGGGAGAGGTTTCAAACACATCGCTCGTTTTTATTTGATCAATGCTTGGAGAGGACAAAGTTTCGACGGGCACGAGCCCCATTTGCTGTGCCTCACCTGTGCTGGCCAACTTTGCCAATGAATCGGCCTTTTGATTGCGATCTCGTGGTATATAGTAAATGGCATAATAATCAAACTGATCCAGTGCTTCCTGAATTCGGGCTAGATAAGCAGCTAATCTTCGATCTCTTGCTTGATATTCTCCCCGTACCTGGCACACAACCAACTGTGAATCACAATAAATTTCTATAGCGATAATTCTCAGATCTCTGGCAAGTTTTAACCCAGTCAATAGAGCTTCATATTTGGCTTCGTTGTTGGTTGCGTGAAAATCAAACTTCAAAGCATAGCATATGGATCCACCTTCGGGGGTTTCTAGTACAACACCAGCGCCCGAACACCGATCGTTTGATGCACCATCTGTATAAAGTTTCCAGACATATTCAGGAGATTCGCTGGTTTCGGGTAAGTCGTCTGGAACAGTAAATTTAGCTATGAAGTCAGCTAGGACTTGCCCTTGAATGGCTTTCCGCGGAGCATTAGTAATGTCAAATTGACTCAGTTCGATATTCCACTTGAGTAACCTTCCGGACGTCTCAGGCCGCGTGAGGACCTGTCGTAACGGCTTATCGGTATACACAGTAAGCGGATGAGCTTGGAAATAAGGATGAAGCTTTCTTGAGGCAATGACCAGGCAATAAGCCAGTTTCTCCAACCTGGGGTAATTTCTTTCAGCTCCGATCAATCGTTTACTAACATAATAGACCGGTTTCTGCACTCGATCTTCTTCTCGGACCAGAGCAGCACTGATCGCATGCTCTGATACTGCCAAATAAAGATATAATTGCTCGTGATCAATCGGTTTTGACAAGATCGGTGGCGTAGAGAGATGCTGGACCAGCGATCGGAATGCGCCTTCACATTCCATGTTCCATTCAAAGTTTCGTTTTCCCTTCCGGATTAGATCAAAGAAAGGAATGCATTTATCAGTGGATTTTGAAATGAACCTGCTTAGCGCTGCTACCTTCCCGTTGAGACTCTGGACTTGCTTTATGGTCCTTGGAGTTTGCAAATTCCTTATTGCCCAGATCTTTTCGGGATTTGCTTCTATCCCACGAGCATTGACGATGAAACCGAGGAACTTTCCGGATGCAATGCCAAAGTGGCACTTCAACGGGTTAAGCTTCATTCCATATTCTCGTAGGATGCGGAACATTGAGTCTAAATCCGTGATGTGATCTGTAGAAAATCGGGACTTTACTAACATGTCATCCACATAAACTTCCATGGTCTTCCCGATCTGGTCAGCGAACATTCGATTAACCAAGCGTTGGTAGGTTGCTCCGGCATTCTTTAAACCAAAAGGCATGACTCTGTAACAGTAGAGTCCCAGATCGGTCACGAAACTAGTATGTTCTTGATCGGGTAGATGCATAGGTATTTGATTATAACCGGAATAAGCATCCATAAAGGATAACAATTCATGGCCTGCGGTTGAGTCTACGAGTTGGTCAATTCGAGGAAGTGGAAAACTATCTTTTGGACAAGCTTTGTTTAAGTTGGTGTAGTCGACACAAGTTCTCCATTTCCCATTCGGTATTCGAACCATTACCGGATTTGACACCCACTCCGGGTATAGAGCATCTCAGATGAAACCATTTGATTGCAACTTGTCAATCTCTTCTTTAAGGGCGGCAGATCTCTCTGGATCCATACCACGCCTCTTTTGCTTGACTGGAACATGTCGTGGATCAATATTCAAGGAGTGACTTGCAATGTTCGGTGAGATTCCGCACATGTCAGAGTGCGTCCAGGCGAAGACATCGAGATTCGCTTGGAGAAATTCAACCAATTCCTGTTGTACCTGTTTTCCCAGTTGAGACCCAACTTTTAGTACTTTTGAGTCGTCATCCTCACTGACCGGGACGTCCACAGTCAGTTCAGCTGGAGATGCTTGATTCTCTTTACTTCCTCTTTATCTTCGTTATCTCTAGGGTCAAGATCTTTAAGGAATTGGTAGTGGCGCCCGGGCCGGGACCCAGGCGCTAGTTGTCAATTATTAGTAAAACGGACGCAGAGAGATTCCTCTACGCCCTTTCCTTTCTCCTTCTTCTGTGCTTCACACAACTCAGCAACATAACAGGCTCTTCCTGCTGCCTGATCTCCTTGAACGATTCCTATACCATGGTCAGTTGGGAATTTTAAAGTCAAACACCACGGGGCAATGGCTGCCCTGAATTCAGCAAGAGCTGGTCGACCCAGTAATGCATTATACGGTGAAGCGATGTCAAGAACAACAAATTGCAGCAGTCGGACTCTCCTGCGTTCTCCAATCCCCAGTTCCACTGATAGTTCCACTATCCCAGTGGGTATTGTTGCACTCCCATTGAAGCCGTGAACTCGAGATTGGTAGGGTTTCAAGTCTTTTGCTTCCATCTTCATTAAATCATAAGCTCGTTTGAATAGAATGTTTACAGAACTCCCACTGTCAACCAGGATCCTCTTCATCCAAGCAGGACCAACCTGGGCAGATATGACCAGTGGGTCAATTGTTGGAGCTTCGATTTTGTCAGCATCTCTGCTTCTAAATATGATATCGTCAGACATCGTCTTTTGTTGCTTAGCCGGGGTTCCATCCTCACAATTACTGCAGCATTCGAAGCTCGCATGCCTGATAGAGCTAGCATACGACTCCATTTCCCTCCAGCTTCTATCCGCTGGATGAGGACCACCACTTATGGTATTGATAACTAGCCTCCCGCTTGTACGAGCGGGTCCTCTTGTCTTTCTTTATCCTTTGTACGGTTTGGATTTGACGGGCCCGCACCACCAGACTGTGGTGCCCGCACGAATTGATCTAACTTCCTCTCCCTGATCAGCTTTTCTATGAGGTCCTCCAAATGTCGACAGTCATTTGTATTGTGGCCATAACTCTCGTGAAATCTACAAAACTTTCCTGTCTGAATCTGCCTCTCCGATGACCGCTTCGGAGCGGGTTTCTTATATTGTTCGGTGTTGCAAGTTTGTAGGTACACATTTTCCAGCGATGTGTTTAATGGTGTATAATTTTCGAACATCGGAGCCCTACGCCGTGGGCCTGGATTCGGATCTCTCTTCTTATTCTGACCATTGCTTCCTCTTGGCTGAGTTTGTTTGTTCTGTATGTTTAACTGAACTTTTCCGGAATTGTCACCGGACTGTTTAACTACTACATTGCTTTGTATTCCCTCACTTCCGGGCTTCGCATCGTCCTGCTTCCTAGACTGTTTCGCATCCTCTTGCCGTAAGAATTGAGCGGCTTTGGAGTAGAAACGGTCCAACGACGCGGGTGGTTTTCCGGCTAACCAGTTTCCAAATTCAGAATCGGGATCAATTCCCTTTGTCAATGCCATTAAAATTGAGTTATCGTTGGGATTGCTAATCTCCACACATGCCGCATGGAATCTCACCAAGTAACGCCTTAGTGTTTCCCCACGAGCTTGGGTAACACTGGACAGGGTGTTAACATCTTTGGGTCTAGCGACATGCATGCGAAATTGTTCAACAAATTTCTTTGCCAATTGGTCAAATGAAGAGATAGATCTTGGAGGTAATCTTGTAAACCACATTGTTGCAATTCCTCCTAGTGAGATGGGGAAACTTCGACATTTCACTGCATCGTCGGCCCTTGCGGCGCTCATTGACCATTCATACTTCAATATGTGCTGATTGGGATCAGAATTTCCTTCGTACATAGGGAGAGTTGGCATTCTGAATCGCCGAGGAGGTTTAGCGTACAGTTTCTCGTCCGTGAAAGGAGTATGACTTTGAGAAATTCCCCAATCGTCGTTGGTAAGACCTTGGCTTTCGCGGATCATCTGACGTATCATAGTCGAAATGTCGGGCATTGCTACATTTTGGGCCTGCTGAGCTAAGGTGTGGTTGGGTTCCACAGCGCGAGTTCGGACCGGGCGCTGTCGACGGTCCAAATTTCGCCTCCTTGGCTCAGCGTCTTCTGGGACGTATGGTTCAGGAGTACGCCCATGTTGCCGATTATTTGGCTCTGAAAGATTTCGGGTATCAACCCTTGTTTCTATTGTGGCAGCTGCGGTATGATTGTCTGCGGTATGCTGTGTAGTAGGGCCTCCTTGTGTTGAGGGCCCGGCCTGAAAGCTGGTCGACGGTCCTGCCCTCAACTGTCCAACAGTCAAGGCGGGTTGATATCCGGCTGTTTGTGCATGACTCCCGTCTAATCGAGGACGGGTAGATCTGTGATAGTAGTCCGATGAGGCGGAACTTTCAGTAGATGATCGGGAGATATCATCTCGTCTGGACCTTCTGCGGCCTTGGCGGTTCAGTTGGTTTGTTAATTCAATATTAGCACGCAACTGTTCGGCCAATTGTTGCCGACTTTGAGTTAGCTCTTGGAGCAACGTATGGAGCTCTTGCCTGGTGACTGGTCCAGACGGTTCTGAATGAGCGACATTGTCTTGGTTGGATGGCTGCTGTTGAGCAGGATTCTGTCCATCCCTACCTTCTTGTCCAGTAGCTTTAGAAGTGGTTCTTGTGCTAACCATTTTGAATGATGAATCCTTTTCCTAGACTTTATGCAAATCTGAATAGAATGGAAGGATTATGAATTAGAGATCTGGATCTTCCTCTTGGATTTATGCAATCCGGTATCGATGGTAGATCCAAGGAGTAGGAGAAAAAAGCAGGTTTTTTCTCAGTGAAAGCACCAAAGTGTTTGTACCAAAAATGGGCACAACACTCTTCGGAAGTTTTTGAAGAGATAAAAGTGAAGAAGGAAAATTAAAACTGTGGATTATCTAACAAAAACTCCAAATAATAGAAAATAAGTTGCAAAGACAAGCGGTTTAGAGTGGTTCGGCGTTTTGCCTACGTCCACTATAAAGTTTGATGATTTTATTGCTCGATACTTGAAGATTACAGTAGTTTATAATGTAATACAACTGAATTTATATGCTAAGTCTCAATCTAAAGCAGCGGCGGTGTTCTGGAGTAAATCTGGCAAAATCTGGATGCTCTTCAGTACTTAGAATTATCCGACCCCTTTTCTGAATGACCAGGGGCTCTATTTATAGGTGTAGGAGGCTGATATTTCGCCTAAAATTCGGGGAGACCAGTTCTGGTACGTCAGGGGGCCCACATGGCCGAAATCTGGAGATCCGGGCCCACTTTGGGATCGATTCGACCCTTGGTTCGAATCGATCAAGAAATTGTCCAATCGAGTTGAAATTTGGTGTGGACATTCTTCAACATGTGCTCAAGCTTCTTTGAAAATTTCATAGAATTTGGATGCGTAGATCTCAAGTTATGATCGATTCAAGATTGCATTTCTGGTTGACTAGCCTGGTTCGAATCGATCCTAGTTCGAATCGATTCGTACGAATCGATCCTCCTGCGCACGAAGACAATGGCGTGGCGCGCATGCTTCGGGTCAACCCTCTTTTATCTCCGAGTTTTATTGAGTCGTACCCGGGGTTTTAGCTGCGTAGACTAGGTGGATTCGAGACTATCGATTCGAAGACGCGCTTTCTTCGAATCGATTGAATTCGTGCTCCTTCGTATCGATCGTGGAAGGTCATGACTGATCGATACGAAGCATCCTCTGTCTTTGGGATTCGAAGACAATAGTGGTATGGAGTCGAAGCTCCCTCAACTGTATGTAATCAAAGGGTTTCTCCTTGATGGATTCGAAGGTGGGAATGTGAGGATGGATTCGTAGCACGGGTATTTGGACGGATTCGAACCATGGGTTTGCTCGATGGAGTCGAAGCAAAGGTGTTCCTCATGGATTCGAAGCAATAGACGTTTGATGGATTCGACCATGCTGAGGTGATGCCGGTTTGATGGATACGTGTTTCATGGATTCGAATATAGGCTTCGCCTATGGATTCGAACTAAGGACTGTCTACTCCATTTTTCGTTGGTGATATCTTGAGCATACGAACTCGGATTGCCCCGAAATTTGGAACATTGGTTTCTACTACCCTACTTGACGTGCCTTATCGATTGCAGCCCGATCTGGACTCGAGCAAATTTCATCGATATCCATAGCGATCCTTGCACGTAGCTGATCTTCGAGACGATCTGTCACCGGTTGCTAGTTAAGTCCTTGGTGTCACGGCCTTGCCAAAAGGCGGGATAACATAAATAAAATAGTTTATATAAATAGTTATAAGTTAAAAATAGTTTAAAATAAAATGATTTATATTGAAAATGATTTATATTAAAATAGTTTATATTAAAATAATTTATAAAGTAAAGTATCAATAGTTTTAAATATAATTTAAAGTTTCTTTATAAAATAAAATAGTTTCCTCAAATTTCACAAATCGATTCAAATTAACTCGAATTCCAAAAATTTAATTTAATCAAATCACAAATCATCAGTTTCAACTCGATTCAGCTTCTAAATAAACCATTTCAAATTATCGATTTCAAATACATATCTGAACCATAAAATAAGCCATTTCAATTTTAATATATTTCAAAGCTTTAAATATTCAACATTTCAAAACTAAATTCGATAAATTTATATACATATCAGATTCACTTTACAATTATTTAGTTTTGAAATATTAACTTAATCATTTCCATAACATTTAAATACAATTTCAATTTACAAATTTAATTAAACAAAATATCCACTTTAAATATATATAAGTTTGAAATATCCATTTAAGTCACCTTTTCAAGTTTCAAGTTGTAAAACACTTCTTAAAATTTCAAATTCAATACATTTCAAATCAAACTTATTTAAGTATAATTCTTAAATAAATATAATTTCAATCAATTTCAAATCATTATAAATTCTATATTTGAAAATATAGATATTAAATAAATACTTAAACATATTATTTATCAACTTTATTAAATCAACTTTAATGAATCTTTAAAATCAATATTTATCAAAACCATATATTTCTTTTCAAAACCAAAGAATTCATTTTCAAAACATTTATATATAGACCAACGATGCCTGTATATAATTTTCTATCCTATGGTCAAGTGATACGGATATTTATCATTTCAATCCGCAATTTAAAATATATATACGGGTATATATCTTTTCAACCCGCAATCCCAAATTCAATTAATTGAAAACCGCTTGGGTTTATCATTTCAACCCATAACGATTTTCTCCTATTCTACAAGATCGTTCGGGTATGTATCATTTCAACCCATAGTAATTCTATACTAACAGGGAACTTGTAGAGTGATAACAGATATGATAATAAAAATAACAATAGTAACAGGCAATATATCATCAATATAAATAACAGATAATGGTGTCAGATGTCACAGGTGATTGGATACAGATAATAGCATATATAATAATGTAAATAACTAACAGCAGCATATTTCAATTATCGATTCAATTGAAATCAAATTTAATAAATAAAAGAACGTTAATCGTGAGTGATTGCTCACCTTTCGAGGCTAGAGTGAATAGACAATGAAACGAGTTACGGATCCAAGCACGAATTCCAAACAAAAACAGAATTGGCAGGAATTGGATGGACAAAGCTGATAATGAGGAAATGATAAAACAATTCAAATCAGAACTAAGTCGATGCGGATATATGGTATAAGCAAACTTATGTATATAACTAAATATAACTATTTTTATATATAAACATATTCTAACTACAAACACATTTTAAATTGAATATATATATATTTCAAAATCATTATTTTAAATTAAACACATAAGAGACATATATATATATCCTCCAAATCATTATTATTGTAAATGTCTATTAGCAACACATATATTAAATTGTGAAGTATATCTATATACAATAGACACATAATTACCAGCTACCCAAAACTATATATCCAGACCATATCTATACTAATATATAAATGCAGACAATACAAAAATGTAGACAAGCCACATATATCTACAAACAACTTAATATGCATAAACCAATATGCAGACTTCACATAATGTAGGGTCGAAAAATGTATATGCGAACATCAAAACTGAATAAACAAAGATGCAGACAAAACAAAACAATATATACACACTAATATATAAGCACTGTCAATACCATATTCACAGTTGATAATATATACAATAACAGTTAAAAAAAAATCTTATGAATTTATATATATATAATGTGTTATCAACGTATATATAACATCAATAACCCTCACGCATACACATATAGCCTATATATATAATGAAAAAATTTCACTGCTTTTAAATATATAACGAAACCTCAAGTATAAGTTACACTATATAAGATATATGTATTCTCAACTATGCAGGCTAACATGTTGGTGAAGCCGACGTATCTAGTTATACTAACATCTAACACATTAAACTAACTTATATATTATATATATAAAAAAAAATATGCAGACCTTTATATCAAGACATTCTAAAAAAAGTTAAAAAATAACTGCATACCATCAGGAGAGAGGTGGAACGGGATAAGCAAGAAGCAGATCATGGCGGAACAAGGTGGAGTAGCGGTGTGAGTTTGCGGGGAAGGAGCACGAGCGGGCTGAGAAGGATGGCTACGCCATGGATCCACTAGCAAGGGTGAAGGCGGAGGTGGAGGAGATGCACGAGATTGGAGACAGGGGAAAGCTGAGGCGGAGCTTGGCTGCTGGGTGGAGGCCGGAGTCAGGGATGTAGGCACGAAGGAAATGGCCTTTAGGGAGGAGTAGTGGTGAGATTGTCTAAGGCAAATGCATGAGGAGGCGGTTGCACATGCTGATTGGAAGAGGTCAGTGGGTCGGGTGTTCGGCTGACTGGGCCGAGGTCAGCAAGGCTTGACTGAACGTGGATCTGGTGTTGTGGTGGCATGGCTTTGGCAGGGGAGAGTTGAGGGTGGAGAAAATTTGGTGAGGAGCCGAAGAGGTTGTTGGCCGAACAAATGAAGAGAAGGCAGAAAAAATGTTAAGATGAAGAAAGAAAAGATTTTTAAACTTAATGTAAAATGTTTTGATCAGAACGAAACCAAAAGTCAGAAGTGAAAAGTGAACGTGTACTTTAATATCAAAGGATGGCTTCTCATTTTCCCAAACAACAATTTGTGTGACTTTAACCATTCTAGCCTATTTGTTTACCCATTAAAACAAACTAAAAAAAAATTCAAAACCAAAATAAAATATGAAAATAATATACGAAAGATAACAGCGTGTGATACACTGAATAATTACAAATGAAAAGTAAATATAAAAATGTAAACAACTGGAATAATAATTGTTGACGACAGTATGAATTCACGTGGATAAATGCAAAGACAAAAGAAACCAAAAGTCTCAAATGTGTAACCGGTACAACTGATCGGTTCACCGATTCCGTCGTGTTTCGAACTCCGAAACACACGAATGAATATACTGCAGAGATCAGCACGACGAGACAATCAAAACGGTATACAGATATCCGTGGTATGATCATCGTATCAAAAGTTGATAATCGGCACCAAAAATGCTACTGATCTGCCAGAAATAAGATAAACGGAGCAACAGAAGTCCAAATCTGACGAAACGAAAGATGACATCTCACTCAGAAGAGGATTTACAAATTTTCTATAGAAAAATATTCAAGTTTGGAAAACATTTTATTACCATCAATTTTTAACCGATTTGAATTGAATTAAAATTACACAAGAAAATAAACTTCCATATTATCAGATAAAAATTTACCAGTTGCTATGTTAAAATAGACGTATTCCAAATATTAAATTTTAAATTCCAAAATTTTATTGTTTAAAATTTCACAAAAATTCAATTAATTAAATAAATAAAACCACTGAAATTTACGGGTCGTTACACTCTCCCCCACTCAAACTTTTCATCCTCGAAAAGGAAGGAGGTAGGAGAATAGAAACAACCAGAAAGAAAATAGATTGAAATACTAATAAACAATTAATTTACACCATATAAATTTCGATTTTTAAATTAATTAATATTCACAATTTGGTTTAACCCATTTGATTTCACTTGAGTTAAATCAATCTATCTATTCTAAATTCATTATCTTATTATCTAGTCATTCTCAATTAACAATTTCTAAATCAATCAATTTGTATAATCATTTATTATCCTCATATTTTATTCAACAAATTTAATTCTTTTATCCAAATTATTATTAAGTTAATTCCACTTAATTTTTTTATATCTCATATATTTAAACCATATAAATTAATTTAAACCATATAAATTACAATTTAAATTAATTTATATTCAATAATTGATTTTAAATTCTAGGTATTTCCATAAGTTGATCTAATTTCAATTTATTAATTCCTTCAAAGCAAATTTATTTGTCTCATCTATTATTCAATTAACTTATTATCCTATTTATCTTTATTAACATCTTTATAATAAAATTTAAGTGTATAACATTTATTATAACACTCAAATCTTTCCTTATAAAGTCATTTTATATTGTATATTATCCAATTACATTTTCAACTTCTGAATAATTTTGGCAAATTATATTAGGATGTAATTGAGTAGTATACAAGTAAAATTTTCCTAATTCAATTTATTTCAAGTTTAAATATTTATTCAAAATTTTTGGATATATTTTGTAATTAAAATCATCCTGTAACAAAATTTAAGAATTAAATTTCCAATTCACTTCAAACCATTTAGAGATAAGTATATATACTATATATATATCAAATTAAATCCATGATCATATACCAATATATATATATATAAATCAAGTCATACTTCGGAAATTCAAATCAACCTAATTTTCCAAAACAAAAATGTAGCAAAGCTACAGAATGGTCTCTCCACTTCGAAACTCGAAAATGAATGTCGATGATGCGGCCGCCATCACCGAAATTATTTTCCAGCGACAAATGAGGAGAGCACTGATTTCAACATTTTAAAATTCTTTGTAACAATTCCTATTCGAAAATACTTTAAATAATTTACATTTTAAATTTTTAAACCAAAGTTTGAAATCACCGGAAATTAAATTCTTAAATTCTCAATTCAAATTCATTTCAATTCCAAATCAATTTATAAACTATGTTTATTAATTCATTTAGAACAATAAATGATAATCAAATATTATCATTTCAAACAACCAATTTAATTAACTTATTAAATTCTAGAAAAATTTCACTTATATATTTATAATATAATCATACAAATTTATTTCATTTACCAAATTTGAAAATTATATTGTGTCAGTTTGCTCTGTTCAAGTGTTTTGGGATTCCTATCGATAGCGTTGATCAGACGAATCGATCGAAAATCCAAACCAACATCAACAACTCAAACAACACACTATAAACATAAACTATTCTATATTAATTGCAAATATACTCCCTCACACGATGATTCCAGAATTGGATTCCAACACAAGGATAGAGATCCAAATATTGAGGGACTCTAATCAAAGAAAATTCTAATCTAAAATAGATAGGCTCGAAATGAAGGTTAGATGATTGCATTTCAAACAGGAAGATGGATAAAGTTGTATAAATCGCGGGCAACCTTAACCGGGTCAACCATGACTTCATAGATAAGATCGATGTAGAATTCTAAAGCAAATTGACATTCGATTACCAGAGGTAGAATTCGGGTATAGCATAAGATAGCAGCATCGTAAACCGAGGATACAGAAATCTCCGGTGAATCAATACCGATTGTAAAGGAGTTTCACCCCAGTACAAATTATTCGAAGATTGGCGAGACCGCCGATTTATTATTATAGAGATCATTCAAAGTGGAGTTATGGGATACTCCAGAATCAAAAGACACGAATGGGGAGACACGAATGGACTTTAGAACCGAAGTGAACGTTCCAAAATTCAAAGGAACCGAGTCAAAGAAGAAGGAATTCAAGCTCGAACGAAAGTGATTCTGTAATTGAATTTACTACATATGCTGAGTTTTGCCTAAAACCAGAGCTCTGATACCACATGTAACGACCCAGTATTTTGGACCATTCAAATCGACAATAAATCCATACATGTCGGACTTGAATAATTCAAAACAATGGATTGTAAATAAAATTTGGCAAAACTCAGCATATACAATAAATAAAATAATTACAGATCACAGACACAGAGTAATATAACAATAATGCAGCGGAAACAAAAGGATAGTAGTTCATGAAGCTACTATATATATAACAAAGTTAGACAAGATACAACAGAAGTCTCGAATACAATAGATGTCTCAATACAATAATCAAATACAAGATCTGAATACATCACTGGAATCAACTGAATAACTGAAAGCAGGATCGATAGATAGCTGGATCTCCAAACGAAGCTCCAACTCCAAAGGTGAGTCTCAAATGATGTATCACTCAGTCTGACCCGAGCGTAAAGCAAAACACAAAACACTCGAGTCAGGATTAACATTCTTATATTCAATAAATCCAACTCATATATATCAACTGAAATACAAGTAACTTAAAGGATGTTTGGGATAACCATCCTCTAAGTGTCCATTAAACTATTTACTATGTAGTAATATACGCTATATACAGTAGTGTCTAATTTGTAAAGTATAATCATATAGAAAATAGCGTTAAGGGGATGGAGAACCTTAACGCGGTCGGATCTTAAAATCATAATCGTAGTAAAGCTCGATATGGTAGGTGACACGGCACAACTAGGCTATGCCAGGGTAGATATACCAATTACGCACACGGACTGATGGATACGCATAGCAGCCACTACCGTTCCACCTCGAACAACACTCCCAAATCGAAGGGTGGCCACCAAAATCAACAAGTAATAGAATGAAATCGAAGAAGTGTGTCCGATACGAGGTGCTACCTCACTGGTCCGAGATCGCTCCTGTTTTAGCCACCTTATGCCAACTCACGGGAGTTGGGTCCACGTATATACCTTAGGATCGTCGCCACCATCCTACTTCATTCTGGATAATCCACCACGTACACAGTTGTCAAAGTGGTTTTCGGTATCGACAGAGAGTATGTCCATATCCGATCCCGGTCTCTTTAACAACCAATCGTTATTATAACACCATGGTCATTTCAAAATAGTTTGTACTTCAAAACCAAAATATCATTATCATTTCAAAACCCAATTTAATACGATATCATTTTCACTTCAAATATATCCATTTTCAAAAATCATATCACTTTCCAAAGTTACAACGCTTTCGAAATCAGTCTTTTTTGAAAATCAAAACAAATTGGAAATCACAGCTTTGAAATCATAGTATTTTGGAAATCATAACACTTTCCTTTTAAACATTTTAGATATTAAAATCAGTATATATAATAAAATAGTTTATAAATAAAATAGTTTATATAAATAGTTATAAGTTAAAAATAGTTTAAAATAAAATGATTTATATTGAAAATGATTTATATTAAAATAGTTTATATTAAAATAATTTATAAAGTAAAGTATCAATAGTTTTAAATATAATTTAAAGTTTCTTTATAAAATAAAATAGTTTCCTCAAATTTCACAAATCGATTCAAATTAACTCGAATTCCAAAAATTTAATTTAATCAAATCTCAAATCATCAGTTTCAACTCGATTCAGCTTCTAAATAAACCATTTCAAATTATCGATTTCAAATACATATCTGAACCATAAAATAAGCCGTTTCAATTTTAATATATTTCAAAGCTTTAAATATTCAACATTTCAAAACTAAATTCGATAAATTTATATACATATCAGATTCACTTTACAATTATTTAGTTTTGAAATATTAACTTAATCATTTCCATAACATTTAAATACAATTTCAATTTACAAATTTAAATAAACAAAATATCCCATTTAAATATATATAAGTTTGAAATATCCATTTAAGTCACCTTTTCAAGTTTCAAGTTGTAAAACACTTCTTAAAATTTCAAATTCAATACATTTCAAATCAAACTTATTTAAGTATAATTCTTAAATAAATATAATTTCAATCAATTTCAAATCATTATAAATTCTATATTTGAAAATATAGATATTAAATAAATACTTAAACATATTATTTATCAACTTTATTAAATCAACTTTAATGAATCTTTAAAATCAATATTTATCAAAACCATATATTTCTTTTCAAAACCAAAGAAATCATTTTCAAAACATTTATATATAGACCAACGATGCCTGTATATAATTTTCTATCCTATGGTCAAGTGATACGAATATTTATCATTTCAATCCACAATTTAAAATATATATACGGGTATATATCTTTTCAACCCACAATCCCAAATTCAATTAATTGAAAACCGCTTGGGTTTATCATTTCAACCCATAACGATTTTCTCCTATTCTACAAGATCGTTCGGGTATGTATCATTTCAACCCATAGTGATTCTATACTAACAGGGAACTTGCAGAGTGATAACAATATGATAATAAAAATAACAATAGTAACAGGCAATATATCATCAATATAAATAACAGATAATGGTGTCAGATGTCACAGGTGATTGGATACAGATAATAGCATATATAATAATATAAATAACTAACAACAGGATATTTCAATTGTCATTTCAATTGAAATCAAATTTAATAAATAAAAGAACGTTAATCGTGAGTGATTGCTCACCTTTCGAGGCTAGAGAGAATAGACAATGAAATGAGTTACGGATCCAAGCACGAATTCCAAACAAAAACAGAATTGGCAGGAATTGGATGGACAAAGCTGATAATGAGGAAATGATAAAACAATTCAAATCAGAACTAAGTCGATGCGGATATATGGTAAAAGCAAACTTATGTATATAACTAAATATAACTATTTTTATATATAAACATATTCTAACTACAAACACATTTTAAATTGAATATATATATATATTTCAAAATCATTATTTTAAATTAAACACATAAGAGACATATATATATATCCTCCAAATCATTATTATTGTAAATGTCTATTAGCAACACATATATTAAATTGTGAAGTATATATATATACAATAGACACATAATTACCAGCTACCCAAAACTATATATCCAGACCATATCTATACTAATATATAAATGCAGACAATACAAAAATGTAGACAAGCCACATATATCTACAAACAACTTAATATGCATAAACCAATATGCAGACTTCACATAATGTAGGGTCGAAAAATGTATATGCGAACAGCAAAACTGAATAAACAAAGATGCAGACAAAACAAAACAAAATATATACACACTAATATATAAGCATTGTCAATACCATATTCACAGTTGATAATATATACAATAACAGGTAAAAAAATCATATGAATTTATATATATATAATGCGTTATCAACGTATATATAACATCAATAACCCTCACGCATACACATATAGCCTATATATATATATAATGTAAAATTTTCACTGCTTTTAAATATATAACGAAACCTCAAGTATAAGTTACACTATATAAGATATATGTATTCTCAACTATGCAGGCTAACATGTTGGTGAAGCCGACGTATCTAGCTATACTAACAGCTAAACTAACCTATATATTATATATATATAAAAAATATGCAGACCTTTATATCAAGACATTCTAAAAAAAATTCAAAAATAACTGCATACCATCAGGAGAGAGGTGGAACAGGATAAGCAAGAAGCAGATCACGGTGGAACAAGGTGGAGTAGCGGTGCGAGTTTGCGGGGAAGGAGCACGAGCGGGCTGAGAAGGATAGCTACGCCATGGATCCACTAGCGAGGGTGAAGGCGGAGGTGGAGGAGATGCACGAGATTGGAGACAGGGGAAAGCTGAGGCGGAGCTTGGCTGTTGGGTGGACGCCGGAGTCAGGGATGTAGGCACGAAGGAAATGGCCATTAGGGAGGAGCAGTGGCGAGATTGTCTAAGGCAAATGCATGAGGAGGCGGTTGCACATGCTGATTGGAAGAGGTCAGTGGGTCGAGTGTTTGGCTGACTGGGCCGAGGTCAGCAAGGCTTGACTGAACGTGGATCTGGTGTTGTGGTGGCATGGCTTTGGCAGAGGAGAGTTGAGGGTGGAGCAAATTTGTTGAGGAGCCGAAGAGGTTGTTGGCCGAACAAATGAAGAGAAGGCAGAAAAAATGTTAAGATGAAGAAAGAAAAGATTTTTAAACTTACTGTAAAATGTTTTGATCAGAACGAAACCAAAAGTCAGAAGTGAAAAGTGAACGTGTACTTTAATATCAAAGGATGGCTTCTCATTTTCCCAAACGACAATTTGTGTGACTTTAACCATTCTAGCCTATTTTTTTACCCATTAAAACAAACTAAAACAAAATAAATTCAAAACCAAAATAAAATATGAAAATAATATACGAAAGATAACAGCGTGTGATACGCTGAATAATTACAAATGAAAAGTAAATATAAAAATGTAAACAACTGGAATAATAATTGTTGACGACAGTATGAATTCACCTGGATAAATGCAAAGACAAAAGAAACCAAAAGTCTCAAATGTGTAACCGGTACAACTGATCGGTTCACCGATTCCGTCGTGTTTCGAACTCCGAAACACACGAATGAATATACTGCAGAGATCAGCACGACGAGACGATCAAAATGGTATACAGATATCCGTGGTATGATCATCGTATCAAAAGTTGATAATCGGCACCAAAAATGCTACTGATCTGCCAGAAATAAGATAAACGGAGCAATAGAAGTCCAAATCTGACGAAACGAAAGATGACGACTCACTCAAAAGAGGATTTACAAATTTTCTATAGAAAAATATTCAAGTTTGGAAAACATTTTATTACCATCAATTTTTAACCGATTTGAATTGAAATAAAATTACACAAGAAAATAAACTTCCATATTATCAGATAAAAATTTACCAGTTGCTATGTTAAAATAGACGTATTCCAAATATTTAATTTTAAATTCCAAAATTTTATTGTTTAAAATTTCACAAAAATTCAATTAATTAAATAAATAAAACCACTGAAATTTACGGGTCGTTACACAGACACTCATGCCGGAGTTGAATTGCTCAAAATACTGCGTTGTAAATAAAATTTGGAAAATCTCAGAATATACAGTAAATAAATATAATCATAGATCACAGACACAGAGTAAAATAATGCAGCGGAAGTAAAAGAAATAGTAGTTCATGAAGCTACTATATAAATATATCAGAGTTACATGAGATATAACAAAAGAAATAGAATATAACAAAAGTCTCAATATAATAACCAAGTACAAGCTGAGTAGAACAACGGAATTTAAATAGATAGGACATGACAAGCAGATAATCTCCAGCGATTCAAATCTCCAAGAGAGTGGAAATCCAAATCTGTGAATAACTTAGGCTGATTCGAGCGTAAAGCAAAACACAAAACACTCGAGTCAGGACAATAAATACTTATATAATGTAAACCAACTCAAGTGAACTGTAATAAAGGTACAAGCAACTTAGAAGATGCTTGGGACCGCCCATCCTCTAAGGATCCGTTAAAATATCTACTATGTAGTAATATTCGGTATTATAATAATGTCTAATAAGAAAAGTATAATCATATAGAAAATAGCGTTAAGGGGATGGAGAACCTTAACGCGGTCGGATCTTAAAATCATAATCGTAGTAAAGCTCGATATGGTAGGTGACACGGCATACAAGGCAATGCCAGGGTAGATATACCAATTACGCACACGGACTGATGGAGCGCATAGCAGCCACTACCGTCCACCTCGAACAACACTCCCAAATCGGAGGATGGCCATCTAATCAATCACAAGTAAGAGTATAATATCGAAGAAATGTGTCCGAGAAGAGGTGCTACCTCACTGGTCCGAGAGCGCTCCTATTTTAGCCACCTTATGCCAACTCACGGGAGTTGGGTCCTCGTAACATACCTTAAGAACGTCGCCACCATCCTACTTCATTCTGGAATCTCCAACGCGTACACGGTTGTCAAAGTGGTTTTCGGTATCGACAGAGAGTATGTCCATATCCGATCCCGGTCTCTTTGCCAACCAATCGTTATTATAACCCGTGGTTATAACTTTTAAAAACAATACTTTACTTCAAAATAAAATATCTTTTCAAACCATATCTTTATCAAAATAAAGATTAAATCAATTCCAAACCATTTCCATATATTTAAATTTTCATATCATTTCAAATCATTTTAATATAATAAAATATCATATCCTTACAAAACTTCATTTCAAATCATTTTAATAAAATAAAATATCTTATCCTTACAAAACTTCAATTCAAATCATTTTAATAAAATAAAATATCATATCCTTACGAAACTTCATTTCAAATCATTTTAATAAAATAAAATATCCTATCAGTTCAAATCCAAATATTCAACTTTAAATACCTTTTAAATTCAAATATATCGTTCATTTACTATCATTTCAAATCACCTTTAAATAGTTTATATTCCAATCAAAATAATTCATTTAAACCTTTTAAAGTGTAATTATTATATTTTCAAATCAAGTATTCAATTTCCAAAGTTTCAAACCATTCTGAGTTCGTTTACTAAGTCAAAAACCCTAATTATTAAAATTTCAGCATTTCACAGCATTTAAAAACAACTGCTATAAGTTATATTTGAGAACATTTTTAATTCAGCAAAGACAGCACTTAAAACTGCTGTTAAAACTCGGCTTTAGTTGAATTATAGTTCAAAACAGAAAAGACAGCATTTCAGAAGTGCTGCGGTAGTTCAGATTTCAAAACAAGGGTTAAATTTGATTTCAACATAGACTGCAGACCATTATAGCATTTCCAGAGAATGCTATAATAGGCCTGAGTTCAATATTAGCCTATAAGTTCAACTACAACAACTACAGCATTCCAGAAATGCTATAATAGCTCCTTTTTACACAATTTTAGTTCAAAACAGAATCTATAGCATTTTTGAATGCTATTAAAAGTTAATTTCAGGTGTTAGTGTATTTCCAGCAATTAAATAACTTTAATTTAAAACACATAAACATTTTTAAAATCATATTTTAACATTTAAAATATTCATTTACATATCATTTAACATATATCTTTTCACAATAAATTTCTTATAATCAAATCCAATTTTCAACAATTTACTTAATAAATTTTAGTGTAAAAGTGTCCAATTCTCACATTTCAACAAATAAACTTAACACTTCAAATTTAAATTACCATTTCACAATTTAACTAAATTTCCAATTTTATTTAATTAACTTAAACCTTTAATTAAAACCAAATTTCACATTTCCAGGTCAAGTTATATTTTAAAAGATCACTTTTAAACATCCATTTATTTAACCACTTAAACTCATAGAAAAATCAATAATACTTTAATAAATCGCTTAAATTCAAATTTAATCAAATTATCATATTTACCATTTTCCAAATATAATTAAATTTCATTTTATTTATATAACTTAAATATCATTTTTAACCAAAATTCCAAATTTCCAACTTAAATTATATTTCAAAAATCCAGTTAAACCATTCATTAATTACATTTTTAACACATAGAAAAATCATAATTTCTTTAATTCAAAATATTTCAAAATCTGTTTAAATCAAATTTCATAAATTTATATTTTTAAAATACTTAAAAATATTCAAAACACTTTATAAAATAACCACGGGATGTATATAGTTTTCTAGCCTAGGTCAAGTGATACGGATATGTATCATTTGAATCCGTAGTTTAAAAAGAAAATCCGGGTTCTATCATTTCAAACCGGCAATCCCAAGTTAAAATAAATTAAATAAAAACCATTCAGGCCTATCATTTCAGCCCATAACGATTTTTCCCTATTCTAAAGTCCGTTCGGGTATGTATCATTTCAACCCATAGTGATTCTAGTCTACAGGGAACTTGCAATGGTGATAACTGATATAAATAACAGAATAACATTAAATAACAGTAACATATGATATAACAGGTGTATAAACATCATATGATCATAACATAGTCAAGTATAACATGATAATATATTTCTACAGATTCACAGGGTGTCAATTTACTAGTTATATAGGTACATATTGTCTGGTGAGAATAACTCACCTGTATGTGCTGGAGATATCAAAACCAATGACACAATGGAAACAAAAGCACGATGAAAAGACTACGGACTTGAGTGGAGAGCGAATCCAATCTACAACTCTTGTGTACAACCCAAAACAAACAATCAAAACAGCAAAATTCAATACGACTTTAAAATGCAATATCATTGAAATAAAAGGAGATACGACTACGCAGTCTTTTTCTTTGCCTTCTCTATTGTTTGGTATGGCTTTGGGGTCTGATGTGGTTCAGATGTGGTCAAGTTTTGGGTCAGGTTTGGGCTAACATAGCTCGGGTTTAAGGCAAGACAAGGTGGAGTTTGTACATGAGGAGGTGATGTGGTTTTGAAGGCAACTAGGTGGTTTTTGGTCAAAACAAGGGCTCGGCCATGGGGATTGGGCTCGGCTTGTGGTGTGTCATGACTGGATAGAGGTGGGGAGGGGTGTGTCGAGGTCAGGTCAGGGGAGTGGTGGCAGCTATGGTGGTGGTTTGGGTGGTGGTTGAAGTGGATGAGCATGTAGAGGTGAAATAAGTATGGATCTAGGCATCTAGGTTGTAGTTTAAGGGGTTTGGCCATCAAGGGGGTTCGGCCATGGTCAGATCTGGTGGGGTAGATGGTGGTGGTGGTCTGGAAGAGATGGAAGGAGGTGGTGCCCGTGGAACAAGGGGGAGAGGCCGATCTAAACAAGGGAGAAAACAAGGCAAAATTGCATAGAAAAAGTAAGAAAAAAAAGTAGAAAGAAAAGAAGGATTTACCTAATTTTTTTCAAGATGGAGGCCATGACTTTTTTTAGGGTTTTGGAGCTTGAAAATTCGTGAATAACAGGAGGAAGACGGCTGGAAAAAGAGGAATGAGGAATAGTTAGGGTTAATTGGTGAAAGGTTAGGTTAAAACGTAAAAAAAAGTGGACTATAAAAGCCCATAGGAAGATAGAAGGTTTAGGGTCTTTCATATTACTTTATTTTATTTTTATAACTTTATATTTCTGGAAAAAATAATAATCCCAGATAAAATTTCGAAATTTTATCAAAATATAATAGTTTATATAAATATTTATCAATCATATAAAGTTAAATTAAGAAAATAGCTAAAAATAGTAAACTAGTCTAGAAAATTTGAAATTGAATAGAATAAATTTTAGAAAAATTCATATGAGCTTGTAATATATTTCTAAACATAAATAATAACATAAAATAAAAATATATTCACAAAATAAATATATAAAATTTAATTTAAATATAATTTTAATGAAGAAAATAGCAGAAAATAAGAAAACAGCCTTTAAAAATAGGAAATCAACACAGTAAACATTGGAAAAATTCTATTATTATTTTTGAAATATTTAGAGATGAAAATATACATAAATTAACATATTGACACATATTAAATAAAATATAAGAAAGAAAAATATGATTTATAAAATTTAAAATAGGCAAAATTGCACAATAAAACAAATTATACTAAAAATTGAAATGTACATAACTTTTACATTTTAACTCCATTTCCAACGAAACGAAAAGCAGTATTCAAGTTATTAAATCTATTGTCATAATAAAAGATAAATTTATAATTTAAAATATTTAAAATTTAAATTTAAAAGTCAAAGTTTGACTATTTGACCAAAATTCACAATTTCTGGAAATATTAAATTTAGTCATATTTGGAATTCTAATCCACATCAAAATCAAAGTTTATACTTAAAATAACAAAATTTATTCTTTTTCATAAATAAAGCTTTTGAATCTGGAAAAATCAATTTAAAAATATTTGAAAAATACAGGGTTGTTACACTTTCCCCCACTTAAAACTTTTCGTCCCCGAAAAGGAACGAGGTATGGGAAAGCACAGAAAAAGATAGAATGAAATAAGATTAAAATAAGATGATAAGAAGATTGGAATTACACCTGATAACTATTGTTATAGGTAAGTTTAACAAGATGGAGGTGATCAAATCAAGAATATAAGCACGAAAAAGATCCTCTAGAGTCTGAATCACCCTTTTCCCTTGACCGACGGTCTATGAATGGAAAAACAGTGTTCAGATCCAGATGAGTAACAAAAATTATCAAAGATTATAGAAAGATTTCTAAACAGACTGGTATAAGCAATAGCCTTCCCATTCTGTAACAAGATAAGAGAAATAAGGACAACCAAAAGATAGTTTGAAAAAAAAATTAAGATAATAAATTTGAGACCATAATGCTTTGAAATCATAACAATTTAGGGATGCTTATCATTTGGAAATCATACTACTAAAATCATAACACTTTGGAAATGTTATTCAAAAAAAACATAATACTTAGAAAATCATAACATCTTTTTTTTTTTAAATAATCTTTATTTAAACCATTTTAATTCAAGGTCAAATAATATTCATTTTAAAGTTGTAACATTTCTAAGTTCATTCAATTATAAAATTTCCAAAACATTGTATTTTCAAAATAGCAGCACTTATAAAATGCTACAGTAGATATATTAGTATTTCAAATCAGTTTAATTTCAGAAATATTTATTTGGATATCATTTAACTTATGACTTATTAAAACAAACCTTTATGAATGGAATATCCAATTTAAACTATACTTCGTTTATTAAGTCAAAAGTTCACTATTTTACTTAACTCTTAATTTAACACATGACCTAACACTTTATTTTAAAATACCCATTTCACAAATAGATATTCCTTTAATAAGTTACACTTAAAATTTCCATTTGAAAACCAAATTCTCAATTATCAAGTTTTAGTGATGTTAAAATACATTTTAACTATTTAAATCATAATTATTCATTTTTCAAGACATATCAATTTCATATATAAAATATTTATCATAGCAAATATAATAATCAAATTTCTTTACACATTTATTCATTTAGACATCAATTAAACTGAATTCAAGTTAAATAAACTTTATTACAAAATCTCCAATTCAAATGTATTTTTTTTATTTTATCTATTCAAAGATACATTATTTATTATACAACATATTCATTTCAGGAAATAACTTTTATTAAAATTCTTAGGTTAGACTTAAGGTTCCATATTGAATCAAATTTGATTATTAAGTTATTTAAATAAAATCTCTTTAAATCCTTTTTTCACTATTTACCTCTGTTAATCTTTTACAACTAAAATTTAAGTGTATAACATTTATTATAACCACTCAAATTTTATTTATAAAAATCCTTTCTATATTGTATATTATCCAATTTCATATTCAACTTCTGTGTAATTTTGGTAAGTTATATTGGAATGAAATTGTGTGTTATACAAGTAAAACTTTCCAATTCAATTATCTCAAGTTTGAATCATTTATCCAAAATTTTGATTTTTCTTTTTATAATTGAAATTATTCATTAAGAAGAAAAAAAATGTAAGAATTAATTTCCGATTTCCTTTAAACCAGTTAGAGATAAATAAATATATGTACATAATATGTCAAATCAATTTAAATCATATATATATATATATATATATTATAAATCAAATCATATTTAGAAATTCAAATAAATTAAATCTTTCAAAATGTAACGACCCGTAAATTTCAACTGTTTTAATAACGTGATTAGTTGAAATTTTGTGGAATTTTAAACGATAAAATTCTGAAATAAAAATTTATATTTGGAATACGTCTAGTTAAACATAGCAACTGGTAAATTTTCGTCCGAAAATATGAAAGTTTATTTCGTGCGTAAATTTACTTCAATTTAATCAGTTAAAAAGCGTTGAAAATAAAATGTTTCCGAAATCTAAATATTTTTACATAGAAAAATTCTAAACCATCTTCTGAGTAAGATTTCAGTTTGTCGTTTTTCCAAATTCGGACATCTTTGGCTCCGTCGTTCTTATTTTCTGCAAAATAGCAGCATTTTCGGTACCGATTATCGACTTTTGATCGGATGATCCTACCACAAATACCTGTGTACCATTTTGATCGTCTCGTCGTGATGATCTCCGTGGTATATCTGTTTATCTGTTTCGGCATCTGGGGGATGGTGAAATCTAAAGAACGATTTCCGTACCGGTACCCGTTTTGAGCCCTTTCGTTTCGAAGTCCGTTCGTTTCTTTGTCTATTCATTACCCAGCGCACAAAGCTGTCAACCATCAAAATAAATTAATTCTTGATATTCGTGTTGGACTTTTGGTTGCCCATCTTCATCTTAGTATCTGGTTCATTCAAATTTCTATTCAGCTACTTTATTTGACTATTCATTTATTCTTGAAACATTGGGAAACTGCTCTTCTTCAAATTTGGCCAAGATACCCCTTCCTTCTCTCCTTTCTTTATCTTGGTTCTGAGAAAAAAATTTATATAAATTAAAATGTTGCCTGGAAACCAAACGCATATCTCCTCTCCTTGTTTGCTCGGCCCTCACCATCTTCTTCACGCCAACCAAATCGCATCCCCACCCATCGACGTGAGCCCAGCCACATCCCGACGCAGCACCCATCACCTTACTCTCTGACCCGAACCGAACCCGTTCCCTGACCGAACAGCTCACACCCTAGATCCCCTCTCCACTGCCGCTGAGCCCACCATGCCTTCCACCCATTCTCATGTGGCCGTCCATCTCGACCTACAGCAGTCACCGAAGGAAGAACAACAACCACTGAAACCACCTCATCAGCCTCGCCGACCACCAAAGAAGTGCCTCCTTCTCCTCTAAAACACTTGAACCTCGTAACCAGTAGTCGCGCCCTCCACTTCAGCCACCTTGACCGAACTAACTTCCTACGCGTAGCAGAGCTCGCTAGCCTCCGATCGGTCTCTGTTTCTCCTCCCTCTCATGCTTCAGTCGAACGTCTCGCTGCATACAAATATATATGGTATGTATGTATATCTTATATATTAGTTTATATATAAAGTTATTAAGGTTGCAAATCCAAACATATCTTATGTATACTGTTTTATTCATAAATAACAGTGCTTGTTTCAAAATATGTATAGGCATATATTTATAGTTATATTGTATGTGTCATGCCAGTCACGTATATATTGCAGTATATTGTTGGTTAGCTTTATATGTTGGAAATTTTGCTCACATTGATTTACGTATCATAACATAAGTCTGCATAGTTATTTGTCAATAGGAAAGTTCGTATATTTTAAGTTGTATAAGAGTTATATAAATATTGTTATTATATGTTGTTTAAGTTTGTATATGTTGTTATAGAAGACCAGATATATGTGTTAAATATATAAAGCTAGACATAATTGAATATAATCTAATATATGTATATAAGTATATATACGTGCGTTTAATTACTATTAGATTTTAGTTGTATATGTATATAATTGAGTCGTATGTTCATGCATAGGTTATTTTAAACAGTTGGGGTTTGTATAGCATTATCTATATACACGAAGTTGTTAAATCATAAATATATATGTTCGGTTAAGTTCTGGTTTCATTATTTGTTTAGATGCTATTTGATGAATTTTGAAATGAAAATAACAAGGGTTATTCTATTTATTTTAATAATGGGTTTAAAAATGTATATATATATATTTTATAAAAAAAAATTTGTTTGAAATTAGAATATGATTTATGATTCTATGCATATATATAAAATTTTATATGTTATATCTATATCAATTCACTTATACTATTTATCATCTTGATCCAGTTCTGATTTGATTTCGCCCATTTCTATTTATCAGTTTTGTTCGTCAATTCGTGCCAATCTTGCTTTGATTTGGAATTCGTCGCTTGTTCTGTTATCAAACTCCTCTAGCCTCGAAAGGTGAGCACTCACTCACGATTAACGTTCTTTTATTTATTAAATTTGATTTCAATTGAAACGACAATTGAAATATACCGCTATTAGTTAATTACACTGTTATATATGCTATTATCTGTATCAGTTCACCTGTGACATCTGACACCATTATCTGTTAATTATTTATGCGTTGATAATACAGTTTAACTGATAATTGATTGATTGTTGATGTTTATATTGGACGTTAAATTGTTAATATTAAAATGATAAATAGTATGAAATTGAACTTGATATAGGATAATTAATTGTTAAATTTGATTAACTGACATTTGTATAATATGACCCCTTTAACTGTTAAATTTATTGATACGTAGGATTTGTTTAATTACATTTTGAACCACTGAATGTATGTTGTTAAATTGATGATGTATGAAATTGTAAATAGACGACAAGTGAAAACCGTAATGTAATAATCTTTAATCTACATGAAATGATAGTGTGGATTCTAGAAATAATTATATTAATTCGTACAAATAACAATGCGAATTAATATGGTTATTTCGGGATTATTTGAATTGATTATTGGATTGATATTGATTGTTGTTATTGCTTGTTTATTTACTTTGACACCATCCCAGTTATCACACTGCAAGTTCCCTTTGTATGTTTTGATTTTTGAATTGAATTGGAATCGGGTTGAAATGATAAATACCCAAAAATTGAACTTTGACCTAGGATAGAAAATTAAATAAAACCCGATTGGTCAATAATTTGATTTATGAATAAAACGAAGATTTTATTTGAATAAATAATATGGTTTTGAAATGAAGTTGTAATTTGAATTTTTTGTGAAAGGGAAATGTTAATATTTTAAAATCTGAAACAAAATATTTAAAAATGAAATTGATGGAAGAATATTGTTTAATTTGAGAAACGATTGAATTAAGTTTGAAATTATTGAACTTTGAAATGATTTAATAATTAAGGTTGAAATTATAATAAAGTTTGAAATTATTGAAGTTTGAAATGATTTAATAATTAAGTTTGAAATTATAATTAGGTTTGAAATTATTAAGCTTTGAAATTATTTAATAATTAAGTTTTGAATTATTTAATAATTAAATAAGATTGAATGATTTAATGATCAAATTGAATTAAATTCTTTAATAAGAGAAATCGAACTTTTGAATAAGTGAATTTACTTTGTAAATAATTGAAATTGAGTTTTCTTGATTAATTAAGTTTTGGAAAATTATTTAAGGAAGTAAATAAGTGAAATGGAATTTCTTTAACAAGAAATGAAAATGTGATATTTTTGGAATTAATGTAAGACTTGTAATTGAAAGAATTGATTTGACAAATTTGATTTAATTCAAAATTGTAAGTTTTGATTTAATGAAGTTGAACTTAAGAAATTGATTTAATGAATTGGAAATTTAATAGAAATTGTTTGAATGGCAAACTAACTTAACGAATATTAAATGAAATCGATAAATGAATTTAAATTGATTTAAATGTTAAATTAAATTAATTTAAATGTTTTCGAAATGAAACTTATACGAACTTGAATCAATATTTGAATTGTTTTAAATAGAAATTGAATTTGAATTATAAGATTTTGAAATGGTAATTTGGAAGTTTTGAAATGTAAATTTTGGAAATTGGTTTTTGAAAGACAAATGAAATGTTGGTTTACGAATTCTATTTGAAATTGAAATTGATTTGGTTTTTGAAATATATAAACGACCAATCGGTGTAATAATTAGGAAAGTTATTAAAGAGACCGGGATCGGTAATGGATATACTCTCTATCTGAACCGAAACCACTTTAATAACTATACGCGGAGTGTTGATCCAGAACGAAGTGGATGGTTTTGGTGAACGCGTTGACTGAAGAAAGAGAACGATTTTGGATGACCCCTGACATGACTAAAACAGGAGCCGCGCCGGGCCATTGAGGATCGCCATCTCTAGCGGACACACTTCTTCGATACCATATCTATTACTTTTGTGATTCGATTTGGGTGCACCCCTCGATTTGGGAGTGTTGTTTCGCGGTGTTGGGGTAGTAGCTGCTATGCCCAACATCAGTCCGGATCAGGCAACTACTAGTATCCTAGTTGGTATCGCCTCATGTACCTTGTCATACTGATTATCCTATTCGCGACCACTACGATTTTGATTTGTACCTTTAGTATATGGATTGCCCTCTGGTGACTTCCGGTTTTGGGGAAACTACGGTCTTGTATATGCTTTTGGGAATAAACAGGTTAAGAGGTTTATGCGCCCTGCTTAACCCTACTTTGATATCTTTATATTACTGATAGACATTATCTACTTAGCGTACATTACTACCTAGTAGATAGTTTAACGGATCCTTAAAGGATGGTTATTCCAAACATCCTTTGAGTTACTTGTATTTCAATTGCTATTTCACTTGAGTTGGATTTATTAATATAAGAATGTTAATCCTGACTCGAGTGTCTTGTGTTTTTGCTTTACGCTCGGGTCAGACTGAGTGTACCAGTATTCGAGACTCACCTTTGGAGTTGGAGCTTTGCTTGAAGATCCAGCCATCTATTCTGCTTTCAGTATTCGATGATTCCAGTGATGTATTCTGATTTGTATCTGATGTATCGTATTACTCTTCTGTTGTAAACTCTGATGTATTTTTATATATTCATATAGTAGCTTCATGAACTACTATCTCTTTTATTTCCGCTGCATTTATTACTCTGTGTCTGTGATCTGTGATTATATCTATTTACTGTATATGTTCAGTTTTGCCAAATTTAAATTAACAACGCGGTATTTTGAGCAATTCAACTCCGGCATGAGTGTCTACCTATACACTTATAATGGACGCGAATGGTCCAAAATATTGGGTCGTTACAGTTGGTATCAGAGCTTTGGTAGCTCTAGGCAAAACTCAACATATAGGGTAAATGTATTTACAGAATCACTCTCATTCGAGTTTCAATCTCTTCCTTTGACTCAATTCTTTTGAATTTTTGGAACGTTCCCCTCGGTTCCGGAATTCATTCGTGTCCTTCACTATTCGTCTTCTTTCAAATTCTGGAGCACCCCATAACTCCATTTTGAATGATATATATAATTGATCGGCGGTCTCGCCAATCTTCGAATGATTCGTAAAGAAGCAAAACTCCTTTACAATATGCATTGATTTACCGGAGATTTCTGTATCCTCGGTTTACGATGCTATCTATCTCCTGCTATACCTGAATTCTATCTCTTGAGATCGAGTGTTGATTTACCTCGGAATTCAGCATCGATTTTATTCTTGAAGTTACGGACGACCCGGTCAAGGTTGCCCGTGAATTTAATAACTTACCCATCTCCCGATTCTGTTATTGAATCATCTTATCTTTTATTTCGAACTTATCTTCGAATCAAATTTCTCATTGATTTAAGTCCATCAAATTTGAATCCCTATCCTTATTTTGAAAATCCATTCCTGTATCGTCGAGCAAAGAAATGTATTTCTAAAGTTATATAAAAATGTTGTTTTCGAATTTGATAAACAAAATAGTTTTGAATGATTATATTATATATAAATATAAGTTTTCTGAAATTAAATTGTTAATGAATTTGTTGTCTGAAATAATAATATTTGATTTTCATTTATTGTTTTGTAAACCATTGACTATTGCATAATATAAATAAATGAATACATAAACTTGGTTACAAATTGATTTGAAGTTTGAAATGAATTTAATTCAGAAATTTGAGAATTTAAATTCCAATGATTTTCGAACTATGGTTTTAAAGGTTTAAAATGCACATTATTTAAAGGTATTTTGACTATAATTTGTTTCCAAAGAATTCTAATGTATAGTATTTAAAATATTTTCGAATATAAATCGTTTTCAAAGAATTTTAAGATGTTGAAACCAATGCTCTTCTCTTTGTCGCTGGAAAATAGTTTCGGTGATGGCGGCCGCATCATCGACATTCATTTTCGAGTTTCGAAGTGAAGATACTATTCTGTAGCTTTGCTACGGTTTTGTTTTGAAAATATTTTGATTTAAATTTCTTCAGTATAATTTGATTTATATATATATATATGGGTATCTTATTTTAAAATTTAATTTGATTTGATATAAATATATTATATATATCTCTAATTTGTTTAAAGTTAATCGGAAATCTAATTCTTAAACTTTGTTAAAAGATGATTTTAATTATAAATAAAACCAAATTTGGAATAAATATTTAAACTTGAATAATTGAATTGAAAAAAAAAAAAATTGTATATTGTTCAACTGCATTCTAATACAACATACCTAAATCATTCAAAAGTTGAATATGTAATTGGATAATATTTAAGATAAATTAAATTTATAAATAAAATTTGAGTGTTTATAAAAATGTTATACACTAAATTTTGATTATTAAGATGTTAAATAAGTTAGATAGGATAATAAGTAGAACTCAGTTAATAACGAAATAAATTTGTTTTGAAAGAATTAAAAAAAATTTTGAAATTTGATCAACTTAAGAAAATACCTTGAATTTAAAAGAAATTATTAGATGTAAATTAATTTAAATCGAAACTTTTATGTTTTAAATTAATTTATATGTGTTAAATATATGTGAGTAGATATATTAAGTAGAATAAATTTAACAATAATTTGGAATAAAGAAGAATTTAAATTGTTGAAAAAAATATGATTATAATAAAAGACTATTCAAATTTATGGTTTTAAAAATTGTAAATTGAAGAAAATGGGATAATAAGATAATGAATTTAGAAATAGTTGAGATCGATTTTAGTGAAATGAAATGGATTAAATCAATTATTGAATATCAATTAATTTAAATTTGAATTTATATGGTTTAAATTAATTGTTATTTTGTATTTCAAACCTGTTTCTTCCCGGTTGTTTCTATTCTCCTACCTCGTTCCTTTTCGGGGACGAAAAGTTTTGAGTGGGGGAGAGTGTAACGACACGTAAATTTCAACTGTTTTAATAACGTGATTAGTTGAAATTTTGTGGAATTTTAAACGATAAAATTCTGAAATAAAAATTTATATTTGGAATACGTCTAGTTAAACATAGCAACTGGTAAATTTTCGTCCGAAAATATGAAAGTTTATTTCGCGCGTAAATTTACTTCAATTTAATCGGTTAAAAAGCGTTGAAATTAAATGTTTCCGAAATCTAAATATTTTTACATAGAAAAATTCTAAAGCATCTTCTGAGCAAGATTTCAGTTTGTCGTTTTTCCAAATTCGGACATCTTTGGCTCCGTCGTTCTTATTTTCTGCAAAATAGCAGCATTTTCGGTACCGATTATCGACTTTTGATCGGATGATCCTACCACCAATACCTGTGTACCATTTTGATCGTCTCGTCGTGATGATCTCCGTGGTATATCTGTTTATCTTTTTCGGCATCCGGGGGATGGTGAAATCTAAAGAACGATTTCCGTACCGGTACCCGTTTTGAGCCCTTTCGTTTCGAAGTCCGTTCGTTTCTTTGTCTATTCATTACCCAGCGCACAAAGCTGTCAACCATCAAAATAAATTAATTCTTTATATTCGCGTTGGACTTTTGGTTGCCCATCTTCATCTTAGTATCTGGTTCATTCAAATTTTTATTCAGCTACTTTATTTGACTATTCATTTATTCTTGAAACATTGGGAAACTGCTCTTCTTCAAATTTGGCCAAGATACCCCTTCCTTCTCTCCTTTCTTTATCTTGGTTCTGAGAAAAAAATTTATATAAATTAAAATGTTGCCTGGAAACCAAACGCATATCTCCTCTCCTTGTTTGCTCGGCCCTCACCATCTTCTTCACGCTAACCAAATCGCATCCCCACCCATCGACGTGAGCCCAGCCACATCCCGACGCAGCACCCATCACCTTACTCTCTGACCCGAACCGAACCCTTTCCCTGACCGAACAGCTCACACCCTAGATCCCCTCTCCACTGCCGCTGAGCCCACCATGCCTTCCACCCATTCTCATGTGGCCGTCCATCTCGACCTACAGCAGTCACCGAAGGAAGAACAACAACCACTGAAACCACCTCATCAGCCTCGCCGACCACCAAAGAAGTGCCTCCTTCTCCTCTAAAACACTTGAACCTCGTAACCAGTAGTCGCGCCCTCCACTTCAGCCACCTTGACCGAACTAACTTCCTACGCGTAGCAGAGCTCGCTAGCCTCCGACCGGTCTCTGTTTCTCCTCCCTCTCATGCTTCAGTCGAACGTCTCGCTGCATACAAATATATATGGTATGTATGTATATCTTATATATTAGTTTATATATAAAGTTATTAAGGTTGCAAATCCAAACATATCTTATGTATACTGTTTTATTCATAAATAACAGTGCTTGTTTCAAAATATGTATAGGCATATATTTATAGTTATATTGTATGTGTCATGCCAGTCACGTATATATTGCAGTATATTGTTGGTTAGCTTTATATGTTGGAAATTTTGCTCACATTGATTTACGTATCATAACATAAGTCTGCATAGTTATTTGTCAATAGGAAAGTTCGTATATTTTAAGTTGTATAAGAGTTATATAAATATTGTTATTATATGTTGTTTAAGTTTGTATATGTTGTTATAGAAGACCAGATATATGTGTTAAATATATAAAGCTAGACATAATTGAATATAATCTAATATATGTATATAAGTATATATACGTGCGTTTAATTACTATTAGATTTTAGTTGTATATGTATATAATTGAGTCGTATGTTCATGCATAGGTTATTTTAAACAGTTGGGGTTTGTATAGCATTATCTATATACACGAAGTTGTTAAATCATAAATATATATGTTCGGTTAAGTTCTGGTTTCATTATTTGTTTAGATGCTATTTGATGAATTTTGAAATGAAAATAACAAGGGTTATTCTATTTATTTTAATAATGGGTTTAAAAATGTATATATATATTTTATAAAAAAAAATTTGTTTGAAATTAGAATATGATTTATGATTCTATGCATATATATAAAATTTTATATGTTATATCTATATCAATTCACTTATACTATTTATCATCTTGATCCAGTTCTGATTTGATTTCGCCCATTTCTATTTATCAGTTTTGTTCGTCAATTCGTGCCAATCTTGCTTTGATTTGGAATTCGTTGCTTGTTCTGTTATCAAACTCCTCTAGCCTCGAAAGGTGAGCACTCACTCACGATTAACGTTCTTTTATTTATTAAATTTGATTTCAATTGAAACGACAATTGAAATATACCGCTGTTAGTTAATTACACTGTTATATATGCTATTATCTGTATCAGTTCACCTGTGACATCTGACACCATTATCTGTTAATTATTTATGCGTTGATAATACAGTTTAACTGATAATTGATTGATTGTTGATGTTTATATTGGACGTTAAATTGTTAATATTAAAATGATAAATAGTATGAAATTGAACTTGATATAGGATAATTAATTGTTAAATTTGATTAACTGACATTTGTATAATATGACCCCTTTAACTGTTAAATTTATTGATACGTAGGATTTGTTTAATTACATTTTGAACCACTGAATGTATGTTGTTAAATTGATGATGTATGAAATTGTAAATAAACGACAAGTGAAAACCGTAATGTAATAATCTTTAATCTACATGAAATGATAGTGTGGATTCTAGAAATAATTATATTAATTCGTACAAATAACAATGCGAATTAATATGGTTATTTCGGGATTATTTGAATTGATTATTGGATTGATATTGATTGTTGTTATTGCTTGTTTATTTACTTTGACACCATCCCAGTTATCACACTGCAAGTTCCCTTTGTATGTTTTGATTTTTGAATTGAATTGGAATCGGGTTGAAATGATAAATACCCAAAAATTGAACTTTGACCTAGGATAGAAAATTAAATAAAACCCGATTGGTCAATAATTTGATTTATGAATAAAACGAAGATTTTATTTGAATAAATAATATGGTTTTGAAATGAAGTTGTAATTTGAATTTTTTGTGAAAGGGAAATGTTAATATTTTAAAATCTGAAACAAAATATTTAAAAATGAAATTGATGGAAGAATATTGTTTAATTTGAGAAACGATTGAATTAAGTTTGAAATTATTGAACTTTGAAATGATTTAATAATTAAGGTTGAAATTATAATAAAGTTTGAAATTATTGAAGTTTGAAATGATTTAATAATTAAGTTTGAAATTATAATTAGGTTTGAAATTATTAAGCTTTGAAATTATTTAATAATTAAGTTTTGAATTATTTAATAATTAAATAAGATTGAATGATTTAATGATCAAATTGAATTAAATTCTTTAATAAGAGAAATCGAACTTTTGAATAAGTGAATTTACTTTGTAAATAATTGAAATTGAGTTTTCTTGATTAATTAAGTTTTGGAAAATTATTTAAGGAAGTAAATAAGTGAAATGGAATTTCTTTAACAAGAAATGAAAATGTGATATTTTTGGAATTAATGTAAGACTTGTAATTGAAAGAATTGATTTGACGAATTTGATTTAATTCAAAATTGTAAGTTTTGATTTAATGAAGTTGAACTTAAGAAATTGATTTAATGAATTGGAAATTTAATAGAAATTGTTTGAATGGCAAACTAACTTAACGAATATTAAATGAAATCGATAAATGAATTTAAATTGATTTAAATGTTAAATTAAATTAATTTAAATGTTTTCGAAATGAAACTTATACGAACTTGAATCAATATTTGAATTGTTTTAAATAGAAATTGAATTTGAATTATAAGATTTTGAAATGGTAATTTGGAAGTTTTGAAATGTAAATTTTGGAAATTGGTTTTTGAAAGACAAATGAAATGTTGGTTTACGAATTCTATTTGAAATTGAAATTGATTTGGTTTTTGAAATATATAAACGACCAATCGGTGTAATAATTACGAAAGTTATTAAAGAGACCGGGATCGGTAATGGATATACTCTCTATCTGAACCGAAACCACTTTAATAACTATACGCGGAGTGTTGATCCAGAACGAAGTGGATGGTTTTGGTGAACGCGTTGACTGAAGAAAGAGAACGATTTTGGATGACCCCTGACATGACTAAAACAGGAGCCGCGCCGGGCCATTGAGGATCGCCATCTCTAGCGGACACACTTCTTCGATACCATATCTATTACTTTTGTGATTCGATTTGGGTGCACCCCTCGATTTGGGAGTGTTGTTTCGCGGTGTTGGGGTAGTAGCTGCTATGCCCAACATCAGTCCGGATCATGCAACTACTAGTATCCTAGTTGGTATCGCCTCATGTACCTTGTCATACTGATTATCCTATTCGCGACCACTACGATTTTGATTTGTACCTTTAGTATATGGATTGCCCTCTGGTGACTTCCGGTTTTGGGGAAACTACGGTCTTGTATATGCTTTTGGGAATAAACAGGTTAAGAGGTGTATGGGCCCTGCTTAACCCTACTTTGATATCTTTATATTACTGATAGACATTATCTACTTAGCGTACATTACTACCTAGTAGATAGTTTAACAGATCCTTAAAGGATGGTTATTCCAAACATCCTTTGAGTTACTTGTATTTCAATTGCTATTTCACTTGAGTTGGATTTATTAATATAAGAATGTTAATCCTGACTCGAGTGTCTTGTGTTTTTGCTTTACGCTCGGGTCAGACTGAGTGTACCAGTATTCGAGACTCACCTTTGGAGTTGGAGCTTTGCTTGAAGATCCAGCCATCTATTCTGCTTTCAGTATTCGATGATTCCAGTGATGTATTCTGATTTGTATCTGATGTATCGTATTACTCTTCTGTTGTAAACTCTGATGTATTTTTATATATTCATATAGTAGCTTCATGAACTACTATCTCTTTTATTTCCGCTGCATTTATTACTCTGTGTCTGTGATCTGTGATTATATCTATTTACTGTATATGTTCAGTTTTGCCAAATTTAAATTAACAACGTGGTATTTTGAGCAATTCAACTCTGGCATGAGTGTCTACCTATACACTTATAATGGACGCGAATGGTCCAAAATATTGGGTCGTTACACAAAACAAAGCTGTAGTAAGACTACAGAACGGTCTCTTCAGTTCAAAACTCGAAAATGAATGTCGATGATGCTGCAGCCATCACCGAAATTATTTTCCAGCAACAAAGAGAAGAGCACTAAATTTTTAAACTTTAAAATCCTTTAGAAACATATTTCTACTTAGAAATACTTTAAATAATATATCCTTTTACAACTTTAAACACAAGGTTTGAAATCCATCGGAAATTAAATTCTTAAATTTCTTGTTTTAAATTCATTTCAGTTCCCAAATAAATTTATAAACAACTATTTATAAATTCATTTATAGAACTATAAATGATAAGTTCCATAAATTTACTTATATCTCAAAATTTATTTCATTAACCAAATTTTAAAATAATATTGTGTCAGTTTGTTCTGTCAAAGTGTTTTAGAAATCCTATCGATAGCGTTGATCAGACGAATCGATCGGAAACCCAATTCAACATCAACAACTCAAACAACACAATATTTAATCATTTTAATTTTAAATATTAGTTTACAAATACACTATACATGAATTGATTTTCAAAGAAGGATAGAGATTCAAATTTGGTTAACTCAAATCAAATGAAATTCTGATTTGAAAATAAGTTGGAACAAGGATGAGATGATTAAATAACAGAATAGGAAGATGGATAAGCTTATATAAATCACGGGCAACCTTAACCCGGTCAACCGTGACTTAAAGAATAAGATCGATGTGGATTTCTAGGGTAAATCTACATTCGATCTCAAGAGATAGAGTTTGGGATAGTAAGCGATACTAGCATCTAAACCGAGGATATAAAATCTTTGGTGAATCGATGCTATTGTAAAGGAGTTTCACCCCTTTACAAGAAAATTAGAATATTGGCGAGACCGCCAATTCACTACAAAGATCATTCAAAGTGGAGTTATGAGATACTCCAGAATCAAAAGAAGATGAATAGTGAGGAACTATAATGGATTTTGGAACCGCAGGGGATGTTCCAAAATTAAAAGGAAATCGAATCAAAAGTAAGAGATTCAAAATCGAATGAAAGTGGTTCTGTAAATAAATTTACCATACATTCTAAGTTTTGCCTCAAAGCCAAAGCTCTGATACCAACTGTAACGACCTGATATTTTCAACCATTCGCATCCATTATAAGTGTATAGGCAGACACTCATGCCGGAGTTGAATTGCTCAAAATACTGCGTTGTAAATAAAATTTGGCAAATCTCAGAATATACAGTAAATAAATATAATCACAGATCACAGACACAGAGTAAAATAATGCAGCGGAAGTAAAAGAAATAGTAGTTCATGAAGCTACTATATAAATATATCAGAGTTACATGAGATATAACAGAAGAAATAGAATACAACAAAAGTCTCAATATAATAACCAAGTACAAGCTGAGTAGAACAACGGAATTGAAATAGATAGGACATGACAAGCAGATAATCTCCAGCGATTCAAATCTCCAAGAGAGTGGAAATCCAAATCTGTGAATAACTCAGGCTGACCCGAGCGTAAAGCAAAACACAAAACACTCGAGTCAGGACAATATATACTTATATAATGTAAAACAACTCAAGTGAACTGTAATAAAGGTACAAGCAACTTAGAAGATGCTTGGGACCGCCCATCCTCTAAGGATCCGTTAAAATATCTACTATGTAGTAATTTCGCTATTATAATAATGTCTAATAAGTAAAGTATAATCATATAGAAAATAGCGTTAAGGGGATGGAGAACCTTAACGCGGTCGGATCTTAAAATCATAATCGTAGTAAAGCTCGATATGGTAGGTGACACGGCACACAAGGCAATGCCAGGGTAGATATACCAATTACGCACACGGACTGATGGAGCGCATAGCAGCCACTACCGTCCACCTCGAACAACACTCCCAAATCAGAGGATGGCCATCTAATCAATCACAAGTAAGAGTATAATATCGAAGAAATGTGTCGAGAAGAGGTGCTACCTCCCTGGTCCGAGATCGCTCCTGTTTTAGCCACCTTATGCCAACTCACGGGAGTTGGGTCCACGTAACATACCTTAAGAACGTCGCCACCATCCTACTTCATTCTGGAATCTCCACCGCGTACACAGTTGTCAAAGTGGTTTTCGGTATCGACAGAGAGTATGTCCATATCCGATCCCGGCCTCTTTGCTAACCAATCTTTATTATAACCCGTGGTTATAACTTTTAAAAACAATACTTTACTTCAAAATAAAATATCATTTCAAACCATATCTTTATCAAAATAAAGATTAAATCAATTCCAAACCATTTCCATATATTTAAATTTTCATATCATTTCAAAACTTCATTTCAAATCATTTTAATATAATAAAATATCATATCCTTACAAAACTTCATTTCAAATCATTTTAATAAAATAAAATATCATATCCTTACAAAACTTCATTTCAAATCATTTTAATAAAATAAAATATCCTATCAGTTCAAATCCAAATATTCAACTTTAAATACCTTTTAAATTCAAAGATATCGTTCATTTACTATCATTTCAAATCACCTTTAAATAGTTTATATTCCAATCAAAATAATTCATTTAAACCTTTTAAAAGTGTAATTATTATATTTTCAAATCAATCCAAAGTTTCAAACCATTCTGAGTTCGTTTACTAAGTCAAAAACCCTAATTATTAAAATTTCAGCATTTCACAGCATTTAAAAACAACTGCTATAAGTTATATTTGAGAACATTTTTAATTCAGCAAAGACAGCACTTAAAACTGCTGTTAAAACTCGGCTTTAGTTGAATAATAGTTCAAAACAGAAAAGACAGCATTTCAGAAGTGCTGCGGTAGTTCAGATTTCAAAACAAGGGTTAAATTTGATTTCAACATAGACTGCAGACCATTATAGCATTTCCAGAGAATGCTATAATAGGCCTGAGTTCAATATTAGCCTATAAGTTCAACTACAGCAACTACAGCATTCCAGAAATGCTGTAATAGCTCCTTTTACACAATTTTAGTTCAAAACAGAATCTATAGCATTTCTGAATGCTATTAAAAGTTAATTTCAGGTGTTAGTGTATTTCCAGCAATTAAATAACTTTAATTTAAAGCACATAAACATTTTTAAAACCATATTTTAACATTTAAAATGTGCATTTACATATCATTTAACATATATCTTTTCATAATAAATTTCTTATAATCAAATCCAATTTTCAACAATTTACTTAATAAATTTTAGTGTAAAAGTGCCCATTCTCACATTTCAACAAATAAACTTAACACTTCAAATTTAAATTACCATTTCACAATTTAACTAAATTTCTAATTTTATTTAATTAACTTAAACCTTTAATTAAAACCAAATTTCACATTTCCTAGTCAAGTTATATTTTAAAAAATCACTTTTAAACATCCATTTATTTAACCACTTAAACTCATAGAAAAATCAATAATTCTTTAATAAATCGCTTAAATTCAAATTTAATCAAATTATCATATTTACCATTTTCCAAATATAATTAAATTTCATTTTATTTATATAACTTAAATATCATTTTTAACCAAAATTCCAAATTTCCAACTTAAGTTATATTTCAAAAATCCAGTTAAACCATTCATTAATTACATTTTTAACACATAGAAAAATCATAATTTCTTTAATTCAAAATATTTCAAAATCTGTTTAAATCAAATTTCATAAATTTATATTTTTAAAATACTTAAAAATATTCAAAACACTTTATAAAATAACCACGGGCTGTATATAGTTTTCTAGCCTAGGTCAAGTGATACGGATATGTATCATTTCAATCCGTAGTTTAAAAAGAAAATCCGGGTTCTATCATTTCAAACCCGCAATCCCAAGTTAAAATAAATTAAATAAAAACCATTCAGGCCTATCATTTCAGCCCATAACGATTTTTCCCTATTCTAAAGTCCGTTCGGGTATGTATTATTTCAACCCATAGTGATTCTAGTCTACAGGGAACTTGCAATGGTGATAACTGATATAAATAACAAAATAACATTAAATAACAGTAACATATGATATAACAGGTGTATAAACATCATATGATCATAACATAGTCAAGTATAACATGATAATATATTTCTACAGATTCACAGGGTGTCAATTTACTAGTTATATAGGTACATATTGTAACGACCCGCCATTTTGGACCATTCGCGTCCATTATAAGTGTATAGGTAGACACTCATGCCGGAGTTGAATTGCTCAAAATACCGCGTTGTTAATTTAAATTTGGCAAAACTGAACATATACAGTAAATAAATATAATCACAGATCACAGACACAGAGTAATAATTGCAGCGGAAATAAAAGAGATAGTAGTTCATGAAGCTACTATATGAATATATAAAATACATCAGAGTTTACAACAGAAGAATAATACGATACATCAGAGTTAAACCAGATACAACGAAAGAGTAACACGATACATCAGATACAAATCAGAATGCATCACTGGAATCATCGAATATCTGAAAGCAGGATAGATAGCTGGATCTCCAAGCGAAGCTCCAACTCCAAAGGTGAGTCTCGAAAGCTGAACCACTCAGTCTGACCCGAGCGTAAAGCAAAAACACAAGACACTCGAGTCAGGATTAACATTCTTATATTAATAAATCCAACTCAAGTGAAATAGCAATTGAAATACAAGTAACTCAAAGGATGTTTGGAATAACCATCCTTTAAGGATCCGTCAAACTATCTACTAGGTAGTAATGTACGCTAAGTAGATAATGCCTATCAGTAATATAAAAGGTATCAAAATAGCGTTAAGTCATGGCCCATTCCACCCTTAACACATTTTTATTCCCAAAAGCATATACAAGACCGTAGTTTCCCCAAAACCGGAAGTCACCAGAGGGCAATCCATATACTAAAGGTACAAATCAAAATCGTAGTGGTCGCGCATAAATGGAATACAAGTATGACAAGGCACATGAGGCAATACCCAAGGTAGTGATACTACCGTTCGCCTGATCCGGACTGGTGAGAACGCAACGCCGCAGCGCCCGCAACACCATGAAACAACACTCCCAAAATCAAGGGTGCACCAATCGACAACAAGTATAAGTAGTTCGAAGAAGTGTGTCCACTTGAGGTATCAATCCTCCATTAGCCCGGCACAGCTCCTGTTTTAGTCATTTCCAATTTGACACAAGTGTCAATGCTATCCATTATCGTTCTCTTTCTTCAGTCATCACGTACATCATTCCAACCACTTCATTCTGGATCATCACTCAGCGTATAGTTATTAAAGTGGTTTTCGGTTTAGATAGAGAGTATATCCATAACCGAATTCCGGTCTCTTTAATAACTTTCGTAATTATTACACCGATTGGTCGTTTGTTTATTTCAAAACCAAATCAATTTCAATTTCAATTTCAATTCGTAAATCAACATTTCATTTATCTTTCAAAACCAATTTCCAATAATTTACGTTTCAAAACATTCAAATTACCGTTTCAAGATCTTATAATTCAATTTCAATTTCCTTTAAAACAACTCAAATATTGATTCAAGTTCTTATATAAGATTCATTCCGAAATTATTTAAATTAATTTAATTTATCATTCAAATCAATTTAACTTCATTTATCGATTTTATTCAATATTCATTAAGTAAATTTTGCCATTCAAAACAATTTCTATTAAATTTCCAATTCATTAAATCCATTATTTAAATTCAACTTCCTTATTTCCAAAACTTACAATTCGAATTAAATTAAATTCATCAAATCAAATCCTTAAATTTTCAAGTCTTATTTCAATAAATCACATTTTTATTTCTTGTTAAAGAAATTCCATTTCACTTATTTACTTTCTTAAATAATTTCCAAAACTTACTTAATCAAGAAAACTCAATTTTAATTATTTACGAAGTAAAATTCACTTATTCAAAAGTTCAATTTTTACTTATTAAAGAATCCAATTCAATTTAATCATTAAATAATTCGATCTTATTTAACTATTAAATAATTCAAAAACTTAATTATTAAATAATTTCGAAGTTTAATAATTTCAAACTTAATTATAATTTCAAACTTAATTATTAAATCATTTCAAAGTTTAATTATTTCAAACTTAATTATAATTTCAAACTTAATTATTAAATCATTTCTCAAATTAAACAACCTTCTTTCATCAATTTCATTTTTAATATTTTGTTTCAGATTTTTAAATATTAACATTTTCCTTTCATTAAAAATTCAAATTTCAACTTCATTTCAAAACCCTTTTATTTATTCAAATAAAACTTCGTTTATTTTTAAATCAAATTATTGACCAATCGGGTTTTTATTTAATTCTCTATCCTAGGTCAAAGTTCAATTTGGGTATTTATCATTTCAACCCGATTCCAATTCAATTCAAAATCAAAGCATAACAAAGGGAACTTGCAGTGTGATAACTGGGATGGTGTCAAAGTAAATAAACAAGCAATAACAACGATCAATATCAATCCAATAATCAATTCAAATAATCCCGAAATAACCGTATTAATTCGCATTGTTATTTGTACGAATTAATATGATTATTTCTAGAATCTACACTATCATTTCATGTAGATTAAAGATTATTACATTACGGTTCTTCACTTGTCATCTATCTTCAATTTCATACCTCATCAATTTAACAACATACATTCAGTGGTTCAAAATGCAATTAAACAAATCCTACGTGTCAATAAATTCAACAGTTACAGGGGTCATATTATACAAATGTCAGTTAATCAAATTTAACATTTAATTATCCTATATCAAGTTCAATTTCATACCATTTATCATTTTAACATTAACAATTTAACGTCCAATATAAACATCAACAATCAATCAATTATCAGTTAAACTGTATTATCATCGCATAAATAATTAACAGATAATGGTGTCAGATGTCACAGGTGAACTGATACAGATAATAGCATATATAACAGTGTAATTAACTAACAGCAGTATATTTCAATTGTCGTTTCAATTGAAATAAGATTTAATGAATAAAAGAACGTTAATCGTGAGTGAGTGCTCACCTTTCGAGGCTAGAGATGAATGAGAACAAGATGAGTTACAAATTCCAAGCACAAATTCCAAAGCAAAGCTAGATGGATACGGATTCGACGGACAAGCTGATGAATGGAAATTGATGAAATCAATCAGAATTGAGTCGATGATGATAAATAGTATAAATAAATCCATATAAATATATAACTATATATAAAATATATATATATATACTTAAAGGTCATTGTTTACATTTAAAACACAAATATAAAATAAAACCTTCCTATAAACTTGAAACTAACTCATGTACTTATATAAATAACTATTATATTCAAACTAATAAATATAAACCCCTCATACATAAAATATTCTGAAATCAAATATTAATTTTAAACACATATTCAAAAGAACTCTATATATTTTCAAAACACACATATTTAGTAATCCAACAGAATGTACATATTAAACCTTTTTAACTTAATATACTTTTTTATTATTTGTAACAGACTATAACTTATGGTATAACACTGACAAATGAAACAAAGTACCAAGTAGCTTACAGATTTGCAATATATATATATATACACACGACTTCAAAGCTTATGTATATACTAACTGTATAACATATATATAAGTAATCTTTATATTGCTATGCTATACTATAAACTGACATGTAAAATTAACATAAAATTCACATATATATATATATATACTACTAAGTGAATCATATATATACACACCCTAACAAATATAACTTATATTTTGACACTATATATGTACACAATAATATATACATGCGAATATAACTTATATACATTATATATAACAATAAAATAAAATATCAACAGATTATATATATATATATGAATAGACTTATACAATGAAACGACTTATACAAATTTTGTTTGTAAACAAAGTGTATATATGAAAACATACAGTAGACAAAACATGCACTGTCACTTATATATAATGGTCTTACAGAAAATAAAATAAACACATATATACAGTAACTTATAATATGTACTACTTACAATATATATCATACTGTACTAAAATAGATGTTGAAATCCAATATATATAATACTCAACTGTAACTCATATATCTATTATCTTAAATATAAATACTATCTTATAAAACTAATATAAACTTACAGCCGAAACTACTATATATCTATATATATATATATGTAGCAAGAAGATCAATATATAACAAACAGGTATAGATCTATACCTTAACAGAAAGATGTTCGGCCGAGATTGGGAAAGAGGAAGGGGAAAACTGGACGGTTGTGAAAGGAGGAAGAATTGCTGGGCAATGGCTCGGTTGTGCCCCTGGGTTGCGCGAGGAAGTGAAGGCGGAGAAGAAGATGCATGCTGCGGCGTTCGATCTAACAGTGAAGCTTGGATGGGTAAGCGGTTGTACAAGAAGGGCTGCTCGGCATGTTAGAGGCTCGGTGATGGCGTTTGAAGGAGGATATGGTGATAGGAGATGTAGCGTACGCACTGTTCACTGAGTGGGAAGGTTTGAGGAGGTTGCAAGGGTAAGATGCCGTACCGTTGTTTGCCGAGGTGGCAATGCAGATCTGGACGTGGATAGATGGATTTGTGGGGCATCTGGAACTTGGCTAATGGCATGGGGATCGACGAAGAAGCAGCATGCTGCAGGTGGTGGTTCAATATGTGTGGCGATGGAGGGGAGAGGGAAGAATACAGGAGAGGAAGCAGGTAGGGGAAGTAGGCAGTGGCGAAATATATATGTAACTTCCTTTCTCTTTTTTTTTAAGTGAACAGAATAAAAGAAATTGGCAGAGAGAAAAAATGCAAGTAACGAACCAGATTATCAAGTGAAATAGGAACAACCAAGAGTCAAACGTTGTATTCATTAAATATTTATGGCTAGTGGCTATTCATTTCCACGGTTGAAGTTTGAAAGGCAAAAGAAAACAAAAGGTCATAGATTTGATACCGATACGACATCTATTTCTATCGCTCCCGTCACGTACCGGATCACAAAATACAGAAATAAATATACTACGGAGGTCAGCACGACGAGACGGTCAAAACGGTATACAGATATCAGTGGTACAATCAGCCGATAAAAATCGATATCGGTTCCAGAATGCTGCTATTTTGCAGAAAATAAGAACGACGGACCAAAGATGTCCGAATTTGGAAAAATGACAAACTGACATCTTGCTCAGAAGATGGTTTAGAATTTTTCTATGTCAAAATATTTGAGTTTCGAAAACATTTTACTTCCAACGCTCTTTTAACTAATTAAATTGAAGTGAATTTACGCGCGAAATAAACTTTCATATTTTCGGACGAAAATTTACCAGTTGTTATGTTTAACTAGACGTATTCCAAATATTAAATTTTTATTTCAAAATTTTATCGTTTAAAATTTCATAAAATTTCAACTAATTACGTTAATAAAACAGTTGAAATTTTACGGGTCGTTACACTCTCCCCCACTCAAAACTTTTCGTCCCCGAAAAGGAACGAGGTAGGAGAATGGAAACCACCAGAAAGAAAATAGATTGGAAAACAAATAGAATAATTAATTTAAACCATAAAATTTAAAAAAAATTAAATTAATTTATATTCAACAATTTGATTTAATCCATTTGATTTTCTTAAGTTAAATCAAGCTTTAACTATTTCTAGATTCATTATCTTATTATCCCATTTTCTTAAATTTACCATTTCTAAAACCATAAATTTTAATAGTCTTTATTATAATCATATTTTCTTCAACAATTTTAAATTCTTCTTTATTCCAATTACTGTTAAATTTATTCTACTTAATATATCTAATCACATATATTTAACCCATATAAATTAATTTAAACCATAAAAGTTTCAATTTAAATTAATTTACATTCCTTAATTGATTTTAAATTTAAGGTATTTCCATAAGTTGATCAAATTTCAATTTATTAATTCTTTCAAAACAAATTATTTTTCAATTATCTTATTATTCTATTTATCTCTGTTAACATTTTATAATTAAAATTTAAGTGTATAACATTTATTATAACCACTCAAATTTTATTTATAAATTCAATTTATCTTATATATTATTCAATTACATATTCAACTCTTGAATGATTTAGGTAAGTTGTATTAGAATGCAGTTGAACAATATACAAATAAAATTTTCCCAATTCAATTATTCAAGTTTAAATATTTATTCCAAATTTTGGTTTTATTTATAATTAAAATCATCCTTTAGCAAAATTTAAGAATTAGATTTCCGATTAACTTCAAACAATGTAGAGATATATATAATATTTTATATCAAATCAAATTAAATTTTAAAGTAAGATACCTTTATATATATATAAATCAAATTATACCGAAGAAATTCAAATCAAAATATTTTTCAAAACAAAACCGTAGCAAAGCTACAGAATAGTATCTCCACTTCGAAACTCGAAAATGAATGTCGATGATGCGGCCGCCATCACCGAAATTATTTTCCAGCGACAAAGGGAAGAGCACTGATTTCAACATTTAAAAACTCTTTGAAAACGATTTCTATTTGAAAATACCTTCAATATATATACTTTAAAATTTCAAAACCAAAGTTCGAAATCACCGGAAACTAATAAATTCTCAAATTTCTGAATTTAATTCATTTCAAATTCCAAATCAATTTATAAACCGTAATTATAAATTCATTCAGAATAATAATTGATAATCAAATATTATAATTTTAAACAACCAATTTAATTAACTTATTAAATTTCAGAAAATTTTACTTATATATATTGATAATATATTCATACAAATTTATTCCATTTACCAAATTTGAAAACGATATTCATTTACAAATACTCAAATCAAAGAGAATTTTGATTCAAAAATAAGTTTGAAACAGAAGATAAGATAATTCGATTACCACAATCGGGAGATAGATGAGTTAATTTAATTCACGGGCAACCTTAACCGAGTTGTCCGTAACTTCAAGAATAAGATCGATGCTGGATTCCGAGGTAAATCGACATTCGATCTCAAGAAATAGAATTCAGGTATAGCAGGAGATAGCATCGTAAGCCGAGGATACAGAAATCTCCGGTAAATCGATGCCTATTATAAAGGAGTTTACTCCTTTACGAATCATTCTAAGATTGGCGAGACCGCCGATCTATTATAGATAACATTCAGAATGGAGTTATGGGGTGCTCCATGATTGAAAGAAGACGAATAGTGAAGGACACGAATGAATTTCGGAACCGAAGGGAACGTTCCAAAATTTCAAAGGAATTAAGTCAAAGGAAGAGATTGAAACTCGAATGAGAGTGATTCTGTAAATACATTTACCCTATATGCTTAGTTTTGCCTAGAGCTACCAAAGCTCTGATACCAACTGTAACGGACCGCGTCAGTGGGGTAATGCCCACCGTAGCATACAGTCGTACCTGTGTTCTGCCTTTATGGCCAGCCTCTCGACTGCACCAACCCCGCAGGGACATGTAGGAGTAAGAGTCATCCGCTCGCTACCAAACCAAATGCGAGAACCCCCTATCATGCTGCACCCGCCAAGTGCATAGGCAGACACACATGTCAGAGTTGAATTGCTCAAAATACCGCGTTGTTAATTTAAATTTGGCAAAACTGAACATATACAGTAAATAAATATAATCACAGATCACAGACACAGAGTAATAATTGCAGCGGAAATAAAAGAGATAGTAGTTCATGAAGCTACTATATGAATATATAAAATACATCAGAGTTTACAACAGAAGAATAATACGATACATCAGAGTTAAACCAGATACAACGGAAGAGTAACACGATACATCAGATACAAATCAGAATGCATCACTGGAATCATCGAATATCTGAAAGCAGGATAGATAGCTGGATCTCCAAGCGAAGCTCCAACTCCAAAGATGAGTCTCGAAAGCTGAACCACTCAGTCTGACCCGAGCGTAAAGCAAAAACACAAGACACTCGAGTCAGGATTAACATTCTTATATTAATAAATCCAACTCAAGTGAAATAGCAATTGAAATACAAGTAACTCAAAGGATGTTTGGAATAACCATCCTTTAAGGATCCGTCAAACTATCTACTAGGTAGTAATGTACGCTAAGTAGATAATGCCTATCAGTAATATAAAAGGTATCAAAATAGCGTTAAGTCATGGCCCATTCCACCCTTAACACATTTTTATTCCCAAAAGCATATACAAGACCGTAGTTTCCCCAAAACCGGAAGTCACCAGAGGGCAATCCATATACTAAAGGTACAAATCAAAATCGTATTGGTCGCGCATAAATGGAATACAAGTATGACAAGGCACATGAGGCAATACCCAAGGTAGTGATACTACCGTTCGCCTGATCCGGACTGGTGAGAACGCAACGCCGCAGCGCCCGCAACATCGTGAAACAACACTCCCAAAATCAAGGGTGCACCAATCGACAACAAGTATAAGTAGTTCGAAGAAGTGTGTCCACTTGAGGTATCAATCCTCCATTAGCCCGGCACAGCTCCTGTTTTAGTCATTTCCAATTTGACACAAGTGTCAAGGCTATCCATTATCGTTCTCTTTCTTCAGTCATCACGTACATCATTCCAACCACTTCATTCTGGATCATCACTCTGCGTATAGTTATTAAAGTGGTTTTCGGTTTAGATAGAGAGTATATCCATAACCGAATTTCGGTCTCTTTAATAACTTTCGTAATTATTACACCGATTGGTCGTTTGTTTATTTCAAAACCAAATCAATTTCAATTTCAATTTCAATTCGTAAATCAACATTTCATTTGTCTTTCAAAACCAATTTCCAATAATTTACGTTTCAAAACATTCAAATTACCGTTTCAAGATCTTATAATTCAATTTCAATTTCCTTTAAAACAACTCAAATATTGATTCAAGTTCGTATATAAGATTCATTCCGAAATTATTTAAATTAATTTAATTTATCATTCAAATCAATTTAACTTCATTTATCGATTTTATTCAATATTCATTAAGTAAATTTTGCCATTCAAAAACAATTTCTATTAAATTTCCAATTCATTAAATCCATTATTTAAATTCAACTTCCTTATTTCCAAAACTTACAATTCGAATTAAATTAAATTCATCAAATCAAATCCTTAAATTTTCAAGTCTTATTTCAATAAATCACATTTTTATTTCTTGTTAAAGAAATTCCATTTCACTTATTTACTTTCTTAAATAATTTCCAAAACTTACTTAATCAAGAAAACTCAATTTTAATTATTTACGAAGTAAAATTCACTTATTCAAAAGTTCAATTTTTACTTATTAAAGAATCCAATTCAATTTAATCATTAAATAATTCGATCTTATTTAACTATTAAATAATTCAAAAACTTAATTATTAAATAATTTCGAAGTTTAATAATTTCAAACTTAATTATAATTTCAAACTTAATTATTAAATCATTTCAAAGTTTAATTATTTCAAACTTAATTATAATTTCAAACTTATTATTAAATCATTTCTCAAATTAAACAACCTTCTTTCATCAATTTCATTTTTAATATTTTGTTTCAGATTTTTAAATATTAACATTTTCCTTTCATTAAAAATTCAAATTTCAACTTCATTTCAAAACCCTTTTATTTATTCAAATAAAACTTCGTTTATTTTTAAATCAAATTATTGACCAATCGGGTTTTTATTTAATTCTCTATCCTAGGTCAAAGTTCAATTTGGGTATTTATCATTTCAACCCGATTCCAATTCAATTCAAAATCAAAGCATAACAAAGGGAACTTGCAGTGTGATAACTGGGATGGTGTCAAAGTAAATAAACAAGCAATAACAACGATCAATATCAATCCAATAATCAATTCAAATAATCCCGAAATAACCGTATTAATTCGCATTGTTATTTGTACGAATTAATATGATTATTTCTAGAATCTACACTATCATTTCATGTAGATTAAAGATTATTACATTACGGTTCTTCACTTTTCATCTATCTTCAATTTCAAACCTCATCAATTTAACAACATACATTCAGTGGTTCAAAATGTAATTAAACAAATCCTACGTGTCAATAAATTCAACAGTTACAGGGGTCATATTATACAAATGTCAGTTAATCAAATTTAACATTTAATTATCCTATATCAAGTTCAATTTCATACCATTTATCATTTTAACATTAACAATTTAACGTCCAATATAAACATCAACAATCAATCAATTATCAGTTAAACTGTATTATCATCGCATAAATAATTAACAGATAATGGTGTCAGATGTCACAGGTGAACTGATACAGATAATAGCATATATAACAGTGTAATTAACTAACAGCAGTATATTTCAATTGCCGTTTCAATTGAAATCAGATTTAATGAATAAAAGAACGTTAATCGTGAGTGAGTGCTCACCTTTCGAGGCTAGAGATGAATGAGAACAAGATGAGTTACAAATTCCAAGCACAAATTCCAAAGCAAAGCTAGATGGATACGGATTCGACGGACAAGCTGATGAATGGAAATTGACGAAATCAATCAGAATTGAGTCGATGATGATAAATAGTATAAATAAATCCATATAAATATATAACTATATAATATATATATATATATATATATATACTTAAAGGTCATTGTTTACATTTAAAACACAAATATAAAATAAAACCTTCCTATAAACTTGAAACTAACTCATGTACTTATATAAATAACTATTATATTCAAACTAATAAATATAAACCCCTCATACATAAAATATTCTGAAATCAAATATTAATTTTAAACACATATTCAAAAGAACTCTATATATTTTCAAAACGCACATATTTAGTAATCCAACAGAATGTACATATTAAACCTTTTTAACTTAATATACTTTTTTATTATTTGTAACAGACTATAACTTATGGTATAACACTGACAAATGAAACAAAGTACCAAGTAGCTTACAGATTTGCAATATATATATATATATACACACACGACTTCAAAGCTTATGTATATACTAACTGTATAACATATATATAAGTAATCTTTATATTGCTATGCTATACTATAAACTGACATGTAAAATTAACATAAAATTCATATATATATATACTACTAAGTGAATCATATATATACACACCCTAACAAATATAACTTATATTTTGACACTATATATGTACACAATAATATATACATGCGAATATAACTTATATACATTATATATAACAATAAAATAAAATATCAACAGATTATATATATATATATGAATAGACTTATACAATGAAACGACTTATACAAATTTCGTTTGTAAACAAAGTGTATATATGAAAACATACAGTAGACAAAACATGCACTGTCACTTATATATAATGGTCTTACAGAAAAATAAAATAAACACATATATACAGTAACTTATAATATGTACTACTTACAATATATATCATACTGTACTAAAACAGATGTTGAAATCCAATATATATAATACTCAACTATAACTCATATATCTATTATCTTAAATATAAATACTATCTTATAAAACTAATATAAACTTATAGCCGAAACTACTATATATCTATATATATATATATGTAGCAAGAAGATCAATATATAACAAACAGGTATAGATCTATACCTTAACAGAAAGATGTTCGGCCGAGATTGGGAAAGAGGAAGGGGAAAACTGGACGGTTGTGAAAGGAGGAAGAATTGCTGGGCAATGGCTCGGCTGTGCCCCTGGGTTGCGCGAGGAAGTGAAGGCGGAGAAGAAGATGCTTGCTGCGGCGTTCGATCTAACAGTGAAGCTTGGATGGGTAAGCGGTTGTACAAGAAGGGCTGCTCGGCATGTTAGAGGCTCGGTGATGGCTTTTGAAGGAGGATATGGCGATAGGAGATGTAGCGTACGCACTGTTCACTGAGTGGGAAGGTTTGAGGAGGTTGCAAGGGTAAGATGCCGTACCGTTGTTTGCCGAGGTGACAATGCAGATCTGGACGTGGATAGATGGGTTTGTGGGGCATCTGGAACTTGGCTAATGGCATGGGGATCGACGAAGAAGCAGCATGCTGCAGGTGGTGGTTCAATATGTGTGGCGATGGAGGGGAGAGGGAAGAATACAGGAGAGGAAGCAGGTAGGGGAAGTAGGCAGTGGCGAAATATATATGTAACTTCCTTTCTCTTATTTTTTTTTAAGTGAACAGAATAAAAGAAATTAGCAGAGAGAAAAAATGCAAGTAACGAACCAGATTATCAAGTGAAATAGGAACAACCAAGAGTCAAACGTTGTATTCAATAAATATTTATGGCTAGTGGCTATTCATTTCCACGGCTGAAGTTTGAAAGGCAAAAGAAAACAAAAGGTCACAGATATGATACCGATACGACATCTATTTCTATCGCTCCCGTCACGTACCGGATCACAAAATACAGAAATAAATATACTACGGAGGTCAGCACGACGAGACGGTCAAAACGGTATACAGATATCAGTGGTACAATCAGCCGATAAAAATCGATATCGGTACCAGAATGCTGCTATTTTGCAGAAAATAAGAACGACGGAGCAAAGATGTCCGAATTTGGAAAAATGACAAACTGACATCTTGCTCAGAAGATGGTTTAGAATTTTTCTATGTCAAAATATTTGAGTTTCGAAAACATTTTACTTCCAACGCTCTTTTAACTGATTAAATTGAAGTGAATTTACGCGCGAAATAAACTTTCATATTTTCGGACGAAAATTTACCAGTTGTTATGTTTAACTAGACGTATTCCAAATATTAAATTTTTATTTCAAAATTTTATCGTTTAAAATTTCATAAAATTTCAACTAATTACGTTAATAAAACAGTTGAAATTTTACGGGTCGTTACACATATTGTCTAGTGAGAATAACTCACCTGTATGTGCTGGAGATATCAAAACCAATGACACAATGGAAACAAAAGCACGATGAAAAGACTACGGACTTGAGTGGAGAGCGAATCCAATCTACAACTCTTGTGTACAACCCAAAACAAACAATCAAAACAACAAAATTCAATACGACTTTAAAATGCAATATCATTGAAATAAAAGGAGATACGACTACGCAGTCTTTTGCTTTGCCTTCTCTATTGTTTGGTATGGCTTTGGGGTATGATGTGTGTGACGACCGCCCATGACCCCTGCACCGAACCTAGAGATAATGCGCTGTAAAGTGTGCTAGGCGACCATGGACGATTGCCAAGGTAAATTTAAAACAGCCGAATCTATCGTATTACTCACAGCGCAAGGACAAAATACAATAGAATATATATAGTGAAGCTTCACAGAATTGAATCTCATCAATAAAACTTCATAATAGTTGAATACAAACATCTGAACATTCAATACATCAAGCCTCACTACATAACACTCAGAGAATATACAAGCAGCGGAACATCCAGTACATATAGTAAGAAGATAATATGCAATCCTCCAGCTCGTCTTCGACATCAGCACCGTGGAAAGCAAGAACAACACCTGTCACCTGCTACCTAGTCTGCCCGTCCCAAAATGGACGAACAGCCCAAGGCAATAAGAGTTAAAACATAAAGCCTTGAGTCAGACAACAGTCTTAGTGAGCGGTAAATTAACTAACAAAATACCAAAAGAGCATAAAGGAAAAGGAATAGGAATACAACCCTCCCACTCCACCTCTTTCTACAGTGATAGCCCCAAGACACACACTAAGCAGAAGCAAACATAGCAAAGCATACAATTTAAGGTAAAGCAATTATCACTCGAGTCAAGGGCGATGTTTTCCAAGTACAAACCCCCAAGGCTTAAACCAAGATCAGATAAGCACCCAGAAAATACCGCTCTTGAGACCGAATGACGATACAACCAAACATCCATGACTCTGGCTATCACTGTTATCATTGCTTCGATATCATCGTTAATTGAATGACCGGCTCTTTATTTCATCCGTCCGTCAAGGGCTAATGGAAACCCCGGTTCTAGACATAACTCCGCACGTCATCGTGAACCGTGCCTAGGACTATCGAATCTGCCCAGAGTACTTGACTACCAATCAGTAGCCTTCAGGGACTATCGAATCTGCCCAACGTACTCTTGCTTCGAGCATGCTAGAACCTTCAACAACGATAATATCTCAGCCTTCTAGTCATCCTCCTCGACGACTATTTCCATACTAGCTCAAGCGCCTCTCGAGCAAACCATTATCCTCAAACCCAAGCCATATCACCGAGTTATCAATCTGCTTGGAATGATCCCGTCTAGATTAGACCAAGGCTATCTCATATCATACTTCGCCTCATCATTATCATAGCAAAGCTTCATCTCAACATCATCATCAAATCTATCCATATGAGCTTCATCATCCGCTACATATGCCACGAGCAGCTTTTCCAATTCAAGAGCCTTTCCCTTAGCTTTTGAATCATCTTTGACCATCTTGTCTAAATCAAATCATCAATCATCTAATTCATAGCAGTCAATCAAATCAAACATTAATCCAAGTAAACAAGCATTCAAATATGATCTAAATAGACAATTATAACAATAATGGCAATTTCGTAATTAAAGAGTCAAGAATCTAACAAGCATGAAAACATGAGCAATATCTCCATAATCTTGATGAATGAACTTGCATAGGTTATCATGTAGTAAAATGGATGCCAAATCATTATGAACAATGGATCTATATGGATCTATACTTAGGATTAGGAAAATGCATGGAAATCACTACTTTAGCACAAAATCAAGCCAACGATCCGATATACTCCTTTGGATTCGTGTGAGAGATAATCACGACTCACCAAATCACCTAAACAACCCAAAAGCAACACACTTTAGATCTTGACAGCGAAGGATCTAACTCGATCTATCACAAATCCGCTTCAAATGATGAAATCTCTCTTCGAAGGATGAAGATCTTCAATCTAAGCTCTTGGATCTTCGATTTGATCTTCAATATGGATGGAAGGAATTACAAGATTAGAGTGGAGAAAAGAAGTAAAGAAGCGTAGAAGTCGAGCTCTCAAAATGTCAGCACTTCGTCGCTTCAAAATCCGGATCCCAAAAATGTAGAAGAACCCTCCTATTTATAAGCTGAAATCCACCTTAGGTCGCTCATCCGGAGTTAGGTCGTCCACGACCTACGACCTAAAACCCTACGACCTAACAGATCCACCAGTCTACGACCTAACGACTTAACATATGCGCACTCATACGACCTTACCAGATGCGCTTCTACGACCTAACGACTTAGCGCATCAGCGCACCCAAGCGACCTAATGAATGTGCATCCATACGACCTAATTGATCCAACGACCTACGCGCATCCGCGACCTACGACCTAACAAACCTGCGACCTAACACACACACGCTTCCTCGCGACCTACGACCTAACACATACGTGACCTAACACACATAGAAACCCACGACCTAACTAACTTAGGTCGTCTACGACCTAACTCAACACAGCTCCTTAGGTCGTCTACGACCTAACTACTAGGTCGCTAACTTGCTAACTCATACGTCGCTAACTCCTATAGGTCGCTAACTCTCTTAGGTGGGCAACTTCCTATAGGTCGCTAACTCTCTTAGGTCGCTCACTACCTTAGGTCGCTAACTTTCTATAGGTCGCTCCAACCGACCTAACCTATCCCACGACCTAAGCCACCACACGACCTAACTACTATACGACCTATCCCCAAATCCTTAGGTCACCAATTCCCTTAGGTCGCTCCACTTCCCTAGGTCGTCCACTCCTTAACTCGCCCACTTCCTTAGGTCGCTCCAAACTCTCCTACGACCTAAGACTTAGACTCTGGACGACTTATCAATAATGCGACCAAATGTCAACTATTTTACGATGTTTCGATCCGTAAAAATAAGGGTCGTTACAATGTGGTTCAGATGTGCTCAAGTTTTGGGTCAGGTTTGGGCTAACATAGCTCGGGTTTAAGGCAAGACAAGGTGGAGTTTGTACATGAGGAGGTGATGTGGTTTTGAAGGCAACTAGGTGGTTTTTGGTCAAAACAAGGGCTCGGCCATGGGGATTGGGCTCGGCCTGTGGTATGTCATGACTAGACAGAGGTGGGGAGGGGTGTGTCGAGGTCAGGTCAGGGGAGTGGTGGCAGCTATGGTGGTGGTTGAAGTGGATGAGCATGTAGAGGTGAAATAAGCATGGATCTAGGCATCTAGGTTGTAGTTTGAGGGGTGTGGCCATCAAGGGGGTTCGGCCATGGTCAGATCTGGTGGGGTAGATGGTGGTGGTGGTTTGGAAGAGATGGAAGGAGGTGGTGGCCGTGGAACAAGGGGGAGAGGCCGATCTAAACAAGGGAGAAAACAAGGCAAAATTGCATAGAAAAAGTAAGAAAAAAAAGTAGAAAGAAAAGAGGGATTTACCTAATTTTTTTCAAGATGGAGGCCATGACTTTTTTTAGGGTTTTGGAACTTGAAAATTCGTGAATAACAGGAGGAAGACAGCTGGAAAAAGAGGAATGAGAAATAGTTAGGGTTAATTGGTGAAAGGTTAGGTTAAAACGTAAAAAAAAGTGGACTATAAAAGCCCATAGGAAGATAGAAGGTTTAGGGCCTGTCATATTACTTTATTTTATTTTTATAACTTTATATTTATGGAAAAAATAATAATCCCAGATAAAATTTCGAAATTTTATCAAAATATAATAGTTTATATAAATATTTATCAATCATATAAAGTTAAATTAAGAAAATAGCTAAAAATAGTAAACTAGTCTAGAAAATTTGAAATTGAATAGAATAAATTTTAGAAAAATTCATATGAGCTTGTAATATATTTCTAAACATAAATAATAACATAAAATAAAAATATATTCACAAAATAAATATATAAAATTTAATTTAAATATAATTTTAATGAAGAAAATAGCAGAAAATAAGAAAACAGCCTTTAAAAATAGGAAATCAACACAGTAAACATTGGAAAATTTCTATTATTATTTTTGAAATATTTAGAGATGAAAATATACATAAATTAATATATTTACACATATTAAATAAAATATAAGAAAGAAAAATATGATTTATAAAATTTAAAATAGGCAAAATTGCACAATAAAACAAATTATACTAAAAATTGAAATGTACATAACTTTTACATTTTAACTCCGTTTCCAACGAAACGAAAAGCAGTATTCAAGTTATTAAATCTATTGTCATAATAAAAGAAAAAATTATAATTTCAAATATTTAAAATTTAAATTTAATCGTCAAAGTTTGACTATTTGACCAAAATTCACAATATCTGGAAATATTAAATTTAGTCATATTTGGAATTCTAATCCACATCAAAATCAAAGTTTATACTTAAAATAACAAAATTTATTATTTTTCATAAATAAAGCTTTTAAATCTGGAAAAATCAATTTAAAAATATTTGAAAAATACAAGGTTGTTACATGCATTGTTGGGGCGAAGAGACTAGGATCAGATTTATCTAAAAACCACTTCGGACCAACATATTTGCGACAATTGTGCAGGTTGGTCGATGATATTGATATTTAGGATTTTCATAGTGAAGGACTTCTTGTTGAGCATTTGGGGTTAAATTCCTAATATACATATAGTAGCAGTAGTCTCTTCTTTATGAAATATCTATTGCAAGGGCTATCGCTACCAATCCTATAGGATGTGGTAGGAGAGTACCTTCGGTTTGTCCTGTTCCTGGATAACTTGTAAGGATGAGTATCTGACATTGCATTTCTAAGATTACGTACATTAGTCTTTACAAACGTACATCATGTAGTGGCGGAGAAGGCAACTTCTCTTAGCTTAACACCCTTCATGAGACATACGAGCTCAAGGGTTGCATTTTTGTGGAAGGCAATAGTAGTCAACAAGAATGACAATGTGGCATTCAAAGATGATAAGATATGTGATATGTGAAAGATAATCCATACCTTTTTTGGCCTCACTCCCCGGAAAATGACTGAAATAGGGATAGAAGCAGTAAGGCTAAGTGGGTTGCTCCCATCAGGCGATGTCATCACTCTTCTAGACATATCTTTACATGCTATGACGTTGTGCATCTGATTATTGTTGTTGTATGCTTGTTGCCACGGATTTAGGTCGGTAATGACCGGAGTGATGACATATTCGATACTATCCAGCGAGGGGTAGGCCGATCTTGTGTTGGTTTAGGTTCCCAGTATCTGAGCCCTAGGTACATCCCTCTAGAGGTGTATCGAGTTTTGAAAAGGTAGTCCCTTCACCTAGTCATTTGTATGGAAATCCAAAGTCTAATATGTGCCTGCCATTTTCTATTGTAGAAAGCCTTGTATTACAGGATGTATGTTGGAATTTAATAATGTAAATATTTCAGCTATGATTAATATTATTTGTATAATAGACACTATTATAATACAAGTGAATTTGATACGAAATGTTTTGGTTATCGTAAGGTAAAAACCTTGTCAGTATTTATTTGCGATGTAGTCTTATGAGATACCTTTTGTTTTGATAAAAGAAAACTTTTAAAACTTTAAAATTCAGTTGAGATGTGTTTTTCTCACACTGGTTTACCAGACTGATCCGGGCGTTCTTCCCTTTCAATGCCCGGGTCAGATCGAGTATATTTATAGGTTCAGATTGGTGCTTTAGGAGCATCAGCACGCGAGCTAGAGATCTTCATGACGTATACACGTATGTATTTATTTTTCCACTGCTTTGCATTGTTGTTGTTGTTGTTGTAAATTATTAACATTTGTGAGGACATGTTATTATAACTGTCCAAGCTGATGATTACTTATTGTGTACTATGATATTGATTTTTATATATTACAGTTTCTCTTTGTAAAGATTATTGATCTATATTATATGTTATTCCGCTGTGATATGAGATTCTGTATTGTTTTGGTTATGCTTCTCTCTCTTCTCCTTCTCTTCTCGTCTTCTTTCTTCTCTCTTTCTTCTCCCCCTCTCTTTTCTTTATCATGATCATCTATAATTCTGATCGCTTTGGGTCGACATGTGTGGTTTATTGTCGGTTTAGAAGGTATGGATTTGCGGGTCATCACAACTGGTATCAGTGCTTAGGTTTAGTATACTCCTTGGTTTTGATGTGTACTCATTATAGATATGGTTAGTAATACCATAGAATGAGTTGAGTGTGTGTGTGTGTGTGTGTGTTAATATGAGCACATATTTGTTAGTTATATAAAAATGTTTTGTATTGTGTTGATTGATCTATCGAGTGTTTATAAATTCTAGTCGGTAGGTGGGACGCCACTGTATCAATAGGGATTTCTAAACTCTTAAACAAGGTAAACCGACATAATATTGTTTTGAATGGGTAAACGAAATAATTTTACGTTGATTATATTTTATATATAATTATATATATATATATATTTATTGATGGTTATTAATAAATGGTAATATTTAATTATTATCATTTGTTATTTGTTGTGTTTAATAAAAAGTTGTTATTATTATAAAACTAAATAAGATAAATAAATTTGGAATTATCTTATATAAGTAAAGTAAAATAGTGAAATAATATATGTATAAATTTATGAATGTGATTTATAAATAATAAAAGGATTTAAAAGAATATAAAGCACTAAACTCACTTTAGTCGTTGTGAAATAATGCGAGTGATGACTGAAGCATCTGTTAGTTCCTGAGACGATGGTTTTGATGACAACAACCTTAGGACTTCTTATAAAATATAAATACTAATATTCTTGTCTAGATATATATGTATATGCAGGTACTGAAGATAAAGACTGTACAATATAGAGATTCAAGACTGACGAATTCAAGATTGAAGAAATCAAGACTGAAGACTCATGAGTATCAAGAGTTCAAGATTTCAAGAGTTCAAGATATCAAGATAAGTAATAGTGTCTAGATTTATGTTAAAACTTCATAATAGCACTAAAATCTTTATTCTAATTTTAATAGTGGAATGGAATCCACCTTCTCGCTTTAATAGTGGGGTGGAACCCACGACCTCTTTAGTGGGATGGAATCCACGACCTTCTCTGGTGGAACGGAATCCACTAAATTTTCAAAATGATTTGTTTTAAATATTTTTCCAAAAACTTTTTAAAAGTCATCTCTCTTGGTTTAAATATTTTAGCCTTAAACTATTTTTATTATCTTTTATATTTTGATTTCAAAATCATCTATTGTTTTTAAACTATCTCCTCGTTTTAATATTACAGCCTTTAAATCTTAAAAATATATTATATATATTTTATACTTAGTTTTTAATATTACTTTTATATTATAGATTATATATTTTTAAGATTATTTTATAAATCTCTTTTATAAGTTTAAACTATATTCAAAATGGTTTACAAAGTCTAGAAATTGTTTTGACAAGTTTTAGAACAGAAATCATTTTAAAAACAAAATCAATTTTCAAAATACTCATGGGCATGTCGACATACCGCATCCCCCCATGTTGACATGGTGACCGTTTATTTCAAAATTTATATTTTCAAAAGAAGTGTCTATTCGTCATAACCTTTCGTGAATGGATACGACTGTTGTTCTTTTATAAATACCTGGTGTTTTGAACGAATTTTTACTCAAGTTTTCTTAGTTTTCTCTCCTCTTTCTCTTCCATTCTTATTTTCAAATATTCTTCAAAAAAACACTACTGAAATCCTAACTGAATCAAACTCGATCATCTCTAGTTTGATTCTCTGCCACTCTCTCAAAGATATCAATGTTATTCAGAGTTATAGGATCATTTGTAATCAAAGAAGCGTATTGAGTCTCTCTATCTATCAAAGTAATATTGGAAATGGTGTGATTGTGGCCTGTAAATCAATTGGGTGTGATTGTAGCCCGTAAATCAAATAGGTGATCTTGTAGCCCGATTAATCAAGAGAGTTTTCCTTGGACTTGAAGACAGAAGGGTGTATCTCGTAGCCTTGAAATCGAGGTTGTAATATCCATATTATATTTGAAAAGAAATCTGCACAAGAAATTGTGTGGGACTGGATGTAGGGTAACTCTGAACCAGTATAAAATTCCGGTGTGTTCTTTCCTTTACTGCTTTTTATTTACTATTTGCATTTGTGTCTGATTCTGTGATTATCTCTGTGTTTGTGAATTGCATCTGTCTATGCTTAATTTCAAAAGATTTCAAAAGTTCCATAAAATTCATTAAACACTATTCACCCTCCCCCCTCCCTCTAGTGTCAATCCATCCTTAACATCCATAATCCGCATTTCCAACATTTGGTATTAAAACATTGGTTTTTAAAGTTTTCATAATCTGAGGTTTGAAAAAGTTTAGAATGGAAATTTTTGAAAATTCTGTTAACACTAGTTCAAAATTGTCCATATCATCATTGTTTCATAAGTCTGCATATTGTAATTATAGAAAATCAAGTTATCTATCGAATTGGTGTGTTATGCAGGAACAGATGTGTTAAATGGCTTTTGATGAATCAACACTCAAAGGACAAATGGTGCAAATCAAGAAAAACAAATAGATACTTGATAGTGGATGTTCAAGACACATGACTGGTAATCTGGAGATACTGAATGACATAATTTGTGAAGATGGAGGAATGGTCAACTTTGGAGACAACTCAAAAGGATATGTGATTGGCATCGGCAATGTTGGTAACTCTAAAACTCCTACTATTTCTGATGTTTTGTTAGTTAAGAATCTAAAACACTATTTACTTAGCATAAGTCAACTATGTGATAAGGGGTACAAAATTAAATTTGAAAAGGATAAGTGTCATATCAAAGATAATAAATCAAATATATTCTTTGAAGGAATTAGGAAGAAAAATATTTATATACTTAGTATGAAAATATCAAATGATAACCTATATCTTTTGGCTAATACAAGTGACCCTTGCATTTGGCATAAAAGATTTGGGCATTTGAATTTCAAACTTTTATCTAGACTATCAAAAACTTGATTAGTAAAAGGTCTCCCTAAAATGGATTATAAAGTAGATAGTATATGTGATGCTTGTCAATTAGGAAAACTTAGGAAGAGTCCATTTAAATTGAAAGATATGATTTCTACTTCAAAACCTTTTGAGTTACTTCATTTAGATCTGTTTGGCCCATCTCAAATTCAGTCAATAAATCATAGTAAATATGTTTTTGTAATTGTAGATGATTATTCTAGATTTACATGGACAATTTTTTTGAAACTTAAAAGTGATGCTTTTGATTTATTTAAAACTTTTGCAAAAAGAATTCAAAATCAACTTTCTTTAAAAATCAAAACTATTCGTAGTGATCACGATGGAGAATTTGGAAATGTAAATTTAATATATGTAATCAAAAAGGAATGACTCATAATTTTTTCTTTCCAAGAACTCCACAACAAAACGGAGTGGAAGAGCATAAAAATAGGACGATTCAAGAATGTGTAAGAACCATGCTTTCAAATAGTAAATTACCAAGAAATTTTTGGGCTGAAGCAGTCGCTACGGCTTATTACATTTTGAATAGGATTTTAATTAGACCACTAGCTAATAAAACACCATATGAACTTCTTTTCAATAAGAAACCAAAGGTGTCTTATTTTAATATTTTTGGAAGTAAATGTTTCATTTTAAATACAAAGGACAATTTGGATAAATTTGATCCTAAATCCGACAAAGGAATCTTTATCGGATATTCTAATAGAAGTAAAGCATACGGAGTTTTCAATTTAAAAACATACACCATTGAAGAAACAATGCATGTATCTTTTGATGAAAATTTCAAAGATTTTGTTCAGATAAATGATGAAGGTTATTTTGTTACTTTAAATAATGAATCAAATGAAACAAATTGTGAAACTATTCATCCTAATAAAAGAATTAGGCTTTTAAAAGATCATCCTGTAGAAAATATACTTGGAAATATTGAATCTTTTGTTAGAACTAGAAATCAATTAAACAAAATGAGTAATGTGCTTTTATATCAACTATTGAACCTAAAAATCCAAAGGAAGCATCATCTGATGATTCATGGATTCTTGCTATGGAAGAAGAACTGAATCAATTCACCAGAAAGGATGTATGGGAACTTGTTCCTAGACCCGAGGACAAAACTATAATAGGAACTAAATGGGTTTATAAAAACAAAATGAATGAACAAGGTGAGGTCGTTAGAAATAAAGCTCAATTAGTCGCACAAAGGTATTGTCAAGAAGAAGGAATAGACTATGATGAAACCTTTGCACCCATAGCATGATTAGAAGTCATTAGAATTCTACTTACTTCCGCAAACCAGAACAATTTCAAATTATTTCAAATGGATGTCAAAATTTCCTTTTTAAATGGTTTTGTTAAAGAAGATGTTTATGTTGAACAACCCCCACTTTTTGAAGAAGAAAAGTTTCCAAATCATGTTTACAAATTAACGAAAGCTTTGTATGGTCTGAAACAAGCTCTTGAGCCTGGTATGATAGACTAAGATTTTACCTATTACAATCAAATTTTGAAATTGGTAAAGTAGATAATACTCTTTTTATTGAAAGAAACAAAAATGATATCCAATTAGTATAGATTTATGTAGATGATATAATTTTTGGATCAACAAACAGTGAAATGAACAAAGAGTTTTCTGAAATAATGACAAAAGAGTTTGAGATGAGTCATATGGGTGAACTTACTTTCTTTTTAAGACTGCAAATAAAACAATTAAATAGTGGTATTTTCATTAGTCAAGAAAAGTTGATAAGGATCTTATTAGTAAATTTGGTATGACTACTGCGAGTGGAAAAGCCATTCCCTTGTAACCAATGTAGCCTTAAATAAAGAAGACATGTCAAAAGATGTTGATCAAAAACTATACAAGGGAATGATTGGATCACTACTCTATATAAATGCGAGTCGACCTGATATCATGAATAGTGTTTGTCTCTTTGCAAGATACCAATCTCAACCCAAAGAGACCCATTTAAAAGCTGTTAAACGTATCCTAAGATATGTTGAACACACTATAGACTATGGCCTATTTTACCCTAAAAATGATTCATTTGATTTAATCTCATATTGTGATGCTGACTATGATGGTTATAAATCAGACCGAAAAAGTACGAGTAGAACTTTTCACTTTCTAAGACATTATCTGGTTTCCTAGTTTAGTAAAAAGCAAAATACTGTCTCTCTATCAACAAGTAAAGCAGAATATATCTCTGCTGCTATGGCTTGTTCTCAAGTTATCTATATGCAATAAACCGTAAAAGACTTTGGATTAAATATTTCTAAATCACCAATTTATTATGACAATACAAGCACAATAAATTTATCCAAAAATCCTACTCACCATGCTAGAACCAAACATATAAATATCAGACATTATTTTCTTAGAGATAATATAAGTAAAGAGATTATTTCTCTTGAATTTATCAACACTGAGAATCAAATAGCTGATATTCTGACCCAACCCTTTAACCAATCAACCTTTACTAAATTTAGAAGAGAACTAGGTATTTTCTCTATAACTGAGATTTAGAATATAGATATAGTAACATATATATTTAAATAAAGAAAGAAAAATAAAATTGTCAAAATTTCCATAAGGATGTCGACATACCCCTACCCCCATGTCGACATACAACGGTAAAATTTGAAAAGTTTATTTTCCCTCTAAAATTAGTTTGGTAGTTATATATTCTCTATATTTCGAATTCTTCTGTCATCCACTTCATTTCTCTCTGTAATAAACTTCTAAGAATATAAAATAATGGCCTCCTCTCCTAAATTAAACCAAAATGCGACCTTTTCTTTCCCTTCTCCTAATGTTGGTCCATTTCAACGAACTACACTGGCCCGAGTCATAAAGATAGAGGAAACTCTGAAGGACTCTTTGCAAATTATGACTAAGTTGCAAGTCATGCAAATAAAGATGGCAAAGGAACAGGAGAAACAAGGCAAAATCCTTAGAAATTTGCAAAAATTTCTAATGGATAATCATGCGGACCCGATCATGATTGAAGACGACTCCTCTAACATTAATATTCATAATCCATTAGAGGAAGACGACGAAGAAGAAGAAGAAGCACAAATGGATGAAGACGGTAAAATTATTTGCGTTGGAGAAGTCTGTTTTGATAAAGATGGTTATTTGGTCGAACAACGTAGAAACTTTTTTCTCCATTACCCAAATTGTTCGATTCACAAGTCACCAATTATCAAAACTTCTCATTAGATTTTTTAATGGTTTCATATATTGTGTGTATTTGTATATATTTGTGTTTATATTTGTAATATAACATCATAATAAAATTATATTTACGTTTCGCTTAATTATACTTCGTTACTAAATTAGTATGTAGTTCCATAATATTAGTTTAAGGGGGAGTTATGTAGTTTAGGATTATTTTTTGTAGATGACAAAGGGGGAGAATTATAAAATAAGGTTAGATAGGCTTAGATTAAGGGGGAGTTAGTGGATTAAAGGGGAGTTGTTGGAATAAGGGAAAGTCGGAGTAGAATCGAAGTTTGTGGAGAAGATTTTATAAATAAAGGTTGTCATCATCAAAAAGGGGGAGATTGTTAGTTCCTGAGATGATGATTTTGATGACAACAACCTTAGGACTTGTTATAAAATATAAATACTAATATTCTTGTCTAGATATATATATGTATACGCAGGATATATATGCAGTTACTGAAGAATGAAGACTGTACAGTATAGAGATTCAAGACTGACGAATTCATGATTGAAGAAATCAAGACTGAAGACTCATGAGTATCAAGAGTTCAAGATTTCAAGAGTTCAAGACATCAAGATAAGTAACAGTGTCTAGATTTATGTTAAAACTTCATAATAGCACTAAAATCTATATTCGGATTTTAATAGTGGAATGGAATCCACCTTCTCGCTTTAATAGTGGGATAGAACCCATGACCTCTTCAGTGGGATGGAAACCACGACCTTCTTTAGTGGAATGGAATCCACGAAATTTTCAAAATGATTTGTTTTAAATATTTTTCCAAAAACTTTTTAAAAGTCACCACTCTCGGTTTAAATATTTTAGCCTTAAACTATTTTTATTATCTTTTATATTTTGATTTCAAAATCATCTCTTGTTTTTAAACTATCTCCTGGTTTTAATATTATAGCCTTTAAATCTCAAAAATATATTCTATACTTAGTTTTTAATATTACTTTTATATTATAGATTAAATATTTTTAAGATTATTTTTTAAATCTCTTTTATAAGTTTAAACTATATTCAAAATGGTTTACAAAGTTTAGAAATTTTTTTGACAAGTTTTAGAATTGAAACCATTTTAAAAACAAAATCAAGTTTCAAAATACACATGGGCACGTCAACATACCCCATCCCCCCATGTCGACATGGTGGCTGTTTATTTCAAAATTTAAATTTTCAAAAGAAGTGTCTATTCGTCATAACCTTTCATGAATGGACAAGGTTGTTGTTCTTCTATAAATACATGATGTTTTGAACAAATTTTTACTCAATTTTTCTCTCCTCTTTCTCTTTGATTCTTATTTTCAAATATTCTTAACAAAACACTGCTGAAATCCTAATTGAATCAAACTCGATCATCTCTTGTTTGATTCTCTGCCACTCTCTCAAAGATCTCAGTGCTATTCAGAGTTATAGGATCATTTGTAATCAAAGAAGCATATCAAGTCTCTCTATCTATCAAAGTGATATTGGAAACGGTGTGATTGTGGCTTGTAAATCAATTGGGTGTGATTGTAGCCTGTAAATCAATTGGGTGTGATTGTAGCCTGGTTAAATCAAGAGAGTTTTCCCTGGACTCAAAGACAAGAGGGTGTATCTCGTAGCCTTGAAATCAAGGTTGTAATATCGACATTATATTTGAAAAGAAATCTGCACAAGAAATTGTGTGGGACTGGATGTAGGGTAACTCCGAACCAGTATAAAATTCTGGTGTGTTCTTTCCTTTACTGCTTTTTATTTACTATTTACATCTATGTCTGATTATGTGATTGTCTCTATGTTGAATTGCATCTGTCCGTGTTTAATTTCAAAAGATTTCAAAAGTTCCATAAAATCCATTAAACACTATTCAACCCCCCCTTTCTAGTGTTAATCCAGCCTTAAGATACGTAATCTGCATTTCGAACAACATCATCAGTATCATTTTCGAGTCTCTAAATTATAAATTGTTACCATTAATGGTTTCCTATTGAAGTTATGTTTTGATAAAATAAGTTTCGTTTTGATAAAACAAGTTTTGATTTTAAAGTCCAAAGTATAATTTGATAAAAGTATAAGAAAATAAGTTTATGAACTTATAAATTGAAAATGGTATGTATAAGAAAACGTGATTTTAAATTAAGACTTGAAATTAAAATTTTAACTTAAGTAAAGTTAAATAAATTGTGTTAGTAAAGTAAATACATGAATTGAAGTTAACTAAGGAAAAGTTTAATAAATTGAATAGAATTTGAAATGAATTAGATTGATATTTGAAATGAATGAAATAAAAGTGAATATAAACTTAAGCTATAAAGTGATTATATAACCATGAATTGAAATTTTAGAATGTGAATAAACTTAAGTACATATTTATGGTATCTTAAATAAATAAGTTGTATAACTTATAAAATGAGAAAATGTAAGTAAAACCAAATATTAAAATGGTTAAACAAGTTTGTTAAGAAAAACAAAATCTGAATTTGAATACTGATATGAAATTTGACTTAAGCAAAAGTTAAATAAAATTACTTTAGAAATGAAATTTAAGTTAAGTCAAATAGAATGAAATGTTGTGAAGGAATTTAACTTAAATAATGTTGAATGAAGTTCATTTTAATATCAAAATGAATTAATTAAGTGAATTAATGAAATAATTAGTAAATGGAATATTGTTTGGAATGATTGTTTATTAAAAGTGAATATAACTTAAGTTGTGAGTTGATAATAAACATAAGAAGTGTTGTATAAAAATGTTAACATGAACTTAAGTAAGAATCTATGTAATGGTTGTTAAGTGTTAATGGCATAAAAAAATGAATGTAAATGTAAATTCATGGAAGGTAAATTAATTGAATGTGAACATAATGAATTTGAATTTAATGTAAATCAACTAAATATTGATAGAATGAATGTTAATTAATATGAAAGTGAACGTGAATAAAATTGAATGTTAATGATTTGGATGTAAATGAAAGGAATGTAAATTGGTTGAATGAGAACTAATTGAATATGAATAATTGAATGTTAATAAAACGAATGTAAATAAATTGAAAACAAATCAACTGAATGTTAATAAGAAGGAAAGTTAATGAATTAAAACTATTGACATTGTAAAATGCAAATAGAAATGGTTAATGAATGAATGTAATAGATGTTAGTTGTTGGATGGTTTCTTTTGTTACATATGTTCCATTTGCATATATGATTATTGTATAGTTATGTTATATGTTGATATTATTTCTATATACATGTTTCTCATTGATTGTTGAGTGTTTAGTAGGTGCGTATGGCGTTTGCTTCGCATTTCGAGCTTGCTTTCACGCTATATTGCTTATATATGCTTGCTAATAATATATAAGGTACATATCTCGAATTACATATCGTACTTTTACACATTTTCCTTACGGGATGTGTAACGACCCGTATTTTTTGATAATTAAAAATATTAAATATAATAAGATTTTTGGAATTTAATATTATGAAAATTAAAAATTTATGATTTTTTAATGAGAAAATAATTAGAATATGATTTAATAATGTTGTTGATGTTATTGAAACTATTTTTAATATAATTGCAATCAATTGAAATAATTGTAAAGTTAATTTGGGTTATAATTGTAAATAAGGAATTAAATTGGTAATTTATGGAATTAATGAAATTGAAATATTAAAATTAATATGATAAAAGCCGATAACTGTAAAATAATGAATGTAATAAAATGTAAACTTATGTTAATAAAATCCATAGGGTATTGTTGATTGAATAATAAGAATGTAAATCAATATAAATGAATTTATTGGAATTTAAATTATAATTAATGAATTTATTACAGTTGTAATTGAACGTTGTAATAAGGGTAATATTTAAATATTGAATTTGACATGGAAAAATTATTTTAAAAAGATTATTAATTTCTATGTAATTAAGAATGATAAAATTGTTAACTTTTAAATTTGAAATTAGAAGTGATTAAATCAATTTAATAATAATTTAATTAGTTCACGCGTAAAAATAGCCATTTTGGCCATTGTCTCGGATTTCGACGAAACTAGTTTTATCAGATCCGTAACCGTGAATTATTTTAGGATTTCAAGTTTCGTAGCGATTGGACTTATCGTTTGATCGTGCGAGCTCGAAACGTGCAGAAATCAATTATTATAATTTAAATGAAAATAATTTGATTTTAAAAGCTAACTTCTGTATACAATGGAATTAGGGTTTGAAACTAGTTCCACTGAGTTTGAAAATATCGAAAAACAATATTTCGATATATTGGATGATCCATTTTCATTTCGGAGGCGAAACGGGCTTTTCGGGTCGTCGTTACCGTTTCGACCCAAATCGATCTATCCATTCATTCTTATCATTCTTTGTCTATATAAATAGATTTTGCTTCTCAAACCCTATCAGCCTTTCCATTTGACTATACATACTTTTCAGTTCCTCACTTGTTCCTCCTTCTCGAATGTCAGAATCATCCCAAAAACTAATTTCAATTACAAATAAAACTAAATTTCAAACTCTCCAAACCTTATCAAATTTTATATCATTGGAAAGATCTCGACGAATGCAACCTACATCTGGCGTTCATTTTGCATGACAGTGATCGGATCGATCAGAAATCACGGTCAAAGTAAAAATTGGGTGTTTTGATCGGAGCATCGATTGGTGAAATTGGTTGAGGGGTTTCGTAGAGGTGGCTCCTAGGTGTATATTGGTGGTGGTCGCATCACCTATGTCGACCTATGGTGATCGGATTTTGGCTATTAGGGTTCGAAACTCTAAGTTTTGAGGCGGCGGCGGCATCGTTGGGGAGGGCCGGAGGCGGCACGGTGGGCACTGGCAGGTGCGGCTCGTCGTGCTGGATCGAATGATGGTGGTATGGTCGTCTCTGGTGGTCGGAGCATGGCGAATTTGATGGTCAAAGGCAGCGGCCAAGCTCCATAACATGGGTTCGACTTCGATGGTCGTGGGGAAGGTGACATGCTTCTTATTTTATTAATTAATTATTATATTTTAAAATTCAAAAGTTCTAACTCGAATAACTTTTGCAAACGAGCTCCGATTGATGTGCGGTTTACTCCATTGGATTCGTATCGAAATTTCGGACGATATGGAACTAGTTTGGCTACATTTTGAGACTGTTCAAATTTTGGGCCTTATTTGGATATTAAATCGATTTGTAATCAAAGGTGAGTGATTTAACCCACTCACAAATACTAAACCATCTTATATTTGTTAAATTGAATTTATGATGTGATAAGAAATTTATTGATTGCTCTTTGGTTGTTTAATTTGACATTTTAATTGAAATTGGAATTAATTTGAATTATATTGCCATATAAATTTTTATTGAATTTAAATTGTAAGTTAAATACCAGATAGTGATAACCAGTTAATGTTGGGATTTATTGGTTGATTTGAATGGTGATTGTGAATGATGTTTTACTGTTGACATTTTGAATGATTTGATGTTATGTTTATTTTATATGTTGTTATCACACTACAAGTTCCCTTGGTTATTATTAGGAAAATTACTATGGGTTGAAATAATACATACCCAAACGGTCTTATAGATTAGGGAAAAATCGTTATTGGTTGAAATGATAAACTAGAGCGATTTTATGGATTTGGAAAATTGTGATTCGGGATACGGGTTGAAATGATGTATATCCGGAAATTTAAATTTATTGTGGGCTGAAATGATATATATCTGTATCACTTGACCATAGGGTAGAAAATTATATACGGACACCGGATTGGTTAAATTAAATGGTTTTAAAATCTTGAATTTGGAGTTTTGATTAGATGTTATTATTTTAAAGGAAATATATTATAGATTTATATGAATTTAATTATTTTCTAATTCAAGCTTTGAATGTTGAAATTAAAATGGTTAAAAAGATGTTGTTTATGAACTAAATTGGGAAATGTAAACATAAAATCGATATATGACATTAATTTGGTAATTTGAATTATTTTGAAGATTTGGATCTTAAAATTTAACGATGAAGTTAAATTTGATTTAAGTGGTTTAAATAAGTAAATTGAAATTGGGCTTGAAATTGATTTGAATTGAAATGGTTTTAAATAAGAATGGAATTGAATTTAAAACATTGATTTGAACTGTTGAATTGAAATCGAAGTTAAAAAGGAATATTTCAGAAATTGAAGTTATTTTGAATTGAAATTTAAATCACATTGATTTGGAATTAAATCGAAATCGAGTCATTTGAATTGAAAGATTAAAATTGAGTTTGTTGATTTGAAATCTGGATATGGTCCAGATTTGTTGAAATGGAAGAAACAGTTTGATTTGATATTATTTTCAAAATAAAATTATTTTTATATAAACTGTTTAAAAATCTATTATTTTAATATTCGGATTATTAAGATTTTCAAAACTATTTACTATATAAACCATTTTCCAAAATCAAACCATTTTATATTAAACTATTTTAACTATTTTAAAATCCTTAAACTAATTTAAACCATTAACACTAATTTAAATTATAAAAAATAATTTAAACTATTAAAACTATTTTAAACTAGTAAAACTATTTAAAACTATTTAAACTATTTTACACTATTTAAACTATTTATGAATATCCAAACTATTTTCTAAAATTCAAACTGTGCAAGGTTGAATTGTTTATATTTAAGTCCTCGATTTAAAGACGAATGTGGTTAAATGATATTTTCTAGTGAAATGCAGTATTTTGAGTAAATATGATGGTTTTGAAATAAGGGATATTTTGAATTGAATATGATATTTTGATATCAATTATGAATCGGTTTTGGAAATCTAAATGAACCAAGCGGTGTGAAATAAGCGTTTGGTTGTTAAAGAGACCGGGATCAGATATTGTCATACTCTCTGCCAATACCGAAAACCACTTTAACGACTATGCACGTGGTGGAGAATCCAGAATGAAGTAGGATGGTTTTGCGAACGCTACCGGAATGAAGTAAGAAAATGATGATGGATAGCCTTGACTTTCAGGTCATAAATAAAATGACTAAAACAAGAGCTATACCTGGGCCAAGTGGGGTCGCTCCCATTATCGAACATGCTTCTTCAAAACCATAACTATTACCTTTTGATTTGATTTGGTGGCCACCCTTTGATTTGATTATGGGAGTGTGTCTCGAGGTTGGCGGTAGTAGTTGCTATGCTGTTATCCCAACTTTTGGCAAAGTCGAGATGCCCAAAGATTAACTGAAAATCAATGATTACTAGTCATGAACATCGATTGTGCATCGCAGGTTCACCATGAATATCGATGAATTTTGTCCGAGCCCAGATCGTGCTACAATTGACAAGACATGTCAAGCAAGGTCAGATGAAGCAACGTTCCAAGTTTCAAGTCAATCCGAGGTCATACGCTCAAGATATCATCAAAGCAAGTGGAAAACATAACCTCGGGTTCGCATCCATATGAGTCGAATCCATCAGTTTCGACTCCATCTGGTTCGACTCAATTTACTTCGTATCCATCGGCAGATCTTATGTTCGAGTCCACTAAAGACATCGTTGGTTCGAATCCATCCACGAGAAACTAGTTCGAATCCGTCCCAGTATGCCACAAGTTCGAATCGATGGAAAGGGCCGTAGCTTCGACTCCATCGAGCCAGCCTCTGCTTCGAATCGATGCAAGGGTGGCGTGTTCGAATCGATATTAAGTACCTTCCTTCGACTCCATCCGGCTACGTTTACTCTGTATCGTTCGAGACACGTTGGCTATCGATACGAAGTAAGCGCCATTCGAATCCAGGGATATTTGGTGTCTTCGAATCCATCGAGTCAAGGCAGCGAAGTCTCCGGGACGACTCGATCTAACTGGCGACAAAAGCGGATCGATGCAAGGTTTTCGCTCCATGTCACCATCTTCGCGTGCAGGGGGATCGATTCGAACGAATCGATTCGAGCATATCGATTCGAACGACTCCAGAACTCGAAAAACACCGACTTGAATCGATCATAACTTGAGATCTACACATCCAAATGCTATGAAATTTTCACAGAAGCTTGAGCACATGTTGAAGAATGTTCACGCCAAATTTCAGCTCGATTGGACAATTTCTTGATCGATTCGAACGTAGCTTCGAATCGATCCCAAAGTGGGCCCGGATTTCCAGAAAGCGGGCATGTGGGCCCCCTGACGTACTGGAACTGGTCTCCCTTCAGTTTAGGCGAAATATCAGCCTCCTACACCTATAAATAGACCCCCAGGTCATTCAGAAAAGGGGTCGGACAATTCTTAGAGCTAAAGAGTGCCCAGATTCTGCCAGATTCACTCCAGATCACCATTGCTGCCTTAGATTCAGACTTAATTCAGCAAATCAGTTGTAATACAAGATACAAAATTGTAATCTTCAAGCATCGAGCAATAAAATCATAAAAACCTTGAAGTGGACGTAGGCCGGAGATAGCCGAACCACTATAAATTGTGTGTCACTGTTCATTATTTCTCAATTGCTGCTTGTTACTTGCTTAGATCCGTGATTTGTGTGTGAATACTGTCGATTCGTATTCATACGCTGGTGCTTTCACTACACTTGGGGTTTGTGACCATTTTTGGTGCAAACACTTTGGTGCTTCCACTGAGAAGAACTAGCACCCGCTACACCAAATTCAAAATTAAGATTTGGAATTTTAAGGATTCAGATCTGACTCTACAATGACTCGACAAACTAGACAAAGAACTGAGAGGAGCCAACAGGCAGGAAGTCAAGAGGCATCCTCTGGCGCTGGAGAAGGACAAGCTTCGATCTACATTACTAGAGATGAGATGGAAGCGATGAATAACTTAATGCAGGAAAGAATGATGAAAAGCCAACAAGAGATGCTGCAGAATTTCTTCGAACAGATGAGAGCTGCAGGAACACAGAACCTTGGACCAGCTACAGCGGCTGTGGATGTGGAACAAGGAGCTAGGGCTATGGAACCCAACGGAGGGCAGAATACAGAACCAGAAGGCAATCAACAAGGGCTTGGGGGCAGGCCCGCAGGATCCAACGCCGAAGTACCTTTGGAAGGAGCTCAACCGGCTAGGGCCAATACAAATGCTAACGAGCCACCCGAAGAGTACGTACCAGAATTCCCTACAAGACTCGGAGGGCAAGACAGAGACATGACAAGGAGGCAACCCCTAGATGGAGATGAAAGAATGATCGGCCTAGTAAGACGACTCATGAGAGGAGGATTTTCAGGAGGAGGATTGGAAGAAGTTAGTCGGAGTCCGTTCGCTCCGAATATCAGGAACGCACGGAACCCTCCAAAGTTCAAACTACCAACGCTGAATCCTTATGACGGAAAGTCAGACCCGACCATGCATATCACCAGATATATCAGACACATGGAAGTGCTGGGGGCATCCGAGGAAGTGATGGCACGATGTTTCCCCTTATTCTTATCAGACTTGGCTGCGCTTTGGTTTAGGCAGCTAGAAACCGGATCAATCAGGACATGGGGCGAGCTTGTGGATTGCTTCATGAAGCAGTTTAGAGTTCACGTGACGCGACCTAAGAGCGTGATGACTTTGGCATCAATAAAACAAAGGACCGGAGAGTCCATAAAAGGTTTTTTGTTACGATTTAATGCGACGGTGACTTCTGTAGATCGTCCGGACCCATCGATGATTTTGATGGCGGCGGTGGCAGGAGTTGGAGAAGGCACCGAATTCAAAGACTCTTTGACTAAAGATCCACCGCAAGATCTTGGAGAGTTTTTTCATGAAGCTGAAAAATTCATTCGATTAGAGGAATCACGGGTCGAAAGGCAGGAAATAAATGTTGCACAAGGCGAAGGAACCGCCAGGGAACAGTCCAGGGCAGACAAAGGAAAGAGAAAGCAGGATGACGTACATGATGGTCCTGACAAGCGGAAGAAATTCCGAGAGCCTAGATTCAGGCAGTACACAGACTTGGTGGCAGGACTGGAACGAATTTACACCGAAACTCGGGGGCAACTCCCCTATCGAAAACCACCAAGGAGAGATCCCACAGAGCGGGAACGCAGAACCGGAAAATACTGCCTATTCCATGAGCTGGATGGGCACACTACCGATGAATGCCGCCACTTGAAGGATGAGGTGGAAGAACATGCCAGGAGTGGTAGATTGCCGCAGTATGTCAAAGAACGTACGACGGCGGTTAGACCCGAACAACTACCGCATCAACCAAACAGGAATGATCCCGGATCGGGATCACGACTCGTCATCAACTGATTGTGATGGCAAGGGCCAAGTCCAAGATTTGGACTCTGGTCGATTAGTTTTCTTAGATTTGATTTCCAAAATAAAACGGCTATCCCACTTACTCATGTACGGGAACCGGAGAGATCCCTAGGCATGCTCTGAGATGGAAATAGACCGCTCCGCCCAGAGAGGCATTATCTTGTTTTCCTGGTGTTTGAGATTGAACATCTAGGATTTGAATTTAATAAAGAAACATTTATTAAAATAAACCTTTGACCGGAGAGTTAAAGGATAAACATTAAATATCAATATAAACATGATCGCTTTATGATCCTACCCGGAGAGGCAGGGTCCGGAGTGCAAGAAGTGAGTCGCTTCGCCGGAGAGCGACAGGATTGACTCACTTAACGTTGTTTCCCCTTCACCGGAGAGTGACAGGATGGGATCCAGCATGAGCCCGGAGAGGCTATGATCGACCGACGATTCAGGTCATGACATCGCTTAATGTTCAGATACACTGAACCAGAGTGCAGGAGGTGAGTCGCTTCGCCGGAGAGCGACAGGATTGACTCACTTAACGTTGTTTCCCCTTCACCGGAGAGTGACAGGATGGGATCCAACATGAGCCCGGAGAGGCTATAATCGGTCGAGAACGACCAAGACATCGCTATACGCCCAAGCTGGGGCCAGAGTGCAAGGGATAGAAAGCAGCGTCGGAGTGCAATAGGATCTTTCTATTCAATCGCTAAATCTAGAATGGGTTTGACAGGGGTCCGGAGTGACCATCAATAGTACGGAGAGACCGTAGAATTTCATTCTTAATTTCCACTGGGAAAAGATTGATAACAATTCGGCTTCGAACAGCCATGGACTTGATTAAGAATGCTATAAGCTATGAGTAAAACATGAACTCATTGCATCCAACTTAAGACTGATCAAAACACGCCTTTTACCAAAAAGGCATGTTTTGGGGGGCAAAATGTTATCCCAACTTTTGGCAAAGTCGAGATGCCCAAAGATTAACTGAAAATCAATGATTACTAGTCATGAACATCGATTGTGCATCGCAGGTTCACCATGAATATCGATGAATTTTGTCCGAGCCCAGATCGTGCTACAATTGACAAGACATGTCAAGCAAGGTCAGATGAAGCAAATTTCCAAGTTTCAAGTCAATCCGAGGTCATACGCTCAAGATATCATCAAAGCAAGTGGAAAACATAACCTCGGGTTCGCATCCATATGAGTCGAATCCATCAGTTTCGACTCCATCTGGTTCGACTCAATTTACTTCGTATCCATCGGCAGATCTTATGTTCGAGTCCACTAAAGACATCGTTGGTTCGAATCCATCCACGAGAAACTAGTTCGAATCCGTCCCAGTATGCCACAAGTTCGAATCGATGGAAAGGGCCGTAGCTTCGACTCCATCGAGCCAGCCTCTGCTTCGAATCGATGCAAGGGTGGCGTGTTCGAATCGATATTAAGTACCTTCCTTCGACTCCATCCGGCTACGTTTACTCTGTATCGTTCGAGACACGTTGGCTATCGATACGAAGTAAGCGCCATTCGAATCCAGGGATATTTGGTGTCTTCGAATCCATCGAGTCAAGGCAGCAAAGTCTCCGGGACGACTCGATCTAACTGGCGACAAAAGCGGATCGATGCAAGGTTTGCGCTCCATGTCACCATCTTCGCGTGCAGGGGGATCGATTCGAACGAATCGATTCGAGCATATCGATTCGAACGACTCCAGAACTCGAAAAACACCGACTTGAATCGATTATAACTTGAGATCTACACATCCAAATGCTATGAAATTTTCACAGAAGCTTGAGCACATGTTGAAGAATGTTCACGCCAAATTTCAGCTCGATTGGACAATTTCTTGATCGATTCGAACGTAGCTTCGAATCGATCCCAAAGTGGGCCCGGATTTCCAGAAAGCGGGCATGTGGGCCCCCTGACGTACTGGAACTGGTCTCCCTTCAGTTTAGGCGAAATATCAGCCTCCTACACCTATAAATAGACCCCCAGGTCATTCAGAAAAGGGGTCGGACAATTCTTAGAGCTAAAGAGTGCCCAGATTCTGCCAGATTCACTCCAGATCACCATTGCTGCCTTAGATTCAGACTTAATTCAGCAAATCAGTTGTAATACAAGATACAAAATTGTAATCTTCAAGCATCGAGCAATAAAATCATAAAAACCTTGAAGTGGACGTAGGCCGGAGATAGCCGAACCACTATAAATTGTGTGTCACTGTTCATTATTTCTCAATTGCTGCTTGTTACTTGCTTAGATCCGTGATTTGTGTGTGAATACTGTCGATTCGTATTCATACGCTGGTGCTTTCACTACACTTGGGGTTTGTGACCATTTTTGGTGCAAACATATGCGTTACCACCAGCCCGGTTCTGCAAAACGGTAGTATCCTACCCTAGGCATTGCCTCGTGTGCCTTGTCATATTTATCCTGATCCAGCCCACTACGAGTTTGGTTTATGTCATACCTATGGAGTGCTCCTTGATAGCCCACCGATTTGGTGCAGTTTACAGCACTGTATAGACTACGGCATTTATAAAAATGCGTTAAGGGGGATATGGGTAACGCCTTAACGCTATTTTAATACTTTACTTTACTGATACACACTATATATAATCGTATATTTCTTCATAGTAAATAGTTTAATGGATCCTTAGGAGATGGAAACCCCGAACATCTCTTAAGTTATTGCACTCACGTTATACACTGGATAGGAGATGTAAAATCCCGTAAACATCTCTGAAGCCATTACACTCATATTTATTTACTGTTGATTTAACTCACATAAGATCTTTTAGTTCTAAGTCGAGTGTTTTGTCTTTTCATTACGCTCGGGTCAGCCCGAGCATTTCAGTGCTGAAGATTCTATTTCTGGAGGACGAAGATGGAGATTTGTATACTATATATATATATATATTCCACTGCATCATGTTGTTCTGCTGCATTATTTATTTATTCCTAATGTATGTATAACTCTGATGGTATTGTAAAAGTGTAATCAAATGTATTTGTAAAATAACTTCATGAACCATTTATTTGATTATTATATTTTGTCATTCCACTGTGAGATTCTGTGTTTTGTTTTTCCTTCTTTTCTCTTATTTTCTTATTTACCCCATTAACAATCCTCCCTTTTAAATGGTTTGAATTTGACATGTGTGTCTGCTTTGGCACTCGGAGGGTGCAGCATGGTAGGGGTTCTCGCTTCTGGGTTTGGTAGCGAAAGGACGACTCTTACTCCTACATGTCCCACAGGGTTGGTGAAGTCGAGAGGCTGGCCATAAAAGCAGAACATAGGTACGGCTGCATGCTATGGTGGGCGTTACCCCACTGTCGGTTGACCGTTACAGTTGATATCAGAGCTTTGGTTTAGCGATAACCTTAGCTTTATGGGGTTTGACTCATTAGAGATTGGGTAGTAATACCCTAGAGTCTGTTGTTTGACCGTATATATATGAGAGAGCATACTTGTTAGTGTTCTAAAATGTTTTTGTATTGTGTTAATTTGTTATGTTTAGTATTTATAAATTCTGGTTAGTACATAGGATGTTATGGCATCGATAAGGATTTCTAAACGCTTAATCGGGTAGACCGACACAATATTGTTTTTGAAATACAGGTAAATGAAATAATTTTACCTAGTATTATGTTTTGTATATAAAAGATTAATTTTTATAAATAGATATAGTTGTATGTGTTATTTTTGTTTGTTAGGAAGTGAAATTTATAAATATTGATTACAAAATAGGATTTATAAATAAAATGAATTTAATTGGAAACTTGAGAACTTAAGTTCCTGGGTTTTGAAATTGGTTTTCAAAGATTTTGGAATACGGTATTATAATTATTTCGAAGTATTTTCGGATATAAATATTTTCAATGTGATTGAAAGAATTGTTTTAAAGGAATTTTAAAAGGAAATAAGTTCTATACTCCCTTCTTTTGTCGCTGGAAAATAATTTCGACGGTGATGGCCGCATATCGATATTCATTTTCGAGTTTCAAAGTTGGAAGGCCACTGTAGTAGCTTTACTACACATTTGTTTTGATAAACAAATTTTCATTTTATTTTCTTAAATATGATTTGATATATATAAAAGATACAAGTATGTATATTATTTCAAAGTGATTTAAAATGAATCCGGAATTGGAATTCTTAAGTTCCTGTTAAATTAATGATTTTCAGTTGTAGAAATAAAGTGAAATTATAATAGTTAGAAACTTCTAAAAATGAAAGAATAAGAAAGTAGAAGCTAAGTGATTGATGATACTGTAATGAATTGGAAATTTGTCACTTGAAAATTTAAGATAATAAAAATTAAGAAGGTGTGAATTGTCGAACATTTTGTTAACTAAATTTGAATAAGATAAACTTGTGTAACATTTAATTACATTCTAAAAAAACATATATGTAAAACTTAGCAGAAATATTTAAAAGTTGAAATGTTAAATAAGAATATGCAATAGAATATTAGACAAGTGAAAACTTAGGTAATAATAATGTTCAAAAATGAAATTCATGTCAATATATATATATATATATATATATAAATTGAGAATTAAGATGTTACAAGACATGTTATAAACATAAGTTAATATTTTGAAATGCTAATAATTAGATTGAATAGTAAAAAGTGATTATTATCTAAGAAAATGTTTACAAACTTAAGATATGACTAAAATGATTCATAAATAAGTTTATTATTAATTGACACTATAAAAAAGGGATAAATGTGAATTAAAAGGTAGAAACACTTAAGTATGAAATGCTTTATTCATGAATATTCATATTAAATGGAAATCGAGTTATATAAATAAATGAATGTGAATTAAATTACAAGGAAACTTATATAATATTTCAAGAATTGATTTATTGATGACTTCAGATTTGAATTTGAAATAATTTATGTAAGTAAATGAATGTAAACTAATAAAAGATGTCATTGTATGAATTAATGAGAATTTAAAATAAATCTGAGGTTAATAATGTGAAAAGGAACCAATAGAATAAACTTAAATAATATTTAAAATTCTTTGTTGTTGTGGCTTATGGGAAGTTGGGAAATGATACTTCAAATTGTTTAAGGTTGTATGAATAATCTATTAAGAAATTATCTAAGGCCATTGAGCGTAAGGTATACTTATTAGTTTATTTATCATCCTTGTACGATGAAAAGTTTTTGAACCTGAACAGACCATTAGTTTTGATTGTTATGGATGCATGATTGATTCCTTTATTGCATATGATGGTCGTATTGTTTTGTTTGCATATGTTTTTGGGTTGGTTTGCTTTTGTTACTAATTGAAACAACTAAATATTTCATTTGTACATAATTCTCACTATTTTGGACTACATAAGTGAAATACAGTTTTACGAAAGAAATAGCTACTGCTTTTGATTTCATAAACAAAGTTGTTTGCCCGACAAATGGGCACGTTTTCAGATTATGGTTTTGCAACGATATTTTAATTGTTTTTCCCCTGGTTGGGATATTTTATTATTAAATATAATATATATTGCAATTATTAATATTATTATTTTTCAGAATATAACCGCATAAAGGAGACTCTGCCGAAATTATCCATGAATTTAAGACTTAGAATTTTTTTGTGAAAGTGAGATATTTACAAACTTTCATTTAACTTGAATATGGAAGATTTAATTGTTTAAAAATTGATATATTTCATTTAAAATACTTAATTATGTAAATTTAAAGTGTTTATAAATTGAATATTTTGAATAAAATAATATCAAGTTTCTTAATTCCTTCTTATTCCTTTTCGAGGACGAAAAGTTTTAAGTGGGGGAGAGTATAACGATCCTTATTTTTCAATAATTAAAAATATTAAATTTAATAAGATTTTTGGAATTTAATATTAGGGAGATTAAAAATTTATGATTTATTAATGAGAAAATAATTAGAATATGATTTAATAATGTTATTGAAACTATTTTTAATATAATTGCAATCAATTGAAATAATTGTAAAGTTAATTTGGGTTATAATTGTAAATAAGGAATTAAATTCGTAATTTATGGAATCAAAGAAATTGAAATATTATAATTAATATGGTAAAAGCTGATAACTGTAAAATAATGAATGTAATAAAATGTAACCTTATGTTAATAAAATCCATAGGGTATTGTTGATTGAATAATAAGAATGTAAATCAAAATAAATGAATTTATTGGGATTTAAATTACGATTAATGAATTTATTACAGTTGTAATTGAACGATGTAATTAGGGTAATATTTAAATATTGAATTTGACATGGAAAAATTTATTTTTAAAAAGAATATTAATTTCTATGTAATTAAGAATGATAAAATTGTTAAATTTTAAATCTGAAATTAAAAGTGATTAAATCAATTTAATAATAATTTAATTAATTAACGTGTAAAAATAGCCATTTTGGCCACTGACTCGGATTTCGACGAAACTAGTTCCATCGGATCTGTAACAGTGAATTATTGTAGGATTTCAAGTTTCGTAGCGACCAGACTTATCGTTTAACCATGCGAGCTCGAAATGCATAGAAATCAATTAATATAATTTAAATGAATATAATTTGATTTAAAAAGCTAACTTCTATATACAATGGAATTATGGTTTGAAACTAGTTCCATTGAGTTTAAAAATATCAAAAACCTATATTTCGATATATTGGATGATCAATTTTCGTTTCGAAAATGAAATGGGCTTTTCGGGTCGTCGTTATCATTTCGACCCAAATCAATCTGTCCATTCATTCTTATCATTCTTTGTCTATATAAATAGATTTTGCTTCTCAAACCGTAGCATCCTTTCCATTTGACTGGGCGTACTTTTCAGTTCCTCACTTGTTCCACCTTCTCGAATGTCAAAATCATCCCAAAACCTAATTTCAATTACAGATCAAACTAAATTTCAAACTCTCCAAACCTTATCAAATTTTAAATCGTTGGAAAGATCTCAACGAATGGAACCTACGTCTAGCGTTCACTTTCGATCGGATCGATCAGAAATTGCGGTCAAATTCAAAATTGGGCTTTTTGATCGGAGCATCAATTGGTGAAATTTGTTGAGGGATTTTGTAGAGGTGACTCCCAGGAGTTTATCGATGGTGGTCGCATCACCTAAGTCGACCTGTGGCGATCAGATTTTGGCTATTAGGGTTTGAAACCCTAAGTTTTGTGGCGGCGGCGGCGTCGATTGGGAGGGCCGGAGGCGGCGCAGTGGGCACTGGTTGCTGCGGCTCGTCGTGCTGGATCGAATGATGGTGGTATGGTCCTCTCTGGTGGTTGGAGCATGGCAAATTTGATCGTCAAAGGTGGCGGCCGAGCTTTGTAACATGAGTTTGACTTCGATGGTCGTGGGGAAGGTGATATGCTTCTTATTTTATTAATTAATCATTATATTTTATAATTCAAATGTTCTAACTCGAATTACTTTTGCATACGTGCTTCGATTGACGCATGGTTTGCTCTGTTGGATTCGTATCAAAATTTCGGACGATAGGGAACTAGTTTGGCTGCATTTTGAGACTGTTCAAATTTTGGGCCTTATTTGGATATTAAATCGATTTGTAATCAAAGGTGAGTGATTTGACCCACTCACAAATACTAAACCATCTTATATTGGTTAAATTAAATTTATGATGTGATAAGAAATTTATTGATTTCTCTTTGGTTGTTTAATTTGACATTTTAATTGAAATTTGAATTAATTTGAATTATATTGCCATATAAATTTATATTGAATTTAAATTGTTAGTTAAATACCTAATAGTGATAACCAGTTAATTGTTGTGATTTATTGGTTGATTTGATTGATGATTGCGATGGATGTTTTATTGTTGACATTTTGAATGATTTGATGTTATGTTTATTTTATATGATGTTATCACACTACAAGTTCCCTTAGATATTGTTAGGTGTAACATCCCCCTTCTTCTGACCGCCTCCAGTCGGTAATTAAACCAACTCGAGTCGTTCAAAAAGACGGATTGTTATTTAGGTTATGTAATTTAAACAGAATCAACCATAGAAGCACAGAATAATAATATTTCATTACTATAAATCTTTTTACATACATCAGAGTTTATACAATGTATTTAACTGATACAGCGGAACATCTTAAAATACAATTTTTCTTGAAAACTTAAGTGATTCTTTACTCTCTCTCTCTAACTTCGCTGCTCGAAAATCTTCAAGCTGTCAAAATACTCGGTCTGACCCGAGTATTACATTCAAAAGAAAATAATATACAGGTCAGTCTAATTCAAACCAGTTACTAGTGCATAGAAACAATAATAATCACATAGACGACAGTCAAAATAATTCCCGTCTATCCGAATCTTTAAACAAAGAAATCGGATGATGGTCGATATAACACTTAACAGTGTTAAACAAAAATAAGCAATTTAAATCATCAACAGAGATAAATAAACGATTTATCAAATCGACTAAATCAATTTAAAACAATTGAAACTGTCATTTAAAACCATCAAAGTTTGATTGGCTGCCGTACACGCACGCGTGTACGGCCTAGCCACTAGTATAAAATTACATAAAAGATCAATGCATCAAAAGCAAAAGAAATACCAATAAAATCAAGGCGGTGTGGCTGCAGTACACACATACATACATGTGCACTGCCTCGCCAACTCGAGTGCACAAGGTCAAATCAAAATTAGATTCAACACAAATGCAAATGGCCTCGATCATAATACACAGGTGTAACTGCAACAAGGCAAATGCATGTACAAGTAAACTGATGCAGCAGTCTCATAAATACTTCAATGCTCAAGACCAGAGTACAAGCATATAAAATGCAAACAATAATCAAGTACTCAAGAGTAACAGATTTGTTAAACCAACTCAAACCAGTGCATGATCAATGCATTATGTGAATATGGAGAATCGAGCACAAATGCAGCAGTGCACATATGCAGACTAAACTATCAAGCTACAGAAACAAAACCAAATAAATGGTCAGAGCATACATCTACATACAGTGATGCAACTATAATGCAACAATACCAAGGTGATACAAGAACCAGATGAACAAGACATAGCAGGTGATCGAACACATGATCAATGGAGTATATATATATGAACTCAGACAAAAAGTCAGAGAGTAGTTCAAGTGATGAAGCAATACAAGTCAAATCAAACTAAAATGAAACAGAGATATGCTACAGGATGGTCAGTCCAGTTCTAAACATGCAACAGTAGTGACTTTAAAATGAAGACTGCTTCAAATTAGACTCCAAATAATGTAAAGGCAACATGGCAGTAGTTCAGATGCCAAACAAACAAATGCCAAAACTCGGTGAACGTGATACCAATATCATAAATATGAGGACAAGCATACATGAAGTGTTTCAAGTCCAAATGAACCAGTAATGAACCAGACTGGAATGATGGCAACTGCAAATGACCAGTGGATAATACATGATCAAGTGAACACATGCATATGACCCTAGTGAAACAGTGAATGCACCAACCATCTACAAACAATCAAACAACAAAAGTACAGTGGTCAACACTTATGAATACATATAGTTCAAAACCCCGACCAGTGTACATGAATACAACTACAGGTATGGAAGCAAGGCTACAAGATATCATAGTGCAGTCATCAGACAATGTAAGCCTCAAGTGTGCATGGTTCAAAAAAAATACAAAATGAAGTAGTGAATGCAGACACAACATACATGAAGACCACAATACTTGAAACAGTGGCATTCCAGAAAAATCAGACTCGACAAGGTTCATAAATACAACTCACTAATCAATGAACCAGACTCGAGTGTTAGTGATGTACACATGACTACAGAATGCAAAGACAACTACTGGAATGAGTGCATAGTGCATACATGAACAACAGTACAAGTCAGGAAATATGATGATCAAAAATGAAGCAGACAAGTGCACCATTAAAATAACAATACAGAAATGAACCAAACAAGTCATAAACATGAAGACTACAAGGACAAGACATATATATACATACAAGAATGTATGTATACACATGGTTTCAATGCCTGTTCAAGTGCACATAAAGGTTCAAACATCCAAAAGCATTTAGCAATAGTGTCGAAATAATCCAGACAACAGTAGTTTCAATTTACTTGCTAAATAAATTCAAGGCCGGAGATTAAGAAAATGTCACAAGAAACCTCAAAAACAAAGTCAAAATAAAGTTTAATCACAGAAATCGAAACCGCGATGGTCACTAGATACATCAGTACCAAGATAACCAGGAAACAAGAAAACAATACTGTGATGATCACGAGATTGTCGAACAGCTCAAAATCAAAACCGTGGATAAAACTCATCGACATTGAAACAAAGTCGAAGTCATCAAGACCAACAACCCGTAGCATCAATTACCAATGACTCAAGCAAAGGTACAGGAGCAAAACAACTAAAGTCAAATGACCAGAAGATCACAAGTCACAAAAAACCCCAAGTGAAACAAAGGTATAGTGGCCGAATTCAATTTTTTAAAACAACAGCCGAATGGAACAAAAATGAAGCATATATATATATGGATATGCAAATGAATGATGTTCGACAATTTTTTCATACTGCACCTAAGACGATAACTCGAATAAACAAGGCAGGCTCAATTCGAAGCCGAAAACCATACGAACAAAATCCTCATCAGCGAAACCCAAATTGGGATCATGAGGCAACAGAGGCCGAAGCCAAAATAATATCACGAAACCAAAGTGACCGAAGTAAAAGTACGTAAGAAATCATCAATCAATCAAAACAAAAATTTGAGCGAAACTTAAAGCATTCAACCCTACAAACTTATGATTTGAAGTAGATGTGAGTAAATATGAATTACTCACCTTTAATTGGAGAAGTCGCGAGCGAGGAACGGAAGTCAAAGCCAAGCACGAACAAATTTATCAAACCCCGAGTTGGTTTGAATTCGAGCAACCAAGCAATCGTCGACGAATAGAAGCGCAAAGGCGAAGCAGCCGAGCATAAAAGAGATCAAAACCCCAAATTCCAAAAACCCTAAATCACAGTACCACGAGAAAGCAAGGCCGTGAATCCCAGGGCAAACGAAGATCGAGCAATAGTCAAATTAAAGAGCATCGAAACAAAGCCGACTCTCTCAATATTTCAGATCGAACGAGAAAAAGGAATTTCACAGCCGCTATTATTTTACAAAGCGAAGAAGATCGGGCTGAATATTTTATGAGAGAAAGGGGAAGGGGATCGTGGGTTTGCAGAAGACATCGTGGTTTAGGTATGGGCTGGTATGGAGAAGGTATGGGTTAAGTATGTTGTTATTTTATTTTATTAATATTTTTTCTTTTCTTTTTAAAACAAATTTGTTTTATATTTTTTTATTTTATTTAAAATTTTATGTTATAAAAATTCCAACAACAAACAGCAATTAGCTGTCAATGTTAATCGTTTATTGATGATTATAATTTGGGCAAAACCCCGGGTGTTACCGAAATTCAAATTGAATTCAATTTAAACGGTACAATTTCAAAACTGAACAAATCGCTTTCAAATTCAATTCTGAAGCTTCTATCATCTTCAGTAATATCAATATGAATTTTCTAAGCCTTTAAATTATTTTTAACCGGCTTAAAATTGAAGATTCAAATTTTATTCAACTTCAATAGATTAAATTCAAAAATTTAATCGCCAATTCATTCTGATAATTTGAAATTTTAGTCAAATCACCATTCAAATATTTAAAATTAATTAAATATTCTCGATTTAAATTGTTCAAAATTCAGGGTCGTTACAATCTTCCCTCCTTAAAACTTTTCATCCTCGAAAAGGAAAGGTTGTTAAAATTTCACCGACATTTATACCCTACTCAAATTTTTTCTAAGCTTGAAACTTATTACAATTAAATGAATATAGGATCCATTCCACTTATTTTAATCTCACTAGCTTTGTTCATTATCTCCTTTGTTTATTGATTTCTGAAAATCAAAACGCAAAAGTCTTTTACCAAAATTTTCGACTTACAAAACTCAGATTTAAACTTTAAAATTCTTCACGTTAGAGATTTGCATAATATATCTCTTCCAAAGCTGTGGACTTTCAAAACATTTCAAAGATCCTCTTCCTTAGTTCATTAAGTTGGAATTATGTAATTCTAATTTCAAACTATTGATTTGCTATTTACAGTTTGAAAATACTTGCTAACTCGAAATTTAACAAGTCCATCTTCGTTCTCACAGACATTAGGCATACGCTGGCCATGCGCAGGTCTAAAAATCTCCAAGTACTAAATATACTTGCTTCAATTCCTAGTGAAAATACTTTAAAAAATTCTTTTTCAAAAATGGATATGGAAAGCACGTTCCCCCATGGATCACAGTTTACCCGGCGGTTACGCTACTATCCCAGTAGAATCGCTTGTAACTGTAGATTTCACATCTCTCTTGAATTTCGCCATGGTTGTTGCCATAGATCGCGGTCCACACGGCGGTTACGCTACTATCCCAGTAGAATCGCTTGTAACTGTAGATTTCACATCTCTTGAATTTCGCCATGGTTGTTGCCATAGATCGCGGTCCACACGGCGGTTACGCTACTATCCAAGTAGAATCGCTTGTAACCGTAGGCATCTCTCCCCTCGAATTTCGCTTGGCATTTAGATTGCAGTTTACTCGGTGGTTGCGCCACTATCCCAGTGGAATCGCTTGTAACTGTAGGCATCACGCCCCTCAAATTACGATAGCATCAATCAACATGATCCCTTCACGAGGGATTCTAGTCCAAATGGACATTCCAACTTATGGAAAATTCTACGTAGCTACGAATTTCAAATGGACACTCATCACGAGTTCCAAAACCTTCACAAATAATAAATGGAAGGTACTTTTCCATATCCTCAGTTTAGAAAACATAATATCATATATATGTAGTACTTCATTTCACATTTCGTACATATCATATCCATGTAAGCTTACATAAGATTTCCATAACAATTACTTTCCAAACCGACGGTTTTCAATTCACCGCATTCATATATATAAGTTCTGAAAACCTACATATCCTATATCCATAACAAATAGAGGATTTCAAAAATTTCCTCTAAGCCGATTTAGAAATTTTAGGTTATCTCAAAACCTAATTCATATTCATAATTCCATTTATTATCGACTTTCACATTCGATTTGGATTTCACGTTACATCGTCAATTCTCAACACAGAATTGATGTCTACCGATATATAACCTCTGAGCTCGTACATCTCGGAGAAGGGTGTTAAGCTAAGAGAATAAATTCTCCGCCACCAACAGATATATATTTAATAGAGATCAATTGCTATGTCATCAATTCACAATGTTAGACATACAATCCAAACCATCATCTGAAATTCAAAACTCAACTTATATTGTCTTTGGTATCGAAGCTAAACTCAATTTTAACTCAACGATTCAATCTTTTTGAAAAATTTCAAATTGAACTAATTGTTCAAATTTCTCATTTAACTTTTCAACTTCGACTTCGAAAATGAATTTCAAATCATTTATTCCTTACGGAATATATTCACACATTTCATTTCATATTGGAAAAACATTTCCATACTTATTTAAAAATAAGTAATTCACAAATCTAATTTATTTTCAACATTTGAAAATATTCGATATACTTAAATCATAATTAAGTATATATTTCATCTTTAAGGAAATCATTCTCTTTCACATATTTATTTGAGTCAAAACGAATGTTACGTAAAACATCGTTACGACAACTCAAAATCACTAGTATAGGAATTCGAAATTTAGATAGATGTATAAACCCCAATACTATATAAAACATTTCCTTTCGGAAATCATTTACTATAACAACAGTGTTATAGTCCACCATTTCCTTATTCCTCGAAAACGTCTATTTCAACAATGAATGTTGAAATCTATGGTTTCGATATTCAATGCCTTTTAAAACATCTTTAAAACAATTAACTTCGTTTTAAAATATCGCTTTCCTAAAACATGTCTATTTTATTCAATAATATATTCACTGTCCAAAATCGTGAATATACTTCACTAACCAAATTTCAATATTTCCTGCACATTTTATTTCAAAGATTATCCACTGTCCAAAATTGTGGATATACTTCCTTTAACAAGCTATAAAGATTTACTTATCCAAAATAAATCATTTTCGGATTTATCAATTTTCTATTTCCAAGATAATCAACTAGTTCTTTAGTAAATCATTCATCGACTTGGTTTTCAATTAAATCACATTTGATTTATTCACATTGGATTTTACTAACATTCATTCATATTCAATTAGTTTACTGTCACTAATTTATATTCAAGTTAGCTTGCTTTCAATTCAAATCAAATTTGATTCTATTTAGATTTACTTATCTTTCAAATTGAATTCAATTTACATAGCTTTCAAATTCCATTAATTCAATTTCATTAACTTAATGAATTTCTATACAATCAACTAGCAACTAATGCACATTCAACATAACCAAATTTATTTACTTTGCTTACATTCAATTTGGTTTAACACACTTAATTTCAATTGGTTTATATTCTAATTCTGATTGAAACTTCTTTAACTTACGTTTTATTCAACTCTTAACAACACATTTCTAATCCATGTTTATTCACTAATTCACTTTTACAATTAAAGTTGAATTTCCTTTATATAACTTAAATTCATATTCATTACTTCACTTTATTAATTCATTTTGATATCAAATTCAACCTCATTCAACATCACTTAAGCTATATTTCATTTCTAAAGTCATTTTATTTAACTTTTACTAAAGTCAAATTCATATCACTATTCAAAAATTCAGATTTTGTTTTACTTAACAAAACTGTTTAACCATTTTAACAACTGGTTTTACTTAAATTTTCTCATTTTATAAGTTATACAACTTATTAATTTAAACTTCCTTTAGTTAAATTTCAAATCATATATTTATTAATACTAATTCAATTCAATTTAACTTTTCTTAAGTTAAAAATCTTTATTTTCAAAAACAATTTTATACTTCTTTAGATTTGAAAAACATTTACTTTTAAAGTGTTTCTAGTAACTATTCATATTAAACACCATAAACTAAGCTTTGTGTAAACCAAAGCTCTGATACCACTTTGTAACATCCCCCTTCTTCTGACCGCCTCCAGTCGGTAATTAAACCAACTCGAGTCGTTCAAAAAGACGGATTGTTATTTAGTTTATGTAATTTAAACAGAATCAACCACAGAAACACAGAATAATAATATTTCATTACTATAAATCTTTTTACATACATCAGAGTTTATACAATGTATTTAACTAATACAGCGAAACATCTTAAAATACAATTTTTCTTGAAAACTTAAGTGATTCTTTACTCTCTCTCTCTCTAACTTCGCTGCTCGAAAATCTTCAAGTTGTAAAAATACTCGGTCTGACCCGAGTATTACATTCAAAAGAAAATAATACACAGGTCAGTCTAATTCAAACCAGTTACTAGTGCATAGAAACAATAATAACCACATAGACGATAGTCAAAATAATTCGCGTCTATCCGACTCTTTAAACAAAGAAATCGGATGATGGTCGATATAACACTTAACAATGTTAAACAAAAATCAGCAATTTAAATCATCAACAGAGATAAATAAACGATTTATCAAATCGACTAAATCAATTTAAAACAATTGAAACTGTCACTTTAAAACCATCAAAGTTTGATTGGCTGCCGTACACGCACGCGTGTACGGCCTCGCCACTAGTATAAAATTGCATAAAAGATCAATGCATCAAAAGCAAAAGAAATACCAATAAAATCAAGGCGGTGTGGCTACAGTACACACATACATACATGTGCACTGCCTCGCCAACTCGAGTGCACAAGGTCAAATCAAAATCAGATTCAACACAAATGCAAATGGCCTCGATCATAATACACAGGTGTAACTGCAACAAGGCAAATGCATGTACAAGTAAACTGATGCAGCAGTCTCATAAATACTTCAATGCTCAAGACCAGAGTAGAAGCATATAAAAAGCAGACAATAATCAAGTACTCAAGAGTAACAGATTTGTTAAACCAACTCAAACCAGCGCATGATCAATGCATTATGTGAATATGGAGAATCGAGCACAAATGCAGCAGTGCACATATGCAGACTAAACTATCAAGCTACAGAAACAAAACCAAATAAATGGTCAAAGCATACATCTACATACAGTGATACAACTATAATGCAACAATACCAAGGTGATACAAGAACCAGATGAACAAGACATAGCAGGTGATCGAACACATAATCAATGGAGTATATATATATGAACCCAGACAAAAAGTCAGAGAGTAGTTCAAGTGATGAAGCAATACAACTCAAATCAAACTAAAATGAAACAGAGATATGCTACAGGATGGTCAGTCCAGTTCTAAACATGCAACAACAGTGACTTTAAAATAAAGTCTGCTTCAAATTAGACTCCAAATAATGTAAAGGCAACATGGCAGCAGTTCGGATGCCAGACAAACAAATGCCAAAACTCGGTGAACGTGATACCAATATCATAAATATGAAGACAAGCATACATGAAGTGTTTCAAGTCCAAATGAACCAGTAATGAACCAGACTGGAATGATGGCAACTGCAAATGACCAGTGGATAATACATGATCAAGTGAACACATGCATATGACCCTAGTGAAACAGTGAATGCACTAACCATCTACAAACAATCAAACAACAAAAGTACAATGGTCAACACTTATGAATACACACAGTTCAAAACCCCGACCAGTGTACATGAATACAACTACAGGTATGGAAGCAAGGCTACAAGATATCATAGTGCAGTCATCAGACAATGTAAGCCTCAAGTGTGCATGGTTCAAAACAAATACAAAATGAAGTAGTGAATGTAGACACAACATACATGAAGACCACAATACTTGAAACAGTGGCATTCCAGAAAAATCAGACTCGACAAGGTTCATAAATACAACTCACTAATCAATGAACCAGACTCGAGTGTTAGTGATGTACACATGACTACAGAATGCAAAGACAACTACTAGAATGAGTGCATAGTGCATACATGAACAACAGTACAAGTCAGGAAATATGATGATCAAAAATGAAGCAGACAAGTGCACCATTAAAATAACAATACAGAAATGAACCAAACAAGTCATAAACATGAAGACTACAAGGACAAGACATATATATACATACAAGAATGTATGTATACACATGGTTTCAATGCCTGTTCAAGTGCACATAAAGGTTCAAACATCCAAAAGAATTTAGCAATAGTGTCGAAATAATCCAGACAACAGTAGTTTCAATTTACTTGCTAAATAAATTCAAGGCCGGAGATTAAGAAAATGTCACAAGAAACCTCAAAAACAAAGTCAAAATAAAGTTTAATCACAGAAATCGAAACCGCGATGGTCACTAGATACATCAGTACCAAGATAACCAGGAAACAAGAAAACAATACTGTGATGATCACGAGATTGTCGAACAGCTCAAAATCAAAACCGTGGATAAAACTCATAGACATTGAAACAAAGTCGAAGTCATCAAGACCAACAACCCGTAGCATCAATTACCAATGACTCAAGCAAAGGTACAGGAGCAAAACAACTAAAGTCAAATGACCAGAAGATCACAAGTCACAAAAAACCCCAAGTGAAACAAAGGTATAGTGGCCGAATTCAATTTTTTAAAACAACAGCCGAATGGAACAAAAATGAAGCATATATATATATATATGGATATGCAAATGAATGATGTTCGACAATTTTTTCATATTGCACCTAAGACGATAGCTCGAATAAACAAGGCAGGCTCAATTCGAAGCCGAAAACCATACGAACAAAATCCTCATCAGCGAAACCCAAATTGGGTTCACGAGGCAACAGAGGCCGAAGCCAAAATAATATCACGAAACCAAAGTGACCGAAGTAAAAGTACGGAAGAAATCATCAATCAATCAAAACAAAAATTTGAGCAAAACTTAAAGCATTGAACCCTACAAACTTATGATTTGAAGTAGATGTGAGTAAATATGAATTACTCACCTTTAATTGGAGAAGTCGCGAGCGAGGAACGGTAGTCAAAGCCAAGCACGAACAAATTTATCAAACCCCGAGTTGGTTTGAATTCGAGCAACCAAGCAATCGTCGACGAATAGAAGCGCAAGGGCGAAGCAGCCAAGCATAAAAGAGATCAAAACCCCAAATTCCAAAAACCCTAAATCACAGTACCACGAGAAAGCAAGGCCGTGAATCCCAGGGCAAACGAAGATCAAGCAATAGTCAAATTAAAGAGCATTGAAACAAAGCTGACTCTCTCAATATTTCAGATCGAACGAGAAAAAGGAATTTCACAGCCTCCATTATTTTACAAAGCGAAGAAGATCGGGTTGAATATTTTATGAGAGAAAGGGGAAGGGGATCGTGGGTTTGCACAAGACATCGTGGTTTAGGTATGGGCTGGTATGGAGAAGGTATGGGTTAAGTATGTTGTTATTTTATTTTATTATTTTTTTTTCTTTTCTTTTTAAAACAAATTTGTTTTATATTTTTTTATTTTATTTAAAATTTTATGTTATAAAAATTCCAACAACAAACATCAATTAGCTGTCAATGTTAATCGTTTATTGATGATTATAATTTGGGCAAAACCCCGGGTGTTACCGAAATTCAAATTGAATTCAATTTAAACGGTACAATTTCAAAACTGAACAAATCGCTTTCAAATTCAATTCTGAAGCTTCTATCATCTTCAGTAATATCAATATGAATTTTCTAAGCCTTTAAATTATTTTTAACCGGCTTAAAATTGAAGATTCAAATTTTATTCAACTTCAATAGATTAAATTCAAAAATTTAATCGCCAATTCATTCTAATAATTTGAAATTTTAGTCAAATCACCATTCAAATATTTAAAATTAATTAAATATTCTCGATTTAAATTGTTCAAAATTCAGGGTCGTTACAATCTTCCCTCCTTAAAACTTTTCGTCCTCGAAAAGGAAAGGTTGTTAAAATTTCAGCGACATTTATACCCTACTCAAATTTTTTCTAAGCTTGAAACTTATTACAATTAAATGAATATAGGATCCATTCCACTTATTTTAATCTCACTAGCTTTGTTCATTATCTCCTTTGTTTATTGATTTCTAAAAATCAAAACGCAAAAGTCTTTTACCAAAATTTTCGACTTACAAAACTCAGATTTAAACTTTAAAATTCTTCACGTTAGAGATTTGCATAATATATCTCTTCCAAAGCTGTGGACTTTCAAAGCATTTCAAGGATCCTCTTCCTTAGTTCATTAAGTTGGAATTATGTAATTCTAATTTCAAACTATTGATTTGCTATTTATAGTTTGAAAATACTTGCTAACTCGAAATTTAACAAGTCCATCTTCATTCTCACAGACATTAGGCATACGCTGGCCAGGCGCAGGTCTAAAAATCTCCAAGTACTAAATATACTTGCTTCAATTCCCAGTGAAAATACTTTAAAAAATTCTTTTTCAAAAATGGATATGGAAAGCACGTTCCCCCATGGATCATAGTTTACCCGGCGGTTACGCTACTATCCCAGTAGAATCGCTTGTAACTGTAGATTTCACATCTCTCTTGAATTTCGCCATGGTTGTTGCCATAGATCGCGGTCCACACGGAGGTTACGCTACTATCCCAGTAGAATCGCTTGTAACTGTAGATTTCAAATCTCTTGAATTTCGCCATGGTTGTTGCCATAGATCGCGGTCCACACAGCGGTTACGCTACTATCCCAGTAGAATCGCTTGTAACCATAGGCATCTCGCCCCTCGAATTTCGCTTGGCATTTAGATTGCAGTTTACTCGGCGGTTGTGCCACTATCCCTGTGGAATCGCTTGTAACTGTAGGCATCACGCCCCTCAAATTACGCTAGCATCAATCAACATGATCCCTTCACGAGGGATTCTAGTCCAAATGGACATTCCAACTTATGGAAAATTCTACGTAGCTATGAATTTCAAATGGACACTCATCACGAGTTCCAAAACCTTCACAAATAATAAATGGAAGGTACTTTTCCATATCCTCAGTTTAGAAAACATAATATCATATATATGTAGTACTTCATTTCACATTTCGTACATATCATATCCATGTAAGCTTACATAAGATTTCCATAACAATTACTTTCCAAACTGACGGTTTTCAATTCACCACATTCATATATATAAGTTCTGAAAACCTACATATCCTATATCCATAACAAATAGAGGATTTCAAAAATTTCCTCTAAGACGATTTAGAAATTTTAGGTTATCTCAAAACCTAATTCATATTCATAATTCCATTTATTATCGACTTTCACATTCGATTTTGATTTCACGTTACATCGTCAATTCTCAACACAGAATTGATGTCTACCGATATATAACCTCTGAGCTCGTACGTCTCGGAGAAGGGTGTTAAGCTAAGAGAATAAATTCTCCGCCACCAACAGATATATATTTAATAGAGATCAATTGCTATGTCATCAATTCACAATGTTAGACATACAATCCAAACCATCATCTGAAATTCAAAACTCAACTTATATTGTCTTTGGTATCGAAGTTAAACTCAATTTTAACTCAACGATTCAATCTTTTTGAAAAATTTCAAATTGAACTAATTGTTCAAATTTCTCATTTAACTTTTCAACTTCGACTTCGAAAATGAATTTCAAATCATTTATTCCTTACGGAATATATTCACACATTTCATTTCATATTGGAAAAACATTTCCATACTTATTTAAAAATAAGTAATTCACAAATCTAATTTATTTTCAACATTTGAAAATATTCGATATACTTAAATCATAATTAAGTATATATTTCATCTTTAAGGAAATCATTCTCTTTCACATATTTATTTGAGTCAAAACGAATGTTACGTAAAACATCGTTACGACAACTCAAAATCACTAGTATAGGAATTCGAAATTTAGATAGATTTATAAACCCCAATACTATACAAAACATTTCCTTTCGGAAATCATTTACTATAACAACAGTGTTATAGTCCACCATTTCCTTATTCCTCGAAAACGTCTATTTCAACAATGAATGTTGAAATCTATGGTTTCGATATTCAATGCCTTTTAAAACATCTTTAAAACAATTAACTTCGTTTTAAAATATCTCTTTCCCAAAACATGTCTATTTTATTCAATAATATATTCACTGTCCAAAATCGTGAATATACTTCACTAACCAAATTTCAATATTTCCTGCACATTTTATTTCAAAGATGTTAACTCCTTTATTTCAGTGACCTAAAACTCCGTGATCTAAAAGAAAGCTACGACCTAAGGAAGTTGCGACCTAAGGAAGTTGCGACCTAAGGAAGCTACGACCTAAGGAAGCTACGACCTAAGGAAGTTGCGACCTAAGAAGGCTACGACCTAAGAGGCTCTGCGATCTAAGGAAGTCCGCGACCTAAAGAACCTCGCGACCTAACTACCTAAAGGAGCTTGCGACCTAAGGAAACCTACGACCTAACTACATAGCGACCTAACTGAGAAAGTCCACGACCTATCAAGATAAGAAGTTAGCGACCTAACTTCTCCACGACCTAAGAGGTCCTGACCTAACTATAGAAAAAGTTCGGGACCTAACTATAGGAAAAGTTTGTGACCTAACTACAGGAAAAGTTTGCGACCTATAGAAGCTCCGACCTAAGGCAGCTAGCGACCTAACTACTAAAGCAACTCAGCGACCTACGACCTAAGAGGCAAACGAGCTAAGACTTCAACGACCAAAAGCTCCCACATCTATTTCTAACTCGTCTGCGACCTACCACTTGTTCAAATGAAGCCAAGTGCTACTACATCTGCTGATTTATTAAGTCGCAAGGGGGCTGCGACCTAGCTTAGGTCGCTCGCGACCTACGACCTAACTAAGGTCGTACGCGACCTAAGACTTAGCAATTTCTCTGCCCAGAATTCAGAGCTGCTCCTATAAATACCCCACCACTTCCAACATGAAGAGGACTTTTGGCAATTCATTTCTTCAAGCACCATTACTCTATCGAAGTCTCCATTCATCCAGCAATCAAAGATCTTCAAACATTCAAGACGCTACATCAAGCTTCAAGAGAAATTCCTTACATCCAACACGGATTCATCGAATTTCATCGACGAAGATTGAGCTAGTAGTCAAGATTGTTTCTTTTGATCAAATTGTACTGTTTTGATAAGAGATTGGTATCGATTTGTAACCGAATTCAGTAATAAAGAGATTCAAAGTGGAGTTAGGCATAATCTCAAGCCGAACCACTATAAATTGTTGTCTTTTACTGCTTTTCTGCCATTTTACTGCGTAAATTCTGTTCCCGTCATGCGGTTGGTGCTTTCACGATTCTATTACACACACCGGGTGTTTGCGTTCACTTTTTAACGTTAACATTTTGGTGCTTTCACTGAGAACTGAACTCAAGCTACTACTCACCATTGCTTCACAGAAGTTTGCTGAAAGAATTTCCTACAAAACCAGAAGTTTATCAGACATAATGGCTCCTGGAAGGAAACGAAAGTCTGTCAGAACTGACAATGACCGTGACAATACTGCCACTTCTCTCTCTCCAAATCAGGCAGCTCCAAGCGTCGGTGTGACGCGACAAGAATTAGATGCTGCTGTATCCGGACTGTACCAGCAGATTGAAACTCAGAATAACCTGATGATGGAAAAGCTGAATGCTCTATTTGGTATGAATCAAAGACCAGTAAGTAATGAGGGAAACTTTGCTAATGCTGCTCCCAATTCCGAGGGGAGAAATATTCCTCACGGGGGATCAGGTGCTGCCGAAGGGGCACCCCTCCAGGCCGAAGGATCCAGGCCGTCACCAGTTCTTCATGAGCATTTACCTGGACAAACCCCCGAAAAGATGGCCGAGGTCTATTCTGCGAAATCTCTGAACAATGAGGAATATCTTTCTGGTATGATCAAGCAAATAATGAAAGAGAGCATGCAAAGAGATGAAGATGAGAGCGAATGGGGATTCGCACCAAGTAGAACTCCGTTTACCGAGAAGATTCTAAAGGCTGAATTTCCTAGAAAATTTGTTCCCCCCACCATTCCTGCTTATCGGGGAACAAGTGATCCAAATCAGTTCTTGTATAAATACGACTGGCACATGACCGGCGCAAGAGCAACTGACGAAATAAAGTGCCGATATTTCCCAGTTTATTTAGAAGGAGTGGCACTTCTCTGGTTTACCAAGCTTCCTGTCCGATCTGTAGATCAGTTTTCTGATCTGACCCGAAAGTTCAAAGAGCAATTCAGGCTATACGCTTCAAAGGCAAAAGACATAATGTCATTGTCTAGTCTTGAACAGAATCCGGGAGAGCCTATTAAGTCATTCTTGAACCGCTTCAACTTAGCTCTGGCAGAGGTCGATAACGCAGAGCCACGAATGATCTTGACCTATTTGATGCGTGCTATCGACAAATCGAGCGAATTTGGAAAATGGCTGAAGATGAAGGAGCCAAATTCACTCGAGAAATTCTACAAAAAGGCTGACGAATTTATACGCCTAGAGAATCTTTCCGCACCAGCTAAAGTTGTGACAACAGTGGTGGAAAATAATGATACCGTTCAAAGCAAGAAAGAACTTGCAGATCAGAAAAGGGAAAGTAATGGTGGGAAAAGGCAGAAAGACTTCAAAAAGCCCCGCTTCCTTAAACCTTCAGACTTTACTCCTCTGACCGATACCCCGGAGAATATTTTCATCGCCACTAAGGATGCTGTTGAATTTCCAAAACCACCGGCCGTGAAAGTTGGGAAGAATGCTGTTCAAAGCGGAAGATTTTGCAAGTTTCATAACCAACCAGGGCACGATACCAATGAGTGCCGCCATTTGAAAAGCCTGATTGAGGAATTGTTAAGGGAGAATAAGTTGCAACAATACGTCAAGAGGAATAGAAAAGACCCGTCTTCATCCAACCAGGGGCAACTACCTCCAGTTCATCCATCTGGTTCAGGAGAAAGGCCTGCTGAAAAAGAAAGACCTGTTATCAATGTGATCACAGGAGGACCTCATCCAGCTAGCAGGAGTTGGGGTGAAATGGAAAGGTATGCTAGAGCTTTGAAATATGCTCCGATTGAAGAAAGTGTCTTGATCTTGGAAAATGCTACACCTCTAAAGCAGCAGAAGACTTTTCACGATGATATTATGTTCAGAACCAGGGATTCTATTGATGTGGAAGCTCCTACTGAGGACCCTTTAGTTGTTTCTGTCGGTATTGGGCCGGCTATTGTCATAAGAGTTCTGGTTGATAGTGGTGCTTCGTGCAACATACTCTTTAAAAGGACATTTGACCAAATGAAAATCCCTATGACAGATGTACAAGCCTCTTCACACAAAATTGCCGGATTCATAGGGGAACTGAAACAGCCAATTGGAACGGTGGACTTGTTTGTTGAAATGGGCGAAGGGCAGAAGAAGTTGGTTCGGAAGCAAACTTTTGTAATTGTTGATGGATTCTCCGCCTATAACGCTTTCTTGGGTCGACCTACTCTTGCTGCTTTCAGGGCCGTCCTCGCTCCATGGTGCTTAACAATGAAATTTCCTACTGATAATGGGATCGCTGTTATTAAAGGAGATCAGAACGCAGGACGAGAATGTTATCTTGTAGAACTCCGAGAGGCCAGGAAAAGAGAAATGGGGAAAGATGTGGCAGCTCCTCTCCGCATCAAGGAACCAACCCTGTAGCAACTACGGAGTGGCCCCTGTACTGGCGAACACAGCAATGCAAGAAAAGAAATGGATCCCAGGAAAGCTAGTACATGGGAGAATAGAGTGGTACCCGTGGAGGTAACGGTACCAATATCTGTTGACTCGAAAGACCCGAACAAAGTACTCAATGTGGGTTCACAGCTAAGCATAACAGTTCAAAACACGCTGATATCATTCTTAAAAGCCAATCTAGATGTGTTCGCTTGGTGTCACGCTGATATGTGTGGGATCTCCCCGGAAATTGTTGTACATACTCTGAACATAGATCCAAAATTCACGCCAGTGAAACAGAGAAGAAGAACTCAAGGCCCAGAAAGATCGACAGCACTAAAGGAAGAAGTCGATCGGCTCATGGAGAACGGCTTTATCAGAAACTCCACTTATCCAAATTGGGTTTCAAATCCAGTATTGGTCAAGAAAGCAAATGGAAAGTGGAGAGTATGCATAGATTTCTCAGATCTAAACAAAGCATGCCCCAAAGATTGCTTCCCACTGCCCAGAATTGATCAATTGGTGGATGGAACAGCTGGGCATGAGTTGTTATCGTTTATGGATGCTTACTCCGGATACAATCAGATTATGATGCATGAGCCGGATCAGGAAGACACAAGCTTTATTACAGATGTGGGTCTCTACTGCTACAAAGTTATGCCTTTCGGATTGAAAAATGTTGGGGCAACCTACCAAAGACTCGTCAATGCAATTTTCAAGTCTCAGATTGGTAGAACCATGGAAGTTTATGTCGACGATATGTTGGTAAAATCAAAGAAAGCTGTAGATCACATGGGACACTTGGAGGAAATATTCGCAATTCTTCAAAAGTACGGAATGAAGCTCAATCCATTGAAATGTTCATTCGGAGTAGAATCTGGGAAATTTTTGGGTTTCATTGTGAGCGCCAGGGGCATTGAAGCCAATCCTACTCAAATCACAACACTAAGGGAGGTCAAATCCCCTAAAACAAAGAAAGAAATGCAAAGTCTCAATGGAAAAGTCGCTGCCCTGAGTCGCTTCATTTCCGAAGCCATAGACAAATGCATCCCCTTCTTTGACGCTCTAAAGAAAGGAAATAAATTTTTTGAATGGACTCTCGAATGCCAAAATGCTTTCGATGAACTAATTCGTCATATGGAAACACCTCCGGTTCTTTCCAAGCCCACTGACGGTGAAGACCTTTTCATCTATTTAGCAATTTCATCTCATGCCCTCAGCGCAGCACTTGTACAGGAAGATATGAAAATACAGTGTCCAGTCTATTACATCAGTAAACGGTTCACTGGGGCAGAGATGAATTATTCGAAGATAGAAAAGCTCGCCTATTGTTTGCTAATTGCTTCCAGGAAATTGAGACCATATTTTCAAGCTCATCCTATCAAAGTTCTTACTGATCAACCTCTAAAGCAAGTCCTGTTTCGTCCTGAAACTTCGGGTCGTCTTTTGAAATGGAACATTGAACTTAGCCAGTATGATATCACTTATCACCCCCGAAGAGCAATCAACGGACAAGCTTTAGCAGATTTCATCGCAGAATCTACTGACAAAGGCGATGGTGAAGATGAAACAGCTGACGGCATTCCAATCCAGTGGAAGTTGTATGTTGACGGATCAAGAAATGATTACTGTTCTGGGGCAGGGGTTGTGCTTGAAACCCCCGAAGGACGATCATTGTGTTATGCATTGAGACTGGAATTTCCTTCAACAAACAATGAAGCAGAATATGAAGCACTTATTGCCGGTTTAAAAATCGCCAAGGAACTAAACATCAAAGTGTTACATATTTTCAGCGATTCTCAGCTTATTGTTTGCCAGGTGAAGAAAGAATTTCAAGCCAAAGGAGGAAATTTGCCTGCATATTTGACAAAAACTTCCGAACTCCTCAATGATTTCGATCACTACTCAATAAGCCACATACCCCGAGAGGAAAATATGAAGGCAGATTCTTTAGCAAAGTACTCAAGTTTCGGAGAAGCTCAATTACTGGGATTAGTTCCTGTAGAAGTTCTGTCAGCTCCAAGCATTGATGAAATGGATATTGATTGGATTATGGCTATGTCTCAAGAGCATGAATCATGGATGACTCCAATCAAAGAATACTTACTCAGTGGTTCCCTGCCAGAAAGTTCTAAGGAACGTCGAAAATTATTGAGAAAAGCGTCGAGATATATACTTCAAGACGGCCGATTATACAGACGGGGATTTTCAATGCCTCTGCTCCGATGTGTAACTAAGGAAGAAGCCAAGACAATTCTAGCCAAGGTACACGGAGGAGAATGTGGAGATCATTCAGCTGGTCGAACTTTAGCCAAGAAAGTTCTCCGATATGGGTATTTCTGGCCTGACATTAACCGAGATGCTGCTATCTACTCTAGAAAGTGCGACAAGTGCCAGAGATTTGCAAAAATCCCAAGAGCACCTTCCACCGAACTCTCACAAATGGTCAGCCCATGGCCATTCGCCATTTGGGGGATAGATCTAATTGGACCATTACCAGTTGGCAAATCAGGAATCAAATATGCTATCGTAGCCGTTGATTATTTCACCAAGTGGGCTGAGGCTGAACCTTTGGCCACCATTACTTCTAAAAAGATGATAAATTTTGTAACGAAAAATATCATTTGCAGATATGGTGTGCCACAGAAAATAATCACAGACAACGGTACTCAGTTTGAAAGTGAAGAGTTCCAGGATTTCTGCAAACGATTCAGAATTCAGAAAAGCTTCTCAGCAGTGGCTCATCCGCAGGCAAACGGGCAAGTGGAAGCAGTGAATAAAATCATCAAGTCAACCATCAAAAAGCAACTCGAAAGAGAAAAAGGTGGTTGAGTTGATAAGCTTCCATTAGCACTATGGGCATACAGGACTGACTACTCACAAAACTGCAACTGGGCACACTCCATTTTCACTGGCATACAGATCAGAGGCAATGATTCCAGTGGAAGTAGAAGTTCCTTCACGTAGAAGAGTTCATTTCAACGAAGCTGAAAATGAAAAGCTGCAACTTGAAGCACTTGATTTTCTTGATGAGAAAAGAGAAGAAGCTAGGCTCAGAGTTTCAGCTTATCAGCAAAGGATAGCCAGGCACTTCAACTCTAAAGTTCGCCAACACAGCTTTGAGGTCGGGGACTTAGTTTTGAAAAGGATTATGACGGCAACTGGTGTGTTTGGACCAAACTGGGAAGGACCATATGCCATTGGCAGTAAACTTCTTGATGGCACTTTCAAACTCATAACTGTCGAAGGAGATCCAATTCCAAGAGCCTGGAACAGCAACCACTTACGTCCTTATTTTACTTGAAAGAAAAAGCTTTGTTCAAAATTGTAAAATAATGATGAATGTATCAGTTGTATTGTAAAATTTTGTAAATCAGTGTGAATGAATGAAAGCTATAAAGTGGATGTAGGCCCGATTCTTGGCCGAACCACTATAAATCTTGTGTTCTTTACTATTTCATAATGCCTGTTTTATTTCGATATCTAAATACTTTAAATGTATTGCTAAAATGTCGATTCAAAATTGCAGGACATCAAAACAATGCTTGCTCGTCACAAAACCAAGCGACCTCTATAAATCACCTGTTATGCAAATACCAAGCGACAAGAAATTCCAAATACAAATCTTATACAAAGTGAACTTCACATAAAAAGTTGGCGACTCCACTGTGACAAACCTTTGTTAATTGGTTGAGATTGTCGATATAAACAAACATCCAACTAGATAACTTACGTTTGTCCCGTGAAGTCGTTTAACTGTGAAGTCCACTTCTTCGAACATAGCAATGTAAGGAAAGAAGATGCGCTTGGAAACAATAATAAAAGATCGCTAATGAGCAGATGATGAGAGAACATTGCCAAGCAAACAAAGAAGCAGCCAAAAGGAGGTATGCTTCTCAATAAAAGGGCCAGTAAGAACCACCGAAGGGACACCTTCCCAAGCAGAAGGAACAGGGCCCTTGCTGACGGATCGTGATGCATCCGATCAGGCAGCTTGCGTCCGTCCCGTGGATCTACTTGCCCCTGAGACGCAACCTTCCTGGCACACCAACCACCCAATGCTCCTTCTCAAAGTTCAATAAAGCCCTCTTACGAGGCACGCCAAAAAATGAAAGTACTTCTCTCAATCAAAAAAGATTGGTGGAACCACCGGAGGGGCACCTTCCCAAGCTGAAGGAACAGGGCCCTTGTTACTTAATTGCGATCGTTTGTGCAAACGAGCATCCAATCAAGCAACTTGCGTCTGCCCCGTGGATCCACTCAACCATGAGAAAGTAACTTCCAGGCAATCAAAAAGCCCTTTTCGGAGGCACAAGCCCTCTTCGGAGGCACATGACCTCTTCGGAGGCAAAAGCCCTTTCCCAAGGCACCACAAGCCCTCTTCGGAGGCAAAAGCCCTTTCCCAAGGCACCGCAAGCCCTCTTTGGAGGCACAAGCCCTCTTCGGAGGCACAAGCCCTTTTCGGAGGCACAAGACCTCTTCGGAGGCACAACTCTTTAAGAGGAGCCCTCTCCGGAGGCATGTCCCAAAATAAAATACTCGAACGAAAAGCATTCTCTGGAAGCACAGTCCAACTCTCAAAGGAAGGATTAACTTGTTCATCTCAAAAAGTTCCTCCTAAAAAAGTTGAAATACTACAAAATTCTTTCAGAAAAGTTCATTTCACTTCATAGGGAAATTCACTTCTTAATAAATAAAAGTGATTATCCCCGAAAGTTGAAGCGTTCTTCAGAAAGAGAAAATAAAAATTCTTCTAAAGACTAGATATACTCTATTAAAAGCAGAATAATTCTCCCCTTAAAAGCGGAGTAATTATCCTCTGAAATAAGAGTATTAGTCTTGAAAAAGCTAGGAATATTGCAATGCACTTACGGCATGGGGGCAATACTATACAATTCAGTTATATTAATAAAAGCAACATGCCACAAGTTCGTTGCAATATCGCGAAAAATAGATGTGGAATAAATGCATTCCCAAACACAGACAAAAAGTTTGTACAAGTAAAAGGAATCGTTTATCCTACACTAAAAAAGAGAAACAGATGCGTTCTCACATACACAAGAGTTTGTACGAGTAAAATAATTGTTTTATTTAATACTATGAAAACTCTTTACATGTGCAGATATCTCAAAAAGCAAAAGCAGGGATCGGTACCCGCACAATCTCCGATCTATACATGTAAAAAGCAAAATAAGAAGTAGAAAGTTCAGCTTGTCACTCCTTCTTTCCGCCACCCTTGGAGCCTTTGCTTGGCCTAATAGTTAACTTCGGAATCCGATGTGGGCGGGACGGAGAAGGAGGAGTGGTTGGGTCTTCTTCTGTCTTGTCTTCCCCAGTCGAAGCACCTCTCTTCTTCTTCCTTATGGCGCGCTTCCCCTTCCTCTTCGAGGAAGATTCGCTCCCCGGAGTAGCGAGCAATGTTGAAAGCTTCGTGTCATCATCTAGAGACCGCTCCGGGGTCTTCTCGACGTCTTCAAGATCATCCGCCTTCTACTCCTGCGAAATAGCCGGATCGTCCAGGCCTTGAAGAGCTTCGATTTTTTCTGCCTGCGATCCCGGTTGGGAAGCAGAAGGAGGAGTAATCTGTAAAGATAGAGGTACAACAACTGAAGGAGTGGAAACTTGTGCAGTGAATGGTGCCTCCGCTACAGAAGAAAAGAAGTTAAAATCAATATCTCCCAAAAATAGAGAAGGTATCGGTTCACCAAAGTTCAAGTAACAAGTAAGAAGGTCATCAAACTCGGTTAAATCAAATAACTGGTTCATTAGACCCGGGACTTCGCCAAAATTACCTGGAGGAGTTGGCTTCGCAAGTTCAATTTCATATTTATCAGCTTCAGTTTCTTCCTGGCTCTTCTCTTCAATTTGGGAAAGAGGAGTCTCGGAAGTATCGAGTTTAGCTTCAGCATCTTTTGCAGTGAGTGGAGATTGAGAGCTAGAACCGATGATGTCAACATCGGTCAAAGTCGAAGTATGGACAGGGGCAGTGAAAGGTATTGTTTGTTCTGAATGCTCCTCTGCCACTGTCCCGGCTCTAGCTTCGGCAAGTTGCTCTTTGCCTCTAATAAGTGCATCGCGTGCTTCATCATCCAGATAAAGCGCTACAAGGTCTGCCTCCGCGTAGCCGGCAAATGTATCAAGTATGGTCTCCCAAACTTCAGCAAGTGTAATCTCATATTTGGGACCCAAGAATGAAAGGCTGCCGCGGCCCAAAACGCTGTGCATGTAGAAGTCAAATAGAGTAGAATCAATGCTAGCTTTAGTGGCATCGTGAGACTCTTCGGCCGCAACTTGTCCAGCGACCGCGTCATCACGCTCCTTCTCAACTTTAAGAAGCTTAGCTTTCAGCATCTCAATCTCTGCATTTTGGGACACAATTGTTCCCCGCAGCTTAGCATTTTCTGTGCGATATTTCTCAGTTATGTGCTGCTCAGCTGCAAGCTTCATTTCGGCGTCCCTTTGCGCAGCATGTGCGTCCCGAACTTGCTTCTGAAAGACTTCTTCCTTTTGAGTGTGCGATGCAGAAGATGAGGCCAGATCTTCCTTTAGTCGCTTGACTTCAGATGCAAGCTTTGCGTTGTCGTCTGCAATGCTCGTCATCTCCGCATCGTGCTGCTTACGCCATTTGTCCCATTCTGATTTATCGTTCTCCATGGTCATCATCGCCTCAAGATTCAGGTGGTTGACCCTTTGAAGTTCGTCGACAGGTTTCTGCCATTGCGACATCCTCTCGATATTAAGCCTGACCGCGTCAAGACTTTTAAGCATGTCTTGCTTATCAATCGGAACCAAATCCAAGTCAAAGCGCACTCCTTTTAGGCACCAATTCGGAAATCGGCTCTGAAGCGTTGGAGGGCCGTCCTTAACTTGATATTGTGGCCTGTTAATGATTGTTTGAATATCAGACTTCTTTAGAGGAGGAGAGCCGGCCGGAGTATCAGAAGGGATAGGAGCGTCAGTTTTCTCAGAAATTTCAGACGCGTCCTTCTCATCAAGTTTAACCCGTTTACTTGGGTCATCGGTAGCATGCTTCTTCCCTTTGTCATCATGATATTTTCTTTTATGAGAGTCATCGTCTCTCCTTCTTTGCTGCTCTTCATAAGCACGCCTTTCTTGAGCCTTTCTAGCCGCACGCTCTTCGTCAGATTCTTTGCGGGAGGGAAGATAACGTCCATAATCGTAAGAATCACGCCCTCCGTAGCGCCGAAAGTTGTCATAATATGAGCCAGTTCGTCCCATTGTAGAGCCTGAAATTGAAGAAAAGACAAGTCTTAGAAATCTTCAAATTAAAGGGGGCTAAATTCATATAAGTGCTGAGCATCCTAAGTGTGTGTGATGTGCAAACTACGCGCGTCAAACTACAAACCAATCTTTGGTTGAGGAATAATAGCAGATTGGGAAACGGGAGTTGATTCTTGAGCTGGTAAAGTTTGCTGCAAGGTAGATGTTGCTTCTGTTACAGGAGAAGTGACTTTAGTTATGTCATCTTTAAGGAGCTCTCGGGAAGTTATCATTATATCACTTAAGCCATCAAAGGTGTCATCATCATGATGCCCAGCAGAGTTTTATTTTTCAGCTTCCACATCGGCTGACTTTTCAGTGATTCGAGGATTTTCTTCTTCTTCGATAATTGGGGGAAGTGCCAGTTTGCTGGACGAGCCCGCAACATCGGCAAGTGTGGGACATTTTACCAGTAAGGTTTCAGTAGCAATTTCTTTCGGTGTGTGGTTTTCAACAGAAAGTGGGGCATCTGCTGTCTTCGAAGGAGAGTCGGAAACTTCATGAGGCTGTGAAGAGCGAGAAGAGTGTAAAAGCCCATACTGGTGCAAAAATTCATCTTTCAGCAAAAATTTGGCACTTCTATCTTCTACCGCCACAGCATTTAAAGTTTCAAGGATCGATTTGAGGCTCGGATTTCTGAGCGGAGGAGGAAGTGCTGGAAAAAGAAAAAGAATGAAGATAAGCATTTGATGATTCGGATTTCGAAAAGTCTATAAGATGAACAGAGAAAGGCAAGTCTTACTCACAATTCTCCAAACTGCGTAGAATCCCGGAGGACATCGAACAAAAAAGAACTGGTTTAAAAAGCCATGAGCACTTTTAGGCAAATCCAAGATCAATTTCCGATTCCTGGCACCCCTTACGAGTACAATCGAAGGATGATCTTTATTCTTAGAGAAGGTGCATAGATAGCAAATTTCGTCAAAGCTCGGAAGACGGTCAAGCGTCCTCCTAAACAGAACACATAAACCTATCAGAACGGCGTAACCGTTGGGGTGTAGCTGAAAAGGAGAGATAGCTAGTCGAAGGAAGAGTTCCCGGAGAAATTCATTGAAAGGCGGAATAGCTCCGTTCAAGCACATATGGCGATTCACCGCGACAAAACCTAGGGGTGGTCTGTCAGCTGTATCACTTGCTCCAGGGAATATAGCGTCTGAATCAGCAATACCAAATTGGATACACAGTTGTCTAAAAATTCTGTGACGAAGGGTATTCGGAGTTCTCTCCGGAGGATCAATCAGTGGATTGGAAATTGGGAAAGCTTCTTCAGTTGGTCCTGAATCTTATTGTTGAGACATCATTCTACACAATCAACTGGATATTTAAATATAAAGGTGCACGTTTCCTAAAAAGTGTGAAGTGTTGTGCAAAACTAAAACAATAACGATCAAGTATAACCGAAATTGAGACAATTGATGTTCGTCGATTATAAAGTTTCGAGGCTTGTTATTTCAGAATTAAAATACAATGTTGTGTTGATGCAAACAAGTCAACTTAGGTTGATTATTCCAGTTTTGTTTCAACACTTCATTTGAATTAGTCATTTCACAGCATTTCATTCACAGAATTCGTTTAAGTTAATTATTCGTTATCAACTAATCTGTCATGCGATGTGGGCAGTCGATGGCAGTATATTTGTCCCATTTTTCTGCAAGTGTTGTATTTAGGCAGGTTATTAGCATTAAAGTCAAGACAGTGTGAAAGGAATTACAACACAGTTCAGATTCAAGAATCCAGCCAACTTCTGTGCAAATTCCTCTAAGTCTTAAGTCGTTTGACGACATATCATAGGTCAGGGCTTTTAAGTCGTACTGTGCGAGTCAAGATGTTCAAGGCAGTGCCAAGGTGGTTCAAGTCCTAGGTCGTTCTGCAACCTATCATAAGTCGCAGCATTTCTAGGTCGTATAGTGTAACTGAATAAGTCAAAGCGGTGCAATTTTATCTAAGTCCTAGGTCGCGCACGACTTGGCTTTAGGTCGAAGACTCTTTAGGTCGTGAAGATTATTAGATCGCAAAGACTCTTTAGGTCGAAGACTCTTTAGGTCGTGAAGATTATTAGATCGCAGACTCTTTAGGTCGAAGACTCTTTAGGTCGTAAACTCTTTAGGTTGTAAACTCTTTAGGTCGAAGACTCTTTAGGTCGTGAATATTCCTGCGCGACCAAACTCTTAGGTCGTCCAAATCTGGTAAGTTATTGACTTCCTCTCCAAGCAACACCATATTGGATCCAATACCGCCATTATAAAAGAATTCGATATCTTCCTCATTCCATCAATGAGTCGTCCAGCAAATCAACTGGAAGTCATCCATATACCTCTGAATCATTCGACCAATCAATTGAAAATCCCACCGATTCGTTGTGAAAACTTCCGTGCGATCATGAATCAATGCAACATATCAAACAACGATCGAAGATCGATCGAAACAACCAAAAAACTGAAGCATGACACACGGAATTAAATTTGGGTCAGTAAACGTGGATTTACGATCGATCAGTGATTGCGAAAGAGGAGAGATTAATCCACTTACGTAATATATTGATAGAAGTGAATCGATGTTTTGCTGGGATGAATTAACCTCCGAAGAATTAAGAATTCTTCAATGGCAATAGGGTCTCAGAGTAGTAAGGTGGAGAGGAAGGACGACCTAATCTATTTATATGGAACTGGGAGAAGAAGGCGAATAGGCGTGCAAGTTTTACGTCGTTCGCGACCTAGCAAAGTTAAGTCGAAGCATACGACCTAAGGAATAGTCATATACTTCGAGGGGCAAATGTTAACTCCTTTATTTCAGCGACCTAAAACTCCGTGATCTAAAAGAAAGCTACGACCTAAGGAAGTTGCGACCTAAGGAAGTTGCGACCTAAGGAAGCTACGACCTAAGGAAGCTACGACCTAAGGAAGTTGCGACCTAAGGAGGCTACGACCTAAGAGGCTCTGCGATCTAAGGAAGTCCGTGACCTAAAGAACCTCGCGACCTAACTACCTAAAGGAGCTTGCGACCTAAGGAAACCTACGACCTAACTACATAGCGACCTAACTGAGAAAGTCCACGACCTATCAAGATAAGAAGTTAGCGACCTAACTTCTCCACGACCTAAGAGGTCCTGACCTAACTACAGAAAAAGTTCGCGACCTAACTACAGGAAAAGTTTGAGACCTAACTACAGGAAAAGTTTGCGACCTATAGAAGCTCCGACCTAAGGCAGCTAGCGACCTAACTACTAAAGCAGCTCAGCGACCTACGACCTAAGAGGCAAACGAGCTAAGACTTCAATGACCTAAAGCTCCCACATCTATTTCTAACTCGTCTGCGACCTACCACTTGTTCAAATGAAGCCAAGTGCTACTACATCAGCTGATTTCTTAAGTCGCAAGGGGGCTGCGACCTAGCTTAGGTCGCTCGCGACCTACGACCTAACTAAGGTCGTACGCGACCTAAGACTTAGCAATTTCTCTGCCCAGAATTCAAAGCTGCTCCTATAAATACCCCACCACTTCCAACATGAAGAGGACTTTTGGCAATTCATTTCTTCAAGCACCGTTACTCTGTCGAAGTCTCCATTCATCCAGCAATCAAAGATCTTCAAACATTCAAGACGCTACAACAAGCTTCAAGAGAAATTCCTTACATCCAACACGGATTCATCGAATTTCATCGATGAAGATTGAGCTAGTAGTCAAGATTGTTTCTTTTGATCAAATTGTACTGTTTTGATAAGAGATTGGTATCGATTTGTAACCGAATTCAATAATAAAGAGATTCAAAGTGGACGTAGGCATAATCTCAAGCCGAACCACTATAAATTGCTGTCTTTTACTGCTTTTCTGCCATTTTACTGCTTAAATTCTGTTCCCGTCACGCGGGTGGTGCTTTCACGATTCTATTACACACACCGGGTGTTTGCGTTCACTTTTTAACGTTAACAAAAGATTATCCACTGTCCAAAATTGTGGATATACTTCCTTTAACAAGCTATAAAGATGTACTTATCCAAAATAAATCATTTTCGGATTTATCAATTTTCTATTTCCAAGATAATCAACTAGTTCTTTAGTAAATCATTCATCGACTTGGTTTTCAATTAAATCACATTTGATTTATTCACATTGGATTTTACTAACATTCATTCATATTCAATTAGTTTACTGTCACTAATTTATATTCAAGTTAGTTTGCTTTCAATTCAAATCAAATTTGATTCTATTTAGATTTACTTATCTTTCAAATTGAATTCAATTTACATAGCTTTCAAATTCCATTAATTCAATTTCATTAACTTAATGAATTTCTATACAATCAACTAGCAACTAATGCACATTCAACATAACCAAATTTATTTACTTTGCTTACATTCAATTTGGTTTAACACACTTAATTTCAATTGGTTTATATTCTAATTTTGATTGAATTCTAATATTTACCATATTCACAACTTCTTTAACTTACGTTTTATTCAACTCTTAACAACACATTTCTAATCCATGTTTATTCACTAATTCACTTTTACAATTAAAGTTGAATTTCCTTTATATAACTCAAATTCATATTCATTACTTCACTTTATTAATTCATTTTGATATTAAATTCAACCTCATTCAACATCACTTAAGCTATATTTCATTTCTAAAGTCATTTTATTTAACTTTTACTAAAGTCAAATTCATATCACTATTCAAAAATTCAGATTTTGTTTTACTTAACAAAACTGTTTAACCATTTTAACAACTGGTTTTACTTAAATTTTCTCATTTTATAAGTTATACAACTTATTAATTTAAACTTCCTTTAGTTAAATTTCAAATCATATATTTATTAATACTAATTCAATTCAATTTAACTTTTCTTAAGTTAAAAATCTTTATTTTCAAAAACAATTTTATACTTCTTTAGATTTGAAAAACATTTACTTTTAAAGTGTTTCTAGTAACTATTCATAATAAACACCATAAACTAAGCTTTGTGTAAACCAAAGCTCTGATACCACTTCGTAACATCCCCCTTCTTCTGACCGCCTCCAGTCGGTAATTAAACCAACTCGAGTCGTTCAAAAAGACGGATTGTTATTTAGTTTATGTAATTTAAACAGAATCAACCACAGAAACACAGAATAATAATATTTCATTACTATAAATCTTTTTACATACATCAGAGTTTATACAATGTATTTAACTAATACAGCGGAACATCTTAAAATACAATTTTTCTTGAAAACTTAAGTGATTCTTTACTCTCTCTCTCTAACTTCGCTGCTCGAAAATCTTCAAGCTGTAAAAATACTTGGTCTGACCCGAGTATTACATTCAAAAGAAAATAATACACAGGTCAGTCTAATTCAAACCAGTTACTAGTGCATAGAAACAATAATAATCACATAGACGACAGTCAAAATAATTCCCGTCTATCCGACTCTTTAAACAAAGAAATCGGATGATGGTCGATATAACACTTAACAGTGTTAAACAAAAATCAGCAATTTAAATCATCAACAGAGATAAATAAACGATTTATCAAATCGACTAAATCAATTTAAAACAATTGAAACTGTCACTTTAAAACCATCAAAGTTTGATTGGCTGTCGTACACGCATGCGTGTACGGCCTCGACACAGGTATAAAATTGCATAAAAGATCAATGCATCAAAAGCAAAAGAAATACCAATAAAATCAAGGCGGTGTGGCTGCAGTACACACATACATACATGTGCACTGCCTCGCCAACTCGAGTGCACAAGGTCAAATCAAAATCAGATTCAACACAAATGCAAATGGCCTCGATCATAATACACAGGTGTAACTGCAACAAGGCAAATGCATGTACAAGTAAACTGATGCAGCAGTCTCATAAATACTTCAATGCTCAAGACCAGAGTACAAGTGTAACGACTGCGATTTTTCGTCGCTCGAAAATCGACATCAATACATTCACTATATCAACTGTCAAGCAATCGAATGCCGAAAAACCGAATTGTTATGGAGAAAAAGAAGAGGTAGAAGAAAAGATAGAAGAAAAAGAAAAAAACACATAAACAGAACCAATATCAGAATCTCACATTCGTTGCTGAACAACATATAATAGATAAATGAATAATCTTTAAAACAAAGAACTATATCATTTTATACATTACATCATCATCAGAGTGTACAACAACAACATACAACACAACTGGACAGTTATATGAACTTGTCCACATACAAAATACACAGCGGAATAATACTATCATATACAAGTGGTACGTCTCGCCCTCCAGCTCGCCATTGCTCCACAGCATCTCTTGAATCCAGAATGACCGAATAACCTAACTCTAGACTGCCCGTGTGGAAAATGATGGGCACCCAGAGTTTAGGAAGGGAACAATAAACTCCGAGTCAGTCATGGTGACTGGTGTGAGAACTAAAACAGCTTATCTTTAAAACAAACAACAGAAAGATTTTAAAGTCAATTTCGCAATGCTTTTGGGAAATGAAACTACCATAAGACCTCCCGCCACACACACAATGCAAACGCAGAATTGGAGGAGATTTCTTCTTATGATAGTCAAATATGCTTACTACGCAAATCATTGGATTTATTATTATTAGTGCATTGTGCAGAAAAACATTTCGAAAGTATAATATAAATCTTAGCCAACATAGACATTCCGAACTATGCCTACTATAACTACCATCTAAATAGTGGGGCGCCACCATAAGTAAATGGCAGGTTCTACAACTAAAACCGTACAAGGTTCGTATTGTTTCTTTGGATTTTCCAACAAATGGTCAAGCTAAGGAATTTCCTTTCCTCCTGCCGAATAGGATCGCCTCTGGTTGGACGTCCCGAGAGACAAACTGCTCTCTGCCAAACAAGGCCGGGTTACCCCTGTAACAGGTAACTCACGAATATGTCATCACCCGGTCCTTTGGGACCTTTTCCGAGCGCTCGGTAGCATCATCACACATAATAAATAAGTGTATCCACATGAGTAAGCATCTGGACTCCATACCATGATACCACCCCTTTCCAGAAGGAAATGACATACCCTAAAGGGCGCGACCCTCATAACCTTGCCGCAACATTCCTGTTTCGACCATTTCCGGGTTGTTGAGGCCCTGACGAAGTCTCGTCCACAAAGCTACGCTTTTTCAAAAAGCCACGCTTTGGGTCAACAGATGATCAACCTATGATCCCAAAGATAAATGATCAAACAAATGATCATATCACAAATGATCAAACACTGATCATCACACAGCAACACTCAGCATGCCACATTACCAAATTGGGAATATATCGCTGATAACTTTCAACTACATAACCTCTGAGCTCGTACGTCTCAGAGAAGGGTGTTAAGCTAAGAGAATAAATTCTCCGCCACCAACAGAAATGTATTTGAAAGAAATCGGCTTTACACCTCAAATTGTAATGTCAGACATGTAACCATACAAGTCTGTTTCGGGATCGAACAAAACCGAAGGCACTTCTCACGAAGCCCTTGCAATTCCGGATAATTTCCAATCACGTCCGGACTTCCCGTCACTAAGGGTGATAAAACCTCTAAATCGGAGATCAACCGATGTAGAGTAACTCGACGGTAATCCTTCCGTTTTCACAAATATCCGGTCTTCAACACCGGTCATCAAATGCAATTCATAACGACGTATCACATATTCGGAATGGGTTATACGACCCCATGGTCCTTTCCCGGCTAACCCGAATAGTGAGCGCTTATTCAAAAATAAGTGTGGCATTCAAATTCATCCAATTCACAACAAATACCCATTCAAGGTAATTATTGATAGTCGGTTATTTAACCATCAATAAAGATGCGCAACATCATCAGATCCCAAATAATTTTCCAAATTATTTATCTTTCAAAAATATCTTTACAAGATATAAATTTCCACACTTAACCATTTGAAAACAATTTCAAATCAATTTCCACATTTCAATTTATCTCCAAAAGATAAAATTTCAAACCCTTCATTCATATTGGGAAAGCATTTCCATACCTATTTAATAATAGGTAATTCACAAATCCATTTATTTTCAACATTTGAAAATATTCAATATACTTAAATCAAAATTTAGTATATATTTCATTCTTTAAGGAAATCATTCTCTTTCACAAATTTTATTTGAGTCAAAACGAATGTTGCGTAGAACATCGTTACAACAACCCAAAATCACTAGTATAGGGATTCGAAATTTAAATAGATATATAAATCCCAATACTATTAAAACATTTCCTTTCGGAAATCATTTACTATAACAACAGTGTTATAGTCCACCATTTCCTTATTCCTCGAAACGTCTATTTCAACAATAACTGTTGAAATCTATGTTTCGATACTTAACACGTTTTAAAACATCTTTTTAAAACAATTACTTCATTTCGTAATATCATTTCTCCAAAACATATCCATTTTATCCAATAATATATTCACTGTCCAAAATCGCGAATATACCTTATTCTCCAGATTCAATGTTTCCACACATTTTATTAAAAGGATTATCCACTGTCCAAAATCGTGGATATAATTCCTTTAATAATTTCCTATATTCAATTTATCAAATTCCATTGATTTCGAATTCATAAACAATATCTATAAATTCTTTCCCTATTTATAAACTTCGATTTATAAAAAATCCTTGAATTAACAAATTTAATTCATAACTCGATTTATATCAAAAATCTAATTTATAAGTCAATTACTTATAAACTTTTATTTTACAAAATCTATTTATTTTATAACTTCACATTATAAAACTTCTAAATTTCATTAACTTATGAAATCCAATTATACTCCATTTTTAACATTTATAAAAACTCGTTTTATAATTCCAACATTTTAATTTATAAATATCCATTTTACAATCTTTTATATAAACCGTTTGGAATAATTCAAAAATCCGAATTTAAAATCAACTCGTTATTTTTAAACTTCAAAAGTGGATCCGATGATGCAACAGCACCAAATAGTCAATCATAGCATCCAAACATCATATATCAATACGACAACAGAATATATAACAATATCTGTAAATAAATTACTACGGTGAGGAATCCAGTTGGATCCCTCCAACCTGTTTTCCTGCATCCACAGATGTTAGTACAATACCAATTCCGCTCCAGTACGGAATTATCGCGGTATATGGGTTTAATAAATATTATCCGCTTACTAACGGCGCAATAGGGTCTCATCCGCTATACAATGCGGGAAATCAACTCCAATATATACATATGCCAATATATATATATTGCTATATACATATATAATACCAATTCCACTTCAATGTGAAATTATCGCGGTATATGTTTTTAATAATTAACATCCGCTTAATAACGGCGTATAATGACTATTTATCAAAATAAATAGCAATCATCATTCAATTCACACAATCAAGCAATTTTAAATCTAACTATTTAAAATTTACATCGAAACAATACATTCGATTGAGTGAGGAGTCCTCACCTTGAATTTCCGATAACAATGGTAGCGTTTTATTTCGAATAAAATTAAACGGACGTTTAATTTTACCCGAAATTTTCATTAGCTCCAAACGACTCCAATCCCATTGCATCGTGTAGTGCTCGTCGATACGAAGCCAATGCATTTTGTTTCGTGCGTTTTCGATCTCGTATGAAAGAGTTATAGCATTTTAAAGTTCGTACAAATTAAATTATAATTATATTTACAAAAAATTTTAATCTCAAACCCTTTGCAAATCACAGCCGCACATTTTACTTGATGGAGATCTGGCCACTCACGCGTTCTTCTTCACGCGTACGAAACCCTCCAGTATATTTCACGAATGAAGACCCAAGTGCTGCCTAGCTAGGGTTAACGGCCGAGCCACCATAGTTCGTCGAAACCCCATCATTCCACCTTCACTCGAACCGCCTCAGCCACCTCCACCTTCGCCCCAGGTATCTCGAAGCTCGGTGGTCCCTACTGCATGCGATACGAGGTTGAACGGCCGGCCTTTGTGGCGAAATCTGGTCGATCTAAGCCACTACAAGAAATTCCGACCGTTGGATATCTCGAGCTCGAGGAGATATACAAACTTCTAGTTGGAAGATTCTTGAAACAATCAACGGATTGGCTAGAAATTGAGGAAGGGGACGAATTTCGGCCATTGAATGATGGTGGCGGCTGAGCAAATGATGGGTTAGGGTTTGGGCAATTGTTAACGTATATGTATATATATATACGTATATAAATGATATAAAATTCATTTTGAACGACTTTTTCAAACGATCTCCAAATCACATGTGCCGCCTGGCGTTCGTAAGGTTTACCCCACGTTCCGAATACAATGGAATATGTTTCGGGAGCAAATTCAGTCATCTGTGCAAGTTACGGAAATAAACAGTCAAATTTAAATTAAATCGATTTAAACCGATTTCGATGCGTTTCGACTCGCCCCGGACAAACCGTACATCCAATTGACACGAAAATTGAAATCCGATAATAACAAACTATTACGGATCCAATGGAACTGGTCTCGTCCAAATCTGAGACTGTTCAAAAATTGGCTATTTCACTAGTCGATTAAATATTAAAATATTCAATTTTCACAGATTAACTTTTAATTCAATTTTAAAAGTTCTATAACATCTCTGTAACTTCAACATGATTTAATATAACTTTATAAATCATTTTCCTTCACATTAAATCTAGATTTCAATTATTTCTGGAATTTCAATTATTAATTTATCCATTTAATTATCCAATTAAATCTAGATATTCGAATTTTAAATTATTCGACTTATTAATTTCACTAATTTATATTCAAAATTAATTAAATATTCAAATTTCAAATATCTGAAATTCTGGGTCGTTACAACAAGCATATAAAATGCAGACAATAATCAAGTACTCAAGAGTAACAGATTTGTTAAACCAACTCAAACCAGTGCATGCTCAATGCATTATGTGAATATGGAGAATCGAGCACAAATGCAGCAGTGCACATATGCAGACTAAACTATCAAGCTACAGAAACAAAACCAAATAAATGGTCAGAGCATACATCTACATATAGTGATGCAACTATAATGCAACAATACCAAGGTGATACAAGAACCAGATGAACAAGACATAGCAGGTGATCGAACACATGATCAATGGAGTATATATATATGAACCCAGACAAAAAGTCAGAGAGTAGTTCAAGTGATGAAGCAATACAACTCAAATCAAACTAAAATGAAACAGAGATATGCTACAGGATGGTCAGTCCAGTTCTAAACATGCAACATCAGTGACTTTAAAATGAAGACTGCTTCAAATTAGACTCCAAATAATGTAAAGGCAACATGGCAGCAGTTCAGATGCCAGACAAACAAATGCCAAAACTCGGTGAACGTAATACCAATATCATAAATATGAGGACAAGCATACATGAAGTGTTTCAAGTCCAAATGAACCAGTAATGAACCAGACTGGAATGATGGCAACTGCAAATGACCAGTGGATAATACATGATCAAGTGAACACATGCATATGACCCTAGTGAAATAGTGAATGCACCAACCATCTACAGACAATCAAACAACAAAAGTACAGTGGTCAACACTTATGAATACAGACAGTTCAAAACCCCGACCAGTGTACATGAATACAACTACAGGTATGGAAGCAAGGCTACAAGATATCATAGTGCAGTCATCAGACAATGTAAGCCTCAAGTGTGCATGGTTCAAAACAAATACAAAATGAAGTAGTGAATGCAGACACAACATACATGAAGACCACAATACTTGAAACAATGGCATTCCAGAAAAATCAGACTCGACAAGGTTCATAAATACAACTCACTAATCAATGAACCAGACTCGAGTGTTAGTGATGTACACATGACTACAGAATGCAAAGACAACTACTGGAATGAGTGCATAGTGCATACATGAACAACAGTACAAGTCAGGAAATATGATGATAAAAAATGAAGCAGACAAGTGCACCATTAAAATAACAATACAGAAATGAACCAAACAAGTCATAAACATGAAGACTACAAGGACAAGACATATATATACATACAAGAATGTAGGTATACACATGGTTTCAATGCCTGTTCTAGTGCACATAAAGGTTCAAACATCCAAAAGCATTTAGCAATAGTGTCGAAATAATCCAGACAATAGTAGTTTCAATTTACTTGCTAAATAAATTCAAGGTCGGAGATTAAGAAAATGTCACAAGAAACCTCAAAAACAAAGTCAAAATAAAGTTTAATCACAGAAATCGAAACCGCGATGGTCACTAGATACATCAGTACCAAGATAACCAGGAAACAAGAAAACAATACTATGATGATCACGAGATTGTCGAACAGCTCAAAATCAAAACCGTGGATAAAACTCATCGACATTGAAACAAAGTCGAAGTCATCAAGACCAACAACCCGTAGCATCAATTACCAATGACTCAAGCAAAGGTACAGGAGCAAAACAACTAAAGTCAAATGACCAGAAGATCACAAGTCACAAAAAACCCCAAGTGAAACAAAGGTATAGTGGCCGAATTCAATTTTTTAAAACAATAGCCGAATGGAACAAAAATGAAGCATATATATATATGGATATGCAAATGAATGATGTTCGACAATTTTTTCATACTGCACCTAAGACGATAGCTCGAATAAACAAGGCAGGCTCAATTCGAAGCCGAAAACCATACGAACAAAATCCTCATCAGCGAAACCCAAATTGGGTTCACGAGGCAACAGAGGCCGAAGCCAAAATAATATCACGAAACCAAAGTGACCGAAGTAAAAGTACGGAAGAAATCATCAATCAATCAAAACAAAAATTTGAGCGAAACTTAAAGCATTCAACCCTAAAAACTTATGATTTGAAGTAGATGTGAGTAAATATGAATTACTCACCTTTAATTGGAGAAGTCGCGAGCGAGGAATGGAAGTCAAAGCCAAGCACGAACAAATTTATCAAACCCCGAGTTGGTTTGAATTCGAGCAACCAAGCAATCGTCGACGAATAGAAGCGCAAGGGCGAAGCAGCCGAGCATAAAAGAGATCAAAACCCCAAATTCCAAAAACCCTAAATCACAGTACCACGAGAAAGCAAGGCCGTGAATCCCAGGGCAAACGAAGATCGAGCAATAGTCAAATTAAAGAGCATCGAAACAAAGCCGACTCTCTCAATATTTCAGATCGAACGAGAAAAAGGAATTTCACAGCCGCTATTATTTTACAAAGCGAAGAAGATCGGGCTGAATATATTATGAGAGAAAGGGGAAGGGGATCGTGGGTTTGCAGAAGACATCGTGGTTTAGGTATGGGCTGGTATGGAGAAGGTATGGGTTAAGTATGTTGTTATTTTATTTTATTATTATTTTTTCTTTTCTTTTTAAAACAAATTTGTTTTATATTTTTTTATTTTATTAAAAAATTTATGTTATAAAAATTCCAACAACAAACAGCAATTAGCTGTCAATGTTAATCGTTTATTGATGATTATAATTTGGGCAAAACCCCGGGTGTTACCGAAATTCAACTTGAATTCAATTTAAACGATACAATTTCAAAACTGAAAAAATCGCTTTCAAATTCAATTCTGAAGCTTCTATCATCTTCAGTAATATCAATATGAATTTTCTAAGCCTTTTAATTATTTTTAACCGGCTTAAAATTGAAGATTCAAATTTTATTCAACTTCAATAGATTAAATTCAAAAATATAATCGCCAATTCATTCTGATAATTTGAAATTTTAGTCAAATCACCATTCAAATATTTAAAATTAATTAAATATTCTCGATTTAAATTGTTCAAAATTCAGGGTCGTTACATTAGGAAATCCCTATGGGTTGAAATGATACATACCCAAACAATTTTATAGATTAGGGAAAAATCATTATGGGTTGAAATGATAAACCCGAGCGATTTTATGGATTTGGAAAATTGTGATTCGGGATACAGGTTAAAATGATATATATCCAGAAATTTGAATTTATTGCGGGATGAAATGATATATATACGTATCACTTGACCATAGGGTAGAAAATTATATACGGACACCGGATTGGTTAAATTAAATGGTTTTAAAATCAAATTTGGATTTTTGATTAGATGTTATTGTTTTAAAGAAAATAAATTATAGATTTATATAAATTTAGTTATTTTCTAATTCAAGCTTTGATAGTTGAAATTGAGATGGTTAAAAAGAAATTGATTAAGAATTAAATTAGGAAATGTATAGTTAAAATCGATATATGACTTTAATTTGAAAATTTGAATTATTTTGAAGGTTTGGGTCTTAAAATTTAACCATGAAGTTAAATTTGACTTAAGTGGTTTAAATAAGTAAATTGAAATTAGGCTTGAAAGTGATTTGAATTGAAATGGTTTTAAATAAGAATGGAATTGTATTTAAACCATTGATTTGAATTGTTGAATTGAAATTGAAGTTGAAAAGGAATGTTTCGGAAATTGAAGTTATTTCGAATTGAAATTGAAATCACATTGATTTGGAACTAAATCAAAACCGAATCATTTGAATTGGAAGATTAAAATTGAGTTTGTTGATTCGAAATCTAGATATGGTCTAGATTTTTTGAAATGAAAGAAACAGTCTGATTTGATATTAGTTTCAAAATAAAATTATTTTAATATACACTGTTTAAAAATCTATTATTTTAAACTTCAGATTATTTAGATTTTCAAAACTATTTACCATATAAACCATTTCCAAAAACCAAACCATTTTATATTAAACTATTTTAACTGTTTTAAAATACTTATATTATTTTAAACTATTAAAACTATTTTAAGCTAATTTAAACTATTAAAACTAATTTAAACTATTAGACTATTTTAAACTAATTTAAACTATTAAAACTAATTTAAACTATTAAAACTATTTTAAACTATTAAAACTATTTTAAACTATTTAAACTATTTTAAACTATTTAAAATATTTATGACTATCCAAACTATTTTCTAAAATTCAAACTGTGTAATGTTGAATTGTTTATATTTAAATCCTTGATTTAAAGGCGAATATGGTTAAATGATGTTATAACCTACGTTGGAATTTGAAATGATATTTTCTAGTGTAATGACATATTTTGAGTAAATATGATGGTTTTAAAATGAAGGATATTTTGAAGTGAATATGATATTTTGATATCAATTATGAATCGGTTTTGAAAATATAAAAGAACCAACCGGTGTTAAATAAGCGTTTGGCTGTTAAGGAGACCGGGATCAGATATTGTCATACTCTTTGTCAATACCGAAAACCACTTTAACAACTATGCAGGTAGTGGAGAATCCAGAATGAAGTATAATGGTTTGGCGAACGCTACCGGAATGAAGTAAGAGAATGATGATGGATAGCCTTGACTTTTGGGTCATAATTAAAATGACTAAAACAGGAGCTATACCTGGGGCAAGTAGGGTCGCTCCCCCTATTGAGCATGCTTCTTCGAAACCATATCTATTACTTTATGATTTGATTTGGTGGCCACCCTTTGATTTGATTATGGGAGTGTGTCTCGAGGTGGGCGGTTGTAGCTGCTATGCTTTACCACCAGCCCGGTTCTGCAAAACGGTAGTATCCTACCCTAGGCATTGCCTCGTGTGCCTTGTCATATTTATCCTGATCTAGCCCACTACGAGTTTGGTTTATGTCGTACCTATGGAGTGCTCCCTGATAGCCCACCGATTTGGTGCAGTTTACAGTACTGTATAGACTATGGAATTTATCAAAATGCATTAAGGAAGATATGTGTAAAGCCTTAATGCTATTTTAATACTTTACTTTACTGATAGACACTATATATATCGTATATTACTGCATAGTAAATAGTTTAACAGATAATTAGGAGATGGAAATCCCGAACGTCTCTTAAGTTATTGCACGCACGTTATACAGGATAGGAGATGTAAAATCCCTTAAACATCTCTAAAGCCATTACACTCATATTTATTTACTGTTGATTTAACTCACATAAGATCTTTTAGTTCTAACTCGAGTGTTTTGTCTTTTCATTACGCTTGGGCCAGCCTGAGCATTTCGGCGTTGAAGATTCTATTTCTGGAGGACGAAGACGGAGATTTATATACTATTATATATATATATATATATTCCACTGCATCATGTTGTTTTGCTGCATTATTTATATATTCCTGCTGTATGTATAACTCTGATTGTATTGTAAAAGTGTAATCAAATGTATTTGTAAAACAGCTTCATGAACTGTGTATTTGATTATTATATTTTGTCATTCCGTTGTGAGATTTTGTGTTTTGTTTTTCCTTCTTTTCTCTTATTGTCTTATTTACCCCATTAACAATCCTCCATTTTGGATGGTTTGAGTTTGACATGTGTGGTTTATTGTTGATTTAAACCGTCCAAAAAGGTGGGTCGTTATAGGATGCCTCATCATTGAGGTGAGATGCATATTTATGATATTATATATATTGTGATTTTTTTAGATCGAACCGCACAAAGGAGACGATGGCAAAATTTTCCATAAATTTAAGGCGTTAGAAAAATTTTGGAAAATTTTTGATAACTAAAATTTTGATTTTTTAGTTATAAATTAAAATGATGTTAGTTGATTTTTGAAATGGCATTAGTTAATAACTATAAACGAATTTGGAAACTTAGAAAAGTTTTTATAAAAGTTGTAACTAATTGATTTTGTGAAAGTTGAACACTTAAAAGAATTTGATAATCTATTTCAACTAATTGGTTTTGAAAGTTAATGGAGTTGTAGCATCTTTCTTACTTAGTAATTTCGGGGATGAAATTCTTTTAAGGGAGGAAGAATGTAACGACCCAATTTTTAGTCGTCTGAATTTAGAATATTTAATCTAATTTAAATATTGAAAATTGAATATTATAAGTTAAATCAGTTAATTAATTGAATATTGAATCTAATATGAAAAAAAAATTTATAAAGTTGATTTAAATTCTATTTGAATTAGAATGAAGTTAGTAAACTTTTAAAATTGGATTTAAAAGTGAATAAACAGAAATTAGAAATTTTAATTTTTAATTAACGTGTAAAAATATGTATTTTTGACACTGTCTCAGATTTTGACGAAACTAGTTCCATTGGATCCGTAATAATGAGTTTTTATAGGATTCCAAATTTTGTGTCAATCGGATTTACCTTTTGATTGTGCGAATTAAAAACACCAAAAAATTTGTTTAAGAAATTTAATTAAAATAATTCGATTCAAAAACCTATCTTTCGAATATGGTGGAATTGGCTCCCGATATATTTTCTATTGTGTTTGGAATAGGGATAATACAATATGAATGCCAGACGGCACGCTTCGTTTGAAGTTTGGAAAATATTCGGGTGAATAGTGATCTATATTGCCTATAAATTGATGACCAAATTCACTAAACCCTAACCCTAATAAACTACAGCCGCCACTCAGTGTTCAATGCACAAGAAAGCTCGATCGTTCCTCCTCCAATATCTCCCAATCCATCGACGTTTATGAAAAACTTCCAACTAGAAAATTGAAGAGCTCGTCGAGCTCTACAATCTCAACGGTGATGATCGTATTTAGTGGAGCGTGGAGGCCAGGATTGTGCTGCATTTGTTCGCCGTTTGAGCTGAAATCGCGCGCGCTGGAGGTGATGAGGGAGGACCGCATGTACGGCGGAGGAGGAGTGGAGCTTGGCGCTTCGAGTGGTAGTGCCTGATCGACTTATCGATGGACGTGGAAGTCGCGGTGAACTCGAGAAGGAGGCGGCATGATGGGTTTTCAAAACGAACATGAAGAAAGGGGAGGGAGGCAATGGCAGTTGGATTAGGAATCAACGGCTGAGATTAACTCAGGGTATAAAAAATGAATTTGAAAATTTAATTTATATAAAATCGTTTAAATTTATTTATATCATAATTTTTTCATACGAGGTCGGTTTCGCACGAAAAGAATTGCATTGGGTTCGTATTGCCGAGCACTACAGCTAGTTTGGATGGATTTGGAGCTGTTGAAAATTTTGGTCAAAATTAAACGCTCGTTTAATTATGATTGAAATAAACGCTGCAACGACGACTGCAATCAAAGTGAGTAAAACCCACTCTTTCTGACCCGCATATATTTTCATATATGTGGGAAGATTTTTATTATACAGTTTTGATGACGGTTGGGTGTTATATATATATATATATATATTGGATGTTTGGACGTTATGCCATAGTAGTTAGTAGTTGGATATATTTCTGCCTATTGGAGCAGATGAGGCCGTATATGTTTCCTTGTATGAGCTAATGACCCTTTGTACGCGCCAGACATTGTAAATATTTTTTTCATATGTATATTTATTGCAGGTAACAGGTTGGAGTGATCCAAAATGATTCCTCACTATGGTTGATGTTTATTTACACATATTGTTATATACGCTATATTATGTGATGTTTGATGTTATGGATGCCATGATTGCTATTATTGATGTGAATCCCCTTATTTAGTATTTTTGTAGCATTGGGCCATATTTTGGAATTTCAAAATACTAAAATGATGTTTTTGATTTAAAATGGATTTCAAAGTGATTTTGGAAATATATACGTTTTAATAATCTGAATGGATTTAAAAGGACGGATTTTAGTGAAATAATAAATGTGTGATTTTTGAAGTTACTAAATTTATAGTTTGTGAAATACTTTAAATAGAGATTTCAAATGGTTTTATAAAAGTATATTTTATAAATAGCATAATAGCTTTTAAACGGTGTTTTATAAATTTATATAAACGGATTTGCAATTGAAATATGATTAGTAGTTTTATAATTAGATTTGAAACCAATATTTTATATTGGATTTGAAGTCAATATTTTATGAATGGGTTATATAATTAAATTAGATTTTTTGTGAAAAGGGTTATAATTGGATTTTCATAGAAAATGAAATTTAGAAAAGAATGGATTTATAAAATAGAATTTTATTAATATAAGTGAGTACAAAAGGGAAGTTTTATAAAATGTAACAACCCTGCATTTTGTAACTATTTTTATTGTATATTTCAATTATTTTAATTTGAATTTTTGATTAAAAACTATATTTTATTTTGAAATTATTTTTAAACTTGTTATATTTCAAACATTTCATTTTAAATATAAATTTTGATTATCATATGAAATATAATTTCAAACTAGTATAAATTGGATATTTCACTGAAAAGTGAATTTCTATTCAAACTGGTCAAACTTTGACTTTAAATTTTAAATTTAAATATTTAAAATTCTTAAATTTAATCTTTTATTATGAAAATAGATTTAATAACATGAATACTGCTTTTCGTTTCGTTGAAACGGAGTTATATTGTGAAAGTTATACATTTTTCAATATTGTGTGTAAACTGATTTATTTAGCAACATTGTCTATTTTAAATTATATAAATTATATTTTAATGTCATATTTTGTTCTAATATGTGTTAATATTTTATTTTACATATAATTTTGTCTTTTAATAATTTAAAGTGATTATATAATTTTTCCAAAGCTTATTGAATTTATTTTCTAATTTTGAAGCCTAGTTTCTATTTTTCTGCTATTTTCTTCAATTAAATTATATTTAATTAAAATTTATTTATTCATTTAGTGAATGCATTTTATTTTATGTTATTATCTTTATTCATAAATGTTTTACAAGTGCATATGAATTTTCCAAAATTTATTCTGTTTATTTTCAAATTTTCTAGACTAGTTTGCAATTTTGTGCTATTTTCTTATTTTAACCATATATAATTAATAATTATTTATATATCTATTTTATTTTGTTATATTTTAGAAATTATGACTGAGATTATTATTATTTTCAGTAATTTAAATTTATATAAAGAAATTAAAAGTAATTTGAAAGGTTTATGACTTTTAGTTTTCCTATGGCCTTTTATCTTCCACCTTTTCACATTTCAACCTTACTTTTCACTCAATTGGTCATATCTCTTCATTTCCTTCAGCCGACCACTTCTCCCTACCATTTTTCACTTGAATTTTCTTCTCATTTCTAAAAAAAAAGTTCGGCCTCCATCATCTCCAATAGTTTGGTAAATTCTTTTACTTCTTTTCCATTGTTTTCTTCTTGTTTATGTTGTTTTCACTTGCTTTCTCACCTTCTATGCTAGGCTCCTCTCCACTCCTTCACCATGGCTGCCACCACCACCACTTGAGCCAGCCTCCACCACCTCCTCTACAGCTCCAAACCACTGGCCATGCACCCATGTGACAAAATCCAACAATATCTACACGAACTTCACCTATATGCACCATAGCCTATCACCTATGCCTTCATCACCTTCAACCACCCCTTGGCCGCCACCTACTCCACCTCCACCACCCATGGATGACCTGAAACCCTCTGCCACACCATTCTCCAGCCCACTACAGAGATGGCCATGCCTGGTCTTGATTGGACCGAGTCCAATGTTGCATTGAATCCTTGTAGTTTGCCTTTGTAGTTGAAATCCATGCACCTATCTCTTTGTATCACCTTTGCCCCATCACCATACATGTTTGGCCGACCCTATGGAACCCAAAACCAGATCCAAACCCACCCCTTAGCCATGCATTTCAGATCTGCAGCTGAAGCATAGATGGTAGAAAGCAAGTGCAAACACTTTGGTTTTGTTTTATGCAGTTGTTCCTAACATTGTTTAGTGGCATCCTGTTTTGAAACTTATGTTTTATATATTTGTTTTGTGTAATGTTTTCAAGGGGTATAGCTTTGTCTCTTCCAATGTCAAATCATTGTCGTGCTTTCGTGCCTCTGGAAATCTTTGTGTGTGTTTGTGGTTGTCATCTCCAGCTTGAACAAGTGAGTAATTCTCACCAGACAATGTGTACTTATATAACTAGTAAACTGACACCATTTGAATCTGTAAAATTATATCATCCTATTATAACTGTTATATTATGATCATATGATGCTCACCCCTGTTATTACTCATGTTATACCATCATTTACTGTTATATAATGCTATTCTGTTATTTATATCAGTTTATCACACTGTAAGTTTCCTGTAGATTAGAAATCACTATGGGTTGAAATGATACATACCCGAACGGACTTTAGAATAGGGAAAGATCGTTATGGGATGAAATGATAAGCCTGAGCGACTTTTTATTTATTTTATATTACTGGGGATTGCGGGTTTGAAATGATAGAACCCGGATTTTCTTTGTAAACTGCGGATTGAAATGATACATATCTGTATCACTTGACCTAGGCTAGAAAATTTTATACAGACCCGTGGTTTATATATTTTTCTGAAATTTTCAAAATATTTTTAAAATGTAAATATTATGATATTTTGATATAAAATTTTATTAAAAAGATTCCTATTAAATATTTGTGATTTTCTACAGATTAAATAAGTGAATTAAGTAAATGGTGAAGTAGAATTTGAAATATAAGTTAATTTTGGAATTTATGATTTTGTTTATAAATGGAATTTATGTAAGGTAAGGAAATATGACAAATTTGATTTAAAAGATGAATTTAATGATTTTATTTAAGTAATAATAATTCTAAAAGTCTTAATGATTTTGTATAAATTAAAGTATGAAATAAATGAATGTTTAAGTTGAAATTTTTGAAATATAACTTAAATTGGGAAATTATGAATTTTGTTAAAAGTGAAATTTTAATTAAGTAAAATAAATGGAAATAAGTTACATTTTGTAAATTTAAACTTAGTTGTTAAGTTAAGAATTTAATTAAAGAAGAGAAAATTTAATTGTTGTTTAATTTGATTTTTGTATGGAAATTGGACTTTATAAAATCATAGAAATAAAAGTATTTAAATGATTGTTTTTAAAATGTGAAAATATATGATTTTATAAGTTAAAATGATTTATATTAAAAGTTAATTATGTGTGAAATTGTAAATAAAACTCTGAATTTGATTTGACAGCATTTTTGAAATGTAATTTAAAGATATTACAGCATTGGAAAATGTTGTAGCTGTTTTAAATGAACCAAATAGCAAATTTGAACTAAGGGTTATTATAGCACTTTGTTAGTGCTATAGTTGTTAAATTTAACTAAGATTTTAATTAAAACTAAATTAAGATATTACAGCATTTTAAATGCAGTCTTTTGTTAATGAACTGTTTTTAAACATAACATTTCGTAGCATTTTCTAAGTGCTGTGAAAGTTGAATTTTCTTTGTTTAATAAATTCAAATGAATAAATGATCTTTGAAAAAGATTAAATTTTGGAAATTAAATATTTAATTATTAAATATAATGAATTGACTTTAAATGATTTAAAGGGAATAGTTGATTTGGGAAATACAACTATTTTGAAATGTGATTAAATGGTATTTAAATTTAAATTAAATAAATGATGTTTTGAAATGATATTTTGATATTTTGAAATGAATTTAAAATGATATTAAATCTTGGAATAAATAATTGAAGTTTATATTAGTATGAAAAATATTTCGTTTACTTGTAATTTGAATCTATTTAAAAGATATTAGACTTATGAAATATAGGATAATAAAGCTTTGGAATTTATTTTATAATTTGAATAGTTATTTTGTGGATTAAATATATATTTGAAATTTATAAGATTTGAAATGGTCTATGGAAATTTAATTGAAATAAATGATTGGATTGAATTTAAACTTTAGAAATTGAATACTTGATTTGAAATATAATAATTACACTTTTAAATGAATTTAAATGAATTATTTTGTTGGAATATAAATTATTTAAAGGTGATTTGAAATAATAATAAATGAGTGATATCTTTGAATTTAAAGGTATTTAAAGTTGAATATTTGGATTTGAACTCAAATGATATTTTGATAATAAAATGATTTGAAATGAAGTTTGGAAGGATATGATATTTTGATATATTAAAATGGTTTGAAATGAAGTTTTGGAAAGATATGATATTTTGATATATTGAAATGATTTGGAATGAAGTTTTGAAATGATATGATATTTTAAATATATTGAAATGGTTTGGAATTGATTTAATCTTTATTTTGATAAAGATTTGGATTTGAAATGATATTCTATTTTGAAGTATAAACTGTTTTTAAATTATAACCACGGGTTATAATAACGATTGGTTGTTAAAGAGATCGGGATCGGATATGGACATACTCTCTGTCGATACCGAAAACCACTTTGACAACTGTGTACGCGGTGGAGTTTCCAGAATGAAGTAGGATGGTGGCGACGATCCTAAGGTATATACGTGGACCCAACTCCCGTGAGTTGGCATAAGGTGGTTAAAACAGGAGCGATCGACGGGCCAAGGAGGTAGCACCTCTGATCGGACACACTTCTTCGATACCATTCTATTACTTGTGATTGATTTGGTGCGCACCCTTGATTTGGGAGTGTTGTTCGAGGTGGGCGGTAATGGCTGCTATGCATCACCACCAGTCCGGATGCGTAATTGGTATATCTACCCTGGCATTGCCTTGTGTGCCGTGTCACCTACCATATCGAGCCCACTACGATTTTGGTTTAAAGATCCGACCGCGTTAAGGTTCACCATCCCCTTAACGCTATTTTCTATATGATTGTACTTTACTAATTAGACACTACTGTATATAGCGTATATTACTACATAGTAAATAGTTTAATGGATCCTTAAAGAATGGGCGATCCCAAGCATTCTTTAAGTTACTTGTACCTTTATTACAGTTCACTTGAGTTGGTTTACATTATATAAGTATATATTGTCCTGACTCGAGTGTTTTGTGTTTTGCTTTACGCTCGGGTCAGCCTGAGTTATTCACAGATTTGGATTTCCACTCTCTTGGAGATTTGAATGCCTGGAGATTATCTCCTTGTCATGTCCTATCTATTTCAATTCCGTTGTTCTACTCAGCTTGTACTTGGTTATTGTATTGAGACTTCTGTTGTACTCTATTTCTTCTGTTATATCTTATGTAACTCTGATATATTTATATAGTAGCTTCATGAACTACTATTTCTTTTACTTCTGCTGCATTATTTTACTCTGTGTCTGTGATCTGTGATTATATTTATTTACTGTATATTCTGACATTTGCCAAATTTTATTTACAACACGGTATTTTGAGCAATTCAATTCCGGCATGAGTGTCTACCTATACACTTAAAATGGATGCGAATGGTTGAAAATATCGGGTCGTTACAGTTGGTATCAGAGCTTTGGCTTTGAGGCAAAACTCAGTATATGGAGTAGATTTATTTACAGAATCACTTTCGTTCGAGTTTGAATCTTTTCCTCTTGATTCGAATTTCCTTTGAATTTTTGGAACGTTCCCTGCGGTTCCAAAATTCATTCTTGTCCCTCACTATTCATCTTCTTTTGATTTTGGAGTATCACATAACTCCACTTCGAATGAGCTTTATAGTGAAGTGGCGGTCTCGCCAATACTCTAATGACTTGTAAAGGGGGAAACTCCTTTACAATTAGCATCGATTCACCAGAGATTTATATCTATCCTTGGTTTAGATGCTAATATCTTTTATTATTCCAAACTCTATCTCTTGAAATCGGATGTAGATTTACCCCAGAAAAATCCACATTTGATCTTATTCATTAAGTCACGGTTGACCCGGTTAAGGTTGCCCGCGATTTATCTAAGCTTATCCATTTTCATATTTTGTTAATTAATCATCTTGTCTTTGTTTCCAAAATATCTCCAAACATTTTGAATTATACTTGTAAATCTATGTTTTTTTATATATTGTGTTGTTTGAGTTGTTGATGTTGATTTGGGCTTCCGATCGAATCGTCTTATCAACGCTATCGATAGGATTTCTAAAACACTTTGATAGAACAAACTGACACAATATTATTTTAAAATTTGGTTAATGAAATAAATTTTGATATAAGTAAATATTATGGAACTTAATAGAATGATTTAAATTGATAATTTGAAATGATAATACTTGATTTATCATTTATTGTTATACAAATGAATGTATAAATAGTTGTTTATAAATTGATTTGGGAACTCAAATGAATTTAAATCAAGAATTTGAGAATTTAATTTCTTATGGTTTCAAACCTTGTGTTTAAAGTTTTAAAAGGACATGTTATTTAAAGTATTTTGAATAGAAATTTGTTTCCAAAGAATTTTAAAGTGCTCTTCTCTTTGTCGCTGGAAAATAACTTTGGTGATGATCGCGACATCATCGACGTTCATTTTCGAGTTTCGAAGTTAAGAGACTGTTCTGTAGTCTTGCTACAGTTTTCTTTTGGGGAATTTAATTGATTTGAATTTCTAAAATATGACTTGATTTATAATGTATATAGATATGTGATTTAAATTTGATTTGATAAGTTATGTACATACATTTATTTATATCTAAATGGTTTGAAGAAATCAGAAATTTAATTCTTAAATTCAATTATAAAAAAAGAAAATCAAAAATTTGGATAAATGATTCAAACTTGAGATAATTGAATTGGAAAGTTTTATTTGTATAACACAATTGCATTCAAATATAACTTACCTTAATTTCAGAAGTTAACAATGTAATTGGATAATATACAATATAAAAAGATTTTATAAATGAAATTTGAGTGGTTATAATAAATGTTATACACTTAAATTTTAATTATAAAATGATTAACAGAGGTAAATATAATAAAGGGTAATTGAATAACTTACAATAAAATAATGTTAAAAAAACTAAGGATAAAAGAAAGCAGTTATAATAAGTGTAAGTATATTTAACATGATTGAAAAATATATTGAGAGGAATAAATTTAATTTTAATTAGGAATAAAGAAGAATAAAATTTATTAAGTACATTGTGAGTGTAATAAATGATTTTTTTTTCAAACCCATGGTTTTAAAAATTGTTAATTTAAGATGGATAATAAGATAATGAAATTTGAGATAGTTAAGATTTATTTAACTTGTGTAAAGATTTATTCTCTATTTAAGTTGAAATTTCCATGCTTTCAAATTTATTTCCTTATTTTGTTTTTCAAACTATCTTTTAGTTGTCCTTATCATCCTTATCTTGCTATAGACCGGTATAGGCATCTTTCTATAGTCTTTCTGTTTAGAAATCTTTCTATAATCTTTGATAATATTTGGCACTCATTTTGAATCTATTTTTGCGTGCTTGTGTTCCTGATTCTGGAGAATCTTGGGAAGACCATCTCCACCTTGTTAAACTTACCTATAACAACTATTATCAGGTATAATTTCAATCTCCTAGTCATCTTCTCTTAATCCAATTTCACTATATCTTTTTCTGTGCTTTCCCGTACCTCATTCCTTTTCGAGGACGAAAAGTTTTGAGTGGGGGAGAGTGTAACAACCCTGCATTTTGTAACTATTTTTATTGTATATTTCAATTATTTTAATTTGAATTTTTGATTAAAAACTTTATTTTATTTTGAAATTATTTTTAAACTTGTTTTATTTCAAACATTTCATTTTAAATATAATTTTTGATTATTATATGAAATATAATTTCAAACTAGTATAAATTGGATATTTCACTGAAAAGTGAATTTCTATTCAAACTGGTCAAACTTTGACTTTAAATTTTAAATTTAAATATTTAAAATTCTTAAATTTTATCTTTTATTATGAAAATAGATTTAATAACATGAATACTTTTTTTTGTTTCGTTGAAAATGGAGTTATATTGTGAAAGTTATACATTTTTCAATATTGTGTGTAAACTGATTTATTTAGCAACATTGTCTATTTTAAATTATATAAATTATATGTTATTATCATATTTTGTTCTAATATGTGTTAATATTTTATTTTACGTATAATTTTGTCTTTTAATAATTTAAAGTGATTATATAATTTTTCCAAAGCTTATTGAATTTATTTTCTAATTTTAAAGCCTAGTTTCTATTTTTCTGCTATTTTCTTCAATTAAATTATATTTAATTAAAATTTATTTATTCATTTAGTGAATGCATTTTATTTTATGTTATTATCTTTATTTATAAATGTTTTACAAGTCCATATGAATTTTCCAAAATTTATTCTGTTTATTTTCAAATTTTCTAGACTAGTTTGCAATTTTGTGCTATTTTCTTATTTTAACCTTATATAATTAATAATTATTTATATATCTATTTTATTTTGTTATATTTTCGAAATTATGACTGAGATTAATATTCTTTTCAGTAACTTAAATTTATATAAAGAAATTAAAAGTAATTTGAAAGGTTTATGACTTTTAGTTTTCCTATGGCCTTTTATCTTCCACCTTTTCACATTTCAACCTTACTTTTCACTCAATTGGTCATATCTCTTCATTTCCTTCAACCGACCACTTCTCCCTACCAATTTTCACGTGAATTTTCTTCTCATTTCTAAAAAAAGTTCAGCCTCCATCATCTCCAAGAGTTTGGTAAATTCTTTTACTTCTTTTCCATTGTTTTCTTCTTGTTTATGTTGTTTTCACTTGCTTTCTCACCTTCTATGCTAGGCTCCTCTCCACTGCTTCACCATGGCTGCCACCACCACCACTTGAGCCAGCCTCCACCACCTCCTCTACAGCTCCAAACCACTGGCCATGCACCCATGTGACAAAATCCAACAATATCTACACGAACTTCACCTATATGCACCATAGCCTATCACCTATGCCTTCATCACCTTCAACCAGCCCTTGGCCGCCACCTACTCCACCACCACCACCCATGGACAACCTGAAACCCTCTGCCACACCATTCTCCAGCCCACTACAGAGATGGCCATGCCTGGTCTTGATTGGACCGAGTCCAATGTTGCATTGAATCCTTGTAGTTTGCCTTTGTAGTTGAAATCCATGCACCTATCTCTTTGTATCACCTTTGCCCCATCACCATACATGTTTGGCCGACCCTATGGAACGCAAAACCAGATCCAAACCCACCCCTTAGCCATGCATTTCAGATCTGCAGCTGAAGCATAGATGGTAGAAAGCAAGTGCAAACACTTTGGTTTTGTTTTATGCAGTTGTTCCTAACATTGTTTAGTGGCATCCTGTTTTGAAACTTATGTTTTATATATTTGTTTTGTGTAATGTTTTCAAGGTGTATAGCTTTGGCTCTTCCAATCTCAAATCATTGTCGTGCTTTCGTGCCTCTAGAAATCTTTGTGTGTGTTTGTGGTTGTCATCTCCAGCTTGAACAAGTGAGTAATTCTCACCAGACAATGTGTACTTATATAACTAGTAAACTGACACCATTTGAATCTGTAAAATTATATCATCCTATTATAACTGTTATATTATGATCATATGATGCTCACCCCTGTTATTACTCATGTTATATCATCATTTACTGTTATATAATGCTATTCTGTTATTTATATCAGTTTATCACACTGCAAGTTTCCTGTAGATTAGAAATCACTATGGGTTGAAATGATACATACCCGAACGGACTTTAGAATAGGGAAAGATCGTTATGGGCTGAAATGATAAGCCTGAGCGACTTTTTATTTATTTTATATTACTGGGGATTGCGGGTTTGAAATGATAGAACCCGGTTTTTCTTTGTAAACTGCGGATTGAAATGATACATATATGTATCACTTGACCTAGGCTAGAAAATTTTATACAGACCCGTGGTTTATATATTTTTCTGAAATTTTCAAAATATTTTTAAAATGTAAATATTATGATATTTTGATATAAAATTTTATTAAAAAGATTCCTATTAAATATTTGTGATTTTCTACAGATTAAATAAGTGAATTAAGTAAATGGTGAAGTAGAATTTGAAATATAAGTTAATTTTGGAATTTATGATTTTGTTTATAAATGGAATTTATGTAAGGTAAGGAAATATGACAAATTTGATTTAAAAGATGAATTTAATGATTTTATTTAAGTAATAATAATTCTAAAAGTGTTAATGATTTTGTATAAATTAAAGTATGAAATAAATGAATGTTTAAGTTGAAATTTTTGAAATATAACTTAAATTAGGAAATTATGAATTTTGTTAAAAGTGAAATTTTAATTAAGTAAAATAAATGGAAACAAGTTACATTTTGTAAATTTAAACTTAGTTGTTAAGTTAAGAATTTAATTAAAGAAGAGAAAATTTAATTGTTGTTTAATTTGATTTTTGTATGGAAATTGGACTTTATAAAATCATAGAAATAAAAGTATTTAAATGATTGTTTTTAAAATGTGAAAATATATGATTTTATAAGTTAAAATGATTTATATTAAAAGTTAATTATGTGTGAAATTGTAAATAAAACTCTGAATTTGATTTGACAGCATTTTTGAAATGTAATTTAAAGATATTACAGCATTGGAAAATGCTGTAGCTGTTTTAAATGAACCAAATAGCAAATTTGAACTAAGGGTTATTATAGCACTTTGTTAGTGCTATAGTTGTTAAATTTAACTAAGATTTTAATTAAAACTAAATTAAGATATTACAGCATTTTAAATGCCGTCTTTTGTTAATGAACTGTTTTTAAACATAACATTTCGTAGCATTTTCTAAGTGTTGCGAAAGTTGAATATTCTTTGTTTAATAAATTCAAATGAATAAATGATCTTTGAAAAAGATTAAATTTTGGAAATTAAATATTTAATTATTAAATATTTAATTATTAAATATAATGAATTAACTTTAAATGATTTAAAGGGAATAGTTGATTTGGGAAATACAACTATTTTGAAATGTGATTAAATGGTATTTAAATTTAAATTAAATAAAAAATGTTTTGAAATGATATTTTGATATTTTGAAATGAATTTGAAATGATATTAAATCTTGGAATAAATAATTGAAGTTTATATTAGTATGAAAAATATTTGGTTTACTTGTAATTTGAATCTATTTAAAAGATAGTAGACTTATGAAATATAGGATAATAAAGCTTTGGAATTTATTTTATAATTTGAATAGTTATTTTGTGGATTAAATCTATATTTGAAATTTATAAGATTTGAAATGGTCTATGGAAATTTAATTGAAATAAATGATTGGATTGAATTTAAACTTTAGAAATTGAATACTTGATTTGAAATATAATAATTACACTTTTAAATGAATTTAAATGAATTATTTTGTTGGAATATAAATTATTTAAAGGTGATTTGAAATAATAATAAATGAGTGATATCTTTGAATTTAAAGGTATTCAAAGTTGAATACTTGGATTTGAACTCAAATGATATTTTGATAATAAAATGATTTGAAATGAAGTTTGGAAGGATATGATATTTTGATATATTAAAATGGTTTGAAATGAAGTTTTGGAAAGATATGATATTTTGATATATTGAAATGATTTGGAATGAAGTTTTGAAATGATATGATATTTTAAATATATTGAAATGGTTTGGAATTGATTTAATCTTTATTTTGATAAAGATTTGGATTTGAAATGATATTCTATTTTGAAGTATAAACTATTTTTAAATTATAACCACGGGTTATAATAACGATTGGTTGTTAAAGAGATCGGGATCGGATATGGACATACTCTCCGTCGATACCGAAAATCACTTTGACAACTGTGTACGCGGTGGAGTTTCCAGAATGAAGTAGGATGGTGGCGACGATCCTAAGGTATATACGTGGACCCAACTTCCGTGAGTTGGCATAAGGTGGCTAAAACAGGAGCGATCGACGGGCCAAGGAGGTAGCACCTCTGATCGGACACACTTCTTCGATACCATTCTATTACTTGTGATTGATTTGGTGCGCACCCTTGATTTGGGAGTGTTGTTCGAGGTGGGTGGTAGTGGCTGCTATGCATCACCACCAGTCCGGATGCGTAATTGGTATATCTACCCTGGCATTGCCTTGTGTGCCGTGTCACCTACCATATCGAGCCCACTACGATTTTGGTTTAAAGATATGACCGCGTTAAGGTTCACCATCCCCTTAACGCTATTTTCTATATGATTATACTTTACTAATTAGACACTACTGTATATAGCGTATATTACTACATAGTAAATAGTTTAACGGATCCTTAAATAATGGGCGATCCCAAGCATTCTTTAAGTTACTTGTACCGTTATTACAGTTCACTTGAGTTGGTTTACATTATATAAGTATATATTGTCCTGACTCGAGTGTTTTGTGTTTTGCATTACGCTCGGGTCAGCCTGAGTTATTCACAAATTTTGATTTCCACTCTCTTGGAGATTTGAATTGCTGGAGATTATCTGCTTGTCATATCCTATCTATTTCAATTCCGTTGTTCTACTCAGCTTGTACTTGGTTATTGTATTGAGACTTCTGTTGTACTCTATTTCTTCTGTTATATCTTATGTAACTCTGATATATTTATATAGCAGCTTCATGAACTACAATTTCTTTTACTTCCGCTGCATTATTTTACTCTGTGTCTATGATCTGTGATTATATTTATTTACTGTATATTTTGAGATTTGCAAAATTTTATTTACAACGCGGTATTTTGAGCAATTCAATTCCGGCATGAGTGTCTACCTATACACTTATAATGGATGCGAATGGTTGAAAATATCGGGTCGTTACATAAAATGAAAATAAGATTTACAACATTGTTTTATAAAGGTGAAATCAATTTAATTTTATAAGCTAAGTATGGATTTTTGTAAAGGAATTATATTCACGTTTTTTTAAAGTGAATAATCTTTTAAGAAAATGTTTTGGAAGTGATAGGTATAAATGGAGTTTAAATGGATTTGAAAAGCAATTTAAAATGTATTGAATATCGAAAACATAGATTTCAACATTTATTGTTGAAATAGACGTTTTTGTGAAAAGTAAGGAAGGAATGGACTGGTTTACCAGACTGATCTGGGTGTTCTTCCATTTTAATGCTCAGGTCAGACCGGGTATATTTACAGGTTCAAATTTGGTGCTTTTGGACCTCAATAGGCGAGCTGGAGATCTTTATTATCATATACACGTATCTGTTTATTTTTCCACTGCATTGCATTATTGTCGTTGTAAATTATCAACATTTGTGAGGACAGGTTATTATTACTGTCCAAGCCGATGATTACTTATTGTTTACTCTGGTATTGATTTATGTATATTACAGTTTCTCTTTGTAAAGATTGTTGATCTATATTATATGTTATTCCACTGCAATGTGAGATTCTGTATTATTTTGGATCTGCTTCTCTCTCTTCTCCTTCTCTTCTCCTCTTCTTTCTTCTCTCTTTCTTCTCACCCTCTCTTTTCTTCCACGTGATCTTCTGCAATTCTGTTCGCTTTGGGTCGACATGTATGATTTATTGTCGGTTTAGAGGGTACAGATTTGCGGGTCGTCTCAAAAGCATAAGTCTTTAACTTTATAAAAATCTTTAAATCAAAGGCATCCCGTAAGACCACGCCGCATATAAACATGGACAGGTTTTTACCTTACGATAACAAAAACATTATATATAAAAATCCAGTGATATTATAATAATGTCTATGGTTTCAAATAAATATCAAAATAGCTAAAATTGTTACCATATTAAATTCCAACATACTAGGTTCTACATCCAGTGACATTATAACAATGTCTTGGTTAGTCTGTCCACTATTACCCATATACTGTCATTTCCCTTGTTTGACCTTGGAAACCCATCAATAAAATCCACAGAAGTAGAATCCCATTTCCATACTGGAATATCTAATGGCTGAAGTAACCCACTTGGCTTCTGGTGTTCGGCCTTTGCATATTGGCAAATCAAGCACTGCTTTACCCATAAGCCAATATCCCGCTTCATAACTTCCCAAAAGAAACTCGTCTTCATATATTGATACATCTTAGTTCCACCTGGATGAATAGAGAACTTCGAACGATGGCATTCCTCTAAGACTCTTTCCTTATGTTTCCTACACTCAGAACACATAATCTCTCTTTCTTTCTCAATCGCCTATTCTGGTCAAGACTGAAATCTTTCAAGTAATCGATGTCGATCCATCTCTTAACTTCCTGATCCATTTAGCTAATACCGTGTCTTATTCCTATTTAGTAGAAATATTTTCGATCATCACTGGTCGAACATCCAAACAAGATAACACTACGGTTTCTCCACTAGACCCAGCCTCAGATCTCCACTGCACTTTGCAATCTGCTAATGCTTCCAAATCTATCCACTCAACAATCATCGCCAACACTGCATTCTGATGTTTCCTGCTAAGTTCATCTGCAAACTTGTTGCCTTTACCCCGTGTGTACTCAATCCCAAAATCATAAGCAGCGATAAACTCCAACCACCTCTGCTGTCTAATGTTCAACTCCTTCTGAGAGAACAAATACTTCAACGACTTATGATCTGTATATAACTCAAATCTCTCTCCCTAAAGGTAATGTCTCCACACCTTCAATGCAAATATAACTGCAGTCAATTCCAAATCATGTGTCGGATATCTGACCACATGTGGTCTAAGCTGTCTAGAAGCATAGGCAATCACTTTACCTCTTTGCATCAGCACAACTCCTAACCCTGTTCCACACGCACTGGTATAAACCACAAAATCCTGATTCCCTTCCGAAACAACCATAAAAGGTGCATGGGTCAACATGTGTTTCAAATTCTAGAATGCTTCCTCACACTTATTGGCCCACACAAACTTTACATTCTTTCTTGTTAGCTTGGTCATCGGTGCTGCTATTCGTGAAAAATCCTTGATGAACCTCCGACAATAACCAGCCAACCTAAGGAAACTCTTTTATCTCCATCACTCTGTCAGGTCTCTTCCAATATTTACCGCTTCAATCTTAGTTGGATCTACTAACAACCCTTTCTCTGAGACTACATGACCTAGAAACTTCACTTCCTTCTTCCAAAAATGACACTTCGAAAACTTCACCTTCAGCTGATGCTGCCTTAACGTCTCAAGCACCACTCTAAGATGAATTTCATGCTCTCTTTCATCCTTAAAGTATATCAAGATATCATCTATAAATACTGTTTGCACAAAAAATGGACAAACACCTCAAAGTTGTATGATTTAGTAGATCTTATGTAGTTCTTAGTGATTTGGGTGATTTATGCGAATATATGGAAAGCAGGGGCTAAACTGTAAAAAGACACGCAGATTTATAGTGGTTCAGCCAGAATATGCCTACGTCCACTTTATATGTTATTTCTCTTCTCTTGTTTTTATTACAAGTACAAAGCTTTGATATAAGTAAAAGAAAGTTGTTTGAAAGTTCTCTCCGTGCTTGAGCTCTCAAAGACTTGTCCCCATTGTTGTACCCCTGCCCCTCTATTTATAGAGTGAGGTTGGGAGTAGGGGTCTTGGATGTATATAGCTGCTGGTGGGCCTGGGCTGACGTGATCTGGCCCGACACGTCTTGGTCTGGCAGCGTTTGGTCCGGTGGTAGGAGGTTGGTTCGGCATGGTCTGAAGGAGGTTGGTTCGGCAGTCTGGAATGAGGGTTGGTTCGGCAGTCTGGAATGAGGGTTGGTTCGGCAGTCTCGAGAGGAGGTTGGTTCGGCAGTCTCGAGAGGAGGTTGGTTCGGCAGTCTGGAATGAGGGTTGGTTCGGCAGTCTCGAGAGGAGGTTGGTTCGGCATTCTCGAGAGGAGGTTGGTTCGGCAGTCTGGAATGAGGGTTGGTTCGGCAGTCTGGAATGAGGGTTGGTTCGGCAGTCTCGAGAGGAGGTTGGTTCGGCATTCTCGAGAGGAGGTTGGTTCGGCAGTTTGGAATGAGGGTTGGTTCGGCATTCTGGAATAGGGTCGAAACGTACCCAACATTTGCCCCCCAAAGCGGGGCGTATGACGGCATACATTGTGCTTTGTTTTGTCTCGAGTGACCGTATTCGGTACCTGAGCCGAACCGGCTGGTCCGGTCATTCATTCTTCCCTTATAAATAGGGGGCTTAGGCCATCGCTTTTCCTATCAAGTGATTTAGCCGAACCAAGTTATTAAATAAATTAAGCATTCTAGCCGGACCAAGTGATTTAGCCGAACCAGGTACGACTATTTCTGCCGAATGAACTGTTGAGTTGTACTACCGAATGAACCATTGATTTATGCTACCGAATGACCCATTGATTTGTGCCACCGAATGACCTATTGAGCTGTACGACCGAATGAACTATTGAGTTATACGACCGAATGAACCATTGATTTGTGCCACCGAATGAAGCTATTGATTTATATGACCGAATGAACTATTGAGTTACACGACCGAATGAACCATTGATTTGTGCCACCGAATGAAGCTATTGATTTATACGACCGAATGAACTATTGAGTTATACGACCGAATGAACCATTGTACCGAGTGAACCTGTGTTTCATACTTCGAACTTTTTAAGTGAAATTCCATATTATATGCTTACTTGTTTACATCCTTTGTTCTAACACTATGTTTTTCCGGTGTTGTAGATAATGTCTCGCAAAGTAGAAACTCGATCAGATAAGAAGAGATCCGGGGGTGAAGGAGAGTCCTCGGCCGTGCCCCCAGCTCAATCAGGATCGGAGCATCATGGGCCCGCCCCAAGGTCATTAGTGGATGGATATGGTCCCCAGGAGCTGCTGGATTCCCCGCCTGACTGCTTTCCTAGATCTCTCAAAGAGGAGCAGCTCGATGTTATATCTCGTTCCTTTGGGATCGATAGAGCCCTCATGCTGCTGCCGGGCCCAGGAGTCATGCCATACAGTCCTCCCGAAGGATACTTTGCTTATAGTAGGTACCATTGCATGTGTGGTGCTATCCCGCCTCTCAATGCTTGGGTAGTCAGCTTCCTCACGTATCTAAAGGTGGCCCCATTCCAGCTTCAGCCCAACTCTTATGCCATACTGGTGAGCCTTTTCGTTATTTTTCGGAGGAAGTATGGTCGCGCTCCCTCCAACCGGGAGATCCGGTACTTGTATAATTTAAGGGGATATAAGAAGGGGTCCCCATATATTAGCTTGGAGTCAGCTGTGACCTTCAAGCCGGTCTTGGACCTGTACTCTAAATTCAGCATGTTCAAGAAAGAGTGGTTCTTTGTTAGGGACGACTCCGTCTCCATCCGGCGCTTTACCTCTGGATGTAAGTTGATGCTTTTACTTATAATTTTTATTCCGATTGTGATGCTTCTTCTCATACTTTCTCATTTTTGCTAGCGACAGGTGGCTTTCCGGTTGTGGAGACTGACCGCCTGGTTCAGACGGCGGCTGAGATAGAAGCCATTCTTAGGAAATATAGATCATCTGCCTTCTTGATTAGAAATGTGATTCTTCTAGAATATAACTTGATCCTTCCGCAGCAGTCTGTAGTTAAGCTGAGGGAAACGGCGGAGGAGAGGGCGGCTGCTCAGACCAAGGAAGGTGTTACGGCAGAGAGTAGCAAGAGGAAACCTTTCACAAAACCTCTAGCTGTCGGAGGTAAGAAACTCAAGAAATCGGACGGTCCCTCCCCCAGCAATTGTCCACTTACCCGGGAGGAGGAAGACATAGAGGAGGAAAGAGGCGAGGGTGGAGATGGTCGGGATGGTGACAAAGGTGGCGATGGCATCGGGGCCCTACTTCCTGGGCAAGCGGGCGAGATTCAGGAGTGGACGGATGATGCGTTCCAACAGGCTTTTGAGGGGTTGGATGAGGATCCGGCTTTGGCAGAGAAGACCGGGAAGGCGGACAAAGCCGGGACTGGTGTAAGTGAGTCTTCTCCGACCATTCCAGCCAAGGTGGCTCCGACGACTCAAGGTGAACTCTTGACTCCTGCATGCTTCATAAATGATAGGGACTTAGGAATATTTTATGACCCGCTCCCGTCCTGGAATGAAATCCAGGACTTATTGCAGTATCCCACTCCTCCCCAGGGTTTGTACAACCATAGCTGTGTTTCTTTTCCTTTTTTAACTTGTAATTTACCGCGTTTCTCGAATCGTATAGTGATGTAAGATTGTGACATCTGTTCTTTATATCAGGAGCAGGCAAGACGTCCAAAGCTTCAGACCTTCGACACAGGCTTGAGCAATATAAACTTTCCAAAATTTCTGCTAAGCCGAAGCCCCCAACTCACCGCTCCGGGGATGTAGTCGGCTACCGTCCTCTTCTTGGGGTCATCGAAGAGGGTATTCAGCAGAGGAAGAGGACTCATCCTTTATCCGAGACTTCGCCCGGTCCTCAGCCTCCGGCTCAGCCTATTCATGATATTACTGAGGAGGGTAGCGAGTTTGCACCTTCTCCGCACCCGTCCGGAAACCCTTCTGTTATTCATATCGACCGTCCCGACTTGGCCCGTAATCCATTTGCGGGTCATCCTGATCTGGATCCAAGTTCTCATGATATTACTTTCGACGAAGTCACTGGTGAACACCTTCTCCCCCGTAACCCCATGGTACGAGTACTTGATGAAGCCAAGTCCTTAGATCTCGATCTACTCACTACTCGTATAGTCACTATGGGAGACGAGGCCAAGGCTAATATTGATCGGGTGGCAGAGGAGACCAAGAAGCTGATGGGGCATCATGCTCGGCTGGTTAAGGCCGGAGAGGAGATTGGGAGCGCCAATATCCGACTTCGATTGGTGGTTTCGGATTAGGCCAAACAGCTTGCGGATCAGGCTATTCAGATTTCTCAGCATGAGGCTGCTACTGGGCGACTAAGGAAAACCATGGAAGAGGCCAGTCGGGCCGAATTGCGGAAAATGGAAGCTGCTTGCAAAGAGCGGATTGACATGGCTATTGCCACGGTGGATGAGGTTCGGAGAGCGGATCTCGAGCAGGTGGAGGAATGTTCCGAGAAACTTGAGGTTGCAGAGCTTGCTCAAGCTAAGTTGAGGGAAGAGATGGAGGTGATGCGGAGGTCCCTTCCGGCTGATTGCTCGAGATACAGATTGGAGAGGGATGCTGCCGTCGAAAGGTTGTCGGCTTCCGATGCCCGGATGAGGGAGTTTGAGGAGAATGAGGGAATGATGGATGACATGCTCCAGGACATGTATTTCCGGACTTGGAAGCAGGGCAATCTCTCTTGGATGGATGATTATCCCAGGGTCATGGCCAAGATCTATCTTCGGGCTTTGGAGGAGGCTAAGGCTGATGCAGATAAAGAAGGTGGAACAGTCTTCAGTATGGATGTGGTCACTGCCCAGTTCACCAAGGAGGAGAAAGTGGCGGTAAAGGAGGGTATGCGGCTTCTTGCTGCTGAGGAGGCAGGTGTGCAGGTAGAGGATGACGACCAGGATGGTCAAGAAGCAGGTGCTGGTAAGTCTTTCTTTCTAGCCTTTCCGTTAACTTGGTTACTTATCACTAATGAATCCTTTTTATGACCGGACAGGCGGGCAACAGAGCAAGGACAAGACTTCGACGCAACCGGCTCCCTGATTAGACCTGGAAAATTCTTTTTGTAGGCTTGGCATTGCTGTATCTGTTAGTCTTAAGACAGTAGAGTAACTTCTAAGTTGTAATTCTTGCTACTTGTAATAATCAACATTATTCTTGACGTGTAATCTTTTAACTTAAGCTGATTTTGTCGTTTCTTGAATATTTGTTGCTATTTTGACATATCGTATGAGAAATGTAGCTATGTATATTCTTGTAATTAAATTGTGTTTGATGTTAGACTCTGGTTCTACACCATAATTTTATGACTTGCAATATTAGCGTGTGGTGTGAACAAATTATGGTCATGTATTTGTACATAAAAGAAGAAAATACCGCCTTTCATGTTTTAATCGTAGATGGCAGTCTTGAATATCTTGTAGGACCGAGCATGGAATGTAGTCGAATGTCCTGCCACTATGAGTTCCTACACCCATTGGCGAGTATCTCCTACTCTGTATCATGTACTTTAGGGATTGTTATAGGGGATAGAAAAAAAACTTTTTAAGTAAAATTGAAATACGTGAAATAGTAAAACTTCCAATCACGGAAGGCCTTCGATGTGCTCAAGTTCGTGGCAAACGGGTTTTGTAGTCACTTTCCCTAGCTGTGGGTCTTGGAGACATTTGTCACCCATCTTACGCCTCCGCGGGGAGTTAATTCTTTTTTACCACAGCCGCACTTAAGACACATCGGAGCCGAGATCGCGCACAGTAACTACCCGGGCCATTATGGCCCGTAATCGTGGGTATTATTCGATTTACTGTGGCCGGCTAGCGTGGGTGCCGATCGTCAACTGTGAACTGCCCCTGGCTGGCCACACCTTATGTTGGGGCTTATAGTCGGTTCACAGTTGCCGGCGAGCCTAACGCCGTAATGAGCTGCCTCGGCTATACTCGGCCTTCTCGGTGGCTTATAATCGGCTCATTACAGTTGGCTTTAAGGGCCGTCGCGAGCAATGAGTTAACCCGCAGCAGAGGGATGCTGGAGCAAAAGTGTCTCATTGGCGAGGGCATAGATTCGCATAGTACCTGTTAGGTCTTGTCCAGGTGAGGTTGCGCTGTGGAGCGCCTTGAATGAAAATGCTATTTGCACAGGATTTTGTTCAACAGAAAAGGATACAGTTAACAAGCAGCCAAGATATGAAGGAACAAGTTAAAAAGAGACAAGTTTTTTAAAGTGGTTCGACACGAAAATGCCTACGTCCACTGATTCTCTTTGTTAATTCACTTCATATGGGCAGTATGAGTTAAGAAAAGTATCGACGAAGGTGTTGGATGTTCCATGCCCTCTGGAACACCTCCCCGTCCACTGTTGACAAAATATAAGCTCCATTGCGAAGATCTTTATGAATTACATATGGTCCATCCCAGATTGGATCTAGCGCTCCGGGGCGCGGGAAGATTCGCTTGAGGATAAGATCTCCTTTCTGTAAGCTACGATGCTTGACTTTGGAGTTGTATTGCGTTGCCACTTTTTGCTTGTGAGCTGCTGCCCTGGGGGGCTGCATCATTTCTTCTTTCCTCAATTAGATCCAGAGACATGAGGAGGAACTCTTCGTTCTCTTCTGGGTTGTAGTGGATCCTACGATGGGAAGGCACTATAGTTTCAATTGGGAGCATAGCCTCCGATCCATATGCCAAAGAGAAAAGGAGTATGCCCCGTTGATGTTCTGAAAGACGTGCGATTGGCCAATAGTGTCGTAGGAGGTTCATCCACCCAAGCGCCCTTTGACTTTTCGAGTTTCTTTTTTATTAGAGTTTTGAGAACTTTGTTGACGGCTTTGACTTTTCCGTTTGCCTGGGAATAAGCTACGAATGAGAAGCTTTTGTGAATTCCATGCTCTTGGCACCAGTTGGCGAACTCCTTGCTGTCAAACTGAAGTCCATTGTCCGATATGATTTTGAATGGAACTCCGTACCTGCATAGAACATTTTTTGATCAAGAAGTTAATAACTTTTGCTAAAAATACTTTATTTAGGGGTTCTGCTTCCTGAGGGATGTGTTTGATTAAATAGTGATCCCATCGATTGAGAAGCAACTTGGTCTTCTTTAAATATGCTATGAGTCGTTCTTCTCGAGCCTGGAATCCTACTAGTATTTGATTTACAATAAGTTGAGAATCGCTATGAAGACACAAAGAATTGGCTCCGATTTCTAAGGCAAGTTCTAATCCAGCTATCACTGCTTCATACTCTGCATCGTTGTTGGTGGCAGTGAATCCTGACCTTATAGCATAGTGTAGTTCATTTCCCTTGGGAGTGATTATTACCACACCTGCCCCCGAGCCTTGTTCGTTGATGGCGGTGCGAGGATGGTAGGTGATATCATATTGACTTAGTTGAATGCACCATTTAAGTAGTCGCCCAGAAGCATCGAGACGATGGAGTACCTGCCTTAGTGGTTGATCGGTCAGAACTCTGATGGAATGAGATCGGAAATAGTGACGCAGTTTCCGTGATGTGATTAGTAGGCAATAGGCTAGCTTCTCAAGTTTAGGATATCTGATTTCTTCTTGTGCGGTGGGCGTTTGTATCTAACTTCCTCTTGAGTGTCCCGGGAGATGTTTTCGATCGTTTCATTTAAAGGAGTATAAGCGTCAAATCTCGGTCCTGGCCGATACAAGCACTTTTCTCCCTTCTTGCCCCCAGCATTGTCTCTAGAAGCATCCCTTCGAACGTCCTTTGCTACAGCGGACGTGCTGCCGTAAGCTGCCTTATTTTGTCGCCCCGACTGCCCTTTAGTGGCAGCGTCTTCAAGCCTCATATATTTCCCGGCCTCATAGAAAAAATCGGGTAAAGTAGCTGGTTTTTCTTTTGTCAATCTTCTAGAAAATTTAGTATCCGGATGCACACCACTACAGAGGGCCATTAAGATAAGCTTCTCGTCGGCATCTTGGACTGTGGCCGTTGCGGCATTGAATCGGGTTAGGTATTGCTGCAGCTTCTCTCCAGGTTTCTGCTTGATACTGGATAGGGAATAAGCATCCTTAGGTTGTTCCACATGAATGCGGAACTGGCTGATGAACTTTTCTTTCAACATTTCCCATGAGCTGATGGATCCCTGAGGTAGATGACAGAACCAGGAGGTAGCAAGGTCTGCTAAGAAGAGTGGAAAGCATTTGCACAGTACTCCCTCTGTCGCTCCACTCATGAGCATATGTTGTGTGTATCTCTGCAAGTGTACAACGGGGTCGAAGGTTCCTTTGTAAGGTTCCATTGTTGGCATCTTCCATTCTCGGGGGGTGATAGCAATTTCAATGTTGCGGGCGAAAGGGCTGGTCGCCCTAGTGCCTATCCCTCGATCTCTTTGCTCCCGTTGGACGCACTCTCTGAATAAGCGCGCCATCCTTTCATCAGAATTTGGAGCAGATAGAAACGAGTTTGGTTCTGTTCTGTGGGATTGATTTCGTCCAGATGACCTGTAGGGATGGTATCGTCTATCATTCCTCATATTTTCCAGTGGCTGCCTTTGATCTTCTGGGAGCATGCTTGGGTCAGCTATAGTTGGCCCTTGCCTTGATCTTCCCCTGTTGGGTTCTGATCTAAGCACTTCCTCGGGTCCAACTTCGGGCTGAACTCTAGCTCGGCCCCATTCACTGGTGTTTCTGTGGTTAGGCAGCATGACAGGCTCAGCTACAGTTGACCTTCGCCCGGTACCTTCCCTGTTGGGTTCGGTACCAAACGTTTCCTCAGGCCTAACTTCGGGCTGTGCTCGGTCTCGGCTCCTACCACGGCTACTTCTGCCGTTAGCTCCTTCGAAGAAGGATGATCTCTGCTGTCTCTGAGATCCTCCAGACTGGGACTCGCCCCATGATTCAGTGTTGCGGTTGGATTCTTCAGCGTCCCTTAAGCGTGACATGAGATGGTCCACCAAGGCTTCCTGCTGGGACGTGAAGCGGTTAGTTACTTCAACAATAACTCTGTCCAAATCTCTGTCCAAATCTGCCCTAGTGATTGCTGCAGGCTGTTCTGTGGCAGGAGTGGTTGGGTTAGCCTGTCCTTCATTTGTTACCGCTGTTGGAGGAGGACGATTCACTTGATTCGTGACAGCTGGATCTGGAAGACTGCTGGATGCGATGTTTTTTCCTTTGTTAACATCTTTTCTCTGTTTGGGAGCCATGTTTTCCAAGTGGCGGACGATGCTGTTAGGAAAACTTGTTAAGTGGATGAAGCTGAAGCTTCGAGCTTCTAGCTCTCAATGAAAGCACCAAAAATGTTTGCACAAAAAATGGACAAACACCTCAAAGTTGTATGATTTAGTAGATCTTATGTAGTTCTTAGTGATTTGGGTGATTTATGCGACTATATGGAAAGCAGGGGCTAAACTGTAAAAAGACACGCAGATTTATAGTGGTTCAGCCAGAATATGCCTACGTCCACTTTATATGTTATTTCTCTTCTCTTGTTTTTATTACAAGTACAAAGCTTTGATATAAGTAAAAGAAAGTTGTTTGAAAGTTCTCTCCGTGCTTGAGCTCTCAAAGACTTGTCCCCATTGTTGTACCCCTGCCCCTCTATTTATAGAGTGAGGTTGGGAGTAGGGGTCTTGGATGTATATAGCTGCTGGTGGGCCTGGGCTGACGTGATCTGGCCCGGCACGTCTTGGTCCGGCAGCGTTTGGTCCGGTGGTAGGAGGTTGGTTCGGCATGGTCTGAAGGAGGTTGGTTTGGCAGTCTGGAATGAGGGTTGGTTCGGCAGTCTGGAATGAGGGTTGGTTCGGCAGTCTCGAGAGGAGGTTGGTTCGGCAGTCTCGAGAGGAGGTTGGTTCGGCAGTCTGGAATGAGGGTTGGTTCGGCAGTCTCGAGAGGAGGTTGGTTCGGCATTCTCGAGAGGAGGTTGGTTCGGCAGTCTGGAATGAGGGTTGGTTCGGCAGTCTGGAATGAGGGTTGGTTCGGCAGTCTCGAGAGGAGGTTGGTTCGGCATTCTCGAGAGGAGGTTGGTTCGGCAGTCTGGAATGAGGGTTGGTTCGGCATTCTGGAATAGGGTCGAAACGATTTGGACAGAGTTGTTGGATGCGATGTTTTTTCCTTTGTTAACATCTTTTCTCTGTTTGGGAGCCATGTTTTCCAAGTGGCGGACGATGCTGTTAGGAAAACTTGTTAAGTGGATGAAGCTGAAGCTTCGAGCTTCTAGCTCTCAATGAAAGCACCAAAAATGTTTGCACAAAAAATGGACAAACACCTCAAAGTTGTATGATTTAGTAGATCTTATGTAGTTCTTAGTGATTTGGGTGATTTATGCGAATATATGGAAAGCAGGGGCTAAACTGTAAAAAGACACGCAGATTTATAGTGGTTCAGCCAGAATATGCCTACGTCCACTTTATATGTTATTTCTCTTCTCTTGTTTTTATTACAAGTACAAAGCTTTGATATAAGTAAAAGAAAGTTGTTTGAAAGTTCTCTCCGTGCTTGAGCTCTCAAAGACTTGTCCCCATTGTTGTACCCCTGCCCCTCTATTTATAGAGTGAGGTTGGGAGTAGGGGTCTTGGATGTATATAGCTGCTGGTGGGCCTGGGCTGACGTGATCTGGCCCGGCACGTCTTGGTCCGGCAGCGTTTGGTCCGGTGGTAGGAGGTTGGTTCGGCATGGTCTGAAGGAGGTTGGTTCGGCAGTCTGGAATGAGGGTTAGTTCGGCAGTCTGGAATGAGGGTTGGTTCGGCAGTCTCGAGAGGAGGTTGGTTCGGCAGTCTCGAGAGGAGGTTGGTTCGGCAGTCTGGAATGAGGGTTGGTTCGGCAGTCTCGAGAGGAGGTTGGTTCGGCATTCTCGAGAGGAGGTTGGTTCGGCAGTCTGGAATGAGGGTTGGTTCGGCAGTCTGGAATGAGGGTTGGTTCGGCAGTCTCGAGAGGAGGTTGGTTCGGCATTCTCGAGAGGAGGTTGGTTCGGCAGTCTGGAATGAGGGTTGGTTCGGCATTCTGGAATAGGGTCGAAACGTACCCAACAAATACCAATACAAACCTATCCAAGTGCTATCGTAAAACTCGGTTCATTAAACCCATAAAGAAAGCCGGCGCATTAGTCAGTCCGAACGGCATAACTAACCATTCGTACGACCCATATCTGGTCCTAAACATCGTCAAAGGTATACTATCCACTGCTACTCCAAGCTGATGGAAACCTGTCGCCAAATCCAACTGCGAGAATACCTTGGATTCACTCAACTGGTCGAGCAAATCATCAATCCTCGACAATAGATATCGATTCTTTATCGTCCTCTCATTCAACTTACGATATTTGATACGTAGCCTCAATGATCCATCCGGCTTCTTAGTAAACACTGCGGCTGCTCACCAAGGCGAACTACTTGGCCTAATAAAGCTCTTGCCTTCCAAATCCACCAACTGCATCCTTAACTCCCTCATCTATGTAGGAGTCATCCTGCTCGGCGGCCTACTCACTAGTTCTTCTCCCGGAACTAAATCTATCCAAAACTCAATGGCTCGTTTCGATGGCAATCTAACTACAGGCTCAAAAACATCTACAAATTCTCTAACCACGAAAAATCGACTCAACTCATCTTCTAACTCCATAATAGCTAACAAAGCATTCACCTCACCGATAGAACCTTCTACGGTATAAACTATCCGATCACTACAATCAGGGTGTTTAAGTGATATTTTCCTATCTTGGCAAAATATCCTAGCATCATACTCACTTAACCAATCCATCCCAAGAATAATCCTGAACCCCACAAAATCAAACACATGAAAACTGCAAAAAAAAGTATGACCTAACAAGTCAAAATCTAACTGGTCACATCTCAACACTATAGTTGCATACCCTCCTATTGGATTCACAACCCATAAGGAAGTAACTAAATATGTGGGTTCTAGGTTAAGCTTATCTATCAAACATCTAGATATAAAAGAATGTGATGCACCAGTATCAAATAGAACGCTAACAGACATACCATGAATCAGAAGTGTACATCCTATAACTGCCTTTCCTTCCTCCTGAGCCCTTGGCTTCGAAGTAGCAGGCTCCAATGCATATACCTTGCCATTTCCATCCTTAGCGGGCTCCTTGCACCGGTTCTTATAATGGCCAATCCGCTCACAATTGAAGCACCCGACATTCTTCTTCCCGGCCACCTTCTTTGCCTTTCTAGCACGACAATCATTAGCAAAATGCCCCTTCTTGTCGCACTTGAAGCAAACAATCTTAGACTTCCCTTTCTTAGCTGCACCACCCTTCTGAGCACCTTTCTTAGGAAAGAACTTCCTCTTCTGATTCTGTCCAACCTAGACCTCGTTAGCCTTACTCTTCTCTAAAGAATCAAGAATCTCCTAGTGTCTTAAGGCCATCTCCACTACAAAAAAAAGAAGGTTCTCTAATATGAGGTAACGTAGTGCTTGCTAACATAAGCTTTAGTCCCCTGATAAACTTCTCATTTCTCTTCATTACTGTATCCACTGAGGCATATCCATATCTGGCCAACTACTCGAACCTTCTAGCATACTCCAGAACAAACATCTCTCCCTGCTCCAACTCAGCAACCTTTATGATCAGAGCATACTGTGTCATCGCAGACATAAACCTCTCCTGGAATCTCCCCTTGAAATCTATCGATGTTTGGATTTCCTCATCCACGCCAGCCGTCACGCTGTTCCACCATAACAAAGCTGCTACCTAGAGCTGTCTCCAAGCAAGCCTCCTCTTCTGCTCATCATTGTGCCCCAAGTCTACAAAGATTTGCTCACAAGCTGCAACTAATTTTCCACCTCTATAGCATCCTCTATTCCCAGAAATGGCTTCCCTCCAAGCTTAGCGTAATCTCCACTCAGCTTAGCACAATGGTTAACTACCGAAACATATGGAACTCCTACCTCTGCAACATCTTCTCTTACCACTCTAGCTGCAATTCCATCTTCTATCATATTCACAAAAAAATGATACATAGCTCCCATATCTACTTGCAGGACTCCAACACCTACATTTTCTGCTTGTGCCTGACTTTGGGTCCTCCTTGTACTAGGTCTGGCATTCCCATCGGTGCCCTCCTCTCTTGGGTTAACTCTTCCTCTTCTACCATCCTTATTTGTATTTAAACTTCATGAGATATAGAAAAATACCTAACAAAGATAGGAGACTACAGATAAAGCGTAGACTTATATATAGCAAATACAAGTACATTACTATAGCTTTATCCCATACCCTAATCTTACTCTAATTCCTTAGGATTATGTTTTTAAAACCCATTTTTAGTTAAAGTTTTTCATAAATCTTTGCTCTGATACCAAGTTGTAACATCCCATATCTAGAGGCCAAAAGTTAAGTGCTACAGATGCTACAGTCATCCATAGTATTATCTTCTAGTGACAAAATATGGTAACGCTAATGGTATCCAAAATATCAAAAGCACTTGAATATGAACAAATTCACAGATTCTAGAAAAACAAACATTTTACTGATTACATTTGAAAACAATTTCATACCCAAATTACAAAATCTCATATCGTTTCCCAATTAAAGATCAAATATAATCATTACAAAAATACGCCAAGAGCTACATATGACAATGCCCCCTTGGTTGATCAAAGTCAATATAGTCATATTTGACTTAATATACACAGCGGAATCAAAACAAGATAAAACTATAGCTCCAAATTAGCTATCCATCAATCACCAGCTTGTCTCCGGAAGCTTTATTCGCCAAAATTTCTAAAACCTAAAAACCTTAACCCTCAACCTACTCAAATCAATTTTGAGCACCTGAGAGTTTAAGGGAAAATCAAAAACTTCGAGTCAGACATAAAGCCTGGTATGAATAATACTATTGCATCTCGGTTTACTGATATTAAGTGAGACCACACCGCTTAGCGAACGGGTTTCACCCCACTAATATCCACTTTAAAACATAAATTTTGCAAATCTTTTCCTACAACCAAACTAGTTAATCAAACTGATATAATAATGATAATAATAGCTAAGTCTATTAAGCTATAATCAGGTAACTAATGAACTATCTGTTCACAAGTAATGAATGGACTATCTGTCCGAAAACTAGGCCGACTACCTGCAAAGTAGACTAACTGTCCGCAAACTTGACTAATTTTTCCTTGAAAACCTTTTCAAAATGATTTTACTTTTTAAATCATACTTATATAAGGAAAGTATATTCTTAGCTTTACTCTAAGCTATTTTTCCATGTTATATATACTTCACTCAAAATAATGTTGATGAATTTTAATGAGGATTAACTATCCTTCCAAAACAAGTTAAAACCCTTTTTAACTTGAAAACAGCTAGACTATATTGCCTAGGTAATACATTCGAAACTTTTGTTTAAAACCTTTAAATCGCCCTTTCGAAACCCTTGAAGGTAACCCTTTCGAGACCATTGAAAGTGTCCCTTTCGAAACCATTGAAAGTGACCCTTTCAAAACCATTAAAAGCCTTTCCTTCGAAAGCTTCAAAACATTAGACATCCCTCTTTAAGACCTTTAAATATCGCCTTTCGAAAGCATAGGAAAAACCTTTCTTTTCAACCCTTTCGAAACCCTGGGGAACCACCTCTTCGAAACCATTCACTAAAACCCTTTCAAAAGTATTAAAATACTAAACCTTTCGAAAGCCTTTGGGTACAATTTAAAACTTGTGGAAACCTTTCGAACCATTCAAAAATTTACCCCTTCGAAACCATTTAAATCTATTTTGGTCGAAACCATTTGGATTATGCCTTCAAGTAGAGCAAAAGGATCAGAAAGCCATTAAACAAAAGTATTTGTTTCGAAACCATTTAAAACTTTCTCTTTCGAAACCATTTGGGTTTTTACTTCAATCATAGAAAAAGGGGTTTTAAAACATTTAGGTCTGAAGCATCTGTTTTGAAACCATTTCCTAAGTAAAGAAGTGATGGTGTCAAAACCATCCCTTTGAAAGCATTGAAGAAGTGGCCAAATTTTAGAAAACCAAGTACCCCTTCGAAGCCATCTGGGTAGAAAGGTAAAAAGGTGGCAGCAAAAGGTTTTGACTTAGTCGAAAACAATCTTTTAAAACCAAAGCGCAACCCAGTCGAAATCATTTCATTAAATCCATTTGACCTAGTCGAAAGTGTTAGTTACTGAGATGATGGTTTTGATGACAACAACCTTAGGACTTGTTATAAAATATAAATACTAATATTCTTGTCTAGATATATATGTATATGCAGGATATATATATATATATGCAGGTACTGAGAATGAAGACCGTATAGTATAAAGATTCATGACTGACGATTTCAAGATTGAAGAAATCAAGACTAAAGACTCATGAGTATCAAGAGTTCAATATTTCAAGAGTTCAAGAGTTCAAGATATCAAGATAAGTAATAATGTCTAGATTTCTGTTAAAACGTCATAATAGCACTAAAATCTTTATTCGGATTTTAATTGTGGAATGGAATCCACCTTCTCGCTTTAATAGTAGGATGGAACCCACGACCTCTTTAGTGGGATGGAACCCACGACCTTCTCTAGTGGAATGGAATCCACGAAATTTTCAAAATGATTTATTTTAAATATTTTCCAAAAATTTTTAAAGTCATCTCTCTAGTTTAAATATTTTAGCCTTAAACTATTTTTATTATCTTTTATATTTTGATTTCAAAATCATCACTTGCTTTTAAACTATCTCCAGGTTTTAATATTATAAGCTTTAAATCTCAAAAATATATTCTATACTTAGTTTTTAATATTACTTTTATATTATAGATTATATAATTTTAAGATTACTATATAAATCTGTTTTTTAAGTTTAAACTATATTCAAATGGTTAATAAACTTCAGAAATTGTTTTAACAAGTTTTAAAAAAGAAAATCTATTTTAAAAACAAAAACTAATTTTCAAAATTTACTAGGGCATGTCAACATACCCCATCCCCCCATGTCGACATGGTAGCCCTAGAATTGAAAATTCAAATTTTCAAATGAAGTGTCTATTCGTCATAACCTTTCACGAATGGACATGATTGTTGTTCTTCTATAAATACCAGTTGTTTTCAACGAACTTTAAGTTAGTTTTTCTTCATTTCTTCAGTCCTTCTTCTCCACTCAAATCTTCTCTTATATTTTAACAGAACTCTGCCGAAATCCTAAGTGAATCAAATTTGATCAACTCTAGTTTGATTCTCTGCCACTCTCTCTCAAAGATATCAATGCTATTCAGAGTTATAGGATCATTTGTAATCAAAGAAGTGTATCAAGTCTCTCTATATATCAAAGTGATATTGGAAACGGTGTGATTATGGCCCATAAATCAATTAGGTGTGATTGTAGCCTGTAAATCAATTAGGTGATCTTGTAGCCTAGTTAAATCAAGAGAGTTTGCCCTGGACTCGAAGACAGGAGGGTGTATCTTTTGGCCTTGAAATCGAGGTTGTAATATCGACATTATATTTAGAAAGAAATATGCACAAGAAATTGTGTGGGACTGGATGTAGAGTAACTCTGAACTAGTATAAAATTCCAGTGTGTTCTTTCCTTTACTTCTTTTTATTTACTATTTGCATCTGTGTCTGATTCTGTGATTGTCTCTGTGTTTTTGAATTGCATTTGCCTGTGTTTAATTTCAAAAGTTCCATAAAATCCATTAAACACTATTCACCCCCCCTCTAGTGTCAATCCAGCCTTAAGATCCATAATCCGTATTTCCAACATTTGGTATCAGAGCGTTGGTTTTCAAAGTTTTCATAATCTGATTTTTGAAAATTTTCAAATGGCTTCCAACACAAGTAATGTCAACACTATCGCTAGTTCATTTGTAGAAGGTCAGTCTACTGCCAGATCACCACTTTATAATGGCAGTAACTATGCATATTGGGCATGTAGGATGAAAATCTATTTACAATCAATAGGATTAGACATTTGGAATATCACACAAACTGAGTACATTAAACCCACAACAAATTTTTCACAGTGGACCGTTGAGCAAAAGACTGTTGCACAAAACAATTCCAAAGCCATGAATATTCTATTCTGTTCACTTGATAGGAATGAGTTTAATAGAGTGTCTGTCTGTAAGTCTGCATATGAGATCTGGAAAACTTTGCAAGTTACTCATGAAGGAACAAGCAAAGTTAAATAGACCAAAATATCCATCTTAACCAATTAGTTTCAATTATTCAAGATGAATCCTAATGAGTCCATTTCAGATATGTACAGTAGGTTTCAAGACATTGTGCACTCATTAATTGCATTAGGAAAGAACTTTTCCGAAGAAGATCAAGTTAGAAAAATTCTGAATTCACTCACTCCGGAATGGGATCAGAAGACTCTAGTAATTGAAGAAGCTAATGATATCAGTACGCTGAAAATTGAAGAATTAATTGGGAATTTGATGTCGTTTGAAGTACAAATGCAAGGGAGAAGAGAAAGCAAGGCCTTAGAAAAGAAGTCAATAGCGTTTAATGTAATAACAGATGGTTCAGACTCAAACAGTGACGACGATGAAGAAATAGCCTTGATGACAAGAAATTTTAGAAAGTTTCTGAAATACAGAAAGATGAACAACTACAAGAGAAATGATCACAAGAATTCTATAAATAATAATGAGACTCTCAACAACGTCAGATGCTACAATTGTAATGAGCCAGGCCACTTAAAAAGAGATTGTCCGCATTCGGATAAGCAAAAATTTCTTCCAAGTAATGATTCGTCAAAGAACAGGAAGAGAGCGTATACTGCTGCACTAGACGATTCAGACTCATCCTCCAGTGATGAAGATCAAGAGACAGAAAATTCAAATATGTGCTTTACAACTATTCATGAATCTGATGATCTCGGGAATATGGATCTAAAAATAGGTACGCATTAATTATATTAGTTGAAATTATTTGCTTGAATGTTTGAATTTTGATTTTTTGCATATTTTGAAATTGCTTGCTGTTTGAATTTAAAATTTTGATTTTCAAAATAATATTATTTTAATAATATTTTTAATATTAAAATATTAATATTAAAGTGTTATTATATTTATATTATTTCAGATAAAATATAAATTAGATTATAGGATATATATATATATATATTAAACAAATTAGAAAAAATTAGTCACGTGTATCATAGGACCCATGTCGACATGGCCCTACCCCGTATGTCGACATCCCTACCAAAATTTTGAAATTTGAATTTCCCTCCACCTTTTCACCAACTTCAAGGCTCTAAAAAGGTGTCTCTTGACCAGAGAACATGACTATTGAATTTCTATTTATCTCCTTAACTTTATCATATTTTTTCACTCTCATTTCAAAATTCAAACTCTCTTTCAAACTCTCAAGCTCTCTACTCTCTTAAAAAATGGCTTCCTCAAGCACCCCACCACCATTAGGCTGTCCAAAGCCATCCAAGAATTCCTCTACAATGACCTGGAAGCTATCAAAGCTTACATAAGCAATGTAAACTTTGGAAAAGTCCATACGGGAAAATTTGCTATCTTTGGTGATTTTCCTTTATATGAACTCACTGTTCTTTTCGAAGAGAATCAAATTCTTAGTTTACTTGATGATTCTCAAAATGATTTTGTTTGTTGCAAAATAAGATATCTAATTTAGCTCTTTCATGCCTACTATAACTTGTTACTTCGGTTTTTATTGGCTACTTCAACTATAACTCCAGCTCTATTGATTGGATTGAACAAGATACGACTAGTTCTACCGTATCTTTTGTTTCATTTCTTCTGGAACAATCACAAAAACTTTTTTGATTATGGATCTACTACTTGAAATTTCATGCGTAATCTCAGCATTCATTGTGTATTCCTGAATAATCTCATTTTTCAATTATTTAACCATTTCATTTTACCAAGTTTAACGTTAGCCAGATTAGAATCTTGTTAAAATGTTTTATGCAAATTTGAATCGTGGTTTTTATGATGGTAATGAAGAGAAAGTTTGGAGTAGTGTTAAAGCAACACGAGTCGTTTTGAATAGTGAGATTTTGGGAAATATTTTGGGTTGTAAGTATACGGGAGTGAATCTTTTGGATTTTCAAATTGATGAACATGATCGTGAGACATTTCATCACATTTTTGAAGGAGATGATAACTTTGAATTTATAAATCAAAATTTCCGTCCAAAAGCAAGAATTGTAAACCTTCTTTTGTAACATACCATAACTCCAAGGTCGGGAAATTTCAATCCCGACCTTAAAAGTTTGTAAGGCTCTTTTTGCTATTTATGGGCACTATGACATTAATTGGGAGTAAGTAATTTCGGATGAACTTCATCCCAAAAATTTTACTTTAGGAGAAAACACTTTGTATCATGGGATTTATCTTACTTGGATTTTTAACTATTTTGGTGTTGATTATAAGAGAGTGGAATTCATTTCTCGAAAAGTGTTTAACCATGCAAATATCTCTCTTATGAAAATTCCGCTTGTGTTTCAACCATATGAAACACTTACCAAAAAGGACGAAAGGTTGGCTCATGAAGAGATGGGAGAAGAAGAGGAGGAGGAGGAAGAAGGGAAAGAGATCGAGATTGAAGAAGAAGGAAAGGAGGAGGAAGATACATCATTGGAAAGTACTTAATATCTTATCACTCCCAACAATCCACCCAACAAAACACTTCTCAAGAATCAAAAGATTATCGTGGAAAACCAACGGATTCTCAAAAGATCCATTAGTAAAAAGTTGGACAAAATTCCCACCAAAATGAACAAGTTCTTTGGGAAAGTGAGACGAAAACTTGGATTATCATCATCTTCATCATCCTTTATCGAATTCTAGTTTTCATTTCATGTTGTATTAGTTTGTATCTTTCGATTAGTTAATGTTATGTATTGTTTATGTAATGTTAACTAAAATTTATCAATGAAAATCTTTTATTTCTGTTCATTAACTCTAAAATATTTCTGGAATGCTTGCTTTTATATTATATAATTATATATATATATATATATATAACTTAAGAAACAAAGCATATTGCCAAAATCAACAGAGGCATGTCGACACCCCCCTACCCCTCATGTCGACATGTAACGGCCAGAAAGTAATTTTTGTTTTGAATTTGAAATTGACATAACTACCTTGTGTCTTTTCATTTCAAATGACTTTCTATCTATTTAAATTCCTGTTTCTTCCAGAAAAATGCACATTTTCAATTCTCCTTATTTTCTATTGAATTTCTTCATATTTTATCAAAAATGGCCTCTCTTATTTATAATCTAAGTGAGAATCTTGAAGAAACTCTCAAATCTTTCAAGAGCATACTTACTTTTATCCTTCGCAATCAACGAAACTTAGAACTAAGCTAAATGCAGATGATAAAGGAACACGAAAGGCACTTCGATGCCATTCGATGGATGATTTCAGCCCTCAACAAAGAAGAACTCGAAGCTAATCCAGAAGGAACTCTGAACAATGATAATGAAGAATGGGATGCTATAAAGGCAGACCCTATCTTCGGTGAAGAAGGACGGGTTGAAGTTCCAAGAAATGTTTGATTTGACTTGTATAGTTTGATTTACTTTGATTTGATTTGAATTGTTTGATTTGGTTTGAATTGTTTGATTTGGTTTGAATTGTTTGCTTTTGTTTGATTTGATTTGAACTGTTTAGATTGACTTTAATATAACATGGTGTGGTGTAATAAGAACTATAATGTATATATTGATTGATGATGTTTGAAATTTTTATATCTCCCACATTTACTTTAATTACTATCTGTCTCATTTATATTCTACTATTGTATTACTATCCTATACAGTGCTATAGTATAAGATTTAGGGGGAGTTATGTAGTTTAGGATTAGTTGTTGTTGATGACAAAGAGGGAGAATTATAAAATAGGTTAGATTGGCTTAGATTAAGGGGGAGTTAGTAGTTTAAGGAGGAGTTGTTGGAGTAAGGGGGAGTTAGAGTAGTATCAGAGTTTTATGAAGTAGATTTTATAAACAAAGCTTGTCATCATCAAAAAGGGGGACAATGTTAGTTCCTGAGATTATGATTTTGATGACAACAACCTTAGGACTTGTTATAAAATATAAATATTAATATTCTTGTCCAGATATATGTGTATATGTAGGATATATATGCAGGTACTGAGAATGAAGAATGTACAGTATAGAGATTCAAGACCGACGAATTCAAGATTGAAGAAATCAAGACTGAAGACTCATGAGTATCAAGAGTTTGAGATTTCAAGAGCTCAAGAGTTCAAGATATCAAGATAAGTAATAGTGTCTATATTTATGTTAAAACTTCATAATAGCACTAAAATCTTTATTCAGATTATAATTGTGGAATGGAATCCACCTTTTCGCTTTAATAGTGGGATGGAACCCATGACCTCTTTAGTGGGATGGAACTCTTTAGTGGGATGGAACCCACGACCTTCTCTTGTGGAATGGAATCCATGAAATTTTCAAAATGATTTATTTTAAATATTTTTCCAAAAGCATTTAAAAGTCATCTCTCGCAGTTTAAATATTTTAGCCTTAAACTATTTTTATTATCTTTTATATTTTGATTTCAAAATCATCTCTTGTTTTTAAATTATCTCCTGGTTTTAATATTATAAGCGTTAAATCTCAAAAATATATTCTATACTTAAATTTTAATATTACTTTTATATTATAAATTATATATTTTTAAGATTACTTGTTATATCTTTTTTTTAAGTTTCAACTATATTTAAAATGGTTTATAAACTTCAGAAATTGTTTTGACAAGTTTTAAAAAAGAAAATATCTTTTAAAACAAAAATCAATATTCAAAATTTACTAGGGCATGTCGACATACCCCATCCCCCCATGTCGGCATGGTAGCCGTAGAATTTAAAATTCTAATTTTCAAATGAAGTGTCTATTCGTCATAACCTTTTACGAATGGACATGTTTGTTGTTCTTCTATAAATACCAGTTGTTTTCAATGAATTTTAAGTTAGTTTTTCTTCATTTCTTCACTCCTTCTTCTCCACTCAAATATTCTCTTATATTCTAACAAAACTCCGCTGAAATCCTAATTGAATCAAACTTGATCATCTCTAGTTTGATTCTCCGCCACTCTCTCTAAAAGATCTCAGTGTTATTCAGAGTTATATGATCATTTGTAATCAAAGAAGTGTATCGAATCTCTCTATCTATCAAAGTGATATTGGAAATGGTGTGATTGTGGCCCGTAAATCAATTGGATGTGATTGTAGCCCGTAAATCAATTAGGTGATCTTGTAGCCTGGTTAAATCAAGAGATTTTACCCTGGACTCGAAGACAGGAGGGTGTATCTTGTGGCCTTGAAATCGAGGTTGTAATATCGACATTATATTCGAAAAGAAATCCGCACAAGAAATTGTGTGGGACTGGATGTAGGGTAACTCCAAACCAGTATAAAATTCTAGTATGTTCTTTCTTTTACTGCTTTTTATTTACTATTTGCATCTGTGTCTGATTCTTTTGTAAATTGCATCCGTCTATGTTTAATTTCAAAAGATTTCAAAAGTTCCATAAAATCCATTAAACACTATTCACTCCCCCTATTGTTAATCCAACCTTAAGATCCGTAATTTGCATTTTCGACAGAAAGCTAACCAAGTCGAAAGCTAGTCATTCGAAATCCATTTATTCGGAAGCAAGCAGATGCATTTTTAATTTAAAAGCAAAGTGGTGCTTCGATCCCTTCGAAACCCATGGTTTCAACCTTATTTCTTTCGCCTTCTATCCAATTCACTACGTACCAATACATTGATATAATGTGCATTGGTTTTGACCCCCTGATTACTTTTCAGTCCAAATGAACATCATGCTCCAAACTCAGCTGAACATCGCCAATGCAAAGGTTCGACCCCCTGATTACTTCGCCAATGCTGGAAAAACAAGCTCGAGCTGATGCGTTCGAACACTGCCAGCCACTGCCGTGATTCGTTCAAGCTTGATCCAACCATTGAAGTTACTCCCCTCGTCGATCTCTACCTTTGGCTAGTTGAAGTCGAGACTGAAACGCCCTGTGGGGGCGTCGATGAACTGGAGTCATTGGATGGGCTAATTTCAATGGTGGGTGAGTGTTTAGTTTTAGGATTTTGGAAACTATGAAGGGTTGAGGTCCTTTTAAAGAAAATCTCGCATGGCACTATTCATCCATGAAAATTCCAAACTCCAAACGAAGCGTGCCGCCTGGCATTCTATATGTTATACTCATATTCCGAACACAATAGTATACATAACGGGATCCAATTCCATCATATTCAAAAGATTGCTTTTCAAAAACAAATTATTTTAATTAAATTTCTTAAATTAATTTCTACGCGTTTCCAACTCGCACGATCAAATGATACGTCCAATCGCCACAAAATTCGACAGGATACTATAATTCACTATTATAGATTCGATGAAACTTGTTTCATCGAAATCCGAGACAATGCCCTGGAAGGCTATTTTTACACGTTAATTAAAATGAGTAATTCCAAATATTAATTTATTCCCTTTTAAATCAAATTTAAAAGTTCAGTAACCTCTTTCTTATTCAAATAGAATTTAAATCAACTTTTAAAATCATTTTCGTTCATATTAAATTCAACAATTTAATTATCAAATAAATCACTATATTTGAAATTCAAGTTATTTAACTTTTAAAATAATTTTCAATATTTAAAATCAATTAAATATTTCAAATTTAAATGACTAAAAATCTAGGTCGTTACATTCTCCCCCGCTTAAAAAGAATTTTATCCTCGAAATTGCCAAGTTAAGAAAAATGCCTAAACCCATTTAACCTTCAACACAATTAGTTGAATTATATTACCAAACTACTTTAAACCCTTTAACTCCGAAGTCAATTAGTTGAAACTTCTTACTAAAACTATTTCTAAGTCTTCAAATTCATTCAAGGTTACTAACTAATACCATTCCAAGTTATAAAACCAAAATCAAAACTTTAAGTTATCAAAAAAATTTCCAAAATTCTCAAAAATATTTCTAACTCTTAAATTTACGAGAAAATTTCTCCAGCGTCTCATTTGCATGGCTCGATTGTAAAAATTTACAATATATGTATAATAAAAAATAAATATCTCATTTTCAAAGATGAGGCATCCTATAGGGAAAAATATAAAAGTACGGTATGTAATCTGATATATGTACCTTATTAGTAGCGTTAGTAAGCATATACAACCAATATAATGTGAAAGCGAGCCATAACGCAAAGCATACGCCATACGCACATACTAATCACTCAACAACAATGAGAATATGTACATATAGAAAATAATATCACTATATAATATAGACTATACCATAACTATATGCAATTTTAGTGAATGTAACAAGAGAACTTATTAAACAAATAACATCTATTCAATTTATTTGTCATCATATAGATTTTGCATTTCCAAATGTAAACACTATATGCTTCCATTTCTTATTAACTTGCCATTGATTCATTTCAATTTATTCTCATTTAATTAATTTACCATTCACCTTTATCTAATTCACGTTCATTTACATTTATATTCATTCTCCACTTAGTATAGTTCTTTAATACTAACAACAATAACCATTTTTATAAAATCCTCTACTTCAGTTAACTATAAACAATTTATACAACATAGTTCTCATGTTTACTTTTCACTTCACAACTTAAGTTCATATTAAATTTTAACAAACAACATACTAAACCATATTTTTTTCATTAATTTATTTCATTAGCTCGATTCAATTTATTTTGCAACTCAAGTTGAGTTTCGTTACTACAACCAATTTTATTTATTTCTAGCAAACAACATTGCAAACATATTCAATTTATTTTACAAATCAAATTGCATTTTATTTTATAATTTAAGTTCACCTTTATTCCGAAAGCCAAATTCTAATTTATTTACTCATTTCATCCCAGTTTACCTATCTTGGGTTAAATTTCATTTATAACTCAAATATACTTTCATTTCATCAATTCATTTCAAAATTCAAATTCAACTTCACTTAATTCACTACGCTTAAGTTAAATTTCATTTTATAACTCAAGTATAGTTTCATTTCATCAATTCATTTCATCAATTCTCTATAAATCGAGTTCAATTTTCAATTTCATTTAACTTTGCTTTAGTTAATTTCAGTTGAAAATTAGTTTATTTAACTTAAGTTGAGTTAAATTTAATTCTCTATCTCAATTTATAATTTTCATTCCTTATCATTCATATTCAACAAATTTAATATTTGTTTTAACTTACTAATTTTCAAAATCTATAAGTTATAAAACTAATTTCTTATCTATACCATCTTCATAGTTTAAAAACTTATTATCTTAATCTCTCAAAACATTTAGATAGAAATATTCAGGATTTAAACACCCGATTTTAATTTCAAATCATTTTGAAATCATATTTATACATAACTCCTTTATATATCAAATTACACCTCTGGATCTAAAACAAATTTGTTTTACCAAAAAAAATTCAATGGTAGCAATTCCTCACTTAGAAACTCGAAATTGAACGTCGATGATGCTGCAGTCGTCACTAGAATTATTTTCCAGCGATTGAGGTGAGTTTAGTGCTTTCTATTTCCTTTAAATTCCATTTAAAATATTTCTAACCTAGAATATTTTCAAAATAATACTATTATTATTATTCCAAATCTTTTAAAAACAATTTTAAAAATCAATGGGTTTTAAATCCTCCAACTTCTTGTTTAAATCTAATTTTATTTACAAATCTATATATATACTTAGGTAATTTCATTTATAAATCACGTTTATAATTTATATTTATAAAATATCACTTCTTATGCAATTCATTTAAAAAATGTTGATTATTTTAAGTATACTCAATATTCTAAAATTTATATTTATAAATTTGTCTCTTATCTAACCTATTGCCCAAGTGTTTGTGTTTGTTAGATTATAATAATAACAACTAACAACAAATGATAATAATCAAATATTATCATTTATTAACATCCAAACACACCATATATAGCTTATAATAATTTCTGAAACATTATTCCTTTATATATAAAATATAATTTAGGTAAAATTATTTCATTTACCCGCTTTTAAAACAATACTGTGCGGTTTGCCTTGTTTAAGCGTTTAGAAATCCCTATCGATGTCGTGGCGTCCCACGTATCGACCAAAATTCATAAGCCACTCAACAGATAAATTAACACAATATAAAACATTTTTATAACCATCATCAAATACACGCTCATATATTTACACTCAAACTCATCCTAGGGTCTCTCTTACCATATCTTAAATGAGTAAATTCCCACCGAAGCCTCGGTGTTCGCTCAACCTAAGTTTTGATACCACATGTAACGACCCGCCAATTCATACAGTTTAAGTTGACAAAAACCACACATGTCCAACCCAAATCGAAAGGAAAGACGGATGGTTATGGGGAAAAGGAGGAAACAAGTAGAGAAGTAGAGAAGAAAGAAAAACATTAAAGAATATACAGAATCTCACAATCGTAGCGGAACAATATATAAATAATGTCAATGATTTTTACAAAGAGAAACTGTTATATACATACATCCATCAGAGTACAGAAACAATCAAAATTATCAGCCTGGACAGTTATAACAACTTGTCCTCACAATTGCTGATAATTTCAACAATAAAGCAGTGGGAATAAACATATACGAGAATAAGACTTGAAGAGCTCCAACTCGTCTCCTAAGCTCCAATGCATCCAAAATATTATGTAGATATGCTCGGTCTGACTCGAGCATTATAATAAAATAACACCTGAGTCAGTCTAGAAAACCAGCATGAGAAAAATATACCCAACTGAATTTTTAAGTTATAAAATCCTTTGAAAACAAAGGTATTTCGTAAGACCACTCCGCGCATAAAACGGACGGGTTTTTACCTTACGATAACCAACACGTTCCATATGAAATTCTCTAATATTATAATAATGTATAGATACAAATATTTATTAATCTTAGCCAAAATTGTTACATTATTCAATTCCAGCATACTAGGTTCTACAACTAAAACCGTAAAGGCTCATATCGGAGAATGGGTTCCATACAATGACTGGGTTACTTACCACCCGCCATGGTGCATATCTAGATAAAATAACACAAAGGACCTTGCCTGGATCCCTTGCCAACATAGAACCGGCCTACCCCTTACTGGATAGTACCGAATATGATCACCCCACCGTTAATGGGCCCCAAAGCATACAAATGAGAGATACTAGCGACTCTAGATAGGGATGATCATATCCTACTTGGAAGCGACCCACTTCGCACTGCTGCATCTCCCCTGTTTTAGTCATTCCCGATTGATGAGGCTTGAGGCTACGTTTTATGTGACGACCGCCCATGACCCCTGCACTGAACCTAAAGAAAATGCGCTGTAAAGTGTGCCAGGCGACCATGGACGATTGTCAGGGTAATTTAAAACATTAGAATCTATCGTATTACTCACAGCGCATGGATAAAATACAATAGAACATATGTATAGTGAAGCTTTACAGAACAAAATATCATCATATAAAACTTCATAATAGTTGAATACAGGCATCCGAATAGTCAATACATCAAGCCTCACTACATAATACTCAGAGAATATACAAACAACGGAACATCCAGTACATATAATAAGAAGATAATATGCAACCCTCCAGCTCGTCTTCGATATCAACACCGTGGAAAGCAAGAGCAGCACCCGTCACCTGCTACCTAGTCTGCCCGTCCCAAAATGGACGAACAGCCCAAGGCAATAAGAGTTAAAACATAAAGCCTTGAGTCAGACAATAGTCTTAGTGAGCAGTAAATTAACTAACAACATACCAAAAGAGCATAAAGTAAAAGGAATAGGAATACGACCCTCCCACTCCAACTCTTTCTACAGTGATAGCCCCCAGACACACACTAAGTAGAAGCGAACATAGCAAAGCTTACAATTTAAGGTAAAGCAATTATCACTCGAGTCAAGGGCGATGTTTTCCAAGTACAAACCCCCAAGGCCTAAACCAAGATCAGATAAGCACCCAGAAAATACCGCTCTTGAGTCCGAATGACGATACAACCAAACATCCATGACTCTGGCTATCACTGTTATCATTGCTTCGATATCATCGTTAATCGAATGACCGGTTCATTCTTTCATCCGTCCGTCAAGGGATAATGGAAACCCCGGTTCTAGACATAACTCTGCACGTCATCGTGACCCGTGCCTAGGACTATCGAATCTGCCCAGAGTACTTGACTACGCAATCAGTAGCCTTCAGGGACTATCGAATCTGCCCAACGTACTCTTGCTTTGATCATGCTAGAACCTTCAACAACGATGATACCTCAGCCTCCTAGTCATCCTCCTCGACGACTATTTCCATACTAGCTCAAGCGCCTCTCGAGCCAACCATTATCCTCAACTCGAACCATATCACCGAATTATCAACTTGCTTGGAATGATCCCGCCTGGATTAGACCAAGACTATCTCATATCATGCTTTGCCTCATCATCATCATAACAAAGCTTCATCTCAACATCATCATCAAATCTATTCATATGAGCTTCATCATCCGCTACATATGCCACGAGCAGATTTTCCAATTCAAGAGCCTTTTCCTTAGCTTTGAATCATCTTCGGTCTAAATCAAATCATCAATCATCTAATTCATAGCAATCAATCAAGTCAAACATTAATCCAAGTAATCAAGCATTCAAATATGATCTAAATAGACAATTATAACAATAATGGCAATTTCGTAAATAAAGAGTCGAGTGTCTAGCAAGCATGAAAACATGAGCAATGTCTCTATAATCTTGATGAATGAACTTGCATAGGTTAACATGTAGTAAAATGGATGTCAAATCATCATGAGCAATGGATCTATATGGATCTATACTTAGGATTAGGAAAATGCATGGAAATTACTATTTTAACACCACATCAAGCCAACGATCCGATATACTCCTTTGGATCCGTGTGAGAGATAATCACCACTCACCAAATCACCTAAACAACCTCAAATCAACACACTTCAGATCTGGACAGCGAAGGATCTAGCTTGATCTATCACGAACCCGCTTCAAACGATGAAATCTCACTTCAATGGATGTAGATCTTCAATCTAAGCTCTTGAATCTTCAATTTGATCTTCAACTTGGATGGATGGAATCACTAGATTGGAGTGGAGAAAAGAAGTGAAGAAGTGTAGAAGTCGAGCTCTCAAAATGGCAGCACTTCGTCGCTTCGAAATCCGGATCCCAAAAAGTGAGAAATGGACGAGTATTTATAGGCTGAAAACCCTCTTAGGTCGCCCACTTTTAGGTCGTCCACGACCTATAGAGCCCACGACCTACGACCTATCAAAGCTCCTCATCCTACGACCTAACGACACAGCAGCCTAACTTCTAAGTCGCTCGCGACTTATCACTATACGACCTAACACATGTGCCTCAACGACCCAGCGACTTAACAACATGTGCGCTTCCTCGACCTAAAAACACTACGACCTACACTGCACACGACCTAACAACTCACGCGACTTAACACATGCCAACCTAAAAACCCATACGACTTAACAAGGTCTCTGACCTACGACCTAACTGATAAGCCCTCACGCGACCTAACGTATATGCGCATACACACGACTTAACTGAGATGCGCCTTAACGACCTATCACTTAAGCATCCACGCGACCTAACATAAGTCGTGAACAAACTGCAATACAACCTAACGACTTAACACCTTAGGTCGTTTAACGACCTAATTATATATAGGATAATCCGACCTAACTCCTAAGTCGTCTAGACGACCTAGCTATCCAACTTCTAAACTTAGGTCGCTCACAACATAACTGAACACTAGGTCGCTCACGACCTAACTACGATAACACCTTAAGTCGTTCGAACAACCTTAAACTCCCTAAGTCGTTAACCCACTTAGCTCCTTATGTCGCTGCCGACCTATCCTCCTTAGGTTTCTAACTCGCCTAGTTTCTTAGGTCGTTGCCGACCTAACTCTACCCCACGACCTAAGCTTATCACACGACCTAACTCCCCTGCGACCTAACCCCAGAATCCTTAGGTCGCCAATTTCATCTTCCTTAGGTCACCTATCCCTCTTAAGTCGGTCAGTTCCTTAAGTTGCCTATACCTCTTAAGTCGGTCAAGTACTGTAGGTTCTCCCAATCCTTTAGGTCGTTCACTTGACCTAGCCTACCCCACGACTCAACCTTTGAACGACTTAAGCTACATCATGACTCAATTTCTAGACAACTTAACTCCCACGCGACTTAACCTTAAGTCGAACTAAACTCGGGACGACTTAACAATACTAACAATCTAATATCGACAGTTTTACGATGTTTCGATCCATAAAAATACAGGTCGTTACATTCTCTCCCCCTTAGGAATTTCGCCCCCGAAATTCCAAACAAGCAGAGCAATCAAAGACTATTCCGCATGCTTACCATCCATAGCAATCAACAAACCATGCATCCAATTTTAGCTTAGCATGCATAATTCTAAGACTTAGAACAAGTTACAATGTCGTTAGATGACACGACACCTTAGGGCCATACCTTGAAGAGTTCAGGATGAGCTGCCTTCATCCTCTCTTCCACCTCCCACGTATAGTCGTTATCATCATCACTCCATTGTATCTTGAGCAACTTAACTACCTTCCTCCTAAGCTGTTTCGTGTCGGTTTCCACAACACGAAGCGGCTTATGAGGTCTCTTATCGACTGGATCAACTTCGAAATCTTCACAGCTATCAGCAGAAACCACGGTATTCGAGTCGTGCACATACTTCCGTAGATATGATACATGAAAAACATTGGGCACACCCGACATCTTCTCTGGTAACTCCAATCTATAGGCGAGCTTTCCAATTCGCTCGATGATCGGGAATGGTCCAACAAATCTCGGAGTCAATTTTCCTTTCTTCCCGAATCGAATAACATTCTTCAGTGGAGAAATCTTCACAAAAACCCTATCACCTACGTCGAATTCCAAATCCTTACGACGCTTATCGGCATAACTTTTCTGACGGTCTTGGGCTGCCTTCATTCGTTGCCGAATGATCTCTATGCAATCCGAGGTTTGTCGAATCATCTCTGGCCCAAGCATCAGCTTTTCTCCCGCCTCTAACCAACATGTCGGAGAGTTACACGGTCTTCCATACAATGCCTCATACGGTGCCATACCAATGCTTGACTGGTAACTGTTATTATACGAAAATTCCACCAAATGAAGATGATCTTCCCATGATCCTCCGAAATCCAAAACACAAGCTCTAAGAAGATCTTCCAAAACTCGGTTGACTCTCTCGGTCTGACCATCTGTTTGAGGATGATAAGCTGTACTCAAACATAACTCGGTTCCCAAAACTTCCTGAAAGGTCTTCCAAAATCCACTAGTGAACAATGGGTCTCGATCGCTCACTATACTCTTCGGAATACCATGGAATCGAACTATCCACTTAACATACAATTCTGCCAATTTTGATGCAGTCCTAGTCGATCGAACAAGAATGAATCTTGCACTCTTAGTCAGACGATCTACGATGACCCAAATACCTTCATTTCTCGTTCTTGTCCTAGGTAACCCATCAATAAAATCCATCGATATTTTCTCCCACTTCCATGTAGGAACTTCTAACGGCTGAAGCAATCCACTTGGATTTTCTGTTCGGCTTTTACCAACTGGCAGTTCATGCACTTGGAAATAAAATTTCCAACATCCTTCATCATACCTTCCCAGTAGTAGGTTCTCTTCATATCCCGATACATCTTATTTCCACCTGGATGAATTGTCAACTTCGAGTGATGACTTTCCTTCAGAACTTCACTCCTCAATTCATCTATATCGGGAACAACTAGTCGTCCTTGCTTCCGAAGCCAACCCTCTCGATCGACCTCGAATCCTTTATCCTTTTCTGGATCCAATCCAGATTCCAATTCACGGATAATCTTGACAATCTTATCATCTCGCTTTTGGCTCTCGCCAATCCTTTCCACAGGAGTAGGTCTTATCGATAAGTTTGCCAACATCTCAGGTTCCAATTCGCATCTAGGCCTGAAGTTAAATCCAGCTAAATACTCGATGTAACGACCCAATATTTTGGACCATTCGCATCCATTATAAGTGTATAGGTAGACACTCATGCCGGAATTGAATTGCTCAAAATACCGCGTTGTTAATTTAAATTGGAAAAACTGATCATATATAGTAAATAAATAATCACAAATCACAGACGCAGAGTAATAAATTGCAGCGGAAATAAAAGAGATAGTAGTTCATGAAGCTACTATATAAATGTATAAGATACATTAGAGTTTACAACAGAAGAGTAATACGATACATCAGAGTTAAACCAGATACAACGGAAGAGTAACACGATACATCAGATACAAATCAGAATACATCACTGGAATCATCGAATACTGAAAGCAGAATAGATGGCTGGATCTTCAAGCCAAGCTCCAACTCCAAAGGTGAGTCTCGAATACTGGTACACTCAGTCTGACCCGAGCGTAAAGCAAAAACACAAGACACTCGAGTCAGGATTAACATTCTTATATTAATAAATCCAACTCAAGTGAAATAGCAATTGAAATACAAGTAACTCAAAGGATATTTGGAATAACCATCCTTTAAGGATCCGTTAAACTATCTACTATGTAGTAGTGTACGATAAGTAGATAATCTCTATCAGTAATATAAAGATATCAAAATAGCGTTAAGTCATGGCCCATTCCACCCTTAACACGTTTTTATTCCCAAAAGCATATACAAGACCGTAGTTTCCCCAAAACCGGAAGTCACCAGAGGGCAATCCATATACTAAAGGTACAAAACAAATTCGTAGTGGTCACGTATATCGGGATACAAGTATGACAAGGCATATGAGGCAATACCCAAGGTAGTGATACTACCGTTTGCCTGATCCGGACTGGTGAGAACGCAACGCCGCAGCGCCCGCAACACCGTGAAACAACACTCCCAAAATCAAGGGTGCACCAATCGACAACAAGTAATGAGTAGTTTGAAGAAGTGTGTTCACTTGAGGTAGCAAATCCTCCATTGGCCCGGCACGGCTCCTGTTTTAGTCATTTCCAATTTGACACAAGTGTCAAGGCTATCCATCATCGTTCTCTTTCTTCAGTCATCACGTACATCATTCCAACCGCTTAGTTCTGGATCAACACTCCGCGAATGTTAGTTATTAAAGTGGTTTTCGGTATCGACAGAGAGTATGTCCATATCCGATCCCGGTCTCTTTAATAACTTCCGTAATTATTTCACCGATTGGTCGTTTATATATTTCCAAACCAAATCAAATTCAATTTCAATTAGAATTTGTAAATCAATGTTTCATTTGTCTTTCGAAATCAATTTCCAAAATTTTCGTTTCAAAACTTCCAAATTTCCATTTCAAAATCTTATAATTCAATTTTCAATTTCTATTTAAAACAATTCAAATATTGCTTCAAGTTCGTATATAAGTTTCATTTCGAAATCATTTAAATTTATTTAAATTAACATTCAAATCAATTCCAAATGCATTTATCGATTTCATTCAATATTCATTAAGTAAATTTGCCATTCAAAACAATTTCTATTAAATTTTCAATTCATTAAATCAATTCTTAAGTTCAACTTCATTATATCAAAAGTTCAAATTGAATTAATTTAGATTTGTCGAATCAATTCTTTAAATTTCAAGTCTTGCATTAATTTCAATAAATCACATTTTATTTCTTGATAAAGAAATTCAAATTCACTTATTTACTTACTTAAATAATTTTCCAAAACTTAATTAATAAAGAAACTCAATTACAATTATTTACGAAGTAAATTCACTTATTCAAAAGTCCAATTTTTACTTATTAAAGAATTCAATTCAATTTGATCATTAAATCATTCAATCTTATTTAATTATTAAATAATTCAAAATTTAAATATTAAATAATTTCAAAGTTTAATTATTAAATAATTTCAGAGTTCAATAATTTCAAACTTAATTTTAAATTTCAAACCTAATTATTAAATCATCTCAAACTTAATTCAATCATTTCTCAAATTAAACATCGTTCTTTCATCAATTACATTGTTAATCTTTTGTCTCAGATTATTAAACATTAACATTTTCCTTTCATTAAAAATTCAAATTTCAACTTCATTTCAAAACCATATTATTTATTGAAATAAAACTTCGTTTTATTTTAAATCAAATTATTGACCAATCGAGTTTTATTTAATTTTCTATCCTAGGTCAAAGTTCAATTTGGGTATTTATCATTTCAACCCGATTCCAATTCAATTCAAAATCAAAGCATAGTAAAGGGAACTTGCAGTGTGATAACTGGGATGGTATCAATGTAAATAAACAAGCAATAACAACAATCAATATCAATCCAATAATCAATTTAAATAATCCCGAAATAATCGTATTAATTCGCATTTTTATTTGTACGAATTAATATAATTATTTCTAGAATCTACACTATCATTTCATGTAGATTAAAGATTACTACACTAATTATTCATACGGTTCTTCACTGGTCATTCAATTACAATTTATACTACAACAATTAATTCAATATACGTTCAATGGTTCAAATAGTAAATATCACTATTCTACATGTCAATTAATTTAACAATTAAAAGGGGTCATATTCAACTAATCAAATTTAACATATAAATCAATTTCAAGTCGTTAACTATCCTACGTCAAATTCAATTTCATATTTTATCACTTCCTACACTAACAAATTAACGTCCAATATAAACATCAACAATCAATCAATTATCAGCCAACTGTATTATCATCACATAAATAATTTACAGATAATGGTGTCAGATGTCACAGATGAACTGATACGGGTAATAGCATATATAACAGTGTAATTAACTAACAGCAGCATATTTCAATTATTGTTTCAATTGAAATCAAATTTAATAAATAAAAGAACATTAATCGTGAGCGAGTGCTCACCTTTCGAGGCTAGAAATGATTGAGAAGACGGCACGGATACGTACACTAATACGGATACTGAAATGCGCATCCAAGCAAAACAAAATCAGCACGAATTCGACGGACAAGCTGATAGATAGGAAATAGACGAAATCTAATCAAAACTAGATTGATGTAGATAAAATTGAAACGAAAGTATATTATATTTGTTTTCTCAAACCAATACTCGAAAAAACAGTACAGGCAAATCATATGTCTTTAAAAATCAATGCTTAAAACAAGATTAATATAACTTACTTTGTTACTATATATATATATAACTTTTATGTAAACTATTCATACACATATTAACAACAGACTACAAAATAATCAGGTACATTGGCTGTGAAAAATTTAAACATGACTAACCTAACAAAAGATTTAGGTACATTGACTGTGAATATTCTTATGTGTAATTTTATACTGACTGTGACCAACTGAAAAATAATCAGGTGAATATTTAACATGACAAAGATTGCTAACGAAAAAGGTTGCTTTGTTGCTTTAGAATGAAACATTAAACTGTATTGCAATGGCATTGGAGATATGCTTTTGTCAGCCATCATTTTGAGTTGATTTATATTCCTTCACTGATAATGTGCATATTCTAAACTAGCTATACGTTCTTCGTATGTATCATTGTTTGTTTTAAAAAAAACAGACTACAAAATTTATATGATAAAATTTAATAAATCAAGATCAATACATATAAAATATACAGACTTTAAAAATACAATATATATATAGACCTTTAATATACTACATAAACTTATGTAAACTAATACATATAATTTTTTTAATAATCTAACAAATTGCACTAACAGATTTATAAGCATAGATAACTCATCTATATATAACTGCATACAAATACCTTATAAAACAACAGAGGGCTGCAAGCATGGGTAGAAAGGCATGGGTGGGTTCGACAAACAAGGTGGAGGTGGTAACGGTTGTGCTCGAGTGGTAGGTGGCGGGACGGCGACTGGGTGAAGGTCGGATTGGTTCAGGGTGTGAGTGGTTAAGGTGAAGTTTCGGTTGAGGGTGGGGTTGAGCATGGGTGTAAGGGAAGACGTGGCGTTGGATGATAGTGGCGGGGTCGGTGGAGAGGTCGTTGACCGAGGCCGAGGATGGGAAGGTACGTAGGGCGGTGGTCGACGGCGTTGGTTTGTGAGGCGGCGAGTGGACAGAGGAGGTTGGGGGACAGTAGGCGGTGGTCGCTGGTGCATGGGTGGGTTGATGGATGCTTGGCTACGTGAAGGAGGTAGAGGCGCGCGAGAGAGGAGGAGCTTCGGTAATGGTGACTTGCGTGCGGCGTAAAAAGAAGAAGGTAAAGAAAGAAATTATGAAAGCTTCTGTATTCCTTTTTCTTTTCACGGCATAGATTTGTAAACAGGAGGAAAAAATGAACAACGATATAACGTTGGAACCAGTGGAAAAACAAAAGTCGCAGTTGAATTCAAGAAATAATTAATTTCAAGTGGCTGACAGTCTTTCACATTGGGAAATGAATAGACAAGAGAAACGAAAGGACTCAGCAATTAAAGGAATCAAAAACAGATACCGATACAATTAAACGTTTCACGAATTTCGCTACGAACCGGCCTTCAAAACGCAGAAATAAATATACCGTAGAGATCAGCACGATGAGACGATTGAAACAGTATACAGATATCAGTGGTATGATTGAATTATAAAAATTCGAATTTTTCTACTATGGAATATGCAAGAAAAACACTGAAAAATAAGAGCGACGGAGCCAAAGATGTCTGATTTTGGAAAAACGACAAACTGACATCTTGCTCAGAAGATGATTTAGAATTTTTCTATGTAAAAATATTTAGGTTTCGGAAACATTTTATTTTCATCGCTTTTTAACTGATTAAATTGAAGTAAATTTACGCGCGAAATAAACTTTCATATTTTGGGACGAAAATTTACCAGTTGCTATGTTTAACTAGACGTATTCCAAATATTAAATTTTTATTTCAAAATTTTATCGTTTAAAATTTCACAAAATTCCAACCAATTACGTTATTAAAACAGTTGAAATTCACGTGTCGTTATACTCTCCCCCACTCAAAACTTTTCGTCCCCGAAAAGGAACGAGGTAGGAGAATAGAAACAACTAGAAAGAAAACAGATTTGGAATACAAATAACAATTTTTTTAAACCATATAAATTCAAATTTTATTTAATTGATATTCAATAATTGATTTAATCCATTTGATTTTACTAACAACAATCTCAACTATTTCTAAATTCATTATCTTATTATCCAATTATCTTAAATTTACAATTTCTAAAACCATAAATTTGAATAGTCTTTTATTATAATCATATTTTTTTTCAGCAATTTAAATTCTTTGTAACATCCCGTATTTTTAAGCTATTGAATTTGAACATTTAATTCGTTTTAAATGTTAATGTGGATTCTTAATTGATTTTTGAAATGAATGGATTTGGGTTCAATCAATGAAAATGAGCTATAATTTTAATTTATAGCAATTCTGGTTGAATTTGATTAATGGAAAAATAATAATTAAATATTCGGGATTAGGATAAAAAGGTGAATCTGGGTGTAAATAGCTATAAAATGGTTTTAAAATTTATTTTAAAGTCTATTTGGACATAAATAATATTGTTGGAATTTTAGATGAATTTTAAAGTGAATAAATTATTATTTGGGATTTTATAGTAATTTAAAAATGAATTTAATATTATTAAAATGCAAATAATCAGATTTTGAGTCCGGATTGAGCCGGAATGATTTTAAATGTGGTTATACATTTTATATGATTTATTGTTAAGTTATTAAAATTTTAAAGGTGAAATTTTACGCGTTTTCGTCAATTTTGACAAATCGCCTGATTTAATAGACGAGTAAAATAGCCTTCCGGGGCACAGTCTCGGAATTCGACAAAACCAGTTCCATTAGATCTGAAATAGTTAGTTATTATCGGATTTCAATTTTCGTGGCAATCGGAGTTGTCGTTTGACCGTGGTAGCTCGAAACGCATCGAAATCGATTTAACCGATTTAATTTTAAATTGATCGTTTAATTTCGTATCTCGCGCATACGATCAAATTAGCTTACGAAACCTGTTTCATTGTGTCCAGAACGCGGAAAAACCCCCGGATAGCCTGTCGGAACGTGTAATTTGGAGGTCATTTACATTTACTGTTAATCGAGAGATTTTATTAATTAAGTAATATTAAACTATTATATATATATTCATTTTATCTCAAACCCTAGTTAAAAACAACCGGCCGCCACTTTTATCGTTTAATGGCCGAGAATTGCCTTCGTTTCCCCTCAGATATCTCGAGATCCATCGATTTTCTGCAGAGATCATCAACTAGAAAATTGGAGAGGAGGTCGAGTCCTTCGAGTTGGACGGTGGTGATCGCGTTTCGAGCAGCGTAGAACGTGTAGGGAGGCCGCGTTTCCTCTGCGTTCATGGGCATTTTGCTCGACCTAGGGTCGACCGAGCTGCGCGCCTTTGTGGGCGATGGTGGAGAGGGTGGAGGCGACTGCGGTGGCGAGCTCCCATCGAGCTGGATGTGACGAGGGTGGTCGCGGTTGTCAACCCTAATTAGCGGCATGATGGGTTCAAGCCTGGAGCATGTCGCGTGAGGGAGAAGCTCTTGTGTGGCCTTGATTTCGTGGTAGGAAACGAACGGTGGATGGTATAATAATTTAAATTAAAAAGAAATTTGTTTTAAATTTATTTCAAAACTTCGTAATATCATAACGAACTCATACGATCTCAGATTCGAACGGAACTGGAAGCGATGGAATCGCAGGAACGCGTGCTACGTGATGGTGTAGATCCGGATTCATTCCGGGCAAGTAGGAATTTGGGGTTAAATCGGACGTCGTTCGGTTTAATTCAAAATTTCGAACGCTCGTCGAAAACTCAAGGTGAGTTTTCTCACTCACATCTGGATGCTAGGCATTATAAATAATTGATATTTAAATATCTGTGTGATTGGTTGTTTATAACTGTGGTTATCAGTCTGGATTGATATTTATATATTGTGATGTGTTAACATTTGTGATGCAGGGAGAAACAGGTTGGAGGGATCCAACTGGATTCCTCACAATGTAGCAATTATTTTATAATTGATAGTGATACCTGTTTATATGTTGTGATTGATAAATCTGGAATTTTAAATTGTTCTGTGAAAGTGTTGTATAAATTATAATTTCAGAATTAAATTATAAATGAATAGATTGGGGATTTAAAAGAAATCAAAGAAATTGTTAAATAAGGAATATAAAAATTGGATTCTGTTTTGGAATGGAAAATGTAAATTGGTAAAATTGGGATTTTAAATATTGGGGGAAATTTATCAATCGTTAAATGTGAAATATAAGTTTTCTGGAAATGAATTCTATGAAAATATAAATTGAGTAAAATAACAGTGGTTTATTTTAATGATGAATAGTGATATCCAAAAAAGTAAAATATGTTAAAATGAAGCTTCCGAATATAAATTTACAATTTTAAGTGTTAATAGAATTTTTTTTTGAAATGTCGATTTCTCCATTGGAATTTTATTTAAGTAATTTGAAAATATGGTTTTCATTGAAGAATTCTACAAATTTATCTTACTTAAAAATGTTTTAAACTATATTTTAAAATGAATTTCCAGAATGGGAAATTGTGTTGAACTTCAGATGAAGTTATAGATAAGTATGGAATTGGGAATTTATGTTGTAAACATAAACTGAATTTGAAATAAATCGGTTGGATTTATATGAAAGAATGCTTTGGAATGTTTGAACGGAAGTGTTTCTGTGGAAATCCAAGTTAGTGTTTTAAAGGATTTTATTTAATTAAAAGTTAAAGTTTTAAATTGTTTAAAGAGTATTTTAAGAAAAGTATTACTTTGGAAGAAGAAATTTCAAGTTTGTTTTAAAGTTATATGATTAAGTTATTGGTAAAGGCTAGTATTATTCTTTGAAACTCCACTTTTAAAATTTAGTGAACTAAACCTTTATTTAAATCGAATTTATATCTTATTAAATAATAGTATTTAAAATAGTTTTGAAATTTATATTTTGAGTAAATAGATAGAAGAAAGTTACATATTTTAAGTATATTTCAGTATAAAGTATTTTAACTGTTTTTAAATGCAAAAGGTTTTATACTTGTTTTTTTCCAAATGGAAATAATAGTAAAATGGGTTACCATGTAAGGGAAGAAATTTGGGAATTCGTTTCAAAATGAGTGTTGAAATGTGAAAATATATCCTTTAAAGATATTAAAGGGAAAGAATAAATAATGTGAGATTATTTATTTTGAGATGGATGCTTATGGATGTTTGTGAATGTGAATTGATAGTTAAATCACCGACTATCAATATTGGCCAAAGCGCTGATCGTTTCGAAGAGACCGGGATCGGGTTTCCGTATACCGGGATTCTAGGTCTGGAGACTCGAATACCACTTCGATCCGGTTTGTACGTTTCGCGAAAACGATTTCGGAGTCGAAGATGGAGCAGTGAAGTGCAAGGGCTAGTCGCTACTAATCCTGAGGATATCTCCAAAATGGATGTAGTAGGAGTAGTGCCTTCGGTTCCGTTCGGACCCGGGACGGACTTGTATGGACGAATGCTTTCGTGACATCGTCAGGTGGACGATGGGCATTCAAAGTGAAATGTTCTGTAAAGGTAACGCTAAGCCTCAAGCCTCATCAACCGGGAATGACTGAAAATCAGGGGATATGCAGCAAGGCTTCGTGGGTAGCCCCCACTTGAGAGTAAGGTCATCCCTGTCTAGATGTCCCTTTTATTTCGGCTTAGTGGTGCGGTTGCTGATCACAACCGTGGGGTGATTTTACTTGGAATTATCCAGCAAGGGATGATTCCGGCCTTGTGTTGCAGGGGAGCAGGCGTACTCCTCGGTACTGTGATCTAGGCCACGTACTGTGACAGGTGGTACCCCAGTGCCTAGTCATTCGTTGGAAATCCATTCTCCCTACGTGCCTTGTACGAGTTTTGTTTGTATTACCCACGTTGTGGCCAGTATGCCGGAATTTAATAGATGTAACAATTTCGGCTATTTTATAAGTATTTGTATATAGACACTATTATAATATCAGAGGATTTTTATAAAAAGTGTTTTAGCTATCGTAAGGTAAAAACCCGACATGTTTATTTGTGGCGTGGTCTTACGAGATGCTTTTGTTTTCAAAGGATTTTTGAAACTTTAATAATCAATTGGGTGTATTTATGATGCGCTGGTATTCCAGACTGACTCGGGTGTTATTTTATTATAATGCTCGGGTCAGACCGAGTATATTACAGGATAGGTTGCTATGGAGCTCAGGAGAGGAGCTGGAGTTTCGAGACGTATTTCTCGTACTTGTATTATTCCGCTGTTGTGATTATTGTATTGACTGGTTGACTGGATATTGGTGATTGTATTATGATATACTCTGATGATGATGTGTTGTATATAAACAGATATAGTTTTCATTTGTGTAAAGATCTATTCTATATATTATATTTTATCCGCTGCGACTGTGAGGTTCTGATGTTGTTTAGTTTCTTCTTCTTCTACCTTCTTTCTTTATCTACAATCTGTCTTTTCCGGCGTTCGATCGTTGGCATATTATACTGTGGAGTATTTTGTGTCGATCTTCGAGGGTCGAGAAGGGCGGGTCGTCACACTTGGTATCAGAGCTTAGGTTGGCTACAACCTAGACTTTGGTGGGAAATTACTCATTTTTAATAGAGTCAATAGTACTCTATAATGAGTTGAGTGTAATAATAGCTATGAGAGCGTACTTGTTAGTGGATATAAAATTGTTTTTGTACTGTGTTGACTTATCGGTTGAGTGTTTATGAATTCTGGTCGGTACGGGAAGTACAACCGTATCGATAGGGGTTTCTAAACTCTTAAACAAGATAAACCGACATAGTATTGTTTTTAAAGTGGGTAAATGAAATAATTTTACCCAAAATTTTATTTTGATATAAAGAAATAAGTTTTCTAAATTATATATATTGGATGTTTGTTTGGTTGTTTCTTCTAGAATCAAATAAGAAATTAAAATTTGATCAGAATTTGAAATGATTTCTAAGCAAATAAGAATTTAAAATATTAAAATGGTTTATAACCAAATAGAATTAACTAAATATGGTTTAAATAAGAAGAAGTATAATTAAAATTCGATTTTAACCAGAATTTTGATTCCGGAAATTTTGGGAAGGGTTTTAAATTGAGTTGATTGAAATTTTGGGAATGTTGGAATGTTTTCCAAAGGTTTTGAAGTCAACGATGGAGTATATTTTGGAAAATATTTTTGAATGGAAATTGATTTGAGGTGAATTTTGGAAGTAGAAAGCACTGAACTCACTGCAGTCGCTGGAAAATAATCCTGATGATGCTGGCCACATCATTAGAATTCATTTTCGAGTTTCTAAAGTGATGGATTGCTTCCGAGGTGATTGGTTAAGATATTTGTTTATACTTGTTTATATACAAGTTGTTTTAACAATTTTAAGGGGAAAATTGTTTTGGTAAAAGCTGATTGTTTTGGAATTTGGTATTTGATTTGGATATCAAATGGAAATGTGTTGATTTATATTTCAAATTGGTTTTGAAATAAATCCGGGTAAATTGAATTCTGGGAATTCTGTTAAAGTAAAAATGTGGAAATTAAAATAAATCAACTATAATTTTGGAAGTAAAGTTGATTTAAGTGAGAAAAGAAGAATGTGAATTTTAACCCTGAAATTAAAACTTAATTCGGGTAAATGGAAGTAAATGAAGTTATTGAAGTGAATAGAAAGTTGAATTTAACTTGGGATAAGTTAAATAAAATTGAGAATTTGAAATGAAATTAAATCTAAATGAATTGGAATGGAATTGAATTTGATATAAAGGTGAAATAAAGGTGAAATGTAAATGCTTATAATTGTGTAAATGAATTTATATTCTTAAGTTATAAAGTGTTATAATTTGAAGTTGTGATTAAATGGAAATGGACTTAAATGAGCAATCTAAACTCTTAAATAGAAGTGAAATTGAAGTTCATTAATGGAAATAGTTGAATAGTATGGTGAATTCAAACTTAACCATAAATGAAATGTAAAGTAAGATAAGGTAAAGTGAGATATAAAAGATGTGAATGAACTTAAATAGTAAATAAGCCTTGAACTTATTTAGGGAGAAATAAATTGAATTGAAATGAAATTAAGAATCCAGTTACATTATAAACAATATTGAATGAAAATCAATTCTTATTTAAGTGATAAAAGAAGTAGAATGAATTTAATTTGGCTGAACAAAATTTCAAGTAAACTTGGAATAAAGTTGAATAAGAATCCAGTTGAAAGGAAATTTAATTCAGTTGAGATGATGTTGACTGAAGCAAATGCTCACTAAATTAAATCCAAAATAATTGTTTGGAAATGAACGTGTGTAAACTAAATTAAGTGGAATGTGTATGGTAATGAATAGAATTTTGATAGTTTAGTCAAAATTTAGAAAGTAAGTAAAAATCTAGATGTAGAATGGAATTAAAGTTGGTAATAGATATTGGAAAGTATGATTGGATAATGAAATTAGATTGTAATAAGGATGATTTGAATTGGAAGTAAATTCAAATGAGAGAAATAATTTAAATGGTCTCTTTGTTAATAAAATAAATCTAATATAGATTGAATAAATAAACAAAGAGCATATAAGTTGTAGATGAAGTGGAATTTGATCGAATGGAAATCAAATGGAAATGAAATAAAATTGATATAAGAAGATAATGAAACTATTGTGAAAGAACTTAAGCGAACTGAATTAAAATTGTAGTCGAGCTTTATAATGTAATCTTGAATGGAATTTGTTAGCAAATAAAATGGAAATGTTTGGGTAATTGTACTAATTAATTATTGAGATGTTATAATTTGAACTAAAATGTTAATCTTGAAGTGAGAATAAGAAATTGAATTAAAGGTAGCGATTGAATAAGCATGCTTGGATTGTGAACCATGCAAAATGGAATAAAATGAATATGAATCTAAATTGGAATTAATTTTAAATGGTTATAAGCTTAAGTAGCAATTGTTTTGCTTGAATGACGTTAAAATTTCTTGTATTTAGAGTTGCAATGTTTAACAAGCAATTGAAATTGAGTTTTGCATAAATTATTATGGATTGAAATCTAATTCAAAGAGTTTGTAAATAAATGCAAGTGAATTGATTCAAAAATAGTGAATGGAATTGATCTTGAACTAATAGGAATGAATTGATCTTTTAATGAGTAATTTTGCATATGAATGGAAATGAATTATAAAAGAATTGCAAATATTTCAAGTTTAAAATGAAATTTGATTGTAAATCAAATTTGGAATGTAAGTTAAAATTAAAAATGTAAGAAAGGCATATGTTAATCATATTGAGATAGAAATGAATTGGTTATAATTAATATGGATTGTATGTAGTGAACTTGAATTTAAAGCATTCAAGCGAGAAAAAAAAATGAAGTTGGATTTGAATAAGAAATTTGGAAGGTAGATGTTGGTAAATATGGTTAACATTGTTAAATGATGGAGTTTGTTGGTTTGGCAATGAAATGGATATGTTTGGTTTGCATTTATTTTGGAAATGTTGTTAAAATGCTCATATCTTGAAACTGATGAGTTTGCTTGAGCTTAGTACAGGTGCGGGAGGCGTTCGAGAGAGTTGGAGCGCGTATATGCGTTATATTAGCCGCTAGTTATTAAAATTTGCTAAAAAGGTACGCCTACGCAAAAATAATTAGGAATTTGATATATATATATATATTGTGATATATTTTGGTTTCCGGCCATGTGAGCCGATGTATATATATTTGTGTATCCTGCGATATCGCAGAAGCTCCTCCGTACAAAGGAGACTCCGCCAAAATTTTTCAGAAATTTTTGGGAGTTAGAAAATTTTTGGGTTTTCGGAAAATTTTTTTTTTGTTAACTTAGAAAGTTATTTGAAACGTTAAAGTTCAAAGGCTTTTGAATGTGAATAAAGCAAATGGGTTTGGAATTGAGTTAAAGGATTTTGGAAGTGAATATAGCTTTTAACAAAGAAAATGGGATAAGTGAGTTGAGTTGAAGTATATTTTTACCTTAGCAAATTTCGGGGACGAAATTTTTGTAAGGGGGGAAGAATGTAACATCCCGTATTTTTAAGCTATTGAATTTGAACATTTAATTCGTTTTAAATGTTAATGTGGATTCTTAATTGATTTTTGAAATGAATGGATTTGGGTTCAATCAATGAAAATGAGCTATAATTTTAATTTATAGCAATTCTGGTTGAATTTGATTAATGGAAAAATAATAATTAAATATTGGGGATTAGAATAAAAAGGTGAATTGTAACGACCCTGAATTTCGAACGAATTAAATTGGGAATATTTAATTAATTTTAAATATTTGAACGATAATTTAATTTGAATCCCCGATATAACTTTGAATTTGACGATTAAATTATAAAAATTTAATCTATTGAAATTGGATAAAAATTTGAATCTTCAATTTTTAGTTGAAGAAAAATATTTCGAAAGCTTTTATAATTCATATTGATAATACTGAAGATGATAGAAGCTTCAGAATCGAACTTGAGATTGAATTGTTCAGTTTGAAATTTATATCGTTCAGTCGATATTTAAAAGTAGCGTTCCGGGGCACAGTCTCGGAATTCGACGAAACCAGTTCCATTGGGTCCGTAACGTTGAATTATTGTAGGATCTCAATTTTCATATTTTTCGGAGCTGTTTCGTGACCGTACGATATGCGAACGCGTTAAGAATAAAATGAAATTTAAATTTAAAATTTAAAATATATATTAATATACATCAGCATGTTCTCTCCCTAGAATCACGCCTGCGATCACGAGAATAATCGTGCACCCCATCACGTATACTCGTCCCTTTCCCCTTTCGTTCCTTGAACAAAGAAATCATCTCGTTCAATTTAAAAATGGCAGCCATGTTCTTCTCAACTATAAACGAGATCGTTCGATTTCAAATCAAATTCGAGATGGAGGTGGGGGAAACCTCGATCGACTTCCGGGGCTTGCGATTTAGGCGCTCGAGGCCACGGCGACGAGGCAAGGCAGGAGGCGGCGATCTGGGCGATGGGTTTCGTTCGCGAGGTCGCGAAGCAGTTGCAGGCGGCATGATGTTGGCATTCGCGATGGGGCAGTATCGCGTTCGATGATGGCAGCGGCGGTTTTGGGGGTATCGAAGACTGGTGGTGGATGGCGCTCGTGAACGAGGCGACGTTGAGGCTACGTTGGAGTTGCAAAGGCTGGGTAGCGAGTCGAGTAGCTCGCGTTGACATGGTAACCGAAGCGTGTCGCGACAACGTCATGGGGGTGGTGATGTCAGAGGTGCCGTGCGAAGAGGGGCGTTTGCCTGTAGTTGCTGTTCGGCTTACTCGAAGGGTGGAGTGATGAGTTAGGGATTCAAGTAACTTCGATTTATGGCAAGAAAATTTGCAGCAGCTAGGATTATCAGTAAGGTATTAGTTTTTGTTTTTCCTTTTGTTTTGAAATTTTAAATGATGAACACTAGAAAATTTATTTACTTGTTCAAAGAAAAATAATATATACTTTTAATATAAACTGTTTAAGCAAAAATATATATATGATTTTGTGAAGATATAGAAATTTTAAGATGTAATTGAGATTTTATATAAGTTAGATATTTGAAATCTATTTTTATGCGGTAATAATAAATATGTAGTAAGATATTTATTTATTTAGTTTTTGAATTGATAAATAAGTTTATAAGTAAAATATATAGGTATATATGTTAGAGGAATATATTAATACCTACAGTTCAGTTCAAAAGCTGTATGAATATTTGCACTGTAAAGTAGAGAAGTTTGTATAGATAAAGTTTTGGAAAACATAAGAGTTTATATTAGAAATAATGGGTTCGAAGGTTAATTTAAATTATATAATATTTTGGAAGCTAATTTGAAATTTTAGAATGTTAAGTAGTTATTTATAAATCAAAACTAATATAATTTATTTAATAGAAGATTTTTAAAGGAAGAATAGTTTTGATTTAAATTTTTGTTGGACAAATTTATTAAAAGAAAAACCAGGTTGAAACAAAACCATTGGATAATTGAATTTATCAAATGATAATTTATTGTCAATTGATTCAAAAATTTATAAATTGTATAAATTATTATACCAGGTTAAAAATCGAGAAAACAAAACTGGAATGGAAAATGGGATGGCAAAATAAATAGCTAAGGTGAGATTTTCTCACTCGAAGGAAAATTTTGATTTGCAGTTATTGATTGATTTGTTTGAATGTGCTATTAGATATGATAGGATATATCTATATATATAGCAATATATACATATTGGCATATGTATATATTGGATTGATGATTTCCCGCCTCGTATAGCGGATGAGACCCTATTGCGCCGTTAGTAAGCGGATTTATAAAAAAACCTATATACCGCGATAATTCCGTACTGGAGCGGAATTTGTATTGTGCTAACATCTTTGGATGCAGGGAAACAGGTTGGAGGGATCCAACTGGACCCCTCACATTGATTGAATTTATTTCTATTGTGATATGAATCTGTGAATGATTATAGTGATGCTATTAATCATATTGATATCTGGAAATTGTTTGAAAGCTAAAATTTAGCTGAATGGATGTTTTGACATCATTGGATTCCAAAGATAAACGAAATTGAATTTTTGAAATTCAAGTAGAAAATTTCTAAGTGAATCAAATTTTGAAATTGAAGAAATTTTGAAGAAAGGAATTTTTGAAGTATAAAAAGTAAATTTTTATAATCGTATTTAATAAATTCCAAAATCAAGTGAAAATGTTAAATAAATGGATTTCGTAAAATAGTGATTATAATTTGAAGAATTTAATTTAAGAAATTGGGATTTTTAAATAGGTTGAAAGAAACGATTGAAATTTATTTTCTTAAAAAGGAATTTATTTAAAAGGAGATAAGTTGGAAATCAAATTAGAAATTTAAATCGGTAAATTGAACTGATCTGGGAAATTCATGTAAAATGATTTCAATTTAAAGAATCCATTTAAAAACAGGATGTTGAGTAATTTGAGAAAAATAAGAAATTTATTTAGTAGTGATAAATAAAATTAGAAATCAATCTGTAATTGATTTAGTATTTGGAGAAGAACTTTGAGAAATCAGTATGGAATTTTTTATTTAAAGTTGAAAATAAATTTAGAAATCAATATTGAAATTGATTTGGTATTGAAGTTTTAATAAATGGAATTGGAATTTATAAAAGTTGGTTATAAATCCGAAATCACTTATTTTGATAAGTAAAATATAGAAGTTGATTAAAAGAAGATTTATAAGTCAAAGTTGTTATTAAAATAGAAATAGAATTTATAACCGTGTTTATAAATTCGAGAGCGATGGAATTTGATAAATTAAATATAGAAGATTATCAAAGTAGATATATTCGCGATTTTGGATAGCGAATTTCTATTGGAAAAAAAATGTGTAGAAATAATTGGAATTGGGTTAAATGAAGTATATTCACGATTTTGGACAGTGAATATATTTTTAAGTAAAATGGTTATGTTTGGGAAAGCGATATTATAAATGAAGTTAAACATTTTAAAGACGTTTTAAAACGTATTATGAATCGAAAGCATAGATTTCAACAGTTCTTGTTGAAATAGACGTTTTCGAGGAATAAGGAAATGATGGACTATGACACTGTTGTTATAGTAAATGTTTTCCGAAAGGAAATATTTTATATAGTATTGGGATTTATATATCTATCTAAATTCCGAATCCCTATACTAGTGATTTCGAGTCGTCGTAACGATGTTTTACGCAACATTCGTTTTGACTCAAATAAATGTGATTTAAGAATGATTTCCTTAAAGAATGAATATATACTTAATATTGATTTAAGTATATCGAATATTTTCAAATGTTGAAAATAAATGATTTGGGAATTACTTATTACTAAATAAGTATGGAAATGCTTTTCCAAAATGAAATGAAGTGCTTTTGAGAATTTATCTTCTTAAAAATAAATCGAAAGTGAATATTTGAAAACGATTGAAAATCGAATATCTGTAGATATTTTGAAAATATAAATTCACTATGGAATTTATAAAAGGAAAGGGAAACTGTTTAGAAAAATAAACGTTGATTTATTTTTAAAGTGTGGAAATTCTATATCTAGTAAAGATATTTTTGAAGATGAAATAATTTGGAAAATTATTTGGAATCTGATGATGTTGCGCATTTTTATTGATAGTTAAATAACCGACTATCAATAATTACCTTTAGATAGGTATTTGTTGTGATTGGATGAATTTGAATGCCACACTTATTTTTAAATAAACGCTCACTATTCGGGTTAGCCGGGAAAGGACCATGGGGTCGTATAACCCATTCCGAATATGTGATACGTCGTTTGAATCGCATTTGAAGACCGGTGTTGAAGACCGGATATTTTTGAAAACGGAAGGATTACCGTCGAGTTACTCTACATCGACTGATCTTCGATTTAGAGGTTTTATCACCCTTAGTGACGGGAAGTCCGGACGTGATTAGAAATTATCCGGAAATGCAAGGGCTTCGTGAGAAGTGCCTTCGGTTCTGTTCGATCCCGGAACAGACTTGTATGGATTGTGTGTCTGACGTTACAATTTGAGATATAAAGCTGATTTCTTTCAAATACATTTCTGTTGGTGGCGGAGAATTTATTCTCTTAGCTTAACACCCTTCTCTGAGACGTACGAGCTCAGAGGTTATGTAGTTGAAATTTATCAGCGATATATCCCAATTTGGTAACGTGGCATACTGAGTGTTGCTGTGAAATGATCAGTGTTTGATCATTTGTGATATGATCATTTGTTTGATCTTATATCTTTGTGATCATAGGTTGATCATTTTGTTTGACCCGAAGCAGGGCTTTTTGAGAAAGCGTAGCTTTGTGGACGAGACTTCGTCGAGCCTCACACCCCGGAAATGGTCGAAACAGGAAGGATGCAGCAAGGTTCTAGGGAGTAGCGCCCCTTAGTGTATGTCATTCCTTCTGGATAAAGGTGGTATCATGGTATGGAGCCTAGATACTTAACCTCTGTGGTTACTGCATTATTATTATCTATGTGGTTTGTTGCGAATCGGGGATCCTCGGGAAGATCGGTGACGATCGGGGGATGGCATACGCGTGTCAGTAGTTACCTATTTTTGCAGAGGTAACCCGGCCTTGTGTTGGCAGAGATCTAACCGTAATGTTAGGTTATTTCTCGGGTCGTCTATTCCAGGGACGTACCCATCGTGGAAGAGGAAGTTCCTTAGCCTGGCCATTTGTTGGAAATCCAAACTCCAATACGAACTTTGTACGGTATTAGTTGTAGAACCTGCCATTTACGTACGGTGGTCACCACTGTTTAGATGGTAGCTATAGTAGGCATACGATACTGGTCGTATGTTGGCTAAGATTAATATTATACTTTCGAAATGTTCTCGACACTATGCACTAATAATAATATCAAAAATGATTTAATTTTGCGTAGTAAGCATCTTTGACTATCATAAGAAGAAATCTCCTCCAATTCTGCGTTTGCATTGTGTGTGTGGTAGGAGGTCTTATGGTAGTTTCATTTTCCAAAAAGCATTGCGAATTGACTTTAAAATTCTCTGCTATTTATTTTAAAGATAAATAACTATTTTACGATCTCACACCAGTCACCATGACTGACTCGGAGTTTATTGTTTCCCTTCTAAACTCTGGGTGCCCACAAATTTCCACACGGGCAGTCTAGAGTTAGATTATTAGGTTATCTGGATATTCTGGAGCTTTGGAGATAAGCTGGATGGCGAGACGTAGTATTTGTATCTGATAGTATTTATTCCGCTGTGTATTCTGTATGAGGACAAGTTTATAAAACTGTCCATTGTTGTATATTGACTCTGATTGATGTATGTATAAACTGATATAGTTCTTTGTTTTAAAAGACTACTGATTATCTATTATATGTTATTCCGCTGCGATGTGTAAGATTCTGAATATTGTTTTCTGTTCTGATGCTGTTCTGATGTGTTCTCTTCTTCTTCTACTCTTTTCTTCTTCTTCTTACTTTTTCTTCTTTCTAAAACCCTCACTATTGGAGTTTCCGGCACTCGATTGCTCGGCAGTCGATAAAGTGAGTATCGATGTCGGATTTTCGAAAGTCGAAAAATCCGGTATGTGACAAAGTGGTATCAGAGCATATGGTTAAGCGACAACCCTGCTCTGTTGGGTATTACTCATTAGAGATAGAGTCAGTAGTACTCTAGAATGAGTTGAGTGTAATAATAGATATGAACGCGTATTTGTTAGTGAATATAAAATTGTTTTATATTGTGATGATTGGTTTGTTGAGTGGTATATGGATTCTGGTCGGTATTGTCCGTACAACTCTATCGATAGGGATCTCTAAACACTTGAATAGAACAATTCGGCACAGTATTGTTTTAAATAGGGTAAATGAGATAATTTTGCCCAAAACTATTTTTGTATAGAAAAGAAATGTTTTTCTATAAAGTACTATAGTATATGGTTGTATGGATGCTAGGAAGTAATAATGGTAAATTATTATCATTGAAATTAAATAAGAAATTGAAATCATAACTCCAATATTAAGAGATAAATCCATATAAAAATGAAATTTAAAGAATGTAAATTATAAATGTGAATTGTAATTTAAAACGGAATTCCAGAGAAGTATTTGGAAATGTTTTGAAAAGAATTCGAAAATTTTGGAGATTTGGAAAATTTAAGTTCTTTTTGATTTGAAAATAAATTTCAAAGGTTTTGAAAAGTATTTTGGAGAGATGAAAGCTCTAAACTCTTTTCGGTCGCTGGAAAATAATCCTGATGATGGTGGCCACATCATTAGAATTCATTTTCAGGTTTCCAAAAGAGAAATTGCTGTTAAATTGTTTTAAATGGAGGTTGTTTTGAAAATTGGGTTTGGTTTTAGGAAGATTCAAAGGATAATTTGAATTGTTTTCAAAATGGCTTTGATGTTGAAAAGACTTTGGAATACTATATATAAAAATATTATGAAATTGATAACTTATAAAATATTGAGATCTGATTGGAATGAAATTCAAGTTGTAAATGAATTTATAACTTGGAATAGAATTCAAGAAGGTAATTGAAAATTTAAAATTCAATAATAGAATGAAATTGTGAATATGAATTTATAATTGAAAATAGAATTCTAATGGAATGAAATTGTAAAGTGAAAGTATAAATGATTGTATAAATCGGAATGTAAGTAAGTTGAAGACTTATAAATATTTGAAATTTGATTGAAAATGAGATTCAAATCGAAATGAATGAATGTGTGAATAAATAAATTTGAAATTGCAAGTGCAAGAAAATGAAATTGAAAGTTAAAATTCATTTTGAATTTGAAAGTAAATAAAATGGGAATTGAACTTGATTTGTGAAAAAATGAAGTGAAGTATTAAACTCAAATTAGTAAGTGAAGCTAATTGAATATTGATCAAATGAATTAGTAATTGAAACTAATTTAAAATAGGGCAGTTATGAATGAAAGTTAATTGACAAAAATTCAATATTCAGAAGTTGAATTGAATCCAAATTAGATTGGAATTGTGAACTAAATTCAAATGAATGTGAAATGTGAAATTGAATGATAATGGATATAACTTCAATAGTAAACTAGAAATGGTATAAGTAATTTATATTGGAAATTTTGTAATAAAATTTGCAAAATGATTTGAATATGTAACTAGATATTATGGCTAGTAGGATATACAGGTGTAAAGGAATTGAATTTGATTTCACAGATAATTTGAATTGCTCGACAAAAGGTACGTATTTGAATTATAATATGAGTTTTTGATGATTTCTCTCTAGCCGCTTGGCTTTTTCTTTTTCTTTTTGAAATCTGAAAGTCCGTAGGGACGTTTTGTAGTCGTACCGTATTAGCCGCGCAAAGGAGATGCTGGCGAAATTTTTCGGAAATTTAGGGTGTTAGAAAATTTTTGAGAAAAATTTGAAAGTTTAAAATTTGAATTTAAACTCGAATTTGAATTGAGAAGTTAAACAATGTTGTTTGAACTTATAGTTGAAGTTGGAAAGTTAGTAGAATGAATAACGAATCTTTAGTAGAAAAGATTTGTTTTGAAAAAATTTGATAAAACTATTTGAATTTGTGAAAAATAGTAGACGAGTTAAGGACCATTTTTTCCTAACTTGTAATTTCGGGACGAAATTCTTTTAAGGGGGGAAGTCTGTAACGACCTTGAATTTCGAACGAATTAAATTGGGAATATTTAATTAATTTTAAATATTTGAACGATAATTTAATTTGAATCCCCGATATAACTTTGAATTTGACGATTAAATTATAAAAATTTAATCTATTGAAATTGGATAAAAATTTGAATCTTCAATTTTTAGTTGAAGAAAAATATTTCGAAAGCTTTTATAATTCATATTGATAATACTGAAGATGATAGAAGCTTCAGAATCGAACTTGAGATTGAATTGTTCAGTTTGAAATTTATATCGTTCAGTCGATATTTAAAAGTAGCGTTCCGGGGCACAGTCTCGGAATTCGACGAAACCAGTTCCATTGGGTCCGTAACGTTGAATTATTGTAGGATCTCAATTTTCATATTTTTCGGAGCTGTTTCGTGACCGTACGATATGCGAACGCGTTAAGAATAAAATGAAATTTAAATTTAAAATTTAAAATATATATTAATATACATCAGCATGTTCTCTCCCTAGAATCACGCCTGCGATCACGAGAATAATCGTGCACCCCATCACGTATACTCGTCCCTTTCCCCTTTCGTTCCTTGAACAAAGAAATCATCTCGTTCAATTTAAAAATGGCAGCCATGTTCTTCTCAACTATAAACGAGATCGTTCGATTTCAAATCAAATTCGAGATGGAGGTGGGGGAAACCTCGATCGACTTCCGGGGCTCGCGATTTAGGCGCTCGAGGCCACGGCGACGAGGCAAGGCAGGAGGCGGCGATCTGGGCGATGGGTTTCGTTCGCGAGGTCGCGAAGCAGTTGCAGGCGGCATGATGTTGGCATTCGCGATGGGGCAGTATCGCGTTCGATGATGGCAGCGGCGGTTTTGGGGGTATCGAAGACTGGTGGTGGATGGCGCTCGTGAATGAGGCGACGTTGAGGCTACGTTGGAGTTGCAAAGGCTGGGTAGCGAGTCGAGTAGCTCGCGTTGACATGGTAACCGAAGCGTGTCGCGACAACGTCATGGGGGTGGTGATGTCAGAGGTGCCGTGCGAAGAGGGGCGTTTGCCTGTAGTTGCTGTTCGGCTTACTCGAAGGGTGGAGTGATGAGTTAGGGATTCAAGTAACTTCGATTTATGGCAAGAAAATTTGCAGCAGCTAGGATTATCAGTAAGGTATTAGTTTTTGTTTTTCCTTTTGTTTCAAAATTTTAAATGATGAACACTAGAAAATTTATTTACTTGTTCAAAGAAAAATAATATATACTTTTAATATAAACTGTTTAAGCAAAAATATATATATGATTTTGTGAAGATATAGAAATTTTAAGATGTAATTGAGATTTTATATAAGTTAGATATTTGAAATCTATTTTTATGCGGTAATAATAAATATGTAGTAAGATATTTATTTATTTAGTTTTTGAATTGATAAATAAGTTTATAAGTAAAATATATAGGTATATATGTTAGAGGAATATATTAATACCTACAGTTCAGTTCAAAAGCTGTATGAATATTTGCACTGTAAAGTAGAGAAGTTTGTATAGATAAAGTTTTGGAAAACATAAGAGTTTATATTAGAAATAATGGGTTCGAAGGTTAATTTAAATTATATAATATTTTGGAAGCTAATTTGAAATTTTAGAATGTTAAGTAGTTATTTATAAATCAAAACTAATATAATTTATTTAATAGAAGATTTTTAAAGGAAGAATAGTTTTGATTTAAATTTTTGTTGGACAAATTTATTAAAAGAAAAACCAGGTTGAAACAAAACCATTGGATAATTGAATTTATCAAATGATAATTTATTGTCAATTGATTCAAAAATTTATAAATTGTATAAATTATTATACCAGGTTAAAAATCGAGAAAACAAAACTGGAATGGAAAATGGGATGGCAAAATAAATAGCTAAGGTGAGATTTTCTCACTCGAAGGAAAATTTTGATTTGCAGTTATTGATTGATTTGTTTGAATGTGCTATTAGATATGATAGGATATATCTATATATATAGCAATATATACATATTGGCATATGTATATATTGGATTGATGATTTCCCGCCTCGTATAGCGGATGAGACCCTATTGCGCCGTTAGTAAGCGGATTTATAAAAAAACCTATATACCGCGATAATTCCGTACTGGAGCGGAATTGGTATTGTGCTAACATCTTTGGATGCAGGGAAACAGGTTGGAGGGATCCAACTGGACCCCTCACATTGATTGAATTTATTTCTATTGTGATATGAATCTGTGAATGATTATAGTGATGCTATTAATCATATTGATATCTGGAAATTGTTTGAAAGCTAAAATTTAGCTGAATGGATGTTTTGACATCATTGGATTCCAAAGATAAACGAAATTGAATTTTTGAAATTCAAGTAGAAAATTTCTAAGTGAATCAATTTTTGAAATTGAAGAAATTTTGAAGAAAGGAATTTTTGAAGTATAAAAAGTAAATTTTTATAATCGTATTTAATAAATTCCAGAATCAAGTGAAAATGTTAAATAAATGGATTTCGTAAAATAGTGATTATAATTTGAAGAATTTAATTTAAGAAATTGGGATTTTTAAATAGGTTGAAAGAAACGATTGAAATTTATTTTCTTAAAAAGGAATTTATTTAAAAGGAGATAAGTTGGAAATCAAATTAGAAATTTAAATCGGTAAATTGAACTGATCTGGGAAATTCATGTAAAATGATTTCAATTTAAAGAATCCATTTAAAAACAGGATGTTGAGTAATTTGAGAAAAATAAGAAATTTATTTAGTAGTGATAAATAAAATTAGAAATCAATCTGTAATTGATTTAGTATTTGGAGAAGAACTTTGAGAAATCAGTATGGAATTTTTTATTTAAAGTTGAAAATAAATTTAGAAATCAATATTGAAATTGATTTGGTATTGAAGTTTTAATAAATGGAATTGGAATTTATAAAAGTTGGTTATAAATCCGAAATCACTTATTTTGATAAGTAAAATATAGAAGTTGATTAAAAGAAGATTTATAAGTCAAAGTTGTTATTAAAATAGAAATAGAATTTATAACCGTGTTTATAAATTCGAGAGCGATGGAATTTGATAAATTAAATATAGAAGATTATCAAAGTAGATATATTCGCGATTTTGGATAGCGAATTTCTATTGGAAAAAAAATGTGTAGAAATAATTGGAATTGGGTTAAATGAAGTATATTCACGATTTTGGACAGTGAATATATTTTTAAGTAAAATGGTTATGTTTGGGAAAGCGATATTATAAATGAAGTTAAACATTTTAAAGACGTTTTAAAACGTATTATGAATCGAAAGCATAGATTTCAACAGTTCTTGTTGAAATAGACGTTTTCGAGGAATAAGGAAATGATGGACTATGACACTGTTGTTATAGTAAATGTTTTCCGAAAGGAAATATTTTATATAGTATTGGGATTTATATATCTATCTAAATTCCGAATCCCTATACTAGTGATTTCGAGTCCTCGTAACGATGTTTTACGCAACATTCGTTTTGACTCAAATAAATGTGATTTAAGAATGATTTCCTTAAAGAATGAATATATACTTAATATTGATTTAAGTATATCGAATATTTTCAAATGTTGAAAATAAATGATTTGGGAATTACTTATTACTAAATAAGTATGGAAATGCTTTTCCAAAATGAAATGAAGTGCTTTTGAGAATTTATCTTCTTAAAAATAAATCGAAAGTGAATATTTGAAAACGATTGAAAATCGAATATCTGTAGATATTTTGAAAATATAAATTCACTATGGAATTTATAAAAGGAAAGGGAAACTGTTTAGAAAAATAAACGTTGATTTATTTTTAAAGTGTGGAAATTCTATATCTAGTAAAGATATTTTTGAAGATGAAATAATTTGGAAAATTATTTGGAATCTGATGATGTTGCGCATTTTTATTGATAGTTAAATAACCGACTATCAATAATTACCTTTAGATAGGTATTTGTTGTGATTGGATGAATTTGAATGCCACACTTATTTTTAAATAAACGCTCACTATTCGGGTTAGCCGGGAAAGGACCATGGGGTCGTATAACCCATTCCGAATATGTGATACGTCGTTTGAATCGCATTTGAAGACCGGTGTTGAAGACCGGATATTTTTGAAAACGGAAGGATTACCGTCGAGTTACTCTACATCGACTGATCTTCGATTTAGAGGTTTTATCACCCTTAGTGACGGGAAGTCCGGACGTGATTAGAAATTATCCGGAAATGCAAGGGCTTCGTGAGAAGTGCCTTCGGTTCTGTTCGATCCCGGAACAGACTTGTATGGATTGTGTGTCTGACGTTACAATTTGAGATATAAAGCTGATTTCTTTCAAATACATTTCTGTTGGTGGCGGAGAATTTATTCTCTTAGCTTAACACCCTTCTCTGAGACGTACGAGCTCAGAGGTTATGTAGTTGAAATTTATCAGCGATATATCCCAATTTGGTAACGTGGCATACTGAGTGTTGCTGTGAAATGATCAGTGTTTGATCATTTGTGATATGATCATTTGTTTGATCTTATATCTTTGTGATCATAGGTTGATCATTTTGTTTGACCCGAAGCAGGGCTTTTTGAGAAAGCGTAGCTTTGTGGACGAGACTTCGTCGAGCCTCACACCCCGGAAATGGTCGAAACAGGAAGGATGCAGCAAGGTTCTAGGGAGTAGCGCCCCTTAGTGTATGTCATTCCTTCTGGATAAAGGTGGTATCATGGTATGGAGCCCAGATACTTAACCTCTGTGGTTACTGCATTATTATTATCTATGTGGTTTGTCGCGAATCGGGGATCCTCGGGAAGATCGGTGACGATCGGGGGATGGCATACGCGTGTCAGTAGTTACCTATTTTTGCAGAGGTAACCCGGCCTTGTGTTGGCAGAGATCTAACCGTAATGTTAGGTTATTTCTCGGGTCGTCTATTCCAGGGACGTAGCCATCGTGGAAGAGGAAGTTCCTTAGCCTGGCCATTTGTTGGAAATCCAAACTCCAATACGAACTTTGTACGGTATTAGTTGTAGAACCTGCCATTTACGTACGGTGGTCACCACTGTTTAGATGGTAGCTATAGTAGGCATACGATACTGGTCGTATGTTGGCTAAGATTAATATTATACTTTCGAAATGTTCTCGACACTATGCACTAATAATAATATCAAAAATGATTTGATTTTGCGTAGTAAGCATCTTTGACTATCATAAGAAGAAATCTCCTCCAATTCTGCGTTTGCATTGTGTGTGTGGTGGGAGGTCTTATGGTAGTTTCATTTTCCAAAAAGCATTGCGAATTGACTTTAAAATTCTCTGCTATTTATTTTAAAGATAAATAACTGTTTTACGATCTCACACCAGTCACCATGACTGACTCGGAGTTTATTGTTTCCCTTCTAAACTCTGGGTGCCCACAAATTTCCACACGGGAAGTCTAGAGTTAGATTATTAGGTTATCTGGATATTCTGGAGCTTTGGAGATAAGCTGGATGGCGAGACGTAGTATTTGTATCTGATAGTATTTATTCCGCTGTGTATTCTGTATGAGGACAAGTTTATAAAACTGTCCATTGTTGTATATTGACTTTGATTGATGTATGTATAAACTGATATAGTTCTTTGTTTTAAAAGACTACTGATTATCTATTATATGTTATTCCGCTGCGATGTGTAAGATTCTGAATATTGTTTTCTGTTCTGATGCTGTTCTGATGTGTTCTCTTCTTCTTCTACTCTTTTCTTCTTCTTCTTACTTTTTCTTCTTTCTAAAACCCTCACTATTGGAGTTTCCGGCACTCGATTGCTCGGCAGTCGATAAAGTGAGTATCGATGTCGGATTTTCGAAAGTCGAAAAATCCGGTATGTGACATGAATCTGGGTGTAAATAGCTATAAAATGGTTTTAAAATTTATTTTAAAGTCTATTTGGACATAAATAATATTGTTGGAATTTTAGATGAATTTTAAAGTGAATAAATTATTATTTGGGATTTTATATTAATTTAAAAATGAATTTAATATTATTAAAATGCAAATAATCAGATTTTGAGTCCGGATTGAGCCAAAATGATTTTAAATGTGGTTATACATTTTATATGATTTATTGTTAAGTTATTAAAATTTTAAAGGTGAAATTTTACGCGTTTTCGTCAATTTTGACAAATTGCCTGATTTAATAGACGAGTAAAATAGCCTTCTGGGGCACAGTCTCGGAATTCGACGAAACCAGTTCCATTAGATCCGAAATAGTTAGTTATTATTGGATTTCAATTTTCGTGGCAATCGGAGTTGTCGTTTGACCGTGGTAGCTCGAAACGCATCGAAATCGATTTAACCGATTTAATTTTAAATTGATCGTTTAATTTCGTATCTCGCGCATACGATCAAATTAGCTTACGAAACCTGTTTCATTGTGTCCAAAACGCGGAAAAACCCCCGGATAGCCTGTCGGAACGTGTAATTTGGAGGTCATTTACATTTACTGTTAATCGAGAGATTTTATTAATTAAGTAATATTAAACTATTATATATATATATATTCATTTTATCTCAAACCCTAGTTAAAAACAACCGGCTGCCACTTTTATCATTTAATGGCCGAGAATTGCCTTCGTTTCCCCTCAGATATCTCGAGATCCATCGATTTTCTGCAGAGATCATCAACTAGAAAATTGGAGAGGAGGTCGAGTCCTTCGAGTTGGACGGTGGTGATCGCGTTTCGAGCAGCGTAGAACGTGTAGGGAGGCCGCATTTCCTCTGCGTTCGTGGGCATTTTGCTCGACCTAGGGTCGACCGAGCTGCGCGCCTTTGTGGGCGATGGTGGAGAGGGTGGAGGCGACTGCGTTGGCGAGCTCCGATCGAGCTGGATGTGACGAGGGTGGTCGCGGTTGTCAACCCTAATTAGCGGCATGATGGGTTCAAGCCTCGAGCATGTCGCGTGAGGGAGAAGCTCTCGTGTGGCCTTGATTTCGTGGTAGGAAACGAACGGTGGATGGTATAATAATTTAAATTAAAAAGAAATTTGTTTTAAATTTATTTCAAAACTTCGTAATATCATAACGAACTCATACGATCTCAGATTCGAACGGAACTGGAGGCGATGGAATCGCAGGAACGCGTGCTACGTGATGGTGTAGATCCGGATTCATTCCGAGCAAGTAGGAATTTGGGGTTAAATCGGACGTTGTTCGGTTTAATTCAAAATTTCGAACGCTCGTCGAAAACTCAAGGTGAGTTTTCTCACTCACATCTGGATGCTAGGCATTATAAATAATTGATATTTAAATATCTGTGTGATTGGTTGTTTATAACTGTGGTTATCAGTCTGGATTGATATTTATATATTGTGATGTGTTAACATTTGTGATGCAGGGAGAAACAGGTTGGAGGGATCCAACTGGATTCCTCACAATGTAGCAATTATTTTATAATTGATAGTGATACCTGTTTATATGTTGTGATTGATAAATCTGGAATTTTAAATTGTTCTGTGAAAGTGTTGTATAAATTATAATTTCAGAATTAAATTATAAATGAATAGATTGGGGATTTAAAAGAAATCAAAGAAATTGTTAAATAAGGAATATAAAAATTGGATTCTGTTTTGGAATGGAAAATGTAAATTGGTAAAATTGGGATTTTAAATATTGGGGGAAATTTATCAATCGTTAAATGTGAAATATAAGTTTTCTGGAAATGAATTCTATGAAAATATAAATTGAGTAAAATAACAGTGGTTTATTTTAATGATGAATAGTGATATCCAAAAAAGTAAAATATGTTAAAATGAAGCTTCCGAATATAAATTTACAATTTTAAGTGTTAATAGAATTTTTTTTTGAAATGTCGATTTCTCCATTGGAATTTTATTTAAGTAAATTGAAAATATTGTTTTCATTGAAGAATTCTCCAAATTTATCTTACTTAAAAATGTTTTAAACTATATTTTAAAATGAATTTCCAGAATGGGAAATTGTGTTGAACTTCAGATGAAGTTATAGATAAGTATGGAATTGGGAATTTATGTTGTAAACATAAACTGAATTTGAAATAAATCGGTTGGATTTATATGAAAGAATGCTTTGGAATGTTTGAACGGAAGTGTTTCTGTGGAAATCCAAGTTAGTGTTTTAAAGGATTTTATTTTATTTAATTAAAAGTTAAAGTTTTAAATTGTTTAAAGAGTATTTTAAGAAAAGTATTACTTTGGAAGAAGAAATTTCAAGTTTTTTTTAAAGTTATATGATTAAGTTATTGGTAAAGGCTAGTATTATTCTTTGAAACTCCACTTTTAAAATTTAGTGAACTAAACCTTTATTTAAATCGAATTTATATCTTATTAAATAATAGTATTTAAAATAGTTTTGAAATTTATATTTTGAGTAAATAGATAGAAGAAAGTTACATATTTTAAGTATATTTCAGTATAAAGTATTTTAACTGTTTTTAAATGCAAATGGTTTTATACTTGTTTTTTTCCAAATGGAAATAATGGTAAAATGGGTTACCATGTAAGGGAAGAAATTTGGGAATTCGTTTCAAAATGAGTTTTGAAATGTGAAAATATATCCTTTAAAGATATTAAAGGGAAAGAATAAATAATGTGAGATTATTTATTTTGAGATGGATGCCTATGGATGTTTGTGAATGTGAATTGATAGTTAAATCACCGACTATCAATATTGGCCAAAGCGCTGATCGTTTCGAAGAGACCGGGATCGGGTTTCCGTATACCGGGATTCTAGGTCTGGAGACTCGAATACCACTTCGATCCGGTTTGTACGTTTCGCGAAAACGATTTCGGAGTCGAAGATGGAGCAGTGAAGTGCAAGGGCTAGTCGCTACTAATCCTGAGGATATCTCCAAAATGGATGTAGTAGGAGTAGTGCCTTCGGTTCCGTTCGGACCCGGGACGGACTTGTATGGACGAATGCTTTCGTGACATCGTCAGGTGGACGATGGGCATTCAAAGTGAAATGTTCTGTAAAGGTAACGCTAAGCCTCAAGCCTCATCAACCGGGAATGACTGAAAATCAGGGGATATGCAGCAAGGCTTCGTGGGTAGCCCCCACTTGAGAGTAAGGTCATCCCTGTCTAGATGTCCCTTTTATTTCGGCTTAGTGGTGCGGTTGCTGATCACAACCGTGGGGTGATTTTACTTGGAATTATCCAACAAGGGATGATTCCGGCCTTGTGTTGCAGGGGAGCGGGCGTACTCCTCGGTACTGTGATCTAGGCCACGTACTGTGACAGGCAGGCTTTTAAATCTCCCCGAGATGGCCGAGATGTAAAATCCGAGATATCAGCCAAAATCCGAGATTTGGCAGCCTATTTAGTTATAAGTGTTTTAAATATCGCCCGAGATAGCCGAGATATTTTCCCGAGATATTGGCCAAAATCCGAGATTTAAAACACTAGTGACAGGTGGTACCCCAGTGCCTAGTCATTCGTTGGAAATCCATTCTCCCTACGTGCCTTGTACGAGTTTTGTTTGTATTACCCACGTTGTGGCTAGTATGCCGGAATTTAATAGATGTAACAATTTCGGCTATTTTATAAGTATTTGTATATAGACACTATTATAATATCAGAGGATTTTTATAAAAAGTGTTTTAGCTATCGTAAGGTAAAAACCCGACATGTTTATTTGTGGCGTGGTCTTACGAGATGCTTTTGTTTTCAAAGGATTTTTGAAACTTTAATAATCAATTGGGTGTATTTATGATGCGCTGGTATTCCAGACTGACTCGGGTGTTATTTTATTATAATGCTCGGGTCAGACCGAGTATATTACAGGATAGGTTGCTATGGAGCTCAGGAGAGGAGCTGGAGTTTCGAGACGTATTTCTCGTACTTGTATTATTCCGCTGTTGTGATTATTGTATTGACTGGTTGACTGGATATTGGTGATTGTATTATGATATACTCTGATGATGATGTGTTGTATATAAACAGATATAGTTTTCATTTGTGTAAAGATCTATTCTATATATTATATTTTATCCGCTGCGACTGTGAGGTTCTGATGTTGTTTAGTTTCTTCTTCTTCTACCTTCTTTCTTTATCTACAATCTGTCTTTTCCGGCGTTCGATCGTCGGCATATTATACTATGGAGTATTTTGTGTCGATCTTCGAGGGTTGAGAAGGGCGGGTCGTCACATTCTTCTCTATTCCAAATTATTGTTAAGTCTATTTCACTTAATGTATCCTATTACATATATTTAAACCATATAAATTAATTCAAACCCTATAAATTTTTAATTTAAATTACTTTATATTCACTAATTTCTTTTAAATTCAAGGTATCTCCCTAAGTTGACCAAATTTCAGTTTATTAATTCTTTCAAAACAAATTTATTTCATTATTAACTGAGTTTACTTATTATCCTATCTAACTCTATTAACATCTTTATAATAAAATTTAAGTGTATAACATTTATTATAACACTCAAATTTTATTCATAAATCATTTTACATTGTATATTATCCAATTACATTTTCAACTTCTGAATGATTTAGGTAAGTTGTATAAGAATGCAGTTGAACAATATACAAATAAAATTTTCCCAATTCAATTATTCAAGTTTAAATATTTATTCCAAATTTTGGTTTTATTTATAATTAAAATCATCCTTTAACAAAATTGAATAATTAGATTTCCAATTAACTTTAAACAATTTAGAGATATATATAATATATTTATATCAAATCAAATTAAAAAAAATTTAAAAAAATAAGATACCTATATATATATATAAATCAAATTATATTAAAGAAATTCAAATCAAAATATTTTTCAAAACAAAACTGTAGCAAAGCTACAGTATAGTATCTCCACTTCGAAACTCGAAAATGAATGTCGATGATGCGGCCGCCATCACCGAAATTATTTTCCAGCGACAAAGAGAAGAGCACTGATTTCAACATTTTTTTTTTAAATTCTTTGGAAATGATTTCTGTTCGGAAATATTTCAAATAATATACATTTTAAAACTTTAAAAAAAAAACCAAGTTCGAAATCACCGGAAATTAAATTCTCAAATTCTAATTTACATCCATTTCCATTCCTAATTAAAATCTTAAACCATGTTCTATAATTTCACTTACTTATCATATTGGAATAGTCAATGGTCTACAAACAATAATCAAATATTACCATTTTGTTGACCCATTCATTTAACAATCTAGAAATTTACTTATATATAATATATAATCACACAAATTTATTTTATTTACCAAATTTGAAAACAGTATTGTGTCAGTTTGCTCTGCTCAAGTGTTTTGGAAATCCTATCGATAGCGTTGATCAAACGAATCGATCGGAAACCCAAATCAACATCAACAACTCAAACAACACAATATATTTTTAAACATTTTAAATATAATTTTACAAATACAATTCCTCGCTCGACGATACAAGAATAGATTTCAAAACATGTATAGCGATTCAAATTTGATGGGAATCAAATCAAAGAGAATTTTGATTCAGAAAAAAAGTTTGAAACAGAAGATAGGATAATTTAATTACCACAATCGGAAGATGGATGAGTTTATTAAATTCACGGGCAACCTTAACCGGGTCGTCCGTAACTTCAAGAATAAGATCGGTGTAGAATTCCGAGGTAACTCAACATTCGATCTCAAGAGATGGAATTCAGGTATAGCAGATAAAAGATAGCATCATAAACCGAGGATACAGAAATCTCCGGTAAATCAATGCCTATTATAAAGGAGTTTTGCTCCTTTACGAATCATTCGAAGATTGGCGAGGCTGCCGATCTATTATAGATATCATTCCAAATGGAGTTATGGGGTGCTCCAGAATTGAAGAAGACGAATAGTGAAGGACACGAATGAATTTCGGAACCGAGGGGAACGTTCCAAAATTCAAAGGAATCGAGTCAAAAGGAAGAGATTGAAACTCGAATGAGAGTGATTCCGTAAATACATTTACCCTATATGTTAAGTTTTGCCTAGAGCTACCAAAGCTTTGATACCAACTGTAACGACCCAATATTTTGGACCATTCGCATCCATTATAAGTGAATAGGTAGACACTCATGCCGGAATTGAATTGCTCAAAATACCGCGTTGTTAATTTAAATTGGCAAAACTGAACATATACAGTAAGTAAATAATCACAGATCACAGACACAGAGTAATAAATTGCAGCGGAAATAAAAGAGATAGTAGTTCATGAAGCTACTATATAAATGTATAAGATACATTAGAGTTTACAACAGAAGAGTAATACGATACATCAGAGTTAAACCAGATACAACGGAAGAGTAACACGATACATCAGATAAAAATCAGAATACATCACTGGAATCATCGAATACTGAAAGCAGAATAGATGGCTAGATCTTCAAGCCAAGCTCCAACTCCAAAGGTGAGTCTCGAATACTGGTACACTCAGTCTGACCCGAGCGTAAAGCAAAAAACACAAGACACTCGAGTCAGGATTAACATTCTTATATTAATAAATCCAACTCAAGTGAAATAACAATTGAAATACAAGTAACTCAAAGGATATTTGGAATAACCATCCTTTAAGGATCCGTGAAACTATCTACTATGTAGTAGTGTACGATAAGTAGATAATGTCTATCAGTAATATAAAGATATCAAAATAGCGTTAAGTCATGGCCCATTCCACCCTTAACACATTTTTATTCCCAAAAGCATATACAAGACCGTAGTTTCCCCAAAACCGGAAGTCACCAGAGGGCAATCCATATACTAAAGGTACAAAACAAATTCGTAGTGGTCGCGTATATCGGGATACAAGTATGACAAGGCACATGAGGCAATACCCAAGGTAGTGATACTACTGTTTACCTGATCCGGACTGGTGAGAACGCAACGCCGCAGCGCCCGCAACACCGTGAAACAACACTCCCAAAATCAAGGGTGCACCAATCGACAACAAGTAATGAGTAGTTCGAAGAAGTGTGTTCACTTGAGGTAGCAAATCCTCCATTGGCCCGGCATGGCTCCTGTTTTAGTCATTTCCAATTTGACACAAGTGTCAAGGCTATCCATCATCGTTCTCTTTCTTCAGTCATCACGTACATCATTCCAACCACTTCGTTCGGGATCAACACTCCGCGAATGTTAGTTATTAAAGTGGTTTTCGGTATCGACAGAGAGTATGTCCATATCCGATCCCGGTCTCTTTAATAACTTCCGTAATTATTTCACCGATTGGTCGTTTATATATTTCCAAACCAAATCAAATTCAATTTCAATTAGAATTTGTAAATCAACGTTTCAATTGTCTTTCGAAATCAATTTTCAAAATTTTCGTTTCAAAACTTCCAAATTTCCATTTCAAAATCTTATAATTCAATTTTCAATTTCTATTTAAAACAATTCAAATATTGCTTCAAGTTCGTATATAAGTTTCATTTCAAAATCATTTAAATTTATTTAAATTAACATTCAAATCAATTCCAAATGCATTTATCGATTTCATTCAATATTCATTAAGTAAATTTGCCATTCAAAACAATTTCTATTAAATTTTCAATTCATTAAATCAATTCATAAGTTCAACTTCATTATATCAAAACTTCAAATTGAATTAATTTAGATTTGTCGAATCAATTCTTTAAATTTCAAGTCTTGCATTAATTTCAATAAATCACATTTTATTTCTTGATAAAGAAATTCAAATTCACTTATTTACTTACTTAAATAATTTTCCAAAACTTAATTAATAAAGAAACTCAATTACAATTATTTACGAAGTAAATTCACTTATTCAAAAGTCCAATTTTTACTTATTAAAGAATTCAATTCAATTTGATCATTAAATCATTCAATCTTATTTAATTATTAAATAATTCAAAATTTAAATATTAAATAATTTCAAAGTTAAATTAATAAATAATTTTAGAGTTCAATAATTTCAAACTTAATTTTAAATTTCAAACTTAATTATTAAATCTTCTCAAACTTAATTCAATCATTTCTCAAATTAAACATCGTTCTTTCATCAATTACATTGTTAATCTTTTGTCTCAAATTATTAAACATTAACATTTTCCTTTCATTAAAAATTCAAATTTCAACTTCATTTCAAAACCATATTATTTATTCAAATAAAACTTCATTTTATTTTAAATCAAATTATTGACCAATCGAGTTTTATTTAATTTTCTATCCTAGGTCAAAGTTCAATTTGGGTATTTATCATTTCAACCTGATTCCAATTCGATTCAAAATCAAAGCATAGTAAAAGGAACTTGCAGTGTGATAACTGGGATGGTATCAAAGTAAATAAACAAGCAATAACAACAATCAATATCAATCTAATAATTAATTTAAATAATCCCGAAATAATCGTATTCATTCGCATTGTTATTTGTACGAATTAATATAATTATTTCTAGAATCTACACTATCATTTCATGTAGATTAAAGATTACTACACTAATTATTCATACAGTTCTTCACTGGTCATTCAATTACAATTTATACTACAACAATTAATTCAATATACGTTCAATGGTTCAAAGAGTAATTATCACTATTCTACATGTCAATTAATTTAACAATTAAAAGGGGTCATATTCAACTAATCAAATTTAACATATAAATCAATTTCAAGTCATTAACTATCCTACGTCAAATTCAATTTCATATTTTATCACTTCCTACACTAACAAATTAACGTCCAATATAAACATCAACAATCAATCAATTATCAGCCAACTGTATTATCATCACATAAATAATTTACAGATAATGGTGTCAGATGTCACAGATGAACTGATACAGGTAATAGCATATATAATAGTGTAATTAACTAACAGCAGCATATTTCAATTGTCGTTTCAATTGAAATCAAATTTAATAAATAAAAGAACGTTAATCGTGAGTGAGTGCTCACCTTTCGAGGCTAGAGATGATTGAGAAGACGGCACGGATACGCACACTAATACGGATACTGAAATGCGCATCCAAGCAAAACATAATCAGCACGAATTCGACGGACAAGCTGATAGATAGGAAATATACGAAATATAATCAAAACTAGATCGATGTAGATAAAATTGAAACGAAAGTATATTATATTTGTTTTCTCAAACCAATACTCGAAAAAACAATACAGGCAAATCATATGTCTTTAAAAATCAATGCTTAAAAAAAGATTAATATAACTTACTTTGTTACTATATATATATATATATATAACTTTTATGTAAACTATTCATACACATATTAACAACAGACTACAAAATAATCAGGTACATTAGCTGTGAAAAATTTAAACATGACTAACCTAACAAAAGATTTAGGTACATTGACTGTGAATATTCTTATGTGTAATTTTATACTAACTGTGACCAACCGAAAAATAATCAGGTGAATATTTAACATGACAAAGATTGCTAACGAAAAAGGTTGCTTTGTTGCTTTAGAATGAAACATTAAACTGTATTGCAATGGCATTGGAGATATGCTTTTGTCAGCCATCGTTTTGAGTTGATTTATATTCCTTCACTGATAATGTGCATATTCTAAACTAGCTATACGTTCTTCGTATGTATCATTGTTTGTTTTAAAAAAAACAGACTACAAAATTAATATGATAAAATTTAATAAACCAAGATCAATACATATAAAATATACAGACTTTAAAAATACAATATATATATAGACCTTTAATATACTACATAAACTTATGTAAACTAATACATATAATTTTTTTAATAATCTAACAAATTGCACTAACAGATTTATAAGCATAGATAACTCATCTATATATAACTGCATACAAATACCTTATAAAACAACAGAGGGCTGCAAGCATGGGTAGAAAGGCATGGGTGGGTTCGACAAACAAGGTGGAGGTGGTAACGGTTGTGCTCGGGTGGTAGGTGGCGGGACGACGACTGGGTGAAGGTCGGATTGGTTCAGGGTGTGAGTGGTTAAGGTGAAGTTTCGGCTGAGGGTGGGGTTGAGCATGGGTGTAAGGGCGGACGTGGCGTTGGATGATAGTGGCGGGGTCGGTGGAGAGGTCGTTGACCGAGGCCGAGGCTGGGAAGGTACGTAGGGCGGTGGTCGACGGCGTTGGTTTGTGAGGCGGCGAGTGGACAGAGGAGGTTGGGGGACAGTAGGCGGTGGTCGCTGGTGGATGGGTGGGTTGATGGATGCTTGGCTACGTGAAGGAGGTAGAGGCGCGCGAGAGAGGAGGAGCTTCGGTAATGGTGACTTGTGTGCGGCATAAAAAGAAGAAGGTAAAGAAAGAAATTATGAAAGCTTTTGTATTCCTTTTTCTTTTCACGGCATAGATTTGTAAACAGGAGGAAAAAATGAACAACGATATAACGTTGGAACCAGTGGAAAAACCAAAGTCGCAGTTGAATTCAAGAAATAATTAATTTCAAGTGGCTGACAGCCTTTCACATTGGGAAATGAATAGACAAGAGAAACGAAAGGACTCAGCAATTAAAGGAATCAAAAACAGATACCGATACAATTAAACGTTTCACGAATTTCGCTGCGAACCGGCCTTCAAAACGCAGAAATAAATATACCATAGAGATCAGCACGATGAGACGATTGAAACAGTATACAGATATCAGTGGTATGATTGAATTATAAAAATTCAAATTTTTCTACTATGGAAAATGCAAGAAAAACGCTGAAAAATAAGAGCGACGGAGCCAAAGATGTCTGATTTTGGAAAAACGACAAACTGACATCTTGCTCAGAAGATGATGTAGAATTTTTCTATGTAAAAATATTTAGGTTTCGGAAACATTTTATTTTCATCGCTTTTTAACTGATTAAATTGAAGTAAATTTACGCGCGAAATAAACTTTCATATTTTCGGACGAAAATTTACCAGTTGCTATGTTTAACTAGACGTATTCCAAATATTAAATTTTTATTTCAAAATTTTATCGTTTAAAATTTCACAAAATTCCAACCAATTACGTTATTAAAACAGTTGAAATTCACGGGTCGTTACACTCGAGATTCTTCCATTCTGAAAACATGGCTCCCAATCCTGCATGTCTTCGACTTAACGCATCTGCCACTGCGTTACCTTTTCCCAGAGTATAAGCTATACCAAAATCATATGATGCCAAAAACTCTAACCAACGTTGCTGTCGAAGATTCAAATCCTTTTGGGAGAAAAGATACTTCAACGACTTATGATCCGTAAACAACTCGAATCGAACTCCCAATAAATAATGTCTCCACATCTTCAGAGCAAAAACAATCGCCGCTAACTCCAAATCATGAGTCGGGTAATTCCTCTCATGCGGCTTCAGTTGTCGACTTGCATACGCCACAACCTTATCCCTCTGCATCAGCACTGCTCCAAGTCCAGTACCACATGCGTCGGTGTAAACCACCATCTCATCATTCCCACTTGGAATAGTCAAAACAGGAGCACTCGTCAATCACTCTTTCAGGATTCCGAAAGCTTGCTCACACTTATCTTCCCATCTGAACACTTGGTTCTTTTTCGTCAATCCTGTCAATGGTGCAGCCACCTTGGAGAAGTCTTTGATAAACCGTCGATAATATCCTGCTAATCCAAGAAAACTTCTCACATCCGTTGCATTCTTAGGTCTAACCCAATCCTGGATTGCTGCCACCTTAGCGGGATCAACCGCTATTCCGTTTCCAAAAATCACATGGCCTAAGAACCTCACTTCACTCTTCCAGAAGTGACACTTTGAAAACTTAGCCTTCAGCTGATGTTTCCGTAAGATCTCCAAAACAATGCGCAAGTGCGTCTTGTGCTCTTCTTCAGTTCTGGAATAAATCAGAATATCATCCACGAACAGAAGCTCAAACTTGTTCAATTGATCTCTGAACACTCTATTCATAAGATCCACAAAATATGCTGGTGCGTTAGTCAATCCAAATGGCATTACCAGCCACTCAAAGAAACCGGATGGTGTCCTAAAAGCAGTCTTCGGCACACTATCCTTAGCCACTCTCAACTGGTGAAATCCCGTTGCCAAATCCATCTGAGAAAACACCTTAGCTTCGTGAAGCTGATCAAACAAGTCATCTATTCTCGGCAATGGATACTTGTTCTTCTTAGTCACTTTATTCAGCTCACGATAATCCACACACAATCTCAACGACCCATCTGCCTTGGTTGCAAACACAACTGGTGCACCCCATTCAGACACACTACGCCGAATGAATCCTTTCTGCAAAAGATCATCAACTTGCACCCTCAACTCTTGCTGTTCCCTAGGTGCCATCCGCCTAAGAGGCATCACAACAGGTCTGGCTCCTTCAACTAGATCTATACGAAACTCGATCTCTCTATGCGGTGGTAACCCTTTGACCTCATCAAAGACATCCTCAAATCCATTAGCGATTGGCACAGACGACAGTCCATCCCGTGGAACAACCAGCGAATACATGAAGCTCATGAAGACGCCTTCTTCATGCTTACATCGTATCACAATCTTTCGCCCCTCCATATTCTCGACTGTCACCTCCAACCTTTCACAATCAACCTTTGCCGCATACTTCCTAAGCCAGTCCATACCCAAAATAATTCTGAACCCCGCAAAGTTCAGAACAAAATAATCACAAACAAAAGAGCAACCATGACTCGATACAATCAGACCACGGCATAGCATACACAAACAAGACGAACCCCCAACTGGATTAGTCACAACCAATGGCCTATCAACAATATCCGGTTCTAAACCCAACCGGCCTACAAGTTCATTACAAACAAACGAATGCGACGCCCCAGTATCAAACAACACTCTAACTGGAACACCACATAGGAAAAGAGTACCTTGAACCACCACACTCTTTCCTTTCTCTTCAGCAGTAGGAGCTTTCGAAGACGATGGAACAGCCCCCAAAGCATAAGCTTGCACAATCTGCTTGTCCTTCCTCGGTTCTGGACAATTCTTCCTGATATGCCCCAGCTTGTCACAGTTGTGACACTTCATTGGCACCTTCGGATTCTTGCAATCCCTAGAGAAATGGCCCTTCTGCTGACAATTGAAGCAGGTCACTTCGCCCTTCGACTTCTTCTGGCCATCCTTACCCTTCTGCTGCTGCTGCTTCCTCTTCTTGTTTCCACCGTGCTGGGGTTTAGACTCTTCCCTTGTCACAGCAACAACAGATCCCTCCTTAGGAAACAGACTCTCATGCCTGAGAGCTTTCTCCACAAGCTTCTCAAATGAATCGTCCAAATGATCCACCAATTGTCTCCCAAGATAACTGTCCAAGCCTGTCACAAACTTCTCGTTCTTCTGATACGAAGATTCAATATACGATCGGGCATACTTGGACAAAGCTTCAAACTCAGAAACATACTCAAGAACTGGCCTTCCATTTTGCTTGAGTTCCACAAACTTCTTGAACAGAACAGACTTCTGAGCAGTAGAAATGAACTTAGCTTCAAATCTGGCTTGGAATTGCTCCCAAGTAATCTCTTCCTCTGGAGTATCAATAGTGATAGAGTTCCACCAATCAGAAGCTCTCCCTTGAAGTTGTCTTGATGCTAACTTCCTCTTAGTTGCATCCTCAATTCCCAAGTCACCAAAAATCCTTCTACAAGCATCTATCCATCTCTGGACCTCAATGGTTGATTCTGTTCCCAAGAAAACCTTTCCTCCAAGAGCAGTGTAGTCCTTACACAGCTTAGCAAAATCCACCGGTTTTGGAGTTTGAACTTGAACTCCAACATCCACCGATGGCCTCGGAGCTGGCATCCTTCTCATGATTGAAGTCATCATAGCTTCGAACATAGCAGCATAATCAGCAGCCCCTTCAGTAGCACGGCCATCCCTAGCAGCTGGTCTCCCTCTTCGACTCATTCTCAATATCTATAAAAAGGAATGATTAGCACACCTAGAGAAACAACTGCATAAAGGACTCAAACTCTACTAAGCTACTATATTATATATAGTAATCATCCATCAAAATACAATTACGTCTCTCATACGTAGTTACATCAGCGAGCGTTGGGTAAAATCGATTAACCAAAGCTCTGATACCAAATGTGACGACCGCCCATGACCCCTGCACTGAACCTAAAGAAAATGCGCTGTAAAGTGTGCCAGGAGACCATGGACGATTGTCAGGGTAATTTAAAACATCAGAATCTATCGTATTACTCACAGCGCATGGATAAAATACAATAGAACATATGTATAGTGAAGCTTTACAGAACAAAATATCATCATATAAAACTTCATAATAGTTGAATACAGGCATCCGAATAGTCAATACATCAAGCCCCACTACATAACACTCAGAGAATATACAAACAACGGAACATCCAGTACATATAATAAGAAGATAATATGCAACCCTCCAGCTCGTCTTCGATATCAACACCGTGGAAAGCAAGAGCAGCACCCGTCACCTGCTACCTAGTCTGCCCGTCCCAAAATGGACGAACAGCCCAAGGCAATAAGAGTTAAAACATAAAGCCTTGAGTCAGACAACAGTCTTAGTGAGCAGTAAATTAACTAACAACATACCAAAAGAGCATAAAGTAAAAGGAATAGGAATACGACCCTCCCACTCCACCTCTTTCTACAGTGATAGCCCCCAGACACACACTAAGTAGAAGCGAACATAGCAAAGCATACAATTTAAGGTAAAGCAATTATCACTCGAGTCAAGGGCGATGTTTTCCAAGTACAAACCCCCAAGGCCTAAACCAAGATCAGATAAGCACCTAGAAAATACCGCTCTTGAGTCCGAGTGACGATACAACCAAACATCCATGACTCTGGCTATCACTGTTATCATTGCTTCGATATCATCGTTAATCGAATGACCGGCTCATTCTTTCATCCGTCCGTCAAGGGCTAATGGAAGCCCCGGTTCTAGACATAACTCTGCACGTCATCGTGACCCGTGCCTAGGACTATCGAATCTGCCCAGAGTACTTGACTACCCAATCAGTAGCCTTCAGGGACTATCGAATCTGCCCAACGTACTCTTTCTTTTAGCATGCTAGAACCTTCAACAACGATGATACCTCAGCCACCTAGTCATCCTCCTCGACGACTATTTCCATACTAGCTCAAGCGCCTCTCGAGCCAACCATTATCCTCAACTCGAACCATATCACCGAGTTATCAACTTGCTTGGAATGATCCCGCCTGGATTAGACCAAGACTATCTCATATCATGCTTCGCCTCATCATCATCATAGCAAAGCTTCATCTCAACATCATCATCAAATCTATTCATATGAGCTTCATCATCCGCTACATATGCCACGAGCAACTTTTCCAATTTCAAGAGCCTTTTCCTTAGCTTTGAATCATCTTCAGTCTAAATCAAATCATCAATCATCTAATTCATAGCAATCAATCAAGTCAAACATTAATCCAAGTAATCAAGCATTCAAATATGATCTAAATAGACAATTATAACAATAATGGCAATTTCGTAAATAAAGAGTCGAGAGTCTAACAAGCATGAAAACATGAGCAATGTCTCTATAATCTTGATGAATGAACTTCCATAGGTTAACATGTAGTAAAATGGATGTCAAATCATCATGAGCAATGGATCTATATGGATCTATACTTAGGATTAGGAAAATGCATGGAAATCACTATTTTAACACCAAATCAAGCCAACGATCTGATATACTCCTTTGGATCCGTGTGAGAGATAATCACCACTCACCAAATCACCTAAACAACCCCAAATCAACACACTTCAGATCTGGACAGCGAAGGATCTAGCTTGATCTATCACGAACCCGCTTCAAACGATGAAATCTCACTTCAATGGATGTAGATCTTCAATCTACGCTCTTGAATCTTCAATTTGATCTTCAACTTGGATGGATGGAATCACTAGATTGGAGTGGAGAAAAGAAGTGAAGAAGTGTAGAAGTCGAGCTCTCAAAATGGCAGCACTTCGTCGCTTCGAAATCCGGATCCCAAAAAGTGAGAAATGGACGAGTATTTATAGGCTGAAAACCCTCTTAGGTCGCCCACTTTTAGGTCGTCCACGACCTATAGAGCCCACGACCTACGACCTATCAAAGCTCCTCATCCTACGACCTAACGACACAGCAGCCTAACTACTAAGTCGCTCGCGACTTATCACTATACGACCTAACACATGTGCCTCAACGACCCAGCGACTTAACAACATGTGCGCTTCCTCGACCTAAAAACACTACGACCTACACTGCGCGCGACCTAACAACTCACGCGACTTAACACATGCCGACCTAAAAACCCATACGACTTAACAAGGTCTCCGACCTACGACCTAACTGATAAGCCCTCACGCGACCTAACGTATATGCGCATCCACGCGACTTAACTGAGATGCGCCTTAACGACCTATCACTTAAGCATCCACGCGACCTAACATAAGTCGCGAACAAACTGGAATACAACCTAACGACTTAACACCTTAGGTCGTTTAACGACCTAATTATATATAGGATAATCCGACCTAACTCCTAAGTCGTCTAGACGACCTAGCTATCCAACTTCTAAACTTAGGTCGCTCACAACATAACTGAACACTAGATCGCTCACGACCTAACTACGATAACACCTTAAGTCGTTCGAACAACCTTAAACTCCCTAAGTCGTTAACCCACTTAGCTCCTTATGTCGCTGCCGACCTATCCTCCTTAGGTTGCTAACTCGCCTAGTTTCTTAGGTCGTTGCCGACCTAACTCTACCCCACGACCTAAGCTTATCACACAACCTATCTCCCCTACGACCTAACCCCAGAATCCTTAGGTCGCCAACTTCATCTTCCTTAGGTCGCCTATCCCTCTTAAGTCGATCAGTTCCTTAAGTCGCCTATACCTCTTAAGTCGGTCAAGTACTGTAGGTTCTCCCAATCCTTTAGGTCGTTCACTTGACCTAGCCTACCCCACGACTCAACCTTTGAACGACTTAAGCTACATCATGACTCAACTTCTAGACAACTTAACTCCTACGTGACTTAACCTTAAGTCGAACTAAACTCGGGATGACTTAACAATACTAACAATATAATATCGACTGTTTTACGATGTTTCGATCCATAAAAATATGGGTCGTTACATTTTACCTTTTATATAGCACTTCCCACTTGGAATGCTAATACAGCGCTCCGGGCAACAATGTAATACCAGCATTCATCCATACAAGTCTGTTCTGGGACTGAACAAAACACTTGAGAGTTCCGTCTCCAATTCCATCATCTTCAAGTTGTCTTCACTTCGAAACACATTTGTTGGATCGAAGTTGGTTTCGAATAACATACCCGATCCCGGTCTCTTCTAAACAACTTTCGATAATTCTCGGTAAACTCAACCCTGGTTCTTTAGGACATAAACAGTCAAAGATAAGATCGAAGATCAACTCCTAACCTCTAGTGGACATATTTCCTTATCATTGTCCTAGGAGAACGAAACGAGATTTATATGCACAGTACAGCCTAATCGGAGATGACTATGCCATATAACTCATATGTTTTACCTAGATATTTCCAAAGTTACATTTGGGTCCAAATTTGATTGTCGGTTATTTAACTATCGAATAACAAACATTTAATCAGGAATTTAATTCTATAGAGAAAAACCAACATTTGTTAAGCACCAAGCAACACTAGGCCTCTTTAAACAATCCTTCCATTAACTCAAATCACTTTATAAATATCTGAACCAGATTTCTTTTACAAAGATTCATTCACCACCCTTATTTTTCAATACTTGAAAAATATCCATAAATTTATCTCAACGGTATAAGTATATCCACCAACACTTGGGAAGATTTCCCTTTTTTTATTCAACTCAAAAACCATTTATGAATCCTATTATAATTCACAAAACCATTTATAAAACTCATTTTATAAATCTATAAACCTATTTCTAAAATTCCTTTATAAGTATCTAAAATCACTTATCAACGCTTTTACCCTTTTAAGCAATCTTCCTTTATATTTTTCAAAACATGTTATAAGATTCCTCTTATAAAACCCCGTTTGTTTTATGAAACTCCAATTCTAAATCTTGGAAACAATTTTAAATAAATTCTAACCTTTTACTTTAAAACACTATTATATAATAATAAACATTATAAATAAATAAATACTAGATTTGAAACATTTTAAAATAATAATTACTAATTTCAAAACATTCTTAAATAACAATAACAATTTTTCTTTAACTTTCTATAAATACTAATAATAAATTTCCAAAACTTTATTTCTAAATAATTATATTTAATTTCAAATCATACTAATAAATTTTTAAATAGTTAACATTTCAAAATACTAAAATATTGATAAACCACTTTTAAAACGATATTAAAATAAGTTAATAACTTTTTGAAACATAATTATATTTTCATGATAAAAATCCATACTTAATTTCCAACATGACCATTTCCATATTTATAAACTATATTTATAAATCTTCTCTATTTTATGAAACTTCCTTTCATAACATCCATTTATTCTTGAACTCCATTTATAACCCCATTTCTTTTATGGATTTCATTTATTCATAATATCTCATTCAAAACATCATTTTAACCATTTTAACCTTGCTTCCATATATATGAATTTTCTTTTATAAATTTCTTTCAATTTATAAAATATCGTTTAACAATCCAAAATTTATCCTCACCTTCAATTTCCAAAATAGAATCAACTATTTTCTAAAACGACATTCCACGTCGTATAATAAATCCACCATTTGATTTATTTCTTCAATCTATTAAATGGTAATAGTTTTCTTTATTTATAAACACCATTTATAAATCCATACCTTTTATTAACAAAATATGATTTTGCAAATCTTCACTTCTTTGTAAAATCTCACTGTTAAAAGTTATCACATTTGTAAATTTCATTATAATATATATGTACCTATATAAATATATATATTACTTTATATACAATGGTTAACAAATATTTATATAAAAATATTTTTACTTCTCCTTTAAGCATACCACTTAACTATAAAAGAAATATTTATTTTAAGATTTTAAAAATCTTTGGTTTACAAATTGAAAATCTCTATTTAATATATTTCATAAAACAACTAACTTATAATATCTAAAAATCATACTTTTACTTAAGAAAATTATTAAACATATAAAATTTCCAATATCACATTGAAATCGAATTTTAGATCAAATCATTATGTTATTTAAAATACTAAGAACAAGGCCCAGTGTTACTAAAGCCCTAAATAAATAAAATCATATTCATGTCATCTAATAACATCCAACATATCATATATTCCAATATATATATATATATATATATATGAAAATTTAAAATCAACAACATGAGGAATCTGGTCGAATCCCTCCAAACCGTCCCCCTACATCACATACATCATATAATCAATAATATAAAAATCAACCGCTTCGAGGCAGGATTCGTATACAAAGGGTCATCCGCTTTTACACGGGAATGTAATAGGGTCTCATCCGCTCCAATAGGTGGGAATATATCCAACTAATAATATAATTTATTATATTATCCAAACAATCAATAACGATTAGACATAAATATCCAAACATCCAATAAATAATATTATTGAGTATATAAATTTTCTAATTAGCCAAAAAAGGTGAGATTAACTCACTTTAATTTTAATAGTTGCCAGAACGTACTTTTTGAACTAAAATTGAACGAATGTCCAATTTTATTCCAAAATTTCAATTTGCACCGAATTCGTCCAATCCAACTCCATAGCGTATTGCTCGTTGATACGAATGTAACGCAACTTGCCGAGCTTGAAACAAACCTCGTACGAACAAGTTATGCATTAATAACCATAATGAGATAATTAATTATATAATTAACTTAATAAACTTTAATTAAAATTTTAACCTTCCACTAAAATTTTCGTTCGTTCCCTCCCTCTACTTGGTAGAGGAACCCACGCTGCTTCTCTTTCGGTTTTTTTATCGCGTCGAACAAATCGCGCCTGCCACCATTCGATCGACGACGTCGATGCTCCCAGACCCACAACAGCAACATCGCCTCCACCTCCTAGCAGAGGTCCGACCCCTCGATTACTTAGCCAATGCTGGAAAACCAAGCTCGAGCTGATGCGTTCGAACACTTCCCGCCACTGCCGTGATTCGTTCAAGCTCGATCCAACCATTGAAGTTGCTCCTCTCGTTGATCTATACCTTTGGCTATTTGAAGTTGAGTGCTGAAACTCCTCGTGGTGGCATCGATGAACTAGAGCCATCAGATGGGCTCATTTCAATGGCAGCTGAGTGTTTAGTTTTAGGGTTTTGGAAATTATGAAGGGTTGAGGTCCTTTTATAGAAAATCTCGCACGACACTATTCATCCATGAAAATTCCGAACTCCAAACGAATCTTGTCACCTGACATTCTGTATGTTATACCACTATTCCGAATACAATGGTATATACATCGGGAGCCAATTCCATCATATTCGAAAGATAGCTTTTCAAAAACAAATTATTTTAATTAAATTTCTTAAATTAATTTCTACGCATTTCAAATTCGCACGATCAAACTATATGTCCAATCGCTACAAAATTCGACAAGATACTATAATTCACTTTTATGGATCCGATGAAACTGGCTTCGTCGAAATCCGAGACAGTGCTCCAGAAGGTTATTTTTATACGTTAATTAAAACAAGTAATGCCTAAAATCAGTTTATTCCTTTTCAAATCAAATTTAAAATTTCAGTAACCTCTTTCTTATTCAAATAGAATTTAAATCCTTTTAAAATCATTTTCGTTCATATTAAATCCAAGATTCAATTATTTAAACAATTCCAATATTAAATCAATAATTTAATTATGAATTAAATCACTATATTTGAAATTTAAGTTATTTAACTTTTAAAATTAACTTTTCAATATTTAAAATCAATTAAATATTTCAAATTTAAAGGACTAAAATTCTGGGTCGTTACAAATGGTGTTAGTCTAAAGGAATATTCGCATGTGTACCCCACATAGCCTTATTCTCCGTATTATCCGATAATTTTACTGAGTATTACTCTTGGATAGTATGGGTATAGAGGTCAGGTGTTTTATTATAGAAAAGAAGGTCTCCTCTTTCGAACATTTGGGTTCGAACATGATGGTTGCATTAACTGATCATTCATCTTACATATTGTGTCATTCTTAAGGTAGCTTAATCTCAGATTTAAGGTAAGTAATCTACCAATTCATTTCAGATTGTTGTATTTGTTGTGTACTGTAGTAAAGTCTTCGGTGAGAGGCTATTTTGAGCTCTATCTGGTGCATGGCTTATGTAACGACGCGTAATTTAGTCACTTTGAATGTTAATATTAAATATATTTTTGAATAATTAAATAATAATTTTTATAACTTAAATAGACCTCTTTTATAAATTAACTAATGATAGTAAATTTCTTTTGGTATTTTGTTTACAAAAATAAGTAGTTCGGAGAAAGATCGATAATGTGACCAGAAATCGTTTTATGGATTTTTGATTTTTCGTTGACCAAAACTTGTCAGAACTTTTTGTGCACACTATTGTACATAAGTGCAAATACAAATACAAATAACAAAACACTTTTTACTAATTAAATGGATTTATCTAATCACATTCTAGAAGATACTTAAGATTTAAGCAAAAATATAGACTTTTCTTTTCACTTTAAAAGAGAAAAGTATTAAAGTAGTACCTAGAGAAAGGTAGTGATGCCAAGTGCCCAAGAAGGACTCGGGGGTGGCACATGATGATGAAGGGGAAATGTGTTATATAAGCTAATGAAGGGTATTAGCTTAAACTAAAGTAATAGTGTAGCTTGATTTAAGGAGGGTTAAGTTTGGTAAATTTTCACTTTTCATTTTTACAAAACAAAACCTCCTCTTCACTTATTTTTTTTACTTCATTTTAAAAAAAACTTAAGTTCTTTTTTTCATCTCTATTCCTCTTCCCTCTTCATTCATTTTTGAAAATTCAAAAAAAATCACTTCAAAATCACTTCAAAATCACTTATTTTCTTCTTTAAAACAAATATACAAGCCACTAAAACATAGACAACCACCTCTTCATCCCAATTATACCAATGTTGAACCCCAAACTCTCCCCAGGCCATGTGCGTGAGTAATTCTAGGTCCCCCAGGTCTTTGGAAGCAAGATTCGCAAGAGGAAGCTAGGTCCATGTGTTGATTGCTAGGTTAAGGCAAAGGAGTAGTAGCTTGGTTGGATTTCATGCCCTTTTAAGTGAGTTAAACTCGCTTAAAAGTAACATTAAAAATAAATTATTTGGTAGTAATAATTTACATTATTTTTCTTATAATTATTATTGTTGTTGTTTGGTTTGATTCTGGTTTGAAAGCAGATGACACATGTTATAGATAGGGGAGAAAGCAAAATGACTGAAAGTCGAAGTGGTCGTAGCGAATAGGTCGCGCTGATATACTTCGAAGTGCATATGACATGATTTATATGGGACTATTTTTGTAGTGGGACTCTAAGAAGTTCCTTACCATGTTGATTATCATATGTATATATACTTGTTTATGCAATGCTTATGGAAGTTGCTTAGTTATAGTCAACCGACTTGTTATGGATCTTTGTGCGACATTGAAATCCCAAGGTTTCATTAAAGTTGTTTACTACTTTGTTTTTTTCTATGGATGTTTTAAATGATTTTTCCGAACTCGGCTCTTATTTTCAAAACTCTTTACAAAAATGTTTATAGTAGTCTGGAATTTATTTATTAAAAAGGTGTTTACTTTTATATAGGAAAGATGTTGCCTTTTGAATCATGCTTTGGTTTAAATAAATGATTATGGAAATATTTTTCAATAATTAGTTTGGAATAGAAGACAAGAAATAAGTGTACAGAGTTGGTTTTACGATGGTTAAAAAGACTTTGTTTTTAAACAAAGGATTCTTTTGTCGGTGCCATTAAGTAATATAAAACAAATATGATAAGTAGTGCTAAATTGTTGATACGTTTATGGAAAGTATGTCATCTTATATTTAGCACTAAAAGCCGATGAGTAGACTTTCCTCTATCTATGAGATTTAGAATCAGAGCGCTTTAACTAAGGCAATGCCTGGTGCAACCAGTGCCCTGACTTACCTGGCTACGATTCTAGGCGAGAGATAGATAAGTCGAAATGTTGAAATCGTGATAAGTTTAGGGGAGTTAATTTTTATAATTAGGTTATGATTAATTAAGTATATGGAAGGTACTTCATCTTATACTCAACACTAAACTTTAAGGTATGCAAGCCCATTTCTTCTGTGAGAATTAAGAATGTTACATTGTTAATAGAGGGGTAGTACGGGGTTGAAATCGAAAAGTGGTGATAAGTATATGATATTCGATTTTCCATAAGTGAACTATTTAGTTACAGCAGATAGTGATTTGTCCACTATCGAAAACTTGACTTATTTTGACTTGGGAAGTATATAAAAGATTCGTGGTTTCATATGGTTTGAGATCCCTTAGTGAGGACTCATTCTTATGAAATGTAGTTTTCTTCTAAGAATGTAAATTCGAGATCCTCTGGTGAGGACTCTTATATTTGTTCGCATACATCTAAAAGAACCGAAATTAAGTTAGCCGGAAATTCATTGCTTTAGTTTGGAGACACCGGTTTCGGGTAAGTATGGGTATCCAAACCATTCCCAACTAATCAACGTTTTGTTTTCTGAATTATTGTGAAGTATGATATGGAGCTATACTATATATCTCGATAGTGATTCCAAAATTGAAGGTAGTAAGGATAGTGTGTTTGTTTGATCCTGGAACAACTTGTATGGATAAATGCTGGCATTGCATTATTGCCTAGAGGGTAGTGTTAGCATTCCAATATGGGTTTGCTAAATATGGTAATCATTTCCTCGAGTCTCACACCCGGGAATGACTAAAACGAGGATATGCCACAAGGCTATGTGGTTCGCTACAATTAGGGTATGATAATCCATAATCTAGAACGATATTTCTTTGGTTATATGCTTTAGGCCTAGCATGTTTGTTGATCGCAACCGAGGAATGATTATATTCGGTAATATCCATAAAGGGGAGACCAATCATGCCACACAGGGGTTGCAAGGTTGTAACCTCGATACATTTTCTTTAGAGGTGTACTATGAATGGTGGTTCCCCAACTGCCTTGTCATTGTTGGAATCCATTTTATAATACGTGCTTTACGGACTTAATTGTGTCGATACGGGAAAGTGAGATTAAAGCATTTCAGCTATGTTATATATTTATTTTCAAGCCTAGACATTAATAATAATATCTTTGATTTTAAGTATTGTTACCCCGCCTTTTAGTCAAGGCCGGGATATCAACAAATCGGTTAAAAAGGATGGATATGAAGGTTGGAGATCGATTGGAAATGAGGCTATGATCGATACCGTCAAAATTGGACTGAGCTCCAATCAAGGTGGGATCGATCGGGAGTGATGAACAAGGCTAGGAAAGGCTGCATTTCAAATTTCAGTTCAAACTGAGTTCGTAAGCTCAAGATATGGATGGATCAATATTCATAGGAAATCAGTTCGTATCGATATGGTTCGTATCGATCAACATGGGCTCGGCTATTTACTTTGGATCGATGCTTTTGTATCGGTCAACATGCGTATGAATATGGAAAATGCACTTTTCTTTGGATCGATCATAGTACGTATCGATCCAAGTTAGGGATCGATACGAAGGAGAGAGTGGGAGATGGATAGGAAGGGCGGTAGTTGTTGGATATGCAGACACACTTCGTATCGATCGTGTTCGTATCTATCGATACGAAGCGGTCAAGATGAATGCAAAGCATAGGATCGATACGAACAACATTACTTGGGATCAATATGAAGAAGGGATGGATACGAAGGGCAGCGAGCATTCAGGGATCGATACGAAATGATGGGCACGAGGCAATGGAATGTAATGGATACGAAGCATTGATGGATACAAAGCTACTAGCTGACATTGAGAAATATAAACTTTGGTCGATCATAACTCTCATTCTACAAGTCCAAATGCTGTGAAATTTTCACAGGATCTTGCTTATTCACTCAAGAACGTTAAAAGGTAGAGGTCCGCCTAGGGAGGATTCAAACAAGGACGATAGAGGCAAAAGGAAGAAGAATGATAGCAGTAACACATCGAAAAGGCAATGGAGGGAATCTAAATTCTCTTCTTACGTGGATTTGATTGAAACTTTGGAAAGGATTTATTTGGATACTCGTGGGCGCCTCCAGTATTGAAAGCCGACAAAAAGGGAACCTTCTGAGCACGAGCGGGCATCGGGAAAGCATTGCCTATTCCATGGGCTAGTTGGGCACAACATGAACGACTGGAGGCATTTGAAGGATATCGTTGAGGAGCATGTAAGGAATGGTCATCTACAACAGTACGTAAGCAATCGAGCCATGGTAGTGGGACAAGAGCAGCCACCGCCCACCTCAGACGAAGATGGCATCGGATCTAGGCATCGTCATCAGCTTATTATCAGCTGATTGAATTTATGGCTTTGAATAAGTAATAAACCCCGAAGTGATGCGGCTAAGTCACTTAAACATGTACGAGATCGATGATGGTCCCTAGGCAAGCTCTGAGATGATGATAAACCGTTATGCTCGGGTTTATGAAATCTTGTTTTCTTTCTGTTTTCTATGTACTCTGGTTTCTTTCTTGGTACTATGGACATTTGAGTTTCTTGGTTGTACGTACTTTTATTTTTTCAATTGGACTTTGTGTTGATTGGATTTGGATTAATGTAATAAATAATACAAGTCACGCGATTACGGTCCTGACTAGAGAGACAGGGCAGTAATCACAAGTTACGAGTCCCTTCGTCGGAGAGCGATGGAATGGACTCGAACGCAATATAAAAATACTCGACCGAACAGTCGAGCCACGACCGAAGAGTGGAGGCTAAAGAATATAAAAGTCCTCGACCGGAGAGTCGAGGCCGGAGAAAAGAGAAGTCCTCGACCGAAGAGTCGAGGCAGGAGAATACAAAAGTCCTCGACCGGAGAGTCGAGGCCGGAGAATATAGAAGTCCTCGACCGGAGAGTCGAGGCCGGAGAATACAAAAGTCCTCGACTGGAGAGTCGAGGCCGGAGAATATAAAATGCCCCAACAGGAAAGTCGAGGCCGGAGAATATAAAAGTCCTCGACCAGAGAGTCGAGGCCGAAGAATATAAATGTCCTCGACCAGAGAGTGGAGGCCGGAGAATACAGAAGTCCTCGACCGGAGAGTCGAGGCTGGAGAATACCAAAGTCTCGACCCGAGAGTCAAGGCTGGAGAATATAAAAGCCCCCAATAGGAAAGTCTAGCCGGAGCAGGATTAAATGACCCGATAAGGTCTACGGATTTGGATTTGGACCCGGAGAGGTCCCGGCTATGGATTTGGGCCTGACGAGGTCTCGGACTTGGATAAAGCGATCCGGAGGGTCATGGATTTGCTTATTGGATCCTGGATATGAATAGACTAAAACTCAGTTGACGGGTTCGGATGGATATGGAATTGGCTAAGGATTTAGTTACAGGATTCGAAATCGGATATCGACTCGGAGCAGTTGTGGATTTGGACAAGGGTATGGCTATGGCACTTGGATAGAATGACTTGGTAATGGATTGGATTATGGATTGGATGGTATGGCTATGATGGAATATGGATTTCGGATGACAAATTTAAATCTATTCAAAACATGCCTTCCTATCGCAAGGCATGTATTGGGGGGCAAATGTGACCCTGCTTTTTGGTCAAGGCCGAGATATCAAAAAATCGGTTAAAAAGGATGGATATCAAGATTGGAGATCGAGTGGAACCGAGGCTATGATCGATACCTTCAAAATTGTACTAAGCTCCAATCAAGGTGGGATCGATTGGGAATGATGAACAAGGCTAGGAAAGGCTGCATTTCAAATTTCAGGTCAAACAGAGTTCGTATGCTCAAGATATGGATGGATCAATATTCATGGGAAATCAGTTCGTATCGATATGGTTCGTATCAAACATGGGCTCGGTTATTTACTTTGGATCGATGCTTTCGTATCGATCGGCATGGGTATGGTTATGGAAAATGCACTTTGCTTCAGATTAATCATAGTACGTATCAATCCAAGTTAGGGATCGATACGAAGAAGAGAGTGGGAGATGGACACGAAGGGCGACGGTTGTTGGATATGGAGGCACACTTCATATCGGTCATGTTCATATCGATCTATACGAAGTAGTCAAGATGGAATGCAAAGCAGGGGATCGATACGAATAGCATGACTTCGGATCGATACGAAGAAGGGATGGATACGAAGGGCAACGAGTGTTGAGGGATCGATACGAAATGATGGGCACGAGGCAATGGAATGTGATGGATATGAAGCATTGATAGATACAAAGCTACCAACCTACATTGAGAAATACAAAGTTGGATCAATCATAACTCTCATTCTACAAGTACAAATGTTGTGCAATTTTCACAGAAGCTTGCTTATTCACTCAAGAACGTCCATGATCGATCTCAGCTTCATTGGACTATTTTTGGATCGATACAAATTATACTTGGATCGATCAGGATCGATCCCAAACGACTCTAGATCGATCTGGTGGGCCCACCTACGCATGAGAAGAGGTATTCCAGGTTTTGGGGCGGATATTTTCAGATCTGCACCTATAAATAGCAGTTCTGTGACAACTAAAAAGGGATCTTCTTTTGATTTTCTAGGGGAAACTCTTCTATTTTTTTTTTACTTATTTCAAAGGCTTGTAACTGTAATCTCAATAAAAAAGGAATAAAAGGATCAATTCAAAGTGGGCTAGGTCGAAGATAACCGAACCACTATAAATCTCGTGTCTTTTTCCATTTTCTTTAATTTTAATTTGGTTATTTCTTCATTTTTATTCTCTACATTATCTGGATCTGAGATCTGTGTTAAGATATTGAGGATTTGTGTGTAAACACTGGTGCTTTTATTACTTTTGGGGTTTGTGACAAATTTTGGCGCAAACAAGTATAAATGTTTTGGTTTTCGTAAGGTGAAAACATGTCTATGTTTATGTATGATGTAATCTTACGAGATGCCTTTGTTTTTCTTAAAAGCATATATTTTGAGTTTACTCACACCAGACCCATGTCTGACCCAGAGTTTTTTTTTCTTTCTTTCCCTTAAACTCTTGGGTAGCCTAATTTTTGAATACCCAAGTAGTCCAGGTTCTTATGGATGCATTTTGGAGGAGCATAGAGCAGGAGGCTTCATCATTATCTAATTATCTATTTATTTCTGCTACTGTTTGTATATGGTTGTGTATCAACATTATAGGGCCAGATGGTTATAACTATCCCTGGCTGAAGTTGGCACTTATTTTAACTCTTATGTTTCATTTTTGGGAGTGACTGTATGTACTATATTATGTTCTATTATATATGATTTCCATACATTGTGAGATTCTATGTTTATTTCTACTTGTCTTTTCTTTTCTTTTATCTTGACAACCTGTCTTTCGGACGCCTAGATGATCGACCCATTAATACGGTGGATGTATCAAGTGTCATCCTTAGGAGTAAGAAAGGCAAATTGTTGCACTTGGTATCAGAGTTTAAGTTGAGCGAACACCTAGGCCTTGGTTGGGGTCCACTCATTAGAGATAGTGTTAGTAATACCCTAAAATGAGTTTAGTCTATGAGAGAGCATATTTGTAATTTTTATCTGAATATATATATATATATATATTCATGTTATTTTGATCGACATTTATATGATTGACTTAACACCATTTTCCTTAAGATAATCTCGTCTATGTACTCTAAAGTTATCTTACTATGTTTAGGTAGTAAGAAATGAATACTAGAGGAAGGGGAGCTGGCAAAACTACGACCACCAATGGCCTTGCTCCAAATGCTGGTAGGCACCCGTGCAACCCTAAGTTAACTTTGCATCCTTGTGCAAAGACTATACCTGTTATCCTGCCTTTTTAGCAAGGCCGTGATACCAAAATATCGACCGAGAAACCAAAGATAATTCGTCTCAAAGATTGGTCAACTTAGCATCTCAACAGAGCAAGTCCTTGTTAGGTCGTTCTCGACCTACGACCTAAAACCTAGAGTAAATCAACAGTTAGCGACCCCGCCTCTTCAAGTAGGACGTTCACGACCTAACGACTTAGAGGTTCCAGCGACCTAACGGGGTAAAGAAGTAAGTGCCTCAGCGACCTAATAGCCTCAGCGACCTAAAAGCCTCAGCGACCTAATAGCCTCAGCGACCTAAAAGCCTCAACGACCTAAAAGTCTCAGCGACCTAGCGACCTAATAATCCCATGAAGGCAGCAACCTACCACCTAAAGGAAAAGCGACCTAGCACAAGCGACTTAGCGACTCAATTATTCTGCGACCTACGAGCTAAGAGCTAATAACTACATAGGCCACATCTCCTTAAGCCGTAACCCGTGCTCATTGGGTCGCCCACGACTTAACCCAACTCTTAGGTCGTTCACAACCAATGACCTACCTCTAGATCGCTCCGCTTGATACCTCAACATATTTAGGTCGTTTACCATTCTCCCTTAGGTCGCTAGCGACCTACCAAACCCTATGTCGTTGCTCCTTAGGTCGCTAATCCCTATGCCGCTACTCCTTAGGTCGCCACTCCTCCACTACATACACTAGGTCGCTCGAAGCTTATACCCTATCCAGGTTGACTCCATTAGGTCGCCAACGACCTACGACCTACCCAACCTACTCCAGATTTTCCCTATAAATACCTCGCCTACTCCATATTCAGGGGGACTTCTTTCGGGACTTGGAAGCGTCGAAGCTTTGCTACATTCTCAACCTCCACAACACTTCATTTGCCAACACCACTTCAAAGAGCCGAGAGAAGAGATCAACCACATTCAACATGAATCCGAAGAGCAATTCACCGTCAACGTTCTAGCTACTTGTCTTGATTGTGTTGTAGCCGAAGATTCATTGTAAACATTGTAAAAGTTGTAATCAAATCAGCAATAAAGAAGAGATAAAGTGGATGTAGGCTTGACTTTGAGCCGAACCACTATAAAAATCGTTGTCTTTTTACCGTTTTTGCTATTTTCTGTTTACCTTTAGTTCCCATGCAAACAGGTGGTGCTTTCACTTTGTCACAACTCACACCGGGGTGTTAGCGTTCGCAATTTTAGCGTTAACATTTTGGTGCTTTCACTGAGAAACGAACTCAGGATTTTTGTCAACTAAGGGTGAGATCAGAGAATTTGTTGGTTTGGATCTGGAAAATTATGGCAAGGCGATCGAGTAGAAAGCTAAGACCAGAGAGTAGTCAGCATGAAGGAAGTCAAGAGGCTTCCTCAAGAGCAAACCAAACTTCTGCCTTTGTTACCAGGGACGAGATGGAGGCAATGATGAAAAGGCAAGAGGAGTTGATCCAGAATTTGTTTCATCAAATTGGACAACTTGGAGCACAGAATCAAGGAGGAACAGGAACCCAGCCAGAAGAACAGATTTCACCAACCCCTCGTGAACTCGGGGGGGCAAGACGAAAGAAATGGGCATGGACTACAACTAGGAGACAACGACAGATTGGTGGAAATGGTCAAAAAGGCTATGAGAGGCGGTTTGGTAAACAAGGACTTGGAGGATGTGAATAGGAGTCCTTTTACCATGACAATCAGGCGAGCTAAGAACCCACCAGACTTTAAGCTACCATCGTTAGATATGTATAATGGAAGGACAAACCCTACGGTTCATCTAACAAAATATATGAGGCATATGGAAGTACTGGGGGCATCAGAGGAAGTTATGGCCCGGTGCTTTCCATTGTATTTGACAGATATTGCGGCATTATGGTTTAGACAGCTGAAGAGTGGATCTATCGGGACATGGAATGATTTGACTGAAAGGTTTATGAGGCAATTCAGGGTCCACATCTCGAGGCCCAAGAATGTTATGAGTTTGACAGCACTAACGCAAAGAACTGGAGAATCTTTGAGAAGCTTTTTGACGCGATTCAAAGCAGCTGCGGCATCGGTGGATCGACCAGATCCATCCATGGTTCTAATGGTAGCCGTGTCGGGCATAGCTAACGGCACAGAGTTCAAGAATTAATTGACCAGAGATCCCCCTATGGATTTAGGAGAATTTTTCCATGAGGCCGAAGGGTTTTTACGATTAGAAGATGCAAAAGTTGAAAGAGAAGAAGGAGAAGGAATAGAAATTTATGAACTCAAAGGCGGAAAACCTCTTGAAAAGGATCTTGGCAAAGATAAAGAAAAACGAAAAGCTGAAGATGACGATGATAGGTCAAAGCGAGCACGGAGGGATCCGCGTTTCACCACTTATGCGGAATTAAACGAAAGTTTGGAACGAATTTACCAAGATACTAAAGGAAAGATTTCTTATCGCAAGCCAGTAAGGAGGGATCCAGCCAGCAGTGAAAGAAAATCAGACAAGTACTGCTTATTCCATGAGATGAATGGTTATAGTACAAACGATTGCAGACACTTGAAGGATGAAATTGAAGGGCATGTCCGCAATGGCCTACTATCGAAATATGTGAAAAGGGGAGCAACGGCTATGGAACGGGAACCGCCACTACCTGCACCTACTAGTGCTGCCTCGGGATCGAGACGTCAACTTGTCATTGAATAGTTGGGATAATGACGAATAAGTAGCAAACCCCACACCAACACGATTAAGTCTTTTTACATATGTATAGGATCACGAACGATCCCCAGGCATGCTCTGAAACGACTCTTAATCGTAGCAGTGTAGGTGTTTTCACTTGGACGTCCCTGTTTTGTTTTTGTTTTTCTATTCTCATGATTGGACTTGGTTTTGTTTGTAATATCTACTAAAAACTCATTTTCAGTAAAAGAATGCTACTTGTGATTCTAAAACGGCTAAGCCGCTTACACATGTACGGGATCACGAACGGTCCCTAGGCATGCTCTGAGATGGTGTTGACCCGCCATAACCAACGATCCAGGAACTCACCCGAACGTGAATTTGGCATCGGTAACGCTAGGTCCCTCCAACATTAAGCCCCCCCCGGGCACACATCAACTCACCTCAACTCAAATGCCCCCCCGGGCACACATCAGCTCACCTCACCTCGAATGGCTCGATCCCGAACGGTCGTCATTTGAGGTCAGGAAAACATGCCTCGAACGGCAAAAACTCGCCTCGAACGGCAAAAACTCGCCTCAAATGGCTCGATCCCAAACGATCGTCATTTGGGGTCCACCCCCTGACCGCCAACGGTCGCACTTTACCTCAAATGGCTCGATCTTGAACGATCGTCATTTGAAGTAAGGCGCTTGACCGCGAGTGATCACATTTCACCTCAGATGGCTCGATCTCGAACGATCGTCATTTGGGGTCCACCCCCTGACCGCCGACGATCGCACTTTACCTCGAATGGCTCGATCCCGAACGATCGTCATTTGAAGTAAGGCGCTTGACCGCGAGCGATTACATTTCACCTCGAATAGCTCGATCCCAAACGATCGTCATTTGTGGGTCCGCTCCTGACCGGGCATGGTCGCACTTTCCCACAAATGGCTTGATCCCGAACGATCGTCATTTGAAGTAAGGCGCTTGACCGTGAACGGTCACATTTCATCTCACATGACTCAATCCCGAACAATCATCATATGAAGATGAGCACTTGACCGCGAATGGCCGCACTTCACCTCAAATGACTCGATCCCGAACGGTCGTCATTTGAAGTTAGGCGCTTGACCGTGAACGGCCGCACTTCACCTCAAGCGGCTCGATCCCGAACGATCGTCACTTGAGATCCACCACTTGACCGCGCACGGTCGCACTTTACCACAAATGGCTCGTCCCCGAATGGTCGTCATTTGGAGTAAGGTGATTGACCGCGAACGGTCGTCATCTGAGCTCCGCCACTTGACCGCGCATGGTCGCACTTTACCACAAATGACTCGATCCCGAACGGTTGTCATTTGAAGTAAAGCGCTTGACCATGAACGGCACCAGACCGCGCATGGTCGCACTTCACCTCAAATGGCTCGATCATGAACGGTCGCCATTTGAAGTCAGGCGCTTGACCGTGAACGGCCGCACTTCATCCCAAATAGCTCGATCCCGAACGGTCGTCATTTGGGGCCACATAAAACTGTCAGTTCCTTTGTAGGTCATCAACAGGATATGAACATCTAGCTTATGGCATTACAAAACACACCTTCCTACCGTAAGGCATGTTTTGGGTGGAAAGTGTTATCCTGCCTTTTTAGCAAGGCCGTGATACCAAAAGATCGACCGAGAAACCAAAGATAGTTCGTCTCAAAGTTTGGTCAACTTAGCATCTCAACAGAGCAAGTCCTTATTAGGTCGTTCTCGACCTACGACCTAAAACCTAAAACCTAGAGTAACTCAACAGTTAGCGACCCAGCCTCTTCAAGTAGGACGTTCACGACCTAACGACTTAGAGGTTCCAGCGACCTAACGGGGTAAAGAAGTAAGTGCCTCAGCGACCTAATAGCCTCAGCGACCTAATAGCCTCAGCGACCTAAAAGCCTCAACGACCTAATAGACTCAGCGACCTAAAAGCCTCAGCGACCTAATAATCCCATGAAGGCAACGACCTACTACCTAAAGGAAAAGCGACCTAGCACAAGCTACTTAGCGACTCAATTATTCTGCGACCTACGAGCTAAGAGCTTATAACTACATAGGCCACATCTCCTTAAGCCGTAACCCCTGCTCATTGGGTCGCCCACGACTTAACCCAACTCTTAGGTCGTTCACAACCAATAACCTACCTCTAAATCGCTCCGCTTGATACCTCAACATATTTAGGTCGTTTACCATTCTCCCTTAGGTCGCTAACGACCTACCAAACCCTATGTCGTTGCTCCTTAGGTCGCTAATCCCTATGCCGCTACTCCTTAGGTCGCCACTCCTCCACTACATACACTAGGTCGCTCGAAGCTTATACCCTATCCAGGCTGACTCCATTTTGTCGCCAACGACCTACGACCTATCCCTTAGGTCGCCAACGACTTACGACCTACCCAACCTGCTCCAGATTTTCCCTATAAATACTGCGCCTACACCATATTCAGGGGGGACTTCTTTCGGGACTTCTTTCGGGACATGGAAGCGTCGAAGCTTTGCTACTTTCTCAACCTCCACAACACTTCATTTGCCAACAACACTTCAAAGAGCCGAGATAAGAGATCAACCACATTCAACATGAATCCGAAGAGCAATTCACCGTCAAAGTTCTAGCTACTTGTCTTGATTGTGTTGTAGCCGAAGATTCATTGTAAACATTGTAAAAGTTGTAATCAAATCAGCAATAAAGAAGAGATAAAGTAGATGTAGGCTTGACTTTGAGCCGAACCACTATAAAAATCGTTGTCTTTTTACTGTTTTTGCTATTTTCTGTTTACCTTTAGTTCCCGTGCAAACGGGTGGTGCTTTCACTTTGTCACAACTCACACCGGGGTGTTAGCGTTCGCAATTATTACGTTAACAATACCAATTTGGATGGGAAGCCGTTCAAATGCACCGAGTCTATTACCGAAGTCCAAGCTTGACTTCGTTCTTGCAAGAATATCTTTAAGGGGATTAGTATATTTGATAGGAAAAAGTGTTTCTAGCATCTTGGCAATTGCATGAGAGATCTTCAGCATGGTGGGATTCAATTACTGCAAATTTCCCAAAGGATGACTTTTATTGGGCAAGGTTTAAGGAGGTATTTGAAGACCTGTATATGCCTATAGTAGGGAAGACCAATCTTTATAGAAGTTTTCTGGTTCTTAAGCAGAGGGAAATAACTGTAGCTAGGTATAAAACTAAGTTCAATGAATTATCATGCTTCGAGCCGGGGCTTATTGATACTCTTATTAAAAAGAATGATATGTTTGATGCTAGGATGAGGCAAGAATTTTATGAGAAGATGACAACTTAGCTGAAAGGACCTTTTGTAGACCTCGTGGATATGGCTTTGCATTATTGAGTTCTTGATGAGAAGAAGCTGGTAGTAGCACCAAGCAATAATAGCAACAACCTTCAAAAGATGAAGTTTAATCAGCAAGGAAAGATGCAGTGGGAAGGAAAGCCCGGAGAAGGGTGTAACATCCCCCATTTTGAGGCCCGAAACTAAGTGCTACGGATGCTGCAGGTATTCATAGTATTAATTTCTAATGAGAAAATGCGGATATGTTAATCACATATAACATCAAAAGCACATGAATATGAATTTTTTTAGAACACGTTACATTAATAAATCTTCACATTTCATTTCCAAATAAAAAATCATATTCATTACATAGTCCCATTCAATCCCACTTTAAAGAAGAATATAATTATTAAAAAATACTCCAAGAGTGACATATGAAGATGCCCCCTTAGTTTAGCAGAGTCTAATACTTGGCAATTATATAATTTTTCATTACATCCATTCAAGTAGATAAAACAACACAGCAGAAAATAAAAGCTCCTCTTTTGCCTCATGCACGTCTCCGGAAGCTTATTCGTCTAACTGGAAAATCTAAAAACCCTACTCCCCACCTACTCAATTTAGTACCCATGAGTTTAAGGGGGAGATCGAAATTCGGGTAAGACAAAAAGTGTGGTGTGAATAATAAAATTCCATCTCGAACAAAAAAATTCTGGTGAGACCATGCCACTGAGTAAAACGGGTTTTCCCTTCACTAGTATCTTATCCAAAATATGTCAATCATAGTCGTGCACCTACAACCATAATGGTTAAAAGAACAAAACATAATCTTATGCTGGTATGTAATGCTGGTAAGTCTAACTCTTATGTTAACTAGGGTGATATCCACTCTAAAATCACCCATTGACACAAAACTGACTATCTGTCTCACTCATAGTTTTTCTTAGGTTAGTATGAACCTACTAGTTTTCATGCACCGACTAATAATCTGCCAAAATTCTTAGGAAGTACCTGTCTTAAATCATAGTTTTCATAGGATCACTATGAACCTATTGGAATTTCCCAATAACAATTCTCAAACCATAGTTTTTATGGTATCACTATGAACCTATTAGGATTCTCCAATAACATAACTCCAATCATAGTTTTCGTGGGATCATTAAGAACCTATTGGGATGCTCCAATAACATTACTCGAGCCATAGATTTCATGGGATGACTGTGACCTATTAGAACCTTCCAATATCATATCTCGAATTATAATCTTTTGATCAGTCTACGCATCTGCCTTTGTTCCACCTGACCTTTTGGATGCGATTCTACTCACTCGGGAGTTAAATTTTACCGTACTCACAATTAGGTCATCCTAACAGGTTATCTTGCTTTTAATTATCCCCAAAATGTAGTTATGGGTCATGATGATGTGAGTATGATAATAATAATCATGCGAAAGAACATATAACATCCATCATTCAATTATGTTCAGTCTATAGTCATTGGCATACTATAATAACTTAACCTTAAGTAATAACTCCCTTTGGTAATTTCATATCAAAAGTTGGGCTAAATAATAATTTATTCCTTAAAAACCTTTATCATCATATATGATTAATCCACTTAATTCATATTTAAAATCAGGAAAATATAGCCCACTAGTTTACTAATTTCTCATGCCAATTTATATTCCATCTTAATACCGCCATGTATACTTTTGGTTTTAATATGAGGACGTCACACCTCTTTATTATTGGACATAATGCCATAAGTTAGAATATGTTCTTCATTGAAAATTAGTGGCATCAATATGACTGACATTGATGATATAAGACAACAATATTACAAAACTATTTGATATCGGGTGCTTTAAAAAACAAAGATCGTCATTGATGACTTCCGACATCAATGCCTCAAAATAGTTGATATTAGTTTTATAAAAGTAAGTTACTATGCCACTATAAAATAGAATGCCAAAATTAATAATAGGTGGCATCATTGCCATTTTATATCGATGTAGAAAGTATGTAGGTAGATGCGGCATCATTGCCATAATGCTTCTATCTCGGAAGTACTACAAGCCGCATCACTGCCTAAAGTATTTAATGTTAGAAATAATACTTGCAGAATTATTTCCTTAAGGAATGGCATCAAATAGGAAGTATGCAACATTATTTAAAACTAGGGTGAAAACTTGTGACATCAATGTCGTATGTTCTAGATTTCAAAACAAAGAGGTTATCATAGTTCATGTATGTTATGAGATTACCAATGTCGACATTGATTCAATGCCAAAGGCTTTATAATATAAGACTTTAACTAGAACGAATTCATTCCATACTAACTTAGTTGATATCATATGCATCCATTCATGTTAATGTCGCTGGGATTCAGCATAAACATTGACAAATATTGTAATTATCATAAAAACTGTTTTATTTCTATTAAAAGCAATTACTTTTTACCAACTCTTAACCCTTGTCAATTTTCTATTAGTTAAAACAATCTTTATCAAATTTCTTTTTAGAAAAACTATCGCAACCTATTCACCTCTTCAAAATTTCATTTCACACCCCTTAATCAATATTAATTATTTAGTACTGATTATAAGCTTTTCTAGCTTGTTAAATTCATAATAAATCAAAATTACTTAGGAAAATTATCCAAAATTCACTAGAAATAACATGTTCTTTAACGTATAAAAATTTTGGGACCAAAATCCTTATTTAATTATTTATAATAATTAAAACTAAAATTAAGTTCCCTTTCTACCTTTGAAAATTCATTAAATATTTCCATTTATTTGGAAAATTACGAAAATAAAAAATTCATCTCCAAAATATCATTTTACACAACATATCAAAATTTCGAATTATGAGGAGATCAAAAACTTAGGTTTTACCCTTAAAATCTATTAAATCAATTTCATAAAATTCCCATAATTCTTCATTAGATTCAATAAAGATATCACCAACCCAAACATGACATTTTTAAATTAATCAATTTGGAATTAAATCATAAATCTAAAATAAACATTAAAACTTGAGATGGATATTATTATTCACCTTAGATTGGATAATGGAGTTGAGATTTGATGGAGACTGATTTCCCTAGCTTTCCTTTTGAAATTCCTTAGCTTCCTTCTTCTAATCCTTCTTAGTTATGGCTGGCCTCTATGGTTTGCAATTTGACTGTTGTGAAAATGAGAATTACATGGGAGAGGGAGGGTTTAAGGGATAAAAGAAAGATCTATTCCTAATTTTCCCTTCTCATTTATTATCTTCTATATTATATTTTTAGAATAGTCTTTTTAATTTAGTTCCGGCCTAACCCAACTAATTAATAAATCTCAATCTCCTTGTCACTCCATACATTATTCCATTTAATCTATTTTATTAAATCTTCTGAATGTCAATCGAAATTAGAGGTATTACATGCACCCCCTTTAAAGAATTTTGTCCTTGAAATTTAGATAAGAATAATAACAAGCGTATCAATCATGCAACCATCTGTAATCCTGTCTTCCATCTCCCAAGTATAGTCTTTCTTGTGTCCCTCCACAGGACTTTCACTAACTTGACTGTCTTGTTCATCAACCTCTTCTCATCTCTTACAAAAACTCACACTTATTTCCAAACAAAAGTCATATCTGTTTCCACAACTAAGTCTTCCAATGCAATCGGAGTAATAGTAGCCTCTAGATCATGTACATACTTTTTGAGAAGAGAAAAGAAACATGAAACACATTATGGACTCCCATCAAACTATTCGGTAATTCTATTATATAAGTGAGTTTCCCGATCCTCTCTATAATAAGAAATGGATGGACATACCTTGATGTCAATTTTCCTGTCTTTCCAAATCATACCACACCTTTCATCGGCGATACTTCAACAAAAAAGCGATCTCCAACTGAGAACTCTAAGCCCTTACACCTCTTATCTACGTAACGTTTTCCCTAGATTGAGCCTCCTTCGTCCATTCTCGGATCAACTTAATCTTTTTCATGGTTTCTCTTATCATATCTGGACCAAGAATCAACCTTTCTTCGATCTCTACCCAACAAGTTGGTGATTTGCATGGCCTTCCACACAAAGCTTCAAAAGGCGCCATTCCTATACTAGTCTGAGAACTATTATTATAGGAAAATTCAACTATGTGCAAATTGTCTTCCCATGACCCACCAAAATCTAGTACACAAGATCTTAGCAAATCTTCAAGTACCTTATTAACTTTCTCTATCTGCTCATCCATATGTGTGTAGTAAGCAGTACTCATCTTAAGCTTTGTGTCTAACACCTCTTATAAACTCCTTCAAAATTCACTAGTGAATAAAGTATCTCTGTCATTGAGTATACTACTAGAAATCCCATGAAGTGTAAAATATACTTCATAAACAACTAAGCCAAGACATGTATCATCCTTATCGGCTAAACGGAAATAAAGTGTGCACTCTTGGTCAGTCTATCCACTATAACCCAAATACTCTCGTTTCCCCTATTCGACCTTAGCAGCCTATCAATAATATCCATAGATATAGAATCTCATTTCCAAGCCGGTATATCTAAGGGTTGAAGTAAACCATTTGGATTTTGATGCTCGGCTTTTATTTGTTGGCCATTCAAACATTGCTTTATCAAAAAACCTACATCCCTTTTCATACATATCCAGAAGAAACACCTCTTCATACCCTTATACATCTTACTTCCTCCTTGGTGAATAGTAAACTTCAATCGATGACACTCCCTAAGAACTTCCTTCCTTAGGTCACTAACATTTGGAACACACAATTGTCCCTTCTTTCTTAACCATCCATTTTGGTCAAGACTAAAATCCTTTAAATCATTAGTCTTAGTTCCGCCTTCCAATCTTCTAATCCTTTCGGCTAACAATGAATCATCTCTCTGCTTAGAAGCAATCCTTTCAGTCAATACTAGTCGAAATGCTAAAAATAAAAATATGGTGGTACTCTGGTTAGAACTAGGAGTCGATTTTAACTACACACTACAAATAGTCAATGCCTCTAAAATTTTCCATTCTGCCAACACAGCTAACACCATATTTTGATGATTTCTACCAAGTGCATCAGCAACTTTATTTCCTTTCAATGGCGTATACTTAATACCAAAATCATATGCTGCTAAAAATTCTAGCCATATTTACTATCTCATATTCAACTGTTTCTGGGAGAATAAATACCTCAATGACTTATAATCCGTAAACAACTCGAATCTTTCTCATAAAAGATAGTGTCTCTGTACCTTTAAAGCAAATATTATAGTTGCAAATTCTAAATCATGAGTCAGATACCCAACTTCATGTTGTCTAAGCTGTCAAAAAGCGTAAGCAATTAGTTACCTCTTTGCGTCAACAAGGCTCCTAATGCTATTCCACACGCATCCGTATATACCAACAAATCCTGATTACCATCTGGCAAAGTTAACATGGGCACATTGGTTAAAAATTGTTTTAGCTCTATACGTTTCCTTTATCATCTCTAGTCGGTTTTGGACTTCGATTCTTGTAATGTCCTACCTGTCGTAGTTGAAACATTTTACACCTTTCTCTTCCGCAACCTTCTTTTCCTTAACAGTTCGGCACTCATGAGCATAATGTCTATTCTTGTCACACTTGAAGCAGACATGATTAGCTTTTCCTTTCTTGGCAACTCCACCCTTCCATGCTCCCTTCTTCTTGAAGAACTTTCTCTTCTTGCCCTAAAAATTTTGAGTCTCCACTGAATTTTCTTTCCCGAATGTAGAAAGCATTTCCTCATTTCTGGTTGCCAATTCCACCATTACATTACAAGGATCCCTGAAATGTGGCATAGTCACCCTAACAATCTCCAGCCTCAAACCCTGAATAAACTTCTCATTCCTCTTAATCACAATGTCAATGGTAGCATGTCCATAACTAGACAGCTCATTAAACTCGGTAGCATATTCCAACGCCGACATTTTCCCTTGCTCCAATTCCATAAATTCCTAAGCTAGGTTGACTTTGCTGCTTCAGATAAGAACCTCTCTTAAAATATCCTACAAAATTCAGCACAAGTCAATTCATCTTCCAGTACACCTATGGTCACCCCGTTCTACCAATATAATGCTGCTATTTGCAATTGCCAAGAAGCCAATCTCCTTTTCTACTCATCGTTCAACCCTAGATGAGCAAAAATCTTCTCACAGTGCAATAGCTAGTTCTTCACTTCAATAGCATTCTCAGTTCCAAGAAAAGGATTTCCTCTAAGACTAGTATAATCATGGTTCAGCTTGGCATAGTTAGTGCCAACTAGCACCTTGGGAATAGCTCCTTTTGCATCAACAACATTCCCTCCAACCAAACCAGCAGCAGCTCCAGCTTGCATCATATTGACAAAGAACTGATACATAGTCCCTAAATCCACTGTCGATGTTCCAACACCATATTGGAATTTGCATTTTGGTTATTATTACATGTCGACACTGGTTCGTTCTGGTATTGGGTCGAACATTTCCATTGGTTGTGATGCTTCCTCCACCTAGATTCACCTTCCATTTCCTACTTCCATACCTTGCTTTCTTGCAATCTGCATTTGAGCCTTAATAAGATACAGAAGAACGGTCTAAGAGAGAGAGAGAGAGTGGGGAGAATACATATTTATATATAACAAATACAAGTACGTTGCTATAACATTATCCTATACCCTAATCTTATTCTCTAATTTGTTGGACTTTGTTGTCAAAATCTTTTAATCTTTTAAGTTTTACATAAACCTTGCTCTATTATCAAGTTTTAACATCCCCTATTTTGAGGCACGAAACTAAGTGCTACAGATGCTGCAGTCGTCCATAGTACTAATTTCTAGTGACAAAATGCAGATATGTTAATCATATATAACATCAGAAGCACATGAACATGAAATTTTTCAAAACACATTACATTAATAATTCTTCATATTTCATTTCAAAATAAGGTTTCATATTTATTACATAGTCCAATTTGATCCCACCTTCATAGAAAATATTATTATTACAAAATACTCCAAGAGTGACATATGAAGATGCCCCCATGGTTGATCAGAGTCTAATACTTGGCAATTATAAATTTTTCTATTACATCGATTTAAGTACATAAAATAACATAGCAAAAAATAAAAGCTCCTAGTAATAGCTAGCTTGCCTCCTGAATGTCTTCGGAAGCTTATTTATCTAACTAGAAAAACTTAAAACCCTACTCCTGGTGAATTCAATTGAGTACCTAATAGTTTAAGGGAAAAAACGAAAACTTTAGGTCTGACAAAAAGTCTGGTGTGAATAACAACATTTCATCTCGAACCAAAAATATATCTAGTGAGACCATGCCTCTGAGTAGAACGAGTTTTCTCCTCACCCGTATCTTATCCAAAATATATCAATTATAGTCATGTACTTACAACCACAATAGTTACAACCACATAACATAATCTTATGCAGATATGCAATGTGGTTAAGTCTAACTCGTCTGTCAAGTTAGGCTTTTATCTACAATAAGTTCACCCATTCTCACAAAATTGACTATCTACCTCAACTCATAGTTTTCCCAGGGTCACTATAAACTTATTAGTTTTCATGGGTTGACCAATCATGCGAGTATGACAATAATAATCATGCGAGAAAACATATAGCATCCATCATTCAAATATGTTCAATCTATGGTCTTTGGCACCCTACAATTGCTTAGTATTAAATAATAACTCCCTTTGGTAATTTCATATCGATACATGGGCTATGCAATATTTTATTCCTTGAAAACCTTTATCATTATATATGATTAATCCCCTTGATTCATATTTATATTTAGAATAAGGAAAATATAGCACATTACTTTACCATTTTCTCATGCCAATTTATATACTATTTTTACATTGCCACGTAAACTTTCGGTATTAATATGAGGACGTCGCACCGCTTTATTACAGGGCATAACACCATAAGTTAGAATATATCCTTCATTGAAAACTTGCAGCATTAATATGGCCGAGTTTGATGACATATGGCATCAATGTTACAAAACCATTGATATCCGGTGCTTTAAAACACTAAGATCGACATTGATGACTTTCGACATCAAAGCCTAAAAACAGTTGATATTGGTTTCATAAAAGTAGGCTACTATGGCGTTATAAAATAGATTGTTGGAATTAATAATAGGTGGCATCATTGGCATTTTATATCAATGTCGAAAGTATATAGGTATAAGCGGCATCATTGCCATAAGACATCTATCTCATAAGTAATATTAGCGGCATCACTCCTTGAAGTATTTAATGTTGAAAATAATACTTGAGGCATTACTATCTTAAGCTATGGCGTCGAAAGTATGCAACATTATTTAAAACCATGGTGAAAACTTGGGGCATCAATGTTGTATGTTATAGAGTTCAAAACAAAGAAACAAAGGAGGTTGACATAGTTCTAGTACATTACGATATTACCCATGTCGACATTGATTCAATGCTAGAGGCCTTATAACATAAGACATCAACGCAAACAGATTCATTCCACACCATCTTAGTTGATGTCGTAATTATCATAAAAATTGTTTTATTTCTATTAAAGGAAATTACTTTTTACCAATTCTTAGCCCTTGTCAATTTTCTATTGGTTAAAACAATCTTTATCAAACATCTTTTTAGAAAAATTATCGCAACCTATTTACCTCTACAAAAATTCATTTCGCACCCCTTATTCAATATTAACTATTTAATACTAATTATAAGCTTTTCTACCTTAACTCATAATAAATCATAATTACATGGGAAAAATCCTTAGAAATTACCAAAAATTAGAATTAACATATTCTTTGACATATGAAAATTTCAAGACAAAAATCCTTATTTAGTTATTTTTAATAATTAAAACCCAAAATAAATGCCCTTTCTTCCTTTGGAAATTCATAAAATATTCCCATTAATTTGTAAAATTATGAAATTAAAAATTCATCTCCAAAATATAACTTTACACAACATGTCAAAATTTTGAATCAATAGGAGGTCAAAACTTAGGTTTTACCCTTAAAAACTATTAAATTAATTTCATAAAATTACCACAATTCTTCATTAAATCCAATAATGATATAACCAATCCAAGCATGACATTTTTAGCTCTACCATTTCAGAATTAGATCATAAATTTGAAATAAACATGAAAAATTTAGATAGATACTATTATTAACCTTAGATTGGATAATGGAGTTGAGATTTGACAGAAAATGATTTCCCAAGCATTCCTTTTGAAATTCCTTTGCTTTCTTCTTTTAATCTCTTAGCTATGGCTGGCCTCTTGGATTGCAATTTGATTGCTATGAAAATGAGAATGAAATGGGAAAGGGTGTGTTTTGGGGATAAAAGAAAGATATATTCCTAATTTTCCCTCCTCATTTATTCTCTTAAATATTATATTTTTAAAACAATCTTATTAGTTAATTAGTTAAGGCCTAACCCAATTATTTATTAAATCTCAGTCTCCTTATCACTCCACACGTTATTCTATTTAATATATTTAATTAAATCTCCTGAATAATGTTAGTCAAAATTGGGGGTGTTACAAAAGGCACAATGAAACTATTATAAGGATTATATTTTTAATATTTGTAAGTAGAAGGGCCTTATTACAAAATTCTATAAGAATTTTGAAGCTTAGAAATAGCAAACAGGTCTTATTTTTCCTATGGTTCAAAAAACACTCTGCTTTAATGGCACCAACTAGGGCATATGGTGAAGGATTATCCGCTAATGAAGAATAGTTAGGAAGCTAAGGTTTACGCCATCATAGATGAACCATCAATCTCAAAGGGTGTGAAAGTAAATGGAGTTCTTGAAGGTACTATATATGTTAAAGGCATTTTAGTACGAGTATTATTTGATACTCGGGCTTCCCACGGTTTTATTTCTAAAAGATTGGTAGATAGATTGCTACTTACCCCAAGGGTTGTAGAAACCCCTATTTGTATGTCTAACCCCATAGGTGGTGCAACTAATCTGTGTATAATTTCTGAAAATGTATGAGTTACTTACTTTACCCACCATTTTTCTTGGGACATTTTGTTCTAGATGTTAGTGAGTTTGAACTACTACTTGGTATGGATTGGCTAGCATAGTACGACGTTGTTCTTTGCTTTGTTAATTACTTTAAAACAATAGAGGGAAGCACATTGAAGTGTCGTGTAAAGAGCCTAACAAGCTAATAAGTAGTTTCCTGTATGCACTTGATTCGTCCTAAAAAGAGTTCGAGTGGATATTAATAGTTAAGGACTTTCCAAATGTTTTTTGAAGAAGTAAACAGCCTACCTCCACATTGGGAGATTGAGTTTTATATTGACTTAATTCTCGGCTAGAAACCTATTATTCATACTATTTGTAAGATGGTTCCAAGAGAGAAGTTGGAGTTAAGGAATTAGATAGAAGATTTGCTAAGAAGGGACTGATTAGACCAAGTCTCTCAAGTTGGGGGGTAGTTATAGTCTTTGTTGCAAAGTCAGATGGTTTGCTAAGGCTTTGTGTTGATTACGTGAGCTAAACAAGCAGACGGTTCGAAACAAGTATCCTCTACGCTGTATAGACGACTTGTTCAACCAACTACAAGGTGCTCAGATATTCTTCTATATGGATCTTGCCATGGGATTCCATCAATTAAGGAAAGTAGAGGATAGTATACTCTTAACAACATTCAAAGGGCCGAATTGTTTCTACGAGTGGTTGGTTATGCCTTTTGGGCTAACCAATGCACCTACCTATTTCATGGATCTTATGAATTGAGTTTTTAAAATTTTACTAAATAAATTTGTGTTGATCTTTATAGAAGATATTCTTATTTATTCCAAGACAGAGAAGGAGCACAAACGTCATCTGGAAATTGTGATGGAAACGTTGAACAAACACATTTTAAGAGCTTAATTTTATAAATGCCATTTCTGGTAATCAAAAGTAAGGTTCCTCAGATGTTTTGCGTCGGGGAACAGTATTTCGATTAATCTAGAGCAAGTAGTAGTTGTTCAAGATTGGAAGGTATCAAAGAGTCCAATGGAGGTCCGAAGCTTATTAGGCTTGGCTGGTATTATAGGAGATTTGTAACAATTTGCCTTTCTTGCTACTAAAATGACACTAAATACATCAATGGTATTCATGTGCCGACCATTTAGTTGTCCGAAAGACAGGTCATTAATGGCGAAAGAACAAAGAAGGAAGACAAGAAAAAACTAAACAACATAGAATCTTACATCGCAATGAAAAATCTATAATATAACAATGATCTTTACAAAAGAAAACTTTTATATACATACATCCATTAGAGTACTAGCATGTCATCTACCTAGATAGTTATAACACATTTTCTTACAATTTTTGATAAATACAATAAAGCCATGCAATAGAACATAGAGAAATACGTAGATACATCTTGCCCTTTAGCTCGTCTACTAAGCTCCAAAACATCCAAAGCTAATCAAGAAAATATGCTCGGTCTAAACGAGCATTATAAGAAAACAATGCATGGGTTAGTTTGGTAAAACCAGCATAAGAAACTCAAATCATAAGAAATTTTATTATAACTTATAAAATCCTTTGAAATCAAAGGTTTCTCATAAGACCTCCCCACACATAAACACGGACGAGTTTTTACCTTACGATAACCAAACATTTTTATTATAAAATCTGGTGATATCATAATAATGTCTAAGGGTTTAAAGTAAATATATTAGTAGCTAAAATGCGTGTACATGACAGCAATAGTAGGTAGGCAAACAAAACTGAGAGTGCTTATTGGAGAATCGATTGCCAACAAATGGTAAGGTAAGGGACTACCTTCCAAAAATCTGTACTCCTCTATATAAAATGTTCAGTGAAATCGAAAACCTTTCGACCTCTGCCATTACAAGACCGACCTACACTTGAAATGGGTAGTACCGAATATGATCACCCCTAGCCTGTGATCATCAACCAAAAATGGGCCTCGAAGCAGACATACAGGTATCGACAATAGATCTTGGAATGATCATACCCTAGTGGGAGTGACCAACATAGCCCTACTGCATCTACCCTATTTTTGCCATTCCCAGGTGTGAGGCTTAAGAGGCCATAATTACCTTTTCTCATAGTAGACCATCTTGGAATGCTAACACTACTCTCTAGGCAGAAATGCAATGCCAACATTCATCCATACAAGATCATTCTGGGTTTGAACGAAACCGAAGGCACTACCTCTACTATGTCCATTTTGGAATCACCCTCAGGATTAATAGCAAGTAATCCTTGCACTTCAAATAGCACTGTCATAAATCATCTTCAAATTGTATCCCATTCAAATGCATTTGTTGGTTCGAAGTGGCTTTTAGATAACATATTCGATCCTAGCCTCTCTGAACCAACAACCAATAATTTTCGATTGACTCATTCCCAGTTCCTTTGGAAGTATACAACAAGTATTCAAGTCCTCATCGGGGAACTCACATACACAATCATACTTCCTAAGGTAAAACTGGTTAAGATTTGATAGTCGGTTATTTCACTATCAAATACACAAACAAACAAAAATCTAGAGATTTAATTACTCATAGCAACCACTAAGTGTAACACCCAAGGTTTTGGTAACATTATTTAGGAGATTTAGTTAGTTAAACTAAACAGAGTAATGTGTGATTATGGGATTGAGATTTGATTTTTATTAAGGTAGTCGTGCCATTTAAAATAAACAAATTAAAGAAATGGTTAAAATGAATTATAGGAGGGGTAATATGAGAAAGAGGCCATTTCTATATCTCCAAACCAGGGCCCTGTATAGCTCACATGTCCATTTCATTTCAAAAAAAATTATAATAGAGGACAACCACCATTGATAAGGAAAGGGGAAGAGGAAACTAAGAAAAGCTAAAGGAAAAGAAAATTCAAATCAAATCCATTCAAATCCCAAGCTACTTTAATTTCTAAAGCAAAGGTGAATAATGTTTGCATCTCAAATTTTTATGGTTTCGGTTTTAAGGATAAATCCGAATATTTTTGCAATAATATGCCATGTTTTTGAATGATAGAATGATTATATATGCATGCTGATGATTTATGAATGTTCATATAGATTTTATGACATGTTTTAAGATGAAAACCCTATTAAATGACATCCAATTACCTTGCGAATTTTTATGAAAATTTAAAATGATAATTTTGAGATGGGTTTCAATTTTCATATTTTTCTGAATTTTCATGGATTTATTATGAATTTTCTAAGGAAGAAATGATATTTTGGATTATAAAATTATTTACGGCAAAATAATTTATTATTTGGGACAAAAATTTTATATGTTGGAAAACATATATAAAACAAATTTTTGGAATTTTTCCAGATTTTTCCAAGATGTTTTAATAGTTAAATAAAATTATTTATGGTATGGGACATTAACGTTTTATATAATTATAAAGGAGATGGGGCTTTTTCTAAATTGTTTAAATTTCCAAAAATGGAAAAGGGCAGCACTTTTGAATATAAAAATCTAACAACCAATCTAATTTAGACTAATAAGGCATGATAGGTACAAAAGGACAACTTTAAGGTACAAATAAATAGGCTTTTTACTATTCCACTCCTTCGGCAACTTGGTTCCGCCTCCATTCCTCACCTTTCGTCAAGGACGAAAGCTTAGCTTTCGACAAGGTTGAAACCAATGCACATGGTATCAGGCAACTGGTACATAATGAATTGAACAAGGTCGAAAGGTATAGGGCGAAACCAAGGTGCTTCGAAAGAGATGAAGCTTTGTTTTGGTTTTAAGGAAAATACGCCTGCTAGTTTTCGACTAAGTGCTTTTGGCAAGGTTGCTTTCGACCGAAATGCTTTCGACAAAGTCAAATAGTTTAAAAGAAAAGGTTTTGATTGGGTTGTTCTCTTTTTTTAAAATTGAGTGCTTTCGACAAGGTCGAAAGGAAGGCTTTCGACAAGATCGAAAGCATAGCTTTCGACAAGGTCAAAAGCATAACTTTGACAAGATCGAAACCATAGCTGTCACTTCCTACCTTTCGATCCAGATGCTTTCGAAGGGAATCTTTTGTCTTCTAAATTTGCCTCCTCTCCATTACTTTCGAAGGGATGGTTTCGACATCATCACTTCATTGTTTATGAAATGGTTTTGAAAGGGTTACTTTCAAAATGTTTCGAAGCAGATGCTTTCGACTCCAATGTTTTTTTGATCCTTTTGCTCTACTTGGAGGCGTAATCCAAATGTTGTAAATTGAAATGATTAGACGGTTCCGAAGTAGTCAACTTTGAATGGTTTCAAAAGGTTTCCACTTGTTTTAAATTGAGCCGAAAGTGCTTTCGAAAGAGTTTAGTTTGATGTTTTCGAAAGGTTTTATCAATGATTTTAAAAAGGGGTGGTTCCCCAAGCTTTCGTCAAGGTCGAAAAGAAACCTTTCGACAAGGCAAAAGGTAAGTTTTTTCCAATGTTTTCAGAAGGCAAGGTTTAAATGGTTTTAAAGGCGGATGATATATATTTTAAGGCTTTTTGAAGAAAGGCTTTTAATGATTTCAAAGGGGTTACCTTCAATGATTTCGAAAGGATTCTTAAAGGTTTTAAACAAAGGTATTAAACAAAGGTTTCAAATACAATGTCTAGGCAGATCGCCTAAGTGTTTTAAGTTATAAAATACTTTAACTTATTTTAAAAGGATAGTTAATCCTTATTGAAAATCATCAATATTATTTTGAGTAAAGTATATATATGACATGGAAAAATAGCGTAGAGTAATGCTAAAAGATATATTGTCCTTGTATAAATATGATTTGATGGACTAAATTATTTTGAAAAGGTTTCAAGGAAAATTTAAAGGGTAGTCAACCCTAAGAAAGTTTAGGCAGTTAGCTCATTTAAATTCGGACAGTTGATCCATTTTGAGGGCAGTCTGCCTAGAGGACAGTTAGTCCAGTTAAAGGCAATACGCCCAGATCATGAAAAATTAGTTCAATTGTTAGCATAACGGACCTTGCTACTTCTTAAGGATAGTTAGTCCACTTTTTACCTATTTTATGGACAGATAATCCAATTTTTTTAGCATAAAGGATACTGCTATTTTGGTACAATCAAATTTAAAACAGTAAGCCCGTATTAGGGGAGTTTGCCCAGATTTTAGACAGTTAGTTTATTTACTTCCTGTTTTAGCATAATGGATTTTGCTATATTGCTATTCTAATCAGTTGATTAACCAGTTTGGTTGTAGGAAAGGATTTGTAAATTATATGTTTTGAAAGGAGATATTAGTGAGGGGAAACTAATTCCGCTAAGCGGCGTGGTCCCACTAAATATCGGTAAACAGAGATGTAACAGAATTATTCATACCGAGCTTTATGTCTGACTCAAAGTTTTTGTTCCCCTTAAACTCTCGGGTGCTCAAAATTGATTTGAATAGGCTGAGGGTTTAAGTTTTTAGGTTTTAGTAGATTTTTGCGATTAAGCTTCCAAAGACGAACATGTGGCTGACGGATAGCTAATTTAGGAATTTTGTTCTTATGAGTTTCTGCTGTGTATTAGGACAGTTATGTCTATATTGCTTTGATCATCTAAGGGGGCATCTTCGTATGTCGCTCTTTGCACATTGTTGTAAATTACAATTGATCATTGCCTGGGAATAAGTTTAGGGATTTTTGTAACTTGGATATTATTTTATTTGAAATAATCACTATAATTATTATTTTTGGAAATTTGTGATTTTAGTTCATATTCAAGTGTTTCTGGTATTATGGATACCATTGGCATTACCGTATTTCGTCACCAGAAGTTAATATTATGGATGACTGCAGCATCTGTAGCGCTTAGCTTTTGGCCTCCAAATACAGGATGTCACAACTTAGTATCAGAGCATAAGTTTATGAAAAATTTAAATAAAATTGATTTTGAAAAAAAAGATCCAAAGGAATTAGAGTAAGATTGGTGTTGGGATAATGCTATAGTAACGTACTTGTATTTGTTATATATAAGTATGTGCTTTATCTCCATTCTCCTATCTTAGATTAGGTTATCTTTCTTTATTTCATGAGGTTTAATTATAGATATGGATGGTAGAAGGAGAAGAGTTAACCTAGGAGGAGGAAGCACCGAAAGGAATGACGGACCTAGTGCCGGGAGAAACCAAGGTCAAGCAGAGAATGTTGGTGCAAAAGGCCCGCAGGTCGGAATGGAAGCCATGTATTAGTTTTTCAGGAATATGATGCAGGAGAGATTTGCAGCCAGAGTGTTAGGAGGAAATGCTACAAGAGTAGGGGTTCCGGAGGTTCTAGTGGTTAATCATTTTGCTAAGATGAGTGGTGATTTTGTGAAGCTTGGAGGGAAGCCATTTATAGGAACGGAGGATGCCATTGAAGTACAGAACTGGTTGCTGCACTACGAAAGGATTTTTGCAGATCTAGGGCTCAATGATGAGCAAAAGAGGAGGTTGGTGTCCAGACAGCTTCAGGAAGCCGTATTGTTCTGGTGGAATAGTATGACCGTGACGGTGGATGAGGAGGAAATGACCTGGGAGGACTTCAAGAGGAAATTCCAGGAGTGGTTCATGTCTATTATGGTACAGCCAGCCTTGATCAGGCAGTTTGTTGAGTTGGTGCAGCGTGAGATATCAGTTGTAGAGTATGCTAGGAAGTTTGAAGAATTGGCCCGATATGGGTATGCTTCAGTGAATACGATGTTGAAGCGGAATGAGAAGTTCATCAGAGGATTGAAGCCAAAATTGGCTAGTGCTACTTTGTCTCACCTTAGATATCCTTCTGATATTGTTGTGGAGATGGCTATGAGGCAGGAGGAAGTCCTTAAGTCTTTGGAGAATAGCAAGGCCAAAGGAGCCCAGGTTGGACAGGGCCAGAAGAGGATGTTCTTTCCCAGGAAAGGTGCTCAGAAGAGTGGAGCAGCCAAGTATGGGAAGTCTGGAATTGTCTGCTATAAGTGAGACAAGAGAGGGCACTTTGCTAATGAGTGTCGCTTAGGGAAGACAAAGGATATGGCAAAGGGAAGAACGCCAGGTGCTCCAAATGTGACCAGATAGGCCATTACAAGAACCAGTGCAAGTAGCGCGTTAGAGATGGTAAGGGCAAGGTGTATGCATTGGAGCCTGCTCCTTCTGAGCCAATAGCCCAAGAGAAAGGAAAGGCAGTTCTTGGAGGAACGCTTCAGAATCATGGTATGTCTATTAGAATTATATTTGATACTGGTGCATTGCATTCTTTTATATCTAGATGTTTGATAGATAAGCTTAACATTTTAGTTACTTCCTTGTGGGTTGCGAATCCAATAGGGGGGTATGCAACACTAGGGTTGAGGTGTGACCAGTTTTAGTTTGACCTGTTAGGTCATACTTTTGTGTGCAGTTTGCATGTGTTTTATTATGTGGGATTCGGGATTATCCTTGGGATAGATTGGTTAAGTATGTACGATGATAAGATATTTTGCCAGGGTAGGAAGATATCTCTTAGACACCCTGATTGTAGGGACAGGATTGTTCTTACCATAGAAGATTTTAGTGATGCAGTAATTGCTTTGTTGGGTGCTTTGGATTCAGACGATGTGTTAATCCGAGTTTTCGTGGTTAGAGAGTTCACAAATGTGTTTGAGCATGTGGTTGGATTGCAACCGAAGCGAGCCATCGAGTTTAGGATGGGTTTGGTTCTAGAGCAGAACTAGTGAGTAGGCCGCCATGTAGGATGACCCCTTTAGGGATGTGGTGGTTGAAGGAGCAGTTGGTGGATTTATAGGGCAAAGTTTTATCAGGCCAAGCAGTTCACCGTGGGTTGCAGCGGCAGTGTTTGCTAAGAAGCTGGATGGATCGTTAAGGCTATGTATTGATTATCGTAAGTTGAATGAGAGGACGATAAATAATTGATATCCATTGCCCCGAATTGATGATTTGTTCGACTAGTTGAGTGGAGCAAAAGTATTTTCCCAGTTGGATTTGGTAATAGGTTTCCATCAACTCAGGGTAGCAGAGGATAGTGTACCTTTGATGGCGTTTAGGAAAAGATATGGGTCATACAAATGTTTTCTTATGCCGTTCGGATTGATAAATGCGCCAGCTTTCTTTGTAGATTTATTGAACCGGATTTTCCGAGAGCACTTGGATAGGTTCTTGCTGGTTTTCGTAGATGATATCTTGATATACTCTAAGGATGAAAGAGAGCATGAAGTCCATCTTAGAGTGGTGCTTGAGATGCTGAGGCAGCATCAGTTGAAAGCGAAGTTTTTGAAGTGTCACTTCTGGAAAAAGGAGGTGAAGTTTCTTGGTCATGAAGTCTAAGAGGAAGGGTTATCAGTGGATCGACTAAGATAGAGGCAATGAATAGTTGGAAAAGACCCGATACAGTAACCGACATAAAGAGTTTCCTTAGGTTGGCTGGTTATTACCGGAGATTCATAAAGGATATTTCGCGGATAGCGGCACAGATGACCAAGCTGACGAGGAAGGATGTAAAGTTTGTGTGGACCGATAAGTGTGAGGAAGAATTCCAAAAATTGAAACACTTATTGATCCATGCACTTATGTTGGTCATTCGAGAGGGGAATCGGGACTTGGTAGTTTATATTGATGCGTATGGAACAAGGTTAGGAGATGTGCTGATGCAGAGAGGTAAAGTGATAGCCTATGCTTCAAGACAACTTAGACCGCATGAGGTCAGGTATCCGACACATGATTTAGAATTAGGTGCAGTGATTTTTGCCTTGAAGGTGTGGAGATATTACCTTTTGGGAGAGAGGTTTGAACTGTATACAAATCATAAGTCGCTAAAGTATTTATTCTCTCAGAAGGAGCTGAACATGAGGCAGCAGAGATGGTTAGAGTTCATAGCCGTTTATGATTTTGGGATTGAGTACACACCAGGGAAAGGCAACAAGGTTGTAGATACACTTAGCAGGAAACATTAGAATGCAGTATTAGCGATGATGGCTGAGTTGAAATATTTAGAAGCTTTAGCAGATTGCAGAGTGCAGTGGAGATTCGAGGCCGTGCCTAGTTGAAATATTGTTGTATTGTCTTGTTTGGAAGTTCGACCAGTTTTGATCAAAGGGATTGCTTCTACGTAGATGGAAGATCCGGTATTAGCTGAACATATCAGAAGGCTTAAGGAAGGGACCAAGAGCGATGACTTGAAAGATTTCATTCTTGACCAAAATGGATGGTTGAGAAAGAAAGGGAGGTTTTGTGTTCCGAGTGTAGGAAACATAAGGAAGGAAGTCTTAGAGGAATGCCATCGTTCGAAGTTCACTATACATCCCGGAGGTACCAAGATGTATCAGGATATGAAGAGGAGTTTCCTCTGGGAAGGAATGAAGTAGGTCATTGGTTTGTGTGTAAGGCACTGCTTGAATTGCCAATAGGCAAAGGCCGAACACCAAAAGCCAAGTGGTTTACTTCAGCCGTTAGATATTCCAGTATGGATGTGGGATTCTATTTCTATGGACTTCATAGACGGGTTGCCAAGGTCGAACAGAGGTAATGAAAGTATATGGGTCATAGCGGATAGATTGACCAAGAGTGCCCATTTCATTCAAGTTTGGTCAACTAGGACGGCTCCTGGTTTAGCGAAGTTGTTCATGAAGAATGTGGTTAGACTGCGTGGAGTTCCTTGCAGTATCGTTAGTGACAGAGATTCCTTGTTCACTAGCGATTTTTGGATGAATCTGCAGGAAGTTTTGGGAACCAAGCTTAAGATGAGCACCGCTTACCTTCCGTAGAAATATGGGCAAACAGAAAGGGTTAACAAGATTTGTTAAGGACTTGTGTTCTAGATTTTGAGGGATCATAGGAGGACCATCTGCATCTAGTTAAATTTTCGTATAACAACAGTTATCAGACAAATATGAGGATGGCACTGTTTGAAGCTTTGTATGGAAGGTCATGCGAATCTCTTGTATGTTAGTTGAAGACCGGGGATAGATTGATTCTTGGTCCAGATCTGGTTAAAGAGGTAGCAGAAAAGATTGAGATCATTCGGGCTAGAATGAAGGAGGCTCAGTCTAGGCAGAAAAGTTATGAAGATAAGAGACGGAAAGATTTGGAGTTCTCAGTTGGAGACCAGATTTTCGTCAAAATATCACCAATAAAGGGTGTGCTTAGATTTTGGAAATCGGGGAAGTTATCTCCTAGGTTCGTTGGACCTTTTCCTATTCTTGAGAAGATCGGGAAACCCACATATAGACTTGAGTTACAGAGCAGTTTGGCAGGTGTCCACGATGTTTTTAATGTTTCTCATCTCAGAAAGTGTGTTAGAGACCCGAAGACTACTATTGCACCAATAGTGCTAGATGATTTAGTGGTAGAACCGGACTTGATCATAGTGAGGAAGCCAGTTCACATTGTTGTGAGAGATGAGAAGAGGCTTAGGATCAAGACAGACAGATTAGTCAAAGTCTAGTGGAGCGACGATGACATGGACTGTACTTGGGAGGTTGAGAGCAGGATTAGAGATACTTATCATGATTTGTTTAATGATATGTTTTACCATCTTGTTTGATTTATTATGTGCCTTATCGTAATTTCGAGGACGAAATTTTAAGGAGGGGAGGCTGTAACACCCCAGATTTTTAGTAACATTATTTAGGAGATTTAATTATTTAAACTAAACAAAATAATATGTGATTAAAGGATTGAGATTTGATTTATATTAAGGTAGCCGTGCCATTTAAAATAAAAATATTAAAGAAAGGTTTAAAATGAATTAGAGGAGGGGTAATATGAGAAAGAGACCATTCCTATATCTCTAAACCTTAACCGTGTATAGCTCACACGTCCATTTCATTTCAAAAAAATATTATAATAGAGGTCGGCCACCATTGACAAGGAAAGGGGAAGTGGAAACTAAGAAAAGCTAAAGAAAAAGCAAATTCAAATCAAATCCATTCAAATCTCAAGCTCCTTTAATGTCTAAAGAAAAGGTGAATAATGTTTACATCTCAAATTTTTATGGTTTCGGTTTTAAGGATAAATCCAAATATTTTTGTAATAATGTGCAATGTTTCTGAATGATAGAAAGATTATATATGCAGGTTGATGATTTATGAATGTTCATATAGATATTTTGACATGTTTTAAAATGAAAACCCTACTAATGACATCCAATTGCCTTGCGAATCTTTATAAAGATTTAAAATGATAATTTTGAGACGGGTTTCAATTTTCAGATTTTTCTGAATTTTCGTGGATTTATTATGAATTTTCTAAGGAAGAAAATGGTATTTTGAATTATATAATTATTTACGAGAAAATAATTTATTATTTGGGTCCAAAAATTTTATATGTTGGAAAAGATATATAAAAGGATTTTATGGAATTTTTCCAAGATGTTTTAATAGTTATATAAATTTTTTAAGGTATGAGACTTAAACGTTTTATATAATTATAAAGGAGAATGGGCTTTTTCTAAATTGTTTAAATTTCCAAACATAGAAAGATGGCAGCACTTTTGAATATAAATATCTGGAAACCAATCAAATTTAGACAAATAAGGCAGGTTAGGTACAAAAGGACAACATTAAGGTACAAATAAATAGACTTTTTACTGTTTCGACTCCTTCGGCAGCTAGGTTCTGCCTCTATTCCTCACCTTTCGACAAGGTCGAAAGCTTAGCTTTCGACAAGGTCGATACCAATGCACACGGTATCAGGCAACTGGTACATAGTGAATTAAACAAGGTCGAAAGGTATAGGGTCGAAACCAAGGGTTTCCGAAAGAGATGAAGCTTTGTTTTGGTTTTAAGGAAAATACGCCTGCTAGCTTTCGACTAAGTGCTTTCGACAAGGTTGCTTTCGAACTAAATGCTTTCGATAAAGTCAAATAGTTTAAAAGAAAAGGTTTCGGTTGGGTTGCTTTCTTGTTTTAAAATTGAGTGCTTTGTAAAAGGTCGAAAGGAAGGCTTTCGACAAGGTCGAAACCATAGCGGTTGCTTCCTAACTTTTGATCCAGATGCTTTCGAAAGGAACCTTTTGTTTTCTAAATTTTTCGCCTCTCCATTGCTTTCGAAGAAATGGTTTCGACACCATCACTTCATTGTTTATGAAATGGTTTTGAAAGGGTTACTTTCAAAAGGTTTCAAAGCAGATGCTTTCGACTCCAATATTTTCTGATCCTTTTGCTTTACTTGAAGGTGTAATCCAAACGTTTTAAATCGAAACGTTCAAATGGTTCCAAAGTAGTCAACTTCGAATGGTTTCGAAAGGTTTCCACTTGTTTTAAATTGAGCCAAAAGTGCTTTCGAAAGAGTTTAGTTTGATGCTTTCGAAAGGTTTTATCAATGGTTTCAAAAAGAGGTGGTTCCCCGAGCTTTCAACAAGGTCGAAAGGAAAGGTTTTTCCAACGTTTTCGGAAGGCAAGATTTAAATGGTTTTAAAGGCGGATGTCATATATTTTAAGGCTTTTTGAAGAAAGGTTTTTAATGGTTTCGAAGTGGTTACCTTCAATGATTTCGAAAGGGTTGTTAAAGGTTTTAAACAAAGTTTTCGAATACAATGTCTAGGCAGATCGCCTAAGTGTTTTAAGTTATAAAGTACTTTAACTCATTTTAAAAGGATAGATAATCCTTATTGAACATCATCAACATTATTTTGAGTAAAGTATATATATGACATGGCAAAATAGCTTAGAGTAAAGCTAAAAGATATAATTTCCTTGTATATATATGATTTGACGGACTAAATCATTTTGAAATAGTTTCAAGGAAAATTTAAAGGGTAGTCAACCCTAAGAAAATTCGGGCAGTTAGCTCATTTAAATTCGGACAGTCAATCCATTTTGAGGGCAGTCATCCCAGAGGACAGTTAATCCAGTTAAGGGAGTAAGCCTATATTATGAACAGTTAGTTCATTTGTTAGCATAACGGACCTTGCTACTTCTTTAAGACAATTAGTCCACTTTTTACCTATTTTATGGACGGATGGTAAAAAAAATTAGCATAAAGGATACTGCTATTTTGGTACAATCAGATTTAGGACAGTTAGTCCAGATGAGGGTAGTTAGCCCAGATTTTAGACAGTTAGTCTATTTACTTCCTGTTTTAGCATAATGGATTTTGCTATATTGTTATTATAATCAGTTGATTAACCAGTTTGGTTGTAGGAAAGGATTTGTAAATTATATGTTTTGAAAAGAGATATTAGTAAGGGGAAACCCATTCCACTAAGCGGTGTGTTCTCACTAAATATCGGTAAATAGAGATGTAACAGAATTATTCATACCAGGCTTTATGTTTGGCTCGAAGTTTTTGTTCCCCTTAAACTCTCGGGTGCTCATAATTTATTTAAGTAGGCCTAGGGTTTAGGTTTTCAGGTTTTAGCAAATTTAGTGAGTAAGCTTCTGAAGAGAAGCAAGTGACTGACGGATAGCTAATTTAGGAGTTTTGTTTTATGAGTTTCCGCTATGTATAAGGACAGTTATATCTATATTGCTTTGATCATCCAACGGGGCATCTTCATATGTCGCTCTTGGCGTATTATTGTAAATTATAATTGATCATTGCTTGGGAATATTTTTGGGGATTTTTGTAACTTGGATATGAATTTATTTGAAATATAATCACTGTAGTTATTTTTTTTGGAAATCTGTGATTTTAGTTCATATTCAAGTGCTTCTGATATTATGGATACCATTGGCATTGCCGTATTTCATCATCAGAAGTTAATATTATGGATGACTGCAGCATCCGTAGCGCTTAGCTTTTGGCCTCCAGATACGGGATGTCACACTAAGCCTCAAAAACAAATCTTTATTTGTTAAATATCTTTCCAAAACGTTTATCAAAACATTCATATACTTATTTCACTGACATAAATATCTTCACAAAACATTTGTGAAAGATTTCTTATTTCAAAATCATATTAAAAGGATCAAACAAATCTTATTTAAATTTGAGATAAGTATAACCCTAAACACTATTCCTTCGGTGTTAAGTATGGAATGGAATACCCACACCACCACAATAAGAAGGTCAGTTAAGGAAAACCCCATCTCAAATTCCTTTTATAAATTTCTCAAATAAACCCTTTTAATAAATCATTTCGTTTATGAAATCTCTTTTGCTTAAATTCTAAATCATTTATAAACTCTTTTATAATCTCTGAAATCATTTATAAGACTCTTTATGAATATCCAAAATCATTCAAAACTATTTATAAATCTCTAAAAACATTCAAAACACCTCGCCTTAAATTAATATAGAATTGAAGTCACTTTACAAAACTATAATATTACAATTTGAAAGGAGGCTTAGGGACCGTAATAGTACTAAATCAAGTTATGTTTTGACTTCAAATTTAACTTTCAAGTCACAACAGAAACATTACATAAGCAACAGATAAATAAAATCCATAATCCAAAATCAAGGAATAATATGTCAATATAAACTAACTGGCACATACATGTACAAAATAACCTAATAACAGCAGGGTGGTTTATCCTACTAAATAGATATCCAAACAATCTATTAAGTTCAGTTATAGTAGAACGGGGATTTATTCTGCTAAAAGTTGTTCAAACAATGAATTCAATTAAAGCTATAGTAGAATGGTGTTTTATTCTACGAATAGATTTCCCAGTTTAGTATAACTTATTTATAGTTATTGTCTACTAATGTCACAGACAAGCGATCACTTGGTTGTAAATCAGTTTACTTGTAAAAAGAACTTACTTAGAAATAATTGATAAAGTTAAAGGTTAAACCTTTATTAAATAATATTTAATTCTTTATTAATTACTAATTAAATCATTATTTAATTACTTATTAAATCATTATTTAAGTACTAATTAAATCTTAATTAACTCAAATTTAAAACTTAATTAAACTTAATTAATCCCCAATTATATCTTAATTGAACCTGATTAAATTAATTTAATAAACCCTGCCTAATTAGTAACTAGTTATTAATTAACTGTAATTAAATAATTAATTAATCAATTAAACTTAATTATTAAAAACTATTTCTTAATTAATTTTTAACTTAATTAATCATTAATTAAAAGTTTCTTAATTAATCAATTATAATTAATTAATTTAATCAATAATTAAACACTAATTACTTACTTAATTACAATTAATTAATAATATTATTAATGAAAACAATTAATTCATTAATTAATTATTAAACTCATATTTAATTATCAAAATGATTAACTTAATTAGTATTTTAGAAAAAAGTTTTCAGAAACCATTTCAAAAGAAATCACTTTAAGATCTAAAACGCTAAAATTTTCAGTGACTATCACTATGAATGCAATTCGTTAGAGTTAGCTCTAAGCTAGATCTTTCTCCAAACTCAACTTCTAACTTTACTTCTTTTGAAAACATATGGAAAAAAATATTTTGGAAATTAAACCAAAAGTTTAAATGTTTGAAACTTTTTAGTAACTTGAAAACTAGTAAATAAGTTGATTTCTTTTGAAGCGATCTCAAGTCACAATAGCATGCAAGTTGCTAGCTTTCATAACACATAACCAAACAACCAATTTTACACATCCAAATTTATATAAAAAATCACATATATAAGAAAAATGACAACTTTAGCACTTAACCAAACTTTTAAGCTACATTTAACAAGTCAAATTCAAACTACAACTAATATTACACATATGCATACAGAAAACAACATAGATTTACATCCAAACATATAATACATTACACACATAAACTTGGTAATATAAAGGTAAAATATTTCAAAATATAAAATAGTTTGTTCACCAAAATACTTTTCAAATCTTTTTCAAACTTTGAAATAGCCTAGCACTTTGAAAATCCCTTATCAAAAAGTGATCTTTTAACCTCAACAAGCTAATGGGCTCGGCCTAGGCACCATTGGGCTCCGCCACAATGAATGTAGGCTCGGACAACATGGAGGAGGGTGGGTATGGACTTGATTTAGCTACGAGGAGGTAAAGGAGGAAGAAAGGAAGTGTTTTTAAGAAAATTCAATAGTTTTTAAAACAAAAGGAGATGGTTTCAAGGTTTAGAATTTTGAAGGAAGCCGTTAAGATAGTTTTCAAGCTTTTAAAAGGAAAAATAAAATTTTGAATTTTTTTTTTGAAAAGTGAGAATGAAATGAGAGAGAAAAAGGAGATTTGTTTTTATAGAAAGTAATAGAGTGAAATTACCTTTTTACCTCCAAGTACACTTGCCCTCCATTAGAATAATGCCACATCATCATCCTTTTCCCTCCATCATGCTTTACACATCCAAGGCAAGGGTAAGTCCTTTTTAACCAACATGTATTACCCGATTGTGTACTTTGGATAAGAAATGAAATGACGTTTCATATTTTACTTTACTTAAATTTGATTTTGACTTAAAAATGGTCACATCATCTTATATAAGTACACTTATGATACTTACCCTTATTTAATTTCTTAATCCATATTTAAGTTATTTAAAATTTGATAATATATTAAATACCCATATTTAAAGTGATTAAATTTTAGGTCGTTACAAGATTCATACAAGACTTCTCCAAAATCGCCTCACACCTGACAAAGTTGACAAAGAAGGATGTTAAGTTTATTTGGATTCCAAAGTGTGAAGAAGCATTCAATGAGTTTAAAAAAAGGTTAACTAGCGCTCTAGTCCAAGCAATCCCAAATATAGGTGAAGGGTTTATTGTATATACGGATGTTTGTGGCATAGGTTGGGGTGCGGTATTGATGCATCATGGAAGAGTTATTGCTTATGCTAGTAAGCAACTGAAGCTTTATGGGCATAATTATGGAACTCACGATGTGGAATTATTAGCTATTGTATTAGCATTAAAAATGTAAAGGCATTACTTGCTAGGTGAAAAATTCGAGCTCTTCATGGATCACAAATCCTTGAAGTATCTTTTCGTGCAAAAGGACTCAAACATGAGACAACAACGTTGGTTGGAATTTTTATTTGCATATGACCTTTATCACCTAGGAAAGCCAATGTGGTAGCTGATGCTCTAAGTAGAAATGCAATTTTGACTCTTTTGGAAGTTACTCCAACTCTCCTTGAAAGAATTGCAAGCAAGAAAAAAGAAGATAGTCATCTTGTAGAGTTTATGTAGAAGGTTGAAGAATGATGGGGTTCAACCTTTAAAATAGAAAGCTGCGGGATATTGGGGATGAATGAAAGGATATGCGTTTTGGATATCGATGGTCTTACGCAAGAAGTTTTAGCAGAATGCAATAAATTTAAGCTAAGAATCCACCATGGGGTTACAAAGTTGCACAGTGATATGAAGCAGGTGTTTTGATGGATAAGTATGAAAAGGAATATTCCTATTCATGTTAGCAGATGTGCAAATTGCCAACAAATTAAAGGTGACCATCAGAGGACTGCTAGATTACTTCAATCACTTAAGATTCCAAGTTGGAAATAAAAGCTGGTGTTAACGGACTTTATAGACAGTTTTCCTAGATCAAGAAAGGGCAATGAAGTCATTTGGGTTATTATTGATCGATTAATCAAAAGAGCACATTTATTCCGATGAAGCCAACTGGACCGCATCAAGCTTGGCAGGTATTTTCATGAAGAAGATTGTTCGGTTGCATGGAGTTCCAAGTAGTATTGTTAGCGATAAAGACCTATTTTTTACTAATCTTTTTTGGGAAGCATTGCAAGCAACTTTGGGAAAAAAGCTAAGCTTGAGCACTTCATATCATCCTCAAACATATGGTTAGACAGAGAGGGTGAATCGGGTTTTGGAGGATCTTTTGAGAGCCTTTATCTTGGATTTCAAAGATTTGTGGAAGGATCATCTTCATTTATTTGAGCTCTCTTATAATAACAGTTACCAAGCAAGTATTGGCATGATGCCTTACGAAGCTCCTTATGGACCACCATGCAAATCACCATCGTATTGGGTTGAAACCATAGGATTCGAGAAGCCACAAAGAAGGTAGTTATGTGTTATCCCGCCTTTTGGCAAGGCCATGACACTAAGAAATTCACCGGAAACCGAAGACAGTCCATCCCGAAGATTGATTATACACATGTCTACTATGGATACTGGCAAATTTGGTCCGAGTTCGGATCGAGCTACAATTGACAGGACACGACAAGTAAGGCTATGAGAGCCAACGTTTCAAATTTCAAGTCAATCGGAGTTCATAAGCTCGAGATATGGATCAATCAAAATCAAGGGAGAAAGCATCATTGCGTACCCATCATGTTTGCTATACTTCGTATCCATCGTGCCTATTCCACTTCGTATCCATCATATCTACTCTGTTTCGTATCCATCAATCGAAGATGTTTCGTATCAGTTCCATTTATACACAATGCATATCGATCTATCATTTACACAGTTCGTATCGATCGGTCAACGATCGATACGGAATGCGCCACCAACGAACGATACGAAACAGCACTTAAAAACATCGATACGAAGTCAGAGTCTTCAATCGATACGAAGAACATAAGTTCATATCGATACGAATTGAAGTGGAAGCTATAGATATGAAGTGGCCTCAGGCATCGATACGAAAGGAAGTCGAAGTCATAGATGCGAAAGGAATACAATAAGTCAATACGAACGAAGCATGTAAAAGTGGAAGACACGGTCTCTTGGCATGAAAATTGGATCGATCCTAGAGAGACACTCAATCATTATCTGCCCATTTGGATGAAGAGGATCTTGGTAGATAGTGGAAGTTCCGTAAATATTCTTTTCAAACGAGCTTATGACCAGATGAAAATGGAAGCAAAGGACCTGAAGCCATGTCAGTCTCGCATACACGGCTTCAATGGAAGTGCAACGATACCCACTGGGATGGTGGAGTTGCCAGTTGATTTGGGAATCGGAGATCGCCGGAGAGTCTGGATGCTACAATCTGTTGTGTTGAATATTATTTATCCGTATAATTATTTCTTAGGCCGACAAGCCCTAGCTGAATTCAAGGCAACTATTGCCCTATGGTGCTTAACTCTCAAGTTCCCCACAGACAATGGGGTTGGAGTTGTTCAAGAAGATCAGGCGGCTGGACGCGCCTATTATGTTGCTGAGCTGTAGGAGGCGCAGTGGAAGGAGACGGGCAAGGACGTAGAGGAATCTCTCTGCGTCCGTTACACTGATTATTGACAGGTAACGCCTGGGCCTAGGCCCGGGTGCCACAACCAATCCCTAAAAGATCTTGATCCAAGAGATGATGATAAACAAGAGGAAGTCAAAGACAGTTAGGCTTTCCCGGTAGATTGACGATCGATGTCCCGATCGGTGATGATGACGACTCCAGAATGATAAAGGTCGGATCTAAGCTAAGCCAACAAATGAGAGAGGAATTGGTTGAATTTCTCCAAGCAAACCTCAACATGTTTGCTTGGACACACTCAGACAGATGTGGGATCTCGCCAGACATCGCGAGCCATGCATTGAATATTGACCCGCGGCATGTCCCAGTCAAACAGAAAAGGCGCGGTATGGATCCAGAGAGATCTACCGCCCTGGAAGAAGTGGTGGACAAACTCAAGACAAACGGGTTTATCCGAAATGCATTATTTCCAGAGTGGGTATCCAACCCAATGCTTGTCAGGAAACCCAACGGGAAATGGAGAACTTGTGTGGACTACTCAGACCTAAATAAAGCCTGCCCTAAAGGTAGTTTTCCACTTCCCCGAATTGATCAGCTAGTAGATTCAACGGCCGGACACGAGCTCTTTCCTTTTATGGATACGTATTCTGGCTATAACCAAATACCGATGCACCTAACTGATCAGGAGCGTACCAGCTTTGTCACCAACCTGGGTCTCTATTGCTATAAAGTGATGCCGTTCGGACTCAAAAATGCCGGGGCAACCTATTAGAGACTCATCAACCTTATGTTCGCTAACTAGATCGGGAAAACCATGGAAGTGTACGTAGATGATATGTTCGTGAAATCATGATTGTCCATCGATCATGTCAAAGATCTGGAAACAATGTTCAACATCCTCCGAGAGTACTGAATGAAGCTCAACCCGTTGAAGTGTCACTTCGGAGTCGCATCCGGAAAGTTCCTTAGATTCATTTTCAACGCTCGAGGCATTGAAGCCAATCCTCAAAAGATCTGGGCGATTCGGAATCTCAAGACTTCCAGAACTATAAAGCAAGTACAAAGCCTCAATGGGAAGGTGGCAGCTTTGAGCAGATTCATTTCCAAATCCACCGACAAATGCATTCCCTTCTTTGATCCGATCAGGAAAGGAAAACAGAACTTCGAATGGACAGAGGAGTGTGATGGCGCATTCCGAGTACTGATTCAGCATCTGGAGACGCCACCAATTCTGTCAAAGACGGTTGATCATGAAAGGCTATACATTTATCTGGCAGTTTCAGCGAAGGCAATCAGTGTTGCATTGATTCGGGAGGAAGATCGGATCCAACGACCGGTCTATTACATAAGCAAGCGACTGATAGGGGCGGAGAGGAACAATCCGAAGTTGGAGAAGCTGGCGTATTTCCTTGTCATTGCCTCAAGAAAGCTCTGTCCATACTTCCAGGCTCATCCTATCACAATCTATACCGACCAGCCGTTATGACAGGTCCTCACACGACCTGAGACGTCTGGTAGGTTACTCAAGTGGAACATCGGGCTGAGTCAGTTTGACATTACTTATACACCAAGATAGACTATTCAAGGACAAGTTCTGGCGGACTTCATTGCTGAATTCACTATCCCGGACGACTTGCCCGAGGCTAATGAATCTCCCAAATACATATGGAAGCTATACACAAATAGCGAATCGAACGGAAGCTGCTCAGGCGCTGGAGTTGTACTAGAAACCCCAGAAGATCGATCCATATGCCATGCTTTGAAGTTTGATTTCTGTGCGACTAATAACGAGGCCGAAAACGAAGCTTTACTCGTCGGACTCAGACTTGCCAGAGACTTGAGAATTATCGCTGTGGAGATTTACTACGACTCACAATTGGTCGTATGCCTAGTTCGAGAAGAATACCAAGCTAGAGACCGGAGATTGGTTGCTTATCTTGCCCGGGTCCAGGAAGTGTTAAATTAGTTCGACTACTATGTCATCTTCTGTATACCCCGGGAACACAACTAGGGGGCCGATTCTTTGGCCAAGTTGGCTAGCACCGGTGATGTACAGCAAATGGGACTCGTCTTCGTTGAGACTCTTACCTCACCGAGCATTAATCAAATAGAGACGGATTGGGTGCATGGGGCTACACCCGAGAAAGAGTCATGGATGACTCCCTTTAGAAACTACATCGAGCATGGAGCTTTACTAGAGCACAAAACTGAGAAAAGACGAGTTCTTCGGAAAGCTTCACGATTCATTATCCAGAATGGAGTCATGTACAGAAGGGGATACTCTGTTCCTTTACTTCGATGTATCGCCCATGACGAGGTTAAACGAGTGTTACATGATGTGCACGAAGAAGAATGCGGCGATCACAATGGGGGGCAAGCCCTTGCTAAGAAGATACTCCGGTATTGATATTATTGGCCGACTGTGAATCGAGATGCATTGGACTATGCCAAGAAATGTGATCGATTCCCGAAACATGCTCGGATACCAAGGGCCCCACCTACCGAAATCACTTAGTTGGCCAGTCCCTGGCCGTTTGCCACGTGGGGGCATCGATATAATTGGATCTTTACCTTTGACTAAAGGCAGTGCGAAGTACGCCATCGTTGCAGTTGACTACTTTACCAAATGGGCAGATCTGAGTCCCTTGCTATTATCACGACAAAGAAAGTAATCAACTTTGTTGTCCGCAACATCATCTGTCTTTTTGGACTTCCACATACGATTATCACTGACAATGGGACCAAGTCGACAGTGTCGAGTTCAAGAACTTCTATCAACGTTTCCATATTCAGAAGAAGTTCTCAGCGGTTGCTCATCCTCAAGCAAATGGATAGGTCGAAGCTGTTAATAAAGTTATCAAGTCTATTATGAAGAAGTGAATGGAAAATGCCAGAGGCAGATGGGTCGATGAGATTTCCATGGCCCTATGGGCATACCGAACTACCCACAAGTCTGCGACCGGCCACACTCCATTTTCACTTTCCTACGGCTTTGAGGCCATTATCCCAGTTGAACTAGAAGTGCCTTCTCACCGTGTGACCTACTATGATCTGAAGACAAATGTTATTTTACTTGTTGAATCCCAGGATCTATTGGATGAGAAGCACGAAGAGGCTGATTTGAGAGCAGCTGCACACCGAAGTTGAGTCGCTTGATTATACAATGCTAAGGTCCGACCCAGAACCTTTGAGCTTGGCGATCTCGTACTCAAGAGGATTTATCCGGTCCCTTCACATATGAAACCAACATGGGAAGGAACATATAATATTGAACAGAGACTCGGAGATGGCACATTCAAATTATCAACTGTTGATGGTCTCACTTTGCCGAGAGCTTGGAACAGCGAGAGTCTCCGACGCTATTACACATGACAGGCTTTATTTATTCATTTAGTCTACTTTTCATTGGAAATTTGCTTATGCATTTCGAAATTTGAACTTGTAATAAGGCAACTGACTTTGTCGTATTTTCTTATTTCAGCAATAAAATGCAAACTCGTCGAGCCGGAGCGACGATTCTTGAAATGCGTCTTGCGACCATCACAATGCACAGAGAGCTAAGTTCCATCCCACGGTGGGACTTATTCAAATAGGGAGTGACTGTGATACAACCGGTCACTCGCTAAGTGAAACCCCCAGCTCGGGGTGAACAGCTACACTGAAGCCAAAAAGGATTGATACACGACAATCCTCCAACAAACTCCGGTTCCCAGAGTGCGAGCTGGAGTATAAATTGCAAATCCAAAACACGGGTTCGAGGAGGGTGGACCCGTCCACCCACGACTTCGCCCATGTACAATCTAAACTCGAGGAGGATGGATCCGTCCATCCACGACCTCGTCTCCATTTTTACAAACTCGAGGAGGATGGATCTGTCCATCCACGACCTCGTCTCCATTTTTACAAACTTAAGGAGGTTGAATCCGTCTATCCACGACCTCGTCCCCATTTTGCAAGCTCAAAGAGGATGGACCCATCCATCTACGACTTCGCTTGCCTACTTAGGGTGTATGTGATCCGACCGTCCACGTCCCGATCAACTTATCATTCCCAGAGTGCGAACGAGATTCCAACACATAGGCAGATGTGACTGACCGTCTATTGATCTACTCCAGATTCCTAGATTGCAAAATGGAGTATAAACATCAAAATGGGTGTAATTGACCACCCATCGACTAAATCTAAGTACCCAGAGCTCGGGCTGGAGTATAAACACTAACCGGGTGTGAACGGACCACCCGTGAGACAACTCCGAGTCCCTAGAGTGCGGACCGGAGTATAAACACAAATTGGGTGTGACTGACCACCCACAGACCGAGCTAAGTCCCCAGAGCGCGGACATAATTTGAAGTACAAAATGGGTGTGACTGACCGCCCGCGAAATTACCTAAATCCCCAAAGCGTGGACTTAACCTTAAACGTTTAAACAGGCATGATCGACCGCCGACGTGCAAGTTCAATCCCCGGAGTGCAGATACAATTATTATTAAATAAGCGAGTGTGATCCGACCGCTGGAACTCATCTTGCTTCAACTTTGTTCCAACTTAGTTAAATTCAATTTATTGATGGCGAAGAACAACTGCCGACCAACTACTTCGATTCATCCCCAAGACTGGGGGCATAACACAAGTACAAGCCGCTAACTGAAGCAGCACAGTGTTGGGATTCGACTTAACATTTGGTTAGGACCCGAAGCTATGACTTCAGGATTTAACGAACAAACTTAGATCCAATCCGAAGATTAAAGCTTCACAAGTACATTGAATGGAAATTCAAGCGCCGAAACACTTGAGCAAATAAACACAGAGTTATGCTGAAGACAAGAAGGAATTTTATTTCTACTATCCTTTGGAAACAAAACAAGTACGAAAACTTATTCCAAGAATTCCTATAAGCAGGAGTCGAACCTGCATTTATACACGGCCTAAGGAAAGAAAAATGAAGTCCTATTCTACTTATCTATCAAAAGAAGGAATAAAAAGGCACGGCTACTCCTTCGTCCTCTTCTTCTTCTTCCCCGGGGTTGACCCACTAGAGCTGCCACTCGGATGTCTCTTCGAGCCTTTGACTTTTGGTGGTTGGTCTTTGGCCGGAAGAATTATGGTAATATCTTCCTCCAAACTCATAGGAATTGGAATACTTTCTGAATGCGGAGTCAGAGGATAGGAACACTCTGAATGTTGGAAGATGAGGGAGGCACGCAAGTGTCGACAACTATACCACCGGGAGAAATCATTCGTAGAGGAGTCGGGCCAGGACCGGCCATACCACCACCAATACCACTTGCATGTGCGGCTGCTTCCATTTTGGAATTAATCTATGCCATTATCTCTTCCTCATGAATCGCTTGAGCATCCATGGGGATGCTACTAGTTTGGTCCGAAGAGCTAGTCATAATTACACCTTCGCCCAAGACAAAAGGCAAGTCGGTGAGGGGATCACTCTGGTGATCGAGGATTTCCTCCATCATTTGTTCATCAAGAATAAAAGCACTCTCATGAACTTCTCTGGTGGATGTGGCTACTATAGTGATTGTTGCCTCTGTCATAATGGCCTCCTGCTCTTGGTGGAACTCTTGGGTTGTAGGAGGCTCGACCGATGCGGCTCCTATAACTAAATGAAGATAAGAAAAGGTGTTACTGACTACTTCATACAACGCTCCCGACTTTGAATAAACACGAGAAGTGTTCAGATTACCTTCCTCAGATTGGCTCGTGGGTGGAGCCGAAGCACCTTCAGAAACATGCTCGCGAACCGGAGACAAACTCGGTTGATCGGGATCATAAGCTGGCACAACTGGAGGATCTACTGTAGAAGTAAGTTCGGGTTGGGTTGATGCAGGTATTTCAGAACTTGCTTTGTGATGATCAACTCCGGACCCTTCTACAACATCCAGATTCTGAGCAGCAAGCTTCTCCTTTTCATAAGTGGTAATGGCATCAAGGAGAACCTTTCTTTCATCCTCTATCAATATTTGATTCTCTAGCTCGAAGTCGTCAGTAGATATAGTATTGCGGTCCGTTTTCTCATCTTCTACCAAATGGCACCAAGCATTATACAGATGTGACGGGTAATCTTCGAGCTAGCTCAGGTTACGGTGCTTCAGAACATTGCCGTTATATATGATTAGGAGATCCTCAATGTCACCCTCCAACCTGGCCTCCGCCGTTCTCACTTTACCCTCAATCCTGGCATCAGCTTCCTAAACCTTTAGCGTTGCCGCATCCCTCTCATCCCTAAGCACAATAGCCTACTCGCATGCTTCCTGAGCGGCTTTATTAGCATCGTCTTTTTCTTTGACGACTTCAGCAAATTTGGCTTTTAGTTCCTCAAGCTCTTTTAGCGCAGCGTCCCTTTCGGCTACGACCATGGTGGTCCTATGGCCCATCTCCTTGACCAAGGTCAAGTGTTCCTGCCTCATTTTCTCCATAGATTTATTTGCCTCATCGGCTTTCTAAATAGCTTCCATCTCTGCTTTCCGTGAAGACTCATTCTCGTTGGTGAGCACCTAAATTATGCGGTCCCTCTAAGCAAGATCGGTTTCTAGTTTCTCGATTGTCTTCGCCCGCTCAAAGGCCACCGCTGAAGCTTTCTCAGCTGTCTTTATCCATTCCCGATACTCACTATAAATATCGTGAACATAGTCATGTATCGTCTGTTCCGCCTCAATGGGGATTCATTTCAAGTGTGGGGGAAATACAATGCCATCAAAGCAAACGGTTGGAAAATCTTTCTTTAACTTGGCAATTCTAATTGCTCCTTCCCTGGTCAATTCTAAAGTCGTTTGTTCAGTACTGGCAATAGGAGCTTCGACATCGCTCCTCTGACGAAGCTCATCGGACCTCGAAGTTTGTGGAGGTGGTACTTGGCGAGGAGTTTCTAAATGTTGTCTACCAGAACCAGAAGGTTTGGAATAAATTCTCGGAGGTGGAGAACGAGATCGTGAGCGGTGCCTATAATCCCTTTCCCTCTCTTGGCACTCAAGCTCTTGGCTAGAATGACGGCGGTTATAGTCTCTTTTCGGCCTCACGCCTGCGAGCTTCGGAATATGAGCTGGAAGAATGACGTGCGGCACGAAGACTACTGAGCATAGACACTTACTTCGTCATCGTATCTGAAAGATGAAAAGAGAAACAGAGTTGGTAATCTCCAGAGATTAATAGCTTGTGATTAGAAATTGTGTGGTGTCGTGAAGTGTGTGTACGCATGTGCAAACCCCCCAACCAACCGGTTGTAATAGCCATACTTGGAGGAGTTGGTCTCCTATGTCTAAGGCGCTTTGAAGCCCCTCTAATCCGGTACCTTGGTGCAAAGGCAAGTCATCCGGAATGGGGATGTCTGCCAGTCCCGCAAAAGAGCTCTCCATCTACGAAGGAGGAATATCTTGACTAGTAGGAGGCAAAGAGACTATGACAGTTTTGCGCCTTACAAATTTTCGAGCAGTAGACTTGCCTCTTCTCTTCCGCTTTAAAGATCAAGGACTTTGCGAAGGCCGAACTACGGGCTCGTCTCCAGTAAGCATATTCTCATCATCGCCTTGTTTAGTAATTACTATCCCTGGAGCTCTCCTTTGAGCTTGCCTCATTGGGGCCATCCTAAGAACTCCTACGAGTCCAATGATTTGATCTCTGTCAATTAGCCCAACGGCAATCAGATTTTCATCCGTAAGGACTTCATCGATCTCTCTATACTTGGCGGGCACCTCTTGAAGAACTCTTACAATCTCCTTAAATTGAGCACCTTCAGGTCGTAGAATCGAGGCTGTGAAAGAAAAAAAGTATTAGATTCGGCACCAACTACTATTATTCAGTTAATCAGCAAAGAGGCTAGGGAACTTACGTCTTGCTAGCCATCGTCTGGCGAACCCCGGTGGACACCGAACGAAGAACCATTCGATCTTGAAATAGCTCAGCTTGCTCCAAGCCCCAACCACAATATGATGGTTCCTAACTGCCTCTAAGAAAGTGAAGGAAGGGTAGTCCCCGCGACACTTTACATTGAATAAGAATCTAATCCTTCTACCGTCGGAGGACGGAAGAGATGCTCCATGAAGATTACAAAAAGACTATCCAGCAGGGCATACCCATTTGGATGCATTGGGATGGACCAATCCTCAATAAAAATTGAACTTCTCGGATGAACTGGTTATAAGGAGGAAGTGTCCCGGCTACACACATAAATCTATTGCAGGTTGTGTACCCTTCCGGGGGAGTGTGGGCTCTATCCTCTAGCCTTGGCAAAAATACATCTTTTATTGATAGCCCATGCCTTAGACAAATCCTCCCCAGCATATCTTTAGAAATATTGAAAGGAACGGAATCTTATGGATGTGTGATAAAAACTGCTCCCGGTAGCTCATCCAGAGCAGGGCTAATAACTTCGGCAACGATAACCGGCATTCCGATTACTAGGAGGGGTGGACTGTGGACATCCTGTGACTGTGAACTTTCGGGCTCCATTGCTATTGAACTCAGTAAAAATCATCGTTAGACGACAATAAATTGTGTTCCCCAGTGTAAAGTGCGTGAATGTGTTGTGCGGTGCTACGTAATATTTAGAATTCTATGGAATTTGAATGATGTTCAAACGAAAAGACTTCGAAATTCAACCGAAGTGACCGTCATCGCTGACCGTCACAACCATGCCATCCAGACATTGAAGATCGATCTAAGTTGAAGTTCATCAAAATTTTCAAGTTACAGTTCCATCGAAGAGCTTCGAAGGGCAGTCAAATATGCAATGAAATGGCTAAGTCCAATTATGCAAGGCAGAAGCTCGTCGGAGTCAAATGTTCGAACGAGAAAACATTTTGTATCCGTCAAGGTCAAGACATGGATCGATCACCAGAATCCCTATTCGTATTAATCACCAGGAGCATAATTCGTATCGATCGTAGGGAGCAGTTATTAGTGTTGATCGTGGAATAGTGCTGTGTATCGATCAACCAAAGGTTGTTTCATATCAATGCAAAATCCTCTTGCTTCGTATCGATTGTTGGACCCCGGATTTTGTATCGATCTCTCTGGATCGATACGAATACCATCATCAGTTGATTAATATGAAAGTCCACCACCTATCGATATGAAACACTTCATTTATCCAATACGAAGTTTTATTATGTCCAGATCGATACGAATTCTTTCTTCATCCAAGATCGATACGAGAGGTTTCTTCGTATCCCTCGACACTTCATCTTTTCTAATCAACACGAACGCCATTACACCCTTTCTCAACCATGCTCCGGCCTAATTTCACCAGAATCGGCCATGAACGTGAATGGATTAGCAATTGAACTCGAGTGCCATCATTTTTAACGTGAATACATTGAATAATTACCTAATTTAAAGATTTGGTCGGGGGATTAAAGAGTCGTGTTAATTTAGGGATGGAGGCAATTTTTTTCCTCGGCTTTTCAATCGATACGAAAGTGCTGTGAAGGAATGGAAACAAGTGAAATTTTTCTAAGTATAAAAAGCATTTATATGGATGGAAAACTAGAAGGAAATGATTTATCTCCCAGTGCAAAATGATCGGTTGAAACGGTCTGCAATATCACTGTTAGGAGAGCCCTCTTCGTATCCTTCCACCCAATCGATACGAAGTAACCTATTCGTATCCATTAGCCATCGATCTAGAACACAGCTGTTCGTATCCATCAGTGCCCCATCAATACGAACGAGACAACAGAGACTTGTTTGGACCATTCTGACCCATCAGCAATCCAGCAATACGGAAAATTCTAAAGGACCAACTGACTCGTATCGATTATCATCGATACGAAGAAGGTTCTACTTCTAAAATCGATTCAAGAGAGGATTGATATGAAGGGATGCTCTAAAACGACCATCAAGCATTGTTACAACTCGAATTTCACATTAGTCCAGGAGAGGATCGATACGAAACTCGATAAAAAAAACTTGACAGCGACTCATGAACATGTAAATGTTAACGGGAGTCAGATTAACATATGTTCATGCACGATAAACAAACATTCAATTTTCAAAATTGACAGGAATTGAATGCTCACCTGGTGACAATAACAACAGTGAATGGCAGATTGCTAACACTCGACACTCAGTTACAACAATGCGCTGCATAATCATTGGCGGTCAACTATTCAGTATTTATATTACTGGAAATCAATCAAAGGTTACATCTTTTGACAAAAAAGACAACAACTATTCAACAAATTGGGAAGAACTTTTTAGAATGAAGATCGCAGCTTTTCAAGCACGTCATGTTCTCACAAGACGTATTTTGGGAGGCAAATGTTATCCCGCCTTTTGGCAAGGCCGTGACTAGGGGTGGGTATGGAAAATTTCCGTACCAACCGAATCATTTTCCGTTTCTTCCGATCGTTGATGGAACGATATTCTAGTTTTCAATTTCCTTTCCACCAACTCTGGAATTCCACTAGGTGGCAACCGAAAGTAGCAAAACGGAACATGGAATTCCAGTTTTCCTTATTTTCGCACAAGCAATGCATAGCTGTATCATCAAAGCTGGCATATTAGTTGGTGCTGTAGACTGTCTTAGCTAGGAAATGACAAATGTTTTGATTAAATAACCGACTCTCTGTTTTTATTTCAACTTCAACAAAGGTAAAAGATCACATTTTGCATACTACAACAGGTGTAAAATTCCATGGCTTAAATAATACAAGGTAAAAGGTTTACAGACTACCCAATGAAAGAAAAAATTTCAGCAAAGTTTTCAAACACATGATAAAATAAATGCACTTAGGATTTTTTTTTTGTAGTACAATATTGAACACTTCCAGTGATAATTATTAAAAATAGGATTGACGCCACACTTTGTGAAAAGGATTTTTACTTTTATGCAGCTCAAATGAAAAGCAAAATAGAATCAGTTCTTCAGCAACAGTGAGTAGCAGCGAGCAAGCTTCCCCTTCTCCTTCTCTTGATAGTGCTGAACATACCTGATATATTCCCAAATGAAAACATCAATTTTTGTTATATCTTTACAATTGAAGAAAAGTATTGAAAAATATAATGTGGTTAATTTGATGTACATTCTAGAAAATTATTTCAATTGATTTTATATAGTAGGCAAACAGGTTGACATGTAATATTTACAGTTTTTTTTTCTATTACCCACAAGTTTCCTACTCTTTTATAGTTTATGCATGATGATACATGATTTTGAGTAAATTAAAATTATGAATATAACAGGGATGACATACACACACACACTCACTAACAAGGCGTGTGTGAAGATAAAATGAAAATATCGGGTTTAGGAAAAATTTCAATCAAATTGCAAAATATATATAAGTGTAATATAGTTAACCCAATATATAGAAAATACAGTTCCTTTTCTTTCCTCCGTATTCGTCCTTCTCTGTCCATCTTTCGATATATACGTTTATTTAAAGTTTAAACTGTAAAGGAGAAAAACAAGATCTGACTATACATTTAAAAACAAACGTACTTTGATAAAAAAGCGTAACTGCACTGAAATGGACTACTTGCTCCACCTCTACCATGCTGCTCTTCAATGTGAGCAAAAACTATTTGAAACAATCTACTCCACTGTCATTACATTAATGGAGTATGTAGAGATTAGTTAGTCTACTAGCAGAACCAAATACAATTTAGCTAAAAGTAGTTTATCCAAGATAGAAGTTCTAAATCAGACAAATACAATGGCATGTTTATCCAATAAATAAGTTCAAACTCAGTCAAGCACAATGGTAAGCTAGATTTTGTTCGATGTGTAAAATTGTAATCAAACGAGAGTCATAAGAGCAGAGCAAAAAACTAAACTTTAATAAATTGGCCGCTTGCAGTTTAACAAATTGTTGTCCAATGATCAACTATTCACAAATAATGGAGTAAGTTTCCATTGGCTTTTCATATAAAGAAATAAAAACGTGGTCAGAAACTTCTTAAATAATGCACATGTATTGTATTCTAACACAGTTTGTTAAGATATGTCAAAATAACAATAGCCGTAAGCCTGACTCATGAGATTTATATATAGTTTCTTTACTATTAAACTATTAAATTAGTAACTTAAAGTTATGTATTGGTTAAACCATACATTTTCTTTCAGGTTAAGCAACATTAGACAGTCATTGCACTCATGATAATTTCACAAAAAATAATTTTCAAAAATACCAATGCACTAGGTCGAATTTTTCATGATATTTACAAAATAGACTAGATATTTATAAAACTCCATAATATTAGTAGTAAAAACTTGCTAGAACTTTACCTTTTTTTATTTCTACTTGTTTGTCTTTACTTTCTAATTATTTACCTATACTGTCGAAAACTACGATTTTTTAGCAGTTGAAGAGTTCTGTGAAACAAAACAAAGGACATTATCCATCTATAGGCCACAATAGCTAAAAACAATACATAAGTAAGAAAATCGAAAAACAATGATTACCATTTCCCCGAAGCAGCTACTAAAGTATAACAACATATGGAGAATCGATTGGAAGATGAAGACGGTGATGATAAAAATTAGCATCCTGGCGACATCGATAATAAGATTGAGATGGGAGGAGATTGGAATGGTGAAGATGAAGGAGGAAAAGGGATTAGGGTTAAGGTTTTTTTTTCAAATCTGGAAAATGCGTGTGGATGTGTCGGTCCAACCTAATGGGAACAGTTTGAAGAAAAATGTTTTACTTTTTGGGTTGTGCCCAATTCAACAGCCAATAAATAAAAATCCGGAAGAAACGGAATTACCGTGGAAATAGCGGAAATTTCCGTTTTATTCCGTTGTGTATCGGAAGGAATTCCTTCCGAATTGTTTATTACGGAAAAACATCAAAATCGGAAATTTCGGAAATACTCGGAAGGAAAATACCGGAAAAACAGAAAAACGGAAAAAAAACCAGCCCTAGCCGTGACACCAAGAAATTGACCGGAAACCGAAGAAAGTCCGTCCCGAAGATCGGTTATACACAGATCTACTATGGATATTGGCAAATTTGGTCCGAGTCCGGATCGAGCTACAATTGACATGACAGGAATAGGAAGGCTATGAGAGCCAATATTCCAAATTTTAAGTCAATCGGAGTTCATATGATCGAGATATGGATCGATCAAAATCAAGGGAGAAAGCATCATTTCGTACCCATCATGTCTACTATACTTCGTATCCATCGTGCCCATTCCACTTCGTATCCATCGTGTCTACTCCGTTTTATATCGATCAACCGAAGATGTTTCGTATCGGTTCCATTTATACACAATGGGTATTGATCTATCATTTACACAGTTCGTATCGATCGGTCAACGATCGATACGAAATGCGCCACCAACAGACGATAAGAAATAGCACTTAAAAACATTGATACGAATTTGGAGTCTTCAATCGATATGAAGAACATAAAGTCATATCGATACGAATTGAAGTGGAAGATATCGATACGAAGTGGCCTCAGGCATCGATACGAAAGGAAGTCGAAGTCATCGATGCGAAAGGAATACACTAGGTCGATATGAACGAATCATGTAAAAGTGGAAAACTCGATCTCTCGGCATGAAAAGTGGATCGATCATAGAATATAGCACCACGTTACCTGATCAATAAGAACAAGCATGGATCCGAAGCAATCGATACGAATAGGGTCGATACGAACTCGGTAGCCTTTTGCAAATCCAAACTTGGATCGATCATAACTCAAAATCTACAAGTCCAAATGCTACCAAATTTACACAGGAGCTTGCATACCACCTCTACTTTGTCTTTGAACGATCTCAGCACAAATGGAGGTAATTTTGATTGATACGAAATGTATGGGGATCGATCGAGGATCGATCCCTAATCACCCCGGATCGATCACGTCGGCCCACCCACATTTGAGAACGAGTATTCCGAGACCTATGTCAGATTTTTCCAACCTACGCCTATAAATAGCAGCCCAATGCCTCCAAAAAAGGGACTTTTGACTCTTCTACGACGAGACTCTACTGAAAACTCCATTGTAACTCAAGTGCTTGAGTTGTAATCAGTTGTAACCAGTTAGCAAAGTTAATAAAACAGCAAGCTTTCCATAGTGGATGTAGGCTACAATGCCGAACCACTCTAAATTCGTGTGTTCTTACATTTCTGTTTGTCTATTTTGGCGTATTTGTTAGATTAATCTCCTTTTCCATTTATATTCTTCATTTTAATCTCTTCAAATACATCCGAAGAGTGTTTTGCCTAATTTTGGTACAAACACTATGATTGGATGGAAGATGAAGGAAGCCCTAGATAGATAGAAGAGCTATGCTAATCAGAGATGTAGATATTTGGAATTCTCGGTCGGGGATTTCATGTTATTTAAGGTTTTTCTGGTAAGAGGAGTTGTGCGGTTTGGGAGAGTAGGAAAGTTGGCACCTCTCTATGTTGGACCTTTTCAGATTCTTGAGCGGATAGACCCGCTTGCCTATCGAACTAGGTTACCTGAGAGATTGTCGAGCATACACGATGTTTTTAATGTACCGCATTTAAGGAAATATATGCACGATCCGACACTAATTTTTTAGCAAGCTATTCCGGAAGACTTTGAGGTGGAGCCGAACTTGACCATAATAAGGTATCCAGTTCGCGTTGTGGAACGTGATGCAAAAAAATTAAGGAATAAGTTTGCGAGGTTGGTTAAATTTCAATGGAGCGATGATGTTATAGACTGCACTTAGGAAACTGAGGATAATAAGAGAAAAGCTCATCTCGAGTTTTTGATAGATTGGTAGTTTGCATATATCGTATCGATAATCTACTCACCGCCTGCGGTGTAGTCACTTATTATGTATCTCTTTTGTATATGAAGCATCGTACAGATATATGTTCCTTTTGGATTATCTTCTTTGTGTGTTAAATTTTGGGATGAAATACTTTTAAGGGCAGGAGAATGTAATGACCTTGTAATTTATTCACTTTGAATGTGAATATTTAATATATTTTTAAATAATTAAATATTGAATTTTATAACTCAAATAGATCTCCTTTTCATGTTAACTGATGATTGTAAATTATTTTTGGTTTTTGTTTACAAAATTAAGTAGTTTGAAGAAAGATCGAAAATGTGACTGAAAATAGTTTTTTGGATTTCCGACTTTTGGTCGACCAAAAGTTATCGGAACTTTGCACACTAGTGTACATATGTGCACACACATATATACAAATATTAAAACATTTTTTACTAATTAAATGGATTTATCTAGTCATATTCTAGAAGATACTTAAGAATTAGGTAAAAATGAAGACTTTTCTTTTCACTTTAAAAGAGAAAAGTACTAATGTAGTACCTAAAGAAAGGTAATGATGCCAAGTGTCCAAGAAGCACTAAGGGGGTGACATATGATGATGAAGAGGAAATGTGTTGCATAAGCTACTGAAGGGTAGTATCTTAAAATAAAGGAAAGGTGTAGCTTGATTTAAGGAGGGTCAAGTTAGGTAATTTTCTACTTTTCATTTCTATAAAAAAACACCTCCTCTTCACTTATTTTCTTTATTCATTTTGTTGAAAACTTAAGTTATATTTTTTCTTCTCGGCTGCCCTTCATTAATTTTACAAAATTCATAAAAGAAAATCACTTCAAAATCACTTCTTTAATTCTCTAAAACAAAAATACAAGCCACAAAAACATAGACAACCACCTCTTTATCTCAAGTATACTAAATTTGCACCCAAAACTCCCCCTAGGCCATGTGCGTGAGCAATTCTAACTCCTCTGGCTCTTTGGAAGCAAATTTCGCAAGAGGAAACTAGGTCTGTGTGTTGATTGCTAGGTTGAGGCAAAGGAATAGTAGCTTGGTTGGAGTTCATGTTTGTTTAAGTGAGTTAAACTTACTTAAAAGTAACTTTCAAAATAATTTATTTGGTTGTAATAATTTATATTGTTTTTCTTGTAATTATTATTGCTGTTTGGTTTAATTTCCACTTGAAATCGGATGACATAGGTTTTAGATAGGGAACAAGCTAAATAAATGGAAGTCGAAGTGGTCGTTGTGAATAGGTCGTGAGGATAAACTTCGAACTGCATATGACATGATTTACATGGGACTATTTTTGTGGAGACACTCTAAAGAGTTCCTTGCCTTTTCGATTATCATTTGTATATATACATGTTTATGTAAATGCGTGTGGAAGTTGCTTAATTATAGTAAATCGACTTGTTATGGATTTTTATGCGACATTGAAATCCCATGGTTTCTTTAAAGTTGTTTGCTACTTTATTTTTTTCTAAGAATGTTTTAAATGATTTTTCTAAACTCGGCTCTTGTTCTCAAAACTCTTTACATAAATTTTTGTAGTACTTTGGTATTTATTTATTAAAAAGGTGTTTACTTTTATAAAGGAAAGATGTTGCCATTTGATCAAACTTTGGTTTAAATAAATAATTTTGGAAAATGTTTTTCAATAATTAGTTTGAAATCAAAGAGAACGAATAATTGTACGGAGTTGGCTTTCTGATGGTTAAAAAGTCTTTGCTTTTAAACAAAAGATTTCTTTATTATTGCCATTACTTAACATAAAACAAATATGATAAGTAGTGCTAAAATGTTGAAACATTTATTGGAAGCAAGTCATCTTAAATCTAGCACTAAAAGCCATTGAGTAGACTTTCCTCTATTTGTGAGATCTAGAATCGGAGTGTTTTAACTAAGGCAAGGCCAGGTGCAACCAGTGCTCTAAATTACCTAGCTTCGATTCTCGGCAAGGGATAGAGAAGTCGAAATGTCAGAATCCTGATAAGTATAAGAAGGTTAATTTCTATAAATAGGTCATGATTAATTAAGTATATGGAAGGTACTTCATCTTATACTCGACATTAAACTTCGAGGTATGCAAGCTCATTTATATATGTGAGAATTAAGAATGTCGTCGAGGCAAGGTTTGTAATCTAACTTGTTCGACTTCATTGTTAATCATGGCAAGGTTATGACTCATTCCTATAAAACATAATTTTCTTTTAAGAACGCATATTGGAGATCCCTCGGTGAGTACTCCTATAATAGTTCGCATACTTCTAAAAGAACCAAAATTGAGTTAGTCAGAAGTTTGTCACTTTAGTTTCGAGACACCGGGTTCGGTAAGTACGGGTTATCCAAACCACTCCCAACTAATCGAAAGTTCATGTTTTGAATCACCGTTAAGTATGTTATGAAGCTGTACTACCTATCTTGAGAGTGATTCCAAAATGGAAGGTGGTATGGATAGTGTATTTGTTTGATCCTAGAAAAATTTGTATGTATGAATGTTGGCATTGCATTATTGCTTGAAGGGAAGTGTTAGCATTGCAAGATTGGTTTGCTAAAAATGGTAATCATTGCCTCAAGCCTCACACCGAGGAATGACTAAAACAGCGGATATAGAGCAAGGCTATGTGGTTTGCTACCATTAGGGTATGATTATCCCTGATCTAGATCAATATTTTTTGGATGTGTGCATTGGGTCCTGTATGGTTGTTGATCTCAACCGAGGGATGAATATTTTTGGTACTATCTAGGATGGGGTAGGTCGGTCTTGCCATGTAGGGGTTTTAAGATTTGTAACCTTGGTACATTTTCTCTAGAGGTGTACTATTACAGGTGGTACCCCAGAACCTTATCATTGTTGGAATCCATCTTTCAATACATGCTTTACGGACCTATTTGCGCCAATACTGGAATGTGAGATGCAGCATTTTAGCTATGTTATATACTTATTTTTAAGCCTAGACATTAATAATAATAAGTTAGATTTTACGTATAAATATTTTGGTTATCGTAAGGTAAAAACTCGTTCGTGTTTATATGTGGCATGGTCTTACGAGATACATTTGTTTTACATAAAAGCATATATTTTGAGTTTACTAACACCCGATCTATGTCTAGCCAGGATTTATTTCTTCCTTTCCTTTAAATTCTTGGATACTCTAATTTGTGGATAGCCATGTAGTTCAGGTTCTTACGGATGCATTTTGAAGGAGCATGGAGTATGAGGCTTCACCGGTATCTAGTTATCTATTTATTTCCATTGTTGTTTGTATATAGTTATGTATCAACATTGTAGGGGTAGGCTGTTATAACTGTCCCTGGCTAAAGTTAGTACTTGTTGTAACTCTGATGTTTCATTTTGGGAAGGTCTGTATGTAATATCTTAAGTTCGCTTATATATGATTTCCATGCATGGTGAGATTCTATGTTTTCTTCTTCTTATCTTTTCTTTTTTTTACCCCAACGGCCTCTCTTCCCAATGCCTATATGATCGGCACAAAAATACCATGGATGTTTTAAGTGTCATCTTTAGGAGTAAGAAAGACAAATCGTTATAGCTTCATAGTTGTATACCAATGAGAATGTGGATGTCCTATTGATATTTTAGAGTTTGTACTGCAAGTCCATAACACAAATGATAATTTATCTGCCCAATTGCCTTTTTTCCGTTTAAGCATTTCTTTTGGAAAGCCTTAATTGTCTTGTTGGCTACTTCTACAACACCATTGGCATAAGGATGACCCACAAAAGGGAAAATTTTGATTGCACCGTATCTTAGTAGTATTTGGTTAATTCTCGGCTTTTAAATTGTATGTCATTATCTTTTATGATCTTGTATAGAGGACCATATCTTGTCTCTATGTTTTTCATAACGAATTTAATGCCATGGTGTGCTATTATTTTTGATAGAGGTTCAACATCAACCTTTGTCATGGAATAATCAGTAGCTACTATGGAAAATGTTGCCACTCCTTTTGCTACCAGAAGAGGGCCTATGAGGTTGATGCCCAAGATGCCAAAAGGCCATGGGCACATCAACTTATAGCATAGGCCTCAACATAGGCTTTCAACTTAAAGCACAAGTGTTAGTACCAAAAAGTAGCGCAAACAATTAAGAAATTAAGTAGAAAATGAAAATGAAGAAATTTAAATGGAAAATAAGTAAAAACGAGACACCAAACGTTTATAATGGTTCAACCAACTATTGCCTACGTCAACTTGAGAATATATCAATTATCTTGTCGTTCTACAAGTATAGTTCTTATGGTTCGATACCACTCCACGGGTGATTACAGGAAAATATATAAAAAATGCAAGGAAGCAAAAAGATCCTTGAAAATGAGCCCCTAGCCTCCTATTTATAGCTGTAGGTCGTCGGGAAATGCTCCACCACATCTTCCTGCACGATCTCCACTATCTAGCAGGAACTTTTCTTGAGAAAACATGGCCAGCTTAGCAAGGTTGATAGATGATAGCGATCCATGGGCACGGATCGATACTGATCCATAAGATCTTCTTATCGACCAATTTTTATATTTTGTGATGTGGCAGCTTGTTGTTTGCTTTGTGATTTCCATCTTTTTTTGCACTGTTATGAGCTTGTTTTGGGCTAATAAGATGGATCGATGGACTAGTAGAGTTGCTGATTTTAGGTGCTCGAGGCTTTCAATGGCAAACGACCTACGATCGATCGATGTAGCTTGAAATGGGTTGTTGCCGTCAATACTTGAGTATAAAAGGAAAATGGGGTCATTTGGGTGAAGGTTTATGGACCGGTATTGATTCATCACTTAATTGGATTTGATTTTGGGATTTTGTGGGATGACCTGGCTTCCATCTTGATGTCATGGTTGTACTTGGTTTTTGGACTCTAAGGTTATCTCTTTGGGCTTCCTGCCTTGATAGCTTTTAAGTTTGCCTTGTCTAATCTATCTAGTTACTACCTGATCAAAAGGCTGGATAACACTTGTCCCCTAAAGTGCATCTTATTTCCAACATGATGTGCTTTGAATCGAGACTAGTCAAGATTGCTATATCGGATTCCAATCCGTGCTTTGAACAGTTATTCTCCTTCCTTTGGACCATTTGGATGAAGTGTTACATCTTTAGCTATTCGTTATGACGTTTTACCAGTATCTGGCCCTAGTAATTAGTGCGTACTCTCTTGATCTGTCATCTTTAGCTAGGTAATTTTGAGCTAGTACTTTTTTTGGATTTTTCAAGTTTGAATCTGCTTTCATTCGATTCCATTTATGGAATGTTGAATTTGCACATGTATGCGTATATACATGCAAATTCTCATGGAGTTTCCTGAGTGTATGCATATACACATGCATGCACCTATGGTCTTCATCCTTTTCTTTTCTCTATTTTTGGGATCGTTTGGTACTGATCAATGGGTATGAATCGGTACCAATCCAACCCTTGAGAATAGGCTAGTCAATCACCTATTTTCTTGGTTCGGGGGTTATATACCCAATATGTTTCTATTATCTTCTTCACTTTATTTCATTTCTCAATTTTGAGCTTTGGTCTGCCATTGAAATAATTTGTTTTCAAAGTTGAACCGTCGTTGGTTCTTGAACTACCACCTCCATCTCTAGACTTTGACCGCCGTCTTCCTAACCTTAATTAAACATAAACCATCATTCCAAGCCCAGTCCAATACTTAAACAATTCCAAGATTTGAGCCAACATTCAAATAGATCATCTCCATTGATCTTTAACACTCTTCGGTAGGCAGTGATGGTGATGGAGAGGCTGGTTGATCCTCATGTTGATGACCATGTTGGGATCGAAGAAAAAAGCAAATAAGGATACTAATATCCCTCAAAGGGGTTAGATCGGTAATGATCCAACCCTTGTTAGATTTTTGAGCTTCAAACTCACTTATGAACTTTGTACTGTTGACTAATCACTCGAGTTATGTCAAACTCCATCTCCTGAGTTCTAAAGAATTTACAAAGTATGGTCGATGATGTGAAGCTCGTTGAGACGGTCAGCGATGATGGTCACTTTGGATAGCCTCTAGACTTTTAAATGAACTGTTGCACAATATTGGAAATCGACACTACACAACACTTTAGCTTAGGCCGCATTGCACTGTGTTCTCACTTTATAATTGGGGCACAAATTTTGGCCATTTTGATATCAGTTATGTGTTGATTTTTGATATCTATGGGTCATAGACGTTCCGAGCGTCTCTCTGCTCAAGCCGTAGGTCCATCGATTTCTAGGTATGCAAAATCATATACCGAATCAAGCCCGATTGCAGTCTTGTCTGTATGACAGACTCCATCGCAGCCTATACCTCTGTTTGAATATCCACCAGCAGGACAACTTGCTCTAGAAGTTCGAATAGAGCCTATAAATGGCCCAGAAGTTGGTACTACACCTGACACACTTGATGATGCCGATATATTAGATGATCCCTCTGATTCCATCGCTTCGAAGATTTAGGAAGGATCACTTAGAAGAATTTGCGAGAAACATGGCATCCCATTTGAGGACATGCTAGTTCCTACATGCCACTAGAGAGCACACCATCTGCCAACTGGATATATAGCATGCAATAAGTACATGTGCCTGGCAGGATGTGTTCCACCGTTCAACTAATTTATCCAACGAATCTTGCACTTTATGAGGCTAGCTCGCGCTTGGCTCCATTTGAGTAGCTACGCATTCCTTCGTTTATCATCTTCGCTCTTCGTCTCAACCGAGCTCGTAGTAATCAGTAAATTAGATACCTATATAGCTTCAAGCGCCATAAGGGAAATCCTTCCCTCACTTTCTTAGAGCAATCCAGAGGTTGCAAAATTGTAATTGGCATATGGAATAAACTAAGCTACTTCAAAGATGAATTCTTCTTTGTTCGCTATCCTCCTGGGTTTGCATAGCGATGGTTGTCGGACTTATGTTTTATTTTTGTCTTTTTTGTACAAGTCCATGTTTGTATTTCTATTATCACTGAACATCTTCTCCACTCTTCTACCACACAGGTCTGCATTGTAGCTTTGGCGGAGACCCTTTGAGAACTTCATGAAATTCCAAAGCCAAAAAGGGAAGCTAAGACAGTGCTTAGCGACGAGAATCTTCAGACCTATAACTTGTTAGACCCAAATCATAGTGTTGGTCCTATTACGGAGGCCACACATAGTGATGAGGATGGTTCTTCATCCGGAGATAATGGAGATCATTCACCGGTGCTCCTAACTAAAAGTCTAGTTATTGAGACTGAAGGAGTAGGACAACATTTTGAGGAGGATGAAGGTAACGGAGCTGGCAGTAATGACGATGATTCAGGCCATGATCCATCCATTGATGAGAGCGAGGACGATCAACAACCTCTTCACCAAAAATGTCCCAAGATTAAATTTGCCAAAAGGATGACTTTGATCCTACCTTCGCTAACTTCGATTGCATTTGAAACTCATATAGAGCTGTTTGAGGATATATACGCTGGTCTGGGTCCACCACCGGATGATATTCCATCTTATGGCCTTGAAAACATATTATTAGAGATGTTGGATTCCTTATTCATTTCCAAGAGGATGTGCCTTTAACTCGAGCAGGGGAAATTACTCGTGTCAGCAAAATTCTAACTCATGGTCTGTTGAGGGGACACTAGGACACTTGCACGTGCACACACATGCATTGCACATTGCTTAATTTGTGTCGTGTTCTTATTCTGTCAAGGCTGATTCGTCCTTGTTTTATTTGTAGGTTCAATGGAACAATGTGGTTTATACGAGTCTCTCAAGGATCCGAAGGCTTATCAACCAAGATGCAAACCGAGCGCACGCCCCCATAGGACTAGCCATGATTTTGATTCTAGTCGATGTTCAAGTCATGATGGAGGAGGTAGAGAGAAAGATTATGGGTCATATGACTCGTCATCTAGGCATCGATCTAGATTCAAGTCGCCCCAATCCAGGGGTTCGGACAAGCACGCCAGCTGTCATGATGACGTTCCTCATGATGGCTCCTCTCTGCTTTCTTTTCCATTATGCAAACAATGTCGCCTCATAATTCTCAACGTTATGATCAATCATCGAAGTCCTCTGCTTTCGATTCTTCTCGACATAGAGCTTGTAAAATGCCTATTGAGAAGCCTACTGAATAGCCTATTGAACAGCATGTTATTAAAGCAGAGTAGTCGGTCTCATCCAACCACCAAAAAGCCGAATTGCAACGTTGCTTCCTAAAAATTAGTTTTAAAGGCTGAGGATATTCCTTTAGAGATAAAAGAGCAGACGGTGGCATATGTTGGTGAAGTATAAGATCAATATTACATTAGAGGAGGTTAGCTAAGCAAATCTCAGAACTTGCTGAGAGCAAGAAAGAAAAAATCATTTAAGCTAAGTTGAGTCTATCCATCACAGGAACCATGAGCTGGCCAAAGAGGTGAAGGAGCTGAAGGCACAGCTTGAAAAAGAGAAGACAAGGAAGGACGAATCCCTACAAATAGCTCACGACTATTGTGAGGAGTTGCTTGACGCTTACCAATAGAGAGATAATGCATTGGACAAGGCTAAGAAAGTGGATGAGTTAGTGGCAACCGCGGGGAGGTGGGTTAAAGACAGGTTTGAGCCACTCATCACCAATTACAATGCCAACGTACTTAAGTTTAGAGATGTGGCATGTCTTGGCAAAGGCTATCCTCGAGCTCTAGCATTGGCATGGGAGTAGATTGTGCAGGAAAAGCAACAACATTCGGAACGAGGTGAAGTAAATCTGGTAGAGTTGGAGAGTGAGATTCTAAATCCGGATGAAATTGAAGCGCTCAGAGCGGTTGATCTTTTCTTACATCCAGAGTTGGCTTCCACAGTTTAGAAAGATCAAGTTAAAGGCTCCGACACTAATCTCTAAGATCTCACTATAGGCCTCACTCCTGGGCCATCAATTGCATCCATCGCCATGTCTATCCCTCCGTACAATCTAGATTCTCCGTAGATACAAAAGACAGGCATGTTATCTCCAATCCTAAAGGGGAAATCAGATGGCACATCCAGCCACACAGAGCCTCAATCTAATAGAGGTACATCATTGACCTCATCTATATTTAAGAGAGCTCACATGACATCGGTCGATGTTGCTAATCCCTCCTTTCATCTTTCTCAAATTTTTGGTCAACCCATGATATCAGGTCTCCCAAAGGAAAGCTCCCAACCGGATCAACATGAAATGTAGACTGAGTCAACAGTCGTAACTATTTCTTGGAGCACCCCAAGCATTCCACTTGATGACACTCCAGGTGGGGTGCTCAAATAATCGATGCTTGCAAGAAGAAACCACTGGTGACTTTCAAGGTGCTCCTATAGATGAGGATGTCATTATCCTCGGGTGGATTGACCTTTCTCAAAGGCTTTCGATGAGCGAGCTTCTAGAAGAAAAGCTAAAGTCCACTATGGAGATCAAGCAAGAGCCGTTGGTTTCAACCCTCCTCCTCCATAGCTTTACCTGTCGTGACTATTTTCATCCTTATCACACTTTCTATGCCCGAAAGCACTCAATGTGCATCTACTGCTTCGTTGCATAGCTTACCTTCGAAAGGCAAAATAAGTGGGGGGAGAGGAAGTAAGAAACCAACGATTTGAGTGGGCCATCTCCCGAGATGGGAAGAAACTGAAGAAGCAAAAGCTCAAGAAAAGAATGTTTGCTTGTTTTTGTATGTAGCGATAGAAACCAGCATTTTGTTTTAGGTCAGTTTTATGCTGGTTTAGCCCCTAATTTTGGTTTTCTATCTTAGTGTTAATAACACTTGTATCTTCTTCAAACTCTGCTTGACGTGAATAATAGAGATTTTTGTTCTATTCAAATCTTGTGTGAATTTTTCTAAGTATTTGAGAGATGCGCTTTGCATTCACTGCGTTTGCGATCCATTTCCCACTATCATCATTGGACTAAGTTATTAGTCTGTTTTGTTGTTTGGGCGAGCAAGGGATGATCATCAAGGCATCTATCTACATGTATCGCATACGACCGTGTTCGATTCTAGAACTTGGTTGAATTCCGATCATTTGGAAAGATGACCCAAACATTCCTTCTGAGAACATTTTGAATGTGGTCACGCCTAACTTCAAGCATCAATCGAAGCGATTCACCCCTAAATGGTATTTAGGGCATCCTCCTTCAGGATGCGTATCTTGACCACGTTGAAATCTGGCCATCGGTTGGAACTAACCACTTAAGATATTGGTTTGAACATCCCCACCCAGGATGTTTGTCTTCAACCATGCCTAGCTCCTAGCGTTTGTTGAAACTTGTAAGAGATCTCGCCTATCTCCAGGTATAGACCTTTATTCTTGCCTATTCCAAGCAGGGCGTGGATGCTTCGCCAAATAGTAGGTATGAGCTATAAGGGAAAACTGTCTAGTTCAGCCTTTGAATATTTATACTCTACCCTAAGTCATGGGTTAGAGGAGTTATTAGGTATCTAGCTCCAAAAACCAGGTGTAGTTGAGCTTCGTGGATTCGATCATGGACCATGGAAGCTTAGTTGATGCCTATCTCTAGGTACCTGCATACCTACTTTTTACACATGCAGGTTTATTTGAATACAACATTGTTCCTAGTGTAAAGTCAAGCTTAGACAGATTCAGGAGCTCTTGAAGTCATTTCTTTTATAAACACTAGAAATGATAGATTCTATCTGGTTACACAACTTGATAGAATATATACAAATTTACATTCAAGTGAAATAGCGTTGCAAGTATTTGTTATTCCATGTCCGCGGGAGTGAGATCCCATCCACTATTGCTAACTTGAATGTGCCATCTCCAAGCTCCTGCTCAATTGCATACGGACCTTCCCAATTCGGACCCAAGTTCCTAGGGTGTGGGAAGATTCATTTGAGTACGAGGTCGCCAATTTCAAGGGTTTGGGTCCTGACCTTAGTATTATAATATTGGACGACTCAACTTCGATGAGTAGCTTCCCTCAAGTCAGCTTCATCACACTTCTTATTGATTATATCAAGACACTCCAGTAGAAGTTCCTCATTCGTCCATGGATTATAGTGGATTACTCAATGAGAAGGTACATCAAGCTCAACCGGGATCATATCCTCTGATTCATAAGCTAGGGCAAATGCAGAGTGGCAGGTCGTGGACTTATGGGTCGTTCGATAAGCCCAAAATGCTAATGAAAGTTCACCGACCCACTTGCTCTTAGCCTTTTCCTATCACTTCTGAAAAATAGACTTGATGATCTTGTTCACTGCTTTGACCTGTCCATTCATCTAGAGGTGTGCCATCGCTGCAAATCTCTTTTCTATGCGACACCTGTGGTGGAAATCTTTGAACTTTGTCTTGTCCAATTGGGTTCCATTATCGAATATAATCGTTTATGGAACCCCAAAATGATAGATGATGTTTCTGACCATGAAGTTGAATAGTTTCTTTGTAGTTATTGTAGCTAACGACTCTGCCTCAGCCCAGTTGGTGAAGTAATCAACAACGACGATGGCGTACTTTGCACCACCTTTGGATCTTGGCATCACACCAATGGCAGCGATTCCCCAAACTGTAAACGACCAAGGACTAACTATTTGAGTAATCTCCATTGGTGGGGCTCTTGGAATCTTAGCAAATCACTGGCACTTGTTGCACTTTCTGGTGTAATCAACCGTGTCTCGGTTGATATTCAGCCAGAAATATCCATAATGAAGGATCTTCTTCGTCGGGGTTTGTCCGTTGGTGTGGTCCTTATTGTCCCATAGATGAACTGCACTTAGGACTTTCTTAGCCTTATCGTTGGCGATACACCAAAGAATAGGAACCAAGAATCCCTTCCTGTAACGCACTCCTTGCATGATGAACCTTGAATCTTTACGAAGGAGTTGACGTCGCTTGTATTTTTCAATCAGGAAGGATTCCATTCCGTAAATACTTCTTTATTAGAGTCATCCATGACCTCTTTTCACATTCGGCCTCGAAGATCCAACTGGCATCCATCTGGTCAATGCTCAAAGCCGATAGCACTTCCACAGGGATAATGCCCATGAGTTGCTCATTTCTAGAACTGGCTAACTAGGCCAGTAAGTTGGCCTTCGCATTTTCCTCTCTTGGAATATGCGTTATGCTGTAATATTCAATATCCCTAAGTAGCTCGAGGGCTCGGTTTAGATAAGGAGCTAGCTCGCTCCTTTTGCTTGAAACTTGTTCCTTAATTGGCATACCACTAACTGGGAATCATAGAAGATATGCAAAGTTTATCTCCTAGCTCTTTATACAATCAATGCCTCATACTTTGCTTCATTGTTCATCGTGGGAAAACCGAATTTCAAAGCATAACAAATCGAATATTCCTCAGGAGTCACCAGCACAACTCCAGCACCATAACAACATTCGTTCGATGGACCATCCATATACATTCTCCTCTAGCATTATGCTCTATTCCGCTCTCCGGAGGGACATCTCGTGTAGTGTATTCAGCAATAAAATCAACCAAAGCTTAGCCGTCGATCACTTTCCGAGGGTAATAGGTTATGTCATATCAGCTCAATTAAATATTCCATTTCAACAGCCTACTAGAAGTCTCGGGTCATTACAAGACCTGTCTCAAAGGCTAGTCGATTAGAAATTTGATCGGATAAGCTTGAAAGTAGGGGCGGTGCTCCGTTGAAGTGGTTAATATATAGTATGCAAGCTTATCTAGCTTTGGATTATTTCAACTTCTCCACTTCTTCTTTGAGTACGGTGGATCTCTCCGGACCCAAGCTGTGGCATTTATGTTTCATAGGAATGCATTTTGGATTTACATTCAATGTGTGGCTAACTATCACCAGCGGTATTCCACACATGTTTGAGTGAGTCCAACTGAACATATCCAGGTTCACTTGGAGAAAACCAACCAACTCCTTCATCATCCTCACACCAAGCTATGATCCAAACTTTAGGACCCATATAGGATCATCCTAGCTGATCGAGATATTGATCATCAACTTAGCTGGAGCTACTCTCCCATCCTTTGGCTCTTTTTAGGATGCATATGGAACTGACCATGCTTCCCGAGCCAGGGCTTAGGTGGTGGTTGTTATGCATCTAAGGCCTTGATGTAGAGATTCCTCTCCACACCTTTTCCTTTCTCCCTTCGCTTTACCTCTTTAAACTTAGAGACATAACATTCCCAGTTAAGCCTCTGATCACCTTGCACTATTCCCATACCGTTCTCTGTTGGGAACTCCATCGTTAAGCACCAAGGAGTTATGGCCGCTCGAAATTCAGCAAGGGTTGGTCGGCCAAAGAAGGCATTATAAGCATAATACATATCGAACATAAAAAAGGCACGACCTGCACTCCCTTGTGGTCACCCTCTCCAAGCACTGCCAGTAGATTCACACATCCCACTAGCTCAGTAGCAGTCCTATTAAATCCCTAGATCCAAGATTTACATAACTTTAAGTCCTTGCCTTCTAGAAGCATCTGATCGTAGGCTTTCTTGAACAAAATGGTTACTGAACTCCCATGGTCAATTATTACCTTCCTTACAATTGCAGGGTCATGGTCGATATCACTAGTGGATCAATAGTCGAGGGCTCCACCCCGATAGCATCTAGATTTCTGAAAACATATCATCTTTCATAGTCGTGAGTTGTTTTGTTGGAGCACCACCTTCGATAACAAAACAACTCTCATTTATTACATGCTTCGAAGCACCCACATATCGCTCTATCTCATTCTAGCTCTTCTCAAATGGATGGGGTCCGCCGATAATGGTATTAATCACCAGACATTTCTTAAGCCGCCTCGGGCTCGCGAACACTTGGCCTAGCTTGTCCCTGTTGGAGATTTGATGTTCCATTCTCGCCATCCTTCGAGGCTAGCACAAACTGCTATAACTTCTTGTTACGAGTCAAATCTTTGACAAGATCATACAAATGTCCACATTCATTGATATTGTAACCATGCGTCTCATGAAATCTGCAAAACTTTCCAAACTTCTTCTCTTTTCCAATCGACTCCCTCGCAACTGGTTTCCTGTACTGTTCTTAGCCTTGGGTTGCCAGGTATAAATTTAAAATTGAGTTATTCAATGAAGTATAGTTGTTATATTTTGGGATTCTCGGATGTATCCTCAAATCTAATACCTTATCTTTAGCCCAATTGTTTTTCTTGCTCTGTCCACCACTTCTATTTTCCATATTAACATTGACATTGCCGAAATTCCCTCCTAATGGTTTTACAACAATATTACTTTGTATCACCTTGGCCGATTGACCGGCATCATTCTTTCTAGCGGTAGTGCTTGTCTCTTCCAAGCGCAAGAACTGAGTTGCCTTTCTATATAACATGTCCATCGTCGATGGGGTTTCATCTTCAACCACCTCCTAAAATCGGTATCGGGATGAATTACCTTGATCAGTGCATTCAACACATTATTCTCTTGAGGATTTCTCACCTTGGTTACTACATCATTAATCCTTTGCAAAAAAATCTTTCAAAGACTCTTATGCTCTCTGGTAGAGGTTGGAGAGTGACATGACATCCTATGGATGGAAAATGTGCATATGGAATTGCTCAATGAACTTTTGCACTAATTGCTAAAAAGGCGATATGGATTTCATCGGCAGTTGGGTGAACTACATCGTCACCACTCCCTCTAAGAAAATCGGGAATCAACAACATTGCACGGCATCAATAGCTTTGCAGAATCCATGTGTCAGTCATAATTTATCAAATGTTGCCTTGGATCCGTTTTCCCGTTATACGATGGCTTCGTCGGCATCACAAATCTCCTTGGTTATTCCTCGCATATGATATCTTCCATTAATGAATTTGGCTTGGGAAGGAACCCCAATCATCATTTGTCCAATGCTGGCTCTCACTTATAAATCTCCTTACAATCTTAGGCAAATCCAGCTCAGAGGGATCTAATTAACGATGGTAATCATGATCCACTCCGAGTATTGGCCCATAAACACTCTCGATTAGTTTCATGATACCCAGGTTCCCTTGACTCTAGGAGAACCATTCATTCAGTGGTTCCGTGTACATATTCTCTTCATGGAGGATCCACAATGACCACCTGATTTTTGACATTCTGGCCATCCATAGCATAACTAAAGGGCAAACCAGCATTGTCACTCGAAAGTTGACCACCCAAACCAAGGTTAGATGGTTTGGTACCGAACACTCTTGATGGATCGGTATCGATCCATGAACCTTTGTCGCAGTTTTGTCCCAGTATTTTTTTGACTTTCCAGTCTCTTTTCTAAGCATTTTCTGTTTTCTTTCCCTCTACCTTTGCTTCGATGATGAGGAACTACCAGATTCTGAACAAGAAGGTGTTAAGTCCCTCCTAGTTCTCCTGTGGCTGTTAGTTAGTTGATTCAACAAATCCAAGCTCTGCTTCATTTGCTAAACTCATCATGGCTTTCCTGGAGCTTGTCCTCCATATGGTTCATCATGCGGTCCATGTTAAGCCTAGTAATCACGTATTTAGGTTCTAAACCTTTATAGTGGTTAGCTGTGAAACCTCCTCAACATGTTGGGAATCGTCATTCTCAACATTTTTATCGGCACTTGAAGTGATGGATTAGTCTCTTTTAGGGGCCATGGTAGAAAGCAACTTGTGTAGATTTTCTGAAAATCTGAGTTGTTCAAAATAATAAAAACAGAGAATACTGGATCTATCTCTCAGATTTGGGTTATCCAATAGTAGATGATGGGTCCAAACGAACTGAGAATCACACTTTCAATGAAGGCACTAAAATGTTAGTGCCAAAAAGTGGTACAAACACCTAAGAAATTAAGCAAAGAATGAAAATAAAGAAATATAAATGGAAAATGAGTAAAAACGAGAGACCAAACGTTCATAGTGGTTCGGCCAACTATTACCTACATCTGCTTGAGAATTCTATTGATTATCTTACTGTTTTACAAGTACGGTTTTTATGGTTCGGTACCACTCGACGGGTGATTACAAGGAAATATATAAGAATTGCAAGGAAGCAAAAAAGGTCCTCGAAAATGAGCCCCAAACCTTTCGAAGGAGTCTTTGACTTTGAGATTTGTGGGAATGGACTAGCTTCCATCTTGCGGTCTTGGTTGTACTTGGTTTCTAGACACTACGGCTATCTTTTCGGGCTTCCTGCCTCGATAGCTTTTAGGTTCGTCTTGTCTTGTCTATCTAGTTACTGCCTGGTCAAAAGGCTGGATAACAATAAGTTACAAGGTAAGCTTCATACGAAAAGACTAAAAGCATCAAGGCATGCTGCAGTCCCTAGGTTACATACTGCCTTCAGAGCATGTACCGAGACCTTCTGAAAGTCGTTATCAAAGAAACGGCCCCAAGCAGCCATAACTAAGTACAAGCCAAAAGTGCCTAATTCAATATATGAAGCTGAAGCCATTACTCCCAAAAAAATCCACCCTTCGACTAAGACGAAAGGTCCTTCAAAAAAGACAAAGAAAGAGAAGTTTAGACCAAACTTTTTGAAGGAGTCAAAGGGATGCAGACATCAGAGTTTAATAGCCTCAAACCTTTCGAAGGGGTCGGAAGGTTTCATCTCACAGTATCCAAGGAGCTCCTACCTTTCGAAGAAGATGAAAAAGTCAAAGCAAGTATTAGCATCCCCATGATAGCCTTTTCGAAAGCATGCCAAGCCTTTCGAACTGGTTAAGACTCATCAGGATAACTTTCGACAACATTGAAAGGTTCTATGAAGAAAGCAACATGCAGAAGTCAGCAGAGGCAAAGGAATGAAAGAAAACCTTTCGACAACATCGAGAGGTAGCACAGCTCTTAACAACATTCAAGTAAAGAGCAAACCTTCTGACAAGGTCGAAGGTTTCACAACATTCAAGTGAAGAGCAAACCTTCCGACAAGGTCGAAGGCTTCACAGCATTCAAGTGAAGGCAAGCTTTCGACAAGCTCGAAGGGTTCACAAGAGTATATAGAAGGCAAACCCTTCAACGAAGTCGAAAGGTTCATGAAGGCATAAGAAAGGCAAACCTTTCGACAATGTCGAAAGGTTAATAATGATATATGAGGGGCAAACCTTTCGACAAAGTCAAAAGTTTCGTAACTGCGTATAAAATGGGGACCTTCCGACCCTGTCGAAAGCATGGGTTCGAAAGGTGTGACACATGCATCTATAAATAAGACCAAAGGGGTCACGTTTTAGGGATCCTTTTTCTCCCATTCTAAACTTGTACTTTCTTGAGAAAAGCATTGTAACCCTAATTTAGGAAGTTGTTAATTTGGGAATTTAGTGAAATGAATCTTGCTTAGCGAGATAAAGGGAAGTCTTTAGCAGTGTTAGTTACTTTACTGTTCACTAAAAATTTTGTTGGATTAACTTCTATTTTCCAAGTTGAACCTCATCGAAAGGTTCTTGTCGACAAGGTTGACAATACCTCTGGTCCAAACATCTTTTGCAACCTTTCGAAGTTACCAACTTTGTGGATTGAACCTTTCGATAAGGTCGGTCGTTAACTCTTTATGCATTAAAACCTCCTATAACCTTTCAAAGCCATATACTATGTGATCTAACCTTTCGACAAGGTAGAAGCCAGCTTCATATCCACTTAAGTATATGATTTCTAGCCTAAACCCAAGGAGAGCTATCACCTTAGCCTTCGACTAGATTGAAACCTACCGTTTAAGGACTTAACCCAGAGAATCTCAACATAAACAAAAGGTAAATCTTTGCAAGAGACCCCATACTAGCTCAATACTAACTCAACGAGGTTGGAAGGTTATACAATTCAAAGACTAAACCTTTCGACAACGTTGAAAGGTCAGATTGGAAAATTATCATAAATAAAACTAAGTTGAAAGGAAATTCCTAAGGGAATCTTGTTCACTTCTCTTGCAAAGGATATCCATCTTTCTTAACATTAATTTAGGGTGTTGACAAGAAATCTTGTTAACATTTTTGGCGCTAGTAGGAGGGCTTGAACCTCCGACTTGGTTAACCCCCTAACACTACTATTCTCTAACACCCCTTGGATTAATCCTACGTCAAGCTTATCCACTTTGGTTTGATCATGGCCAGAAGATTTAAAAGATCTGAACAAGGGTCTTCTGAACTACATTTGTCAAGATTCTCCCAAGTAAACATCAAAAACTCCAATCAAGATGAAGAACAAAGATTAAGGCTTAAAGCCCTAAGAATTATAAACAAAAAGAAAGCATAATACTATGATCCTGAAAAATGGAGTCTAAATCCTTTCCATGTTGGTCCTACCCCTATCTTTGCAATTGGAAAAAGAAAAAATGGAAGTAGTAATATCTTTAATCAAATAAGAAGATCCATTCAACACTATTCCAAAGGCACAATCTTTGAGAAAGAAATAATGAATGATTACAATGCTTTTGCATACAAGTGGCAACCAACTACAATGAGAACACTTCCAACATGAGACGTCCAAAGGGTAGTGAAAAGGAAGTCAATTGAAGAACTTGAAACAATAAGGCCAAAGAACAAAAAGTCAAAGAGTTATTCACAAGTATCAAGCTTTAAATCTAGACATTCAAAAGAATGCAACTTAACCACATCTATGGAAAATGTCTACTTAATTAATAAGGATGAACTCAACTATTGGACACACAAAAGAAAAAAGAAAAATATGAAAGGAACGTAGGAGGATCCTTCTGCCACTATCATATGATGAATGGTCAAGAAACCAACCATTGCAGAGCCCATGAGGGAATGAGCATAAACTTCTTTCGTCAAGGAAAAATCGATGAGTTTGTAAAAAGAATTTGAGATTAAAGTCAATAAAGAGAAACTTTCTATAAAGAGAAAATCTATATGGTTGGGAGTGAAATGCTCCTTATATTTGGAAACTACCTAAGATGGTAGTCTAGCTAAGATGGTAGAAAAGCCTCTATCCGTGCCGAGATGGCCAGGGCAGAGCAACTCCTGGAGGGAGGGCGGGTAAGCCTTTAGCCGTGTCATAAGATGGCCAGGTTAAAGCATCGAACAAGCCCTTGGCCGTGCCTCTTGTCAGGTCAAGGCACCTGCTAAAGAGAGGACATAGTAAGCCTTTATCCACGCCATAAGATAGCCTGGGTAAAGCACCAAACAAGCCTTTATATGCGCCATGCTATGGCCAAGTTAAGGCACCTCCTAGAGTGGGGATGGAAAAAGCCTCTATCTGCACCATAAGATGGCCATGGTAAAGCACCAAACAAGCCCCGATCCACGCCGTAAAAGGGACATGGTAGGGTGCCTCCTAGAGGGAGGTCAGGTAAGTCCTTGGTTCCAGCCTCATAGATGAGCTAACCAAGAGCACCGGACAACAATGGACTAAGATGTCCAGGCCTAGAAAGCGGCCCATCAAATAATGGACTAAGATGTCCAAGCCCAAGAAGAGGCGCAATCAACAATTGACTAAGATGTCCAAGCCCAAAGGGAGGCTCAATCAATAAAGGACTAAGATGTCCAGGCCCGAGAGGAGGCTCATCAAATCATGGACTAAGATGTCTAAGCCCGAGAAGAGGCTCATCAAATCATGAACTAAGACGTTCAAACTCGAGAAAAGCATATTCGATCATAGACTAAGACGTCCTAGCTCAAGTGGCAGCCAATCGTATTATTTCTGTATATATTCAAAACCTGAAGGGTTCATATATGTCAAAGAAGACAGGAGCAAAGGAGTGGGACAGAACTCCGCTTGTTATTACCCGAGTCTGGGTTTTGGAACTTCCATTTCTAAACATTAAATATTAATACCCGAATGAGGATTTCGGGTCTTTTATATATGAATTTCATCATCTAATGCCCAAATCTGAGCTTTGGGTCTCTATCAATCATTGACTTATTATACCTGAATCTAGGTATCAGGACTGCTACTTATCTAAACCATAATCTGGGTACAAGATCTATGGATTTCTATTCATCACAAATGCCTGAATCTGGGTCAAGGAATGTTAAAGATCACTATTAAAAGTCTCCAAATGAGAACTTCGAGTTTCTAAATTTTTAAATCCAATTAATGTTAGGGAATGGGTTGGAGATTTACTGCATCAGAATTTCAAACATTGATCTCTTAATCAGGTTCTTTACTCGATAAAAGCTATATTCTAATAGCAAATTTTAAACATTCCAGCCAAGTGGAAGATGTTAAACCCATGATCATCTCTCATCGTGGTCGAAGATGAGATTTTAACAATTAGTATAAATTGATTTTCCATACAATTAACAGGATGATTTGTTAATATAAGCAAACGACGTACATAGACAAATATGTGGATTTCAAGCTAACAATTAGAAAAAAAAATTTCTACATACTTTAGGAAAATCAGAACAATGAGGAAGAGCAAGAGATCTAGCAAGTTCAAAAAATCAATGAATGAGCAGTTCAGAAGCATTTCAAAAAGTGACATTATAGAAAAAGATTACGAATCATGTGATATTTACAAAGTTTATGTGATTTGCATAAGTTATGAAATCATTTACAAAATGACAAAATTATATACAAGATAGATTTACATAACTCAAACATATAGATGGGTTACAAATCTTGGGCGGCTCTATTGAGATTTTCCGCAACTATAGGATCTATTACGTGTCTTATGGCTGCATTAAGAACTTCCTTAAGCTTCTTTTCTTTTCTCCTTACTTTGTTTTCATTGTCAATTGCATCGATGTTGGCCTTCAGGGCGCGATTAAAAGCTCTGTTTGTAGCCCTAACTGTTTTATTTTCTCTTTCTAACTTTGCAACATGCTTGTTGAGCAAGTAATTGTCATGCTCCAGCTTCTGGTTCATGGCAGTGTATTCATTTATGATCTAGGAGTACTTCACTTTCTGTTGTTCATCAAAATATTTGGCTATTTCGAATTGTTTCCTCCGACACCAGTTCCCCACTACATTATCATCTAAACCTAGGGGAGGGTTGAGCATAGATGGAAATTTCTGAGCTGCGAGAAGCTTTGACCTAGTAGGCTTGACAGCTGGAGGGGATGCTTGAGAGACCAAAAAATCTATCTTTGAAGTCTTATCGCCCAAAATGAACTCTAAAGAGGCGTATTGAGTTTGGCTATCTTTTAACTTTAACTCCAAATCATTTATTCGCTGAATGAGTTCAGACATTTTTTGATCGAAATCAGCTGTGGGATTGGTCTTTACTTGTCGTTTAAGCGTAGCGATCATCTCATCTTTTTTCTTAATATCAGCCTAAAGATAGGCAATATGGTCTTTATGACCACTGGCGATGGTCTTTTAGAGAAAATATCTTTTATGTCATTTCACGGCTTCAGTATTGCCACCAAAACGCTCAAGGAAGACTTCATCATGGACCACGATTCCTTCGCTTGCTGTCAACAGTCTCTCTCTAATAGCATTGACGCGTGACAGTGAATTTTGAGAAAGATAAGTCCTAGATGACTGAAGCTCATATTTAAACAAAAGAAATGGAATAAAAATCGAGATAGAGATAAAAAAAATATCTTTATTATTACCACAACAGATTACAACTTAAACATCGACGAAGTTAAAGATACAACATGCAATTGGATTACATTTAAAGTTTAGAAACTATTTTTTTAACTTTATCAAGAGAATTAGATGAAAGCATAATTGTCGAATCAAATGGCATAGTGACGCCTTCAGGGGTTATTACCGGTGGGCATTGACTATAGTCCCATTTCCCAGTAAGGGGACTATCACGACCACAAATTAGTCTAGAATGAAACGTTCTGCTTTCTCTAAGGAATTTTTCCTTCTCATCGTCGAGGAAGTCAAAACGAAGGCGAGGGTATTCCAAGTACAATTTTTGTAAGTCCCGAAGAAAGCAATATCTTGCTAACTTCGAAGTCTTTGAAATTGATGCATTTTCAGAGTAAAATCTTCTCAGTTTAACATATTGGCTTAAGTGGTCTCTAGGGACGAGTCATCCTAAAGAGCTGTTGTTCTAAAATAGTGCAGTAAAAAGAAGCTAAGCACAGAAAACAAAGCTAAAACATATGTCTATAAATCAAGCAACTGTTACATATTAATCATTCGTCTGGTTCATACAAAATAGATTTAGAGAAAAATTCTGAGACAAATTTATCTTTATAGTACTTAACCTTCTCGGGAGGGAGATATTGAGGAATCGTCGTGACTCGCGGTAAGTTCCAACAAGCTCCAGGATGCGGGTCATTCGAATTCGTCTAAGTATTTTTTTATGAAAACGTCTGAGTAGACCTCCACTGAATTCGCCTAAGTACGAAAAATCTATAATAGAATGTCTCCAACAAGCTTTACATAGAAATTGAACTAAAATGTCTCTCTCCTCGATCATCATCTAGAATAAAGTTAGTAACTCTCTATTTTCCTTAAAGACAGCGTCATATCGGAGGCGCACTTTCTTTAATAAAGGGGAAGCCCTCTGATATTTAAATAAAGCTAATACGTAGGTACTCCTATCAAGGTTATGGTATTTCTCAGACAAAACATTGTGCTCCTTTATCAATTTGTCTACCTCCCTGTATAACTTGTTAATTTCTGCCTGTTTTCTGTCAAGTTTAGTCCTATAGGGGAAAGTGGACTTCTTCTTTATCAAAGACAAACAATTTAACGCTAATTATTATCTTCGAAGTTTAAGACATTTAAACAGAGAAGCCCATAACTTTGAAACTGGAATTGAAGCCTAGGAGACCTGCTCCTTCTCTTTTGGCTCCTCAGTTTGAGCGGGAACAGGTTCATCCGCAAGTGGAGCAGAGGGTCCAGGGGATAAAGGCGGCATATCAATATGAGTGGATGGCTCCTTTTCAGAGAGTTCAGCTTGGACACCGCCATCTTTCTCAGAGGCACAGAAGGACCCCCTTTATCTTCATCAAGACCTTGGCTTCCAGCATGGCCATCATCATCATCATCCTTTTCCTCATGATCATCATCTTTGTCACCCTCCTCTTCAGAATCAGATTCAATTTCAAAGGCGGGGACATCAAAAGAGGGAATTTCGGCAACATTGTTTACCTCCTCCTTACCCTCAGGTCCAGTACCTTCTTTATCTGGTTAATTTTGTCCATTACTCTTTCGGCTAAAGCTGGGTCGACAGAAGGGATGCCGAAGTTAGGACATTTCTCGTAATTATCAGCATATGCAAGCATAAGGGCATCTTCGTAATTTTTTACCATCATGGGCCCTAGGTTAACATCAACAAAATGAGAGACTTGCTTCTTGATGTCGGAAAGGGTACGAACAGCTTGTTTGAGTGAAGCTCCGGTCTTCTTGAATTTATTTTTCAAAGAAATATTCTTGGCAACCAAGCGAGCTTTTTCATCTTCTAAATCTTTAAGTGTTAGCTCCATAGAAATTTTTTTGTCATTAGTAAGCTGATGGGCCGTTTTCTCTGTTACTAAATCGGCTTCAACCTTGAAAAGGGAGGCCTTTACCCGCTCCAACTCATTGCAAGTGTCGTTTTGGGCTGTAGTCAGAGAAGATATTTGACTCTCAAGCTTGGAATTTTCCTACCGCAGATTAGAAGATTCAGTTGAAGATTCAAGACATGTTCATTTAGAGCTACCCAATTTTTGGAAATCTGCAACAAGAAGTGAAGCACGAGTTAGCGATTAGAGAAATTCAACAATAATAAATTCAATTGGGTAAGAGCTTACCAAAAGTTGCTGCAAGATAAGAGAGCGATAAATTTCTGCCATGTTCGGAGTGAATGACGGCAGAGAGGAAGATGTAAAAGATTCTGAATGTAAGATGAGCTCGACAAGTTCATCAAAATTGGTCGATGAAGGAGCAGAAAATGACAATTTTGGAGGAGTTGGCTTTATAGAGGGAGTCGTCAATAGGGCCAGCTGCATCTGCTCGAGTGCAGTGGGAGAATCGAAGATCTAGATGTGCGAGAAAGGATCGGAAACAGGTGGAGTTTGTGCTGATTTTCCCTTAGGGGCTTCAACAATGGGGCTCTTTGAAACTTTTTCAAGAGACATGCGCTTTTTCTCTACCTCCACATCAATGACTTTGGCCACTTTCGCCGGAGGTGCGTCTTTAGAAGGCTCCGTTAGTTTTCTTTCAAGTGTTCATTTGGATTTAGCGAAAGCCTCCAAGATTGATGTAACTCCAGAAGATGATGGAGGAGGTGCAGCACCACTAGAAGATACAATGGCCTAGGAAGAAGCTGGGACAAATTCAAGCGGATATAAAGTTAGTCAAAATAGTTCAAAAAACTATAAAACGTTAATATACCTAAAGGGTCAGCGCAAATAAGTGACATCGAAGAGAAGTGTTCGGCATCGCCTAGGGAGAGAAAGCACTTGCCGTGCGAAGTGTGCATAATGGTGGGAGTTCCTAGAATCCTCTGGCCAGATAGAGGTAAAGAACGTTTCCTTAAGTTTGAAGGGGTTAGAAGTGTCAACCTGCTCCCAATTTGTTTTGAAGCTATAGTTAGAGAATCAACGGTACTCTTGTCAACATCACTAAGACTCTTCGAAGATTCACCTGAAAAAGAAAGAGATTAGTTAATGGAAAATGTAAAGTAGGGCAAAGACAACCTTAGAGCAGACTTACGGAGGGAGGCAAAGGTCCCGCGAACATCAGTGAAGCACTTGAGAAAGAAAAACTGGTTCTTCCAGTCCTTGAATTTGTTGATACTATCTGATATTAACTTCTTGTATCCGTTGACTCTGTATATCTGCTTGTTAATGTTGATTCATGAGTTTTGATTCATGACACAAGCTTTAGAGATCATACGACGAGAATACTATACGAAAGCGACAAAAAGGAGAATAACCATATATTGCACACTACAAAGGAGACAAGACTATAATTTAAATTTTAGTGTGAATATTTTATTTTGAGTCTTAGAATATTGTTAAAATCATTCCTCAAGTAGTCACACATACACACAAAATGATTTATACAAAAATAAGTGTACACTGTGCAAATAACAGCAGGTCGCCGACCGACCAGAATCTTCGGTCGACCGACTCTGTGTCCAGTGCACAGATATGCACTGTTTTATTTATATCTGTAAACTCAATTGACCGACCCAGGTTTCTCGGTCCACGGACCAGAACACAACGGCTAGTTTTTCTGAAGAGGTGCAATTGTTCATGAAGAGGAATGTTCTTTAATCCAACAGATATGGACACAACTCTTGATTGAAACTCTTCATGAAAGATTGTAACTATTCTACAACTATATAAACATATTCAATTCACTTCTACATTCACCGATTCTTGTTTATATTTCTGAAATCTATTCTCTATTCATTTCTGCAAATAAAAGCATTCATTCTTATTTAATATCACTAGAATCCTTGATTAAATTTATATACTTCGATTCTACGTGATTATTTTCCTTCTAAATCTTCACACACATATATACTCTTGAGGATTAGATTATAGGAAAGTTGTACTATCAAAAGACAATCAGTGTTATTCAGAACACATTCGTCAACAAACTATTTGTATTAAGTTGAAGTCCTCTTCGGCTGTTGAGGCGGAAAAATTCCTGTTCGGCTGCTCAGGTGTCGTATACCTATTCCTCCGGGTTAAGTGAGGGGTTTAGTTTAAATCCAGAGGGTATTCTGGGACTGGACGTAGAACGGGAAGTTCGAACCAGTATAAAAATTCCTGGTGTGCTTACTTTAATTTTTATTTTACTGTTATTACCAGTTTCCGCATTTATATACCATATTACACGATCCTTAGTACTACACGTACACTTTCATTTGGTATCAGAGCAAGGTCATCCTATAACCATCACAAAGTTATTCGATATTTATTTCTAGTAATATGGCAACCACACAAACTAACGATGTTAACACTAACACTAATTCTAGTTTCAAAGAAGGTCAATTGACTTCACGACCTCCACTTTTCAATGGTATAAATTACAATTATTGGTCAACTAGAATGAGAATCTATATGCAATCGAGTGGATTTTATATCTGGAATATTATACAAACTGAGTACACAACTCCTATGGAGAATACTCAACTTGGAGTAACACACAAAAACTAGATGCTACATCAAATGCAAAGGCTATGAATATTTTATTTTGTGCATTAGATAGAAATGAATTCAATAGAGTTAGCATGTGCACTTCAGGTTATGAAATTTGGAGAACTCTTAAAGTTTTGCATGAAGGAACGAACAAAGTTAAATTAAGCAAAATTTCTATGTTGAAACATCAATTTGAAAATTTTAAAATGAGGCCAAATGAATCTATAAATGACATGTACTCTAGATTTCAGGATATTTATCATGCTTTATTATCATTAGAACAAAAGTTTACTGATTTTGATGTTGTTACAAAAATCTTAAATTCTTTAACGGACGAATGGGAACGAAAAGTCCTAGCTATTGAAGAAGCAACTGATTTGTCAACATTAAAACCAGAAGAATTGATAGGTAATTTAATGTCCTACGAAGTAAATTTGCAGACAAAAAGAAATGGAGCACAAGAAAAGAAAAATGTGGCATTCCAAGCAGAAAAAGATGATTCCGACTCAGATAATGAAGATATGGCAATGATAGCCAAAAATTTCAAAAAGTTTTTGAAATTCAACAGAAACAAATTCAAGGGAAACAAAAATAATTCCAACAACAATTCCAATAGCAGCAAACCATCATCTTCAACAATGGAATGTTATGAATGTCATAAGAAAGGACACATGAAGAAGGATTGTCCAGATCGTAAAAAGAATAATTTCAAGAAGGACAAAACCAAACGAAAGCTTTTTCAGTCACTTGGGACGACACTGACTCATCATCCTCATCAGAGAGTGAAAGTGATAATGAACAAGCAAATGTATGCTTCATGGCTTCGTCAGACGATGTACCACATAAGAAGAGAGGAAAATGGATTTTAGATAGCGGTTGCTCAAAACACATGACTGGAAACAAAGAAATTTTGTCAAACATTATATACTCAAATAGATGAGCAGTCACCTTTGGAGATAACTCAAAAGGATATATCGTCGGCAAAGGCAATGTCAGTAGCAACGGTACCTCTAATTTACCTCTCATTACTGATGTTTTATTACTTAAAAATTTAAAACACAATTTATTAAGTATTAGTCAACTATGCGATAAAGGTTTTAATATAACTTTTTCAGAAAATAAGTGTAATATTTTTGATAAAAATCATAACACTATTTTCGAAGGAAAAAGAGATAAAAACATTTATATCTTAAATATGAATGTTAATAATGATTCAAATTTATGTCTAGTGGCTAAAGAAAACGATTCTTGTCTTTGGCACAAAAGATTTTGTCACATTAATTTTAATACTATCAACAAACTAGCTAAAAATAAATTAGTTAAAGGTTTACCCAATATAAAATTCGAAACTAATATTTTTTGTGATGCATGTAAATTAGGAAAATTAACAAAATTGAAATCAAAGAAAGTAATATCTACAGAACAACCACTTGAACTTTTACACATGGATCTTTTTGGTCCAACTCAAGTGTAGTCTATTAATCATAATAGATATGTATTTGTTATTGTAGATGATTTCTCTAGATATACTTGGATTTTCTTTTTGAAAAATAAAAGTGATACTTTTGATAGTTTTAAAGTTTTTGTTAAAAGAATTCAAAATATTAAAAGTTTGAAAATTAAAAATATAAGAAGTGATCATGGAGGAGAATTTGAAAATGAAGCTTTTGAACAATTTTGTAACAAGAAAGGTATTAACCATAATTTTTCATTTCCTAGAACACCACAACAAAATGGAGTTGTAGAAAGGAAAAATAGAACGTTACAAGAATGTGCAAGAACTTTATTAAATGGAACCACTTTATCGAAACACTTTTGGGCAGAAGCTGTAGCTACTGTTTGTTATGTATTAAATCGTGTTTCTATTCGACCATTAACTAAGAATACTCCATATGAACTTCTAAATGGAAGAAAACCAAATATTTCATACCTTAAAGTTTTTGGTTCTAAATGTTTTATTTTAAATACTAAAGATCAGCTAGGAAAATTCGATCCAAAATCCGATGAAGGAATATTCGTTGGATATTCGGAACGAAGCAAGGCTTATCGAATTTATAATAAACGAACTCAAATTATTGAAGAAAGCTTACATGTGTCATTTGACGAAAATTTTAAAAATATAATTCCAATTGTTACTTTTGATTCTGATGATGAATCTACTCAGAATGAAAATATTAATACAAATGAAAATTTTGAGACTCATGAAACCAATGAAAATACAAACATTACTTCTAATATAATAAAATCTCCACCTAGAATTTTACGAGATCATCCTGTGCAAAATATAATTGGAGAAGTTAATACAAATGTTAAAACCAGACATCAATTAAATCAAGTTGGTCTTGTAGCTTTTCTCTCTAACATAGAACCTAAGAATATAAAAGAAGCATCAACTGATGACTACTGGATTCTTGCCATGCAAGAAGAAATAAATCAATTCGAACGAAACGAAGTTTGTGAACTCGTTCCTAGACCTAGTGATCAATCTGTCATCGGTACTAAATGGGTTTTCAAAAATAAAGAAGATGAACTAGGAAATATAACCAGGAATAAAGCTAGATTAGTTGCACAAGGATATAATCAAGAAGAAGGAATTGATTACGAAGAAACGTTTGCTCCAGTCGCCCGACTTGAAGCAATACGAATCTTATTAGCATTCGCATGCTTTCATAATTTTAAACTGTATCAAATGGATGTTAAGAGTGCATTTTTAAATGGATACATAAAAGAAAATGTTTTTGTTGAACAACCACCTCTGTTTAAACATGAAAAATTTCCGGATCATGTTTATAAACTCAAAAAAGCGTTATACGGTTTAAAACAAGCACCACGTGCTTGGTATGATCATCTTAAAAGCTATTTATTAGAATCTGGTTTTGAAATTGGTAAAGTAGATCAAACACTTTTTATTAAGAAAATTAATAAAGATAATTTAATAATTCAAATATATGTTGATGATATCATTTTTGGCTCGACAAATGAAAAACTTTGTCAGGAATTTTCAACTATAATGACAAATGAATTTGAAATGTCTCATATGGGAGAATTGTCATATTTTCTTGGATTACAAATTAAACAAATTAAAAATGGAATTTTTATTAATCAAGAAAAATATTGTCATAATTTAATTAAACAATTTGGTCTGGAAAACACTTCTGCCAAGCCAACTCCAATGAGCACAACTACTCATCTTGATAGAGACGAGGAGGGAAAAAGTGTTGATCAGAAGCTATATCGTAGTATGATAGGTTCTTTACTTTATTTAACAGCGAGTCGACTCGATATAATGATGAGTGTTTGTTTATGTGCTCGATTTCAAGCAAATCTCAAAGAGTCACATATGAGAGAAGTTAAACGCATTATTCGTTATCTAACTAAAACCAAAGATTTCGGACTATTTTATCTGAAAGAATGTCCTTTCGAATTAGTTTCCTATAGCGATGCTGATTTTGGAGGAAGTCGGATGGATCGAAAAAGTACGAGTGGAACGTTTCATTTCATTGGACGTTCCTTAGTCTCTTGGTTTAGTAAGAAACAAAACTGTGTTTCTTTATCAACATGTGAAGCAGAATATATATCTGCTGCTTTGGCATGTGCACAAGTCGTTTATATGCAACAAACACTACAAGATTTTAATTATCATCTTGAAAAATCTATAATTTATTATGATAATACTAGTGCAATAAATCTTTCTAAAAATCCAGTCAATCACTCACGAACAAAACACATTGATATTCGTCATCACTTTCTTCGTGACTGTTTGGAAAAAGGATTAATAAATTTAGAATTTATCAATACTGAAAATCAAACTACTGACATTTTTACTAAACCACTAAATGAAAATATTTTTATAAAACTTAAACGTGATTTAGGTATAATGTCGTTTAAAGATTTATGAATAAAAATATGCAAGAATATCGAAAAACAAAAATTGTTTTATTTCTGACCAAAGCGGAACTCGAACTCATGACCTCTGACTTGTTTGTTAGATGTTATGTTATAGCTACTTGAGCTATGGGTGTTTCTTGTTTTAGTTCTCTTTAAAAATTGTTTTATCTGTTTTGTTTTCAGAAAAACTATATTTAGCTCTTGAGTTATAAATCATACATTTAAAAACAATTTTATTCTTAAAAAATCTGTGATTATAATTAAAATTAGTTTCAATCCACTAATTTTTCAGAAAATAGATTGTTATATATATGTACTATGCTTATCTTTTATAACATATACTACGAAAATTTAAAAAAAAAACAAAACTTGAAAAATGTCTTCAAACAATTATTACTATAACTCTGAAAATTCTCATCTATCATACACATCTCCGGACGACGATTGTTTCGATCGCATTCCCGAAAATGGCCCCTATCCTACCTTTCCCATGCCTAAACGTGTTCTAGACTTCTCCTCTCCAGATAAAGACCCCCGACATGTGTGGAAACCATGGGAAGACTCCCATACAGGCTATATACCTAAAAAGAAAAAAGGGAAGAATACGATGGTAATATCTCCAACCACCAAACAAAAAATTGATGAAATACATCACTACCAACGACATCAAATGGATATGCAACGGGAACTCTACTATGAACAAAAAGTCACGGCGAGACGTTTAAGTTTTCTAGAAAAGATTGCCATGAAAATTTGTTCATCAAAGAAGGATGATGTTGCTGAACCTTCTTATAGACCCCATCATCGTCAAATCCTGTTCAAACTCCAATAACTCCAAGATGGTCACCGATAGAAAATGTTCCATCTCCAAACTCATGGGAACGCAGATTTTAAACGGTGGCTAAGCATATTATATATATGTATGTATGTTGTTGGTATTACAAATAAGATGTATAGTGCATTGATAATAAAATATATTGCTATATTTATATTATATATAAAACTGCAAAAAAATTCACTTCTAACAGGGTCGGTCGACCGAACACCCTGAGTCGGTCAGCCGAACCCTTCCCGAGAATTTCAAACAAACATTTCCAACAGGGTCGGTCTACCGAATACCCTGAGTCGGTCAGCCGAATCCTTCCCGAGAGTTTTCACACCTTTCAGATTAGCAGCTCGGTCAGCCGACACAGTCATTCGGTCGACCGAACGTATAAAACTGCTACTTCTATTTTCTTTTTAACAGCCCATCCATTCACTTTCCAACTTACCTCTTCACTCTCACTTTCCCAATTACAGTTTTTAACCTAGCCCCCATTAAAACTTCTCAAATCTTTAATCCTTTCTTCCAAAAACAAATGGCTCCCAAGAAGAAATCAAAGACAACCGGTGGCTCTTCTTCATCTACTCCAGTGGATACACAAATTGCTTCATGGCTATTTAATGATATAGCTCTTCAAAGATGGATAAAACTTCAAGATGCCAAAATTTTTGAAGAATCATTTGTAAGTTATCCTGATTTTGCTTCCTACGGTATTGAAAATGCCGCCCTTGAGAGTGGTCTTGATACTTTTGTTGACCATAGGAAAAATAACTTAAAAATTAATCATATAATGGTCAAGTTATTTCTAGCGAACCTCAACCTTGTAAATCCGCCAAGAAACACTGAAAATTGTATTTGGACATCGGTTTGTGGCACTTCGATTTTCCTTTCCATTGATCGAATTAACAACATTTTGGATGCTAGACCAGGTGGTATCTCGTTACACGATGTGGATTGTAATATATCAACCCGTGATCGTCTAAGCCATCTATTTTTTGAAGATTATGATACTGATTTAAGGCAAACTTCATCCCTTCGACCTAAAGCCCGACTCTTCCATCGATTCATGATGAAGTCTATAGTTCTAAGAGGGGGTTCATATCACTTAGTATATCCCGAAAACTTCAAAGCTTTGTATGCTATGTGCGGAAATATACGAATAAATTGGGCACAACTTCTTATGGATGAATTTCTCTCTTTCAACCAAGGAAAGATGCTCCATATTTATTATGGAGAATACATAATGAGGTTGATTAATAGCTTCGTTACCAATGCTCCGGAATCCGAAACATCCAAAGTTCGTTCTTTTGACTCACGAACCATAAAACTAATGAAGTTACCCGATGCACCTTCTAAAATTTCAACTTTTCACCAATGGCATACTACTCCTCGAGAACAACTACGTCGTAGCTATTCTACACCTCAACCATCTACTCATTCTACGGAACGTATAACCCGCCAATCCTCGATTCAACGACCAACTCCCGGAATGAGTACGGAAGCGGCCATTGACATTTTGGCACACAATCAAATAGCCTTGGATAGCCGACTACGAAAAATTGATGGTCGTTTCAAGAAGATCAAGTGCTTCTTCGTAAATTTATGGGATGCCTTATCATGTACTTCCGAAGCCGGTGCCTCCTTTGTTACTCCCGGAAAAAGACCCGCACCGAATTTCTCTTGGTCTACTTCAGATAACACAAGTTCTGGTACATCCGGAACTCATGCTTCTCACACTCATAGACGTGGTAAGGAACATGTTCCTCCGGAAGAAAATATTCGTCCAGAATTTTGGGATTCCTATGATGATGAGGAGTAATCGTATTATTTTACAGTTTATTTTCAAGAATTTCTTTATGAACAATATGTTTCTTTTTTGTTGTGTATTAAGCAAACATCTTTAATTATTCCTATTTTGGTTTGAATATGTAATATTTAAAATTCAATGATTTGCGTTTCTTTTACATATTACATCTAGTAAGTATTCCTTTTTGTCGATGACAAAGGGGGAGAAATGTATGAAAGCTAACATATTTTTTGCAGAAAAGTCGTCATATATTCAAGGGGAGAATTATAATATAGATAAGTTCTACTTCGTCACATAAGTATTGTCATCAATCAAAAAGGGGGAGAATGTTGATTCATGAGTTTTGATTCATGACACAAGCTTCAGAGATCATACGACAAGAATACTATACGAAAGCGACAAAAAGGAGAATAACCATATATTGCACACTACAAAGGAGACAAGACTATAATTTAAATTTTAGTGTGAATAATTTATTTTGAGTCTTAGAATATTGTTAAAATCATTCCTCAAGTAGTCACACATACACACAAAATGATTTATACAAAAATAAGTGTACACTGTGCAAATAACAACAGGTCGGCCGACCGACCAGAATCTTCGGTCGACCGACTCTGTGTCCAGTGCACAGATATGCACCATTTTATTTATATCTGTAAACTCAGCTGACCGGCCTAGGTTTCTCGGTCAACCGACCAGAACACAACGGCTAGTTTTTCTGAAGAGGTGCAATTGTTCATGAAGAGGAATGTTCTTTAATCCAACAGATATGGACACAACTCTTGATTGAAACTCTTCATGAAAGATTGTAACTATTCTACAACTATATAAACATATTCAATTCACTTCTACATTCACCGATTCTTGTTTATATTTCTGAAATCTATTCTCTATTCATTTCTGCAAATAAAAGCATTCATTCTTATTTAATATCACTAGAATCCTTGATTAAATTTATATACTTCGATTCTACGTGATTATTTTCCTTCTAAATCTTCACACACATATATACTCTTGAGGATTTGATTATAGGAAAGTTGTACTATCAAAAGACAATCAGTGTTATTCAGAAAACATTCGTCAACAAACTATTTGTATTAAGTTGATGTCCTCTTCGGCTGTTGAGGCGGAAAAATTCCTGTTCGGCTGCTCAGGTGTCGTATACCTATTCCTCCGGGTTAAGTGAGGGTTTTAGTTTAAATCCAGAGGGTATTCTAGGACTGGACGTAGAACGGGAAGTTCGAACCAGTATAAAAATTCCTGGTGTGCTTACTTTAATTTTTATTTTACTGTTATTACCAGTTTCCGCATTTATATACCATATTACACGATCCTTAGTACTACACGTACACTTTCAGTTAAGATTACTCAACCTTGCTAGTTTAGTCAAGGAGTTTAGTACTTTAGCGTTAAGCGAAGGAAGTCCAGATTCCAACGCCAACATCTCTAGAGATAGTAGATGAGTGTAGACATTTGGAGATAGTTGATTCGGAGTAACCCCAACATGATATAAGTATGAACATAGGAATTCTGGAAAAGGAAGGAATCCACCATGCCATCTATGGATGGCAGTGTAAGCAAAGTACCCTTCGAAAAGGTTGTCGATGGTATCAGTTGCTTGAGGAGGGATGGCTTCGATCCCAAGAATACTAAAATCTTTAAGAATGGCATTGACTTCGTTTTGTGATACAATGGAAGAATGCTTAGCAGTGGCTTCAACTTTGGGAGAGCTCATGATTTTGCCAGGTGAAAATGTTTTAGTTAAAACCTTTGATTATTTATGAATATAGAAGGCATTCAAGAAATAAACAAATAAATCTACTTAAATAATTCAAACATAAAAACGAATATAAATTTTGAAAATGTCCCAAATAGTTCAAGTCAAAAAACTAATTGGCTCAAGCTTTCGACAATGTCGAAAGGTCAACAACTCAAGCTTTCGGTTATGTCGAAAGGTCAGCAATTCAAGCTTTCAACAATGTCGAAAGGACAAGGGCATCAACTTTAAACCTGCATACTTCAATATTGATTGAAAGCCTAAAAAGTAAATAAATAATAGTATAAATTCCTTAGGCTATCGACAAAGTCGAAGGGAAGAGTTGAAGCGTTAATCCATTCATGGCCTTTTGACAATGTCGAAAGCCCTATGGAAGCCTGGATACACTTCAAGTGTAACACAAAGCTAAGTGACAAGACCTTTCGACGTGGTCAAAACCAAGGCCTTAAAATTCCTTAGTTAAAAATATTAGTGTTGTTGACGTCATCGAAATGTCTGGTCCATATTGCTGAAACATATTATATACAAAAAGTCAAAAGGTTTCAAGTTCAACTCATAAGCGCTCTACACTTTTCGACAAAAATGGGCAAAGATAACTCTAAGGTCAAAGAATTTCAATCTTGTCGAGAGCTAATAGTCGAAAGGTTTGAAAGTCTTCGACCTCGTCGAGAGCTCGTTGTCGAAGGGTTTGATTCACTCCACTTAACTACCTATCATTTCGACAACATTGGTAAAGTTGGCACCACTACACCTTTCGACCACATCGAAAGGTGCTAAGAAGGCAGATCCAATGTTGCCATCTCAGCCTCTTTCGAAGGGTCAGAAAGATCATTTTTGTGCCGCCAAATTTATCTACCGTACACGAGAAGTTTTCGAGTAATTGAATCGGTTGTAACCAACCCTAACCCGATTATAAATCCAGTTTTCAAATTTTTCTTGAAGAACACGTAAATCAAACCTATTAACTAAGCAGATTTAAATTGAAATCGCTTTAATTCAATTTCAAGAGAAACATGAAGATAATTGACAAGTCGAAAACCCAGGATTAAAACAAAAGGAAAAAAATCAAAAACTTTGGATTAGGAGCTAAACCCGATAAAGGGATTTTCTTTATCAATCACCATCAAATTTAAAATCCAAAGTAAAAGATGAATTTTATTAATTTAAGAAACTGATTTTCAGAAAACCAAACTAAAATTGAATTTCAATTCTAGGATTTGGAAAATTGGAAATTTGATTGAAAACTAATAAGAACAGAGATTAGTCTAAAACTTATGAATCGAATTTGAGAAATTATCTTGTGGTTTTAAAGAAAAATTCAGGAAGTTTTGGAGAATTATTTTATTTGTGCATGATAATTTTGATTGCAGGTAAAAGAGGAAGAAAGAGAAGATGCGTACTTTATAAGAAAAGTCGCCAAAATTCTCAACTGTTGGATAAGATTTAAATGGATGTCTCAGATCAACACGAGAAGCCCACGAGGCGGGAAGGTTTTTAGCTTTCGACAAAGATGACTTGGAAAGTCAAGAGCTTCCCTTCGAATGGGGGAGGGCAAATGTTACTCCAAAAAAAAATCCACCCTTCGACTGAGATGAAAGGTCCTTCAACAAAGACAAAGAAAGAGAATTTCATACCAAACCTTTCGAAGGAGTCAAAGGGATGCAGACATCAGAGGTTAACAGCCTCAAACCTTTCAAAGGGGTTGGAAGGTTTCATCTAACAGTATCCAAGGAGCTCCTACCTTTCGAAGAAGATGAAAAAGTTAAAGCAAGTAATAACAACCCCATGATAACCTTTTCGAAAGCATGGCAAGCCTTTCAAACCGATTAAGACTCATCAGGATACCTTTCAACAACATTGAAAGGTTCTATGAAGAAAGCAACATGCAGAAGTCAGCAAAGGCAAAGGAATGAAAGAAAATGTTTCGACAACGTTAAGAGGTGGCACAGCTCTCAACAACATTCAAGTAAAGAGAAAACCTTTTGACAAGGTCGAAAGGTTCACAATATTCAAGTGAAGAGCAAACCTTCCGACAAGGTCGGAGGGTTCACAACATTCAAGTGAAGACAAGCCTTTCGACAAGCTCGAAGGGTTCACAACAGCATATAGAAGGAAAACCCTTCGACGAAGTCGAAAGGTTCATGAAGGCATAAGAAAGGAAAATCTTTTGACAACGTCAAAAGGTTAATAATGATATATGAGGGGCAAACCTTTCGACTTAGGTTAATAATGATAAATGAGGGGCATACCTTTCGACACAATCGAAAGGTTCATAACTGCATATAAAAGGGGGACCTTCCGACCCTGTCCAAAGCATGGGTTCGAAAGATGTGCCGCCTACATCTATAAATAAGACCCACGGGGTCACATTTTGGAGATCCTTTTTCTCTCATTCTAAACTTGTGCTTTCTTGAGAAAAGCATTGTAACCCTAGTTTGAGAAGTTGTTAATTTGGGAATTTAGTAAAATGAAGCTTGCTTAGCAAGATAAAGGGAAGTCTTTAGCTATGTTAGTTACTTTACTATTCACTCAAACATTTGTTGGATTAACTTCTATTTTCCAGGATCAACCTCATCGAAAGGTACTTGTCGGCAAGGTCGACAATACCTCTGGTCCAAACATCTTTTACAACATTTCGAGGTCACCAACTTTGTGGATTGAACCTTTCGATAAGGTCGGTCGTCAGCTCTTTATGCATTAGCAACACGTATAACCTTTCGAAGCCATATACTCTGTAATCTTTCAACAAGGTCGAAGCCTGCTTCATATCCACTCAAGTATCTGATTTTTAGCCTAAACCCAAGGAGAGCTATCGCCTTAGCCTTCGACAAGATTGAAACCAACCTTTTAAGGACTTAACCCAAAGAATTTCAACCTAAACGAAAGGTAAATCTTTGCAAGAGACCCCATACTAGCTCCATACTAGCTCAACAAGGTCGGAAGGTTATACAATTCAAAGACTAAACCTTTCGACGACGTCGAAAGGTCGGATTGGAAAATTATCATAATTAAAACCAAGTTGAAAGGCAATTCCTAAGGGAATCTTATTCACTACTCTTGCAAAAGATATCCATCTTTCTTAACACTCATTTGGGGTGTTGACAAGAAATCTTGTTAACAAAAGCTATCTCTGCTCAAGGCCTAGAGCATCTCAATACAAAACCAAGATCAACAGCTAAGATGGCCTCCATTTACATCAACGCTCAAATAGACTAAAACTATACAAAATATAAAGGTTACAATACGCAAAGCTATGTATAGAAATGCCATGCCATCAATCGGTGTTAATCTACAAGAAATCACATGATGAAACATATCCAAATTTCAACAGTACAAATGGGCCAAGTCGGCAATCCAAGAGAACATCTCTGCACTAATAACGGAGTTGCAACTTACCTATAAATACAAGGCACAAACCCCATAAAGAGGATAATAGCCCTGAAAGCCTAACGACATACTGATGTAATCATTTGGCAATTGTTTTAATATTCGAAGACTTAAGTTTTTTTCTTATAGAACGCTAATGGGGGAAAACCAATCAGATCTTGTAAAGTTATTAACGCCCTTATTGATTAAGTCCTAAAGAATCTTCTCAATAATTGACATAGGGACAAGTTCTTAAACCATTGTAAATATTCATGTCTGTATTTCCAGCATTTTATTTTTCTACAGCCTTCGGCTTACGCATCCTGCCTTCGGTTGAATCTTATTCTTATACTTTTGCTTTTGGAAATTTGGGGTGTTGGACTTGACTAAAAATCAATCCAACACCATTTTTCCTGCCCAGTAGTTGAAGACGATCGAACTGATTTATTGTTCGATGGTTGATGACAAACGAACCGTTTTTGTTGTTTGGTAGTTAATGACTAGCAAATCATTTCATGTTGACTACCACTGAACTGTTTCTACCGGACTGTTTACTCATCTATCAAATTTGGTTTTCTCCTTTGATTTTATTCGAGTTAACTTTCAATCCTCCTGTCCTTTTGTTTTACTCTTGTGATCGTGGAATGACATTTTTATTGCAGATCCTTCAACTATTTATCCGCTCCGTGCTGCATTTTCGTATCCGTCGTATGCTCACAACATTAGCAAATGGGGGGAAATAAATTCTCGTTCGCAGATAAAATCTTACAAGAAAGTGAATTTTTTCACTAGTATACCAAGGAGAATTGGATATAACCGTTATGAGTAGAGTTTGATTGTTATCTTAGCTCCAATTACCTATTAACAAAGGTAAAGTTTTTTTTTTTCCCCTTGGTTAAATATCTCTAATACTAACAAAATGAGTAGCGTGTAACGTTTGTCTTTTGTAGGATATTGTATTATATCAAGAATAATTTTGAATCATGAAGATGGAGCCATGAAAACAATATACGTTGCGTAGCGTGTTTTATTTAACCAAGTTTTGTAGGTATATGCAATTTGTCGTTGATGCACATGTAATCCCGCAAACTCGTTACTTGAAGCAATAAAGAAACATGAATCATAAAGAAAAACACGAGTCTTTGTGCCTACTCAATCAGAAGATGGACATGGACATGTAACCCCACACTTTCAATAAATGGTCAAAGACGCACTAGCTATTCGTGACTATATACATATAAGGCTGCTTAGCTAGTGCATCAATTTATTTATTAAAACTATTGTACAGGGAGCATGTCTCGTACTAGTACATGAATAGCTACACCAGGACAAGCATAGGAAAGTCGCTATTAAATGCTCGTTGCTTTCTTTTATTTTAAATATATTATATGCAGCACACTTGCATGCTTTCTTGGCGCCTTTAATGGACCGACATTTGAAAGAAAATGACAGATATTACTATGTCATTTTATAGGTTATTTAATACCAAAATTATTTATATTGATAAGAAAAACCCGTTGTAATACCATGATGCGTTGTTAAATTTATACCATGTGAGTATGTAAAAGAAACAGAAGAGAAAGAGTAGAAGAAGACAAACAATCAAAAGAGTGTACATTAATTTTCCGAGGGTTATGAATATTTATTGGTGGTCCACTATTTTATTAATTATTTTTTGTATGTTGATTTATTGTAAATAAGGTTGCCAAAATCAAACCAAAGTGATTTGAATAGACATAAACTTGGTCCGAGCCGATTGACCTTGGTTCATGTTAGACTGACAAAAAATATATTATTTAAACCCGATCGATTTCGACTTGAACAGATCAAATTTGGAAAACTTGATCAAGAACATAAAATATATGCATTTTATGTATGATCATTTTATCGAACCTAAATTGACCCAAATGGGTCCAATTTAAAAGACGCAATAAAAAATATATTAAAACATATGCATTTATGTGTTATTATTCAATCAAACTCAAAGTAACCCGACCTAATCCGAACCTCGGATCCAGGTTTAAAAATGTATATTTTGAACTTGCCAAGACGCAACCAGCAAAGGATCGAGACCTATCAGGTCAGATTTGGATCGAACTTGACGGGTCTAATTGCTATCTCTACTTTTCGTCTATCATCATTACTGAAGTATAAGATGAGGTTTTGGATAAGATATTGTTTTTTGGAAGAGCTATTGAAAGTTAAACTTGATTTAGGCTTAATTATTTATTTTCTGAAGTTTCAATTATAACATGGACTATAATAAAAAAGTTATTTAGAGTGTGATAATGCTTGTAAGTTAAAGAATTATCAACATATGTGTTTCCATTTTAAGAATCTCTAGAATTATCTCACCTTGAGTTATGTAAATAACATATGTAAGAAATTTCCTATAAGATGTAACAAGGAACAACCCTAAAATTAACCGCTAGAATTAAATAATTGATTTGGATGAAAATTGGACTTCTATATTGACGCAGCGGATTAATCAAAACGATGTAAAGCGGTGAATGTAATAATCGGCGGATTGGAAGATACTGAAATGCCCAAATTCGTTGATCCGAAGATACCGAATTCTAGCTATCCCGAACTCGTTGATCGCGCACGATACCGGGTTCAAAGATCTTCAATTCTTCAAGCGTTGATCAAGCGCACTTGATTCCGCGAATCGGCTTCTACAATCGTTGAATCGAGCGCACTCGATTATCCGAAAGAGGAGATCGGAGATTGCACTCAACTACCAATTTAAATTGAAAGCACAAAGCTAACAAAAGAGAATTTTATTCAATATTCAACAACTTTTACAAATGACTCACACGGCCTATTTATAGGCGTTTTACAATTCACACAAAAAACAACAAAAAAATACATCTCCTAAGTCGGTTCCGAGTTATAGCTTCCGACCTACGACCTAACATAACTCGGTGACGACTTAAGACAACACAGTTACAACACTTGCCTTTAGCGACTTAACAAACAGAACGACTTATGAAAATAGACGACATACGACTTACAAAACATACAGCTTTCGACTTAACAAATGGTAATTACAACAACACTTAGGTCGTGAGCGACCTACGACCTAAAACAGGCGACTTAACAGCAGCTTCTTCACGACTTAAGGAATCAACGGTTTTAGATTAACTCGGCATAAGAATCTACGCCCTCCAGAGCTTCAGCGACTTAAAAACATACGTATCAGAAACTTCGCGACCTAAGCCTTGCGACTTAAGACTTCGCGACTTATCTTCCCAGATTACCCAGCGACCTATCATAGGTCGTGACCTTTTCTTGCGACCTAGTATAAGTCGAATCAAAACTCCGCGACCTAACTCCTTGCGACCTAACTTAGGTCGTAACGTCTTCCTGCGACCTATCATAGGTCGTGACTTGTTAGGTCGTAGCACCTTCTTTCCTATCTCGCTAGGTCGTACGCGACCTAAAAGCATGTTAGGTCGTACCAGCGACCTATCTCTTAGTTTTAGCCCGCCCTCCTCAACCCCGTTAGGTCGTAGCTCATTCCCTGGTGCTATGTTAGGTCGTTCACCATGTTGCACTGCAAAGTTAGGTCGTTCGCGACCTATCAATTCCTTAGGTCGTAGACGACCCAAGACTTTAGCTTTCCACCAATCTTCACAAGACGTTAACTCCTTAGCTTTAGGTCGGATTCGACTTATCAACATGTTATGACCTACGAGTTTGCTAGGTCGGTCACGACCTAGTACTTGGCCTGCATCATCCTCCCCAGGTTGAGAGAAATTCGTCCTCGAATTTGTAAATTCTATCACCTCAGCTCGTTCATCTTCGTGATATGGTACGAGATGTTTAACATTGAACACGTCAGACGTATACACATCATTTGGCAGCTTCAATTTATAAGCATTTTCATTGATTCTCTTTAAAATTTCCACTGGACCAATTTTTCGTGCTTTCAATTTATTGTACGCACCTACTGGAAAACGATCTTTTGTTAACACTGCATAAACCATATCTCCTTCGTTAAACTCAACATTCCTTCGCTTCAAGTCTGCAGATCGTTTATATTTCTCATTTGCTTTCTCCAATCGTTCTTGAACGATTTTATGACATTCCGCTAACCCCTCAACAAAATCAGCAGCTTTCTTATCTGTCTTCTTTGATTGTGGCACTACCGTCAAATCCAACGGACCCTTCGGTAAGCTTGAATATACTATCTGAAATGGACTGAACCCTGTACTACGATTCACTACATGATTATGAGCAAATTCTGCCTGACATAACTTCACATCCCAACTCTTCAGATTGTCCTGCACAAGACATCTCAACAAGTTTCCCAACGATCTATTAACCACCTCCGTTTGTCCATCAGTTTGCGGATGATAAGCACTACTAAACTTCAACTTCGTTCCGACCATCTTCCACAAACTTAGCCAAAAGTGACTCAGAAATCGAGTATCCCTATCCGACACAATAGATTCTGGCAATCCATGTAGTCGATAGATCTCCTTGAAAAACAATTGAGCAACATGAACAGCATCCGCCGTCTTCTTACAAGCAATAAAATGTGCCATTTTCGAAAATCGATCAACCACCACATAAATGGAATCGTTACCACGCTGTGTCCTCGGTAATCCCAACACGAAGTCCATACTCACATCAACCCATGGTTTAATTGGTAAGGTAATGGTATATATAAACCAGCATTAGTCCCAGTTCCTTTCGAAACCTGACAAATATGACAACGCTCCACAAACCATTCCACCTCTTCCTCATTGATGGCCAAAAGTAGGACTGTGAAATCAACTGTAAGGTGCGGTCTCTCCCAACATGTCCCTCGTCGTGTAACTCCTTGATAATCTTCATTCTCAGACTACCCTTCGGTACGCACAATCGACTTCCTTTAAAAAGAAAACCATTTACCATCACGAACTCATCCGTCTCTCCCTCCTTGACTTTATCAATAAACTTTGCAAAGTAAGGGTCATCGGTAAATAATTCTGGCAATATTTCAAACCCCGTCACTTCAACCTTCAATGTAGTTAACAAGTGATTTCTTCTACTCAACGCATCCGCAACACGATTTGTCACTCCCGACTTGTGTTTCACAACAAATGTAAATTGTTGCAGATATGCAATCCACGACGCATGTCTCGCTGAAATCTTGTCTTGCCCTTGCAAATGCTTCAATGCTTCATGATCAGTATACAGAACAAACTCCTTCTGAAATAGATAGTGTCTCTAGTGTTTAATAGATTGTACAACAGCATAGAATTCCACATCATACGTACTGTACCTCATCTTTGCTCCTGACAACTTCTCACTGAAATATGCAATTGGACGTCCCTTCTGACTCAACACTCCTCCAATCCCAACCTTGGATGCATCAGTGTGTAGTTCAAACACTAGCTGAAAATCAAGTAATACTAGAATTGGTGCAGATGTCAGCAACTCCTTGATTCGTTCAAAAGCAACTCCTGCTTCCTCCGTCCATGTAAACTGTTTACCCTTCATGCAATCAGTAACAGGTGCCATCACACTACTAAAGTGTGGTATAAACCTTCGATAGAATGAAGCCAACCCGTGAAAACTACGAACTTCCGTTATCATCTTGGGCTGCGGCCAATCTCTGATAGCTTCGATTTTACTCTGGTCAACCTGTATTCCTTCCTTCGAGACAACATATCCTAGAAAAAAAACACTATGCGTCATGAACACGCATTTCTTCGTTGCTGCATAAAACTATTCTTGTCGCAATACCATCAGCACTTCTCTAAGATGATTCAAATGTTCCTCTGGACTCCCACTGTAAATCAGAATATCGTCGAAATACACCACCACAAACTTCCTAATGAATGGTCGAAAAATTTGATTCATCACCCTCATGAAAGTACTCGGTGCATTTGATAAGCCAAATGGCATAACCAACCATTCGTATAGACCTTCCCTGGTTTTAAAAGCAGTCTTCCACTCATCGCCTGGTCTGATACGAATTTGATGATATCCTCTCTTCAAATCAATCTTCGAAAAGATAGTAGCTCCGCTTATTTGATCTAGCAAGTCATCCAACCTCGGCATTGGAAATCTATATCTCACAGTAATCTTATTCAATGCTCGGCTATCAGTGCACATCCTCCACGTCCCATCCTTCTTGGGTACCAATAAAGCTGGTACAGCACAAGGACTCAGACTCTCCTGCACACACCCCTGCTCAAGCAATTCCTCTACCTGTCTCCGCAACTCTTCATGTTCCTTCGGACTCATTCGATAATGTGGTCTGTGTGGCAACACAGCACCTGGAACAAGATCTATCTGATGTTGTATATCCCTCAACGGTGGCAACTCCGTTGGTAACTCCTCTGGAAATACATCGTTAAATTCTTTCAAAACTGGTTTAACTTCTTCTGGAATTTCAACCTCTTCACTGCTTTCTCGCCCAATCAACAAAAACACTTCAGGCTCTTCCTCAACCTCCTTAACAAACTCTTTCAAAGATAATAAAGTTTTCAGCTCTTCAATCTCTTCTGACTTACTTTCTCCTTGTGATCTCTTCTTTGGAACTAAGACAATCTTCGTGCCTTTAAACATAAAACTGTAGCTATTGGTCCGACCGTCATGTTGTACTGCTCGATCATACTGCCATGGTCTTCCCAATAATAAGTGGCAAACATCCATCTCTACTACATCACACCAGATTTCGTCTTTGTATTTCTTCCCAATAGAGAATGGAACACGAACTCGTCTATCCACTTTCACTTCTCCTCCTTTTCTCAACCATGCTAACTTGTATGGACTCGGATGTTTCTCTGTCTTCAATTTCAACTTTGTCACAGCCTCGGTTGAAATAATATTATCACAGCTTCCTGCGTCAATCACAAACTTACACACCTTCCCCAGAATAGTACATGTCGACTGAAAGATATTACTCCTCAACCAACTAGCTTCTTCCTGCTTCGGTGTTAAACACGATCTCCTCAGCATTAGATTACAACCTTCATCTCCTGAAGCAATATCCTGCTCATCCTCCTCAACTGGACTAGAACAATCCCCATTACCATCCTCATCCTCAACTTCTACAATCATGGTTCTCTTCTTTGGTTTTGGACACTCACTGCTTTTATGACCCAATTCCTGACAATTGTAACATTTGAAACCATTGTTAACTTTCGCCTTCTCAACCTCCTTCACCACTGGTCTACTGATAGGTTTAGAAACATTAGAACTTCCACTAACACCCTTCACTTGATTGTTAGAATTAGTAAACACACCACCTCCTCGTCTCCCTTGTTTTTCCCAAGCCAACGCTTTCTGATGTGCTTTTGCCACAGATTTTGGATCGAACATATTAACCATATCCTGAATCTGCATTCTCAATCCCCCAATGAATCTCGATGTCAACTGGTCTTCCATTTCCATAATATCATTCCTTGCAATAAGTTGATAGAATTCATCAGCATAGTCATTCACAGATTTCGTCCCTTGTCTCAAGTTCTGCAAACGTTGATACATCAAAGATTGATAATTGTATGGTAAGAACGTTGCTTTCATCAATTTCTTCATCTTCTCCCAAGATTCAACTTTTGACTTTCCCATCTGATCACGTGTAAGTTTGGTCTGCTGCCACCATGCCAAAGCTCTACCCCTCAACCTTGTAGCAACCAACTTCACTCTACGATGTTCTGGAACTTCCTTGAAGTCAAAAATCTCCTCGACATTAGCCACCCAATCTAGAAACTCCTCTGCTTGCATACCACCTTTGAATTCAGGAACTTCAGTCTTCATCCCCGACTCCCACTTGTGATCATATTCAGAGTAATTTCTTCTTTGTCCTCTTACACTACCACCATCATACTCCTCTTCAAAATCAGATGTATATCGTTGTCTATCTCGTCCACCCACATCTCTACTACCATTACGTCTACCACCATCATCCCTTCTATCTACATTCCTCCATTCACGATCATTCACGTTCCTTCCACGCCCTTGATCATTTTCAACACTTCGGTCTCGATGGGAATGTGGCGAGACTCTACTACCCCCATGGTTAGATTCAGGTGAAACCCTTCTCCGATTTTGATTCATCTCCGTCATAAGCTTTTCTAACCGGCCAATTCCTTCGTTAAGCTTTTCACTAAAATTTTCATTGATTCTTTGCTCCATCTCATCAGCTTCTTCTCTTCGATACAAAGCTTCTACGTTTTGGTGGCGATTAGCTCTTCTTGGCGGCATACTTGAAAACTTCACAAACTCTTCAACACTTCAAAATTCAAACACTTTTTGGACTTTGATCCAAAATGAAACGGATCGAAAACTTCCACTTTGTAGCAAATCGCGATGAACACGATGGACAAAGTTTTGGCCTACAATTCAAATCCGAACAACAACTTCAAACAATGATGAACACAACTTCTCCAAATCACAAATCCAATCTACAAACTTCAAAAAAATGATTAGGCTCCAAGTTTCGATCCAGCTATGATTGGCTAGAACAAGCTCTGATACCAAAACTGACGCAGCGGATTAATCAAAACGATGTAAAACGGTGAATGTAATAATCGGCGGATTGGAAGATACTGAAATGCCCAAATTCGTTGATCCGAAGATACTGAATTATAGCTATCCCGAACTCGTTGATCGCGCACGATACCGGGTTCAAAGATCTTCAATTCTTCAAGCGTTGATCAAGCGCACTTGATTCCACGAATCAGCTTCTACAATCGTTGAATCGAGCGCACTCGATTATCCGAAAGAGGAGATCGGAGATTGCACTCAACTACCAATTTAAATTGAAAGTACAAAGCTAACAAAAGAGAATTTTATTCAATATTCAACAACTTTTACAAATGACTCACACGGCCTATTAATAGGCGTTTTACAATTCACACAAAAAACAACAAAAAAATACATCTCCTAAGTCGGTTCCGAGTTATAGCTTCCGACCTACGACCTAACATAACTCGGTGACGACTTAAGACAACACAGTTACAACACTTGCCTTTAGCGACTTAACAAACAGAACGACTTATGAAAATAGACGACATACGACTTACAAAACATACAGCTTTCGACTTAACAAATGGTAATTACAACAACACTTAGGTCGTGAGCGACCTACGACCTAAAACAGGCGACTTAACAGCAGCTTCTTCACGACTTAAGGAATCAACGGTTTTAGATTAACTCGGCATAAGAATCTACGGCCTCCAGAGCTTCAGCGACTTAAAAACATACGTATCAGAAACTTCGCGACCTAAGCCTTGCGACTTAAGACTTCGCGACTTATCTTCCCAGATTACCCAGCGACCTATCATAGGTCGTGACCTTTTCTTGCGACCTAGTATAAGTCGAATCAAAACTCCGCGACCTAACTCCTTGCGACCTAACTTAGGTCGTAACGTCTTCCTGCGACCTATCATAGGTCGTGACTTGTTAGGTCATAGCACCTTCTTTCCTATCTCGCTAGGTCGTACGCGACCTAAAAGCATGTTAGGTCGTACCAGCGACCTATCTCTTAGTTTTAGCTCGCCCTCCTCAACCCCGTTAGGTCGTAGCTCATTCCCTGGTGCTATGTTAGGTCGTTCACCATGTTGCACTGCAAAGTTAGGTCGTTCGCGACCTATCAATTCCTTAGGTCGTAGACGACCCAAGACTTTAGATTTCCACCGGTCTTCACAAGACGTTAACTCCATAGCTTTAGGTCGGATTCGACTTATCAACATGTTATGACCTACGAGTTTGTTAGGTCGGTCACGACCTAGTACTTGGCCTGCATCATATATAAAGCCAAAAAAATAAAATTTTGAAGATGAATGATGGAGTAAAGACCTTTTCCATTGAGTCAAGGATATATGTAGAAGAGTTCTGAGTATAAGCAACGATATGTTTAGGATCACTAATTATGAGTTAGTTGTTGGAAGTCGATTTACATGATCAAATAAAACTAACTTTTGGATACAAATGAACTGCACCTCAAGGCCTATTGCATTGCATCTTTTGGAGAAAAAAGCGTATAAAACTCTATATGTTGGAGTTAGGGAAACTATCTATTTTGTAATCTATCTATTTTCCTTTCGAGCCTATTTTCTTAGTTAAAATTCTCTTTGATTGATAGTCCCTTGCCTTGTTCTAAAAATCCATTTTGAATCTCCCTATGAGGAGTGTATTTGTTATTAACATAAAATATTTTATATTGGGTTGTTTGAATTGTTAAGATTGATTTTGGGTTTCGATCGATTCGTCTGGCCAACGCTATCGATGGAAATTCCAAAACACTTGAACAAAGCAAACTGACACAATATTGTTTTCAAAATTTGGTAAATTAAGTAAATTTTGTATGATTATATTTTTATATATATAAGTATAATTTTCTAAAATTAGATAAATAAATGGACCGGTTGTTAGAAATGATAATACTAGATTATCATTTATTGTTTTATCAACATTTATAAACTGCTAACTTTTTTTGTATGTTATAAGGAGATGAATTTTTTTTTTAAACAAGGTTTATAAACTGATTTGCAAGTGAAATTGAATTTAGATTAAAGAATTTAAGAATAAAATTTTCAGTGCTTTTCTAAATTTGGCTTTCAATGTTTGAAAATATATTATTTGAAAGTATTTTCGAATGGAATTTTAAAAGAAGTAAGTCAATACTCTCTTCTTTGTCGCTGGAAAATAATTTCGGTGATGACTACAGCATCGTCGACATTCATTTTCGAGTCTCAAAGTGGAGAGACCACTCTGTAGCTTTGTTACACTTTTGTTTTGGAAAAGGAATTTGATTTGAATTTCTTTAATATTATTTGATTTACAAAAAATATATATGTATATTTATTTCAAAATGGTGGGAAGTGAAACTAGAAATTTAATTCTTAAATTCTATGTTAAGTTAGGGTTTTCAATCATTGAAATAAATCAAAAATTGTGAAATATTTGAAGTGTTTAAAATTCAAATTTAAATTTAAAAAAACTTGAAATAATTGAACTAGGATAAAATTTATTTGTATAATATTTAATTGCATTCTAATAAACATGTATAACTTACGTGAATTATTTAAAAAGTTGAAATGTTAAGATGAATTTGCAATTGAAGGTTATATAAAAGAAAAACTTAGGCAACAAATTGTTCAAATTAGTGTTTGCTTAATAAAAATATTATAAATAACAAGTAAATTGTTATAGTGCTCAATTACATATGAAACATCAATAAAACTTACCATAAATATTCAAAAGTTAAAATGTGATAAGAATATGTAGTTGAATAGTATACAATATAAAATGCAAAATATAAAATGTGAAAAAAAACATTCTGATAAGGGAATTTATAAATAAGAATCGTGTTGTTATAATGAATATTATACATTTAATTTATGTTATAAGAAATGTAAATTGAAACAAATTGAATAATAAATAGAGAATGAGTAAATAAATGTAAACTTAAGAAACTAAACAGGTAAAAAAACGATTTCATATCTTTGTAAATAAATGGTAAATTATAAAGAATAGTTGAAATTGAATTATATGAGTAATTAACTTAAGTGAAATCAAATGGAATAAATAATTGAGCTGAATAAAATAAATTTTGTTTTGAAAGAAAATTTAGTAACATATGTAATAAATTGAAATCAAATCAATTGAATGAAAATACCTTGAATTGAAATCAACAAAATGTGAATAAAATGAATATTTATTGATTTAGTGGATTGAAACCAAATTAGTGGAATACAAATCAATTTATATGGTTTTGAATTATTTTTAGGCCCTAGAAACTAATTATTTTACGTTTTGTCCTTGAAAGTAATTATTTCAGTTGTGTGTCCTAGAAACTAATTCCACTTGCTAAAGAGACCCTTGTGGCTAATTTCCACTTGAATTAATTGTTGTACTCCGTATTTCAATCTATCATTTTCTTTCTGGTTATTTCTATTCTCCTATCTCCTTCCTTTTCGAGGATGAAAAGTTTTGAGTGGGGGAGAGTGTAACGACCCGTAAATTTTAACGGTTTTTTATAACGTAATTAACTAAAATTGTGCTTGAAACTGAATAGTAAATTTTTGAAATGAAAATTTGATATTTCAAATACGTCTATTTAAACATAGAAAATGGTAAAATTTTATTGGAAAATATGAAAGTTAATTCTGTTGTGTAATTTTCAATTTAAATTCAGTTAATTTGATAAAAATAAAATGTTTTTAGAAATCTGAATATTTTTATATAATAAAATTTGTAAATTATTTTCTGAGTGAGACGTCATATTTTGTTTCGCCAAATTGGGACTGCTCTAGCTCCGTTTATCTTATTTTCGGAATTTTAGCAGCATTTTTGCAGCGAATATCGACTTTTGATAGGATGATCGTATCGCTGATATTTGTGTACCATTCTGTTCGCCTCGTCGTGCTGATCTCCGTAATATATTCATTTGAGTATTTCGGCGTCTGATGCACGACGGAATCTGCGAAACGGTAAACCGTAACGGTGTCTGTTTTGTGTCTTTTTATTTCTTATGTCCTTTCAATTGTCCCCGTTGTAAACCCAACAGCCACTTAACTTTTAAATTTTCTCGGAATTTAATATTGACCTTTTCTATTCCACTAGGTAGGATATATTTGTTGGTTCGTGTACCTGTTCTCTTTCTATTCGTTGTTTCTACTCTGAAAAGAAAAATAAAATAATACGTCAGTTACTTATATTTCCAAACTTATATTTCGGAAAGCCTGCTCTCCTTCTTCGTCTTGCTCATTCCTTCTCTCCTCTACTCTTTTAGTTTGTTCGGTTCTTGAAAAAAAATGTGTATATATACATAACAAAATATAAATTCTGTCAGAGAATCATGCTTTTTCTCAAAGCCTTGCCTGCCGATCACCCCATGCACCATAAAATTATTATCCACCACCAACGAAGTCCTCACTCCATCCACCCCAAGCACCGCTTACCCTATATCCCATCGCCACGCCAACACCACTGCAGTTCACCCCAAGCTCCAGCGTAACCCACTGTCAACCCGCACCCCACCACGTCATCCCAAACAGCTCGACCATCCTATAGCCTGCCATGCCACCTCCTGACTGTCCAAAACAACAGCTCCACCACTCTCCATGCGAATAGCCGAGACCGCCATGGCTTCAACTCCATAGCCGCATGCCATGCCATGTGACCACCTCTTCCCAATAGCCTCACCTTCACCTTCCTATTGTGTAAATTGTAAGTTATGATTATTTTGTTGTATATATACATTTCTTGTATTTGCAGTTCTATACATATTCATGTATACGCAAATTATGTTATATATATATGTGTGTGCAGTATATTTATAATATGTTTAAAGTGTTATAAGATATAATGTTTGAATATGTATATTAGTTTATATATGTGTATAAGCTCTTGTAAGTTGTATTTATAATTATATATATTATAAATTTATATGTTGTGTCCCATTCTAAAATATTCATATATCACATATATTATTTCAACATGCAATCCTCTTCTCTATATAAACAAAATATGGATTTTAAATTACTGTTTAAGAATAGATATATAAGTACAGTTTTAAGTATTGTATTTGTTTTAAAGTGTATACGTTTTAAAGCATACGTATTAAACATCTAAAGCTTATCTTCTTTGTTCTAAAACAAGTGTACTCTTTTGTTTTGAGAGTTATATATAGTATAGTTATATATATAGTTTCCACATATTGTTTTGCCTGAAGCCTGCTTTGTTACTTTGTACATTATAGTATGTTTTAAATATTTACAAATTTATATTAATATTTTAAAATTAGATTTTGTAACAACTAATATATGTAAAGTTTGTATTGTAGTTTGCACATAAATTTATGACTTGAAAATATAATATTTAAATGACTCTATTTTGATTATGGTTTTAAAATATATGTATATTCAGATTTATATATATATATAGGTTTTAATATATGCAATATAAATAGGTATTTTGATCTGTACATTTTGTAAAGATTTATATATATAATATATAGGCATGGTGATGTATATGTTATATACAATCTGTTTGATTTTTTAGTTATATATAAGCTATCTGTTAATATATATAGGTTTCCATAATTTATATATAAGATCTGGTCGAGTTTAGAGATATATTATAACCAGCTAAGCTTATATTGATTTTCTGATAAGTATTGATTTTAAAATATAATAAGTATGTAAGTTAATATATATGTTTATATATTAGTCTATATATATAAGTATATATGAGTTGGGTTTTCAAATATATATATGGAGATTTAATTTTATATGTGTTTAAATTAAATATTAATTTGAAATTATATGTTTTAAATTGATTTTAGAATATATGTATATATATAACATATATTTTGTTTTATCGATCTCTAGTCCATCTCAGCTTACTTTCTCAATATCGAATTTGTCGCATTAATTCCTAGCTTGTTGCTGTCCCGCCAGCTTGCGTCTGTATCTGTGTACGTGTCTGTATCATCTTCTTGTTCTCTAGCCTCGAAAGGTGAGCGATCACTCACGATTAACATTCTTATATTTAATAAATTTAATTCACATTGAAATGACAATAAAAATATGCTGTTAAATTTGAACTGTTAAATTTTATTTGCTATACATGAAATGCCGTATCTGTAACTGTTCACCTATGACATTTGACACCATAACCTGTTATTCATATTATAATTAAAATTGTTGTTGATGATATATGCTTGTTGTTTATATGTTATATTATCATCATATCTGTTCTCACTATGCAAATTCTCTGTTAGTTTATAAATCCCTATGGGTTGAAATGATACATACCCGAACGATATTATAGATTAAGGGAAAATCGTTATGGGTTGAAATGATAAACCCAAGTGATTTTCATTAAATTTAAATTTTAGGATTGCGGGTTGAAATGATATATACCTGTAGATATTTAAATTGCGGATTGAAATGTTATATATCCATATTACTTGACCATAGGATAGAAAATTTATATACGGACACCGTTGGTCTATATTTGAAAAATGATTTCCAAAGTTTGAAAGTAAATATATGGGTTTGATTGAATATTGACTTTTAATAATATAATATATAAATGTTATTTTTATATGTATAAAATTTAGATTTTAAAATAATATGTTTTGGGAAATTTTAATTTATAAGTTGTTTTGAAAATATAATTTTTAAGATTTTTCTTATAATATTATTATTTAAAAAAATATATATATAATAAGATGTAATACAAAATACATTTAATAATAAGATTTAATTTAAATAAAAATTAATTTAATTAATATATAATATTTTTAAGTATTTACTTAAATTTATATTAATATTTAAAAATAGATTTTTATAACTTTAATAATAAAGGTTAGGATGAAAAATTAATGTTGACTTAGAATTTAAATTGGTTAAAATTGAATTTAAATAAGAATTGATTTGAACTTATTGATTTTGAGATTATGAAAGATATGATCTATAACTTGATTTGATAAAAAGTGATTAAATAAATATTCTCAAATTTTAAATAAAATTGAGACTGAATATTTAATATTGATTTAAATTTATAGATTGAGATTTTATTTAATGGTTATTAAAATGATTAAGTGAATATTTTCCAATTTGAATAAAATTAAAGTTGAATGTTGAAAATAAATGAAATTTATATTGTAAATGTTTGAATATTTAAACTTTGAATCTTATTGGAATTAAAGAGACGCTTCAAACCTAGATTTGAAATTGATAAAAATTAAAATGGTTTACCGAGAATGTGAACTGAATCTTTAACCTTTTAAATTGAAAGTGTTGAACTGGGATTGACTTAAATTGAATTTTGGAATTTAAGTTGATTTGAATCGATTTGTGGAATTAGATGAAACAATTCTAATTTGAAAACTATTTCAGTATAATCTCTTTTAATAAATATAAACTATTTTAATTTATAACTATTTTAATATATAAATTATTTTAATTTATAACTATTTTTATATATATACTATTTTCAATATCTAAAGTGTTATGATTTCTAAAGTGTTATAATCTCGAAAGTGTTATGATTTCCAAAGTGTTATGAATTTTGAAAGTGTTACGATTCTGGAAATGAATATTGTTTAAAGTGAATAATGATATCAAAATTTATATGGTCTTTAAATGTATATGATATTTTGATATAAAGTATGAACTATTTGAAATGAAATGACCACGGTGTGAAATAAGCGTTTGGTTGTTAACGAGACCGGGATCAGATATTGTCATACTCTATGCCAATACCAAAAACCACTTTAACAACTGTGTATGCGGTGGAGATTCCAGAACGAAGTAGGATGGTTTTGGTGACGATTTTGTATGAGGTATTAACGCAGCCTTGACTCCCGTGAGTCAGCTTGATGTGGCTAAAACATGAGCCACGCCGGGCCAAGTGAGGTCATTCCTCCTATCGGACACATTTCTTCGATACCATTCTATTACTTTGTGATTTAATTGGGTGCACCTTTGATTTGGGAGTGTGTCACGAGGTGGGCGGTAGTAGCTGCTATGCGTTACTACCAGTCCGGATCTGCAAACGGTATATCTACCCTGGCATTGCCTCGCGTGCCTTGTCACATGCCCTATCGTGCCTTCTACGAGTTTGTTTTGTGTCGTACCTATGGAGTGCTCCCTGACAGCCCACTTGTGGGTGGAGTTTACAGTATCTGTATAGACTATGGCATTATATAAAATGTGTTAAGGGGCATATGGGTAACCCCTTAACGCTATTTTAATAGTTTACTTTACTATAGACATATTATAATAGCGTATATTACTACATAGTAGATAGTTCCACGGATCCTTAGAGGATGGAAATCCCAAACATCCTTTAAGTTATTTGTATTTCAGTTGACATTTCACTTGAGTTAAATTTAATGATATAAGAATGTTAATCCTGACTCGAGTGTTTTGTGTTTTGCTTTATGCTCGGGTCAGACTGAGTGTCACAACATTTGAGACTCACCTTTAGAGATTGGAGCTTTGTTTGAAGATCTATCTATCCAGCTTTCAGTTTTTTTGGTTTATTTCAGCCATTTATGTTTAGACTCGTCAGTTGCTTATGTATTTGAGTTTCATTTGTATTTGAGATTCTGTTGTATTTTGTTTCAGACTCTGATGTTTTATAGTAGCTTCATGAACTACTATTTATTTATTCTGCGGCTTATTGTTGTAATACTCTGTGTATGTGATTCTATGATTGATTTATTTACTGTATATGCTAAGTTTTGTCAAATATAAATTAACAGTCTGACATTTTGAGCAATTCAAGTCTGACATGTGCGGATGCGAATGGTTCAAAATGGCAGGTCGTTACAAGTGATATCAGAGCTCTGGTTTAGGCAAAACTAAGCATTTGGAGTAAAAATTAATTACAGAATCACCTTCGTTCGAGCTTGAATTTCTCCTCTTCGATTCAGATTCCCTTTGAATTTTGGAACCTTCCCCTTCGTTCTGAAATTTCATTCTTGTCTTCTCCTGTTCGCGTTCTTTTGATACTAGGCATCCCATAGATCCAATCTCAACTGTCAACTCCATTCTTGCGTGGGACTAATTCCTTTGGCGGTCCCGCCAACCTTTGTATGATTTGAAAAGGGGTAAAACTCCTTTATAACAAGCGTTGATTCACCGGAGATTTCTACGTCCTCGGTTTAGATGCTATTATTTCTTGCAAAGCCCGAACCGTCTCTAGTAGACGATCAGGGTAATTCCCTTGTAATCTTGACTCCACTCTGATAATCAGAGATTATCCTGATATTGGGTGAAGTCACTTCTCCACTTCCTCAGCGAGAAATTGAATTCTGCATCAATCTTATCCCTGGAGCTTGACTTGTTGTCCTGGTTCTCGTTGATGATATTCTCGCCTTCTCTAAGTCTCGGTTGACCCGGTTAAGGTCACCCGCGATTTATATAAGTCTATCCATCTTTTCTCTTTTGTAATCTATTTATTTTCCTTCTGAGCCTATTTTCTTAGTTACAATTCTCTTTGATTGATGGTCCCTTTAAATTTGAGTCCATAGCCTTGTTCTAAAAATCCATTTTGAATCTCCCTGTGAGGAGTGTATATGTTATTAATATAAAATGTTTTATATTATGTTGTTTGAATTGTTAAGATTGATTTTGGGTTTCGATCGATTCGTTTGGCCAATGATATCGATGGGAATTCCAAAACACTTGAACAGAGAAAACTGACACAATATTGTTTTCAAAATTTCGTAAATGAAGTAAATTTTGTATGATTATATTTTTATATATATAAGTATAATTTTCTGAAATTAGATAAATAAATGGATCGGTTGTTAGAAATGATAATACTAGATTATCATTTATTGTTTTATAACATTTCTAAACTATTAACTTTTGTTGTATGTTATAAGGAGATGAATTTTTTTTAAACAAGGTTTATAAATCTGATTTACAAGTGAAATTGAATTTAAATTAAAGAATTTAAGAATAAAATTTTCGATGCTTTTCTAAATTTGGTTTGCAAATTTTGAAAATATATTATTTAAAAGTATTTTCGAATGGAATTTGTTTTCAAAGAATTTTGAAAGAAGTAAGTCAGTAATCTCTTTTTTGTCGTTGGAAAATAGTTTCGGCGATGACTGCGGCATCATCGACATTCATTTTCGAGTCTCAAAGTGGAGAGACCAATCTGTAGCTTTGTTACACTTTTATTTTAGAAAAGGAATTTGATTTGAATTTCTTAAATATGATTTGATTCACAAAATATATATATGTATATTTATTTCAAAATGGTGGGATGTCAAACTGGAAATTTAATTCTTAAATTCTGTGTAAAGTTAGGGTTTTCAATCATTGATATAAATAAAAAATTATGAAATATTTAAAGTGTTTAAAATTTAAATTGGAATTTAAAATAACTTGAAACAGTTGAACTAAGACAAAATTTATTTGTATAATATTCATTTGCATTCTAATAAACATGTATAACTTACCTGAATTATTTAAAAAGTTGAAATGTTAAGATGAATTTGCAATTGAAGGTTATATAAGAGAAAAACTTAGGCAACAAATTGTCCAAATTAGTTTTTGCTTAATAAAAATATTATAAATAACAAGTTAATTGGTATAGTGCTCAATTACGTATGAAACTTTAATAAAACTTACCTGAAATATTCAAAAGTTAAAATGTGATAAGAATATGTAGTTGAATAGTATACAATATAAAATGTAAGAAATAAAATTTGAAAAAATATATTCTGATAAGGGAATTTATAAATAAGAATCGTGTTGTTATAATGAATGTTATACATTTAATTTATGTTATAAGAATTGTAAATTGAAACAAATTGAATAATATATAGAGAATGAGTAAATAAAGGTAAACTTAAGAAACTAAACATGTAAAAAAATGAATTCATATCTTTATAAATAAATGGTAAATTATAAAGAATAGTTGAAATTGAATTATATGAGGAATTAACTTAAGTGAAATCAAATGGAATAAATAATTGAGCTGAATAAAATAAATTTTGTTTTGAAAGAAAATTTAGTAATGTAATAAATTGAAATCAAATCAATTGAATGAAAATACCTTGAATTGAAATCAACAAAATGTGAATACAATGAATATATATTGATTTAATGGATTGAAACCAAATTAGTTGAATATAAATCAATTGATATGGTTTTGATTTAATTGTTGTACTTTGTATTTCAATCTATCTTTTCTTTCTGGTTGTTTCTATTCTCCTATCTCCTTCCTTTTCGGGGACGAAAAGTTTTGAGTGTGGGAAAGTGTAAGGACCTGTAAATTTTAACGTTTTTTATAACGTAATTAACTGAAATTGTGCTTGAAATTGAATAGTAAATTTTTGAAATGAAAATTTGATATTTGACGTATGTCTATTTAAACATAGAAAATGGTAAATTTTTATTATAAAATATGAAAGTTAATTCTGTTGTGTAATTTTCAATTTAAATTCAGTTAATTTGATAAAAATAAAATGTTTTTCGAAATTTGACTATTTTTATATAATAAAATTTGTAAATTATTTTTTGAGTGAGATGTCATATTTTGTTTCGCCAAATTTGGACTGCTCTAGCTCCGTTTATCTTATTTTCAGAATTTTAGCAGGATTTTTGCAACGAATATCGACTTTCGATAGGATGATCGTATCGCTGATATATGTGTACCATTATGTTCGCCTCGTCGTGCTGATCTCCGTAATATATTCATTTGAGTATTTCGGCGTTTGGTGTACGACGGAATCTGCGAAACGGTAAACCGTAATGGTATCTATTTTGTGTCTTTTTATTTCATATGTCCTTTCATTTGTCCCCGTTGAAAACCCAACATCCACTTAACTTTTAAATTTTCTCAGAATTTAATATTGACCTTTTCTATTCCACTGGGTAGGATATATTTGTTGGTTCATGTACCTGTTCTCTTTCTATTCGTTGTTTCTACTCTGAAAAGAAAAATAAAATAATACGTCAGTTACTTATATTTCAAAACTTATATTTTGGAAAGCCTGCTCTCCTTCTTCGTCTTGCTCATTCCTTCTCTCCTCTACTCTTTTAGTTTGTTCGGTTCTTGAAAAAAAAGTATATATATAACAAAATATAAATTCTGTCAGAGAATCATGCTTTTTCTCAGAGCCTTGCTTGCCGATCACCCCATGCACCATAAAATTATTATCCACCACCAACGAAGTCCTCACTCCATCCACCCCGAGCACCACTTACCCTACATCCCATCGCCATGCTAACACCACTGCAGTTCACCCCATGCTCCAGCCTAACCCACTGTCAGCCTGCACCCCGCCACGTTATCCCAAACAACTCGGCCATCCTGTAGCCAGCCACGCCACCTCTTGACTGCCCAAAACAACAGCTCCACCACTCTCCATGCAAACAGCCGAGACGGCCATGGCCTCATGATGCAGCGCAACCCAGAATTCTTCAAGACTTAACTCGTACACGACTTAAAGATGTGGGTATAAGTGGTCCCTGACTTATGGAAGGAATTATAGGTCGTCCACGACTTATAAAATCACGTGAGGAAGAGCTACGACTTAATCCCAGAGGGTTACGACTTAACCAAGTTTGGGAGAAAAGGCTCCGACCTAACAAATCTTTTAAATCGTTGGTACGACTTAGAGAAGATAAGCGAGATAGCAAGCAGTTAGATCGTGTAGACAAGGTACGACCTACTAGTGACGAGTTACGACCTAACGAAGCCACGACCTACCATAGGTCGCTGAAGTTCTGACTCGTAAAGACTTTAAGTCGTAAGTCGTGTGAAGATGGTTATATCTTAAAGTCGTCTGCTTGGTAAGCTGTTACATATTTTAGGTCGTTACCGACCTAAGTTAGGTCGTTGAAGCTTGGTGCCCTGGATTCTCTTGCCGAGTTAATCTGAACCGCTGTTTCTTAAACCGCTACTAAGTTGAGTCGAATGGTGTTGTTAAGTCGGCAACGACTTAAGTGATGTAATTTTTCTATTTGTATTTGCTAAGTCGCTAGGATTTCTTGTAGTAAGTCGTAACTCGCGTAGTGTTGAGTCGCCATGTTTGTAAGTCGTTGTATGGTGTAACTGTTAAGTCGGAGAGTAGGCTAAGTCGTAAGTCGGAAGGTGTGGTAATAAGTCGGAACCGACTCATGTGTTGTACATTTTTGTTTGCGTGAGTTGTAGCCTATAAATAGGCAAGTGGAATCATTTTGTAAGGTTGTTGATTTTTGAATAAAATTCTCTTTTGTTAGCTTTGTGCTTTCATTCAAATTGGTAGTTGAGTGTAATCTCCTATCTCCTCTCTCGGATAATCGAGTGCGCTCGATTCAACGATTGCAGAAGCCGATTCGCGGAATCAAGTGCGCTTGATCAACGCTCGAAGAATTGAAGATCTCTTCTCACGGTATCGTGCGCGATCAACGTGTCAGGGATAGCGAGAATTCGGTATCTTCGGATCAACGAATTTGGGCATTTCAGTATACATCAACTCATCGATTACTACATTCATCGATCTACATTTATTTTAATTAATCCGCTGCATCATTTTGGTATCGGAGCTTGTTTAGCCAATCATAGCTAAATCGAGCCTTGGAGCCAATCACTTTGAAGAAATTTGAAGACGAAGTATAGATTTGAACACGGCCGAGAATTTGAAGAAGTGGGTCGTGCATACTTTTGAAGTTTGAAGATCGGATTTGTGATTTGGAGAAGTTGTGTTCATCGTGTTCATCGCGAAGTTACAACAAAGTGGGAGTTTTCGATCCATTTCATTTTGGATCAAAGTCCGAAAGGTGTTTGAATTTTGATTTGTGAAGAGTTTGGGAAGATTTCAAGTATGCCGCCGAGAAGAGCTAATCGTCACCAAAACGTAGAAGCTTTGTATCGAAGAGAAGAAGCTGATGAGATGGAGCAAAGAATCAATGAAAACTTTAGTGAAAAGCTTAACGAAGGAATTGGACGATTAGAGAAGATGATGTTAGAGATGAATCAGAACCGGAGAAGGGTTTCACCTGAATCTAACCATGGGGGAAGTAGAGTCTCACCACAATCCAATCGAGAAAGAAGTGTTGACAATGATCAAAGGTGTGGGAGGAACGTGTATGATCGTGAACGGAGGAATGTAGATAGAAGGGATGATGGTGGTAGACGTGAAGGTAGTAGAGATGTGGGTGGACGAGATAGACAACGATATACCTCTGATTTTGAAGAGGAGTATGATGGTGGTAGTGTTCGAGGACAAGGACGAGGACAAGGAAGAAATCACTCTGAGTATGATCACAAGTGGGAGTCGGGGATGAAGACTGAAATTCCTGAATTCAAAGGTGGTATGCAAGCGGAGGAGTTTCTAGATTGGGTAGCTAATGTTGAAGAGATTTTTGACTTCAAAGAAGTTCCGGAACATCGTAGAGTGAAGTTGGTTGCTACAAGGTTGAGGGGTAGAGCTTTGGCATGGTGGCAACAAACCAAACTTACACGTGAACGAATGGGAAAGTCAAAAGTTGAATCTTGGGAGAAGATGAAGAAATTGATGAAAGCAACGTTCTTACCTTACAATTATCAATCTTTGATGTATCAACGTTTGCAGAACTTGAGACAAGGGACGAAATCTGTGAATGACTATGCTGATGAATTTTATCAACTTATTGCAAGGAATGATATTATGGAAACGGAAGAGCAGCTGACATCTAGATTCATTGGGGGATTGAGAATGCAGATTCAGGATATGGTTAATATGTTCGATCCAAGATCTGTAGCGGAAGCACATCAGAAAGCGTTAGCTTGGGAGAAGCAGGGTAGACGAGGAGGTGGTGTGTTCACTAGTTCCAACAATCAAATGAAGTGTGTTAGTGGAAGTTCTAATGTTTCTAAACCTATCAGTAAACCGGTGGTGAAGGAGGCTGAGAAGGCAAAGGTTAACAACGGTTTCAAATGTTACAATTGTCAGGAGTTGGGTCATAAAAGCAATGAGTGTCCAAAGCCAAAGAAGAGAGCAATGATTGTTGCGGTTGAGGATGAGGATGAGGAGGCTGAAGATTCTAATCAATTACCAGTTGAGGAAGAATAATTGTTGTCTGGAGATGATGGATATACATTAATGATGAGGAGGAATTGCTTAACACCGAAGCAGGAGGAAGAAACTAGCTGGTTGAGGAGTAACATCTTTCAATCGACGTGCACTATCTTGGGAAGGGTTTGCAAATTTGTTATTGATGCTGGAAGCTGTGATAACATTATCTCTACAGAAGCTGTAAAGAAGTTATCATTGAAGACAGAGAAGCACCCGAAACCGTATAAGTTAGCTTGGTTGAGGAAAGGTGGGGAGGTGAAAGTTAGTCGAAGGACTTGTGTTAATTTTTCAATTGGGAAGAAATACAAGGACGAAATTTGGTGTGATGTTGTGGACATGGACGTATGCCATTTGTTGTTGGGGAGACCGTGGCAATATGATAGGGCGGTGCAACATGATGGGCGTACCAACAGTTACAGTTTCGTGTTTGAAGGCACGAAGATTACTCTCGTTCCCAAGAAGCGTCAACAGGAAGAAAACAAACTGGAGGAGATTGAGGAGCTGAAAACTTTATTAACCTTGAAGGAGTTTGTGAAGGAAGTAGAGGAGGAGCCTGAAGTGTTTTTGTTGATTGGGCGAGAGAGCAGTGAAGAGGTTGAAATTCCGAAAGAAGCGAAGGCAGTTTTGAAAGAATTTGACGATGTATTTCCAGAGGAGTTACCAACGGAGTTGCCACCGTTGAGGGATATACAACATCAGATAGATCTTGTTCCAGGAGCAATGTTGCCACATAGACCACACTATCGAATGAGTCCGAAGGAACACGAAGAATTGAGGAGGCAAGTGGAAGAACTGCTTGAACAGGGGCGTGTGCAGGAGAGTTTAAGTCCTTGTGCTGTACCAGCTTTATTGGTACCCAAAAAGGATGGAACGTGGAGGATGTGCACTGACAGTCGAGCATTGAATAAGATTACTGTGAGATATACATTTCCAATGCCAAGGTTGGATGACTTGTTAGATCAAATAAGCGGAGCTACTATCTTTTCGAAGATTGATTTGAAGAGCGGATATCATCAAATTCGTATCAGACCAGGAGATGAGTGGAAGACTGCTTTTAAAACCAAAGAGGGTCTATATGAATGGTTGGTTATGCCATTTGGCTTATCAAACGCACCAAGTACTTTCATGAGGGTGATGAAACAGATTTTTAGACCATTTATTGGAAAGTTTGTGGTGGTGTATTTCGATGATATTCTGATATATAGTGGAAGTCCAGAGGAACATTTGAATCATCTGAGAGAAGTGCTGATGGTACTACGACAAGAACAATTTTATGCTGCAACGAAGAAATGCGTGTTCATGACGCATAGTGTTTTATTTCTGGGATATGTTGTGTCAGGAGAAGGTATCCAGGTGGACCAGAATAAAGTTGAAGCAGTCAGAAATTGGCCACAGCCAAAGACAATAACCGAAGTGAGAAGTTTTCATGGGCTAGCATCATTCTACCGAAGATTCATTCCACACTTCAGTAGCGTGATGGCACCGGTTACTGATTGTATGAAGGGGAAGCAGTTTTCTTGGTCGGAGGAAGCAGGGGTTGCTTTTGAACGGATCAAAGAACTTTTAACGACAGCACCAATTCTAATATTTCCAGATTTTCAGTTAGTGTTTGAACTACATACTGATGCATCCAAGGTTGGGATTGGAGGAGTATTGAGTCAGAGGGGACGTCCGATTGCATACTTTAGCGAGAAGTTATCAGGAGCAAAGATGAGATACAGTACATATGATGTGGAATTTTATGCTGTTGTGCAATCTATTAAACACTGGAGACACTATCTATTTCAGAAAGAGTTTGTTCTTTACACTGATCATGAGGCATTAAAGCATTTACAAGGACAAGACAAGATTTCAGCGAGACATGCATCGTGGATTGCATATCTGCAACAGTTTACTTTTGTTGTGAAACACAAATCGGGGGTGACGAATCGTGTGGCTGATGCTTTGAGTAGGAGGAATCATTTGTTGACAACAATGAAGGTTGAAGTGACGGGGTTTGATATGTTGCCGGAATTATTTGTTGAAGATCCTTACTTTATGAAGTTTCTTGATAAAGTCAAGAATGGAGAGACGAATGAGTTCGTGATGGTAGATGGTTTTCTATTCAAGGGAAATCGATTGTGCATACCTGATTGTAGTTTGAGAATGAAGATTGTAAAAGAGCTACATGAAGAAGGACATGTTGGGAGAGACCGTACCTTACAGTTAATTTCACAGTCTTACTTTTGGCCATCGATGAGGAAAGAGGTGGAGAGGTTTGTGGAGCGATGTCATATCTGTCAGGTTTCGAAAGGAACTGTGACTAATGCTGGTTTATATATGCCGTTACCTGTACCAACTAAACCTTGGGTTGATGTGAGTATGGATTTTGTTTTGGGTTTACCTCGAACTCAATGGGGAAACGATTCCATTTATGTGGTGGTTGACCGATTTTCGAAAATGGCATATTTTATTTCTTGTAAGAAGACGGCGGATGCTGTTCATGTTGCTCAGTTGTTTTTCAGAGAAATATATCGACTTCATGGATTGCCAGAATCGATTGTGTCGGATAGGGATACTCGTTTTATAAGTCATTTTTGGCTAAGTTTGTGGAAGATGGTCGTAACGAAGCTGAAATTTAGTAGCGCTTACCATCCACAAACTGATGGACAAACAGAGGTGGTCAACAGATCATTGGGAAATTTGTTGAGGTGTCTTGTACAAGACAATCTGAAGAGTTGGGATATGAAGTTATGCCAAGCAGAGTTTGCTCATAATCATGCAGTGAACCGTAGTACGGGTTTCAGTCCATTTCAGATAGTATACTCAAGCTTACCGAGGGGACCGTTGGATTTAACGGTAGTACCACAACCAAAGGGGACGATTAAACGAGCTGTTGATTTTGTTGAGGGGTTGACTGATTGTCATAAAATCGTACAGGAACGACTGGAGAAAGCAAATGAGAAGTATAAACGGTCTGCAGATCTAAAGCGAAGAAATGTTGAGTTTACAGAAGGAGATATGGTATATGCTGTTTTGACAAGAGATCGTTTTCCAGTGGGTGCGTATAACAAGTTGAAAGCCAGAAAAATTGGTCCTGTAGAAGTTGTGAAACGGATTAATAAAAATGCTTATAAGTTGAAGCTGCCAGAAGATGTGTACACTTCTGATGTGTTCAATGTTAAACATCTCGTACCATATCATGGGGATGAACGAGCTGATGTAGAATAATTTACAAATTCGAGGACGAATTTTTCTCAACCTGGGGAGGATGATGCAGCGCAACCCAGAATTCTTCAAGACTTAAGTCGTACACAACTTAAAGATGTGGGTATAAGTCGTCCCCGACTTATGGAAGGAATTATAGGTCGTCCACGACTTATAAAATCACGTGAGGAAGAGCTACGACTTAATCCCAGAGGGTTACGACTTAACCAAGTTTGGGAGAAAAGGCTCCGACCTAACAAAGCTTTTAAGTCGTTGGTACGACTTAGGGAAGATAAGCGAGATAGCAAGTAGTTAGATCATGTAGACAAGGTACGACCTACTGGTGACGAGTTACGACCTAACGAAGCCACGACCTACCATAGGTCGCTGAAGTTCTGACTCGTAAAGACTTTAAGTCGTAAGTCGTGTGAAGATGGTTATATCTTAAAGTCGTCTGCTTGGTAAGCTGTTACATATTTTAGGTCGTTACCGACCTAAGTTAGGTCGCTGAAGCTTGGTGCCCTGGATTCTCTTGCCGAGTTAATCTGAACCGCTGTTTCTTAAACCGCTACTAAGTTGAGTCGAATGGTGTTGTTAAGTCGGCAACGACTTAAGTGATGTAATTTTTCTATTTGTATTTGCTAAGTCGCTAGGCTTTCTTGTAGTAAGTCGTAACTCGCGTAGTGTTGAGTCTCCATGTTTGTAAGTCGTTGTATGGTGTAACTGTTAAGTCGGAGAGTAGGCTAAGTCGTAAGTCGGAAGGTGTGGTAATAAGTCGGAACCGACTCATGTGTTGTACATTTTTGTTTGCGTGAGTTGTAGCCTATAAATAGGCAAGTGGAATCATTTTGTAAGGTTGTTGATTTTTGAATAAAATTCTCTTTTGTTAGCTTTGTGCTTTCATTCAAATTGGTAGTTGAGTGTAATCTCCTATCTCCTCTCTCGGATAATCGAGTGCGCTCGATTCAACGATTGCAGAAGCCGATTCGCGGAATCAAGTGCGCTTGATCAACGCTCGAAGGATTGAAGATCTCTTCTCACGGTATCGTGCGCGATCAACGTGTCAGGGATAGCGAGAATTCGGTATCTTCGGATCAACGAATTTGGGCATTTCAGTATACATCAACTCATCGATTACTACATTCATCGATCTACATTTATTTTGATTAATCCGCTGCGTCACCTCAACTCCACAGCCGCACGCAAGGCAACGTGACCGCCTCTTCCCGATATCCTCACCTTCACCTTCCTATTGTGTAAATTGTAAGTAATGATCCTTTTGTTGTATATATACGTTTCTTGAATTTTCAGTTCTATATATATCAAGCATACACAAATTTTGTTATACATACACACACACACACACACACACACACACATATATATATATATATATATATATATATATATATATATATATATTTGTGTGTGTGTGTGTGGGGGGGGGTGTGAAGTATATTTATAATATGTTTAAAGTGTTATAATATATAATGTTTGAATATGTATATTAGTTTATATATATGTATAAGCTCTTGTAAGGTTTATTTATAATTATATATATTATAAAGTTATATGCTGTGTTCCATTCTAAAATATTCATATATCACGTATATTGTTTCAACATGCAATCCTTCTCTGTATAAACAAAATATGGATATTAAATTACTGTTTAAGAATAGATATATAAGTAGAGTTTTAAGTATTGTATTTGTTTTAAAGTGTATACGTTTTAAAGCGTACAACTTAAATATCTAATGCTTATCTTCTTTGTTCTGAAACAAGTGTACTCTTTTGTTCTAAGAGTTATATATAGTATAGTTATATATATAGTTCCCGCATATTGTTTTGCCTGAAGCCTGCTTTGTTACTTTGTACAGTATAGTATGTTTTAAATATTTACAAATTTATATTAATATTTTAAAATTAGATTTTGTAACAACTAATATATGTAAAGTTTGTATTGCAGTTTGCATATAAATTTATGACTTCAAAATATAATATGTAAATGACTCTATTTTGATTATGGTTTTAAAATATATGTATATTCAGATTTATATATATATATAGGTTTTAATATATGCAATATAAATAGGTATTTTGATCCGTACATTTTGTAAAGATATATATATAATATATAGGCATGGTGATGTATATGTTATATACAATCTGTTTGATTTTTTTAGTTATACATAAGCTGTCTGTTAGTATATATAGGTTGAGTTTAGAGATATAGTATAACCGGGTAAGCTTATATTGATTTTCTTATAAATATTAATTTTAAAATATAATAAGCATGTAAGTTAATATATTTGTTTATATATTAGTCTATATATATAAGTATATATGAGTTGGGTTTTCAAATATATATATATGGAGATTTAATTTTATATGCGTTTGAATTAAATATTAATTTGAAATTATATGTTTTAAATTGATTTTAGAATATATGTATATATATAACATATATTTTGTTTCATCGATCTCTAGTCCATCTCAGCTTACTTTCTCAAAATCAAATTTGTCGTAGTAATTCCTAGCTTGTTATTGTACGGCTAGCTTGCGTCCATATCTGTGTACATGTCTGTATCATCTTCCTGTTCTCTAGCCTCGAAAGGTGACCATCACTCACGATTAACATTCTTATATTTAATAAATTTAATTCACATTGAAATGACAATTGAAATATGTTGTTAAATTTGAACTTTAAATTTTATTTTCTATACATGAAATGCCATTATCTGCAACTGTTCACCTATGGCATCTAACACCATAACCTATTATTCATATTATAATTAAAATTGTTATTGATGATATATGCATGTTGTTTATATGTTATATTATCATCATATATGTTCTCACTCTACAAGTTCCCTGTTAGTTTAGAAATCGCTATGGGTTGAAATGATACATACACGAACGATATTATAGATTAAGGGAAAATCGTTATGGGTTGAAATGATAAACCCAAGCGATTTTCATTGAATTTAAATTTTGGGATTGCGGGTTGAAATGATATATACCCGTAGATATTTAAATTGCGGATTGAAATGATAAATATCTGTATCACTTGACCATAGGATATAAAATTTATATACGGACACCGTTGGTCTATATTTGAAAAATGATTTCCAAAGTTTGAAAGGAAATATATGGGTTTTATTGAATATTTACTTTTAAAAATATAATATATAAATGTTATTTTTATATGTATAAAATTTAGATTTTAAAATAATATGTTTTGAGAAATTTTAATTTATAAGTTGTTTTGAAAATATATTTTTTAAGATTTTTCTTATAATTTTATTATTTAAAAAATAATATATAAAATAAGATTTAATACAAAATACATTTAATAATAAGATTTAATTTAAATAAAAATTAATTTAATTAATATATAATATGTTTAAGTATTTATTTAAATTTATATTAATATTTAAAAATAGATTTTTATAACTTTAATAATAAAGGTTGGGAAGAAAAATTAATGTTGACTTGGAATTTAAATTGGTTACAAATTGAATTTAAATAAGAATTGATTTGAACTTATTGATTTTGAGATTGTGAAAGATATTATATATAACTTGATTTGATAAAAAGTGATTAAATGAATATTCTCAAATTTTAAATATAATTGAGACTGAATATTTAATATTGATTTAAATTTATAGATTGAGATTTTATTTAATGGTTATTAAAATGATTAAGTGAATATTATCCAATGTGAATAAAATTAAAGTTGAATGTTGAAAATAAATGAAATTTATATTGTAAATGTTTGAATATTTAAACTTTGAATCTTATTGGAATTAAAGAGATAGTTCAAACCTGGATTTGAAATCGATAAAAATTAAAATGGTTTATTGAGAATTTGAACTGAATCTTTAACCTTTTAAATTGAAAGTGTTGAACTGGGATTGACTTAAATTGAATTTTGGAATTTAAGTTGATTTGAATCGATTTATGGAATTGGATGAAACAATTCTAATTTGTAAACTATTTCAGTATAATCTCTTTAAATAAATATAAAATATTTTAATTTATAACTATTTTAATATATAAGCTATTTTAATTTATAACTATTTTCAATATATATACTATTTTCAATATATAAAGTGTTATGATTTCCAAAGTGTTATGATCTCAAAAGTGTCATGATTTCGAAAGTGTTATGAATTTTGAAAGTGTTATGATTCTGAAAATGAATATTGTTTAAAGTGAATAATTATATCAAAATTTATATGGTTTTGAAATGAATATGATATTTTGATATGAAGTATGAACTATTTGAATTAAAATTACCACGGTGTGAAATAGGCGTTTAGTTGTTAAAGAGACCGGGATCGGATATTGTCATACTCTCTGCCAATACCGAAAACCACTTTAACAAATGTGTACGTGGTGGAGATTCCAGAACGAAGTTGGATGGTTTGGTTGACAATTCTGTATGAGGTATTAACGCTGCCCTGACTCCCGTGAGTCAACCTGATTTGGCTAAAACAAGAGCCACACCGGGCCAAGTGAGGTCATTCCTCTTATCACACACATTTCTTCGATACCATTCTATTACTTTGTGGTTTGATTGTGTGCACCTTTGATTTGGGAGTGTGTCACGAGGTGGGCGGTAGTAGCTGCTATGCGTTACCACAAGCCCGGATCCACAAACGGTATATCTACCCTGGCATTGCCTCGCGTGCCTTGTCACATGCCCTATCGGGCCTTCTACGAGTTTGTTTTGTGTCGTACCTATGGAGTGCTCCCTGATATCCCACATGCGGGTGGAGTTTACAGTACCTGTATAGACTACGACATTATATAAAATGTGTTAAGGGGGATATGGGTAATGCCTTAACGCTATTTTAATAGTTTACTTTACTACATATTATAATAGTGTATATTACTACATAGTAGATAGTTCCACGGATCCTTAGAGGATGGAAATCCCAAACATCCTTTAAGTTATTTGTATTTCAGTTGACATTTCACTTGAGTTTAATGATACAAGAATGTTAATCCTGACTCGAGTGTTTTGTGTTTTGCTTTATGCTCGGGTCAGACTGAGTGTCACATCATTTGAGACACACCTTCGGAGATTGGAGCTTTGTTTGAAGATCTATCTATCCAGCTTTCAGTTATTTCAGTTTATTTCATCCATTTATGTTTAGACTCGTAAGTTGCTTATGTATTTGAGATTCATTTGTACTTGAGATTCTGTTGTATTTTGTTTCAGACTCTGATGTTTTATAGTAGCTTCATAAACTACTATTTATCTATTCTACTGCTTATTGTTGTAATACTCTGTGTCTTTGATTCTGTGATTGATTTATTTACTGTATATGCTAAGTTTTGCCAAATATAAATTAACAATCTGACATTTTGAGCAATTCATGTCTGACATGTGCGGATGCGAATGGTTCAAAATAGCGGGTCGTTTCATAAGTTGTCCATTAGTTTAAAGTGCTAGTAGACATTACATACATGGCCCTTCTTTTCCTCTCTTTCATTATGCATTCCATAATAAATTTCATTCTAAATCTCTAATGCTTCCAAGCCCAAAATCATCTCGAACTTTTCTAGATATATTCCTAGGATCAAATAAAAATCTCTACAATTCTTCTCAAGAGATTCTCTATAAACTCAATTCAGTTAAACGTAGCTGGAGAAGATCTGAATTTCAAACATGAAGAGAAAGATGACTTTTTGATGGATTCTCTTGCTAGATGAGAGCTCTTTGTTATTTTGGTGAATGGAACTTCCATCTACTTTTTTGGTATGTTTTACGCACTTTATTCAATACTTGATTCTATGTTTGTTTAGGGGTTTTTAAATGTTGAGGAATTAATAATGGATGACTAATCTTATTATCTATAGTTTTTATAACACATGAATGAATTGCCTTTATTTAAAGGAATATAATGTATGTCTATATCAGAGAGTTAGTAAGCCACGAAACATAAATTTTATCATTGGATGATATTTGTTGGATTTATTATTCTTTTGGTTTATAAATGATGATTAGATGCTTATGAACAATAATGAAATTATTTACATTCTCATTATTTGATTAGTAACAAGTTAAATAAAAACTCATAAGGTATTCGATGAAATACCATATAAAAGTTACATATGTTAACCAAGAATGGGGTATTAATAACTGTTATGAAATTGTTTAATGGCTAGTGTTAAGCATTTGAATATACCGTATGAACTTGTAAATAAGGTAGTAACCTTGAAAAGATAAAAGTAATATTTTAATACAAAGCCCTATTTTGATACTTTTGTGTTCAAGCTTAAATCTTTGAAAAATTGTATCGAGCATTTCAATTGTATAAAAGAAAAAACGATATATCTAAGTGTGTCAAAATAATATATCTAAGAGTGTCACGAATGTAATAACTTAAATGTTTGGATCGAATTATATTGTATGACATTTAATTCGATTGTTTTTGGATCAGTAGAAACTATGTTGGAACAATGTGAATGGAACTGATTGATGACTTGTTGAGTTCGTATGAAATTTTCATGATTATATTGACATGATTTGTGACTAGTATTTAATGCCTCAAAGTTATTTGTTGAGTTACCATAGAGAAGTGGTACTTATTTGAAAGCATGATAAAAAAATTTAAAATTGGTACTTTATTATTTGCGTGGTTTAGTTACAAAATGTGTTACTAAAAGCCGAAAGAAAGTGATAACAGATTACATGCAAAACTCACTTGTATGGTAATACTAGAAACATACAAAAAAAGAAAAAAGAAAAAAAGAAAAATTGCAATTAAGAAGCTTGTCACTTGAAATTACATGTCACATGCAAACCTATCATTTATTCCAGTTGTCCCTTGAGTATCACGAGACCGCACTTTACTCTTTCTCTTCTTTCCGACTCCATTCCATTATATAACTTAAAAACAGATGAATTAATGGCAAAATTTTCTCCAATAATCCTTCCACATACCTTCTGTGCTGACACAGAGGATTTTTTAATGCTGATATGAACATTGGAATAACATGGACTACTTGGATGATTCCAAGAGATTTCTCCAAAAGCTTATGAATCAATTTTCGGCTTTTGATTCGCCTCGGGAACAAGGATGACTCAGATAAGATTAGAATTTTCATATAATCTATTTCTATTAATACATGCATCATTTAGATTTCTTGATAAAGTTCCTGCATCTCTACTTATTAGTTCAGGTCTAATCTCTTTCGGTAGACTTTTCTTCTAAAAAAGTCTTGTGATACTTTCGATCTGTATGTACCGTACAGATGCTAAAATTGTAACATCTATTAGATCTAAATGAAATTCCCTTTTTTTAATAATTCTTTTCTATGGATCCTACAATTTCAGTATGATATTCAATTACATAGATAAAAATTGTAGTTTCTGCCTGATTTGAGACCAAATATCTAAAGCATACTCATACGTGAAAAATAGATGCTTGGTATTTTCATCTTCCCATTGCACAATCAACAAGTGGTTGACTTTATATTGCTCCATTTTCTTATTTTTCTAGTATTTTGATGTTGTTTATTACTGCTAAGTATACAAATATAGACATTTTTCATAGGCAAACAATGTTCGATATGTGACCATACCATGTTTGGATTTCATCTTTAGTTCTGATGCAATTCCATATAGATTTTAGACAAAATTGGTCAATTTTTTTAGATTCCACCACCAGTGGTAATTGCTTAAATTATTATGTGTAATGACCGGGATTTTCAACCCTCGAAAATTGACACCAATACATCCTCGTGCCACAAACCCAAGTGCCGAAAATCCTGATTGTTAGGGGAAAAAGAAAATAAGGATAGAACAGAATCCCATACGAATTGAATAACATATATTATTTTAATTTATAATCTTTACATGGGAAAATTTTGAATTCAATATCAGAGTCTAACATGGATTCAGCTTGGACAGTTATAAACCCCTGTCCTTACAAATGCTGACAACCAAACAAAAAAAATGCAGTACGTGTAACGGATAATAGAATACGTGTATACGTAAATGAAGATCTCTAGCTCTCCTCTACAATAACCAAAATACTTTATTTTAAAAACACTTTGATATTATCTTTAATGACATGGGTTTGAAAAACACTTTTCAAATAAATATATATGCAATGAAAGTATAATACCCGGACTAAGTCTATGGCAATAAATCTGGACCAGGTCAATGGAATATACCTGGACGGAATATATGATACCAAAAGGGGTAGTTGAAATGATTACAAAGCATTATAGCTATTTTGGGAATACAATCAAAACCGTAAAGCTCGTATTGAAATTGGATTTCCAACATGATATGGAACTAGTGGCCTTTTCCTTCGATCCACGCATAGCAAACATAGTTCCCGCGGTCCCTTTATCGCTTTTCTCAAGCAAGACACTTGGAACTGCACTTGCTACACTACCAATATCCGGTAGCCTTATCGCTTCTCACAAACAAGCCACTATATTAAAATAAATTCCTTGAGAATCTAGGTTCCACTGGACTTCTGCATACTCATACAACCGATAGCTTGAAATATGTCCTACAGACACCATAATTTACTCGTATCATCTCCAGGATGTGAGGCTCGTGGGGGCACTCTTAACTTCTCCAAAGCCTCACTTTATTTCATACAAAGCCACGCTTATCCTTCCCAAAGCACATTCCACTTAGAATGCCACACTGCCATTCCTTCGATCATTATTAACTTCCACAAACATATAACCTCTGAGCTCGTACGTCTCAAAGAAGGGTGTTAAGCTAAAAGAAGTTGCCTTCTCCGCCACCAAGCAAATGTACGTTTGTAAAAGTCAACGCTGTGATCTTAGACATGCAATGTCAGACATTCGTCCATACAAGCTCGTTCTGGGACTGAAAGAGACCGAAGGCACTCCTCCTACCACATCCTTTTTTCAGGAATCACCCCTAGGATCAGTAACGAGTAGTCCTTGCATTACGAAGATTTCAAAATACGACAGGACCAATGCTATAATAAATATCTCTATATTGGTAGCGACCTAGAGAATGTCAACAAGCAATCCTTTCGCTATGAAGATCTTCGGTCTTCAATACAATGAAGATTTTTAGAATGTAGACACCACTGCCATATAAATATAATGTGGGGTAAACCCCTGGACTCGTGACAACAATCCCTACATTCTTAAGGTCTCTTGTCTTCAAAAATCATCATCTTTAACATGTCTTCATTTTCGAATGTACACATTGGTTCGAAGTGGTTTTCGGATAGGAATTACCCAAATCCAACCCCAGTTCCTTCGCACCAATCATCGATTAAAAAGACGTTAAGTTCATATGTGATTACCAATCATCAACCAATTTAATTCATCTTTTTATCCATACATAAATATCTCAGAGAGGCATATTATATTAAATTATTCCATTTATCTTCTTAACAGTATATGGAATCATTAAGCCTCATTTATCAAATCATTTGGTAAATTTAAAATTTTTTAATCTTGAAATAAATCCAAATCAATTCACCTTATACTTAGGAAAACATTTCCAAATCATTCATTTAAATCTCATATTGGAAAACACTATTGTAGAGCATCCGGGTTTTCCTTTCGATCTGTTTCACTCTCGCCTAAAAAGAGAAAAAAGAGGCCAGGTAAGTTCAGGGCACCGGTTGCTCCACCTCTAACCTTAGTTACACACCTCGTTTTACCTTTCTAGATCTCACAAGCGGGACAAATGTACTAGTCATTTTCGCATACTCCTTTCAATTTTATAAATGATTTATAAAACTTCCAAATCATTATTTAGAACACTTAATTATTCTTCCAAAATCCATTCATAAAATATATGGAAAAGAATGGTTAAGTTTAAAATCGTATTCCACAAGCTATTGAAACTACTGTGAAAAAGTGCTTCAAACAATGTACCAAAGCTTCCTTGATCAAAACAACATTTTTACTTCACATATGTTCATTTTTCCAACTCAAACTACTTTAAAAACCCTTTAAATGGTTTATAAAATTTATTCCATATTTATAAACATTTTAAAAATATATATTTAGAACATTTGCTACTTTGGTCCCCGAACTGCCAAAGCATGATTTGACCAAAAACTTGATTTGCCCATATTTTAAAATTTACTAAACGAAATCTTGATCCTTTTCTTTTATTTAAAAACTATAGTCATAAGAGTTCAAAAAATTCTTATCGCAAAGAAATCTGACTCCGATTCAATCCTATAGAAGGATTTAACTTTTACGGCACGAAATTGTGAACTACCTTTACGCAACGCGCCTATTTTAGACTCCATGTTCATTATTTGTCAAAACTTCTCCCAATTGATATTTAATGTTTATAAAACATCTACAAACCATTTTCAAAACCAATATTTTCCATATTAAATCTGTTTTTCACTTTTAAATCATTTCATAATATTACATTATTACAATATTCCTTTTCTACTTTTTTATATTTTAAAAACCAGTAAGAGGCTAAATAACACCATATACACATCCATATGGATTTTTTTTCATTAATTAATCATTGTTAATTACTTAACTATTTTTATTATGATTTCTCATAATTTATCAAAACCATATCAACATCCATATAATCAACCATACAATCAACCAAGTTATCAACCAAGCATTCAAATTTATAATTTAAACATTCATATAATTATTTTATAAATTGAGCACTCACCTCAAACTTCCTGCCAACATTCAAATCAACACAACACTCCACTAATTCATTACTAACTTCGACTAATCAACTTCGACTCCACTAAATCGATTTCTTCTTTACTTAAACATCACCTAGAACCATGCTTCTCTCCTCTAAACCACACAACCATCATCCATCACCATCTTTTAGCTCGTGGCCATCTTCTATCTCCTCCATCATGGTGCTCACGGCTCATGCCTTATCTCCCCCTTCCATCATCATTTCTTCCATTTTTAGATGCTAAAACATGTTATCTAAGTGATATAAGAACTTTGGTAGAGTTTGGTGGAGATTGACATGATTTACATAGTTTCCTAAAACGTTAGAGAGGAGGAAGAAAAGAGGAAGAACCATTAGAGAGCACAGAGGAAGAAGGAGATGAGTTTTGAATGAAAATGAAGTGGGTATGCATGTGTATTTGTAGGAAGAAAAGGTTTACAAAATATCTTTAGGTAAAAAGACCAAAATACCCTTTCCTTAACCATTAAGAAAACTCCATTTTTTCAACACTTAACATCACCTTTCACTTCACAACTTTATGTCTTAATCACTTAAGCATTAAAAAATAAAATAATGATTTTTTTGGATTTGGATGTGATTGATTTGATGTTTGCTTTTTTACTTTTGTTAATTACCTTACTTACTTTTTGTTAATTCCTTTATTTCAGCGACCTAAAACTTTGCGACCTAAGAGAAGTTTTGCGACCTAACGAAGTCACGACCTGGGGAATTCTGCGACTTAGTGAAGCTACAACCTAAGCTACAGGAATGTCACGACCTAAGAAAGGCCTGACCTAAGAATGTCACAACCTAACTCTTGAAGCAGCTCAGCGACCTACGACTTAGGGGAAGTTGCAACATAGCGACCTAACTGTTAAAGGAACATTGCGACCTAGCAGTGTTGCGACCTAAAGCTACAGGGGACATTGCGACCTAGCAGTGTTGCGACCTAAAGCTACAGGGGACACTGCGACCTAGCAATGTTGCGACCTAAAGACTACGACTTAGGAAGGTTTCGACTTAATGGGTTACGACTTAATTACTGTAAGTAGTTACCGACCTAAGAAAGATAAGACGACTCACGACTTGGCTTAAGTCGTCCGCGACCTAATAGCTCCAGGTCCTAAAGATTTAAGAGTTGCCGACTTAACAAGCTACGACTTACGACCTAAGAGTCAAGCGAGCTAAGACTTCAACGACCTAAAGTTTCTACAGCTATTCCTTAACTCGTCTGCGACCTACCACTTGTTCAAATGAAGCCAAGTGCAACTTCACCAGTTAATTTCTTAAGTCGCAAGGGGACTGCGACCTAGCTTAGGTCGCTCGCGACCTACGACCTAACTAAGGTCGTACGCGACCTAAGACTTAGCAATTTCTCTGCCTAGAATTCAGAGCTGCTCCTATAAATACCCCACCACTTCCAACATGGAAAGGACTTTTGGCCATTCATTTCTTCAAGCGCCGTTACTCTGTCGAATTCTCTACTCATTCAACAATCAAAGATCTTCAAGCATTCAAGACACTACAACAAACTTCGAGAGGAATTCCTTACATCCAACACGGATTCATCGAGTTTCATCATCAAAGATTGAGCTAGTAGTCAAGAGTGCTTTCGTGATCAAATTGTATTGTATTTTGAAGGATATTGTATCAAATTGTAACCGAATCAGCAATAAAAGACTATAAAGTGGACGTAGGCTCAATTACGGGCCGAACCACTATAAATCTGTTGTTCATTTACTGCTTTTCTGCTATTTTTAGCTTATTTTCTGTTCCCGTACCAACGGGTGGTGCTTTCACGATTCTATTACACACACTGGGTGTTAGCGTTCACTTTTTAGCGTTAACATTTTTGGTGCTTTCACTGAGAATTGAACTCAGGCGACCATCCATTGTTGCTTCGCAAAGATTCATAAAAAGAACCTCTCTTAAAAACCAGAAGTTGATCCGAAATAATGGCTCCTGGAAGAAGAGGTAGACCTATCAGATCCAGAAATGCTCACGAAGGGACTTCCGCTTCCCCAACAACAGACCAAGCGACTCCTACCTTTGGAGTCACCAGGGCTGAATTGGACGACGCAGTTTCTGGATTATACCAACAAATTGAAACTCAAAACGCTTTGATGATGGATAGAATAACTGTCCTGCTCGGGGCAAATCGTCAACCAGAAAACCATCAAACCACCCTTCCTGAAATGCCACCTTTCCAAGCTGATGGTTCTATGCCGCAACCAACTTGTCATGAACCTATACCCGGGCAAACTTCCGAGGGAAGAACTGATGCTTGCCCGGAGGTGTCTTTGAACAATAAAGAGTACCTGTCTGAAATGGTTGGCCGCATCATGAAAGAGAGCATGCAAAGGGAAGAGGATGAGGCTGACTGGGGATTCGCGCCAAGCAGAACTCCGTTTACTTAAAGGATCCTGAGAGCGGAGTTTCCAAGGAAATTTGCACCTCCTACTATCCAAGCCTATAGGGGAACTAGTGACCCTAATCATTTCCTATACAAATATGATTGGCATATGACCGGTGCAAGAGCATCAGACGAGATCAAGTGTTGATACTTTCCAGTATACCTGGAAGGTGTGGCTTTACTTTGGTTCACAAAGCTTCCAGTTCGGTCTGTAGATAAGTTCTCCGACTTAATGCAAAAGTTCAAAGAACAGTTCAGATTGTATGCTTCAAAAGCTAAGGATATAATGTCACTGTCTAACCTTGAACAAGCGCCCGGAGAATCAATCAAATCTTTCTTGAGCCGTTTCAATATAGCTTTAGCCGAAGTAGAAAATGCGAAACCACGCATGATCCTGACTTATTTGATGCGAGCCATTGATAAATCGAGTAAATTTGGAATATGGCTAAAGATGAAGGAACCGAACTCACTTGAAATTTTTTATAAAAAGGCCGACGAGTTCATTCGCCTTGAAAGCCTTTCTACGACATCGAAAGTGGTTGCTGCCCAAACTAATAATAACAATGTCCCATCTAATAAAAGAGAATCTGAAAGTCAGAAAAGGGAGAATGAAGGAGGAAAGAGCCAGGGAAATGAAAAGAAACCTCGCCGCTTTAATCCTTCGGATTTTACTCCTTTAACTGATACACCAAGAAATATCTTTTTTGCAACAAAGGACGTTGTCAGGTATCCTAAGCCACCTGAGATGACGAGAGGTGCAAAGCGTAATGGAAAATTCTGCCAATTTCACAATCAACCTGGCCATGACACTGACCAATGTCGCCAATTAAAGAATGTGATTGAAGAATTGCTGGAGCAGGGTAAACTCCAACAATACGTTAAGAGAAGCGAAGTCGATCCAGCCTCGTCCACTCGGGATCAACAATGTCCTACCCATCAACGCGATTCTCACCACAACACTGCAGCGCAAGATTCAGAAAAGCTTGTCATTAATGTTGTCACAGGAGGTCCATACCCAGCAGGCAGAAGTTGGGACGACTGTTAATTGTCCACAAAACTACAACTGGGACATCTTTCACTTTCTCTGGCATATAAATCCGAAGCTGCGAATCTAGCGCAAATGGAAAATCAGTCCGGAGATTCTGAAACAACAACAGCTAGCATCCATTTTTTACTTAACAGCATTGCTTGAATTTGTAAAAAAAAATGATAATGGATGTGTGACTTCTGAATTGTAAACCGCTGAGAAATCAGTGTGACTGAATAATGAAAAACTATGAATTCTGTGTTTTCTATTACGAAATGCCTGTTATATTTCGATGTGTAAATACTCTAAATGTATTGCTAAAATGTCGATCTAATATTGCGAGTCATTAAAGCAAAGCTCACCCATCGCAAAGCTAAGCGAGCCTTACAAATCATTTATTAAAGCAAGTACCAAGCAACAAAAAATTCCATATTCAAATCCTATGCAAGAAGAACTTCACATAAAAAGTTGGCAACTTCACTGGGGCAAGCCTTCGTTAACCGGTTGGGATTGTCAATATGAACAGACATCCAGCTAGGTAACTCACGTTTGTCCCATGAAGTTATTCAACAGTGAAGTCCACTTCTTCGGATAAGGCAATTTACTTACAAAAGGAACGAAGATACGCTTGGAAATGATAATAAAAGATCGCTAATGGGCAGATGATGGGAGAACATGGCCAAGCAAGCACGGAAGCAACCAAAAGGAATTTTGCTCCTCAATAAAAGGACCGGTAGAACCACCGAAGGGACATCTTCCCAAGCAGAAGGAACAGGGCCCTTGCTAACTGATCGTGATGCATCCGATCAGGCAGCTTGCGTCCGTCCCGTGGATCTACTCGCCCCTGAGAAGCAACCTTCCTGGCACACCAACCAACCAATGCTCCTTCCTAAAGGTCAACAAAGCCCTCTAACGAGGCACGCCAATAAATGAAAGTGCTTCTCTCAATAACAAGATTGGTGGAACCACCGGAGGGGCACCTTCATAAGCTGAAGGAACAGGGCCCTTGTTAATTGATTGCGATCGTTTGTGCAAACGAACATCCAATCAAGCAACTTGCCTCCGCCCCGTGGATCCACTCAACCATGAGAAAGTAACTTCCAGGCAATTTCAAGACCTCTTCGGAGGCAAAAGCCCTCTTCGGAGGCACATTTCACCCGTGTAGAAGTGCAAAATGCTCCTCTTCGGAGGCCCACTTCACCAGTGATGAAATGCTAAAAAGCCCTTTTCGGAGGCACATTTCACCCGTGTAGAAGTGCAAAATGCTCCTCTTCGGAGGCCCACTTCACCAGTGATGAAATGCTAAAAAGCCCTTTTCGGAGGCACATTTCACCCGTGTAGAAGTGCAAAATTGTAACGACCCGGAAATTTCGAACCCGAAATCTCCAAATAGTTAGAAGAAAAAGAAAAGAGATAGAAGAAAGAAACAGAACAAGACACAGATTCTCACATTCGCAGCGGATCAAAATACAATATCAAATAATAATATCAGTTATACAAAGAAAACTGTATCAGTCAATTACATTTTAATACATCAGAGTTACAATCATTACAAATAGACTGGACAGTTATATCAACCTGCCCCATACTACTATCAATACAACTCTCAAATACACAGCGGGATACACTCCATACGTTTCTGCCATCCAGCTCACCATCTGAACTCCAGAACGTCCTTACCTAAAAATCTGTAATACTCGGTCTGACCCGAGCATTACATCAAAGTAACACCCGGGTCAGGCTGGAAACCAGCGTGAGTAAACCCATATAATTTGAAATACTAAGTTCAAACCATAAAAGAAAACCCGGGGTAACTCGTACTTCACTACGAGTTCATTACTTGTTATGCTCAATACTTACTTCACATATCGATTTATAAAGAATCGAAGTGGTTTCGGGTATTAACTAATACCCGACTCCTGTCTCTTCGAATCCAATGTCATCTTAACCCAAGTTATTCAAATGAAATACAATTCAACTTTAAATACAAGATGTCACTGTTTAACCCAAACATATTATATCACATACCAGAGATATTATCTAATCTAAGGCATACAATATCATTCAATCATTCATAAGCAAAGATTTTAATCACACTATCTTTAATTAATTTAAAATAAATTAAATTAATTCCTTCCATCATTATAAATCCTGCTTGCTTAATCCTTAATTAATTACAGCAAATTAATCAATTATTCTCTAATTATCCATCTTAATTAATCACCCTTGATTAATTATTCTTTAATTACATTAAGTAATTAACTCTTAATTAATTACACAAATTAATTATCTTCAACCATTTACAGTAATTAACCTTTTAATTATTCTCATAAATTAATTATTCATCTCTTATATTAAGTAACCACTTAATTATGTAATTAATACTTAATCCACGGCATAAGAGATTATTCTTAATTAATTAAACAATTAGTTTATCTTAAATTTAATTCCTAATTAATTATTCTTAATTAATTAATTAATAATTTCCAAATCAATTATGATTAATTAACTTGATTAATAACATTAATCAAATAATCTTATAAATTCCATTTAATGATTAACCTCTAAAATTTATTTTCCAAATTATTAAACTTCAATCATTCATAATTCTAATTAATTAAAAATGAATTCTTCAATTAACTTTAACTTATTTACCTCATTTAACATTATTAGAAACATTTAGAAATCTATTCTTAAAATTAAGATATATGATTTATTTAAGTCAAAATCTATTAAACATTTAGATTTTTAACTTTTAAATCTTGGGAAAACTTTAATTAGCTTGTTTAGATAACATTAAACAAACTCACCATTTTGAAAACTTAATTATTCCAACATCTCATTACAATTTGGTATCCAAATTGTTTTATATGATTAAATACAATAAAATTCATAATTAAAAACTTAATTAGAGTTATTACTTTTATTTTATTAAATTAAAACTTATCACTAAATTGCTTAATCCTTCTTTACATAATAAAAATCCTGGTCACCATTGTAATTTAAATTTACACTTCATTCAAGTACTTGCAAATTTAAAATCTGGAAATCTTATCAACAATAAACCCGAACAAAACACTTGTAAAACCCGAGCCACAACAATCAGATGCACGAGTCACCTTTTACTTCGAGACGAACAGCCAAAAACACGAGAACCAACCCGATGCCAAACTTCTTCTTCTCCACCTTCACATTTCAGACATGCTAATCTTCTCCGTGCACGTGCACGACTGGAAATCCCAACGCCGATCATCTCTCTGGCCATCACCAACCCACAATCGACCACGACGTTCGACACGAACAAACCAAGCTATGAAATCGAAGTCCAACAGAAATCGAGCAACTCGACCAAAACTGAACCCAAAGACGATCGGAAAAACACCCCTCCACGACGAACCTGACCTCGATGTGCCTCACCGTCTTTACCCAAGCTTCGTCTCGAAACCCCGCATTCATCACCCCTACTGTGATCGATTCCGGTTCCCCCACGGCGTCTCCAGACCTTTGAGAACATCGACGACCAAACAACACGATAAAACCCTAAATCGACGCTGTCCACGCACCTCGACCACAAATAAATTCATCCTCTATTTTTCCTTTGACCTCCATCCCTCCTGCTACCCCCCAGCCTTGATCACGACGACTATCACCTCGCCGATAGTCAGGAATCGACGATAATACATATCCCGACCAACTCATAAATTCTCACCAACCACATTCTTAAAAATCGTGAAACCTATATCCAATTCCATGATTTTCCAAAACTAATCTGATAATGCATTCCAATCATGAAATTAAAATGTTTGGTTTTTCTGATATAAAAATGTTTTCACTGTAAAATCCTATTTTTGAAATATTTACTCAACATATACACTTGAGATTATTTTTAAAATAATGTTACATTTGTTACAATCACTTTCTTTTCAGGGATCATGGCTTGAATTTGCTTAATTGAAGAGATATGAATTTTTTTCTGGAATTTGTTAACCTGTTACACTAAACAGAGACATATATATACAGATATACACAGATACTTTACTTTATATACATGCTAACATCTTAATTCATTCATGCAAACAATTTTCACTACTTCACTTCAAGTATCCATCACAACATCAAGTTATAGATCAGGCTAAAGTTTTTAAAATAGTAGTTTACTCACCTTTAACTTTAGAACAGAGAACAGGTTTTCCCTTTTTTTGATCTGAAACTGGAAGCTTGAATATTTTATTAAATTGAATCTTGCTTTATACAGTTGAAACTTGAAAGAGTTTGATTACTCGATGATCCTTGAAACTGGAATTAGAAGTTGTTGAAATGCTTGGTTACTGAGATGAATTTACTTGATCTAGTTGAATTGAATCCATATACTAGTTTGTTTATTGATCTGCTTGCTTAGCTGAAAACTTGAAGAAGTTGCTTAGCTTTCACTTTTTATTTCAGGTTTTAGTTTTTCTTTCTTTTTCAGATTTTTGAGAGATGAAGCAAAAATGAAAGAGTAGGGGTAGAGATATATGTACGGCCTTGCTTCTCTATAACATTTTCTTTTATATAATTTGATAATGAAGAGAACAATTTAAACAATAAATTTTGACACTTGTAATTTTGCATGCTATCTTAGCTTACAAATGTCAAGTGCATGCATTTATATTCATTTATTTTAATTTTCCTAATTAATAAATGCATATGTAAATTAATAAATGCTTTTCTAAATAAATAATATTATTTAAGGAGAACAAAATATTACCTTAAATACAACTTATCCATATTATAACAAACTTCTCAATATTTTATTTCATAGGCATATATATATACACTCATATACATTATAAAGCTTGTATATTATTTATTCATATATATATGGATATCTTATTTTGAATTAAATAAAATATATTATTTACTTATATACTATAAGATTTATCATCTCCAGAGATTTGTAATTCAATACTTGTTATAGTTTCCAAATCTATATATATATATCCAGATATTTATCAGAATTTTATTCGTTCAACTTAAATCAGTACTTTTAATCCAGTTAATTACCAATTAACAGATGTCTAAAAATCCGGGTTATCACATTCCTCCCCCCTTTAAAACTTTTCGTCCTCGAAAAGGAACGAAGCCAAATTTATTATTTACTTATCATCAGATGAATTACTTGTTGAACATTTTAAACTATAACTCCTTTTATATTAAAAATTTAAAATACTTTAAAATCTATATAATATTACAAAAATAGTTTTTATAAAAATACTTTTTATAACTCGATGTTTCAACAAGTCCATCCTCGTTCTCACAGAAATTCGGTCATACGTTGATCAGGCGTAGGACTGAAAATCTATAAGTATTTAGCAGACCCGTTTTCAACACCCAGTGAAAATATCTGGAAAATAATTTATTGAAAATATAGAAATCATTTTTGAAATCGAGGAAATATCTTTGGTAAGAATGCTCTGGAAATCATCACTCCCATCCATGGTCACAGTTACATCACGGGTTACGTTGCCATCGCAGCAAAAGTCCATGTAACTGATAACAGCATGGAACCCACAACAGATCGCAGTTACATCCAGGGTTACGTTGCTGTCGCAGCAAAAGTCCATGTAACTGTTGGCTCTCAGCGGCACACACGATTTCGCTGTCAAAATGAAACTCCTCCACATAGGTCGCAGTCCACCGATATAAAATCAAACGTAGACAGTTGGCTCTCAGCGGCTCAAATGACTTTCACTATGTTACCATAGTGTCACAGTCTACCGATATAAAATCAAACGTAGACAGTTGGCTCTCAGCGGCACACATGACTTCCGCTATGGTCTGCAGTAGATCGCAGTGACATTGAGTTAAATTGTTGTTACAGCATAACTCAAATGCCTCTGTGGGCACCAGCCCCTCGACTTTCGCTACACAAATAATCCTCAGGAACTAGTTTTGTCCGGACTCCTCTCAGGATCAACTTTAGAAACCCCCCCTTGGGGCTCAAGGCAGTACCACCCAGTGGCACTCCTGAGAAGTTCATTTCAAGGGAGCGCCTTTTTCCCCAGAGCTATTCTCAAAGCACTTTATACTATATACTTATAGTATCTTCAAATCATATCCTTTATGATTTATCAAAATCTCCTTTACACAAAATCGATTACCAAAAATCGATAATTCTCAAACTAGGCTTTCCAAAATCCAAAATTGATTTTCCCAAAAATCAAAAGCCTTTTCCAAATTCATAGGTTCCCAAAACCTTTTTCAAAATCGTTCTCATAAGATCCTTTATATATATATATATATATATATGATTTTTTAAAAATCTTTGGATCACTTCAACTTGTATAAAACCTCTTTTATACTTCAAATATTTCAAAACCCTTTTTATTCTGGCTTGATTCAATAAGGGAAGTTTATCATATTACAAAATATGACTTTATTTATTTCCAAATCAAATATTCAAGTTTGATTTCTTTATAAAGTTATTTACTATTTACTTACTTCCATAAAGAAAATTTCAACCAAAGAAATATCCAATTCCATTATATTTTACAAATATACTTTTCATTTCAAAACCATTTCAAATTCCTTATTCAAAATTTTCAATATCAATTTCATTCAAACCCGTACGATGTACACATATCATCCGTACGCTATATCAATCTAATCGCTCAATCGATCACACAATTTCACTTCCGAACTAGTATCGTCCACCCGACTTTCTAGTGCGGACTCAGATCTGGTTTCTTGATCAGAAATCATCATTCTCCTTGCATAGTCGTAGCTATGATAGAGAATATCCAGAACCAACCAAAAATCCATATCCAGGTTCGCCGTCGAAAATCGAGCGGAAGATCCCAACTCGGATCGATAATACTATCTCGAAATTCTGTGTTCGAATCTGGATCAAATCACTATGCGAATAGAATAATATACGTATATCCTACGTATTTATCTTTATTGGTTATTAGCCAAATCAACTTCATTCACTTATTCTCAATTGCTTCCATTTCCAATTGAGTTATTATTTCAATTACAAACAGTTTGAACTCTGATCTATTTAAATTTAAAAATAGCTTGAAAAAGTTTAAAAATAGATAAGTAGTTGAAAAATAGTTGTTAGTTTGTAAAATAGCTGTAAAATAGTTAAGTAGGTATAAAATTGTTAGATAATTACAAAATAGTTTATAAAATAGTGATTAGATATAAGTAACTGAAAAATAGTAATTAGTTTATAAGACAGTTTCAAAATAGTTAAATAGTTCCAAAATAATTGTAAAATAAGTATAAAATAGTTTGGGATTTAAGTAGAAAGATTTTATAGTAAATAGTTTGGAAAAATATTTTTGTATTTAAAACAATTTAGTTTGAAAATAAACCAGAGCCAAACTGTTTAATTTCCAAATCTCCATTTCCAATTAATTTCTCATCAATTCAATTTAAATTCCACTTCTATTTAAATTGACTCAATACTTCAATTTCCATTGAAATTGATTTAACCTCAATTCAAGTTGAATTTACCTTAATTCCTTTCCAAATTTAAATCAAACTCCATTTGATTTTTAAACTTATTCAACTTTAATCACAATTCCAAATTATTTCAAATCCAGTTTGAATTAGTCCCAATTCCCATTTTATTCAAATCAAATTCAGTTTGAATTAATTCAATTTAAATCTCAATTTTAAAATATCTCGAATTATATAAATTCGAGTTAAATTTTAAATGTTGATTTAATTCTTTAAATCAAATTAACCTTTACTTTTAAATCAAATCAACCTTTATTTTTAATTTAATAACTTAAATCTTTAAACCATTTAATTCTGAATCCAAATTCCAAAATTTCATTTTAAAATTATTTTTACTTAACTTGTTACAAAGTTCAAATAAGAATTCAAAAACAATTTAATCTTCAGATTCTAATTTATTATCCATTTATAATTTCCAAATCTCAAACCCATCTTGAAATTACTCATAACTTTCATTTAAATCAACCATTTAACTACCCAAGTTAAATTTAAATTTCATCTTGAAATTTCTAATTCAGGTTGTTCATTCTAAACTCATTTAACTTTCCTTAAGTTAAATTCAATTTACTTAATCCTGTCAACTTTACACAATTTGAATTCCCATTCAAATTTTAAACTTCAGATTAATAGTCTTTCCCCTTTTTAAGTTTAAAAACTTACTTTACTTTGGGTTTTCATATCACATTCCTAGGAAAAATTTAAAACTCAACACTTAGAGTTATTTCAAAGCATCTTTGATATTATGTATATCCTCATTTATACATATTTATTTCCTTTACACACCCAGTTAAACCTTAAATTTTTAAACCACCTTTGGTTTTAATTCAAACAAATTTCTTTAAATTTTCCAAACAACTCTTATTTTAAAATAAGATCATATTCAAAAACAACCTGAATAATATTTATTCTTTTTCTTTTAATATTTTGAAAACAATTTCAAATGTTTTCAAACTTAGGATTCAAAACTTCACAATTTAAATCCATTTTTAATTTACAAATTATACTCATCTAAGATTATTTCCCTAAAACATTTCATTTTACTTAATTATTAACAACATTCATTATTAAACACAATTACCATTTATGATAATAACCAAGATTATCATATCTGGAAACCAATTCATTATTATCTTTATTCTTGATAACACTTCTACAAATTCAAGAATTTAATTTTAGTTTGAATCCATTTCAAACTTATCTTCATTCAATTTTAATTTGGCTTTATTTCTATTACCACTTAATTTAATTTCAAATTTTTATTTTTTTTAACAACCAATTAACTTAATATTTATTAGAAAGAAATCATTTTATATATCAAATATATTCTTATATAAAATCATTTGAAATCTTTATATATGAAAATAACAATTACGCTCTCATATATATATACACTCAACTCGTTCTAGGATACCATTGACCCTATTCTTAACGAGTAATCCCAACAGAGCCAAGGTTCTTGCTTAACCTTCAGCTCTGATACCAACTGTAACGACCCGGAAATTTCGAACCCGAAATCTCCAAATAGTTAGAAGAAAAAGAAAAGAGATAGAAGAAAGAAACAGAACAAGACACAGATTCTCACATTCGCAGCGGATCAAAATACAATATCAAATAATAATATCAGTTATACAAAGAAAACTGTATCAGTCAATTACATTTTAATACATCAGAGTTACAATCATTACAAATAGACTGGACAGTTATATCAACCTGCCCCATACTACTATCAATACAACTCTCAAATACACAGCGGGATACACTCCATACGTTTCTGCCATCCAGCTCACCATCTGAACTCCAGAACGTCCTTACCTAAAAATCTGTAATACTCGGTCTGACCCGAGCATTACATCAAAGTAACACCCGGGTCAGGCTGGAAACCAGCGTGAGTAAACCCATATAATTTGAAATACTAAGTTCAAACCATAAAAGAAAACCCGGGGTAACTCGTACTTCACTACGAGTTCATTACTTGTTATGCTCAATACTTACTTCACATATCGATTTATAAAGAATCGAAGTGGTTTCGGGTATTAACTAATACCCGACTCCTGTCTCTTCGAATCCAATGTCATCTTAACCCAAGTTATTCAAATGAAATACAATTCAACTTTAAATACAAGATGTCACTGTTTAACCCAAACATATTATATCACATACCAGAGATATTATCTAATCTAAGGCATACAATATCATTCAATCATTCATAAGCAAAGATTTTAATCACACTATCTTTAATTAATTTAAAATAAATTAAATTAATTCCTTCCATCATTATAAATCCTGCTTGCTTAATCCTTAATTAATTACAGCAAATTAATCAATTATTCTCTAATTATCCATCTTAATTAATCACCCTTGATTAATTATTCTTTAATTACATTAAGTAATTAACTCTTAATTAATTACACAAATTAATTATCTTCAACCATTTACAGTAATTAACCTTTTAATTATTCTCATAAATTAATTATTCATCTCTTATATTAAGTAACCACTTAATTATGTAATTAATACTTAATCCACGGCATAAGAGATTATTCTTAATTAATTAAACAATTAGTTTATCTTAAATTTAATTCCTAATTAATTATTCGTAATTAATTAATTAATAATTTCCAAATCAATTATGATTAATTAACTTGATTAATAACATTAATCAAATAATCTTATAAATTCCATTTAATGATTAACCTCTAAAATTTATTTTCCAAATTATTAAACTTCAATCATTCATAATTCTAATTAATTAAAAATGAATTCTTCAATTAACTTTAACTTATTTACCTCATTTAACATTATTAGAAACATTTAGAAATCTATTCTTAAAATTAAGATATATGATTTATTTAAGTCAAAATCTATTAAACATTTAGATTTTTAACTTTTAAATCTTGGGAAAACTTTAATTAGCTTGTTTAGATAACATTAAACAAACTCACCATTTTGAAAACTTAATTATTCCAACATCTCATTACAATTTGGTATCCAAATTGTTTTATATGATTAAATACAATAAAATTCATAATTAAAAACTTAATTAGAGTTATTACTTTTATTTTATTAAATTAAAACTTATCACTAAATTGCTTAATCCTTCTTTACATAATAAAAATCCTGGTCACCATTGTAATTTAAATTTACACTTCATTCAAGTACTTGCAAATTTAAAATCTGGAAATCTTATCAACAATAAACCCGAACAAAACACTTGTAAAACCCGAGCCACAACAATCAGATGCACGAGTCACCTTTTACTTCGAGACGAACAGCCAAAAACACGAGAACCAACCCGATGCCAAACTTCTTCTTCTCCACCTTCACATTTCAGACATGCTAATCTTCTCCGTGCACGTGCACGACTGGAAATCCCAACGCCGATCATCTCTCTGGCCATCACCAACCCACAATCGACCACGACGTTCGACACGAACAAACCAAGCTATGAAATCGAAGTCCAACAGAAATCGAGCAACTCGACCAAAACTGAACCCAAAGACGATCGGAAAAACACCCCTCCACGACGAACCTGACCTCGATGTGCCTCACCGTCTTTACCCAAGCTTCGTCTCGAAACCCCGCATTCATCACCCCTACTGTGATCGATTCCGGTTCCCCCACGGCGTCTCCAGACCTTTGAGAACATCGACGACCAAACAACACGATAAAACCCTAAATCGACGCTGTCCACGCACCTCGACCACAAATAAATTCATCCTCTATTTTTCCTTTGACCTCCATCCCTCCTGCTACCCCCCAGCCTTGATCACGACGACTATCACCTCGCCGATAGTCAGGAATCGACGATAATACATATCCCGACCAACTCATAAATTCTCACCAACCACATTCTTAAAAATCGTGAAACCTATATCCAATTCCATGATTTTCCAAAACTAATCTGATAATGCATTCCAATCATGAAATTAAAATGTTTGGTTTTTCTGATATAAAAATGTTTTCACTGTAAAATCATATTTTTGAAATATTTACTCAACATATACACTTGAGATTATTTTTAAAATAATGTTACATTTGTTACAATCACTTTCTTTTCAGGGATCATGGCTTGAATTTGCTTAATTGAAGAGATATGAATTTTTTTCTGGAATTTGTTAACCTGTTACACTAAACAGAGACATATATATACAGATATACACAGATACTTTACTTTATATACATGCTAACATCTTAATTCATTCATGCAAACAATTTTCACTACTTCACTTCAAGTATCCATCACAACATCAAGTTATAGATCAGGCTAAAGTTTTTAAAATAGTAGTTTACTCACCTTTAACTTTAGAACAGAGAACAGGTTTTCCCTTTTTTTGATCTGAAACTGGAAGCTTGAATATTTTATTAAATTGAATCTTGCTTTATACAGTTGAAACTTGAAAGAGTTTGATTACTCGATGATCCTTGAAACTGGAATTAGAAGTTGTTGAAATGCTTGGTTACTGAGATGAATTTACTTGATCTAGTTGAATTGAATCCATATACTAGTTTGTTTATTGATCTGCTTGCTTAGCTGAAAACTTGAAGAAGTTGCTTAGCTTTCACTTTTTATTTCAGGTTTTAGTTTTTCTTTCTTTTTCAGATTTTTGAGAGATGAAGCAAAAATGAAAGAGTAGGGGTAGAGATATATGTACGGCCTTGCTTCTCTATAACATTTTCTTTTATATAATTTGATAATGAAGAGAACAATTTAAACAATAAATTTTGACACTTGTAATTTTGCATGCTATCTTAGCTTACAAATGTCAAGTGCATGCATTTATATTCATTTATTTTAATTTTCCTAATTAATAAATGCATATGTAAATTAATAAATGCTTTTCTAAATAAATAATATTATTTAAGGAGAACAAAATATTACCTTAAATACAACTTATCCATATTATAACAAACTTCTCAATATTTTATTTCATAGGCATATATATATACACTCATATACATTATAAAGCTTGTATATTATTTATTCATATATATATGGATATCTTATTTTGAATTAAATAAAATATATTATTTACTTATATACTATAAGATTTATCATCTCCAGAGATTTGTAATTCAATACTTGTTATAGTTTCCAAATCTATATATATATATCCAGATATTTATCAGAATTTTATTCGTTCAACTTAAATCAGTACTTTTAATCCAGTTAATTACCAATTAACAGATGTCTAAAAATCCGGGTTATCACAAAAATGCTTCTCTTCGGAGACCCACTTCACCAGAGCTGAAATGCCAAAATTGCTTCTCTTCGGAGACCAAAATTGCTTCTCTTCGGAGACCAAAATTGCTTCTCTTCGGAGACCCACTTCACCAGAGCTGAAATGCCAAAATTGCTTCTCTTCGGAGACCAAAATTGCTTCTCTTCGGAGACCAAAATTGCTTCTCTTCGGAGACCAAAATTGCTTCTCTTCGGAGACCAAAATTGCTCCTCTTCGGAGACCAAAATTGCTTCTCTTCAGAGACCAAAAGACCTCTTCAGAGGCGCACTTCACCTTGCTTGAAGTACCAAAGATAAACCCTTTACTGGGGCACAAAATCAAAACCTTCTTCAGAAGCTCATTTCACTGTGCAGGAAAATTCACTTTTAAACAAATAAAAGTGATCATTCCCAAAAGTTGAAGTGTTCTTCAGGAAGAAAGAGAAAGTAAAAACTTCTTTGAAGACGAGATATACTCTATTAAAAGCAGAATGATTCTTCCCTTAAAAGTGAAGTAGTTATTCTCTGAAGTAAGAATATCAGTCTTCAAGAAGCTAGAAATGTTGCAATGCACTTGCAGTATGGGGGCAACACTATATAATTTAATTGTATTAATAAAAGCAACATGCCACAAGTTCATTGCAATATCACAAAAAATAGATGTGGAATAAATGTATTCCCAAACATAGACAAAAAGTTTGTACAAGTAAAAGGAATCGTTTATTCTACACCAAAAAGGAGAAACAGATGCATTCTCACATACACAAGAATTTGTACAAGTAAAATAGCTATTTTATTCAATACTATGGAAACTTTTTACATTGTGCGGATTACAAAAAGGAGCGGAGACCGGTATCCGCACAATCTCCGGTCAATACATGCAAAAAACAGAAAAGTCAAAATCAAACTCATTTCTCCTTCTTCCCACCCTTGGAGCCTTTACCCGGCCTGGTAATTAGTTTCGGAGGACGTATTGGAGAAGAAGGAGAAAGAGACTCAGCCGGATCGACTTCTGCTTCATCTCCAGCAGTAGAAGAACTTTTCTTTCCTTTCTTCGAAACCACACGTTTCCCCTTCTTCTTGGAAGAAGACTCACTCCCCGGAGTAAGAAATGTAGAAAGCTTTGTGTCGTAGTCAAAAGACTGCTCCGGGGTCTTCTCACTATCTTCCAGATCTTCTGCTTTCTGTTCCTCGGAAGCAGGTGGTTCGTCCAAGCCTTGAAGGGCTACTATCTGTTCTTCCTATGAACCTGGTTGAGAAGCTGGAAGAGGAGTAACTTGAGAAGGAGGAGGAACGGCAGCTGAAGAAGGAAAAATTGGTGCAGTTTCCGGCGCGTCCGCTGCATAATAAAAGAAATCAAAATCGGTATTCTCCGAGAAAAAAGAAGACAGTGGATCGTCAAAGCTTAAGTAATAAGTAAGAAGTTCGTCGAACTCGGTTAAGTCGAATAAGCAATTCACTGAATTCGTCTCGTCAAAGTTACCTGGAGAAGTCGGTTTGGCGAGATCAATCTCAAATTCCCGAGCCTGAAAGTCCTTCATTGCCTCTTCTTCTGTAGGAGTGGTCACAGTTTCTTGGGCAACTTTAGCTGGATGTGAAGAATGAGAGCTGGAATCCGTAATATTAACATCGGCTGAAGTTGAAGTATGAGCAGGGGCAGTTAAAGGAGCTTTCTCTTTTGGAAACTCTTCTCCCGTTGATTCAGCCCGTACTTTAGCAAGCTGCTCCTTCCCCTTAACAAGAGCGGCACGAGCCTCCTCATCAAGATAGCGCTCCTCAAGTTCCGACTCATCATAGCCGGCTCCGCCAAGCATGTCAATTGTGACTTCCCACACTTCAGCCAATGTAATTTCATAATCAGGACCCAGAAAAGCGAGACTCCCACGACCCAGAACACTGTGTAAATAATAGTCGAATAAGGTAGAGCTGATGTTTTCTTTCGTCGCCTCATGTGATTGCTCAGCCGCTTCCTTTTCGGCAACGGCAGCAACCCGACCAGCAATAGCCGCATCACGCTCTGTCTCAGCTTTAGCAAGTCGAGACTTTAGTAACTCAATCTCTACGTTCTGGGAGGTGACCTTTTCCCACAGTTCGGTGTTTTCTGTGCGATATTTCTCAGTAATGTGCTGTTCGACGGCAAGCTTCATTTCGACATCTCTTTGTGCAGCATGTGCATCCCGCACTTGCTTCTGAAAGACTTCTTCTTTTTGAGTATATGATGCAGAAGAAGAAGCAAGATTTTCCTTAATCTGCTTAACTTCAGATCCAAGCTTTGCGTTGTCGTCTGCAATGCTCGTCATCTCCGCATCATGCTGCTTGCGCCATTTGTCCCATTCTGATTTATCATTCTCCATGGTCATCATCGCCTCAAGATTCATGTGGTTGACCCTTTGAAGTTCGTCGACAAGTTTCTGCCATTGCGACATCCTCTCAATATTAAGCCTGACCGCGTCAAGACTTTTAAGCATGCCTTGCTTATCAATCGAAACCAAATCCAAGTCAAAGCGCACTCCTTTTAGGCCCCAATTCGGAAATCGGCTCTGAAGCGTTGGAGGGCCGTCTTTAACTTGATATTATGGCCTGTTAATGATTGTTTGAATATCAGATTCCTTTAGAGGAGGAGAGCCGGCCGGAATATCAGAAGAAATGGGAGCATTAGTCTTCTCAGAAATAGCAGACGCGTCACTTGGCTTAGACCGTTTGCTCGATTCGTCAGTAATCTGAGTTTTTCCCTTATCATCATAAGACTTTCGCTTATAAGAATGGTCACTTCTGTGAGAAGAATCATATCGTTCAACATCTTTTCTTCTCTGCCACTGATCATAATCCCGCTTCTCTTGAGCTTTCCTTCGAGCTCTTTCCTCATCTGTCTCGCTCGGGGCATCGAGATATTTCCTAAAGTTATAAGATCCACGGCCTCCATGGCGATGAAATGATTCATAATATGAGCCAGTACGCCCCATCGGAGAATCTGAAAACAGAAAAGAAGTAAAGTTTAGAAATTTCCAGAAAAGAAGGATAAGTGCTGGAAAAAAAAATCCTAAGTGTGTGCGGCGTGCAAACTATATGCGTCAAGCTACAGACCACGCTTTAGTGTGGAAACAGGGACGACTGGCGTAGAAGGCATCAGGGCCTGTTTAAAGGTGGAAGTCGCTTCAACGACAGGAGAGGTCGCTTTTGGAATATTATCCCTGAAAAGCTCTTGAGAAGTTATCATTATATCACTCAAGTCATCAAAAGTATCATCACCCTGGTATTCAGCAGACTTCTCTTTTTCAACTTCCACATCAATTGATTTTTCAGAAACTCGAGGATTTTCTTCCTCTTCGATAATTGGGGCAAGTGCCGACTTGCTGACTGACCCTACAACATTAGTGGATGCGGAACACTTTATCAGAGCAGCCTCTACGACGGGTGCTTCTGATTCAATTTCTTCTACAGAAGCTGGGGCATTCGAGGCCTTTGCTCGAGAGCCCGAAACAACTAACGTTTCCGCATCAGAACTAGAAATTTCATGAATCTGGGTCGATCTAGAAGGATGTAAAAGACCAAACTGGTGCAGAAATTCATCTTTCAGCAAGAATTTGGCACTCCTCTCTTCAACATCAACGGCACTCAAAGTATCTAAAATTAACTTGTGACCGGTATCTCGAAGTGGAGGGGGAAGTGCTGCAAAAAGAAAGAATGGAGTTAAGCATTTGACAGTTCGAGTTCTGAAAAGTCTTAAAAACAAATCGGAAAGAGGCAATCTTACTTTCGACTCTCCAGATGGCATAAAATCCCGGAGGACAGCGGACGTAAAAGAATTGAGTCAAGAACCCATGGGCACTTTCGGGCAAGTCCAGAATTAGTTTACGGTTCCTGGCACTCCTCACAAGTGTAATAGAGGGATGATCTTTGTTCTTTGCAAATGTGCACAAGAAGCGAATTTCGGCAAAACTGGGAAAACGGCCCAACGTTCTCCTGAAAAGCACACACAGTCCCAGCAGGATGGAGTATCCGTTAGGGTGTAGTTGAAAAGGGGAAATAGATAGCCGAAGGAGAAGTTATCGAAGACAATCGTTAAATGGGGGAATAGCTCCACTCGAACACATTTGACGGTTAACTGCGACAAAGCCATGGGGCGGCCTATCAGCAGTATCGTTTATTCTAGGGAATAAAGCGTCAGCTTCGGCAATGCCAAATTGGATGCATAATTGACGGAAAACTTTATGACTCAAAGTGGTAGGAGTCCTTTCCGGAGGATCGTTTAATGGAGTAGCAATTGGAAAAGCTTCCCCAGCTGTTTCCAAGTCTTCCTGTTGAGATGCCATTCTACACAAGGAACTGGACGATCAAATATTAAGGTGCACGTTTCCTAAAAAAGAGTGAAGTGCTGTGCAAAACTAACGCAATAACAAGCAAATATAAATGAAACTAAATTAGTTGATACTTGTCGATTATAAAGTTTCGGGGCTTGATATCTTAAGTCCAAGAACAGTGTTGTGTTGATGCAAATAAATCAGCTTTAGTTGATCATTTCAGTTTTGCTTTAATACTTCACTTAGATTTGTTAGTTCACAGCATTTCATTCGCGAAGTTCATTTAAGTTTGATATTCTTTGTCGACTAATCTGTCATTTGATGTGGGCAATCAATGGCAGTATATTCGTCCCATTTTTTCTGTGAATGTTGCTTCTAAACAGGTTATCAGCATTAAAGTTAAGGCAATCTGAAAAAAAGTACAACAAAGTCTAAAACAATTCAAATTCAAAAATCAGCCAAATTCTGCCCAAATTTCCAAGTCCTAGGTCGTTCACGACCTAACATAAGTCGGAGCAATTTTAAGTCGTGCTGTCCAATTTGAAGCGTTCAGGGCTTTGCAAATTTGTTTCAAGTACTAGGTCGTTCAGCGACCTATCATAGGTTGGGGCATATTTAGGTCGCACAATGTAACTGTGTGGATCAAGGCAATGCAATTTTCTCCATGTCCTAGGTCGCATACGACTTAGCATAGGTCGAGAACTCTTAGGTCGCAAAAGAGGTTGGTCAGCTTCGTTTTAGTCGCGGATGTTTTTTAGATCGCAAGGCTTAGGTCGCCAAGAACCTTACGACCTAACTTTTAAAGTCGTCCGGATCTGCTAGGTCGCTGGCTTCCTCTCCAAACAATCTTACTGGATCCAATAACCCGATACTGCTAGTATAAAGAAAACGATTCATCCTCTTCTTGAATCCTATTCATCTCTACATACCAACCGAATCGCCCAGTAAATCAATTTCAAGTTCTTCGATTCATTACGAACATTATCGTGCATTCACGAATCATGTCAACGTGTCGATTGTGACAATCATTCAAAAAACGAAACACAAATGCATGGAATTAAACTTGGGTTAGAAAACATGAACTCATGATTGAGCGGCGATTATGGTGGGATAGAGATCGAAACTCACTTACGTAGTTTGTTAGAAAGGATGAATCGTCGTTTAAACAAGTTGAATTCTCCCTTGGAGGTTCAAAGATTTGTCAATAGCAACGGGAAATTAGAGCAGAAGGATTAGGAGGAAGAAGGCGACTTAACAGTTTATATGGGCTGAGAATGGAAGGCGAATAGGCACGAAGTTTTAGGTCGTCCACGACTTAGCAAGGTTGAATCGAAGTATACGACCTATGGCATAGTCATATACCTCGAGGGGCAAATGTTAATTCCTTTATTTCAGCGACCTAAAACTTTGCGACCTAAGAGAAGTTTTGCGACCTAACGAAGTCACGACCTAGGGAATTCTGCGACTTAGTGAAGCTACAACCTAAGCTACAGGAATGTCACGACCTAAGAAAGGCCTGACCTAAGAATGTCACAACCTAACTCTTGAAGCAGCTCAGCGACCTACGACTTAGGGGAAGTTGCAACATAGCGACCTAACTGTTAAAGGAACATTGCCACCTAGCAGTGTTGCGACCTAAAGCTACAGGGGACATTGCGACCTAGCAGTGTTGCGAACTAAAGCTACAGGGGACACTACGACCTAGCAATGTTGCGACCTAAAGACTACGACTTAGGAAGGTTTCGACTTAATGGGTTATGACTTAATTACTGTAAGTAGTTACCGACCTAAGAAAGATAAGACGACTCACGACTTGGCTTAAGTCGTCCGCGACCTAATAGCTCCAGTTCCTAAAGATTTAAGAGTTGCCGACTTAACAAGCTACGACTTACGACCTAAGAGTCAAGCGAGCTAAGACTTCAACGAGCTAAAGCTCCTACAGCTATTCCTTAACTCGTCTGCGACCTACCAATTGTTCAAATGAAGCCAAGTGCAACTTCACCAGCTAATTTCTTAAGTCGCAAGGGGACTACGACCTAGCTTAGGTCGCTCGCGACCTACGACCTAACTAAGGTCGTACGCGACCTAAGACTTAGCAATTTCTCTGCCCAGAATTCAGAGCTGCTCCTATAAATACCTCACCACTTCCAACATGGAAAGGACTTTTGGCCATTCATTTCTTCAAGCGCCGTTACTCTGTCGAATTCTCTACTCATTCAACAATCAAAGATCTTCAAGCATTCAAGACACTACAACAAACTTCGAGAGGAATTCCTTACATCCAACATGGATTCATCGAGTTTCATCATCGAAGATTGAGCTAGTAGTCAAGAGTGCTTTCATGATCAAATTGTATTGTATTTTGAAGGATATTGTATCAAATTGTAACCGAATCAGCAATAAAAGACTATAAAGTGGACGTAGGCTCAATTACGGGCCGAACCACTATAAATCTGTTGTTCATTTACTGCTTTTCTGCTATTTTTAGCTTATTTTCTGTTCCCGTACCAACAGGTGGTGCTTTCACGATTCTATTACACACACCGGGTGTTAGCGTTCACTTTTTAGCGTTAACACTTTTACTAATGATATTCTAGATTTTTCTAATGATACTTAGAAAATGTAAACATGTTTTGCTATTAAAATGTGTAATATATATGTTAAAACATGTTAACAAAAGTGCAACAATGTTGCGACAACTTATATCAAACAAAACGTTGATTTTCCACAAAACGTTTTATAGTCACATATTGAAGTTTTTGTTAAACTATTTATTTAATTAAAAAAACTTTAAAATAAGTTTTTTATCATTTTAAAATAATTAAAACAAGTTTATTTTAGTTATAAAACCATATTTAATAATATTAAAATCCAATTATAAAAATACGACGTCGATTGGTCGAAATGTGATAAAGTTTGTACACTTTTATAAAACAAGTGTATATATGTTTATAAATAAAATTTCTATTATTATCATATCATTATATAAATATTAAAAAGAGCTATTTACAATTTACAAAAATTATTTGGATGTATATCCAGTTTTATCGAAAACCGGCTTATGTCAATTTAACGACAAAACTTCAAAATCTTTATTTACTTCTAAAAAAATAAGTTTATCATTCTTATTTGTCACACAAAACATGATTATTAAATTTGAAAATTCTATATTTGAATATTTAAAATTAATTAAATATTCCATTTAAAAGATATAAAATTGCGGGTCGTTACATTATGCGTAATATAATCTAGAAGGTTTGATGTGTTAAGGCACCATCTTGAGTTAGAGATGAGAGCAGACACATTATTTATAACATTTCTTATGTTGCTCATAGTCTGCCATCCTAATACATGGATGAGAGATTTTCCTTTGATCCAAGGGTGAAACCACATATTAGTGTCTTTCCATTTACGTCTTTTCTCTATTAGACCCTAGCTTATGCTCCTAGTTTTAAGTAGTAGGTTCCATATGTATGATGCATTTGAATCAACATATGCTATCCAGTTTTTTTAAAAATGGTTTTTGGTTTTCATCCAAATTGCCTGCAAACTATCTAGTTGAAGAAACTTCCACACCAATTTAAGTGTTAAAGCTTATTTGAATCGTGTATGCTTTTTAACCTCATTCCTACTTCTTCCTTTGATTTACACACTATGGCCTAAATTATTTGATGACTTTTCCTTACCATAAAAATTTGCATGGATACTTTCTATGTGAATTGTAACATTTAAAGGCATTTATCATATTTGCATCCACTATTTTACTTTAGAGTGTATCACTATTATGCTTAGTTCAAGGCTTTCACTTAATAACAGTAGTCTACAACTCTACCCATTCAATTACTAGTTGATTTTATCAATTACTTATTGAAATATACTCTTTTTAATTTGGAGTTTGTAACACCCCACATTTTTCGATATTTAAATAATCAAACAACGATAAACAGTGAAAATAAACATATTTGGAATTGTCAGAATATGGCCTCGAAACTTATACCATTATGTCCGTGGCGATTTTCTGATCAATTTCCATATATAACTTGTCAAAATCCAAGTCAATACGAAGAAGTTATGAGAGAAACGAAAAATGGGAAATTCTAGAAAATAATAATAATAATAAATATGGCATGGGTCGACCCATAGGTCGACCACAAGCCATAAGGTTCAATCCTTAATACACACAGGTTGGCCTATAGGTCGACCCGCGTGCCTTCTTGGACGTGAATTCGTCTAGGACATGCCAAAGTGTATTGGTTCGATTTTTATTCGATCCGAGCCATACATTGATTCATCTGATTGCTCCAAACGACCCTGTGACGTGGTGGCTTCAGATTCAATCCAAGAATCCAGCGCTCTGAGATCCCCAATTTCCGCTATAAATAGAACCCTAGGCGTAGCTATTTTCTCACAATTAGATTTTCTTCCAATTGGGTTCATTGCCTGAGACTAGACCCTAAGAAGAAAATATTTCTAGAGAGAAGATCTTCTCAATAAAAATATTAGATGCCTTAGAAGGGGATCCAAGAAGACCATGGAGCCAAGCTGAGCACAAGAAAAGCTAAGGACGACATGTGAGTGGATTTAATTATATAACTTTTACGTTTATGATATATTATCGTTATATTCCCGTTAAATAAGTTTATTCGGTATTTATTTCAGTAACTAATTCTGTTAATTAGTTATGTTGAGACTGTAAATTGTATAAGAGAGCTTATATGTAATTATTATTTATATGTAAAATAGTAATCAAGTTAAATTTGAATAATATTAGGCTTGACAGTTAGAGAAGGGAATACGCCTAAAAATAAGAAATTTACAATTATTTACATCTATTTTAAAAGTTGAAATTTAGCCTGTAAAAGTTAGCTTCTTTTTATTCCTTTATACGCAAATAAAATAGTAAAGAGAAGAATTCGCAAATACGGACTAAAATAGAAGAACACTAGATTTACAAAAATTAGATGTAAATGAGAAAAGCTGAAATAAAAGGAGAAAAATAGAAATTTGCAGTAAATTATGCTAAAATGGGGAAAAATAAATTAAAAGGGAAAATTTAATAACTTGATAGGGAAGTTAGTGATAGATTAGTTAGTTGGTTTAGAAAAGAGAATACATTTCCATAGTTTAATATTTAAAAAATAATGATAAACATAATTGCAAGAATAAAAGAAAGAAAAAGGGAATTAGTGTAAAATAGAGAAACTACTGTATTTTGCACTATCCAAAAGCAAAGAAATAACAAAAGAAATATCTTGCAATTACAGATTATTATTTATAGCATTTCATTTAGTATTCGGTATTAAAACATGAAAATGGATTTTTAGTATAGTTTTTGTAACCTACCAAATAGAATAGAACTACTTTCTAGAACATAAGAAAATAAAGTGAAGAATTAAAGGAAGTAAAGAAGAAATCAAGTTAATAATTAAGAAAAGACTAGAAGCAATTAACAGAAACGTATGCAGATCTGCATTAACTGTGCATATAATAGAATAAAAGCAAAGCAGTTATTATGATAAGTAAATTTGTGATAGTCGGAGGTAGTCCCAAGCAAAGATTTTCATAAAATAAGAGAATTAAAGAGAACTCAATATCATAATAAAAGATGACATACTAGAATAGAAAAACGATGCTTGTAATTATATTTATAATATATAGATTATAAAAGAATACAGCAGTGATAGTTGCAAGTAAAATTATAACATAGGTTATACTTAAGTAGAAAGAATAGAAAAGGCTCATTTTAAGACTTAAATTAAGTTAATAAGAAAATAGAGAAGAAATTACAGAAGAGGCTTATTTTAATAAACTTAGATCTTGGATTAAGTTAATAAGCAAGATAATAGAAGTGGCCCATACCAACAATATTCCATTTCAGTCAGGAACGGATGGTCTCACAATAATTAGGTGAGGCTGGGACAAGATTATGCTATTTAAGGTAAATAAGTAGCCAACAGAATAAGAAAAGTAAACTAAATGCAAAATAAAAGATTACAATTAGGGTATAATAAAAGAGTAAGATGCGTTTGGAGCAGTCCAAAGGATGAAGAGCCTAACGAAGCAGTTCATCATAGATTTCAGCACAGAAGGAGCATGTCCAACTTAGATATTTTAGGCTAGAGGAAGTACAAGACTTCAAAGGGACATGAGGGTACTCTAGGATGGCCCTCTGGGGTAGGCATAAAAGTAGTCCCCGAAGGCAGGTCTGTAGGTGTTCCATCAAAAGAAATTTTGGATGTCCGAGCATTAGTATAGACTAGTGTGGATGCAGTTTTATGTTTTCGTAGTAGACGACGGAACATTAGTATTGTAGGCCTAATGAGGCAGTCCTTTATAGATGTAGTCATGGAACGCCATAGTAGCAAGACGATGGAGTCTTTTGCGAGGAGGATACAGAAGGTATTATGGGTAGCATCTAGGACCGATGTCAAGGGGCATATAGCTATATATATGTATATATATATATATATCAGTTATTAGGTTTTAATCTACTAGGGGGTAGATGGGCACGATTCACGCACTGAAGCGAGAGTATTATAAACCCAATAAACCTAATATAAAAGTAAATGGAAGTAAAACGGTATATGTAGAATTAAACTTTGAAGTATATGATTTGTCCATTCACCAGAACTTTAGTTCCGACCCCCTTCTCATAATATCCTACGGGTTAGGTAGATGGCAGAGACTTTACAACTTTGAGACACTTGTTTAGAAAGTGTTATTTTATTGGTGAGTATTTACTTACTATTATATTATTTTCAGTTCCGCTATAAGATATTTATCTGTGCTCTGATATATTTGTCTTTGCCTATTTGTAGGATACCAAATACCCAACTCGGGCTTCGGTGGTCTTAGGTTTTAGCACTTTTGCGAAAAATCCAGACCCATTGGAATTTGGGTTGTTAAATTTGGTATCAAAGCCTAGTTTTAGGATTCCTAGGTAGATAGTGAGTGAACGTTTTTTATTTTTGAATAAAATATAAATATATTATGTACTAAAATCAAAATAGTCCCCAATTATAGATTTTAACATATGAAAAGTTTTAATGAAGTATATTTGTGCATAGTTTGCTAGCTGGGTTTGGGATGACCCAAGTATATTGAGCCCTATGTTATTACCGATTTATAGTGTACAATAAGCCATGTTTTGCTAGAAGATTGGTATCCATATGTTATAGGAAGTGGGGAAGTTGCCTAGGGATAGTAGGGAGAGTGTTTTTATTTTGGAAGGAATAAGAGGTTTTAATAAGAAGAAAATCAACTTTATGTCTAGCCCAATAAAATAAAACTTTTGGAATTGAAAATTTGAAAAATAGAATTGTTAATATATTTGAGGAAGTAAATATTGCGTTTTTGAAAAAAAATAAGTGGTGAAATTTAAATTGGTTTTTGTATGATGTAAATTTTGTTAGAAGTGAAATTCTTTTTGAAGAATTATAGAGCGCGTATAGCTCGCTAGTTTCGTTGTAGGTAAACAAAGATTTTAAATATAAAAACCTAGAGTGTGTTAAGTATCAAAAATGTAGGTTACAACATTTATTGTTGTAATAGATGTTTCGGTAAAAACAAAGGAAGCATAGACTATGACACTATTGTTATAGTCGGCGACTCCCAAAGATAATATTTTTGCATAGCATATGGGATTTATTAATATTTATTTTAATTGAATCCATAAACTAGTATTTTTGGGTTGTAGTAACGGTGTTTTACGCCACATTTGTTTTGACCTAAATGAGTTTTGAAGATTATATCTAAAGTAGTTTGTATGTACACTTATTATTTAAATAAGTATATGAGAGTATTTTCTAGTTATAAAAATATTAAAGCAGTTTTGAAAAATACTGTACGCTAAATTAATGAATATAGATTTAGCATACTTTAATCTATTGGAATGAAAAGAATAATGATATAATTTTCTATGAATCACAAATAAAGATGTTTTGTGCAAGTTATAAGAAATACGTGAAAGTGATGTACAAGGTATGGAAAGCACCATATTTTGTATAGCCTATTTCGATAAAATATAAAATAAATTCCTTATAATTTCACACAAACATGAAATCCTCCTTTAAAGGATTCATAGAAGGTTTTAGCGTTAATAGTTTCTCATAAGAGAAAGTAATTCCAATACATTAAGGTATAAAACCATTAAGTGTAGTAAGTTAAAAAAAACTCCTCCGAGGTTAAGTAATTGGAAGAGTAGAAAAGTTAAGGGATTTTTGATAAAATAATTGTGCTTACCTACTCCAGTTTTAGTAAATTTGAAAATCTATGAAAAAAGATATTTTGAAAACATGTAAGGACATTTTTTTAGTCAAGGAAAAGAAATGTTTTAAGAACAAGCAAGACATGTTTTAAAGAAAAATATGGTTTGGTGGAAAAGTAAATAAGTTTTTGGAAGATAAAATTTTTAAGTTACCAAGTACCTTTGAATTTAACAGAAAACTTCAAAATAACACTTTCAAAAGCAAGAATTTTGGGATTTGATGTTTCAAAATTTAGAAGCTTTCATTTTTGAAGTAAAATGATAAATACCAAACCAAACTGGACTTTTAAATATGGAGTAGATAGGAATCATTTCTTAGGTGTAATGGGAAAGGTGTAAGGCTATAGTAGTAATTACTCCTAGTAGTAATAATAAAAGTTCCCGTAAGGTGTATAGGACACTAGTAAAAACGTAGAAATGTTGCATCATGTGTGTAAACTATAGAAGAATAGTGAAGTGATATCAGTAAGATAGTAAGACACATGTGGTTGGGAAAAATAGACCTTATTTGGAAAGAAATGAAAGGTAAAGAGAAAATTTCTCCAAGCTTAGTTGCCTTTTTAAATAGAGACTCCATAGATTGACACACTTATCCATTGTAGTAAATAAGAGATAGTTATTCTTTTTTGAGCATGGAATAGAAGAGATGAATAAATCTTATTCATCATGAGTAACACAACGTAAGTTGGTAACTAGTAATAGATGACAGGAGGAGTATATGAGTTACTTGGATTCCCAGAATAGGTCCTTTCTGTGTCAGAGTGGACATGGTCTTAGACCTCCTAGCCCTAGATGATAACCGTGTTTAGTTGATATATTAAAAGAAGAGTAAAAGTAGATAAAAGGTAACTAAAAGAAAAACGGTAAGATCTAAAGAAACCAACAAAACATCAATAGAAATAAATGAGAATTGTAAAAGAAAAGTACATCTTTCTCATAAATTAAGCTGGGTAAAAAGTGTGAAAAGAAAATCTTTCTTATGTAAACCGTGCTTAGGAAAGAAAATAGAGATTTTATAGAATAGCGGCATAAGTTTCAAGTATGGAGAGAGAGGTATGCAAAAGTAAAACGGAGAAATGTGAAGTTTTTCCGTTTTCTACCTTCTTTCTAACATAAGAAATCGAGTTCATAAAATTAGATTTTTCTAAAATTCGAATATTAAAAGTTGTGTGGTAGGATTTGGATGAAAAATTCATTGAACTACACCCCTATTCAGTAGGAGTGTAGGAAAAATTGGATGAAAAATGCTTTGAGTTTTCAAAAAGACTTCATTCATATAGAAATTGCAAGTATATTAGGATGTGTGTATCATGTTTTAAAAAAAAAATTAAAGAAAAAAAGCATTCATATAGGAGGTACCGCTTAGAAATTCATGTTTATGCATATATCTCAAGTTGAATGGCACTTTGCACAAGTGTACGGATGGCCGTAAAATTGGATGTACACAAACTAGATGTGATTAATGCGAGGAATTACATAATTTTACCCTTATTGAATTTCGAGGATGAAATTCCTAAAGGGTGGGAGAATGTAACACCCCACAATTTTCGATAATTAAATAATCAAATAACGATGAACAGTGAATATAAATATTTTTGGAATTGTCAGAATATGGCCTCGAAACTTATACAATTGTGTCCGTGGCGATTTTCTGTTCAATTTCCATATATAACTTGTCAAAATCCGAGTCAATACGAAGAAGTTACGAGAGAAACGAAAAAGGGAAATAATAGAAAAAAATAATAATAAATATGGCATGGGTCGACCCATAAGTCGACCCACAAGCCACAAGGGTCGACCCCTAATACACACAGGTCGACCTATAGGTCGACCTGCGTGTCTCCATGGACGTGAATTCATCCAGGGACATGACGAAGTGTATTATTTCGATTTTTATTCGATCCGAGCCATACGTTGATGCATTTGATGGCTCCAAACGGCCCTGTAACGTGGTGGCTTCAGATTCAATCCAAGAATCCAACGGTTTGAGATCCCCAAACTCCACTATAAATAGAACCCTAGGCCTAGCTATTTTCTCACAATCAAATTTTCTCTCAATTGGTTTCATTACCTGAGGCTGGAACCTAAAAGAAAATATTTATAGGGAGAAGATCTTCTTAATAAAAATATTAGACACCTTAGAAGGGGATTCAGGAAGACCATGGAGCCAAGCTGAGCACAAGCAAAGCTAAGGACGACATGTGAGTGGATTTAATTATATATCTTTTACGTTTAAGATATATTATCGTTAGATCCCCGTTAAATAATTTTATTCAGTATTTATTTCAGTAATTAATTATGTTAATTAGTTATCCTCATACTGTAAATTGTATAAGAGAGATTATATGTAATTATTATTTATGTGGAAAATAGTAATCAGATTAAATATGAATAATATTAGACTTGACAGTTAAAGAAGGGCATAAGCCTAAAAATAAGAAATTTATAGTTATTTACATCTATTTTAAAAGTTGAAATTTAACATGTAAATGTTAGCTTCTTTTTATTCCTTTTTATGCGAATAAAATTGTAAATTGAAGAATTCGCAAATACGGACTAAAATAGAAGAACACTAGATTTACAGAAATTAGAAGTAAATGAAAAAACTGAAATAAAAAGAGAAAAATAGAAATTTGCAGTAAATTATGCTAAAACGGGGAAAAATAAATTAAAAGGGAAAATTAAATAACTTGATAGGGAAGTTAGTGATAGATTAGTTGGTTGGTTTAGAAAAGAGAATACATTTCCATAGTTTAATATTTAAAAGATAACGATAGACACAATTGCAAGAATAAAAGAAAGAAAAAGGGAATTAGTCTAAAATAGAGAAACTACTGTATTTTGCACTATCCAAAAAGTAAAGAAATAACAAAAGAAATATCTTGCAATTACAGATTATTGTTTATAGCATTTCTTTTAGTATTCAATATTAAAACATAGAAATGGATTTTTAGCACAGTTTTTGTAACCAACCAAATAGAATAGAACTACTTCCTTGAACATAAGAAAATAAAGTGAAGAAATAAAGGAAGTAAAAAAGAAATCAAGTTAATAATTAAGACAAGACTAGAAGCAATTAACAGAAACGTATCTAGATCTACATTTACTATGCAGATAATAGAATAAAAGCAAAGCAGTTATTATGATAAGTTAATTTGTGATAGTCGGACGTAGTCCCAAGCCAAGATTATCATATAATAACAAAATTAAAGAGAATTCAATATTATAATAAAAGAAGACAAACTAGAATAGAAAAGAGATGCTTGTAATTATATTTATAATATATAGATTATAAAAGAATACGGTAGTGACAATTGCAAGTAAGAGAGAGGGAGCTTGAGATAAATGAATTGTCAGGAGAATTCCATGAATGAATGGAAGGAATTTTATTTTAAATAAATAATTAAAACCTTTTTGATTCCTTCCTTAAAACCTTTCCTCTTTAATTCTTTATTAAATGTAAATGAAATCCTTCCTCTTTACCATGCATGGCCGACTAAGAAAGGGCCTATAAAGGCTTTCAAATTTTTTGGAATCATTTAGTAATTAATGGCTTTAAGTCAAATTTAAACATTTCATCGATATCTTATACATAAAAAACTTTTATATGCCCTTTTCATTAAATAAAATAATAACATAGATTATAATTAAGTAGAAAGAACAGAAAAGGCTTATTTTAAGACTTAAATTAAGTTAATAAGCAAATAGAGTAGAAATAACAGAAGTGGCTTATTTTAATAAACTTCGATCTTGGATTAAGTTAATAAGCAAGATAATAGAAGTGGCCCATACCAACAATATTCCCTTTCAGTCAGGAACGGATGGTCTCACAATAATTAGGTGAGGTTGGGACAAGATTATTTTATTTAGGGTAAATAAATAGCCAACGGAATAAGAAAAGTAAACTAAACGCAAAATAAAAGATAAACTTAGGGTCTAATAAAAGAGTAAGATGCGTTCGGAGCAGTCCAAAGGATGAAGAGCCTAACGAAGAATTTCATCATAGATTTCAGCACAGAAGGAGCATGACCCACTTAGATATTTTGGGCTAGAGGAAGTACGAGACTTCAACGAGATGCGAGGGTACTCTAGGATGGCCCTCTGGGGTAGGCATAATGGAGCAGTCCCACGGAGGCAGGTCTGTAGGCGTTCCATCAAAAGAGTATGCCTTGACTGCTTTTTGCATGGCAAGACCTTTGTAGGTAGTCAAAAGGGGTTGATGTTTGTAGTAGGATATTCGTATGTTCCCGTACTTTCAAGTAAGTTTTAGTGGGCAGGACCCAAAAGGATAGTCGCATGCCGATATCAGGCCAGCATCAAAACAAAGAAACGAGTTCTGGAAAGACTAGAGTTAAACCATCATTCCAATGATTCTTTCACTATGGAGACATTGAATGAGGGGCGCAAACAATTGGATGTTTAGATTGTTTGCAGTAGGGCATAACCACTTAGCTCTTTAGATGTCTTTTTATTAGTTAAGGGGTAGCTGTGTGGGGCTATAGGCACGATAAGTAAAGGGACAGACCAAATAAAATATCTGCATTGTAGGCTTAACAAGGCAGTCCTTTACAGAAATAGAAAATACCCAACCGAGTTCCGTACAGGGTAGACCTTGTTAAGCGGGATTTAGGGAGTAGACAGAACGATTACATATAGTCCTCAAGATATGCACTGGGTGATACAGTGTGGACATACGAGCATTAGTATAGACTAGTGTAGATGCAGTTTTACGTTTTCATAGCAGACGACGAAAAATCTGTATTGTAGGCCTTATGAGGCAGTCCTTTATAGATGTAGTCATAGAATGCCATTATAGTAAGACGATGGAGTCCTTTGTGAGGAGGATACGAAAGGTACTATGGGTAGTATCTAGGGCTGATGTGGTCAATAGGCATATAGGTATTATATATTTCAGTTATTAGGTTTTAATCTACTAGGGAGTAGATTGGCACGATTCACGCACTGAGGCGAGAGTATCATAAACCCAATAAATCTAATATAACAATAAATGGAAGTAAAACAATATATGTAGAATTAAACTTAGAAGTATATGATTTGTCCATTCACTAGAACTTTAGTCTTGACTCCCTCCTCATAACATCCTACAGGTTAGGTTGATGGCAGAGACTTTCCAGCTTTGAGACACTTGTTTAGAAAGTATTATTTTATTGGTGAGTATTACTTACTATTATCTTTTAATCAGTTCCGCTGTGAGATATTTATCTTAGCTATGATATATTTGTATTTGCCTATTTGCAGGATACCAGATACCCAAATCGGGCTTCGGTGGGCTTGGGTTTTAGTATTTTTGTGAAATATTCGGACCCACTGGAATTCGGGTTGTTACAGAGCTACCGAGTGTTATGCTTAGGGATTAATAGGTAGACAAGCCATTTCCACTCCTAAGACGTTATTGATACTTTGCATGCATGTGACACTCTTGCTAAAAACAATTTTGATTCATGCTCATTCATTGAAAGATAAGCATACATTTTTTCATTTCTCATTATTATTTTAATGGCCTCGCAATTCTTTACATTTACTTTTCCAAATACCAATAAATCATCGGTATATAATAGATGATTTATACACGAATGCCTTTATTTATTGGACATAAGTTTCCTTGTATATGTATTAATTCAAAACATGATGGATATGTACTCTATTACAATGAAGAAAGGGTAAGGAGATATTGAGTCTCCTTGCCGTGATTCTCCTAGCCTTAAACCTCTTTTCTTTCTTATAAAAACACATGGGGTGTCATTTATCAATATTGAGAAAGTAGGAGTGCAATTGTGGATTAGTAAGATAGGATCTTTTAGAAACCCCACCAATAACAAAATACGACAAAAAAATTATCTACCGACTTTTCCATATGTTTTTTGCAAATCCATTTTTAAACACGTAATTTTAGAACCTTTCTTATTAAAGATTCTAACTATTTCATATTCTAAAAGAGAATTTTCACTAATGAATCTGCGTGGAAAGTAAGCATTCTGACTGAGTGAAATTTACTCATTCACATAGCCTTCAATTCTGTTGCATATAATATTTGACATGGTTTTATAAATGTCCTTGCTACATGAAATGGGTCTACAATCTGATAGGGACGGGGCATTATTACTTTTGGTAATTAGAGTTATAAAAGTATGAATTATTTCATTAATAAGTTGACCACTTTAAAACATACGTTGCATTGCTGCAACTACATCATGCTTGATCAAATTCCACCGTTGTTTTAATTTTTTCGAAACAAAACCATATGGGCATAGTTGCTATTGTAAGTCCGCACCTTTATTCTCATAATGCCTAAGATTATCATATGGTAATTGTTGGCGCCAAAATTGGTCACAAACACCCAATTGCAAGCGAAAGCACCAATATCCAATCACAGATCACCAATAGAGTATATGTGGAGAGTATAATATGAAGAATAGCAAAATTTAAAATGAAAGCAGTAAAAAGACAAGATTTTTAGTGGTTTGGCTAACTCCGGCCTATGTCCACTCTAGAAAAATCCTTCTTATTATACTGGAATTTGATTACAAATACAATCGTGAATTTCTGAAACAAAAATGGCAGAGTAGCCTTTAGGTGGAAGATGAAGAGAAACAGAGTGAAGAGCCATTTTTCTAAAGCCACACATGTTGTATTTATAGGCAAAACCCTAGCTATAGGGCCTCCTCATTTACATGGGCCTACCAAAACCATAGTCAAGCCCATATCGTTCATCACTGCCGATCTCGAGTAGTTAACATGCCGACCCGAAGCAACCAGTGTACTGACCCGAAGTAACCCCCACGTTGACCCGAAGCAAAATGCATGCCGACCCAAAGTAACACGTCCTCTAGCCCATGCCTTCTTAATGGCGACCCCAAGTGTAAACACCGACCCAAAGTTCCCCTGATGCCGATCCGAAGTAGGGTGAATGCTGACCCAAACCAATTCGTTGCCGACCTGGAGTTAAGCCTTTGCCGACCCCTACTTGCTCTTTCTTTGCCGACCCCTTCCAACTCTTTATGCCGACCCGAAGTCCTCCTCGTAGCTGAACCGAAGCATAGCTAATGCCGACCCCTCGAAGAATGCCAACCCCTTGAAGTGGCCTTTACCCAAATGCCGACCCGAAGCTAGAGTATTCCTGACCTAGAGCAGGAGCTACGCCAACCAAACGCATCTCTGTATGTCGACCCCTATTTTGCCGACCCCAGAATCCAATGCCGACCCGAGTACTGACTCGAAGACCAATCTGCACCGACCCGAAGTAATCCTAATGCTGACCCCAAGCAATGCCGATCCTAAGATGTTCCTTGCCGACCAAAAGATAAACAGATGGAGACCCTAAGAAAACCCTGTCCTGGCCCGAAGCATTCCCCTTGTCGACTCAAAGCAAACTCTAAACAACTCATCTCTTTCCAAAATCCATATTCCAAGTACCCTGCGTCGTTTATCCATTGACCGTGCTGAATCCTGACTTCATATTCATATTTATAATCCGTAATTGACTATCCACTTATCCATTAGAACCAAAACCATAATATTCCAGCCTCAATAAATATGCAATCCATTGAGTTAAATCAGCCTGTATACGGCCTTGCTAAAAGGCGGGTTAACACTTTGCCCCCGAAAACATGTCTTGCTATTAGAAGGCGTGTTTAATTTGCCATAGTTCCAAAATCTGAAGTCAATAATCCATTGATCACCATATCATCCAACCATGAATCCAATCCATTGCCAAACCAATTCCTTGATCTCTCCGGACCATTAGCGAAATCCACGACTATTTCAAGTCTTTATCCAGTTTCGAAACCATCCCAAATCCATTAACTGAATCCACGATCTCTTCGGATCATTTTATCCAAGTCCGAGACCACTCCGGGTCCTATAATCCAAATCCGGGACCTTGCCGGGTTCATATCCAAATCCGGGACCTCTCCGGATCCATATCCTAAGCCGGGACCTCTCTGGGTCCATATCCAAATCTGGGACCTCTCCGGGTCGATATCTTGATCCTTTGACCTCTCCGGGTCATTTTATCATACTCCGGCCTCGACTCTTCGGTTGAGGACTTATCCATGATTTTCCTTCTCCAGCCTCAACTCTCTAGTCGAGGACTTAATTCGTGGGGCATCCTACTCCGGCCTCGATCGCCAACCGAGGACTTAATCCATGGAGTATCCTACTCTGACCTCGATACCGAGTCGAGGACTTAATTCGTAGGGTATCCTACTTTGGTCTTGATCTCCAGTTGAGGACTTAATCCGTGAATATCCTTCTCCGGCCTCGTCTCTCCAGTCGAGGACTTAATCCGAGTTCGAGTCCATCCTATGGCTCTCTGGCGAAGGGACTCGTAACTCGCGGTTATTGCCCCGTCTCTCCGGTCGGGATCATAACCGTGACCTAAAAAACCAAAGTGTGCAGTAAACGGAAAAAACAAGATTTCATAAACCCGAGCACTATGGTTCATCGTCATCTCAGAGGATGCCTAGGGACCATCCTCGATCCCATACATGTGTAAGTGACTTAGTGGCATTATGGGGTTTATTACTTATTCCATACCATCAAGAGATGACGACCTGTGCCCTTAAGCCGAGCTAGCTTCGATTTGTGGGGGATGATAGATGCTCCTGTTCCATCACCACTATCCATGTCCAAACAAAACCATCCAAATCCATGCCCCCAGTTCCATGGGTATTTTTTCCAATCCATTCTCCTTGGTCGGGGTTTGCCCCCGATTGATCCAATCCATATCTAAGCCTGCTAATTTTTGCTCCAAGTCCTGGATTCCAATTTCCAGCTGTTCCAGCATCCATAGGTTGTTTATGATCACCATTCCCATCCTACCCCGAGTCCACGAGGGAATCCTAAAACATGCCCTTCTGGACGAGCATCCATATCCCGATCAATGCCAAACTGCTTAGCACTGCCTGGTATCGTGCCTAGAGCCAATATGATCCGAGGGCATGCCCTCGAATATGGAACGATCAGGGGCAGCTCCCGGTGGTTCCGCTCTATCCCGCATCCTTTTTGCTCCGTTTCCTTGGTTCTGATTCTGGACCCCCTATATTCCTACTGCTCCAGCTTCATGATCCACATTTCATGTATTCACTACAACTCCTTTCCCTTGGTTTTGCATTCCAGTTTGTCCAATCTGTCGAAGTAGGTTCTGCATCATATCCTCTTGTCTTTTGAGCATCCTTTCCTGCAAGTGTTATCCCGCCTTTTAGTAAGGCCATGACACCAAAATAATAACTGGAAACCGAAGACAGATCGTCCCCAAAGGTCGGTTGCACACAGACCTGCTATGGATGCTAGTAAATTTTGCCCGAGTCTGGATCGGGCTACAATTAATGCAACATGACAAGCAAAGTTACGGAATCCAACATTTCAAATTTCAAGTCAATCGGAGCTATTTGCTAAAGATATTGATCGATCAAAATCGAGTCGCTTCAAGCTGTTTGGGGTTTGCTTCGAGTCGTCCCAAACTTTACTTCGGGTTTCCAAGCAAAATGCTTCGAGTCAGAGAAGGGTCTGCTTCGGGTCTTGGTTAGGTTAGCATGTTTGCAAGCTGCTTCGAGTCACCACAACACTTGCTTCAAGCCACCAGAGGATCTACTTCGGGTCAAGGAGACGGCTACTTCAAGTCAGAGAGCCATGAATCGATCAGCAACCAAGGTCCCCATGCTATTACTATCCATGCTATTTGTATCCATCAAGTTTGCACTCGTTCCTTTTGTATCCATCTGACAGACACATCTCCCAGGTCGATCGAACTTGTTCACTTCGTATCGATATATATTTCGTATCAATCAACCAGATGATCGATATGAAACCTAACCCTTTCCATCGATACGAAGTAGCCCAAGGATGTCTACTTCGTATCGATCATGTTGATGTATGTTTCGTATCGATCAACTAGATGATCGATACGAAACTATCGCTTTCCATCAATACGAAGCCAACGACAGGTGATCGATACGAAGAGTGTGTGTCATGCATCGATACAAAAAGAGATAAGGATCGATACGAAGAGCATAACACCCGATGAATACGAAGGAAGAAGCGGTCAAAACGGCATAAAAGATGGATCTACCCTAGCTTATCGCTCCACGTCACCATCGTCTGATTGGTACAAACGAGATCGATGCGAACGGCAACGATACGAACTCGGCAGCCTTCAACAAACCCAAACTTGCATCGATCATAACTCACAATCTACAAGTCCAAATGCCACCAAATTTTCATAGGAGCTTACGTACAACCTCGAGAATGTTCATGATCGATCCCAACCCAAAAGGAGCAGTTTTGGATCGATACGAATTTGGTTCATATCGATCATGGATTGAGTCGAATTGTCAGGGGATTGATCACGTGGGCCCACTCGCATAGGAGAAGGAGTCTTCCGAGATCTGGGCATGATATTTGCAGCCTGCACCTATAAATAGCAGTCTAAGAGCTTCAGAAAAGGGATCTTTTGGCCCTTCTACACCTATACTCTACCAAAATCTTCATTATATCTGGAGTGTACCGTTGTAATCAATTGTAACCAGCGAGAATCATTAATAAAACAGAAAATCCTTCAAAGTGGATGTAGGCTACAACGCCGAACAACTATAAATCTTGTCTTTCTACTGCTTTCCTTTTAATTTTTGAGTGTTCTTCACATTTAATTTCTCCACATATTTTCTATATGTGATCTGTGATTATAAATGGGTGCTTTCATCGACAATTGGTTGTTTGTGACCATTTTTGGCGCAAACACATAGTACACTACATAGTGATACACCAGTGGTGGTCCATAGACCACAATATATATATATATATCAAGTCAAAAGAATATGTACATATTAGAGCACACAAAATAAATACAAGGCTACACAAAAGATGACTAGTGTCCAAAAGAAAGCAAGACAATCCATAGCGGAAGCAGCATAGCAGTAATCTATAGTAGGTGACTAACATGAAACAACTCGGTCTGACCCGAGTATATAAAATACACGGGTCGGTTTATCTTAAATAAACTGATTAGCACAAGATGATGAAGTATAGGGATAAACGATAATATTTCTTCTCGAAAGAGAAGAACAACACCAAATATATATATATATATCAATTACTCAGTCCGCCTTAGTGGCGCAGTGGTTAGGGGTTCTCGCTACCTGGTAATAGGTCCCGAGTTTGAGCCCTGGCCTGCGCACCTTTGCCCCAAGTAAATCTTACCCGGTATTGCAGACTGTCCAAGGGGGACTGCGATAAGCTGTACAAGCTTGCGGTTGCGGACTGGGTGGCCCATACCTTCCTAAGATGAGCGGTTTCCATTAGTCTTCGGTTACCGTTCATTTTTTTATATATCAATTACTCATGTGAGATGGTATCACTGAAATATCATTTGAAAATTTCTCGAAAGAGGCAAGATCAAAAACAACATCAATTAGACACAAATAATCGCCTCATATCATTGGCATCCACAACAACCAATATAATGGCTTCCATCAACCATAAGTCCTAAATAGGAAATCACAAATCTCAAAAAAGCCAAAGGATGGAAACCACAAATCACAATATGTAGAACTCGGTTAAGAGTTCGAAACTCCAAAAATTATTCACCATATAATAAATCCTCAAACGGCTCAAATGCCCAATAATCACGAAATGGCGAAAACATTTGGAAATCACAAATAAATCAAGAAATATCACAAAAGATGCACGTGCTAAACAAAATGGCCGAAGCCCGCCTAGTACTGTATGAAAAATATGGCGCCTAATATAAACGACCCGAAGGCCAACCCACGCGAAGGCCAAACAACCCGAAGGTCAAATGTAACGACCCAGAATTTTGAACAAATTAAATTGGAAATATTTAATTAATTTTAAATATTTGAACGATGATTTAATTTGAATCCCGAATTTAACTTGGAATTTGGCGATTAAATTTTAAAATTTAATCTATTGAATGTTGAATAAAAATTTGAATCTTCAATTTTAAGTTGAAGAAAAATATTTCAAAACGCTTTTGAAATTTATATTGATGATACTGAAGATAACAGCAGCTTCAGAATTGAAATTTAAACTGTTTTGTTCAGTTTTGAAATTTATATCGTTCAACTGATATTTAAAAATAGCATTCCGGGGCACAGTCTCGGAATTCGACGAAACCAATTCCATTGGGTCCGTAATATTGAATTATTGTCGGATTTCAAATTTCGTATTTATCGGAGTTGTTATGTGAGCACACGGTGAGTAAACGCATTGAAATTAAATCAAATTCAAATTTAAAATTTAAAATTTGTCAACGCAGCAGAGATTCTTTCTTCAGTCTGCCTTCTTTCAACATCGATACTTTTTCTCTGCAATGTCGCGTACCCTTGTCTCCCCTTCCTTCTCTGTTAGAATACACGAAAGAAAATCATTTCGTTTGCAGGTTAAAACAAAAACAAATAATGGTCGAAAGAGAAAAATAAAACGTTGATTTATTTTTGAAGTGTGGAAATTTTATATCTGGTAAATATATTTTGGAAAATAAATAATTTGGAAAATTATTTGGAATCTGATGATGTTGCGCATCTTTATTGATAGTTAAATAACCGACTATCAATAATTACCTTTAGATAGGTATTTGTTGTGAATTGGATGAATTTGAATGCCACACTTATTTTTGAATAAGCGCTCACTATTCGGGTTAGCCGGGAAAGGACCATGGGGTCGTATAACCCATTCCGAATATGTGATACGTCGTTATGAATTGCATTCGAAGACCGGTGTTGAAGACCGGATATTTTTGAAAATGGAAGGATTACCATCGAGTTACTCTACATCGGCTGATCTCCGATTTAGAGGTTTTATCACCCTTAGTGACGGGAAGTCCGGACGTGATTAGAAAATTATCCGGATTTGCAAGGGCTTCGTGAGAAGTGCCTTCGGTTCTGTTCTATCCCGGAACAGGCTTGTATGGATTGTGTGTCTGACGTTACAAATTGAGATATAAAGCTGATTTCTTTCAAATACATTTCTGTTGGTGGCGGAGAATTTATTCTCTTAGCTTAACACCCTTCTTTGAGACGTACGAGCTCAGAGGTTATGTAGTTGAAATTTATCAGCGATATACTTCCAATTTGGTAACGTGGCATACTAAGTGTTGCTGTGAAATGATCAGTGTTTGATCATTTGCGATATGATCATTTGTTTGATCTTATATCTTTGTGATCATAGGTTGATCATTTGTTTGACCCGAAGCATGGCTTTGTAGAAAGCGTAGCTTTGTGGACGAGACTTCGTCGAGCCTCACACCCCGGAAATGGTCGAAACAGGAAGGATGCAGCAAGGTTCTAGGGAGTAGCGCCCCTTAGTGTATGTCATTCCTTCTGGATAGAGGTGGTATCATGGTATGGAGCCCAGATACTTAACCTATGTGGTTGCTGCATTATTATTTTGATGTGGTTTGTTGGAAATCGGGGATCCTCGGGAAGATCGGTTACGATCGGGGAATGACATACGCGTGTCAGTAGTTACCTATTTTTGCAGAGGTAACCCGGCCTTGTGTTGGCAGAGATCTAACCGTAATGTTAGGTTATTTCTCGGGACGTCATTCCAGAGGCGTTCTGTTCGTGGAATAGGAAGTTCCTTAGCCTGACCATTTGTTGGAAATCCAAAGAAACAATACGAGTCTTGTACGGTTTTAGTTGTAGAACCTATCATTCACTTATGGTGGTCACCACTGTTTGGATGGTAGCTATAGTAGGCATAAGTGCGGAATGCCTATGCTGGCTAAGATTTATATTATACTTTCGAAATGTTTTCTACACTATGCACTAATAATAATATCAAAAATGATTTGATTTTGCGTAGTAAACATCTTTGACTATCATAAGAAGAAATCTCCTCCAATTCTGCGTTTGCATTGTGTGTGTGGTGGGAGGTCTTATGGTAGTTTCATTTTCCAAAAGCATTGCGAATTTTTTTTATTTTCTTTGTGAAAATAACTGTTTTACGATCTCACACCAGTCACCATGACTGACTCGGAGTTTATTGTTTCCCTTCTAAACTCTGGGTGCCCACCAATTTCTACACGGGCAGCCTAGAGTTATGTTATCAGGATATTCTGGAGCTTTGGAGATAAGCTAGATGACGAGACGTAGTATTTGTATCTAATAGTATTTATTCCGCTGTGTATTCTGTATGAGGACAAGTTTATATAACTGTCCATTGTTGTATATTGACTTTGATTGATATATGTATAAACTGATATAGTTCTTTGTTTTAAAAGACTAGTAATTATCTATTATATATTGTTCCGCTGCGATGTGTAAGATTCTGATATTGTTTTCTGTTCTGATGTTGTTCTGTTGTTCTTCTTCTCTTTTTCTTCTATCTTTTCTTCTATTTCTTTTTCTTAAAACCCCTCAGGGTTCGTATTTCCGTGCATCTTGAGTTAATCAATGGAATTTAGTGTTTAATCAGGAGTACGGATTTGCGGGTCTTGACAGCGTGGTATCAGAGCATATGGTTAAGCGACAACCCTGCTCTGTTGGGTGTTACTCATTAGAGATAGAGTCAGTAGTACTCTAGAATGAGTTGAGTGTAATAATAGATACGAGTGCGTATTTGTTAGTGAATATAAAATTGTTTTGTATTGTGTTGACTTATCGGTTGATTGTTTATAGATTCTGGTCGGTGCAGTCTAGCTAACTGTAATCGATAGGGGTTTCTAAACTCTTAAACAAGATAAACCGACATAGTATTGTTTTAAATAGGGTGAATGAAATAATTTTTCCCAAAACTATTTTTGTATATAAAAGAAATGATTTTTCTGTAAATTATTATAGTATATGGATGTTTGGTTGTTATAAAATAATAACATTGAAATATTATCATTGTTATATGAAATGGAATGAGAAATTAAAATAATAACCAAAGATTTGGAAATAAATCCATTTAACGAATGAAATTTATAAATGTGAATTGAAAGATAAAGAGATGAATTCACATACAAATGAAATTTAAAGAATGTAAATTATAAATGTGATTTGTAATTTGAAACGGAATTCCAGAGAAGTATTTGGAAATGTTTTGAAAAGAATTTGAAAATTTTGGAGATTTAGAAAGTTTAAATTCTTTTTGGAGTTGGAAATGAATTTCAAAAGTTTTGAAAAGTATTCTGAAGGAATGAAAAGCTCTAAACTCTTTTCGGTCGCTGGAAAATAACTTCGATGATGACCGCGGCATCATTGGTGTTCATTTTCGGGTTTCCAAAAGAGGAATTGCTACCAAATTGTTTTAAATAGAAGTTGTTTGAAAAATTTGGATTATGTTTTAGAAAATTCAAAAGATAAATTTGATTTGTTTTCAAAAATGGTTTTGAAAAAGTTGAAAAGACTCTGGAATTGAGTATTGAATTATGAAAATAAAATTGTGAATGAATGAATCAATTTGCAATTGCAAGTACATGAATGTAAATTGAATTCGAATTGAAATCCAGTTTAATATAAGTGGTTATAAACCAAAATAGTGAATTGTAAATAAATTTTGGGAGCGAACAAAAGTGAATAAAACTGGAATTGAAACTGAATGTTGAAGACAAATTTGAATAAATGAATTAGAATTTGTGATGAATTAGTAACTGGAACTAATTTAAAATAGTATAGTTGTAAAGGAAAGTAAATCGATAAAATTCAATATTCAGAAGTTAAACTGAATCCAAATTGAATTGAAATGGTAAATTTAATTCAAATGAGAACGTGAAATGCAAAAAAAAAAATTGAACGAAACTGAATGATGTAACTTCAATAGTGAATTTAAAAATGATATAAGAAGTAAGTATCGAAATTTTGTAATAGAATTTGCAAAATAGTTTGAATATATGTAACTAGATATTATGGCTAGTAGGATATACAGGTGTTATAAAGGAATTGGATTTGATTTCAAAGATAATTTGAATTGCTCGACAAATGGTAAGTATTTGAATTTCTATATGAGATTTGCTGATTTCTTGTCTAGCCGCTTGGCATTTTTCTTTTCTTTTTGAAATCTGAGAGTCCGTATGGACGTTTTGTAGTCGTGCCATATTAGCCGCGCAAAGGAGACGCTGGCGAAATTTTTCGAAAATTTAGAGCGTTAGAAAATTTTTGAGAAAATTTTGAAAGTTTAAATTTGAATTTGAAATTAAATTTGAATTTTGAAGTAAAACAATATTGTTTGAAAACTATGAAAGGTTTAGAAATTTAGTTGAATGATAACGAATCTTTAGTAGAAAGATTTGTTTTGATAAATTGATAAAACTACTGAATTGTGAAAATAGTAGACGAGTTAAGGACCATTTTTCCTAACTTGTAATTTCGGGACGAAATTCTTTTAAGGAGGGAAGTTTGTAACGACCCAGAATTTTGAACAAATTAAATTGGAAATATTTAATTAATTTTAAATATTTGAACGATGATTTAATTTGAATCCCGAATTTAACTTGGAATTTGGCGATTAAATTTTAAAATTTAATCTATTGAATGTTGAATAAAAATTTGAATCTTCAATTTTAAGTTGAAGAAAAATATTTCAAAAAGATTTTGAAATTTATATTGATGATACTGAAGATAACAGCAGCTTCAGAATTGAAATTTAAACTGTTTTGTTCAGTTTTGAAATTTATATCGTTCAACTGATATTTAAAAATAGCATTCCGGGGCACAGTCTCGGAATTCGACGAAACCAATTCCATTGGGTCCGTAATATTGAATTATTGTCGGATTTCAAATTTCGTATTTATCGGAGTTGTTATGTGAACACATGGTGAGTAAACGCATTGAAATTAAATCAAATTCAAATTTAAAATTTAAAATTTGTCAATGCAGTAGGGATTCTTTCTTCAGTCTGCCTTCTTTCAACATCGATACTTTTTCTCTGCAATGTCGCGTACCCTTGTCTCCCCTTCCTTCTCTGTTAGAATACACGAAAGAAAATCATTTCGTTTGCAGGTTAAAACAAAAACAAATAATGGCCGAAAGAGAAAAATAAAACGAGAATCACGAAATCATCTCGTTCAAATCGAAATCCCCCCTTCCCCTCAGTTTAAATCTACACGAATTCTTTCTTCCTCAATCCCTTTTCATCATTCAAAATCAAAACGAAAACTAAATGGCCGAAGCCTTCCATTCACAGGGAAAAAAATAATAATATAATAATCGCGAGTTCGAAATCAAAGACGAACTCGAGAAAGAATTCATCGAATCTCTCGGAAGGGCGCGTTTGTTTGGGGATGTCGCGGGTTACCAGGCGTTCGCGATGGGCTCGCGTGAGGCTGAAGTCGAAGGGGGAAAGGAGCGGCAGTGAAGATGGTCGAGCTGTTCGTGGGCCTAGGGGTTCGATCGGCAACTTAGGGTTTGTCGCGTTCAAGCGTACGGTGGTGTCGCGATTTGTCACGCGTGTAGGCAAGGCTCGCGGTGGGCAGTTCGTCGAGGCAATTTGGGTGGGAGCTCGAGATGATTGTGTGGTTTGAAGTTCACAGAGGCGATGGTTCTCGAAGTCGAGCAGGGCGACGATTTTGAGTGAGATCTCGTGGAGGTCGTAATGGCTTCGTTTTGGGTAGCCTGGAGTTTCGATCGACAGTAAGGTATTGGAAATATATTTATTTTTAGTTCGTATTGGATATAGCAGTTAGTTAATTAATTTGAAATTAGAGAAAGAAAAGGGGATATATTTATATCTAAGTTTTGAAAATATAAACTGTTAATGTAAAACAGTAAAAAAATAAATAATATATATAAGTTAATATTGATAACAGTAAAGGAAATTGCCATTAGTTATATACAGTTTTAAAAATATTTATAGTAAAGAAAGAAATTTTATATAGATTAAGATTTGAAGAAGGAAAATTTATTACTGTTTTATTTTCAGAAAAATAAAAATAGAAATGTATTATTGACTTATCTAAAATTTATTTTTAAGTTACTAAAAAGACTTTCAAAAGGAAATTCGATTTAATTTAATTAATTGATAAGAGAAAGTTTGTTAATAAAAATAATTTGGCTAATTTAATTTACCTAATAGGAAATCATTGATTTGATTTATTCAAATATTAATAGATTGTATAAATTATTTATACAAGGTTAAAGTCGAGAAAACGAAAGAAGAATTGGATTGGATTGCAAAATTAAAAGCTAAGGTGAGATCTTCTCACTCAAAATAAAATTTGATTTTACAGTTATTGATTGATGATTGACTGTTTGGATGTGATATTAGATATAGTAGGATATATCTATATATATATAGCAATATATACATATTGGCATATGTATATATTGGATTGATTGATTTCCCGCCTCGTATAGCGGATGAGACCCTATTGCGCCGTTAGTAAGCGGATGATTTTTATAAAACCCATATACCGCGATATTCCACCTCGAAGTGGAATTGGTATTGTGCTAACATCTTTGGATGCAGGGAAACAGGTTAGAGGGATCCAACTGGATTCCTCACCAGTATTTATTTATTTACAGATATTGATGTATATTCTGTTATCATATTGATATATGATGTTTGTTGTTGTGATTGACGAATGGGTGCGTTGCATCATCGGATTCAAATTTTGAAGTTTAAAAATAACGATTTTAACTTTAAAAAGAGATTTTAAAAGTGATTATTTGAAAGTATACGTTTTATTTGAATTTTTGAATCGATTTACTTTAAATAAATAAATGTTATAAATTTAAAGTTATGGAAATTATAATGTTTGTGAAATATAACCAAAAGATGATTTTTGAAATAAATAGTTAAGTAATTTATAAAATAGTTTAAATTTGGATTTTTGAATTACTAAAAACGCTGTATGTAAAAGATGTACAAAATTGATATTTATCAATTAAAATTTTTGGAATTTAAAACAAGTATTTATAAGTGTTAGATATGAAATTTATAGAATTATAAATTGTGAAGATAATGAAATTTATAGATTTATAAATTGTGAAGTTAAAATGAATGAAATTTATAGATTTATAAATTGTGAAGTTAAAATGAATGAAATTGTAGAATAGAAGATTTATAAGAAATTAACTTATAAATTGGATTTTTGCCTTTAAATGGAATATTGATTGAATTTGTTAAAAAAGGAGATTTATAAATCGAAGTTGTTATGAAATATAAAAAGGTGAATTTATAAACGTTGTTTTATAAATTCGAAAATCAATCAAATTTGATGAATTTAATATAGAAGGTTATTAAGGGAATTTTATCCACAATTTTGGATAGTGGATAATTCTTGGAATAAATGTGTAGAAAAGATTGAAATTTGGTTAGTGAAGTATATTCACGATTTTGGACAGTGAATATATTTTTAAGAAAAATGGATATGGTTTTGGGAAAGTGATATTTGAAATGAAGTAAATTGTTTTAAAGATGTTTTCAAATATAATGAATATCGAAATTGACGCAGCTGATTAATCAAAAACAATGTAGATCGTTGATTGTAGTAATCGGTGGATTGGAAGATACTGAAATGCCCGAATTCGTTGATCCGAAGATACCGAACTCTAGCTATCTCTGACTCGTTGATCCGAAGATACCGGGAAAGAGAACTACGATTCTTCAACGTTGATCTTGCGCACAAGATACCGCGAATCGGCTTCAACAAACAATGATTCGAGCGCACTCGAATGACGTAAGTGGAGATAGGAGATACACTCGACTACCAATTGAAATTGAAAGCACAAAGCTAACAAAAGAGAATTTTATTCAAAAATCAACAACCCCTTACAAATGACTTCACTTGCCTATTTATAGGCTACACACACCAAAACAGAAAAGTATACAAGTCATAAGTCGGTGACGACTTATCCCCTACGTCCTACGACTCATCATGAGTCGTTTACAACTCATCAGATTACAACATAACAACACGACTTACGACTTATACAAAACGACTTACAAGATGTACAAACTAACAACACACGACTCATCACACTCCGACTTATGACGCAGCCAAAATATACGACTTATTACAAACAGACGACTCATCTTAAGTCGTTTACGACTTATCAACTTACAACACACCACGACTTATGAATCCACGGTGCAGATTAACTCGTATAAACATCTACGACATCCAGAGCTTCTGCGACTTAAAATATTAGCGGCATTCCAAATCAACATCTTACGAGATACTCTTTTACGACTCAAGAAATTGTGATGACTTAACACGAGTCGTAACCCGCTTCCGACTTAAAAGCCTTCACCCGCTGGGAACTTTCTGCTTCTTGATAGGTCGTGGACGACTTATAGGGTCCGTTAACTCGTATACGACTCATCAATCCTCGTGGACGACTTATAGCTGCACCGTTAACTCGTATACGACTCATCAACCCCGAACGACTTATACTCCCCTTAAGTCGTAACTCCCTTTCATCAGAACTGTTAGGTCGTAGGTTCGAGTTAGCTCCTTCCCATGGTTTCCAGTTGAGTCGTGGACGACTCATTACCGCCTCCTTGAGTCGTAGACGTCTCATATGACTCATGCTCGTTTCTATAAGTCGGACACGACTTATATTTCCCTTGTTAGCTTTCTTGAGTCGGTCACGACTCATAGTCCCTTCCATAAGTCGCGTACGACTTATGCCTTCATTCCTGGCCTGAGCTACATCATCCTCCCCAGGTTGAGAGAAATTCGACCTCGAATTTGCACACTCTTCATCCCCAACAAACTCATTCCCATGATATGGTACGAGATGCTTAACGTTGAATACATCAGACGTATACACATCATCTTGCAGCTTCAGTTTATAAGCATTTTCATTGATTCGTTTCACAACTTCCACCGGACCAATTTTCCTAGCTTTCAACTTGTTATAAGCGCCCACTGGAAAACGATCTTTCGTTAATACTGCATAAACCATATCTCCTTCATTAAACTCAACATTTCTTCGTTTCAAGTCTGCAACTCGTTTATATTTCTCATTTGCTTTCTCCAATCGTTCTTGAACGATTTTATGACACTCCGTCAGCCCTTCAACAAAATCAGCAGCTTTCTTAACTATCCCTTTTGAGTGTGGTATCGCTGTTAAATCCAATGGTCCCTTCGATAAGCTCGAATAGACAATCTGGAATGGACTGAACCCAGTACTTCGATTCACAGCATGATTATGGGCAAACTCTGCCTGGCATAACTTCACATCCCAACTCTTCAGATTATCTTGAACAAGACATCGTAACAAATTCCCTAATGATCTGTTTACCACCTCAGTCTGTCCATCTGTCTGCGGATGATAAGAACTACTAAATTTCAGCTTTGTTCCGACCATCTTCCATAAACTCAACCAAAAGTGACTCAGAAATCGGGTATCTCTATCCGACACAATAGATTCTGGCAATCCATGAAGTCGATAGATCTCCTTGAAAAACAACTGAGAAACATGAACAGCATCCGCCGTCCTCTTACAAGCGATAAAATGTGCCATCTTCGAAAATCTGTCCACCACCACATATATGGAATCATTACCACGCTGTGTCCTTGGTAATCCCAACACGAAGTCCATACTTACATCAACCCATGGTTTAGTTGGTACCGGTAACGGCATATATAAACCCGCATTAGTCGCAGTTCCTTTCGAAACTTGACAGATATGACACCTTTCCACAAATCTCGCTATCTCTTTCCTCATTGACGGCCAAAAATAAGATTGAGAAATGAACTGCAACGTACGATCTCTACCCACATGGCCTTCTTCATGTAGTTCTTTAACAATCTTCATTCTCAAGCTACAGTCTGGGATGCACAATCGATTTCCTTTAAACAGAAAACCATCCACCAACACAAATTCATCAGTGCTTCCTTCCTTTACTTTTTCAATAAATTTCACAAAGTAAGGATCTTCTTCAATCAATTCTGGCAATAATTCAAACCCTGTCACTTTAACTTTCATTGTCGTCAACAAATGACTCCTTCTGCTCAAGGCATCAGCCACACGATTGGTTACCCCTGACTTGTGCTTAACGACAAAAGTAAACTGTTGCAGATATGCAATCCACGATGCATGTCTCGCTGAAATCTTATCTTGCCCTTGCAAATGCTTCAATGCTTCATGATCAGTATACAGAACAAACTCTTTCTGAAATAGATAATGTCTCCAGTGTTTAATAGATTGTACAACAGCATAAAACTCCACATCATATGTACTGTATCGCATCTTCGCTCCTGTCAACTTCTCACTGAAATATGCAATAGGACGCCCCTTCTGACTCAACACCCCTCCAATCCCAACCTTGGATGCATCAGTATGTAGTTCAAACACCAACTGAAAATCAGGTAGCACTAGAATTGGTGCAGACGTCAACAATTCCTTGATCTTCCCAAAAGCACTCCCTGCTTCCTCTGTCCATGCAAACTGTTTACCTTTCATGCAATCTGTAACAGGTGCCATCACACTACTAAAGTGTGGTATAAACCTTCGATAGAATGAAGCCAACCCGTGAAAACTACGAACTTCCGTTATCGTCTTGGGCTGCGGCCAATTTCTGATCGCCTCAACTTTACTTTGGTCAACCTGTATTCCTTTCTCTGAAACAACATACCCCAGAAATAAAACACTATGCGTCATGAACACGCATTTCTTCGTTGCAGCATAGAATTGTTCTTGTCGCAATACCATCAGCACTTCTCTAAGATGATTCAAATGTTCCTCTGGACTCCCACTGTAAATAAGAATATCATCGAAATACACCACCACGAATTTCCCAATGAACGGTCGAAAAATCTGATTCATCACCCTCATGAAAGTACTTGGTGCATTGGATAAACCAAATGGCATGACCAACCATTCGTATAGACCCTCCCTGGTTTTAAAAGCAGTCTTCCACTCATCTCCTGGTCTGATACGAATTTGATGATATCCGCTCTTCAAATCTATCTTCGAAAATATAGTAGCTCCGCTTATTTGATCTAACAAGTCATCCAACCTCGGCATTGGAAATCTATATCTCACGGTAATCTTATTCAATGCTCGACTGTCAGTGCACATCCTCCACGTTCCATCCTTTTTGGGCACCAATAAAGCTGGTACAGCACAAGGACTCAGACTCTCCTGCACACGCCCCTGCTCAAGCAATTCCTCTACCTGCCTCCGCAACTCTTCATGTTCCTTCGGGCTCATTCGATAATGTGGTCTGTGTGGTAACACAGCACCTGGAACAAGATCTATCTGATGTTGTATATCCCTCAACGGTGGCAACTCCGTTGGTAATTCCTCTGGAAATACATCGTCAAATTCTTTCAAAACTGGTTTAACTTCTTCTGGAATTTCAACTTCTTCACTGCTCTCACGCCCAATCAACAAGAATACTTCCGGCTCTTCTTCAACTTCTTTAACAAACTCCTTTAAAGTCAATAAAGTTTTCAGCTCTTCAATTTCTTCTGACTTACTTTCTTCTTGTGATCTCTTCTTCGGAACTAAGATAATCTTCGTGCCTTTAAACATAAAACTGTAGCTATTGGTCCGACCGTCATGTAGTACTGCTCGATCATATTGCCATGGTCTTCCCAATAATAAGTGGCAAACATCCATCTCTACTACATCACACCATATTTCATCTTTGTATTTCTTCCCAATAGAGAATGGAACACGAACTCGTCTATCCACTTTCACTTCTCCTCCTTTTCTCAACCATGCTAACTTGTACGGACTCGGATGTTTCTCTGTCTTCAATTTCAACTTTGTCACAGCCTCGGTCGAAATAATATAATCACAGCTTCCTGCGTCAATTACAAACTTACACACCTTTCCCAGAATAGTACAGGTTGACTGAAAGATATTACTTCTCAACCAACTAACTTCCTCCTGCTTCGGTTTTAAACACGATCTCCTCAGCATTAGGTTACAACCTTCATCCCCTGACGCAATATCCTGCTTATCCTCCTCAACTGGACTAGAACAATCCTCATCAACATCCTCATCTTCAACCTCTACAATCATGGTTCTCTTCTTTGGTTTTGGACACTCACTGCTTTTATGACCCAATTCCTGACAATTGTAACATTTGAAACCATTGTTAACCCTTGTCTTCTCAACCTCCTTCACCACTGGTCTACTGATAGGTTTAGAAACATTAGAACTTCCTCCAACACCCTTCGCTTGATTGTTAGAATTAGTAAACACACCACTTCCTCGTCTCCCTTGTTTTTCCCAAGCCAACGCTTTCTGATGTGCTTCTGCCACAGATCTTGGATCGAACATATTAACCATATCCTGAATCTGCATTCTCAATCCCCCAATGAACCTAGATGTCAGATGCTCTTCTGTTTCCATAATATCATTCCTTGCAATGAGTTGATAGAATTCATCAGCATAGTCATTCACAGTTTTCGTCCCTTGTCTCAAGTTTTGCAAACGTTGATACATCAAAGATTGATAATTGTAAGGTAAGAACGTTGCTTTCATCAATTTCTTCATCTTCTCCCAAGATTCAACTTTTGACTTTCCCATTCATTCTCGTGTAAGCTTGGTTTGCTGCCACCATGCCAAAGATCTACCCCTCAGCCTTGTAGCAACCAACTTCACTCTACGATGTTCTGGAACTTCTTTGAAGTCAAAAATTTCTTCAACATTAGCTACCCAATCTAGAAACTCCTCTGCTTGCATACCACCTTTGAATTCAGGAATTTCAGTCTTCATCCCCGACTCCCATTTGTGATCATACTCAGAATAGTTTCTTCCTTGACCTCTTCCTTGAATACTACCACCATCATACTCCTCTTCAAAATCAGATGCATAACGATGTCGATTCTGACCACCAACATCTCTACTACCATTACGCCTTCCACCTTCCTCCCTTCTATTGACATTCCTCCGTTCACGATCATTCACGTTCCTCCCACGCCCTTGATCGTTTTCAACACTTCTGTCTCGATTGGAATGTGGCGAGACTCTACTACCCCCATGGTTAGATTCTGGTGAAACCCTTCTCCGATTTTGATTCATTTCTGTCATAAGCTTCTCTAACCTGCCAATCCCTTCATTAAGCTTCTCACTAAAATTTTCATTGATTCTTTGCTCCATCTCATCAGCTTCTTCTCTTCGATACAAAGCTTCCACGTTTTGGTGGCGATTAGCTCTTCTTGGCGGCATACTTGAAAATTTCACAACTCTTCAAATTCAAACACAATTCGGACTTTGATCCAAAAGGAAACGGATCGAAAACTTCCACTTTGTAGCAAATCGCGATGAACACGATGGACAAAGTTTCGGCCTCCAATGCAAATCCGATCAAACAATCTTCGAACAATGATGACTCTTCTTCCTCTTACTCTCGGCCGTGATAAACACAAACCCAAATATTCCCTTCAAGCTCGGCAAATCTCTTCAAACTTCAAATGAATAGGCTCCAAGTCTCGATCTAGCTATGATTGGCTAGAACGGGCTCTGATACCAAACTGACGCAGCGGATTAATCAAAAACAATGTAGATCGTTGATTGTAGTAATCGGTGGATTGGAAGATACTGAAATGCCCGAATTCGTTGATCCGAAGATACCGAACTCTAGCTATCTCTGACTCGTTGATCCGAAGATACCGGGAAAGAGATCTACGATTCTTCAACGTTGATCTTGCGCACAAGATACCGCGAATCGGCTTCAACAAACGATGATTCGAGCGCACTCGAATGACGTAAGTGGAGATAGGAGATACACTCGACTACCAATTGAAATTGAAAGTACAAAGCTAACAAAAGAGAATTTTATTCAAAAATCAACAACCCCTTACAAATGACTTCACTTGCCTATTTATAGGCTACACACACCAAAACAGAAAAGTATACAAGTCATAAGTCGGTGACGACTTATCCCCTACGTCCTACGACTCATCATGAGTCGTTTACAACTCATCAGATTACAACATAACAACACGACTTACGACTTATACAAAACGACTTACAAGATGTACAAACTAACAACACACGACTCATCACACTCCGACTTATGACGCAGCCAAAATATACGACTTATTACAAACAGACGACTCATCTTAAGTCGTTTACGACTTATCAACTTACAACACACCACGACTTATGAATCCACGGTGCAGATTAACTCGTATAAACATCTACCGCATCCAGAGCTTCTGCGACTTAAAATATTAGCGGCATTCCAAATCAACATCTTACGAGATACTCTTTTACGACGCAAGAAATTGTGATGACTTAACACGAGTCGTAACCCGCTTCCGACTTAAAAGCCTTCACCCGCTGGGAACTTTCTGCTTCTTGATAGGTCGTGGACAACTTATAGGCTCCGTTAACTCGTATACGACTCATCAATCCTCGTGGACGACTTATAGCTGCACCGTTAACTCGTATACGACTCATCAACCACGAACGACTTATACTCCCCTTAAGTCGTAACTCCCTTTCATCAGAACTGTTAGGTCGTAGGTTCGAGTTAGCTCCTTCCCCTGGTTTCCAGTTGAGTCGTGGACGACTCATTACCGCCTCCTTGAGTCGTAGACGTCTCATATGACTCATGCTCGTTTCTATAAGTCGGACACGACTTATATTTCCCTTGTTAGCTTTCTTGAGTCGGTCACGACTCATAGTCCCTTCCATAAGTCGCGTACGACTTATGCCTTCATTCCTGGCCTGAGCTACATCAGAAATCATAGATTTTAACATTCATTGTTGAAATAGACGTTTTCAAGGAATAAGGAAATGATGGACTATAACACTGTTGTTATAGTAAATGATTTCCGAAAGGAAATGTTTTGATGTAGTATTGGGATTTATATATCTATCAAAATTTGAATCCTTATACTAGTGATTTTGAGTCGTCGTAACGATGTTTTACGTAACATTCGTTTTGACTCAAATAAATGTTGTTATAGTAAATGGTTTCCTTAAAGAACGAAATATATACTTAATATTGATTTAAGTATATCGAATATTTTCCAAGTGTTGAAAATAAATAGATTTGTGAAACACTTATTTTTAAATAAGTATGGAATTGCTTTTCCAATATGAAATGAACGTTTTGAGAATTTATCCTTGTAAAGATAAATTGAAAGTGAATATTGAAATCGATTTGGAAATCGTATATCAGTAGATATTTTGAAATATAAATTCACTATGGAATTTATAAAGGAAAGGGAAACTGTTTAGAAAAATAAACGTTGATTTATTTTTGAAGTGTGTAAATTTTATATCTGGTAAAGATATTTTGGAAAATAAATAATTTGGAAAATTATTTGGAATCTGATGATGTTGCGCATCTTTATTGATAGTTAAATAACCGACTATCAATAATTACCTTTAGATAGGTATTTGTTGTGAATTGGATGAATTTGAATGCCACACTTATTTTTGAATAAGCGCTCACTATTCGGGTTAGCCGGGAAAGGACCATGGGGTCGTATAACCCATTCCGAATATGTGATACATCGTTATGAATTGCATTCGAAGACCGGTGTTGAAGACCGGATATTTTTGAAAACGGAAGGATTACCGTCGAGTTACTCTACATCGGCTGATCTCCGATTTAGAGGATTTATCACCCTTAGTGATGGGAAGTCCGGACGTGATTAGAAAATTATCCGGATTTGCAAGGGCTTCATGAGAACTGCCTTCGGTTCTGTTCGATCCCGGAACAGACTTGTATGGATTGTGTGTCTGACGTTACAAATTGAGATATAAAGCTAATTTCTTTCAAATACATTTCTGTTGGTGGCGGAGAATTTATTCTCTTAGCTTAACACCCTTCTCTGAGACGTACGAGCTCAGAGGTTATGTAGTTGAAATTTATCAGCGATATACTCCCAATTTGGTAACGTGGCATACTAAGTGTTGCTGTGAAATGATCAGTGTTTGATCATTTGCGATATGATCATTTGTTTGATCTTATATTTTTGTGATCATAGGTTGATCATTTGTTTGACCCGAAGCATGGCTTTGTAGAAAGCGTAGCTTTGTGGACGAGACTTCGTCGATCCTCACACCCCGGAAATGGTCGAAACAGGAAGGATGCAGCAAGGTTCTAGGGAGTAGCGCCCCTTAGTGTATGTCATTCCTTCTGGATAGAGGTGGTATCATGGTATGGAGCCCAAATACTTAACCTATGTGGTTGCTGCATTATTATTTTGATGTGGTTTGTTGGAAATCGGGGATCCTCGGGAAGATCGGTTACGATCGGGGAATGACATACGCGTGTCAGTAGTTACCTATTTTTGCAGAGGTAACCCGGCCTTGTGTTGGCAGAGATCTAACCGTAATGTTAGGTTATTTCTCGGGACGTCATTCCAGAGGCGTTCTGTTCGTGGAATAGGAAGTTCCTTAGCCTGACCATTTGTTGGAAATCCAAAGAAACAATACGAGCCTTGTACGGTTTTAGTTGTAGAACCTATCATTCACTTATGGTGGTCACCACTGTTTGGATGGTAGCTATAGTAGGCATAAGTGCGGAATGCCTATGCTGGCTAAGATTTATATTATACTTTCGAAATGTTTTCTACACTATGCACTAATAATAATATCAAAAATGATTTGATTTTGCGTAGTAAGCATCTTTGACTATCATAAGAAGAAATCTCCTCCAATTCTGCGTTTGCATTGTGTGTTTGGTGGGAGGTCTTATGGTAGTTTCATTTTCCAAAAGCATTGCGAATTTGTTTTATTTTCTTTGTGAAAAATAACTGTTTTACGATCTCACACCAGTCACCATGACTGACTCGGAGTTTATTGTTTCCCTTCTAAACTCTGGGTGCCCACCAATTTCTACACGGGCAGCCTAGAGTTATGTTATCAGGATATTCTGGAGCTTTGGAGATAAGCTGGATGACGAGACGTAGTATTTGTATCTGATAGTATTTATTCCGCTGTGTATTCTGTATGAGGAAATGTTTATATAACTGTCCATTGTTGTATATCGACTCTGATTGATGTATTTATAAACTGATATAGTTCTTTGTTTTAAAAGACTAGTAATTATCTATTATATATTGTTCCGCTGCGATGTGTAAGATTCTGATATTGTTTTCTGTTCTGATGTTGTTCTGTTGTTCTTCTTCTCTTTTTCTTCTAACTTTTCTTCTATTTCTTTTTCTTAAAACCCCTCAGGGTTCGTATTTCCGTGCATCTTGAGTTAATCAATGGAATTTAGTGTTTAATCAGGAGTACGGATTTGCGGGTCTTGACATCAAATAACCTGAAGGTCAAATAACCCGAAGGTCCAACGGCTAGAAAGGCCAAATGACCCGAAGGTCTAGTACTGGCAAATAACTCGAAGGTCCATGAAATGTGTATAACTTCAATAGAACGAATCCATAATTAACCAAAAAAGTTAACGCATGTGTCCTATACCATATATTTTACTAAATCGTTTAAATCACTTCCTCATTCTCTCAAACAGTGCAAAATTGTGTATTTTATATAGAAAATACTTTGCTTCGAGAAAACTAGTTTTAAAATAATTTTTTCTGAAATCTTTTGGAAATTATGGCTTTGAAATTGTCTTTATTATAGAGAATATATATTTTAAATAGCTTCAAAAATAATTATAAATGTTTTATAATATTTATTTCAAAAGCTATTTTATTAGAAAAATCATTCCAAAATCAGTTTAGAAAACACGTACACGAAAACAACCGAAATCACCGAAAACACCATAAAATCGACATATGAAAACTACTCAAAAACACGTCAATCCGGAGTACGGATCAACAATAATGTTGGCTTACTATTGATAGGTTTAATCCCTTCAAAACACTTCAAAATATAACAAGAATTGGTCGTAAAAATCATTGGAATAAGCAAAATAATCAAAACAGTGCACGGGAAGAACAAAAGAACGACCTGGACAAATAAAAGAAACAAGGGTCGACCCTTATATTGCTCAGGTCGACCCTAGGAAAGCATGGGTTGACCCATGCATGGCTCAAGTTGACCCTATGGTCGATCCCCAGAGAGCTTGGGCCGACCTAATGGTCGCGAATACTACAGGCATTTTTGCCTGTTTCGTTTCCAACTTCGAGCACTAATTTCAGGCACTTCCAGATTGAATTAAGCTATGAAATTTGACATGCAACTACTAATAACATGGTCTATGATCCGAAAAAGGTTACACTAAATTTCGGTATGAAACCAAAGAGATATAGGGTCACAAAGTTGAACCCAGACAAGATTTTTACTGTCAACTTGAAATTTCAAATTTACGGTATATAATAAAAACAACGCAAACTGAAATAGATTTTTACAAGCAGCTTGTTTTGGCTAAAGGTGCGAGTTACTACTCACCATGATAAGATTTCAATGATTTTGAATAGCATGTAGTAGTCTTTCGGCCTTGGAGAAGCTTCAATTACCTGTATTAAGAAGAAAGAAGACATGCGAACAGGAAACTGAAGTTACAAACACTAACTTTTTCAAAATTGAATAATAGAGGATGAAACAAAGATTACTTTGGTGAGATTACCTGTATTAGATTAGGATTTACTTAATTTCACACTTTGATTTACTATAATTTTGAAGAGATTTTAATTTTAGAGAATGGGAGAGAAGGCCATTTTTTTTCTGGTTTCTCAGAGGAAGACAAAAGAATGAAAAGAAGAAGTGTATGTACAGCTCAACCCTATCCTCTTATGTTCATTCTAGAGAATGGGTTTGGGCTTGAACCCATTACCCAAAAGCCTATGTTAATACTTAGTTAAAATTTAACTAAATTAATTTATGTTAACACTTTATTTTCACTATATTTACACATATTATAACTAAATAAATTTATACAACCTATTCTATGTTTACAAAAAATGTTTTACAACATACAAAAATTAGTTTAGCCATTTAAAACTATTTTCCATCATTAAATTCTTATTTTTATTTAAATACTTCAATTTATACAATTATACATAAAACAATATTTTTAACACCAAAGTTTCCACAAAAATCATTTTCTTATCTAGTCAAACATAGCAAACCATATTAACATTATTTATTTATTTACAACAAACAATTTTGAATTAAATTCTTTTACTTCACTTAATTAATTTACTAAGCACTAAAAATAACATATTTCCATAAATCTCAATTTATTACCAACCAAACCAACCCAATACCCTTTTATTTTACCAAAAATCCATTGTTTATTTAAAATAAACAATTTTAACAAATTTTACATCTTCAATTTATTTTATTCCTCTGTTTTTAAATTATAACCACCATTATAATTTAATTTCACAGGGAATCACCAAAACAAGGGTTGTTACATGTTTTTAGCCCAATTAAGTATGGTTTTGGAAGTAAAATCCTTCTTGAGATTCGTGAATATACTTCTACCGTTGAGATAAGTATTTAGGTGCATTTTCTAAATATTGAAAGTGAAATGGTTTATGAATATACTTATACCGTTGAGATAAGTATATGAATATTTTTCAAATAATTGGAAAGAGATTTAATTAAAGAGAAGATTAATTAAAGAGGCTTAGTGGTTGCTTATATGCTTGAATCATGCTTGGTTTCTTATGAAATTAAATCCCTGATTTGATTATTTTGTTTATTTGACAGTTAAATAACAGATTATCAAATTATGGCCAATTATAACTCTGGAATATCTAGAAGAAATAAGGAAATTATATAGTACATTTATCTTCAGTGATTATATATTGTACGTATAAACTCGTTGTGTTCTTCTAAGACAATCGATAAGGGAATCCCAACGCTTAAACGGTTAAGAGGTGACCTACGCTCTTATATATTGTCTGTTTATTTCCAAAAGAACCGAAATTGAGTTTACCGAAATCTATCAAATGGTTTTAGAGCAACCAGTAAGTGTGGGAGTGTACTTATATGAGATGACTCGAAATCGTAACCACTCCAAAACAATATGCACGTTTCACGCTTTGGAAGAGGTTCGAGATTTGTTCGAGATGATGGAACCAAAGACGGTGTTCTTTGAAGTGCAAGGGCTACTTGCTACTAATCTTGAAGGTGATTCCAAAAAGGATGTAGTAGTAGTAGTGCCTTTGATTTGTTCATATCCTGAACATCCTGTATGGATTAATGCTGGCATTACATTATTGCATGGAGGGCGGTGTTAGAATTCCAAGTGGGACTTGCTAAGAGAGGAAAGAAATAATCATGACCTCACAAGCCTTTCGACTTGGTAATGACTAAAAAAGGCGATATGTAGCAGAGCTATGTGGTTCACTACAATTAGGAGCATCATTCCTTGATCTTGATTCGATATTTATGGATTTGTTATGCGTGTTTCCGACAAGAGTTGGACATGGCCTGGTACATCTATTTGTAGTCCTGGTGCCTAGGGGATGATCTAATCTGGTATGCCATGTTAAAAGGGCAGTCGACTTTGTGTTAGCAAGGGTCGAAAGGTTTTTGACCTTGGTACATTTTATAGAGATGTAGTATGGGAGGTGATACCCCAGTAGTCTTGTTATTAATGGAATCCTTTCTACAATTCATGCCTTATGGACTTAGTCGTGGCTAACTAACGGAATGTGATATGCAAGCATTTCAGCTATGTCATATATTTATTTTAAACCCTATACATTATTATAATATAAGGTTTTCTATTTAAAATGGTTTGGTTATCGTAAAGTAAAAACTCATCAATGTTTATGTGTAGCGTGGTCTTACAAGATACCTTTATTTTTTGAAATTTTTTATAATATTAAAAAAATCTATATGATTTATGTTTCTCACGCTGGTCTACCCGACCGATCCAGGTATTATTTTCTTATAATGTTTGGGTCAGCCCAAGCATATTTCCAATTTAGTTATGGACTCTTTGGAGCTTCAGGAGACGAGTTAGATGCTTCTGAAATGTACTCACGTATTTTATTTCCACTATGTTTTTTTGTTTGTATTTATTAGCAATAGTAAGAACAGGTTGTTATAATTATCCAAGCCAATGATAGGTTAATAACTTGGATTTATGTATGTATATCATAGTTTTCTTTTATAAAGATCATTGGTATATTATATATTACTCATCACGTTGTGAGATTATGTTCTATCTTTTCTTTTCTTTCACCCCAACAATTTGTCTTTTCGGCACTCAAGTGCTCAGCAGGTAAATATATTGGATGTATTAGTGTCGTCTTCTGAGGATCAAAAAGGCGGGTTGTTACAGTAGCGAAATTCCCTTTTCCGAGGGTATATTGTATTCCAAAGTCATAGGATGTTATAAACTCCATACACCTCTACTGTCTAAGACTTAAGTCTTTTTTGGAAAAATAGATATTTGAGTGATTTATGGTCAGTAAACAACTTAAATCTTTCTCCCAAAAGATAGTGCCTCCACGTCTTCAAGACGGAAACAATGGCTTCCTGCTCCAAGTCATTCATTGGGTATCTCTTCTCTTGGTCCCCTCAGTTGCCTACTAGCATAAGCTCTCACTCTTCCTTCTTTCATAAGAACTACTCCCAATCCTATGCCACATGCGTCTATATAAACTGTAAAAGGCTTCATTTTGTTGGGGATGACGAGTACTAGTGTAATTGTCAATAGTTCCTTCAACTTCCCTAGTGCTTCCATGCATATCTCATCCCAAGCGAAGACTATGTTCATTTTGGTCAAATGAGTTAGAGGAACTTCTATCTTTGTAAAATCATTTATGAATTTCCTATAATATAACTCTAGAAAACTTCTAACCTTTGTGGCATTCTTTGGAGTCTACCAATTTTGGATAGCTTCCACTTTTGCAGGGTCCACGGCTAATCCTTCCGAAACAGCATGCTTAAGAAATTTCACTTCCCTTTCCCAAATTGGCATTTTAAGGATTTGGCGTTAAGGGTGTGCCTTCTCAAGGTTCCTAGCATCCCCTTAAGTGACTCTCATGCTTCCTTTCACTTTTGAAAGATACCAAGATGTTATTTATAAAAAATACAACAAATTTGTTTAACTATCCCGTAAATACTTCACTAATAAAATCTACAAAGTATGCAGGGGCATTTTCAATCCAAAAAGCATCACTTCCTATTCATAGAGTCCATCTAGTGTGCGAAATGCATTCTTTGACCTGCTATCCTCTGCTATCCTTAGTTGATGAATTCCAATTGCCAAGTCTAATTGGGAGAAGACTTTAGCTCCCACTAGTTGAACAAATCATCCATCCTAGGTAAGGGATACCTATTCTTCTTCATCACTTGTTGAGTTCCCTATAATTAGCACAAAGCCTCAATGAGCCATCTGCCTTAGTGGAAAAGACAATAGGGTCTCCCCATTCTGAGATACTTCGTCGAATGAATCATTTCTTCAATAGCTTCGAGATCTATTTATCCCATTCTTGCCTTGCCTTGAGGGCCAGGTGTCTTAATGGAAGAGCGACTAGTTTAGCGTCCTTCTTTAGATTAATTCTAAACTAAATCTCTCTTTGGTGTAGAAGCCTCGAAACTTATTCAAAGGCATCAGAGAATTCTCGAACTATAGGTACGGATAAAAGTTCTTTTTGTGATACGTTCACTGAGTATAGATAACTTAACCCTACTCCATTTTGGGTTGTACAATGAACGTCTAGGTCTCGCCCTTTACAACTCTTAAGCCATACTACCCTCTTATCGTAGTCTAGGACTGCCCCGTAGTGCGATAACTAATCCATAACCAAAATAAGTCCATATCCCTCAAAATCTAGTATGTGCACATTGCATATGAAATCAACATCATATATGTCTAACATTAGGTCTTTGCAAATTGAGAAAAGATGTGTTGTTCCCCTAATAGGATTTGAAACTACTATTGGGTGGGTGACAGTTTAGGTTTGAAGATTTAAGGAGTTAATCACATTCCTAGTTATGAATGAATGTGATGCTCCAGAGTTAAATATAGTATGAATATAGTATGTCTTCCATGGCTGCTTTTCTTGTCTTTATGGGGTGGTCTACTTGAAATAGGGTCAGCCTCAATGACATAGGCTTTCCCAGTCTATCCTTCTTTCGACATCTTCAAACACTGATTTTTGAAGTGCCCTTCCTCGTGTTAATGATAACACTTTCCTTTAAAAGCTTCCGCCAACGAATTCACTCTACAATCCTTTGTGAGGTGTCCTTTCTTTTAGCATCTATTACACACTTTACCTTCTTTCTTAAATTTCCTTTCTTGGCCCATCCCTAATTCTATGTGGGTCTTGCCTTCTCCTTCTCTTTCTCTTTCTCCTCAGCATTAGTGATCTGCATTAAAGCCATCTCAACAAGCATCTCATAGATAGCTCCAGTGGGTATTTGAGTCAACAACCATTCCTTAAGCAGGGTGTTTAGGCCCTTGACAAACTTTGTGGCCTTTCTCATGGGTGTATCAATCAAACTCATTCCAAACTTGTCTACTTTTGTGAATTTACCAATGTACTCCTTTAGAGTGGAGTCTCCCTTCCTAAGCTGCATAAATTTATCTAATTACAAGCTCACTTCTGCTCTTGACATAAATATTATTTCAAATTGGTTCTTAAACTCATCCAAAGTGACAATCCTACCAGCGTTCTCCTCTTGGCCACCATATTCCACCAATCTAATGCTTCACCCTTAAGGTGCTAAGCTATCATTCTCTGCTTCACTTGATCCTCCCAACCAAGCTCTAGAATTATCATCTTACGGTCATTTATCCATGCCTTGGTCTCCACGAAGCTTTCCTTTCTAGAATATACTCTTCCTCCCATATTCATAAAATCCTTATGAATTTTCGAAAATCGATAAGGCAAGTTGCTGCCTCGACAGACATAAAAAAGTGAGCCATTGGTGGAATCTACTACGGAACGGGGACTTGTCCTATGTGCCTGAGGTATAATTTAAACCATTCATGCATCCCTCAAATGGTGGGCATTCCTCTAGAGAGGCTCCCACTCTCAGAAGAAAAAGGATTTTCAGCTATAGTCTATTATCTGTAGGTTAAACTTTTAGTTTTAATTTCCTAAGATAAAATTATACGCTAAAAGAAAGATTTGCCTAGTGTAAATGCGGATGTTCATAATAATGTACATATGCATAATAGTGGTTTTTCGAAAAATCTTTTGAGAAATAACAAGTACATCTCTCATACGTGTACTTTCCATTATTGATCGGGTAACCTCGCTCTGATAAGAAATGCAATAACCCACTCTAAAATGGACCTAAATCCCGACCCAGAAAAGGCCCCTTGAAATTTTGAACCATCTCAAAACTGGCTATTGGTTGGTGAAAAGAACAATACATAGCTATTTATGTAATGGCCCGTATCTCCATACTCTTTGAGTCGACAATACATCTCACGTGTCCAACTCAAATTGAACAGAAATACGAATCATTAGGAGTAAAGAAGAAAAGATAGAAGATAAGAAGAAAACTAAACAATATAGAATCTAACAGCGGAACGAATAATCTATAATATATCACTAGTCTTTACACAAAACAAAAATGTAATATATGTTGTGACGCCCCGCCTCTATGCTCACAATAACAAAGGTTATTATAAAGAATAACGTCTACTATTGCGAAGAATAAGGCTTGTTAGAAGGGACCATCCGTAAGTTATGCCTTAGACGAGTATTGATTACATCGATAGGAGTTGTGTAAACTACTCCCAAAGATATATATTCAATCCAAATCTAAAACGAAACTACGGTGGCTAAAGAAAAATTCAGAACAACTCGTAATAACAACAACACTGATAAGTATAATCACATCAGAACAGAAATATCAGATATATAGCGGAAGATAAGTCTGGATACAAGCTACAACAATCGACAGTTCACATAAACCAAATGTACATATACATGTCATCAACATACATGAGACGAGAGTCAAAAAAACCAAAAGTACTCCTCGAAGACTAGACAAAAGATGATGTGAAATCCCAAAAGCTGAAGCGGCAACTGAATCAGAGATAGCGATTATCCTGAAATAACTCGGTCTGACCTGAGTATTATTTAAGAGAAAATAATAAACGGATCAGTCTAATTTAAACTTCAGAAATAAGTGTATGATAAACAACACTTAAGCAGTTAATTATAATCTCGAATGAGATTATACAGCATAAATAATCAGTATAGTTTAAAGGAAGAAATCTCATTAAATTCCATTAAAATCATCATTCGAATTCATAATTGAATTCAAAACAGCAATACACAAAATTATAATCTCGAATGAGACTATTCCCAAAATTATAATCTCGAATGAGACTATACACAAAATTATAGTCTCGGATGAGACTATACAACATATTAATCAACATAGTTTAAATGGAGAAATCTCATTAAACACCATCAAAAACAACTTTCAAATTCACAATTGAATTCAAAACAGCAATTCACAAAATCTAGAAATATAAAATAAGATTACTAGAAAAATCAGCATAAAAGTGGATCGATCCCAGCATATGGCGAGTCTAAGCTACGCCGCAGGTGCATCAACATATGGCCGAAGCCTACCAAGTACTGTCATCATAATTTTAGGCGCCCAACAAATGACCCGAAGGTCCAACATATGACCCGAAGGTCTAGTACTGGTAATTGACCCGAAGGTCCATCATAGCGGCTCGAAAGCCCAACAAAAATTATCAGAATCATCAAACAACAAATCCACAACTAATATTTCAATTAGCGAATCCGGAATTGACCGAATTAGTAAAAGCGTGGTTCCATATTCCGCACTTTTGATGTATTTATTACAGAAATTTTACCTACCTAAGCCAAAGATTGAAATGTGTTATGGAAATATTATAAAAGTTACAACCCATTCATTTACAACCCACAGGGGATCACTCACATAAGACATTCATTGTTTGTATTATTTGTGGTGATTGTAAAGAAAAATCTCAAAGCCCAAAAAAGCTGCTTTTACGATAAAGGGCCACCTATGTTCACTATTTTGCAGCACATTGTACAGTTGATGTTTAGGACTAAATGATGGGAAAACTAAAAAATATCATGCAATATAAATATTTCAGCTAGTTGTAATGTTTAAAACAGTAAAATTTGCACGAATCATATGGTTGTTGAACATTTAGTAAATTAATACTAAGCATATGTAAGAAAATTAAATTAAAACTCATAGAGACTGACACAAAATAAAGGTCATGTTATTAAATTTAAGATTATAATTCTAGCATAATGTTTATCTAAGATGATCTTCCAATCATTAAATGTGGATATAGTTTGTTGCACATCAATACATGAAATTAAAATGGAAGATATGCTATAGTGTGGTAAGGAGTCAAAGAAGATGTAAAAGTTAGGTAGGTGTACGATTGGTTGGAAATTAGAACATTATGTATATAATTAGGTATATAATTAGGAATGATCGACTTTGAATATATTTAAGCATTATGTCAGTGAGAAAACAGCAAGTATAAATTAGTTTGAAGATCGAATCTATTATATTATATCAATGAATTGTAAGTTAGCCATTCAGTCATTTCTTATGTACACATACCAAGGTAAGTGCAATTAGAATCATAAACATATGAAATAGTTAAATGAGAATAAGAGAGTTCCAACAGAAAGGTAATATTTTCTGAGTTAAAAGATAAGCAAGGCTCTAACTTTTAAACCCAAGCTGATTGGTTTGATTGTTCCTAGTGAAACCCAAAGGTAAGAATATCACATTATTGATGATGTTAAATGCATCAAACAGTCTAACATGAACTTCTGAATGTGGACAGGCTAGATCAGAAAAGATCACCGTATGATTTAGTTTGGGAGGACCCTCAATATCTCGCTGGAAAGGTATTTGACTTTAGAAATTTTAGGCTAAATGAAATGAAGAAAATAAGACTGATGTGTTACATACCCAAAGTGTCATCAAATGTATGACATGCTCCGCTTGTTTGGAATTTCTTAAAACAATGAACTTACTCAAGGGCTTATGATATTTCACTTAGGATTTTTAATTTTAAATAGATAAATAACCGTATTGGACAATTCAATGTAATATGAACACTGAAACAAAAACTAAAAATTAACCATATGCAGGGGAAATTACAGATTTCACAAAAATATCAATAGATTTTATAAATATTCACTATAATTGTAAAATCAAATTGTAGACTGTCAAGGATATCTACTAATTCAGCACTAACCAAAACAACTAAGGCAAGGAGTACTATCGTAATATTATACAAAAGAATTAAAAGGATATGGCAAAGTACCCTTTTGCAGATGAAGTAATTTTCCAACTGCCACAGCTGTAATACCGCAACTAATAAACATGCAACAACCGAGACCTTTTCCAGATGAAGTAATTTTCCATCTGCCGCAGCTGTAATATATTTAAGCATTATGTCAATGAGAAAACAGCAAGTATAAATTAGTTTGAAGATCGAATCTATTATATTATATCAATGAATTGTAAGTTAGCCATTCAGTCATTTCTTATGTACACATACCAAGGTAAGTGCAATTAGAATCATAAACATATGAAATAGTTAAATGAGAATAAGAGAGTTCCAACAGAAAGGTAATATTTTCTGAGTTAAAAGATAAGCAAGGCTCTAACTTTTAAACCCAAGCTGATTGGTTTGATTGTTCCTAGTGAAACCCAAAGGTAAGAATATCACATTATTGATGATGTTAAATGCATCAAACAGTCTAACATGAACTTCTGAATGTGGACAGGCTAGATCAGAAAAGATCACCGTATGATTTAGTTTGGGAGGACCCTCAATATCTCACTGGAAAGGTATTTGACTTTAGAAATTTTAGGCTAAATGAAATGAAGAAAATAAGACTGATGTGTTACATACCCAAAGTGTCATCAAATGTATGACATGCTCCGCTTGTTTGGAATTTCTTAAAACAATGAACTTACTCAATGGCTTATGATATTTCACTTAGGATTTTTAATTTTAAATAGATAAATAACCGTATTGGACAATTCAATGTAATATGAACACTGAAACAAAAACTAAAAATTAACCATATGCAGGGGAAATTACAGATTTCACAAAAATATCAATAGATTTTATAAATATTCACTATAATTGTAAAATCAAATTGTAGACTGTCAAGGATATCTACTAATTCAGCACTAACCAAAACAACTAAGGCAAGGAGTACTATCGTAATATTATACAAAAGAATTAAAAGGATATGGCAAAGTACCCTTTTGCAGATGAAGTAATTTTCCAACTGCCACAGCTGTAATACCGCAACTAATAAACACGCAACAACCGAGACCTTTTCCAGATGAAGTAATTTTCCATCTGCCGCAGCTGTAATACCACAACTAATAAACATGCAACAACCGAGACAAAATCTAGGTAAACCATCTCAACTCTTATTAGTACAAACATCTAGCTTTAGTTTTGATCTGAAAGATAGCAACTGTAGTTTTTTGGTTAACAAAAATATTAAATGAGTTAAATGAAATGTTAATTCATTTTTAAACTAACAAATTTTGGAACTGGAGGTAGAATTAAATTTTCAAAGAGCAATATGAAGTTTAGCCAACGCATGATTAGTTTTGCATTATAACCTACTGAACAACAGCAATGAATCATTCAAAGAATAATATAATGTTCCAATACCTCGCAAATTTAAAATCATATACAATATAATATCAATTTAGTTGTACAAAGGTATAACAGTAAAGCAACGTTCAGAGAATCAAATTCAAAAATCTTGGAACCCAAAATTTATAAATATCTAATGAAGGAGAATAGTTGCAGGACAAACATAACCAATATATATATATATATATATATATATATATATCTCCTAATCGATATTTTCTTTGCATCTGATAATATTTATAAATATCAATAAAACAAAGCAAACGTTTTACCTTGAATGGTGACTGAATCATCTTCCAATCTGATAATTCCTTGTCTTCCAATCCGACAGTTCCTCCAATCTATTTGTTAGCTCTAACCAGTTTGTTCCCTAGCATCTCCCACATTCAATCTGCTACGGAGCAAATGAACCGTACTTCAAAAAATAAAAAATAGAAACCTAAAGTATTAATTTCAGGTTAATATTAAATCTGCTACACAACAAATTTTTCTTTAGTCAAATAGAATAAATTCAGATCAGTAGATACCTTCCAAACATAGCCGAAGATGCTCTCTTTGTCGAACCCTTTGAGTGCTTTGGCTGTCGTGTAATTGTTGTTCAAATTGGACACCCCATATCATTGCTTCGCCTCCCAATCTCCGCCTGCACCACTTCTGAGTCAGGTCCTGGTCAGGTGCGGCAAAGCCGGCTTTGGGGAGCTTAGATCCAGCGTGCATAGCCACTGCCTCCATTTGTTAGTTAAGGACGGTTTGTAATCTGTTGATAAAATAGGAAATAGTAAACGTTCGAAAAAGGGCAGTAAATAATTCAAAAGTTAGGAAATTTTCAGTGTAGAAATAGGAAGAAGAAAGAAAGCAGTAGGTAGATCTGTAAAATAAAAGTTTGGAAGACAAATACATGAACAAAAAGCGGTCAAATTCGAGTATAAATTTCCAAGTAGGTAAAAAAATTGATTTCGATCATAGAAGAATGAAATGGAAAACCTAGCAACCAAATTATTGAGGAAAGTTGGAGACGCTAGGGACCTTACAGTTGAGAAGCAGCAGCATAGCTGAGTAGTAGAAGGTAGGAGAACGGAGTTTGATTATAAGACCGAAGATTTGGGGACGAAGATGGTTCTTTCAGTATTCAGTTATTTAGCATGCAGAAGAATGATGATTTGGAGTGGGGAGATAAAGGCGATTAGATGGGTAGTGCGGTTATTAGCGAACATGGAAGAGGGAGTTACGCCTATGCCCACTCATTACGTGCTACATTTTTTCTGCTTCGTAGTAAACCAAGGGCATTTTCGTCAGTCCGAAAAAGGCTTCACTTACTCAAGTATTCCCTTTATATATAAGATATATATATATATATATATATTCAAACATCAATCAGAGTACAATCATTCAATATAACAATCTGGCAAGTTATGATAACTTATCCTCATATACATACCATGCAACGGAATATAATCAAGTACGTGAATGCGTCTCTACCATCTAGCTCGTCTCCTAAGCTCCATATCATCGTATCCTGAATCTGTAATACTTGGTCAGACCCGAGCATTATAATAAAATAACACCCGAGTCAGTCTGGAAAACCAGCGTGAGAAAACACACTCAATTTGAATTATTACTATTTTCAAAATCCTTTGAAAAACAAGGTATCTCGTAAGACCACGTCACACATAAACACGACGGTTTTTATCTTACGATAACCAAAACATTTTATATCAAAATCACCTGATATTATAATAGTGTCTATAGAAAGTAAATTAGAAAATAGCTAAAATGCTTGCATCTCACGTTTTAGCAATATTCGGTAAACAATCAAAACCATACAGGCTCGTAGTGGATATTGTATCCCATACAATGACTGCGCTACTGGGGTACCGCCCTCTACAGTACATCTCTAGAAAAATGTACCATGATCGTATCTAACGATCCCTGCCAACACAGGACCAGTCTACCCCTTACTGGATAGTACCGAATATGTTATCACCCCGGGTATTCCCACCCTTATCGAGCGCTCTCTTTTCCATGCACAACCATATCCATAAATTTAATATATTTTCTTCGAGGGTATCTAAAAAGGTGATAGCATACACTACTTGGGTGCGACCCACTTAGCCCTGCCGCATCTCCCTTGTTTTAGTCATTCCCGGTTGATGAGGCTTGAGGCTAAGTTTTACCTTTAGAATAGCATTCATACTTGGAATGCCAAAACTACCCCCTAGGCAACAATGCAATGATAGCATTCATCCATACAAGTTGTTCTGGGTCTAAACAAACCAAATCTACTTCAATGTTAGCATCTCCGTTATCTTTAAGATATCACAATTTGTAACGCACAAATCGGATTGAAGTGGTTTCAGATAATCAAATCGATCCCGATCTCTTCGAAATGATAAACGAATTTGGCCAAATTTGACAGTCGTTTATTTAACTACCAAATAACATCCATAAGTAGTCATTAGGCCCATTTTATAAATTTCCCAAAATATTTATTTCAAAATATCTTCACAAAGATATATATATATATATATATATATATATATATATATCCAAACCTCCTCTAGTATTTCATCCTTTGAAAAGAATTCCAAGTACTTATATCCTTAATAGAATATTTTAACCCATATTAACACTTAAAAACATTCCAAAAGCAAATTTATAATTCCAATAATTTCTATATCAATCATTTCGTAGTTTGAACATTTCCAAAACCATTTAATTCCAATACTTAGGAATATTCCGTCTTATCTCGCAAATCTCTGGAATTCTATTAATTCCCTTTATAATTCCAAAATTTTATCAATTGTACTTATTTAAACTCCAACTAACAATTTATAATCCCTTAAATGAATTCAAATTCATTTTTCCAAGTTCACGCATCTTAACACTTTGGAAATTTCTTAAATTCCCAAAATCCCTTTATAACACTTCACTTAAACCATCACATCCATTTGACACATCCAGTTTATAATCTCGACAGCATAAATAATTTCTAATTACTCACTTTTAAAAACTATATATATAATAATAAATTTCCAAAACATGGCTAAATAATTATTAAGATATCAAAGCACTTTTTAAAATAAACCTCAATAGCTAACTCCAATTTATTTATTGTAACGACCCAGAATTTGACCACTTTAAAATATACTATTTAAAGTGATTTTAAATATGAATTAAGTAAGGTTATATGATTCAAACAAAATTAGATATGGGAAAAGAAGTATACACAAAAATAGTAACATTTGCATATATCGACAAAAGTGACAAAATGCTGATTTTAGAAAAGAAGTTTCAATGGTTAAATAAATTATTTTAATTAATTTATGAGTGTTTATATTTTTAAATAACATTATACAAATTTATTTTTAAATTTGGTTTACATAAATAAATGGTTTAACCAAAACGTCAAAATGTGACCGTAAAACATTTTGTCGAAAATCAAGATTTTGTCGATTAAAAGTTGTCGCAATGTCGTCGCACCTTTATTTTGTTATATAGGAACATATATTCAAATAGTGTAAGTATTAATTAATTCAATAATCAAGTTTACTTTTACTAAACATACTTAGAAAATTCTACAATATAATTAACAAAAAGTAAGCACAAAAGACAAAAAAGTACAAAAGTCAAAAAGTAAAACATCAAATCAAAGAAACATAATTATTACTTTTTTTACTTAATATCTAAGTGAAAATGACATAAAGTAATGATTTGAAATATGATGTTAAGTGTTGAAAAAAATATATTACTTTATAGTAAGTAAGGGTATTTTGGTCTTTTTACAAAATATTATTTTAATCCAAAACTTTTCTATAAATAAGACCACCATTTTTCCACTTTGTTTTACACATTTCTACATTTTCTTCTGCTTCCTTTCTGATGTAGGCCAAGCTATAATTGCCCAAGGCATAAGTCGTGACATAAGTCGTGATCGACTCAAAGAAGGCAAAGACATAAGTCAAGTAAGTAGTGAGGAAGGTGAAGGCATAAGTCGTAAACGACTTAAGGAAAGGGGTATAAGTCGTGACCGACTTAAGGAAAGAGCTACGAGCTATCAACGACTCAAGGGACGTGCTGGGTTACGACCTAAGACCACGGGAAGAACATCACCAATTGGAAAATGCGAAGGTTTAAGTCGTTGCCGAGTTAACAACTTAGTTTTGGTGAGTGTACGACTTAACAAGGCAGGGAATAAGTCGTTGCCGAGTTACGACTTAGTTAAGTCTCGTGAACGACCTAACGAGTCAGGAGTTAAGTCGCTGAAGACTGAAGCGTGGGATCTTCCTTCGTGTTAATCTCTACCGTTGTTCTTTAGGTCGCTGATATGAGATGCGCCTATTCTTAAGTCGCTGAAGCACATTGCCGTTGATCGTTCTACGAGTTAATCTCTACCATTGTTCTTTAGGTCGCTGATATGGGATGCGCATGTTCTTAAGTCGCTAAAGCCTGTTGCCGTAGATTCTTATGCGAGTTAATCTACACCGTGGATTCTTAAGTCGAAGGAAGTGGCTGTCGTGTTGGTTGTTAAGTCGCATCTGTTATAAGTCGTTTGTAATTTTGTTTTTAAGTCGTATGATTGTGTTGTAATCTGATAAGTCGTAAACGACTTAAGATGAGTCGTCTGTTATGAGTCGTTTACTTTTGAGTCGTGTTGTAGGTTGATAAGTCGTTAAAGGCTAGTATTGTAACTGTTTGTCTTAAGTCCTCAGTCGTGAGCTATGAGTCGGAAACGACTTAGGAGTTAGAGAAATTTCTATTGTAAAATTGTTCGCCTACAAATAGGCATGTATGGTCATTTTGTAAACGTTGTTGTTTTTTGAATAAAATTCTCTTTTGATTGCTTTGTGCTTTCACTCCAATTGGTAGTTGAGTGTAATCTCCTATCTCCACTTACGTCATTCGAGTGCGCTCGAATCCTCGTTTGTTGAAGCCGATTCACGGTATCTTATGCGCAAGATCAACGTCGAAGAATCGTAGATCTCTTTCCCGGTATCTTCGGATCAACGAGTCAGAGATAGCTAGAATTCGGTATCTTCGGATCAACGAATTTGGGCACTTCAGTATTCATCAAACCATCGATTGCTATTTTCACCGATTGAAGATCGTTTCGATTAATCCGCTGTGTCAGTTTTGGTATCAGAGCTTGTTCTAGCCAATCATAGCTAGATCGAGACTTGGAGCCTAATCATTTTGAAGAGTTTTGAAGTTTGAAGTTGAGCCGTGAGCAAGTGAAGTTGTTCATCATTGTTCGAAGTTGTTTGATCGGATTTGAATTGGAGGCCAAAACTTTGTCCATCATGTTCATCGCGATTTGCTACAAAGTGGAAGTTTTCGATCCGTTTCATTTTGGATCAAAGTCCGAATTGTGTTTGAATTTGAAGTATTGAAGAATTTGTGAAGTTTTCAAGTATGCCGCCAAGAAGAGCTAATCGTCACCAAAACGTAGAAGCTTTGTATCGAAGAGAAGAAGCTGATGAGATGGAGCAAAGAATCAATGAGAATTTTAGTGAAAAGCTTAACGAAGGAATTGGCCGGTTAGAGAAGATGATGTTAGAAATGAATCAAAATCGGAGAAGGGTTTCACCAGAATCTAACCATGGGGGAAGTAGAGTATCGCCACATTCTAATCGAGACAGAAGTGTTGAAAATGATCAAGGACGTGGGAGGAACGTGAATGATCGTGAACGGAGGAATGTAGATAGAAGGGATGGTGGTAGACGTGAAGGGAGTAGAGATGTTGGTGGTCAGAATCGACATCGTTATGCATCTTATTTTGAAGAGGAGTATGATGGTGGTAGTATTCAAGGAAGAGGTCAAGGAAGGAATTACTCTGAATATGATCACAAGTGGGAGTCGGGGATGAAAACTGAAATTCCTGAATTCAAAGGTGGTATGCAAGCAGAGGAGTTTCTAGATTGGGTAGCTAATGTTGAGGAGATTTTTGACTTCAAAGAAGTTTCAGAACATCGTAGAGTGAAGTTGGTTGCTACAAGGCTGAGGGGTAGAGCTTTGGCATGGTGGCAGCAAACTAAGCTTACACGTGAACGAATGGGGAAGTCAAAAGTTGAATCTTGGGAGAAGATGAAGAAGTTTATGAAAGCAACGTTCTTACCTTACAATTATCAATCTTTGATGTATCAACGTTTACAAAACTTGAGACAAGGGACAAAATCTGTGAATGACTATGCTGATGAATTCTATCAACTTATTGCAAGGAATGATATTATGGAAACGGAAGAGCAGCTAACATCTAGATTTGTTGGAGGACTACGAATGCAGATCCAAGATATGGTTAATATGTTTGATCCAAGATCTGTAGCGGAAGCACATCAGAAAGCGTTGGCTTGGGAGAAACAGGGACGACGGGGAAGTGGTGTGTTCACTAATTCTAACAATCAAGTGAAGGGTGTTGGTGGAAGTTCTAATGTTTCTAAACCTATCAGTAGACCAGTAGTGAAGGAGGTTGAGAAGGCAAAAGTTAACAATGGTTTCAAATGTTACAATTGTCAGGAATTGGGTCATAAAAGCAGTGAGTGTCCAAAGCCAAAGAAGAGAACCATGATTGCAGAAGTTGAAGATGAGGATGTTGATGGAGATTGTTCTAGTCCAGTTGAGGAGGATGATCAGGATATTGCGTCAGGAGACGAAGGTTGTAACCTAATGCTGAGGAGATCGTGTTTAACACCAAAGCAGGAGGAAGCTAGTTGGTTGAGAAGTAATATTTTTCAGTCAACATGTACTATTCTGGGAAAGGTGTGTAAGTTTGTGATCGACGCAGGAAGCTGTGATAATATTATTTCAACCGAGGCTGTGACAAAGTTGAAATTGAAGACAGAGAAACATCCGAGTCCATACAAGTTAGCATGGTTGAGAAAAGGAGGAGAAGTGAAAGTGGATAGACGAGTTCGTGTTCCATTCTCTATTGGGAAGAAATCAAAAGATGAAATATGGTGTGATGTAGTAGAGATGGATGTTTGCCATTTACTATTGGGAAGACCATGGCAGTATGATCGAGCAGTACAACATGACGGTCGGACCAATAGCTACAGTTTTATGTTTGAAGGCACGAAGATCATCTTAGTTCCAAAGAAGAGACCACAAGGAGAAAGTAAGTCAGAAGAAATTGAAGAACTCAAAACTTTGCCATCATTGAAGGAGTTTGTTAAGGAGGTTGAGGAAGAGCCCGAATTGTTTTTGTTGATTGGGCGAGAAAGCAAAGAAGAGGTTGAGATTCCAGAAGAAGTTAAACCAGTTTTGAAAGAATTTAACGATGTATTTCCAGAGGAGGTACCAACGGAGTTGCCACCGTTAAGGGATATACAACATCAGATAGATCTTGTTCCAGGTGCTGTGTTGCCACACAGACCACATTATCGAATGAGTCCAAAGGAACATGAAGAGTTGCGGAGGCAAGTGGAAGAATTACTTGAACAGGGGCGTGTACAGGAGAGTTTAAGTCCTTGTGCTGTACCAGCTTTATTGGTACCCAAAAAGGATGGAACGTGGAGGATGTGCACAGATAGTAGGGCATTGAATAAGATCACAGTCAGATATAGATTTCCGATGCCTAGGCTTGATGATTTATTGGATCAAATCAGTGGATCTGTAATCTTTTCTAAAATTGACTTGAAGAGCGGTTATCATCAGATTCGCATTAGACCAGGGGACGAATGGAAGACAGCATTCAAGACGAGGGAAGGCTTGTATGAATGGCTGGTAATGCCGTTTGGTCTATCAAATGCACCGAGTACATTCATGAGGGTGATGAACCAAATTTTCAGACCGTACATTGGGAAATTTGTGGTGGTTTACTTTAATGATATTCTGATCTACAGTGCTAGTACAGAAGAGCATGTTCAGCATTTGAAGAAAGTGTTAATTATTCTTCGAGAAGAACAATTCTATGCTGCTACAAAGAAGTGTGTCTTTATGGCGAGGAGAGTTCTATTTTTGGGGTATGTTGTTTCAGAGAAAGGAATACAAGTTGACCAAAGTAAAGTTGAAGCGATTAGAGATTGGCCGCAGCCCAAGACGATAACGGAAGTTCGTAGTTTCCATGGGTTGGCTTCATTCTATCGAAGGTTCATTCCACACTTTAGTAGTGTGATGGCACCTGTTACAGATTGTATGAAAGGCAAACAGTTTTCATGGACAGAGGAAGCAGGGAATGCTTTTGGGAAGATCAAGGAGTTGCTGACGACTGCACCAATTCTAGTATTACTTGATTTTCAGCTAGTGTTTGAACTACACACTGATGCATCCAAGGTTGGGATTGGAGGAGTGTTGAGTCAGAAGGGACGTCCAATTGCATATTTCAATGAGAAGTTGTCAGGAGCGAAGATGCGATACAGTACGTATGATGTGGAATTCTATGCTGTTGTACAATCTATTAAACACTGGAGACACTATCTATTTCAGAAGGAGTTTGTTCTGTATACTGATCATGAAGCATTGAAGCATTTGCAAGGGCAAGATAAGATTTCAGCGAGACATGCATCGTGGATTGCATATCTGTAGCAGTTTACTTTCGTTGTTAAACACAAATCAGGGGTGACGAATCGAGTGGATGATGCTTTGAGTAGAAGGAATCATTTGTTGACGACAATGAAAGTTGAAGTAACAGGTTTTGAATTATTGCCGGAGCAGATTGCAGAAGATTCTTATTTTAAGAAATTTGTTGAAGGGAACAATGAAGGGAAGACTGATGAGTTTATGTTGGTTGACGGTTTTCTTTTTAAAGGAAGTCGATTATGCATACCGGAGGGTAGTTTGAGAATGAAGATTATCAAGGAGTTACATGAAGAAGGACATGTTGGAAGAGACCGTACCTTACAGTTAATTTCACAATCCTATTTTTGGCCATCGATGAGGAAAGAAGTGGAGAGGTTTGTTGAGAGATGTCATATCTGTCAAGTTTCGAAAGGAACTGCGACTAATGCTGGATTATATATGCCGTTACCGGTACCAACTAGGCCATGGATTGATGTGAGTATGGACATTGTTTTGGGTTTACCTCGAACTCAATGGGGAAACGATTACATTTATGTGGTGGTTGACAGATTTTCAAAAATGGCACATTTTATTGCTTGTAAGAAGACGGCGGATGCTGTTCATGTTGCTCAATTGTTTTTCAAGGAGATCTATCGACTTCATGGATTGCCAGAATCTATTGTGTCGGATAGAGATACTCGATTTCTGAGTCACTTTTGGTTGAGTTTGTGGAAAATGGTGGGAACGAAGCTGAAATTTAGTAGTGCTTATCATCTGCAAACTGATGGACAAACAGAGGTGGTTAATAGATCATTGGGAAATTTGTTGAGGTGTCTTGTTCAAGATAATCTGAAGAGTTGGGATGTGAAGTTATGCCAAGCAGAGTTTGCCCATAATCATGCTGTGAATCGAAGTACTGGGTTCAGTCCATTCCAGATTGTTTATTCGAGCTTACCAAAGGGACCGTTGGATCTAACGGTAGTGCCACAATCAAAGAAGACAATTAAGAAAGCTGCTGATTTTGTTGAAGGGCTGACGGAGTGTCATAAAATCGTTCAAGAACGATTAGAGAAAGCAAATGAGAAATATAAACAATCTGCAGATTTGAAACGAAGGAGTGTTGAATTTCATGAAGGTGATATGGTTTATGCAGTGTTAACAAAAGATCGTTTTCCAGTGGGCGCTTACAACAAGTTGAAAGCCAGGAAAATTGGTCCGGTGGAAGTTGTGAAACGAATCAATGAAAATGCTTATAAACTGAAGCTGCCAGATGATGTGTATACGTCTGACGTGTTCAATGTTAAACATCTCGTACCATATCACGGGGATGAACGAACTGATGTTGAGGAAGATGCAAATTCGAGGACGAATCTCTTTCAACCTGGGGAGGATGATGTAGGCCAAGCTATAATTGCCCAAGGCATAAGTCGTGACATAAGTCGTGATCGACTCAAAGAAGGCAAAGACATAAGTCAAGTAAGTAGTGAGGAAGGTGAAGGCATAAGTCGTAAACGACTTAAGGAAAGGGGTATAAGTCGTGACCGACTTAAGGAAAGAGCTACGAGCTATCAACGACTCAAGGGACGTGCTGGGTTACGACCTAAGACCACGGGAAGAACATCACCAATTGGAAAATGCGAAGGTTTAAGTCGTTGCCGAGTTAACAACTTAGTTTTGGTGAGTGTACGACTTAACAAGGCAGGGAATAAGTCGTTGCCGAGTTACGACTTAGTTAAGTCTCGTGAACGACCTAACGAGTCAGGAGTTAAGTCGTTGAAGACTGAAGCATGGGATCTTCCTCCGAGTTAATCTCTACTGTTGTTCTTTAGGTCGCTGATATGAGATGCGCCTATTCTTAAGTCGCTGAAGCACATTGCCGTTGATCCTTCTACGAGTTAATCTCTACCGTTGTTCTTTAGGTCGCTGATATGGGATGCGCATGTTCTTAAGTCGCTAAAGCCTGTTGCCGTAGATTCTTATGCGAGTTAATCTACACCGTGGATTCTTAAGTCGAAGGAAGTGGCTGTTGTGTTGGTTGTTAAGTCGCATCTGTTATAAGTCGTTTGTAATTTTGTTTTTAAGTCGTATGATTGTGTTGTAATGTGATAAGTCGTAAACGACTTAAGATGAGTCGTCTGTTATGAGTCGTTTACTTTTGAGTCGTGTTGTAGGTTGATAAGTCATTAAAGGCTAGTATTGTAACTATTTGTCTTAAGTCCTGAGTCGTGAGCTATGAGTCGGAAACGACTTAGGAGTTAGAGAAATTTCTGTTGTAAAATTGTTCGCCTATAAATAGGCGTGTATGGTCATTTTGTAAACGTTGTTGTTTTTTGAATAAAATTCTCTTTTGATTGCTTTGTGCTTTCACTCCAATTGGTAGTTGAGTGTAATCTCCTATCTCCACTTACGTCATTTGAGTGTGCTCGAATCCTCGTTTGTTGAAGCCGATTCACGGTATCTTGTGCGCAAGATCAACGTCGAAGAATCGTAGATCTCTTTCCCGGTATCTTCGGATCAACGAGTCAGAGATAGCTAGAATTCGGTATCTTCGGATCAACGAATTTGGGCACTTCAGTATTCATCAAACCATCGATTTCTATTTTCACCGATTGAAGATCGTTTCGATTAATCCGCTGTGTCACTTTCTCAAGCTTTCTAAAAGCTTCTCTAATGGCTTCTTCTCTTCCATTTCCTTACTAACTTTTTCAAAACCATATCAAACAAAGTCAAAACACCACCAAACTTTGCCAAAGACCTTAGAATATAATTAAAACATGGTTTAGCATCTAAGAATTGAAGAAATGATGGAGGAAGGGATGGAATAGGATGAGGCCGAACTATCAAGAAGGAGGAGCAAGTTTATTATGCTTCGGAGTAAGAAAAAGAGAAGGAAGTGCCGCCGATTTCATTCCAAGGAGCTTGGAGCAAATTCAAGGTGCTGCGGAAGCTTTGCCGGATTTTCGGGAGTTTGGAAGAAGAGGTCGATAGCATAATGCAAAAGAAATGGAGTAGAAGTTGATTAGTTGAAGTAGTTAGTGAAGTGTTGTTAGTAAGAATGTTGGTAGGAAGTTAATCGGTTTGGTTGAAGGTGGGTACTCACATTTTAAAGTTATTAATTTCTAATAATATTTCAAGTTAATTACATGAAAAGTTTAGTATATGTTGGATGATTTATTGGATGATAACTTGGTTGATATTATGGTTGATTATATGTTTGTGATATGGATGATAACTTGGTTTGATAAATGATAAGAGAAATGATTAGTAATTAACCATAGTTAATTAAATGAGAATTAAATCCATACAAATATGTGTATGGAAGTTATTTAGCCACTTAATGGTTTTAACTAATCTAAAAAGATTAGAAATGATATTATAATAATATGATATTATAATATGAAATGAAATGGAATATGAGTTTGAAATATAAAAATATTATTTTAAATGAGTTAAAATGATTTAGAAATGTTTTATAAACATTTAAAAGTGTTTGCAAGAAGTTTGAAAAGAAATTGAAAAACAAGTCAAAACTAGGCGCGCCGCGTATCAGTAGTTCGCGATTTCGCATCATAAAAGTTAAATGGGTATGCAAAGTGGAATATAGCTCAAAATTTTCCAAGATAAGAATTTTCCGATCTATTATATCCATAGTTGTCCAACAAAGAAAGAAAATCAAGATTTCATCAAGTAGAGTTTGAAATATGTCCAAAACAATTTTCTAAAAACATCGCGGTTTTGCAGTTCGGAATCCAAAAAAGGATTTCTTTATAAATGATACTTTTAAATGTTTTAAAAATATGAAATAAATTTGATAAATCTATTAAAATGGTTTAAAAGAGATTTGGATTGGAAAATATGAATTATCGAATGTTTAAAAGTTGATTTAATCAAATAAGCTTATATAGCATTTTCCGCAGCACTTTTATCCTGCGAATGGTATAACGGTTTGAAAATAAGTTTAAATGTGTCGATTTTTCCCTGAATCAATTGTGAATGTTTTTAAAAGGAAAATTAAGTGTTTAAACGATAATTTGGAATCTTTATAATCAATTCCAAAATAAAGTTGATAACTGAGTATGCATGAACGACCAGTACATTTGTCCCGCCTATGAGACCTTGGAAAATAAAACAAGGTGTTTAACTAAGGTTAGGGATGGAGCAACCAGTGCCCTAAACTTACCTGGCATATGTTTTTTTCCTTAGGCAAGGGGTGGAACAGATCGAAAGGAAAGCCCGGATGCTCCAAAATGAATATCAAATCGAACTCAAGATAAAATAAAATGTGTTATAAATATTTGATAGAATGAAGCGTTGATTTATCATTTATTGTTGTGTTTATTTTGTTAATTGATTGTTTGGTTGTTTGGATTTCGCTCGACCAGTTTATGAGCACCGATTATTATTTATTGGTTGTTGACTTTGCTCAACTAGTTTATGAGCAATTAATTATCCATATTTATGGGCTGGGTAGAAAATAATTGTAGGCTAACACCTTGTGATTTATTTCACAATTTGACTATAAGGTGTTTAGCGGTAATATTTGGTTCACTTCAATTTAATGAATTGTTTTGAAGATTGATTTTAAAGTCGAAATGCTATGAAATGTTTTCCCTTTAAAAGAAATAGAAATGTTTGATAATGAATATTTTGAAGTTATATTATATAAAAGTGATTTATATAAGAATGGTTTTATAAAAATGATTTATAAAACAAAAAGAATTTCGAGGACTAAACCCAATGGTTTTAAATGATTTTTGAAAGGATTTGGAAATGGAAATTATTATAGATTTGAAGTATTTGCAATTATTAGTGTAAATGATTTTGCCACTTCGGGATATAAAGTGATTTGTTATGTTACCGATGATTCGGGTAACCTAAAACTATTAAGTGGGCAGGGAAGGTGCAGATTTTTTGTAGTCTTAGTATAGTCCACTCTCGTTGTAGAGAGATATACATATCTATATTTATTTTCGGAAGGCTGGGACCCAGTTGCCTTGTTATGGCTAGAAACCTCCCGATCAGGTCGTATATAGTTTTGTATGCTTATATATAGGTATCATTTAAAAAAGTGATTTGTTTTCGGATCCCGAAGTAAATGACTAGTTTGAATATAAAAGATATATACATACATATATACATACATACATACATATATATTTATATATATCAAAAGTTTTGAAATAAGAATTCGAGAATAAAGTCCAAAGAGATAATTTCCATAAAGGTAATTAGATTTGAAAATCTAAAATTTAAGATTAAGCCTAAGTGGGTAGTTTTGGGAATTGCATATTGTTTGTTGCATCGTAGGCTCCATGAGTCCTATTTACGGTAGGAGAACTATGTTGGCTTGATCCTGTATCTATTTGGGTACCCAATTAGATAGGGGTACATAGGTAGTCACAAGTGGTAGTGATGCAGCGCCTAAAATAATGTAACCCTTTCATGTTTATCTTTTATTGGTTGTTGTTTATCTTGTGTTATTGTATCTTTCCTGCTTACTATTTTATTCCGCATTTACATTGTTTATTGAGTTCGCAGGTAAGGATAGTGATGTCTCTCTCATCAGAGTTGGGAAATGGTAGATTTATAGTCATTGTATTTGGTATGTATTAAAGCACACTTTGTAGGATTAATAAATAAATTAATTACTCTGATAAGTTGTATAATTGAAATTGTATTCTATACATTTAGTAATGTTGAATATTTATCAAATATGGTATATTAAGTTGGTAGTTTTCATTAGTAGTTTTAGAACGGATGGATTTTTCGACGTTTTTAACTGGTCCGAAAATCCGGGTCGTCACATGTGGTATCAGAGCTTAGGCTAGGTGCCTAAGTAAAATTCATCTAGGGTTAGTATATCAACCTAGGAATTTTAAAAATGAAACTACCTTAATTCGATAAATAAAATGGATAGGATATGGCACCGTACCTCCGACCGGGGTTATGGGTGATATTACTATTTTTGGTGTGCTTAACTTTCATTAATTGTTGTTTTTTTGTTATATTTTTTCATCCTTTTAATTTCGAGGACGAAATTCTTTTAAGTAGGGGAGAATGTAACGACCCAGAATTTGACCACTTTAAAATATACTATTTAAAGTGATTTTTAATATGAATTAAGTAAGGTTATATGATTCAAACAAAATTAGATAGGGTTTCGGAAGAGAAGTATACACAAAAGTAGTAACATTTGCCTATATCGACAAAAGTGACAAAATGCTGATTTTAGAAAAGTAAGTTTCAATGGTTAAATAAATTATTTTAATTAATTTATGAGTGTTTATATTTTTAAACAACATTATACAAATTTATTTTTAAATTTGGTTTACATAAATAAATGGTTTAACCCAAACGTTAAAATGTGACCGAAAAACATTTTTTCGAAAATCAACGTTTTGTCGATTAAAAGTTGTCGCAACGCCGTCGCACCTTTATTTTGTTATATAGGAACATATATTCAAATAGTGTAAGTATTAATTAATTCACTAATCAAGTTTACATTTTCTAAACATACTTAGAAAATTCTAGAATATAATTAACAAAAAGTAAGCATAAAAAGACAAAAAAGTACAAAAGTCAAAAAGTAAAACATCAAATCAAAGAAACATAATTATTACTTTTTTTACTTAATATCTAAGTGCAAATGAGATAAAGTAATGATTTGAAATGTGATGTTAAGTGTTGAAAAAAAATAAGATTACTTTATAAGTAAGTAAGGGTATTTTGGTCTTTTTACAAAATACTACTTTAATCCAAAACTTTTCTATAAATAAGACCACCATTTTTCCACTTTGTTTTACACATTTCAACATTTTCTTCCTCTTCCTTTCTCAAGCTTTCTAAAAGCTTCTCTAATGGCTTCTTCTCTTCCATTACTTACTAACTTTTTCAAAACCATATCAAACAAAGTCAAAACACCACCAAACTTTGCCAAAGACCATAGAATACAATTAAAACATGGTTCAGCATCTAAGAAGTGAAGAAATGATGGAGGAAGGTATGGAATAGGGTGAGGCCGAACTATCAAGGAGGAGCAAGTTTGTAAAGCTCCGGAGCAAGAAAAAGAGAAGGAAGTGCCGCCGATTTCATTCTAAGGAGCTTGGAGAAAATTCGAGGTGCTGCGGAAGCTGTGCCGGATTTTCGAGAGTTTGGAAGAAGAGGTAGATTGCATAAAGCAAAAGAAATGGAGTAGAAGTTGATTAGTTGAAGTAGTTAGTGAAGTGTTGTTAGTAAGAATGTTGGTAGGAAGTTAATCGGTTTCTTAATAGGTGAGTACTCACATTTTAAAGTTACTAATTTCTAAAAATATTTCAAGTTAATTACATGAAAAGTTTAGTATATGTTGGATGATTTATTGGATGATAACTTGGTTAATATTATGGTTGATTATATTTTTGTGATATGGATGATAACTTGGTTTGATAAATGATAAGAGAAATGATTAGTAATTAACCATAGTTAATTAAATGAGAATTAAATCAATACAAATATGTGTATGGAAGTTATTTAGCCTCTTAATGGTTTTAAATAATCTAAAAAGATTAGAAATGATATTATAATAATATGATATTATAATATGAAATGAAACGGAATATGAGTTTGAAATATAAAAATATTATTTTAAATGAGTCAAAATGATTTAGAAATGTTTTATAAACATTTAAAAGTGTTTGCAAGAAGTTTGAAAAGAAATTGAAAAACAAGTCAAAACTAGGCGCGTCGCGTAACAGTTGTTTGAAATATAGCTCGAAATTTCCCAAGATAAGAATTTTCCGGTCTATTATATCCATAGTTGTCCAACAAAGAAAGAAAATCAAGATTTAATCAAGTAGAGTTTGAAATATGTCCAAAACAATTTTCTAAAAACATCGTGGTTTTGTAGTTCGGAATCCAAAAAGGGATTTCTTTATAAATGATATTTTTATATGTTTTAAAAATATGAAATGAATTTGATAAATCTATTAAAATGGTTTAAAAGACATTTGGATTGGAAAATATGAATTATCGAATGTTTAAAAGTTGATTTAATCAAATAAGCTTATATAGCACTTTCCGTAGCACTTTTATGCTGCGAATGGTATAACTTTTTGAAAATAATTTTAAATGTAACAATTTTTCCCTGAATCAATTGTGAATGTTTTTAAATGGAAAATTAAGTGTTTAAAGGATAATTTGGAATCTTTATAATCAATTCCAAAATAAAGTTGATAACTGAGTATGTGGAAACGACTAGTACATTTGTCCCGCCTATGAGATCTGGGAAGATAAAACAAGGTGTTTAACTAAGGTTAGGGATGGAGAAACCAGTGCCCTGAACTTACCTGGCCTATGTTTTCTTTTCTTAGGCGAGGGGTGGAACATATCGAAAGGAAAGCCCGGATGCTCCAAAATGAATATCAAATCGTTTTAACTCAAGATAAAATAAAACATGTTATAAATATTTGATAAAATAAAGCGTTGATTTATCATTTATTGTTGTGTTTATTTTGGAAATATGATTGTTTGGTTGTTTGGATTTCACTCGATTAGTTTATGAGCACTGATTATTATTTATTGATTGTTGACTTTGCTCAACCAGTTTATGAGCAATTAATTATCCATATGTATGGGCTGGGTAGAAAATAATTGTAGGCTAACACCTTGTGATTTATTTCACGATTTGACTATAAGGTGTTTAGCGGTAATATTTGGTTCACTTCAATTTAATGAATTGTTTTGAAGATTGATTTTAAAGTTGAAATGCTATGAAATGTTTTCCCTTTAAAAGAAATAGAAATGTTTTGTAATGAATATTTTGAAGTTATATTATATAAAGTGGAAATTAGCCACAATTGTCTGTTTAGCAAGTGGAATTAGTTTCTAGGACACACAACTGAAATAATTACTTTCAAGGACAAAACGTAAAATAATTAGTTTCTAGGGCATTAAAACCTATGAAATTATGTCCTTGAAAGTAATTGGACTACTGATTTTGTCCTTGAAAGTAATTATTCTGCTGACTTTGGCCTTGAAAGTAATTTCTTTGAATGTGTGTCCTAGAAACTAATTGGACTGCAAAGTTTGTCCTCTTGGTGAAATGCCCCTTATATAAAAGTGATTTATATAAGGATGGTTTTATAAAAATGTTTTATAAAACGAAAAGAATTTTGAGGACTAAACCCAATGGTTTTAAATGATTTTTGAAAGGATTTGGAAATGGAAATTATTATAGATTTGAAGTATTTGCAATTATTAGTGTAAATGATTTTACCACTTCGGGATATAAAGTGATTCGTTATGTTACCGATGATTCAGGTAACCCATAACTAAAAATTAGGCAAGGGAGGTGCAGATGTTTTGTAGTATCAGTATAGTCCACTCTCGTTGTAGAGGGATATACATATCTATATTTATTTTCAGAAGGCTGGGACCCAGTTGCCTTGTTATGGCTAGAAACCTCCCGATCATGTAGTATATAGTTTTGTATGCTTGTATATAGGTATCATTTCAAAAAAGTGATTTGTTTTCAGATCCCGAAGTAATTGACTAGTTAGAATATAAAAGATATATACATACATACATACATTTATATATATATATATTTCAAATGTTTTGAAATAAGAATTCGAGAATGAAGTCCAAAGAGATAATTTTCGTAAAGGTAATTAGATTTTAAAATCTAAAATTTAAGATTAAGCCTAAGTGGGTAGTTTTGGGAATTGCATATTTTTTGTTGCATCGTAGGCTCCATGAGTCCTATTTGTGGTAGGAGAACTACGTTGGCTTGATCCTGTATTAAATTGGGTACCCAATTAGATAAGGGTACGTAGGCAGTCACAAGTGGTAGTGATGCAGTCCCTAAAATAATATAACCCTTTCATGTTTATCTATTATTGGTTGTTGTTTATCTTTTGTTATTGTATCTTTCCTCCTTACTATTTTATTCCGCATTTACATTGTTTATTGAGTTCGCAGGTAAGGATAGAGATGTCTTTCTCATCAGAGTTGTGCGGTGGTAGATTTATAGTCATTGTATTTGGTATGTATTAAAGCACACTTTGTAGGATTAATAAATAAATTAATTACTCTGATAAGTTGTATAATTGAAATTGTATCCTATACATTTAGTAATGTTGAATATTTATCAAATATGGTATATTAAGTTGGTAGTTTTCATTAGTAGTTTTAGAACGGATGGAATTTTCGATGTTTTTAACTGGTCCAAAAATCCGGGTCGTCACATTTATAAAGTCTCTCATCGATTTAAAAAACTTGTTTATAAAACTTGTAATCCATTTCACAATTTAAATATTTAAATAACAAATTGTTCCGAAATATTTCAATCCAATGAATAGTTTTAAAATACAAGTTAATAAGTAAAATCTTTTTTAGAAACCAACTTCACCTTTTGTTACAAATATATTTTTAAAACCCCATACAACCAATTCTATATTTATAAATCTCACTCGATTCGTCACAAGTCGAATCATGTTTCCAATTTCATAATCTTCTTCCAATTTCCAAATAGATTCCACCATTTCATTCTAACCTAATTTCCATATTTCATTTAAATTCTCACTTTGAATTTATATTTCAACTTTATCAATGATAATCATTCTACTTAATTTATAAACATTGTTTATAAATCCCATAAGTTCATTTTCCACTTTTCAACTGGTTCATGTTACAAAAATCCATTTTAAATCGGTTTCCAATAAAATTCCATTTCTAAATCTATTCCTTAAATAAATAAACTATATACCAAACCAAATCAAATCTTTGTTTCTGTCTCCCATTTCATATGTCAAAGAATCTTATTTAAAATCTGTTATTTAAAAATTTTCAATTTAAAATTTTCCACTTGAAACCATTTTTTGAAATAGCTAAATAAATGTCCAAAATCCAATCATTTATGTCAATTTCAATTTCCTTTTAAATAATTCCAAAATTCAATATAAATATTTCATTTCCAAATCGCCTTTTAAATTTCCCTTTTAAAATTCAAAAATATTATTTATGGTATTTATAATACCAAAATTAGGGCCAATGCTACTATAGCATCCAATAATTCAAATCACACAACAATCCATAACATATTTATCCAATCACATCATATATTGCTATATATGAAAAACAATCAATATATTTTTGAGGAATCCAGTTGGATCCCTCCAACCTGTTTCCCTACATCCACAAGTGTTAGACAACATAAACTACTAATCCCACTTCGATGGGTATATCGAGGTAATATAGGGTCATCCGCTATTTTGCGGCGCACATTGGGTCCCGTCCGCTCTAATAGGCGGGAAATATATCCAACTATTAATATATATACTACTATATATAATATAACATCCAACTGATAATAATTTATAAATTAATCCAATCATCCAATAATTAATTTCCAACCATTTAAATTAAAACCTTAATCCAAGATGAGTGAGATTTACTCACCTTGATTTTTAATTGCAATCTGTTCTAATTTTATTTTGTATCCAACGTCATCACGAATCCAATGCAAAAATCCACACTCGAATTCGACCTTGTATGAATTTAATATAGCATTAATAAGATTATATGATATATATATATATAATTAATATTAAAACTAATCTAATTACATTCAAGAAAATTAGTTACCCTCAAATCAAACCCTAATAGCCGTGCTGTCATCCCAAGTCATGATACATCTCCGCCATCGCTTAAATCGTAACTACTTCAACCTGTGGTCGGACCACTGCCTTCCAACTCCATCGTGACATCAACATTGAACACCCAGCCCTCCAGCTTCCATATGCCGCCGCTGGTATACCAGTTCGACCCCAGACCCTAGTTGCTCGACCAAGTGCCGCGTCTGTCACCTGATAAGCCCCACCACATCACGACCCTTCCCCAAATCATCGCGCCTCCATCCTGACATGAGTCGCCCTGCTCGCGCGTGCAAACATCAAGTCGAACGACTCCATCGCCTGGCCACGGACATGACAACATGTCACGAACACCTAAACCCTACTGCTCGAACTTTCTTTTCCTCCATCAGCTCGTGCTCTGCCTTCATCTCAAATTGCGACATCGCTCCCTTCTTTGGCCATTCCAAGCTTCTCAACGTGTATCGAATTTGTTTTCGACAATATTTTTTTTTTCCCGTTCTGATTTTGATTTCATGAAAAATGAACGAAACGATAAGGAGAGAGACGCACGATTTAAACGGTGGAGAGTGGCGTATTCCAAAAGGTAGGTTTTTGACTTTAACAATTTTATAATATTATTTAATTATAAATATTTCATTTATTATAACTTAAAATCCGGATCTCCTATCGAGGCTTGCCGCCTGGCGTTCCTAATGTTATACAACTATTCCGAGTTCCTAATGTTATACAACTATTCCGAACCCAATGGAACAAGTTTCGGAACCTAATTCCATCATATGGAGAAGATAGCTTTTTAAATTGACTATTTAAATTAAATTCAATCAAATTATTTCTAGGCGTTTTCAGATCGTACGACTAAACGGTAAATCCAAATGCTACGAAATTTGAAATCTGATAATAATATACTACTACGGATCCAACAGAACAGGTTTCATCGAATTCTGAGACTGTGCCCTGGATTGCTATTTTAACGCGTCGATTAAACCGACGATTTCAAAAATTTATGAAATTGCTTGAAATTCCTGTTTTAAAAATCTTACTAAGTTATAATTCAAAATCCAATATTAGAACCATTTAAATATCCAAAATCAAACGATGGAAAATCCGAGTCGTTACATGTAACAACCCTTATATTTTACGATTAAATATTTAAATATTTTATTTAAATCTAGCATCGTTAGTTGGATTAAATTCAGACTGGAGACCACTTTCATTGAGTTCAAATTGGCGTTTACAACAAGTTTGAGTATAAACATTGCTATGTTTGGAGTTGATTGGGATTTTGGTATTTTCATTTGGGCTTTGGGTTGTGTTCTAGCCCATTAACCCAATAAAAGAACCCTAACCTTCTACCAAATACCTCCCATTCCACTCCTCTTCATTCATTCCATTTCTAAATTCCTAACACTCAAGCCCTAGGAAGAATGGTGGGAAGAGGAAACTAAAATTCCTAAGCCCTCGTTTCTCTTAGGAATTCAAGTTCTAGTTCTAAAATCAAAGAGAAGCTTAGGTAAGAATCCTCTTCATCTTCTCCATCTCAATCCCTCTTCAATTCTTGATTTTTCCTATAACCTAACTTAGGAAAAACTTTGCATTTGATAATAGATTGAATATTCTAGAGGTGTAGTGAAGAGGAATCGGTCTAAGCTTGTTTTAGAGCTTCTCATTTCTTGTTTTTGAATTTAAAGGTGAGTTCTTGAACTCACATCTATATCTATAGCTTTCATTGTTGTTAGGTATGAATTCCTAACATCTATTTCATGTTCAATTACTTTTGATTTGAATTGGTTTGGTGAATTTTCCAATTTTTGTTTTGAAGTCAAAATTTATGAAAATCCTACTATGGATATTTGGACATGTTATTTAGGGTGTGTCGAAGAGCCTATAGGGCTGGGTTGTCGCTTGGCATAAATCCCTAGTCTCCATCGCTCGTTCGATCGCTTCCGAGTTGATTTGGCCATCAATGGCCTAGGCAAATTTCTGCCCAGCTCAGGCAACTAGACGTTTGGTTGAACCTACTAAACGTCTGATAGGGTCTTCTGCTGAAAAAAAAAATAGAAAATAAAATAAAATTTTAGAACTTAGGGTCAGATGTCTGGTTAAACCCACCAGACGTTTAGTCCTGCTAAATTTTGCCTATTTGCCTATTTTTGAGTGGATTTCCAATTTTTATCGATCTTTGACAATCCGAATAGCTATTGTCAATCAATACTGACTTTGATAACTTCTTTTTTGGATTTTTTGTGTTTCCATTTGATGGATTTGATATCGATTTCCATGGTTTTGATCCACGTTATTGAAATGTGGATTTTTGGTGATAGATTGTTTTTAAAATCGTTTCTATGATTTATCACTTTAAAATACAAAGGTTTCTATACTAGTAGTAAATACTCAAACTCTTTCACCAAAATGATTTCAACATTACTTTTAATACAAAGCTCGTTTTTAAAATCATTTTCTAATCTAATAGTATATACAAACCTTTACCTCATTCGTATGAGAAATCCAATTAAACGACTTAGCAAAACAAGTGGTATGAAACGCTTGCGTTTACTTCTTCGGTTAATTCTTGGACTTGTTCGATTGAAATCTCATGACAATTTTCGAGTGGAAATCTACAATCTGTTCGTAAATATTTAAGTTAAGCTAGTGGTTATGGGACACGAAGCTAAACTCATTTATTTACTAGCTTAGTGTAATTTACACTTCTTTTTGATCAGTGATGATCATTTTGTGATTTAGACTAGCGATATGTGATGTCTCTTTGTCCATGTGGGGGACTATACCCCGTTCTGTGGAGTTTCGGCTCAATTTGGTGGGGTAGCGACCCATGGTCTTTTGACTGTTCGTGGAGAAATCGGCTTAATTAGTCTATGCATGGAGCTTATCTTTTTAGGTGCGTCGTTGTTTGGCTTAATGAGTCTGTAACGACCCGAAATTTTCGACCCCAAAAATTCGACATTAATACATTCACTGTGGAAGTGCCAGGAAATCGAACGCCGAAAATTCTAGATTGTTAGGGTAAAGAAGAAAAGAGGTAAAAGAAGAAACAGAAAACAACAGCACAGAATCTCACAATCGCAGCGGAACAAAATATAATATCAAATAACAGCATTTACACATAAAAAGCTGTAACTGCCTATTTACAGACAATATATCAGAGTACAACCATTCACAAATAAACTGGACAGTTATAACAACTTGTCTCTGATTACTATCAATACAATCTCAAATACACAGCGGAATATACTCCATACGTTCCTGCCATCCAGCTCGTCTCCTGAACTCCAGAACGTCCTATCCTGAAAATCTGTAATACTCGGTCTGACCCGAGCATTACATTAATGTAACACCTGAGTCAGGCTGGAAACCAGCGTGAGTAAACCTATTTAAATTGAAATACTAAGGTTGTAAAGCTTCTTTGAAAACCAGGGTAACTCGTACCTCACTACGAGTTCTTATCTTATTATAGTCAAACACTTATTTCACCAAATAATATCTAAGTACCTTTTCTTTGTTTCAATGGTCCAGTTACTTAATTTATTCCATTCCAGCCTATTTGATTTACAAATCAAATCTATAAAGAATTATAGATTACTAATTCGAAGTGGTTCCGGATATCGCTGATATCCGATCCCGGTCTCTTCGAATTCAATACCATCTTTTTAAGCCAAGATGTTTAAGTTTAAACAATACAATTTATACACGACAATTCATCTCAAATCACAAAGCAGCACATATCACATATCAGAGATATCACATAATTCAAGGCATTCAATCATCCATAAGCAAGATTAATCAACTACACCATCTCTAATTAATTTAATTTACCACCAATGAATTAAATTAATTACTTTAATTACTTTTATATCCTGCATACTTAACATTAATTAATTACAGACCAATTAATTAATCATCCCTTAATTATCCATCTTAATTAATCATCCTTGATTAATTATTCTTTAATTACATTAAGTAATTAACCTTCAATTAATTACATAAATTAATTATTCTTTAATCATTCACATTAATCAACCCTTAATTACTCACATATAATTAATTACATTAATTTATGATCCATAATTAATTACATTTCCCTTTAATTAATTAAGTAATAATCCTTTAATTAATCACATTCAGTAATTTCCATTAATTACTTATACTAAGTAATTATACTTCATTAATTACATTAAGTAATTATACTTAATAAATTTCATTAAGTAATTATTCTTAATTACTTACATTCCTTTTGAAAATTTATTCTCTTTTTAAAACTTTAAAACTTGCTCATACTTTGTTTAAAACTTGGTTATCAAAAACAAAAATAAAATAACCCGAGCCCATCACAAAAATTCTCGAGCTAAACCCCGAGACACTCGCTCTCTTACCTTCCTTCGAGACACACACGCAATTACTTCGATCCAGACCCAAGAAAACTCGTCTTCCCCAAATCGATCAACAACCCAAACACCTAAGTGCACACGTGCATGTGCACGACCACCTTGACAATCTTCGATCGTCGCCGAGTCCCACAACAAGTCGCCGACGAGCCTCCCAAATTTCCCGACCACCCAGAATTTCCAAACTAGCCTGAAATCCAAAAACGAGCTGTAATGACCCGTATTTTTAACGCTTTAAAAATACTAAATTAAATAAAATTTTAATTAAAAATCCAATAGAAATAAAATTTTACGATTTATTAAATGGAAATCTCTTTGTATATAAGTTACAAATCCAAAACCAATTTCGATAAGACCGATAAAATAATACATATTAAAAACGTAATGTAATAATATGAAATAGTTGTAACCAATAACAGAAACTAAAATAATAATTTTAACGTATGAAACGTGCGTTTTACGTTAAATGAAATGTTCGTTAAATAAAAATAAATAATAAAATTTCGCAATGAAAATTCGATATTTTAAAATGCGTCTATTTAAACATAGGAAATTGTAAAGTTTCGTTAGAAAATATGAAAGTAAATTTTAGTCACGTCATTTCGGTTTAAATCAGTTAAAATGTAATGAAAATAAAATATTTTCAAAACCTGAATATTTTTACATAGAAAAATTCTAAACCATCTTCTGAGCAAGACGTCGTTTTTCGTTTTTCCAAATTCGGACTTCTTTAGCTCCGTCGATATTATTTTTCTGCGTTTTTGTTGCATTTTCCGCTAGTAGAAAATTCGAATTCTCATAATTTAATCGTACCACTGATATCAATATACAGTCTTGACTGTCTTGTCGTACTAACCTTATCAGTATATTCGGTTGTATATTTCGGTGCTCGGTGCACGGCTAAATGTACGGGAAAAAAAATCGTATCGGTACGGTTTAAGTTCATTTGTTTTCGTGATTATCCAATTTCCTACCGAGAACATCAGTCGCCAGCAGCTTTTATTTTTCGTGAAATTCAGCATATGACTTTCACTATTCCCCATTTCCATTTATTATCTACTGGTTCCTATATTTTGTTTTCGTCTCGAGATTCATTTATGAAATATAATACACGAAGTTATAGTTTATTCGGTTGAAACTATTACTCTTTTTCTTTTGCTCTCCCTCTCCTTTCAAAAAAACCCATCACCCAAGGCAACCCGCCTCTTTCCTCTAACCGCGAGCACCTTTGCCCTTCGCCCAGCTCGCCGCAGCAACCTAGATCCACGTGCGCATCATCCCTCACGCAACACAAGCCTTTGCCATACCCACTGGCCTCACCTCCAACGTTCATTTTTTCGAGCCTGCCACCGTCCCAATCCACCTTCTCCATTATCCGAGCACACAGCCTCAAGCTACGCCTCGCCTGACCGTACTCTGCTAATCCACTTCCTATCAGCAGCAACCGAGCCATTAAACCCAACTCGCTGCCAAAGCCCGCCTCAAGTTACCTGCGACTCCACTTTGCTCTGCCCTCCTCGCCTTGCGTAGGCGGCATCCTCCAATCCTCCTGCTTTACTCCTTCCACTTTTGGCCTCATCAGCTATGCTCGGCAACATCGGGGCAACCTTCGACTTGCCCATTTGACTTCGGCCACTCTTTCCTTGCCCTGCTTGGCAGCAACTACCTAATCAATTCGGCCCACCTCTACATCAATGGCTGAGCAACACTCTTCAACTTGTGCTCCTCTTAGTATGTGTAAACATATATATAGCAGCATATATATATAAAGTTTGCGTGCCGTTATATTTATAGGTCATATTTCATTATATGAGTCTTTTATATATATAAGTTCATAATTCTTTTGTTTATATATATCTTTTTATTTGGCAGTTTATATGTATTCTAGTATACATGTTTATTTATAGTTTATATATATTCTATGTTATATATGTACAAGTATATGCTTTATATATATTTATATGTTAGTTTACTGTAAGTTTACACAACTTGTTAGTTATATATATAAGTTATATATTGGTTTTGTTATTCATATAAAGTATATGTATATAATAGTTGTTGTTATTTTAAATGTATGTACATAACAATTTTGGTTTTTATATGTATACAATAGTTTCTTTTCGTTTTAGAGTGAAGGTATATATACTACAGTAAGAAGATTTTGTGTACAGTGTGATGTTGATATTCTGCGGTGAATGATATATACTATATATAAGTATTTTGCCTTCTTAGTTTATATGTATGTGTTATGCAAGCTGTACTTATGTAGCCTATGTATAAATATAGGCTGAAAAGATTTGAATATAATATGTATCGGCACTTTGAATCATACGTATGCTAGTTATAATATAAAAGCTAATTTTGTATTGTTACAGCACGAATAGAGGCGACACTGTATATATTAGGCCATTTGTAGTTAGTTATATATGTTTATATATTATGTTCTGGTTTGCTTTACTTATGTGTAATTTATACCAGTTAAGTTTTTTGGAATGTTGTAAACCTATATAAAAGTATGCTAGTTGGGTTTTAAGGTGTTTGTATATGTTCTGGTGGATACATAAGCTTTTATCTGTCATTCCAGTACGTTATATATTATATATATATATATAAGATGTTATATAAGATATGTTATGTTATGATTTTGAAACATACATATATTTTGATTACAATATCTATATGTTTAGATTTAATATTGAGAAAATGCATATGTATTTAAGTTAAATTGTGAGGTTAAGAAAAATAATGTAATATTCATTCCATTTCGGTAATATCAAACTGATTTTAGCTCTTGGTTTCCAATTTATCAGCTCTGTTCGTCAAACTTGGTTCCATCATGCTTTGCTTTAAAACTCATGCTTGGATTCGTAACTCGTGCCATTTTCGTTCATTGTTAGTCTCAAAAGGTGAGCAATCACTCACGATTAATGTTCTTTTATTTATTGTAACGACCCGATATTTTGGACCATTCGCATCCGCACATGTCGAACTTGAATAATTCAAAATACCGCGTTGTTAATTTAAATTTGGAAAAACTGAACATATACAGTAAATAAGTAATCACAGATCACAGACACAGAGTAATAAGTGCAGCGGAAATAAAAGATAGTAGTTCATGAAGCTACTATATACATATCAAAGTTAAATAAGGTACAACAGATGTCTCGAATACAATAATCAAATACAATATCAGAATACAATCACTGAAATCAACTGGATATCTGAAAGCTGGATAGATAGCAGGATCTCCAAGCGAAGCTCCAACTCCAAAGGTGAGTCTCGAATACTGGTGCACTCAGTCTGACCCGAGCGTAAAGCAAAACACAAAACACTCGAGTCAGGATTAACATTCTTATATTTATAAACCCAACTGAAGTGAAATAACAATTGAAATAAAAGTAACTCAAAGGATGTTGGAATCACCATCCTCTAAGGATCCGTTAAACTATCTACTAGGTAGTAGTATATGCTAAGTAGATAAGTCTATCAGTAATATAAAGTATCAAAATAGTGTTAAGGCGTTACATTATTCCCCTTAACACGTTTTATATAAGCGTTATAGTCTATACAGCACTGTAAACTCCACCGTAAACTAGTGGGCTATCAGGGAGTACTCCATAGGTATAACACAAAACAAATCGTAGTGGTCGCGTATACAGGGATACAAGTATGACAAGGCACATGAGGTAATACCCAAGGTAGTGAAACTACCGTTTGCCTGATCCGGACTGGTGAGAACGCATCGTCGCAGCGATCGCAACATCGCGAAACAACACTCCCAAAATCAAGGGTGCACCAATCGACAACAAGTAATGAGTAGTTTTCGAAGAAGTGTGTTCGCTCGAGGTAGCTAGCCCCCATTTGGCCCAGCACGGCTCCTGTTTTAGTCATTTCCAATTTGACACAAGTGTCAAGGCTATCCATTATCGTTCTCTTTCTTCAGTCATCACGTACATCATTCCAACCACTTCATTCTGGATCACACTCCGCGTATAGTTATTAAAGTGGCTTTCGGTTTAGACAGTGAGTATGTCCCTAACCGATTCCGGTCTCTTTAATAACTTTCGTAATTATTACACCGATTGGTCGTTTGATAAATTTCAAAAGCAATCAATTTCAATTTCAATTAGAGTTTGTAAATCAACATTTCATTTATGTTTCTAAACCAATTTCCATAATTTACGTTTCAAAACTTCCAAATTCATAATTTCAAAATCTTATAATTCAATTCCAATTTCTATTTAAAACAATTCAAATATTGATTCAAGTTCGTAAATAAGTTTCATTCCAAATCATTTAAATTAATTTAATTCAACCTTCAAATCAATTTAACTTCATTGATCGATTTTTTTCAGTATTCATTAGGTAAATTTGTCATTCAAAACAATTTCTATTTAATTTCCAATTCATTAAATCAATTACTTAAGTTCAACTTCATTAAATCAAAACTTACAATTTTGAATTAAATTAAATTCGTCAAATCAATTCTTTCAGTTACAAGTCTTACAATAATTTCAAAAATCACATTTGCATTTCTTGATAAAGAAATTCAATTTCACATATTCATTTACTTATTTACAATTTCAAAGCTCAATTAATAAAGAACTAAATTTGACTAAATAAATAGTTCAATTTTAATTATCAAAGGATTCAATTTTATTTAATTATTAAATAATTCAATCTCATTAAATTATTAAATAATTTCAAAACTTAATTCAATCATTTCTTAAATTAAACAACATTCTTTCATCAATTTCTTTATTAATATTTTGTTTTAGATTATTAAATATTCGCATTTAAATTTCATTAAAATTCAATTTCCAACTTCGTTTCAAAACCATATTATTTATTCAATAAAATCTTCATTTTATTTTTGAATCAAATTATTGACCAATCGGGTTTTTATTTAATTCTCTATCCTAGGTCAAAGTTCAATTTGGGTATTTATCATTTCAACCCGATTCCATTCCAATTCAAAAATCAAAGCATAACAAAGGGAACTTGCAGTGTGATAACTGGGATGGTGTCAAAGTAAATAAACAAGCAATAACAACCATCAATAACAATCCAATAATCAATTCAAATAATCCCGAAATAACCGTATTAATTCACATTGTTGTTTGTGCGAATTAATATAATTATTTCTAGAATCTACACTATCATTTCATGTAGATTAAAGATTATTACACTAATTATTTATACGGTTCTTCACTTGTCTTTCATTATTCAATTTTCTACTACATAAATTATTCAACATACATTCAATGGTTCAAAGTGTAGTTAACACTATTCTACGTGTCAATTTATTTAACATTTAAAAGGGGTCATATTTAACTAATCAAATTCCACATATAAATCCATTTTAATTGTTAACTATCTTATAACAAATTCAATTGCATACTATTTATCACTTTAACATTTTCAATTAACGTCCAATTTCAACATCCTACAACATTCATTTATCAACCAAACTTGTATAATCATCGCATAAGTAACAGATAATGGTGTCAGATGTCACAGGTGAATTGATACAGGTAATAGCATATATATATCAGTGTAATTAACTAACAGCAGCATATTTCAATTGTCGTTTCAATTGAAATCAAATTTAATAAATAAAAGAACATTAATCGTGAGTGATTGCTCACCTTTCGAGGCTAGAGATATTTGACACTGAAATTGAGTTACGAAATGCAAGCACGGCTTCCAAAACAGGCTAGATTGGCATGAATTGACGAACAAAGCTGATAGACCAGAATTGACGAGATCAAATCAGAACTGGATTGATGAAGATAATGGTATAAGTGAACATGTATATATTTATATATAACTATATATAACTATATATATATAAATCAAATTCTAAATTTTCCAACACGTATTAAATTATTAAACTAGATATAGATATATCTGTTTCAAAAATCACTGGTTTAAATTAAAACACACATGTAAAAAAAATCAAACATATATTTACATTATCTATATTTGAAACAAATACATACATATATATATATATATATATATATATATATATATATATACACTTATAAAATGCAAAATACTTACATACATGCTATATCTTTAAAGTAATATTTAAAATAAATTCTTTTATAAATTTGCTGTAACTAAGCATGTATAAGTTTATAACTAATATGAATATACTAAAAAAAAATCTAACATGTAAAACTAATATAAACTTTATAACTAACCAGATTATATACAACCCACGTAATCCCATACCTGAACAAACAAACAAAAAATGATACAAGACATATATATATAGATTCATATATAAAAACATGAAGGCTGCAAATACAACATGCTTAAAACAATATTATATTCGTAAGATATGTACATATATTAGGAAGTCAAACAAATGTATACTTGTCTGCATATAAACTAATGTATATATAACCATACATATATAAACTTACACTATATATACATATAACAATAGTGAACAACGTGATAATTTGTAAATATAATTTGTAAATATAAATTGTATACGTATACAAGCTGACCCAACTCTATTTATATATATAGACTAATATATAAACTTACATACTATGGACACATATATACACCTTGTTTACAACTTTATGCATAGACAAAAAAGGAGGCAGCAGCTAGTGGTGCACGCATATATACGCAGCCACATATTCTCAAACATATACACTATCATCTTTGTTTAAACACAACTGTATGTTTGTACAACTGTAAAGATATGTGCAAAATTTACATATAATATATTTTCATATAAACAAATCTAAAATCAGTATTTTATAAAACAAATATATCCCGACAGATTATATATATTTATAAACTAATATAACTTATACCATACATAAATAATATATAAATAACATTTAATACTCAAGCGAAACTATACGAGGAAGTATAATGAAAGAAGTCAAACATTAGTTATAATATATTTATATAAACCAAACGTAACATATATTTATACAAACAATATATATCATATACTAACAGTACATAGATAACATATGCCGATTTTATTTTTAAATCTTTATTCAAACGCAACACAATAATTTTTTTTTCATTTTATTCCATTCTAAATACATATAAAGTAACCGTATATAATTTCCTTTACAAACTAATATAAAACAATACCTTATAGCATTTTCGAGACAAAGCAAAGCAGCATATATATATGATATAGGGAGAGATGCGGCTACACTTCGGCCAGGGTGGTGATGTGTTTAAATGGCTCGCGGGGGAGGTGGGATGGCATGGGCTAGGGGAAAAGCAGTGATCGGCTAAAGATGGGAAGAGAGACGGGGTGCTGACATGGCAGGTAGAAGCTTATTTGCAGAGCTTGGTTGCATGGCTGTCGGCTGAGCTATGTGATGGGTAGGACGTTGATGGATGAGGTTGGATCGTGGAGGAGAAACGTAGGTGGGTGAGTAGGCAAATACATAGTTTTATATTCTTTTGTTTTTTTTGAACTAGGAACATAAAAGATGAAATGGCATAGGTGAGTAAAAGTGGGGAGATGCATAAATGAGCTGGCATAAAGAACGAAAATAGTAGATACTTTATTTCTCATGCATAACTTTATAATGTATGCTGTTTTCCAAAAATCAACCTTCATAGGTAAAGAGAAAAATGAAAGCAAGGAACCGTAGTTAATAAATTTAACATAGGAAATAGATAAAGTCAATGGTTATATCTGGGAATATTAAAAGGCTTGAGGCTATTAATTTTGTACGGTAGATAATTGAATGGTTATGGAAAACAAATGGACCCGAACGGGTACCGATATGGCTGTCTGTTTCACGGTTTTCGCCCCGTACCAGATACCAAATCACAGAAGTAAATATACCGTGGAGATCAGCACGACAAGACGATCAAAACGGTATACAGATATCAGTGGTATGATTGACTTATAAAAATTCGAATTTTTCTACTGGCGGAAAATGCAAGAAAAACGTAGAAAAATAAGATCGACGGAGCCAAAGAAGTCCGAATTTGGAAAAACGAAAAATGATGTTTGCTCAGAAGATGATTTAGAATTTTTCTATGTAAAAATATTTAGGTTCCGAAAACATTTTATTTTCATCGCTTTTTAACTGATAAATTGAAGTAAATTTACGCGCAAAATAAACTTTCATATTTTCGGACGAAAATTTACCAGTTGCTATGTTTAACTAGACGCATTCCAAATATCAAATTTATATTTCAAAATTTTATCGTTTAAAATTTCACAAAATTTCAACTAATTACGTTATTAAAATGGTTAAAATTTTCGGGTCGTTACACTCTCCCCCACTCAAAAATTTTCTTCCCCGAAAAGGAAGGAGGTAGGAGAATAGAACCAACCAGAAAGAAAATTGGCTTTGAAAACAAAATAAACAACTAATTTAAAACCATATAAATTTCAACTTAAATTAATTAATATTCAATAATTTGATTTAATCCATTTGATTTCACTTAAGTGAAATCAACCTTAATTATTTCTAAATTTATTATCTTATTATCCAATTATGTTTAATTAACAAATTTCTAAAATCATAAATTAGAATAGTTATTTAATAAAATCATATTTATTCATCAAATTTAATTTTTCTTTATTCCAAATTATTATTAAGTTTATTTCACTTAATATATCTTATTACATATATTTAAAACATATAAATTTATTTAAACCATATAAATTTAAATTTAAATTAATTTACATTCATTAATTAATTTTTAATTCAAGCCATTTCCATACGTTGATCTAATTTCAATTTATTAATTAACCTTCAAACAAAATTTATTTTTCAATTATCTTATTATTCTATTTATCTCTATTAACATTTTATAATTAAAATTTAAGAGTATAACATTTATTATAACCACTCAAATTTTATTTATAAATTCAATTTATATTATATATTATCCAATTACATATTCAACTTCTGAATGATTTAGGTAAGTTGTATTAGAATGCAGTTAACAATATACAAATAAAAATTTTCCCAATTCAATTATTCAAGTTTAAATATGTATTCCAAATTTTGGTTTTATTTATAATTAAAATCATCTTTTAACAAAATTTAAGAATTAGATTTCTGATTAACTTTAAACAATTTAGAGATATATATAATATATTTATATCGAATCAAATTAAATTTTAAAATAAGATACTTATATATATATATATAAATCAAATTATACTGAAGAAATTCAAATCAAAATATTTTTCAAAACAAAACCGTAGCAAAGCTACAGAATAGTATCTCCACTTCGAAACTCGAAAATGAATGTCGATGATGCGGCCGCCATCACCGAAATTATTTTCCAGCAACAAAGAGAAGAGCACTGATTTCAACATTTTAAAATTCTTTGAAAACGATTTCTATTCAAAAATACTTTCAATAATATATAATTTAAAATTTTAAAAACCAAAGTTCGAAATCATCGGAAACTAAATTCTCAAATTTCTGAATTAAATTCATTTCAAATTCCAAATCAATTTATAAACCATAATTATAAATTCCTTTAGAATAATAAATGATAATCAAATATTATCATTTCAAACAACCAATTTTATTAACTTATTAAAATTTCAGAAAATTTTACTTATATATTTATAGTATAATCATACAATTTTATTTCATTTACCAAATTTGAAAAATAATATGGTGTCAATTTGTCTGTTCAAGTGTTTTGGAAATCCTATCGATAGCGTTGATCAGACGAATCGATCGAAAACCCAAATCACATTTTTAATTATACAAGTACACTTCCTCGCTCGGTGATACAATAATGGATTTCAAAGCAACGATAGAGATTCAAATTTGATGGACTCAAATCAAAGAGAATTTTTGATTCGAAGATAGGTTCGAAACAAAGATAAGATGATTTAAATAACAAATAGGAAGATGGATAAGTTAATATAAATCGCGGGCAACCATAACCGGGTCAACCATGACTTCAAGAATAAGATCGATGTGGAATTCCGAGGTAAATCGACATTCGATCTCAAGAAATAGAATTTAGGTATAGCAGGAGATAGATAGTATCGTAAACCGATGATACAGAAATCTCCGGTAAATCAATGCTTATTGTAAAGGAGTTTCACCCCTTTACAAATCATTCGAAATTTGGCGAGATCGCCGATTCATTATAAGGGTCATTCGAAATGGAGTTATGGGATGCTCCGGAATTGAAAGAAGACGAATAGTGAGGGACACGAATGAATTTTGGAACCGCAGGGAACGTTCCAAAATTCAAAGGAATCGAGTCAAAAGGAAGAGATTGAAACCCAAATGAGAGTGATTCTGTAAGTACATTTACCATATATGCTAAGTTTTGCCTAAAGCTACCAAAGCTCTGATACCATACTGTAACGACCCGATATTTTGGACCATTCGCATCCGCACATGTCGGACTTGAATAATTCAAAATACCGCGTTGTTAATTTAAATTTGGCAAAACTGAACATATACAGTAAATAAGTAATCACAGATCACAGACATAGAGTAATAAGTGCAGCGGAAATAAAAGATAGTAGTTCATGAAGCTACTATATACATATCAGAGTTAAATAAGGTACAACAGATGTCTCGAATACAATAATCAAATACAATATCAGAATACAATCACTGAAATCAACTGGATATCTGAAAGCTGGATAGATAGTTGGATCTCCAAGCGAAGCTCCAACTCCAAAGGTGAGTCTCGAATACTGGTGCACTAAGTCTGACCCGAGCGTAAAGCAAAACACAAAACACTCGAGTCAGGATTAACATTCTTATATTTATAAACCCAACTCAAGTGAAATAACAATTGAAATACAAGTAACTCAAATGATGTTGGAATCACCATCCTCTAAGGATCCGTTAAACTATCTACTAGGTAGTAGTATACGCTAAGTAGATAAGTCTATCAGTAATATAAAGTATCAAAATAGTGTTCAGGCGTTATCATTATTCCCTTTAACACATTTTATATAAGCGTTATAGTCTATACAACACTGTAAACTCCACCGTAAACTAGTGGGCTATCGGGGAGTACTCCATAGGTATAACACAAAACAAATCGTAGTGGTCGCGCATACAGGGATACAAGTATGACAAGGCACATGAGGCAATACCCAAGGTAGTGAAACTACCGTTTGCCTGATCCAGACTGGTGAGAACGCATCGTCGCAGCGATCGCAACACCACGAAACAACACTCCCAAAATCAAGGGTGCACCAATCGACAACAAGTAATGAGTAGTTTTCGAAGAAGTGTGTTCGCTCGAGGTAGCTAGCCCCCATTTGGCCCGGGACGGCTCCTGTTTTAGTCATTTCCAATTTGACACAAGTGTCAAGGCTATCCATTATCGTTCTCTTTCTTCAGTCATCACGTACATCATTCCAACCACTTCATTCTGGATCACACTCCGCGTATAGTTATTAAAGTGGCTTTCGGTTTAGACAGTGAGTATGTCCCTAAGCGATTCCGGTCCCTTTAATAACTTTCGTAATTATTACACCGATTGGTCGTTTGATAAATTTCAAAAGCAATCAATTTCAATTTCAATTAGAATTTGTAAATCAACATTTCATTTGTGTTTCTAAACCAATTTCCATAATTTACGTTTCAAAACTTCCAAATTCATAATTTCAAAATCTTATAATTCAATTCCAATTTCTATTTAAAACAATTCAAATATTGATTCAAGTTCGTAAATAAGTTTCATTCCAAATCATTTAAATTAATTTAATTCAACCTTCAAATCAATTTAACTTCATTGATCGATTTTTTTCAGTATTCATTAGGTAAATTTGTCATTCAAAACAATTTCTATTTAATTTCCAATTCATTAAACCAATTACTTAAGTTCAACTTCATTAAATCAAAACTTACAATTTTGAATTAAATTAAATTCGTCAAATCAATTCTTTCAATTACAAGTCTTACAATAATTTCAAAAATCACATTTGCATTTCTTGATAAAGAAATTCAATTTCACATATTCAATTACATATTTACAATTTCAAAGCTCAATTAATAAAGAACTAAATTTCACTAAATAAAAAGTTCAATTTTAATTATCAAAGGATTCAATTTTATTTAATTATTAAATAATTCAATCTCATTAAATTATTAAATAATTTCAAAACTTAATTCAATCATTTCTTAAATTAAACAACATTCTTTCATCAATTTCTTTATTAATATTTTGTTTTAGATTATTAAATATTCGCATTTAAATTTCATTAAAATTCAATTTCCAACTTCGTTTCAAAACCATATTATTTATTCAATAAAATCTTCATTTTATTTTTGAATCAAATTATTGACCAATCGGGTTTTTATTTAATTCTTTATCCTAGGTCAAAGTTCAATTTGGGTATTTATCATTTCAACCCGATTCCATTCCAATTCAAAAATCCAAGCATAACAAAGGGAACTTGCAGTGTGATAACTGGGATGGTGTCAAAGTAAATAAACAAGCAATAACAACCATCAATAACAATCCAATAATCAATTCAAATAATCCCGAAATAACCGTATTAATTCACATTGTTATTTGTGCGAATTAATATAATTATTTCTAGAATCTACACTAACATTTCATGTAGATTAAAGATTATTACACTAATTATTTATACGGTTCTTCACTTGTCTTTCATTATTCAATTTTCTACTACATAAATTATTCAACATACATTCAATGGTTCAAAGTTTAGTTAACACTATTCTACGTGTCAATTTATTTAACATTTAAAAGGGGTCATATTTAACTAATCAAATTCCACATATAAATCAATTTTAATTGTTAACTATCTTATAACAAATTCAATTGCATACTATTTATCACTTTAACATTTTCAATTAACGTCCAATTTCAACATCCTACAACAATCATTTATCAACCAAACTTGTATAATCATCGCATAAGTAACAGATAATGGTGTCAGATGTCACAGGTGAACTGATACAGGTAATAGCATATATATCAGTGTAATTAACTAACAGCAGCATATTTCAATTGTCGTTTCAATTGAAATCAAATTTAATAAATAAAAGAACATTAATCGTGAGTGATTGCTCACCTTTCGAGGCTAGAGATATTTGACACTGAAATTGAGTTACGAAATGCAAGCACGGCTTCCAAAACAGGCTAGATTGGCATGAATTGACGAACAAAGCTGATAGACCCGAATTGACGAGATCAAATCAGAACTGGATTGATGAAGATAATGGTATAAGTGAACATGTATATATTTATATATAACTATATATAACTATACATATATAAATCAAATTCTAAATTTTCCAACACATATTAAATTATTAAACTAGATATAGATATATCTGTTTCAAAAATCACTGGTTTAAATTAAAACACACATGTAAAAAAAATCAAACATATATTTACATTATCTATATTTGAAACAAATACATATATATATATACTTATAAAATGCAAAATACTTACATACATGCTATATCTTTAAAGTAATATTTAAAATAAATTCTTTTATAAATTTGCTGTAACTAAGCATGTATAAGTTTATAACTAATATGAATATACTAAAAAAAAATCTAACATGTAAAACTAATATAAACTTTATAACTAACCAGATTATATACAACCCACGTAATCCCATACCTGAACAAACCAACAAAAAATGATACAAGACATGTATATAGATTAATATATAAAAACATGAAGGCTGCAAATACAACATGCTTAAAACAATATTATATTCGTAAGATATGTACATATATTAGGAAGTCAAACAAATGTATTGACGCAGCGGATATTACACAAACAATGTAGATCGTTGAAAGTAGCAGTCGATGGATTGATGAATGCTGAAATGCTCGAATTCGTTGATCCGAAGATACCGAACTCTAGCTATCCCAAACTCGTTGATCGCGCACGATACCAGGTTCAAAGATATTCAATTCTTCAAGCGTTGATCAAGCGCACTTGATTCCGCGAATCGGCTTCTACAATCGTTGAATCGAGCGCACTCGATTAACCGAAAGAGGAGATAGGAGATTACACTCAACTACCAATTGGAATGAAAGCACAAAGCTAACAAAAGAGAATTTTATTCAATATTCAACAACCTTACAAAATGACCATACACGCCTATTTATAGGCTACAACTCAACACAACAGAAAACTTCAAAATATTACAAGTACTTAGGTCGTGAACGACCTACGACCTATAATGGAGCGACCTAAAAAGTACACGACTTAACAAAGCATATGACATACAACAAACGATCTAAAAGATTACAACATAAGGTAGATACAATACATCATGTTACATCACTTAAGTCGTTTCCGACCTATAACATTCGTCCTACGACTTAACAGGCCCAATAACTCAACAGCAGCGACATAGCAATCTTCGCGACTTAACTGTGGAGAGAGCGACCTAAAATGAACGGCATCCGTCTTGAGCGACCTAAGGGTGAACGGCAGATCTTTGATTCGCGACCTAAAGAAACTGCTTCCGAAAGAACTTCGCGACCTAAGTCTTCGCGACTTAAAACTCCACGACCTAGCTTCTTGCGACCTAACTTAGGTCGTAACCTCTTAGCTCGTTCGCATGCCATCATGCTGAATCCTTTGACACGCGTGCTCCCTTTACTAGGTCGTAAGCGACCTAAAATAGCGTTAGGTCGTGAGCGACCTAAGACTTCATCCTCCAACGATTTATTCCCAAGTCCTAGTTCGTTACACTCGAACCCGTTAGGTCGTAGCTCTTTTTCTGGTGACATGTTAGGTCGTTCCCACGACTTATGCCTTAGCTCGTTAGGTCGTATGCGACCTAAAAACATGTTAGGTCGTTCCAGTATCTCGTTAGCTTGCAAAACTCCGGTAGGTCGTTGAAGCGACCTAAAAGCCTCGTTAGGTCGTATGCGACCTAACACTTCACCAATTTGGACACTGCCACTTTTTCCAGCATTACTTGCTCCCTCCTCTATCTTGCTAGGTCGTGAGCGACCTACGAACTTCTTAGGTTGTGAGCGACCTAGGCCTTTAACTTTCTGCGCTGCATCATCCGCCCCAGGTTGAGAAAAATTCGACCTCGAATTTGCACCTTCTTCTTCCACAACAGACTTATCCCCATGATATGGTATAAGATGTTTAACATTGAACACGTCAGACGTATACACATCATCCGGCAGCTTCAACTTATAAGCGTTTTCATTAATTCGTTTTACAATTTCCACCGGACCAATTTTCCTGGCTTTCAACTTGTTATAAGCGCCTACTGGAAAACGATCTTTTGTTAATATTGCATAAACCAAATCACCTTCATGAAATTCAACATTTCTTCATTTCAAATCTGCAGATTGTTTATACTTCTCATTTGTTTTCTCTAATCGTTCTTGAACGATTTTATGACATTCCGTCAGCCCTTCAACAAAATCAGCAGCTTTCTTAACTATCTTCTTTGATTGTGGTACTACAGTTAGATCCAACGGTCCTTTCGGTAAGCTCGAATAGACAATCTGGAATGGACTGAACTCAGTACTTCGATTCACAACATGATTATGAGCAAACTCTGCCTGGCATAACTTCACATCCCAACTCTTCAGATTATCTTGAACGAGACACCTTAATAAGTTCCCCAATGATATGTTAACCACCCTTGTTTGTCCATCAGTTTGCGGATGATAGGCACTACTAAACTTCAACTTCGTTCCGACCATTTTCCACAAACTCAACCAAAAATGACTCAGAAATCGAGTATCTCTATCCGACACAATAGATTCTGGCAATCCATGAAGTCGATAGATCTCCTTGAAAAACAACTGAGCAACATGAACAGCATCCGCCGTCTTCTTACAAGCAATAAAATGTGCCATTTTCGAAAATCGATCAACCACCACATAAATGGAATCGTTACCACGCTGTGTCCTCGGTAATCCCAACACGAAGTCCATACTCACATCAACCCAAGGTTTAATTGGTACGGGTAACGGCATATATAAACCAGCATTAGTCGCAGTTCCTTTCGAAACCTGACAAATATGACAACGCTCCACAAACCTCTCTACTTCTTTCCTCATCGATGGCCAAAAGTAGGACTGTGAAATCAGCTGTAAGGTACGGTCTCTCCCAACATGTCCCTCTTCGTGTAACTCCTTGATAATCTTCATTCTCATACTACCCTCCGGTATGCACAATCGATTTCCTTTAAAAAGAAAACCATCTACCATTACGAACTCATCCGTCTCTCCATCCTTGACTTTATCAACAAACTTTGCAAAGTAAGGATCATCGGTAAATAATTCTGGCAATATTTCAAACCCCGTCACTTCAACCTTCATCGTAGTTATCAAGTGATTTCTTCTACTCAACGCATCCGCAACACGATTCGTCACTCCCGACTTGTGTTTCACAACAAATGTAAATTGTTGCAGATATGCAATCCACGATGCATGTCTCGCTGAAATCTTGTCTTGCCCTTGCAAATGCTTCAATGCTTCATGATCAGTATACAGAACAAACTCCTTCTGAAATAGATAGTGTCTCCAGTGTTTAATAGATTGTACAACAGCATAGAATTCCACATCGTACATACTGTATCTCATCTTCGCTCCTGACAACTTCTCACTGAAATATGCAATTGGACGCCCCTTCTGACTCAACACCCCTCCAATCCCAACCTTGGATGCATCAGTATGTAGTTCAAACACTAACTGAAAATCTGGTAATACTAGAATAGGTGCAGATGTCAGCAACTCCTTGATCTTCTCAAAAGCACTCCCTGCTTCCTCTTTCCATGCAAACTGTTTACCTTTCATGCAATCTGTAATAGGCGCCATCACACTACTAAAGTGTGGAATAAACCTTCGATAAAATGAAGCCAACCCATGAAAACTACGAACTTCCGTTATCGTCTTGGGCTGCGGCCAATCTCTAATCGCTTCAACTTTACTTTGGTCAACCTGTATTCCTTTTTCCGACACAACATACCCCAGAAATAAAACGCTATGCGTCATGAACACGCATTTCTTCGTTGCAGCATAAAACTGTTCTTGTCGCAATACCATCAGCACTTCTCTAAGATGATTCAAATGTTCCTCGGGACTCCCACTGTAAATTAGAATATCATCGAAATACACCACCACAAATTTCCCAATGAATGGTCGAAAAATTTGATTCATCACCCTCATGAAAGTACTCGGTGCATTTGATAAACCAAATGGCATTACCAGCCATTCATACAAGCCTTCCCTCGTCTTGAATGTTGTCTTCCATTCGTCCCCTGGTCTAATTCGAATCTGATGATAACCGCTCTTCAAGTCAATCTTAGAAAAGATTACGGACCCACTGATCTGATCCAATAAATCATCAAGCCTCGGCATCGGAAATCTGTATCTAACTGTGATCTTATTCAATGCTCTACTATCTGTGCACATCCTCCACGTTCCATCCTTTTTGGGTACCAATAAAGCTGGTACAGCACAAGGACTTAAACTCTCCTGCACACGCCCCTGTTCAAGCAATTCCTCTACCTGCCTCCGCAACTCTTCATGTTCCTTCGGACTCATTCGATAATGTGGTCTGTGTGGCAACACAGCACCTGGAACAAGATCTATCTGATGTTGTATATTCCTCAACGGTGGCAATTCCGTTGGTAACTCCTCTGGAAATACATCGTCAAATTCTTTCAAAACTGGTTTAACTTCTTCTGGTATTTCAACCTCTTCACTGCTTTCTCGCCCAATCAACAAAAACACTTCAGGCTCTTCCTCAACCTCCTTAACAAACTCTTTCAAAGATAATAAAGTTTTCAGTTCTTCAATTTCTTCTGATTTACTTCCTCCTTGTGGTCTCTTCTTTGGAACTAGGATAATCTTCGTGCCTTCAAACATAAAACTGTAACTATTGGTCCGACCGTCATGTTGTACTGCTCGATCATACTGCCATGGTCTTCCCAATAATAAATGACAAACATCCATCTCTACTACATCACACCATATTTCATCTTTGTATTTCTTCCCAATAGAGAATGGAACACGCACTCGTCTATCCACTTTCACTTCTCCTCCTTTTCTCAACCATGTTAACTTGTATGGACTCGGATGTTTCTCTGTCTTCAATTTCAACTTTGTCACAGCTTCGGTTGAAACAATATTGTCACAGCTTCCTGCGTCAATCACGAATTTACACACCTTTCCCAGAATAGTACACGTCGACTGAAAGATATTACTCCTCAACCAACTAGCTTCCTCCTGCTTCGGTGTTAAACACGATCTCCTCAGCATTAGATTACAACCTTCGTCTCCTGACGCAATATCCTGCTCATCTTCCTCAACTGGACTAGAACACTCCCCATCAACATCCTCATCTTCAACTTCTACAATCATGGTTCGTTTCTTCGGCTTTGGACACTCATTGCTTTTATGACCCAATTCCTGACAGTTGTAACATTTGAAACCATTGTTAACCCTTGCTTTCTCAGCCTCCTTCACCACCGGTTTACTGATAGGTTTAGACACATTAGAACTTCCACTAACACCCTTCATTTGATTGTTGGAACTAGTAAACACACCACCTCCTCGTCTACCCTGTTTCTCCCAAGCCAACGCTTTCTGATGTGCTTCCGCTACAGATCTTGGATCGAACATATTAACCATATCCTGGATCTGCATTCTCAATCCCCCAACAAATCTAGCTGTCAGTTGTTCTTCCTTCTCCATAATATCATTTCGAGCAATCAGTTGGTAAAATTCATCAGCATAGTCATTAACTGTCTTCGTGCCCTGCCTCAAGTTCTGCAAACGTTGATACATCAAAGATTGATAATTGTATGGTAAGAACGTTGCTTTCATCAATTTCTTCATCTTCTCCCAAGATTAAACTTTTGACTTCCCCATTCGTTCACGTGTAAGTTTGGTTTGCTGCCACCATGCCAAAGCTCTTCCCCTCAGCCTTGTAGCAACCAGCTTCACTCTACGATGTTCTGGAACTTCTTTGAAGTCAAAAATCTCTTCAACATTAGCTACCCAATCTAGAAACTCCTCTGCTTGCATACCACCTTTGAATTCAGGAATTTCAGTCTTCATCCCCGACTCCCACTTGTGATCATACTCAGAGTGATTTCTTCCTTGTCCTCGAACACTACCACCATCATATTCCTCTTCAAAATCAGATGTATATCGTTGTCTATCTCGTCCACCCACATCTCTACTTCCATTACGTCTACCACCATCATCCCTTCTATCTACATTCCTCCGTTCACGATCATTCACGTTCCTCCCACGCCCTTGATCATTTTCAACACTTCTGTCTCGATTGGAATGTGGCGAGACTCTACTACCCCCATGGTTAGATTCAGGTGAAACCCTTCTCCGATTTTGATTTATCTCCGTCATAAGCTTCTCTAACCGTCCAATTCCTTCGTTAAGCTTTTCACTAAAGTTTTCATTGATTCTTTGCTCCATCTCATCAGCCTCTTCTCTTCGATACAAAGCTTCTATGTTTTGGTGGCGATTAGCTCTTCTTGGCGGCATACTTGAAAACTTGACAAGCTTTTCAACACTTCAAAATTCAAACACTTTTCGGACTTTGATCCAAAATGAAACGGATCGAAAACTTCCACTTTGTAGCAAATCGCGATGAACACGATGGACAAAGTTTCGGCCTCCAATTCAAATCCGATCAAACAACTTCGAACAATGATGAACACTTCAACTAGCTTACGGCTCAACACCTCAAGCTCTCGGCTATCACTTCAATCTTCAAAATGAATAGGCTCCAAGTCTCGATCCAGCTATGATTGGCTAGAACAAGCTCTGATACCAAAAACTGACGCAGCGGATATTACACAAACAATGTAGATCGTTGAAAGTAGCAGTCGATGGATTGATGAATGCTGAAATGCTCGAATTCGTTGATCCGAAGATACCGAACTCTAGCTATCCCGAACTCGTTGATCGCGCACGATACCGGGTTCAAAGATCTTCAATTCTTCAAGTGTTGATCAAGCGCACTTGATTCCGCGAATCGGCTTCTACAATCGTTGAATCGAGCGCACTCGATTAACCGAAAGAGGAGATAGGAGATTACACTCAACTACCAATTGGAATGAAAGCACAAAGCTAACAAAAGAGAATTTTATTCAATATTCAACAACCTTACAAAATGACCATACACGCCTATTTATAGGCTACAACTCAACACAACAGAAAACTTCAAAATATTACAAGTACTTAGGTCGTGAACGACCTACGACCTATAATGGAGCGACCTAAAAAGTACACGACTTAACAAAGCATACGACATACAACAAACGATCTAAAAGATTACAACATAAGTTAGATACAATACATCATGTTACATCACTTAAGTCGTTTTCGACCTATAACATTCGTCCTACGACTTAACAGGCCCAATAACTCAACAACAGCGACATAGCAATCTTCGCGACTTAACTCTGGAGCGAGCGACCTAAAATGAACGGCATCTGTCTTGAGCGACCTAAGGGTGAACGGCAGATCTTTGATTCGCGACCTAAAGAAACTGCTTCCGAAAGAACTTCGCGACCTAAGTCTTCGCGACTTAAAACTCCACGACCTAGCTTCTTGCGACCTAACTTAGGTCGTAACTTCTTAGCTCGTTCGCATGCCATCATGCTGAATCCTTTGACACGCGTGCTGCCTTTACTAGGTCGTAAGCGACCTAAAATAGCGTTAGGTCGTGAGCGACCTAAGACTTCATCCTCCAACGATTTATTCCCAAGTCCTAGCTCGTTACACTCGAACCCGTTAGGTCGTAGCTCTTTTTCTGGTGACATGTTAGGTCGTTCCCACGACTTATGCCTTAGCTCGTTAGGTCGTATGCGACCTAAAAACATGTTAGGTCGTTCCAGTATCTCGTTAGCTTGCAAAACTCCGGTAGGTCGTTGAAGCGACCTAAAAGCCTCGTTAGGTCGTATGCGACCTAACACTTCACCAATTTGGACACTGCCACTTTTTCCAGCATTACTTGCTCCCTCCTCTATCTTGCTAGGTCGTGAGCGACCTACGAACTTCTTAGGTTGTGAGCGACCTAGGCCTTTAACTTTCTGCGCTGCATCATGTATACTTGTCTGCATATAAACTAATGTATATATAACCATACATATATAAACTTACACTATATATACATATAACAATAGTGAACAACGTGATAATCTGTAAATATAAATTGTAAATATAAATTGTATACGCATATAAGCTGACCCAACTCTATTTATATATATAGACTAATATATAAACATATATATAAACTTACATACTATGGACACATATATACACCTTGTTTACAACTTTATGCATAGACAAAAAGGAGGCAGCAGCTAGTGGTGCACGCATATATACGCAGCCACATATTCTCAAACATATACACTATCATCTTTGTTTAAACACAACTGTATGTTTGTACAACTGTAAAGATATGTGCAAAATTTACATATAATATAGTTTCATATAAACAAATCTAAAATCAGTATTTTATAAAACAAATATATCCCGACAGATTATATATATTTATAAACTAATATAACTTATACCATACATAAATAATATATAAATAACATTTAATACTCAAGCGAAACTATAAGAGGAAGTATAATGAAAGAAGTCAAACATTAGTTATAATATATTTATATAAACCAAACGTAACATATATTTATACAAACAATATATATCATATACTAACAGTACATAGATAACATATGCCGATTTTATTTTTAAATCTTTATTCAAACGCAACACAATAATTTTTTTTTCATTTTATTCCATTCTAAATACATATAAAGTAACAGTATATAATTTCCTTTACAAACTAATATAAAACAATACCTTATAGCATTTTCGAGACAAAGCAAAGCAGCATATATATATGATATAGGGAGAGATGCGGCTACACTTCGGCCAGGGAGGTGATGTGTTTGATTGGCTTGCGGGGGGAGGTGGGATGGCATGGGCTAGGGGAAAAGCAGTGATCGGCTAAAGATGGGAAGAGAGACGGGGTGCTGACGTGGCAGGTAGAAGCTTATTTGCAGAGCTTGGTTGCATGGCTGTCGGCTGAGCTAAGTGATGGGTAGGACGTTGATGGATGAGGTTGGATCCTGGAGGAGAAACGTAGGTGGGTGAGTAGGCAAATACATAGTTTTATATTCTCTGGTTTTTTTTGAACTAGGAACATAAAATATGAAATGGCATAGGTGAGTAAAAGTGGGGAGATGCATAAATGAGCTGGCACAAAGAACGAAAATAGTAGATACTTAATTTCTCATGCACAACTTTACAATGTATGCTGTTTTCCAAAAATCAACCTTCATGGGTAAAGAGAAAAATGAAAGCAGGGAACCGTAGTTAATAAATTTAACATAGGAAATAGATAAAGTCAATGGTTATATCTGGGAATATTAAAAGGCTTGAGGCTATTAATTTTGTACGGTAGATAATTGAATGGTTATGGAAAACAAATGGACCCGAACGGGTACCGATATGGCTATCCGTTTCACGGTTTTCGCCCCGTACCAGATACCAAATCACAGAAGTAAATATACCACGAAGATCAGCACGACAAGACGATAAAAACGGTATACAGATATCAGTGGTATGATTGAATTATAAAAATTCGAATTTTTCTACTGGCGGAAAATGCAAGAAAAACGTAGAAAAATAAGATCGACGGAACCAAAGAAGTCCGAATTTGGAAAAACGAAAAATGATGTTTGCTCAGAAGATGGTTTAGAATTTTTCTATGTAAAAATATTTAGGTTCCAAAAACATTTTATTTTCATCGCTTTTTAACTGATTAAATTGAAGTAAATTTACGCGCGAAATAAACTTTCATATTTTCGGACGAAAATTTACCAGTTGCTATGTTTAACTAGACGCATTCCAAATATCAAATTTATATTTCAAAATTTTATCGTTTAAATTTTCACAAAATTTCAACTAATTATGTTATTAAAACGGTTAAAATTTTCGGGTCGTTACATTTATTAAATTTGATTTCAATTGAAATGACAATTGAAATATGCTGCTTACACTGTTATATATGCTATTACCTGTATCAGTTCACCTGTGACATCTGACACCATTATCTGTTATTTATGAAATGATAATCAAGTTTGGTTGATAAATGATTGATTGTTTGATGTTGACATTGGACGTTAAATTGTTAATGTAGTTAGTGATAAATAATTTGAAATTGATGTAGATAGTTAGATTTGATATTGTTAACAGATTATCAGATAAGAAAGCCAAAATCGTTACTTGTTATTCACAAACCAAAGAGTATATATACATAACACTTTCAGCCCAGTAAAGCCCACAAGCTAAAGCCTACAAAATACAAATAGGCTGGGCCTTATATCACAAGGCAAAAGAAACAAACAACTACAAAATATAAACGTATACAAAAGAATACAATTACACATATGTAACCCTCATTACACTCCCCCTCAAGTTGGTGCATATTCATTTATCATGCCCAACTTGTCACTCAGGAATCTAATTCGTGCTCCATTCAATGCCTTGGTGAATAAATCTGCAAGCTGATCACCAGACCGAACATGCTTCAGATTTACCAACCCCATTTGTACCTTCTCTCTGATGAAATGGCAGTCCACCTCGATATGCTTTGTCCTCTCATGAAAAACTGGGTTGGTTGCAATATGAACCGCTGCTTGGTTATCACACCACAGGTTTACTGATTCTACCTTCTTCATCTTTAATTCAGACAACACATGACTCAACCACATCAACTCACAAATTGCATTTGCCATGGCTCTATATTCTGACTCAGCACTTGAACGAGACACAACAGTCTACTTCTTTCTTTTCCATGACACTAGGTTACCTCCAACAAACACACAATACCCAGATGTTGACCTCCTATCTGATTTAGATCCAGCCCAGTCAGCATCAGTGAAACCCTCTATCTTGTTATGACCATGATTAGTATACTCAATGCCTTTACCTGCTGTCCCTTCAGATAGCATAGAATTTGCTTGAGTGCATTCCAGTGATGTATTGTGGGTGAATTCATGAATTGGCTAACAACACTGACTGGAAAAGCAATGTCAGGCCTTGTTACTGTTAGATAGTTTAACTTGCCAACTAACCTTCTATACATTTCTGGATTATCAAACAATTCACCTTCAGTTGTTAATCCCTGGCTTGTATCCATAGGAGTTGTGCATGGTTTTGCACCTAAATGTCCTGTTTCTGAAAGCAGATCTAGTGTATACTTTCTTTGTGTCATGAAGATATGTCCATTATCTCTTATCACTTCGATTCCTAAGAAATACTTCAACTCACCTAAATCTTTTGTATGAAACTGAGCTTGAATAAATGTTTTAAGATCAATAATTCCCTTCTTATCACTTCCAGTTATCACAATATCATCAACATAGACAACAAGGAGAATTATTCCTTCTCGTGAAATCTTATAAAATACAGAGTGGTCAAAGTTACTTTTAATTATACCAAATTTCTCAATTACTTGACTAAATTTGCCAAACCATGCTATTGGACTTTGTTTCAACCCATATAAACTTTTCTTTAACCTACATACCTTTCCTTGCTCCCCCTGAGCAACAAAACCAGGTGGTTGCTCAACATATACCTCCTCCTTTAAGTCCCCATGTAAGAAAGCATTCTTTATGTCTAATTGATGTAACTTCCAACTATGTGTTGCTGCTAAAGAAATAAACAATCTGATTGAGGTCATTTTAGCTACAGGGGAAAAAGTTTCACAGTAGTCAGTTCCATAAACTTGTGCATAACCTTTAGCAACTAGACGAGCTTTAAGTCTAGCCACTGAACCATCTGGATTCATTTTGACATTAAACACCCATTTGCACCCAATAACCTTTCTATTTTCTGGTAACTGAACTAACTCCCAGGTCTGGTTTTGATCTAATGCTTCAATCTCCTCTAACATTGCCATTTTCCATTCAGATTTAGATAAAGCTTCTTTCACAGTTTTAGGAACAGTAATTTTATCAAGAGTAGATACAAATGATGCAGAAGTTTGATCTAATTTGTCATATGAAACATATGATGATATAGGATATGTACATTTGCGTTTACCTTTTCGAAGTGCAATAGGTAGATCCAGATTAGGATCTGGTCTTGAGACTTCACTATCATCCACTGTTGGGAAGTTTATCTCATCTTCTTGCATAACACTAATATTTTCTTCATCATTTTGTGCACTGTCCTGAGGTGGATCAGCAGGATAGATTATGAAATCTTCCTCTTCACTCTGTAATTCTTTAACTGCTGGAGAAAAGTAAGGTACATCTTCTACAAATGTTACATCAATTGATACAAAATACTTATGAAGACTGGGACAAAAACATGCATATCCTTTCTGAAGTCTCGAGTATCCAACAAATACACATTTCAATGATTTTGGGTCTAGTTTGGTTAACTGTGGGTTCACATCCCTTACATAGCATACACAACCAAAAATTCTGGGTTTGACTGGATATATGGTTCTATTTGGACATAAGACTTGAATAGGAACCTCGTAGTTTAACACTGTTGAAGGCATTCTATTGATTAAGAAACATGCCGTACTCACAGCATCTGCCCAGAAAACTTTGGGAACATTCATATGAAATAGAAGTGCTCTAGTAGTTTCAATGAGATGTCGATTTTTTCTCTCTGCTACTCCATTTTGAGCTGCTGTATCCACACATGATGTCTCATGAAGCATACCATACTTAGCCATATAAGTACTGAACTGACTGGACATGTACTCTTTAGCATTATCACTTATTAGAGTTTTGATTGATACATTGAATTGGTTTCTTATTTCAGCACAAAACATAGAAAATATAGAAAATAATTCTGATCTGTTTTTCATTAAGTACAACCAAGTTACACGAGTATGATCATCCACAAAGGTTACAAAGTACTTATATCCTTTCTTTGACACAGTGGAAGACGGTCCCCATATATCTGAATGAACTAAATCAAATGCTGAAGAAGCTCTTTTATTTATTCTAGGACTCAAACTTATACGATGGTGCTTAGCAAAATGACAAGACTCACAATCTAATGTAGATATAGAATTAAATTGTGGACATAGTTTTTTAGTAAGGCAAGTGATGGATGCCCTAACTGATAATGAGTCTTTAGAGCAGAATCAATACTTGAGCATGTGATATGGTCAGTAGATGCAGCATTGAGTGTATATAATCCTCCAGTTTGTTGACCCTTACCAATAACTTGTTTCGTCACAAGATCCTGAAACAAGCAATAATCGGGGAAGAAAGATATGCAACAATTGAGATTACGAGTATTTTGACTCACAGATAGTAAATTAAACGACAAATTCGGTAAGTATAATACTGAGCTCAATGTTAAGTGAGGATGTAAATCTACATTTCCTGATCCTTGTACATAAGTTTGTGATCCATCAGCCAGTGTAACAGCATGTGGTGACTTGTTTAAATGAATATCAGAAAATAAACGACAATTACCTGTCATATGGTCAGTAGCACCTGAATCTATGACCCACTTAGATGTTTGATTCTCACCATTAGCAGTTTTAGCAACCATAGTGACTGAAGAAGAATTTTGACTTGGTGTATTGTTCTTCAACCCTTCTTGATATTTCAAATAGTTGTTGTACTCATCAGCAGTTAATAGCACCGTTTTACTTGAATTAGCTGTATTGTTTGCCACTGAATTTTTGTACTGCAACTTCCTACATTCAAACTTAGTATGACCTGGCTTCTTGCAATATGCACAGAACTTCCCTTGACTTCCTGATCTATTTCCTTGAACATTCTTAGTAGAAGAATTATTCCCAGATTGCCTATTATCAGATTGGGAACTTGATTTCCACGGCGGTTCATAATTCTTGCTACTGCTAATCAACGCACTGTCAACTGGAGTACTTGGAGTCTGAATACTTTCAGTTCGTAGGATTCGACTAAACACCTCCTTCAAAGATGATACATCAGATCCAGATAGGATTTGCGATTTTGCTGATTCAAAATCAGGTGTCAATCCCGCAAGAAAACTCATTATAGCCATTTGTTCTCGCTGCTGCTGTTGAACTTTAACATCTGAACTAAATGGAAGCAACAGATTCAATTCCTCATATATTTTCTTGAAATTCATAAAGTAACTCATTAATGTTTGCTCCTGTTTCTCTGCTCTATAGAACGATTTACATACATCATACATTCTCGTCAAATTTCCTTTACCAGAGTACAAAAACTCCAAGTATTCCATCAATTCTTTCACAAATTCACAATGATCTACTAAACCAATCACTTCTGTATCAATTGAATTCCGGATCTGAAGAAATAGACGAGCATCATCTCGTAGCCACAGTAAATCCTTCTCTTCTTTAGAATCAGCAGCTGGTGGATCTTCAGTTAGGTGATTGCCTTTGTCAATACTCCTGAGGTAGAGACGAATCGTTTTACTCCAATTCAAATAGTTTCAATCATTCAACTTGTGATCGGTGATCTTGGGCATCATCTGAACGGTATCATGAATAACCTTGTTTTCTCCCATGACTTAAACAAGCTAAGATCTGAGATCGACTATAATCGACAAATCAGACGATCAATTGACAAAGAAGCAGTCCTAGTGGGATTTATGAATTTGAACAACTTTTGGCTCTGATACCATGTTAACAGATTATCAGATAAGAAAGCCAAAATCGTTACTTGTTATTCACAAACCAAAGAGTATATACATAACACTTTCAGCCCAGTAAAGCCCACAAGCTAAAGCCTAAGAAATACAAATAGGCTGGGCCATATATCACAAGGCAAAAGAAACAAACAAATACAAAATATAAACGTATACAAAAGAATACAATTACACATATGTAACCCTCATAACAAATATATGTGTTAAATTTTATTAGATGACATTTGCATAATATGACCCCTTTAAATGTTAAATAAATTGACACATAGAAATAGTATTAACCACACCTTGAACCATTGAATGTATGTTGTATAAATTGATGTAGTAGAAATTTAATAATGGATATCAAGTGAAGAACCGTATAAATATTAGTGTAATAATCTTTAATCTACATGAAATGATAGTGTAGATTCTAGAAATATTATATTAATTTGCACAAATAACAATGCGAATTAATACGATTATTTCAGGATTATTTGAATTGATTATTTGATTGTTATTGATTGTTGTTATTGCTTGTTTATTTACTTTGACACCATCCCAGTTATCACACTGCAAGTTCCCTTTGCTATGCTTTGATTTTAAATTGAATTGGAATCGGGTTGAAATGATAAATACCCAAATTGAACTTTGACCTAGGATAGAGAATTAAAAACCGATTGGTCAATAATGTGTTTTAAAAATAAAATATAGATTTTATTTGAATAAATAATAAGGTTTTAAAATGAAGTTGAAATTTCAATGAAAGGAAAATGTTAATATTTAATAATCTGAATCAAAATATTAACATAGTAGTTGATGAAGGAACGTTATTTTAAAATTTATTTATTTAATAATTAAATTTGGAATTATTAATAATTAAGTTTTGAAATTAGTTAATAATTAAGTTTTGAAGTTATTTAATAATTAAATAAGATTGAATTATTTAATAATTAAATAAAATTTAATTCTTTATTTAGAAAAATTGAACTTCTTGAATAAGTGAAATTAAGTTTCTTTATTAATTGAGTTTTGATATTGTAACTAAGTAAATTAATAAGTGAAATTGAATTTCTCTAACAAGAAATAAAATGTGTTTTATTGAAATTAATGTAAGACTTGAAATGTAAAGAATTTGATTTGATGAATTTAATTTAATGCAATTTGTAAGTTTTGATACAATGAAGTTGAACTTAAGTAATTGATTTAGTGAATTGGAAATTAAATAGAAATTGTTTTGAATGATAAATTAACTTAACAAATATTGAATGAAATCAATTAATGATTTTAAATTGATTTGAATGTCAAATTAAATTAATTTAAATGTTTTCGAAATGAAACTTATATACGAACTTGAATCAATATTTGAATTGTTTAAATAAAAAATGGAAATAGAATTATAAGATTTTGAAAATATGAATTTGGAAGTTTTGAAACGTAAATTATGGAAATTGATTTCGAAAGAGAAATGAAATGTTGGTTTACAAATTCTAATTGAAATCGTAATTGATTTGGTTTTTGAAATATATAAACGAACAATCGGTGTAATAATTACGAAAGTTATTAAAGAAACCGGAATCGGTTAGCGACATACTCACTGTCTAAACCGAAAACCACTTTAATAACTATACGCGAAGTGTGATCCAGAATGAAGTGGTTGGAATGATGTACGTGATGACTGAAGAAAGAGAACGATAATGGATAGCCTTGACACTTGTGTCAAATTGGAAATGACTAAAACAGGAGCCGTGCCGGGCCAAATGGGGTCAGCTACCTCGAGCGAACACACTTCTTTGAAACTACTCATTACTTGTTGTCGATTGGTGCACCCTTGATTTTGGGAGTGTTGTTTCGCGGTGTTGCGATCGCTGCGGCGATGCGTTCTCACCAGTCCGGATCAGGCAAACGGTAGTTTCACTACATTGGGTATTGCCTCATGTGCCTTGTCATACTTGTATCCCTATATACGCAACCACTACGATTTGTTTTGTGTTATACCTATGGAGTAATCCCTGATAGCCCACTAGTTTACGTTGGAGTTTACAGTGCTGTATAGACTATGACGCTTATATAAAATGTGTTAAGGGGGATAATGGTAACGCCTTAACACTATTTGATACTTTATATTACTGATAGGCATTATCTACTTATCGTACACTACTACATAGTAGATAGTTTAACGGATTCTTAAAGGATGGTTATTCCAAACATCCTTTGAGTTACTTGTATTTAAGTTGCTATTTCACTTGAGTTGGATTTATTGATATAAGAATGTTAATCCTGACTCGAGTGTTTTGTGTTTTGCTTTACGCTCGGGTCAGACTGAGTGTACCAGTATTCGAGACTCACCTTTGGAGTTGGAGCTTCGCTTGGAGATCCAGCTATCTATCCAGTTTTAGATATCCAGTTGATTCTAGTGATGTATTCTGATATTGTATTTGATTATTGTATTCGAGACATCTGTTGTACCTTATTTAACTCTGATATGTATATAGTAGCTTCATGAACTACTATCTTTTGTTTCCGCTGCACTTATTACTCTGTGTCTGTGATCTGTGATTATTTTATTTACTGTATATGTTCAGTTTTTCCAAATTTAAATTAACAATTCGGTATTTTGAATTACTCAAGTCCGACATGTGCGGATGCGAATAGTCCTAAATAGCGGGTCGTTATAGTTGGTATCAGAGCTTTGGTAGCTCTAGGAAAAACTTAGCATATAGGGTAAATGTATTTACAGAATCACTCTCATTCGAGTTTCAATCTCTTCCTTTGACTCAATTCCTTTGAATTTTGGAACGTTCCCCTCGGTTCCGAAATTCATTCGTGTCTTTCACTATTCGTCTTCTTTCAATCCTGGAGCACCCCATAACTCCATTTTGAATGATATCTATAATAGATCGGCGGTCTCGCCAATCTTTGAATGATTCGTAAAGGAGCAAAACTCCTTTATAATAGGCATCAATTTACGATGCTATCTATTCCCTGCTATACCTGAATTCCATCTCTTGAGATCGAGTGTTGATTTACCTTGGAATTCAACATCGATCTTATTCTTGAAGTTAAGGACGACCCGGTTAAGGTTGCCCGTGAATTAAATAAACTCATCCATCTCCCGATTATAGTAATTGAATTATCTTATCTTCTGTTTCAAAATTATTTTCGAATCAAAATTCTCTTTGATTTGATTTCCATCAAATTTGAATCGCTATACATGTTTTGAAATCTATTCTTGTATCGTCGAGCGAGGAATTGTATTTGTAAAATTATATTTAAAATGTTTTAAAAATATATTGTGTTGTTTGAGTTGTTGATGTTGATTTGGATTTTCGATCGATTCGTCTGATCAACGCTATCGATAGGATTTCCAAAACACTTTAACAGAGCAAACCGACACAATATCGTTTCAAATCTGGTAAACAAAATAAATTTTTGAATGATTATATTATATATACAAGTATAAATTTTTCTGAAATTAAATTGTTAATGAGTTGTTGTCCGAAATGATAATATTTAATTTCATAAATCATTGACTATTGGATAATATAAATAAATGAATTTATAAAAATGGGTTAAAATTGATTTTAAATTTAAATGGATTTAAACTTAATTTGAGAATTTAATATTCGATGGTTTCAAACTTTGATTTGAAAGTTTTAAAGTGTATAGTATTTAAATATCTTCAAAAAGAATCATTCCAAAGAATTTAAAGTCTAAATCAGTGCTCTTCTCTTTATCGCTGGAAAATAATTTCGGTGATGACGGCCGCATCATCGACATTCATTTTCGAGTTTCGAAGTAGAGATACTATTCTGTAGTTTTGATACGGTTTGTTTTGAAAAATAAAGTTGATTTGAAATTTTAAGCATGACTTGATTTATAATATATATTGAAGATTTTAAATCTGATATATCTATTTCATTTATAAAATGGTTTGAAGTTAATTGAAATTTAATTCTTAAAATTTTGATTTAAGGACGATCTTCAATAAAGCCAAAAGTTTTGACTAAATACTCAACTTGAAGTAAGCAAATTGTAAAATTTCATTCGGATAATACTCAATTGCATTATATATACGACTTACCTAAATTTTCAAAAGTTAATTATGTAATTGAATATTATACAATATAAATGATACCAAAGGAAATTTTAAATAAATTTGAGTAGTTAAAATAAATGTAAATATACTTAATATATATGTGATAGGATATATTAAGTAGAATAAATTTAATAATAATTTGGTATGAAGAAGAATTAAATTTGTCGGATAAAGTGTGATTATAATAAATGACTATTCAAATTTAGGACTTTTGAAATTGTTAATTTAAGAAAATTGGAGAATATACAATAAATTGTGTTTATAAAAAAAATGTGAGTGCGTATAATAAATGTTATTCACTTAAATTTTAAACTATAAAATGTTTATGGAGATAAATAGAATAATAAGTTAAATAAATAATAGGTATGGTTAATAGAAGAAAATTTGTATTGAAAGTTAATAAATTGAATTAAATCAACTTAAGGGAGTATCTTGGATTAATTGAATTTAAATTGAATTTCATTTGTAAGAAACCTTTTGTACCTAACATTAATAAATGTGAAATCAAATCAATTTAATGAAAACCTTGAATAAAAAAAACAAAAAAAAACAAATTGTTGAATATAAATTTATTTAAGTTAAAATTTATATGTTAAATAAATTGTTTTATTTTGTTTTCAATCTATTTTCTTCTGCTTGTTTCTATTCTCCTACCTACTTCCTTTTCGGGGATGAAAAGTTTTGAGTGGGGGAGATTGTAATGACCCGTATTTTTAACGCTTTAAAAATACTAAATTAAATAAAATTTTAATTAAAAATCCAATAGAAATGAAATTTTATGATTTATTAAATGGAAATCTCTTTGTATATAAGTTACAAATCCAAAACCAATTTCGATAAGACCGATAATGTAATACATATTAAAAACGTAATGTAATAATATGAAATAGTTGTAACCAATAACAGAAACCAAAATAATAATTTTAACGTATGAAACGTGCGTTTTACGTTAAATGAATTGTTCGTTAAATAAAATAAACAATAAAATTTCGCAACGAAAATTTGATATTTTAAAATGCGTTTATTTAAACATAGGAAATTGTAAAGTTTCGTCAGAAAATATGAAAGTAAATTTTAGTCACGTCATTTCGGTTTAAATCAGTTAAAATGTAATGAAAATAAAATATATTCGAAACCGGAATATTTTTACATAGAAAAATTCTAAATCATCTTCTGAGCAAGACGTCATTTTTCGTTTTTCCAAATTTGGACTTCTTTAGCTCCGTCGATCTTATTTTTCTGCGTTTTTGTTGCATTTTCCGCTAGTAGAAAATTCGAATTCTCATAATTTAATCGTACCACTGATATCAATATATAGTCTTGACCGTCTTGTCGTACTAACCTTATCAGTATATTCGGTTGTATATTTCGGTGCTCGGTGCACGGCTAAATGTACGAAACAAAAAAATCGTATCGGTACAGTTTAAGTTCATTTGTTTTCATGATTATCCAATTTCCTACCGAGAACATCAATAGCCAGCAGCTTTTATTTTCCGCGAAATTCAGCATATGACTTTCACTATTCCCCATTTCCATTTATTATCTGCTGGTTCCTATATTTGGTTTTGGTCTCGAGATTCATTTATGAAATATAATACACGAAGTTTTTTTTTATTCGGCTGAAACTGTTACTCTTTTTCTTCTGCTCTCCCTCTCCTTTCAAAAAAACCCATTACCCAAAGCAACCCGCCTCTTTCCTCTAACCGCGAGCACCTTTGCCCTTCGCCCAGCTCGCCGCAGCAACCCAGATCCACGTGCGCGTCATCCCTCACGCAACACAAGCCTTCGCCCTACCCACTGACCTCACCTCCAACGTTCATTTTTTCGAGCCTGCCACCGTCCCAATCCACCTTCTCCATCATCCGAGCACACAGCCTCAAGCTACGCCTCGCCTGACCGTACTCTGCTAATCCACTTCCCATCAGCAGCCACCGAGCCATCAAACCTAACCCGCAGCCAAAGCCCGCCTCAAGTTACCTACGACTCCACTTTGCTCTGCCCTCCTCGCCTCGCATAGGTAGCATCCTCCAATCCTCCTGCTTTACTCCTTCCACTTTTGGCCTCATCGGCTATGCTCGGCAACATCGGGGCAACCTTCGACTTGCCCATTTGACTTCGGCCACTCTTTCCTTGCCCTGCTTGGCAGCAACTACCTACTCAATTAGGTCCACCTCTACATCAATGGCTGAGCAACACTCTTCAACTTGTGCTCCTCTTGGTATGTGTAAACACATATATAGCAGCATATATATATAAAGTTTGCCTGCCGTTATATTTATAGGTCATATTTCATTATATGAGTCTTATATATATATAAGTTCATAATTCTTTTGTTTATATATATCTTTTTATTTGGCAGTTTATATGTATTCTAGTATACATGTTTATTTATAGTTTATATACATTCTATGTTATATATGTACCAGTATATGCTTTATATATGTTTATATGTTAGTTTACTGTAAGTTTAAACAACTTGTTAGTTATATATATAAGTTATATATTGGTTTTGTTATTCATATAAAGTATATGTATATAATAGTTGTTGTTATTTTAAATGTATGTACATAACAGTTTTGGTTTTGATATGTATACAATAGTGTCTTTTCGTTTTACAGTGAAGGTATATATACTATAGTAAGAAGATTTTGTGTACAGTGTGATTTTGATATTCTGCGGTGAATGATATATACTATATATAAGTATTTTTCCTTCTTAGTTTATATGTATGTGTTATGCAAGCTGTACTTATGTAGCCTATGTATAAATATAGGCTGAAAAGATTTGAATATAATATGTATCGGCACTTTGATTTTATGAGTATATATATAGCTGTAAGACATGGTTTTATATCACAGTAGATTTTGTATAATAGTAATGGATTTTTTAATAAGACATATATATGGACTTTTGAATCATACGTATGCTAGTTATAATATAAAAGCTAATTTTGTATTGTTACAGCACGAATAGAGGCGACACTGTATATATTAGGCCATTTGTAGTTAGCTATATATGTTTATATATTATGTTCTGGTTTGCTTTACTTATGTGTAATTTATACTAGTTAAGTTTTTTGGAATGTTGTAAACCTATATAAAAGTATGCTAGTTGGGTTTTAAGGTGTTTGTATATGTTCTGGTGGATACATAAGCTTTTATCTGTCATTCCAGTACGTTATATATTATATATATATATAAGATGTTATATAAGATATGTTATGTTATGATTTTGAAACATACATATATTTTGATTACAATATCTATATGTTTAGATTTAATATTGAGAAAATGCATATGTATTTAAGTTAAATTTTGAGGTTAAGAAAAATAATATAATATTCATTCCATTTCGGTAATATCAAACTGATTTTAGCTCTTGGTTTCCAATTTATCAGCTCCGTTCGTCAAACTTGGTTCCATCGTGCTTTGCTTCAAAACTCATGCTTGGATTCGTAACTCGTGCCATTTTCGTTCATCGTTAGTCTCAAAAGGTGAGCAATCACTCGCGTTTAATGTTCTTTTATTTATTAAATTTGATTTCAATTGAAATGACAATTGAAATATGCTGCTTACACTATTATATATGTTATTACCTGTATCAGTTCACCTGTGACATCTGACACCATTATTTGTTATTTATGAAATGATAATCCAGTTTGGTTGATAAATGATTGATTGTTTGATGTTGACATTGGACGTTAAATTGTTAATGTAGTTAGTGATAAATAATTTGAAATTGAAATTGGTGTAGATAGTTAGATTTGATATATGTGTTAAATTTGATTAGATGACATTTGCATAATATGACGCCTTTAAATGTTAAATAAATTGACACGTAGAAATAGTATTAACCACACCTTGAACCATTGAATGTATGTTGTATAAATTGATGTAGTATAAATTTAATAATGGATATCAAGTGAAGAACCGTATAAATATTAGTGTAATAATCTTTAATCTGCATGAAATGATAGTGTAGATTCTAGAAATATTATATTAATTTGCACAAATAACAATGCAAATTAATACGATTATTTCGGTATTATTTGAATTGATTATTTGATTGTTATTGATTGTTGTTATTGCTTGTTTATTTACTTGGACACCATCCCAGTTGTCACACTGCAAGTTCTCTTTGCTATGCTTTGATTTTGAATTGAATTGGAATCGGGTTGAAATGATAAATACCCAAATTGAACTTTGACCTAGGATAGAGAATTAAATGAAAACCGATTGGTCAATAATGTGTTTTAAAAATAAAATATAGATTTTATTTGAATAAATAATAAGGTTTTAAAATGAACTTGAAATTTGAAATTTCAATGAAATGAAAATGTTAATATTTAATAATCTGAATCAAAATATTAACATAGTAGTTGATGAAGGAACGTTGTTTTAAAATTTATTTATTTAATAATTAAATTTGGAATTATTAATAATTAAGTTTTTGAATTCGTTAATAATTAAGTTTTGAAGTTATTTAATAATTAAATAAGATTGAATTATTTAATAATTAAATAAAATTGAATTCTTTATTTAGAAAAATTGAACTTCTTGAATAAGTGAAATTAAGTTTCTTTATTAATTGGGTTTTAATATTGTAACTAAGTAAATTAATAATTGAAATTGAATTTCTCTAACAAGAAATAAAATGTGTTTTATTGAAATTAATGTAAGACTTGAAATGTAAATAATTTGATTTGATGAATTTAATTTAATGCAATTTGTAAGTTTTGATACAATGAAGTTGAACTTAAGTAATTGATTTAGTGAATTGGAAATTAAATAGAAATTGTTTTGAATGATAAATTAACTTAACAAATATTGAATGAAATCAATCAATGATTTTAAATTGATTTGAATGTCAAATTAAATTAATTTAAATGTTTTCGAAATGAAACTTATATACGAACTTGAATCAATATTTGAATTGTTTAAATAAAAAATGGAAATAGAATTATAAGATTTTGAAAATATGAATTTGGAAGTTTTGAAACGTAAATTAAGGAAATTGATTTCGAAAGAGAAATGAAATGTTGGTTTACAAATTCTAATTGAAATCGTAATTGATTTGGTTTTTGAAATATATAAACGACCAATCGGTGTAATAATTACGAAAGTTATTAAAGAAACCGGAATCGATTAGGGACATACTCACTGTCTAAACCGAAAACCACTTTAATAACTATACGCGGAGTGTGATCCAGAATGAAGTGGTTGGAATGATGTACGTGATGACTGAAGAAAGAGAACGATAATGGATAGCCTTGACACTTGTGTCAAATTGGAAATGACTAAAACAGGAGCCGTGCCGGGCCAAGTGGGGTCAGCTACCTCGAGCGAACACACTTCTTCGAAACTACTCATTACTTGTTGTCGATTGGTGCACCCTTGATTTTGGGAGTGTAGTTTCGCGGTGTTGCGATCGCTGCGGCGATGCGTTCTCACCAGTCCGGATCAGGCAAACGGTAGTTTCACTACCTTGGGTATTGCCTCATGTGCCTTGTCATACTTGTATCCCTATATACGCGACCACTACGATTTGTTTTGTGTTATACCTATGGAGTACTCCCTGATAGCCCACTAGTTTACGGTGGAGTTTATAGTGCTGTATAGACTCTGACGCTTATATAAAATGTGTTAAGGGGGATAATGGTAACGCCTTAACACTATTTGATACTTTATATTACTGATAGGCATTATCTACTTATCGTACACTGCTACATAGTAGATAGTTTAACGGTTCCTTAAAGGATGGTTATTCCAAACATCCTTTGAGTTACTTGTATTTCAGTTGCTATTTCACTTGAGTTGGATTTATTGATATAAGAATGTTAATCCTGACTCGAGTGTTTTGTGTTTTTCTTTACGCTCGGATCAGACTGAGTGTACCAGTATTCGAGACTCACCTTTGGAGTTGGAGCTTCGCTTGGAGATCCAGCTATCTATCCAGTTTCAGATATCCAGTTGATTCTAGTGATGTATTCTGATATTGTATTTGATTATTGTATTCGAGACATCTGTTGTACCTTATTTAACTCTGATATGTATATAGTAGCTTCATGAACTACTATCTTTTGTTTCCGCTGCATTTATTACTCTGTGTCTGTGATCTGTGATTATTTTATTTACTGTATATGTTCAGTTTTGCCAAATTTAAATTAACAATTCGGTATTTTGAATTACTCAAGTCCGACATGTGCGGATGCGAATAGTCCAAAATAGCGGGTCGTTACACGAGCTATCGAGCTCCACGTGGAAACCCAACCTCAATTGGAAAAACCACCATTGCCGACGATCCTGATCACCTACATCCAAGCCATCTCGACCGAAACTTTACCACACGACAACGCATCAATCCCCTCGGGTCCCATCGACTCCGGTCAATCATCGACATCGGAATTCCTTTAGAAACCTCCTCGACTAAAACTGGGTGTAAAACCCTATTTCGATCTCGCCACGCCACCACGGCAATTAATAAAACCTCAGACCATTTTTTCCGTGATCCCCAACCTTCCTTCTACCTTCAGCAATGATCACGCCACCCAATTCATCGTTAATCGCCGGAATTTGACCCAAATGTATTTTCCGTTCATCTCGCAAATTCACAACCAATACCAAACTAAAAATCTTTATTTTATTACTAAAATTCATTATTTTTTATTACGATTCTAATCATATAATCAAATCGTGAAAATCTGATAATCGAATTTCCTAACTTTGTTTTATTCTTACGGTGATTCATTGGTTTTGAATTAATTTCTTAATATAAACACATGAAATCAATTTTAAAAGTAAAATAGCATCTACACAATCCTTTTTCTTTTAGAAATCACAACTTGAAATGGATTAGATAAGAAGATATGAATTTTTTTCAAGCGAAATTTGAGCCTATGTGATATAATAGAGATTAATATATACATATACACAGACATGCATCAATTATTCTATGTTTATATATATACATGTACATGCAGAAATATTTACATCTATACAAACATTTCACAATCACACAGCAAGCATTTATCACAGGCAGATCAAGATACATATATATATATATATATATTTATATAGGGTTAAAAGTTTACTCACCTAAGTATGAACAAAGAAACCTGGTAAGTTTGGAAATCTGGAAACTTGATTTTTTGAAAACTGGAATATGACTTGCTTCTTGACTTTGATTTGCTTACTGATATGAGTTGAATTTCTTGAATTTATTGAGTTAATCTTGCTTAGCTTTAGGTTTGAAATTTGTGGTGAGATTGTTTTGAATTTTCTCTTTTATTTCTCTGGTTTTTAGTGTATAGATTTTTGGTTTTGTTTTGTTTTAATAATGAAGATAAGAGAAAATGAAATAGAGAGATAGAGATATGTTTATATAACTTAGCTTAATTTATTTTAAAATAAAAAGAAAATAAATTACACTAGTTCAATTGGCTTACAAGTGTCATTAGCATGCTATAATTAGTTTACACTTGTATTTAGATAAAATCTTTGGCTTACATTTGTAATTTCATGTATAAATATGTTTTAATATATATATATATATATATATATATAATATTTCCAATTTAGTTTTATATTTATAAATGTCTTACGTGTTTTAAATATTGAACTTCTCTTATATTTATCTATATAAAATTTTGAAGAAAATGATATATATATATATATATATTATTGTTTGTACCAAAAATGGGCACAACACTCTTCGGAAGTTTTTGAAGAGATAAAATGAAGAAATTAAATGGAAAAAGAGGATTATCTAACAAAAACTCCAACAACAGATATGTAAAAGGTAAAAAATGCACAGAAACACAGGAATTTAGAGTGGTTCGGCGTATTGCCTACGTCCACTATGAAATTGATCGCTTTATTGATGTTTCGTTGATGATTACAATTTATTGCAGCGGGTTACAATAGATAACAATGGATTACAGTAGTAAAATTCGTTAGCAGCAGCAGCAACGGACTTTAGAACTGAATCCGGCAGAGTCTGGGCATTGCAGAATTCAAAGATCCTTTTTTTGTAGGCCCTTGGGCTCTATTTATAGGTGTAGGAGGCTGATATTTCCCTCAGATCTCGGGAGACTTCTTCTGGCACATGAGTGGGCCCACGTGACCAAGCCCGTGAAGTTTCGGCTCGATCCGTGATTGATACGAACGGATTTCGTATCGATCAAGATTGCGTCCAATGGAGTTGAAATTTGGTGTGAACATTCTTTAGCATACACGTAAGCATCTGTGAAAATTTCATAGCATTTAGACTTGTGGATCTCGAGTTATGATCGATTCGAATTGGAGTTACTCGGCAGGCTGTTTCGTTCGAATCGATCATTTCGACTCGATCATTTCGAATCGATGGTTGCGTGTGATTAGGTGGTGACGTGGCGCGCATTCTTCATATCGATCCACATTCTTCGGCAAGTTGATCGAGTCGTTCCGGAGTTTTCGCCGCGTCCATATCGATGAAAGTGGTCCAGTTCGAATCGATGGGGATGGTCCAGTTCGTATCGATGGGGATGGTCCAGTTCGTATCGATGGGGATGGTCCAGTTCGTATCGACGGAAGTTGGCTTGTTCGTATCGATAAAAGCTCTCCAACTCGATGGATATGAACAGTGGCTCTCTTGATGGATTCGAACAGAGGTTCGTCAATGGATGCGAAGTTGGCACTGGCTGACCGATACAAAGTGCACTGTCTCTTGATGTATACGAAGTCGATCGATACGAAGTAGACTCTGGTGATGGACACGAAGTCGATCGATAAGAAGTAGACTCTGGTGATGGACATGAAGTCGATCGATACGAAGTAGACTTTGGTGATCGATACGAAGTCGATCGATATGAAGTGCGGCCTACTGATGGATACGAAATTGGGGCTATTTTCCTTCAACTTGCATCGATCGTAACTTGAGCATACGAACTCGGATTGACTTGAAATTTGGAATGTTGACTTTTGTTGCTTCGCTCGTCGTGTCTTGTCGATTGTAGCTTGATCCGGACTCGGACAAAATTCATCGATATCCGTAGTGAACCTGCATATAACCGATCTCTCAAACGAACCGTCATTGGTTTCTAGTCAGGTTCTTGTTGTCACGGCCTTGCCAAAAGGCGGGATAACATTTGCCCCCCAAAGTACGTCTTGTGGAAACATGACGTGCTTTGAAAAGCTGCAACCTTTACTTTGATCAGTCATCATCCTTTGAAAGTTGTAATCTTTGACTAATTTCCTCGGTAATGCGAACCGTGGATTGTCAACTGTTGTACCCTGTATCGTTATAGCTGATTGCTGCTTGATTGAGAGTAGCTGTTTGTTGTTGTAACCGTTATCAGATGAGTATCCAATTTTTGTGGATGTTGAAAATCGAATATTAGTCCGACATTTATGTATATATGTTAATCTGACTCTCATTGACGTTGCTCGTCCGCGAGTCGTTTTCAGTTTATCTCGTATCAAATTCTGTATCGATCCTCTCCAGAACCGATGTGAAATTTGAATTGTAACAACGCTCGATGGTTGTTTTTTGAACGTTCCTTCGTATTTATCCTCTCCTGAATCCATGTAAAAGGTTGAAACATTGTCTTCGCATCGATATACATCGTATTGATGGATACGAAATGAATAGTTCGCATCGATGGATACAAGATTCGATGGATACGAGATTAACTTTCGTATCGATAGTTTCCCGTGGCTCCATCAGGTCTTTATAATGCCCTTCGCATCGATGAAGCATTGAGCCATTGGATTCGACTAGTGACGCAGCGGATATTACAAAAACAATGTAGATCGTTGAATGTAGTAATCGGTGGATTGGAAGATACTGAAATGCCCGAATTCGTTGATCCGAAGATACCGAATTCTAGCTATCCCGAACTCGTTGATCGCGCACGATACCGGGTTCAAAGATCTGTGATTCTTCACGCGTTGATCAAGCGCACTTGATTTCGCGAATCGGCTTCAACAATCGAAGATTCGAGCGCACTCGAATGTCGAAGGTGGAGATAGTAGATACACTCGACTACCAATTGAAATTGAAAGCACAAAGCTAACAAAAGAGAATTTTATTCAATATTCAACAACCATTACAAATGACTCACACGGCCTATTTATAGGCGTTTTACAACTCACGCAAAGAAAACAGAAAATTTACATTAACTCCTAAGTCGGCAACCGACTTATAACCCCTTCGACTTATGAGTTAAGAAAGTATACAACACATCACGACTTTCATAGGTCGTACACGACTTAGAGTATTTACGACTTAATATCAACGGTTCAGATGGACGCGGCATCAAGATCTTCGGCTACAAGTTTCTGCGACTTAAGAAACAGAGAACACAAACATATCACTTAGGTCGTTGACGACCTAACAACTTCCACGACTTACGACTTAGTATAAGTCGGTGGCAACTTAACAGCAGTTTCTTCACGACTTAAGGAATCAACGGTTTCAGATTAACTCGGCATAAGATTCTACGGCCTCCAGAGCTTCAACGACTTTAACATAAGCGGTATCCCAAATCAACGTCTTAAAGAGATCAACGGTCTTCATACTCCAGCGACTTAAAGAATGGACGGCATCCGTAGCTTTGCGACCTAAAACAAAAGCGGCATCAGGAAACAACGTCTCAAAGAGATCAACCACAGAGATTAACTCGGCAGACATATCAACGACATCCAGGGCTTCGCGACTTAAGATGAGACTTTGCGACTTAAAAAGCCTAACTCCGCGACCTAAGTCTGTATGACTTAAAACTTCGCGACTTAAGAGCATAGCATCTGAACCCTCTTCATGCGACCTTAATTCCCACTCGTTAAGTCGTACATGAGTTAACTCGTTAAGTTTTTCCTGGGACCTATCTTCTAACTCGCTAAGTCGTTCACGAGTTAAAAACATGTTAAGTCGTATCTCCTTTCTCTTCAGACTGTTAGGTCGTAGCTCTTCACTAGGTCGTTGGTGCGACCTAAAGACCTTGTTAGGTCGTTCGCGACCTAACACTTTACCAGTTTTTGCTTCATCAACCAGTAACGACTTAAAAGCTTCGTTAAGTCGTACGCGACCTAACCCTTCATCATTCTGGGCATCCTTCTGGGCTACATCATCCTCCCCAGGTTGAGAAAAATTCGACCTCGAATTTGTAAATTCTTCTCTATCAGCTCGTTCATCTCCGTGATATGGTACGAGATGTTTAACATTGAACACATCAGACGTATACACGCCATCTGACAGCTTCAGCTTATATACATTTTCATTGATTCGTTTTACAACTTCCACCGGACCAATTTTTCGTGCTTTCAATTTATTGTAAGCACCTACTGGAAAACGATCTTTTGTTAACACTGCATAAACCAAATCACCTTCATGAAATTCTACACCCCTTCGTTTCAAATCTGCGGAACGTTTATACTTCTCATTTGCTTTCTCCAATCGTTCCTGAACGATTTTATAACATTCCGTCAACCCCTCAACAAAATCAACAGCTTTCTTAACTGTCTTCTTTGATTGTGGCACTACCGTTAGATCCAACGGTCCCTTTGGTAAACTTGAATATACTATCTGAAATGGACTGAACCCAGTACTTCGATTTACAGCATGATTATGGGAAAATTCTACCTGGCATAACTTCACATCCCAACTCTTCAGATTATCTTGAACAAGACACCTCAACAAGTTTCACAATGATCTGTTCACAACCTCGGTCTGTCCATCCGTTTGCGGATGATAAGCACTACTAAATTTCAGCTTCGTTCCCACCATTTTCCACAAACTCAACCAAAAGTGACTCAGAAATCGAGTATCTCTATCCGACACGATAGATTCTGGCAATCCATGAAGTCGATAGATTTCCTTGAAAAATAATTGAGCAACATGAACAGCATCCGCCGTCTTCTTACAAGCAATAAAATGTGCCATCTTCGAAAATCGGTCAACCACCACATAAATGGAATCATTACCACGCTGTGTTCTCGGAAACCCCAACACAAAGTCCATACTCACATCAACCCATGGTTTAATTGGTACAGGTAACGGCATATATAACCCAGCATTAGTCGCAGTTCCTTTCGAAACCTAACAAATATGACAACGCTCCACAAACCTTTCCACCTCTTTCCTCATTGATGGCCAAAAGTAAGACTGTGAAATCAACTGTAAAGTACGGTCTCTCCCAACATGTCCCTCTTCGTGTAACTCCTTGATAATCTTCATTCTCAGACTACCCTCCGGTATGCACAATCGATTTCCTTTAAAAAGAAAACCATTAACCATCATAAACTCATCAGTCTTCCCTTCATTGTCCCTTTCAACAAATTTCTTAAAATAAGAGTCTTCTGCAATCTGCTCCGGCAATAATTCAAAACCAGTCACTTCAACTTTCATCGTTGTCAAAAAATGACTCCTTCTACTTAAAGCATCAGCCACTCGATTCGTCACCCCTGATTTGTGCTTCACAACGAAAGTAAACTGTTGCAGATATGCAATCCACGATGCATGTCTCGCTGAAATCTTATCTTGCCCTTGCAAATGCTTCAATGCTTCATGATCAGTATACAGAACAAACTCTTTCTGAAATAGATAATGTCTCCAGTGTTTAATAGCTTGCACAACAGCATAAAACTCCACATCATATGTACTGTATCGCATCTTCGCTCCTGACAACTTCTCGCTGAAATAGGCAATAGGACGACCCCTTTGACTCAACACTCCTCCAATCCCAACCTTTGACGCATTAGTGTGTAGCTCAAACAACAACTGAAAATATGGTAATACTAGAATTGGTGCAGTCGTCAGCAACTCCTTGATCTTCCCAAAAGCATCCCCTGCTTCTTCTGACCATGAAAACTGTTTGCCCTTCATACAATCTGTAACAGGTGCCATCACACTACTAAAGTGTGGAATGAATCTTCGATAGAATGACGCCAACCCATGAAAACTACGAACTTCCGTTATCGTCTTGGGCTGCGGCCAATCTCTGATAGCTTCGATTTTACTTTGGTCAACCTGTATCCCTTCCTCTAATACAACATACCCCAAAAATAAAACACTCCTCGCCATAAAAACACATTTCTTCGTAGCAGCATAGAATTGTTCTTCACGAAGAATAATTAACACTTTCTTCAACTGCTAAACATGCTCTTCTGTACTAGCACTGTAGATCAGAATATCATCAAAGTAAACCACCACAAATTTTCCAATGTACGGTCGGAAAATTTGATTCATCACCCTCATAAATGTACTCGGTGCATTTGATAAGCCAAACGGCATTACCAACCATTCGTATAAACCTTCCCTGGTTATAAAAGCAGTTTTCCATTCATCCCCTGGTCTAATGCGAATCTGATGATAACCGCTCTTCAAGTCAATCTTAGAAAAGATTACGGACCCACTGATCTGATCCAACAAATCATCAAGCCTCGGCATTGGAAATCTGTATCTGATTGTGATCTTATTCAATGCTCTACTATCTGTGCACATCCTCCACGTCCCATCCTTCTTGGGTACCAATAAAGCTTGTATAGCACAAGGACTTAAACTCTCCTGCACACGTCCCTGTTCAAGCAATTCCTCTACCTGCCTCCGCAACTCTTCATGTTCCTTCGGACTCATTCGATAATGTGGTCTGTGTGGCAAAACTGCTCCCGGAACAAGATCGATTTGATGTTGTATGTCTCTCAAAGGCGGTAACTCCTTTGGTAACTCATCTGGGAATACATCGTCAAATTCTTTCAAAACTGGTTTAACTTCTTCTGGAATTTCAACTTGTTCACTACTTTCTCGCCCGATCAACAAAAATACTTCAGGCTCCTCTTCAACTTCTTTAACAAACTCCTTTAAAGTCAATAAAGTTTTCAGCTCTTCAATCTCTTCTGACTTACTTTCTCCTTGTGATCTCTTCTTCGGAATTAGGATAATTTTCGTGCCTTTAAACATAAAACTGTAGCTATTGGTCCGTCCGTCATGTTGTACTGCTCGATCATACTGCCATGGTCTTCCCAATAATAAGTGGCAAACATCCATCTCTACTACATCACACCAGATTTCGTCTCTGTATTTCTTCCCAATAGAGAATGGAACTCGAACTCGTCTATCCACTTTCACTTCTCCTCCTTTTCTCAACCATGCTAACTTGTATGGATTTGGATGTTTCTCTGTCTTCAATTTCAACTTTGTCACAGCTTCGGTTGAACCAATATTGTCACAGCTTCCTGCGTCGATCACAAACTTACACACCTTTCCCAGAATAGTACATGTCGACTGAAAGATATTACTTCTCAACCAACTAGCTTCTTCCTGCTTCGGTGTTAAACACGATCTCCTCAGCATTAGATTACAACCTTCATCTCCTGACGCAATATCCTGCTCATCCTCCTCAACTGGACTAGAACAATCCCCATCACCATCCTCATCCTCAACTTCTGCAATCATGGTTCTCTTCTTTGGCTTTGGACACTCACTGCTTTTATGACCCAATTCCTGACAATTGTAACATTTGAAACCATTGTTAACCCTTGCCTTCTCAACCTCCTTCACCACTGGTTTACTGATAGGTTTAGACACATTAGAACTTCCACTAACACCCTTCATTTGATTGTTGGAACTGGTAAACACACCACCTCCTCGTCTACCTTGTTTCTCCCAAGCCAATGCTTTCTGATGTGCTTCTGCTACAGATCTTGGATCGAACATATTAACCATATCCTGGATCTGCATTCGCAATCCCCCAATGAATCGAGATGTCAGCTGCTCTTCCGTTTCCATAATATCATTCCTTGCAATAAGTTGATAGAATTCATCAGCATAGTCGTTAACAAACTTCGTTCCTTGTCTCAAGTTTTGCAAACGTTGATACATCAAAGATTGATAATTGTAAGGTAAGAATGTTGCTTTCATCAATTTCTTCATCTTCTCCCAAGATTCAACTTTTGACTTTCCCATCCGTTCACGTGTAAGTTTGGTTTGCTGCCACCACGCTAAAGCTCTACCCCTCAGCCTCGTAGCAACCAACTTCACTCTACGATGTTCTGGAACTTCCTTGAAGTCAAATATCTCTTCAACATTAGCTACCCAATCTAGAAACTCCTCCGCTTGCATACCACCTTTGAATTCAGGAATTTCAGTCTTCATCCCCGACTCCCACTTGTGATCATACTCAGAGTAATTTCTTCCTTGTCCTCGTCCTTGTCCTCGGACACTACCACCATCATATTCTTCTTCAAAATCAGATGTATATCGTTGTCTATCTCGTCCACCCACATCTCTACTACCTTCACGCCTATCACCACCATCCTTTCAATCTACATTCCTCCGTTCTCGATCATTCACGTTCCTCCCACGCCCTTGATCATTTTCAACACTCCTGTCTCGATTGGAATGTGGCGAGACTCTACTACCCCCATGGTTAGATTCTGGTGAAACCCTTCTCCGATTTTGATTCATCTCTAACATCATCTTCTCTAACCGACCAATTCATTCGTTAAGCTTTTCACTAAAGTTCTCATTGATTCTTTCCTCCATCTCATCAGCTTCTTCTCTTCGATACAAAGCTTCTACGTTTTGGTGACGATTAGCTCTCCTTGGCGGCATACTTGAAAGCTTTACATCTTCAACACTTCAAAATTCAAACACAATTCGGACTTTGATCCAAAATGAAACGGATCGAAAACTTCCACTTCGTAGCAAATCGCGATGAACACGATGGACAAAGTTTCAGTTTCCAATACAAATTCGATCAATCAACTTCGATCAATGATGAACACTTCACTCTCGATCACGGCTTAACACTCCAAGCTCGGCTATTCACTTTCAAACTTCAAATTCTCGGCTCCAAGACTCGATCTAACTATGATTGGTTAGAATGGCTCTGATACCAAAAACTGACGCAGCGGATATTACAAAAACAATGTAGATCGTTGAATGTAGTAATCGGTGGATTGGAAGATACTGAAATGCCCGAATTCGTTGATCCGAAGATACCGAATTCTAGCTATCCCGAACTCGTTGATCGCGCACGATACCGGGTTCAAAGATCTACGATTCTTCACGCGTTGATCAAGCGCACTTGATTCCGCGAATCGGCTTCAACAATCGAAGATTCGAGCGCACTCGAATGTCGAAGGTGGAGATAGGAGATACACTCGACTACCAATTGAAATTGAAAGCACAAAGCTAACAAAAGAGAATTTTATTCAATATTCAACAACCATTACAAATGACTCACACGGCCTATTTATAGGCGTTTTACAACTCACGCAAAGAAAACAGAAAATTTACATTAACTCCTAAGTCGGCAACCGACTTATAACCCCTCCGACTTATGACTTAAGAAAGTATACAGCACATCACGACTTACATAGGTCGTACACGACTTAGAGTATTTACGACTTAATATCAACGGTTCAGATGGACGCGGCATCAAGATCTTCGGCTACAAGTTTCTGCGACTTAAGAAACAGAGAACACAAACATATCACTTAGGTCGTTGATGACCTAACAACTTCCACGACTTACGACTTAGTATAAGTCGGTGGCAACTTAACAGCAGTTTCTTCACGACTTAAGGAATCAACGGTTTCAGATTAACTCGGCATAAGATTCTACGGCCTCCAAAGCTTCAGCGACTTTAACATAAGCGGTATCCTAAATCAACGTCTTAAAGAGATCAACGGTCTTCATACTCCAGCGACTTAAAGAATGGACGGCATCCGTAGCTTTGCGACCTAAAACAAAAGCGGCATCAGGAATCAATGTCTCAAAGAGATCAACGACAGAGATTAACTCGGCAGACATATCAACGGCATCCAGGGCTTCGCGACTTAAGATGAGACTTTGCGACTTAAAAAGCCTAACTCCACGACCTAAGTCTGTATGACTTAAAACTTCACGACTTAAGAGCATAGCATCTGAACCCTCTTCATGCGACCTTAATTCCCACTCGTTAAGTCGTACACGAGTTAACTCGTTAAGTTTTTCCTGTGACCTATCTTCTAACTCGCTAAGTCGTTCACGAGTTAAAAACATGTTAAGTCGTATCTCCTTTCTCTTCAGACTGTTAGGTCGTAGCTCTTCACTAGGTCGTTGGTGCGACCTAAAGACCTTGTTAGGTCGTTCGCGACCTAACACTTTACCAGTTTTTGCTTCATCAACCAGTAACGACTTAAAAGCTTCGTTAGGTCGTACGCGACCTAACCCTTCATCATTCTGGGCATCCTTCTGGGCTACATCTACTAGCCAGTTCGTACCGATGGGTATAAGTGTTTGGGAGTCACGAATCGATGGATTCGAACAGTGTAGTTTGCATCGACGAACCGTGTGTGGAGCCGCAAAATCGTCGATACGAATAAATGTTTCGTATCGATGGAGCTCAAATCCTCCAGATTTGTCTTCATCAAGTATTTCGAATCGATGGGCCTTGTGTCATTGGATACAAATTGACAATTTGTATCGATGGGTACTGGAGGTAGTTGAAAATGATCGAAACGAATAACGACTTTGTATCGATGGATTTGGGTGACTCTTAAAGGCTTCCGTTGGCAACTTCATTTTGATAAAGGCTCGAGTTGATGGATTCGAATGGCTCGTTCGAATCGATTCAGCGGCGACATTTGGTAACCGGTCGAGTTCACTGGGATGCGAATCGTTTTTTACCTTCACACTCGAGTCCATATAAACACCATGGACTTAGCCATTTTTCACTTTTTACTTTATACTCTTGCGCTTTGCTTACTTCTTTTCTGACTTTCGCATCGCTCTAGAGAATTAAAGAAAGAAAAACCGTTCTTGCCTTCGAAGCGATTCAAACCTCCAACCCTTTGAACTAATCGTTGAAATCAGGTAAATGAATGGCTAACCCACATTGTAGCGATGAGATTCGAAATCAATTGCCAACCTAATTACATACACGATCGATCTCTGGTGATTCCAAGGCCGGAGTCGGCTAAGCGAAAATTGCCATGGTGTTTGAACAGTTTGGGGAAGAAGATATTTTGCGAGGTCGAGGAAGGAGAAGATGGAGTTCGAATCGATCTGGAGAAGATGAAGAGATGATGGATTCGAAATAGTGGGTGGGCATTTTTTTGGCCACAATCTCGTATCGATTGAGGATGAAAATGTCTTGCCTTGTATCGATCTCGATGGGAAATTTCGTATCGTTGTCTTGCTTTGGGCTTCGTATCGATCATGGAACAGTTACTTAGCATCGGCTATTTCGAAAAGATTTTGATCGATACGAAGTAGTTGTTTTGTGGTCGATACGAAGTAGATGTTTCCTGATCGATATGAAACTACTAAGCTCTGATCGATACGAATTACGTGCCATGGGATCGATACGAAAGTGTCTTTGAACGATCGATACGAATTTGAATCCGTATCCCAGATGGATGCGAACAACTACACAGATCAATGTGAACTCGAACTTTGATGACCGACAGTGAGCCTAACTTTGATGATCTTGAAAACTCTTGTGCAATTTAACATCTAACTCCGACGAGCTTCATTTTGGCATAATTGGACATGACCGTTGGACTTCATATTTGACTTCCCTTCGAAGCTCGTCGATGACACTGTAACTTAACAAAACTTTCACAAACTTTAACTCGTATCAGTCTCTAAAGTTTGGATGGCATGGTTGTGACGGTCAGCGATGAAGGTCACTCCAGTTAAATTTCGAAGTCTCGTCGTTTACATGCTTTCCTTAACTCTGTAGAAATTTTCAAGTGATATACAGCACTGCACTGCACAACATATTCACACACTTCACACTGTGGGGTGCACTAGTTTATTATCTATTTAACGATGATTTTTCATAAGCTAGTTAGTCATGGAACCTTTCAAGTTCAAAACAGCAGGAAGTTTAAGGTTCAATCCCTCCAATAATCGAGATACCGGCCATCGAGGCCGAAGTCATAGATCCAGCTCCGGACGAGTTTCCAGGTGCCCGGTTCATTTGCAGTCCACAAGACTCTATGCCGTCCGGCATCTCCGAAGATATGCTGGGACAGATTTGTTTAAGGCATGGCTTGTCGCTTGATGACGTATTACTGCCAGGGCCAAATGATAGGCCGCATGCTCCCCCGGAGGGGTTTACTGCTTTCAATCGTCATGCTTGCACAGCGGGGACACTTCCTCCATTTAATCAGTACATAAAGGAAATGCTGTCATTCCTTGGAATCACTCTATCCCAGCTACACCCTAACAGATACGCCTTGTTGAATAGCACTTTCATCGTCTTTATGGAAATTATCTTTCGACCACAAAAGCCGATCGAGATTAGATATCTCTTCAACATTAAGAGCCGCGGAGATAGCCCTTCTTTCACATTCTTGGAAGCGGTTAGGAACTGTCAAATAGTAACGGGATCCTGGGGAAGGCTGAGTTACTTTAAGACAGAATGGTTCTACGTTTGATGCCCCACTGGATTCGCTAGGCGATTGTTGGATAGACGTAAGCGTTGCAGTCTTTCTCATGAATTATCGAGATAATAATAATCATTTTCAAAACTGACATACTTCACTTCTTTTACAGCCGCAATCTCACGACCTGACGGTGGATATTTCAGGGAGTTAGTTCAGATCCTCCAAGCAGTTCCGGGTGAAGAGAGGAACATTGACTGGGTTCTAACCGACAGAAACTTGAGAATTGTCGGGCTGATTGAACGGAAGCAAAGCATAAGGCTGGAAGGGACACTTAGAACGGTCTCGAAGAAGCGGGTGAAACGCAAAGCGCCCGGCATCGTGATAACCGAAGGGGTTGATCCGGAGAGAACACCCACTGACGATGAACTTATAGCTGGGCCTTTTGGCAGTTTCCAAGATTCAGGAGGAAGGAGAAAAGGCAAGGAAGTTCCTCATAAGCGTTCTAAATCCACGAGATTGAAATCCATGGTTGTATCTTTGCCTGTGCCTGGAATTAGAATTTCCGAGGCTCCTCCCCCGCAAGTAGAGAATCCTTTCGAAGGGCTTGCTGATATACAGATTCCGGATTATGTGTCGTTTCAACACGACACCGGGATGGAGGAGCTTGACAGTGCTCTTGATCTGAGCGAGTCGCTTGCTATGAGTGCGGCCGACATATCCGGTTGGTCGGGGGGTTGCACATACATACACTTCACTGCACTACATGATTCATAATCGTAAATCATCCAATTCAAGAGATCACTAACTTTCCTTTCGTTTCTCATTCACAGGTACGATGTCTGGGAGAGGATCAATGCTTGGGAGCCTTCGCTCGGCTCGAAAATCTTCTTCTTCTTATTATGATTCATGCAGGAGAGACTCGGATAGAGACTGCGATCGTGGGTACTCTAATCAAGAGAGGTACGAGCGGGACAGGGACAGAGAATATAGACACCAATCTAGGTCTTGCTCTCCACCTCCTAGAATCCCATCTCCACCTCCTGTTCAGACTTTACATCCACCTGAGCCTCCGCGACACCGACCGTCTTATCACACTTCTAGGACTGAAACCCATCTCCAAAGAGTCGAAACCATGGCCCCCATAATTGCACAGTAGGTTGCAACTGGGCCCATGGGGGAAGGGGCTATTAAAATTGCTCAGCTGAGGAAGGAGTTCCCGAACATATGCTTCGACGGTTACGTCTTCCCCCCTCATTTAAAGAGAATTCCATCAAGGGTGCAAAACACGATGCATGATTATATTCATGACATCTACACCCAGTATAGGGAGTGGGTGAAGGCTGTTGAGAAAGCTTCAAAGGTGGCCTTTGAGCGAGCCAAAGCTATTGAAAAGATGGAGTCCGAACTCGCTCAAAAGGACCGAATCATCCAAGTGCTCAATACTGAGGCCGAGTCTTCTCGAAAGTCTGAAATTGAGGCCACCAAAAAAGCTGATGAAGCGACTGTGGCGATGGATAGGTTGAGGCAGACACACGTTGCCTTGGTGGAGGAGATGGGCACCGAAATACTACAGTCACCGCCGAACGGGATGCGGCGGTCAAGGAACTTAACGAGCTTAAGGCCAAATTCTCCGACATGGCCAAGGAAAAAGATGATGCGAACAACGTAGCCCAGGAGGCGTGCGAGCAGGCTGTCTTGCTCTGGGGTGAACGGGACGCGGCCATGGACAAGGTTCGGAAGGTGGAGACTGAGGTCGAGGAGAAGATGAAATCGGCCGAGTCTAGCCTAGAAGCCGATATTGAAGACCTTCTCGTTGTTTACAATGCTAACGTGCTAAGGCATAGGGGTCTAGCCTGGCTTGATGATTACCCGTCACACTTATATAACGCCTGGGGTCGATTGGTTGAGGAGGAGAAAGCGGTGCATCTGGGTGAGTCAATTGATGAGTTTGAGCTCGAGAATCATCTGCTTAATGAAGATGAAAGGAAGATTCTCCATGAGTCAATGATTTCTTATGAGAAGGAGAGACTCCGCACCCAACACCTGGAAATAGGAGAAAGCTCTGGGGTTGAACATCACGACTCAAGTCTTGAAATTCCAGCGTCAATCTAGCCTGAACCCGTGCCTGCGGTTGATCCTCAAGCCGTTCCTGCCTACAATCCGGATCAGCCGCAGATGTCTCCGGCTACAGAGCAAGTTGCTGAAGCTGTTCAGCCTTCTACAAGCCAAACTGAGGAAGGTATTCTGAACATTCTATATGTCTGTCTTAAGTCGGAATCGTCACTCGAATTAAGTTCTAAGAGTTCTCTTATTTTTTGTCCAGTGATCGATGCCGCACCAGTCGCGCCTCCTGCCACCCAAGAATCACATCACATGCAGGGGGCTATCGTTACCGAAGCGACCACTGTAACCACAACTACCTCACTTGACGAAATGCAGGGAAGCATACTTGTTTTTGACGAGAAAATGATGGAGGAACTCCTTGGTCGCCATAGTGATCCTTTCGCTGACCTGCCATTTGTTATGGGTGGAGGCGCTCCTGCTTCAGGCTCTTCGATGCCAACTACCGATGCTCCCAGCAAGGCCCGAGCGATTACTGAAGAGGAGATATTGGCCGAAATCGACACTAAGATGGAAGCAGTGTCTCATGGTGGCAGTTTTGGAGGTGGGATGGTGGCACCTGGTCCAGCTCTGCTCAGAATGATATCTCCTAGTGGTACAGTTTTCGACACCCGTGTGCCCATTCCACCTTCTACACTTGATCCTGTTCCTCCGACTCCGCCCGCAGGAAGCATCCCTATTCATTCAAGCTTGGAGGAGGATGTTGAGATCATGCCCCCGCTTGGAGACCCACCACCAAAAAGCAAAGGCTCAAAGAGGAAAGGTAGTGGCAGCTCCAGCGGGTCTACACCGAAAAGGAAGCCGAGGAAGAAGAAAGAGTAGACATGCTTCCTCGGTTTATTTTGATTTTCATTTTGTTAGCCGTGTATAGATGTGAGTTCGGCCCCTGCTAGTAGGAATATTTTGGAACAAACTTGTACACGAATTTCTTTCATAAATAGTAGAAATGAAACTCTTCTTTTTTGGCTTCTTCTCAGTTATCGTGTATTTGCCTAAGTGTTTCAATATCTGAAGTGCACTTGTGAAGCTTTGGCTTCCGAGTCAAGTTTGTTTTTGTTTGCCAGGTCCGGAAACTGTGGACATGGTTTACGACCGGGAAGTGAGTTGAATTTTGACGTCGCACCGCTTCAGTCAATGGTCGATGCTTAAGTCATGCCCCCACTCTTGGGGATGAGTTGTTTGAACATCAGCCAGCGATTGCATTTCACTTACAACACGTTGAGTCTAGTGCCGCTGAACGGATGTTTGGAATAAGTGGAGATTGAGTGGTTCAACCCCACTCGTTTAATTATCGGCGATCATATCCGCACTCCGGGGATTTTCATTTTTTCACCGGTAGTCGGTCACATCGGTTTACGCTTTAGTTGTATGTCCGCACTCTGGGGACTTGGATTCGTTATTTATACTCCGACTCGCACTTTGGGAGTTCGGAGTTGGTGTTTATACTCCAATTCGTGTTCTGGGAATTTGGAGTTGATGTTTATACTCCGTTTCGCACTCTGGGAGTTCGGAGTTAGCATTTATACTCCGACTCGCACTCTGGGAGTTCGAAGTTAGTGTTTATACTCCGACTCATGCTCTGGGAGTTCGTAGTTGGTAAACAAACGGTCAGGCACATCTGTTGTATGTTTTGGATTTCGTTCGCACTCTGGGAACGAATGGGGTATCAGGATCGTGGATGGTCGGATCACATCCACCCTGAGTCAACAAGTGAGGTCGTTAGATGGATGGGTCCACCTTCCTCAAACTTGGTTCGGATACGGACAAAGTCGTTAGGCGGACGGATCCAGCCTCTTCGTAGACGTATTTTTATACTCCAGTTCGCACTCTGGGAATTTGGAGTTAAGTGAAGGATTGTCGTGTATCAATCCTTTTTTGACTTTGGTGTGATGGCTTGTCCTCGAGCTCGGGTTTCACTTAGTGAGTGACCGGTTGCATCACAGTCACTCTATATTTGAATAAATCCCACCGTATGGTGAAACTTAGCTCTCCGTGCATGGTGATGTTCATACGAAGTATTTCAAGTAAATCACAGCTCTGGCTCGAAGAGATTTCATTTTATTGCTGAAATAAGAAAATATGGCAAAGTCAGATGCCTTATTACAAATTCTAATTTTGAAATGCAGTAACAAATTGTAAATGGAAAATAAACTAAATAAATAAACATAGCCTGTAATGTGTAGTAGCGACGAAGACTCTCGCTGTTCCAGGCTCTTGGCAGAGTAAGGCCGTCAACGGTCGACAATTTGAATGTGCCATCTCCGAGCCTTCGTTCAATAACATACGGTCCTTCCCATGTCGGCTTTATATGCGAAGGAACCGAATAGATTCTTTTCAGGACGAGATCGCCTAGTTCAAAAGTTCGCGGGCGGACCTTGGCGTTGTACAATCGGGCGACTCGACTTCGATACGCCTGCCCTCAAATCAGCCTCTCCAAGCTTCTCATCTAGTAAATCGAGAGATTCAGCAAGTAATATAGCATTTGTCTTCGGATCATAGTATGTCACACGATGAGAAGGTACTTCTAACTCGACTGGAATAACAGCTTCTGAACCGTAAGAGAGAGAGAGAATGGAGTGTGACCGGTCGCGGACTTGTGGGTTGTTCGGTAAGCCCATAAAGCCATAGGAAGTTCATCGACCCACTTGCCCCCGACCTTTTCCAGTTGTTTTTTCAGAATGGACTTTATAACTTTATTAACCGCTTCGACCTGTCCGTTCGCTTGAGGGTATGCAACTGTAGAGAATTTCTTTTGAATGTGAAATCGTTTGCAAAAATCTTTAAATTCAGCACTGTCGAATTGGGTTCCGTTGTCAGTAATAATGGTGTGTGGGAGACCGAATCGACAGATAATGTTGCGGACTACAAAGTTGATTACTTTTTTCGTCGTTATGGTAGCAAGAGGTTCGGCTTCAGCCCACTTTGTAAAGTAATCAACTGCGATGATGGCGTATTTCGCACCACCTTTTGCCAGAGGTAGAGTACCAATGATGTCGATGCCCCATATTGCGAACGGCAATGGGCTGACCATTTGCGTTATCTCGGTAGGTGGGGCTCTAGGAATTCGAGCATGCTTTTGACATTTATCACACTTCTTTGCATAATCTGATGCATCGTGATTCACAGTCGGCCAATAATATCTGTATCGAAGTATTTTCTTGGCGAGTGCTTGCCCCCCGGTGTGATCGCCACATTCTCCCTCGTGTACGTCGTATAATACTCGTTTGATTTCATCGTGAGCGATACACCGGAGTAAAGGAACAGAGTACCCCCTTCTGTACATGACTCCATTCTGGATGGTGAATCGTGAGGCCTTCCAAAGGACTTGTCTCTTCTCACTCCTGCGCTCCGACAGGGTTCCATGCTCAAGGTAATTTCTGAATGGAGTCATCCATGACTCCTTATCGGGAACAGTTTCACATACCCAATCTGCTTCTGCCCGGTCAATACTTGGGGAAGTTAACGTCTCTACGGGAACGAGTCCCATTTGCTGAGCTTTACCTGTGTTGGCTAACTTTGCCAATGAAACAGCTTTCTATTTACATTCTCGAGGTATGAAATAAATGGCATAATAATCAAATTGATCTAGTACTTCCTGAACTCAAGCTAAGTAGGCAGCCAGCCTTTGATCTCTCGCTTGATATTCTCCCCGAACCTGACACACAACTAATTGTGATTCACAATAAATTTCCACAGCGATAATTCTCAAATCTCTGGCAAGTTTTAGTCCAGCTAAGAGGTCTTCATATTCATCTTCATTATTGGTTGCATGAAAATCGAACTTTAAAGCATAACATATAGATCGGCCTTCGACGGTTTCAAGTACAACACCAGCGCCCGAACACCGGTCGTTTGATGCACCATCAGTGTACAGTTTCCAGACGTATTCGGGGAATTCACTAGTTTCGGGCAAGTCCTCTGGAATGGTAAATTCAGCTATGAAATCGGCTAGGACTTGTCCTTGAATGGCTCGCCTTGGAGTATAAGTAATATCAAACTGACTCAGTTCGATGTTCCACTTGAGTTACCTACCAGACGTCTCAGGCAGCGTAAGGACCTGTCGTAACGGCTGGTCGGTGTAAACAATAATAGGATGTGCTTGGAAATATGGTCGGAGCTTCCTTGATGCAATAACAAGGCAATAAGCCAACTTCTCCAGCTTTGGATAATTCCTCTCAGCTCCAGTCAATCGTTTACTAATGTAGTATACTGGCTTCTGTATCCTGTCTTCTTCTCGAATCAAGGCAGTGCTGATAGCGTTTTCTGATATCGCCAAGTATACGTACAACTTCTCATGATCAATAGGCTTTGACAGGATGGGTGGTGTGGATAGATGCTGAATTAGTGGTTGAAAAGCGCCCTCATGCTCTATGGTCCATTCAAAGTTTCGTTTTCCTTTTCGGATCAGATCGAAGAAGGGAATGCATTTGTTAGTGGACTTTGAGATGAACCTGCTCGGTGCTGCTACTTTCCCATTGAGACTCTGGACTTGTTTTATAGTTTTCGGAGTTTCAAGATTTCCGATAGCCCAGATCTTTTCAGGATTAGCTTCGATCCCTCTAGCATTAACGATAAACCCAAGGAATTTTCCGGATGCAACTCCAAAATGACATTTAAGTGGGTTGAGCTTCATTCTGTATTCCCGAAGTATGTTGAACATAATTTCCAGGTCTTTAATATGGTCAGTAGAAAATCTTGACTTCACAAGCATGTCGTCTACATATACTTCCATGGTTTTCCTGATTTGATTGGAAAACATCCGATTGACCAATCGTTGATAAGTAGCCCCGGCATTTTTGAGTCCGAATGGCATAACTTTGTAGCAATAAAGTCCTAGATTGGTTACGAAGCTGGTATGTTCTTGATCGGGTAAATGCATTGGTATCTGATTGTAGCCAGAATACGCATCCATGAAGGATAAGAGTTCGTGTCCAGCTGTTGAGTCTACGAGCTGATCAATTCTAGGAAGCGGGAAACTGTCTTTATGACAAGCTTTATTCAGATCGGAGTAATCCACACATGTTCTCCATTTTCCGTTCGACTTTCGGACGAGCACGATATTTGACACCCATTCGGGGTATAGCGCATCTCGAATGAACCCGTTTGCTTTAAGCTTTTCTACCTCTTCTTTAAGGGCGGCAGATCTCTCTAGATCCATACCACGCCTTTTCTGCTTGACCGGGACATGCCGCAGGTCAATATTCAAAGTGTGGCTCGCGACGTCCGATGAGATCCCACACATGTCAGAATGCGTCTAGGAGAATACGTCAAGATTTGGCCGTAAAAATTCAACCAATTCCTCTTGATTTTGCTGGCTTAGCTGAGAGCCGATCTTTATCATTTTTGAATCATCATCATTGTCAATCGGGACATCGATCGTCAGTTCAGTCAGGGATGCTTGACTTTCTTTAGATTCTCCTTCATCTTCAGTCTCTCTTGGGTCAAGATCCCATTGGAACTGGCTGGGGTGCCCGGTCCTAGGCCCAGGCGTTAATTGTCAACTATTAGCAAAACGGACGCATAGAGATTCCTCTACGCCCTTTCCTTTCTCCTTCCGCTGCGCCTCCCGTAGCTTGGCAACGTAACCGGCTCTCGCGGCAGCCTGATCTCCTTGAATGACTCCCACTCCACGATCAGTGGGAAACTTCCGGGTTAAGCACCATGGGGCAATAGTTGCCATGAACTAAGCGAGGGCCGGTCGGCCCAAAAAAGCATTATAAGGGGAGTCTATGTCTAACACAACGAACTGTAATATCCGCACTCACCGGCGTTCTCCAACTCCCAACCCCACCGGTAGTTCCACTACTCAAGTGGGTATGGTAGCTCTCCCATTGAAACCGTGGATTCGGGACTGACAAGGTTTCAAATCTTTGGCTTCCATCTTCATTTGGTCGTAAGCTCGTTTAAACAAAATATTCATAGAGCTTCCACTGTCAACTAAGATCCTCTTCATCCAAGCAGGACCTACTTGAGCTGAGATGACTAGTGGATCGATAGTGGGAGCTTTGTCTTTATTAGCATCTCTATTTCTGAATACGATGTCATCAATCATCGTCTTCTGTTGTTTGGTCGGAGCCACTTTATCAAAACTACTATAACACTCGAAGTCCGCATGCCTAATGGAGCTGGCATACGACTCCATTTCCTTCCAGCTTCGGTTTGCTGGATGAGGACCACCACTTATTGTATTAATAACCAACGTCCCGCCAGTTCGAGCGGGTTCCTCCTACCTTTCTTGATTCGGTGCACGATTCTGATTCGATGGACCCGCACCTCCTGACTGCTGCGCCCGCACATACTGATCCAACTGTCGTTCACGTATCAGTTTTTCAATGAGATCTTGTAAATGACACTCATTTATATTATGGCCATAACTCTCATGGAATCTACAAAACTACCCTGTTTGGACCTGTCTTTCTGTTGACGGCTTCGGGGCAGGTTTCTTGTATTGCATGGTATTACAGGTCTGCAAATACACATTCTCCAACGACGTATACAATGGAGTATAATTGTCAAACATGGGAGCTCTACGCCGTGAACCATGATTTTGATATCGTTTTTTACCTTAATTTCCACTATCCCTTTGCTGGTTCTGTTTGTTTTGTATATTCAACTGAACTTTTTCGAAACTCTCCCCGGATTGTTTAACTGTGATGTTACTTTGAATTCCTTCCACACTGGGTCCTGCGTCATCCTGCTTCCTAGACTGTTTCGCATCCTCCCTTCTCAAGAATTGGGCTGCCTTAGAATAGAAACGGTCCAATGACGCAGGCGGTTTCCCAGCTAACCAATTTCCGAACTCGGAATCAGGGTCAATCCCCTTAGTCAATGCCATCAGGATAGAGTTGTCATTGGGATTGCTTATCTCTGCAAACGCAGCATGAAATCGCTCCAAGTAACGTCTGAGTGTTTCTCCGGGAGCTTGAGTGACACTAGACGGAGTATTAACATCTTTAGGTCTCGCTACGTGCATACGGAATTGTTCAACAAACTTGGTCGCCATTTGATCGAAATTAGAGATGGATCATGGGGGCAAACGAGTAAACCACATAGTTGCAATGCCCCCTAGGAAAATGGGGAAACCACGGCATTTGACTGCATCATCAGCTCTCGCAGCATTCATTAGCCATTCATACTTCAGGATGTGTTGATTTGGATCAGAATTTCCTTCATAGACTGGCAGGGTTGGAATCTTGAAGCGCCGAGGTGGTTCAGCATATAATATGTCATCAGTGAAAGGGGTATGACTCCGGGAGATTCCCCAGTCGTCATTAGTGAGACCCTGACTTTCACGGATCATCTGACGAATCATCGTCGGTATATCTAACATCCGGATATTTGGAGCATGCTTTGCCAAGGTGTGGTCGGTTTCCACAGCGTGAGTCTGGACCGGACGCGGTCGACGGTCCGTGCCTCGCCTCCTTGGTTCAACACTTTCAGGGACATAAGGTTCCGGAGTATGTTCTCGTTGGTTACGATGCGGATCAACTTGATTCCTAGCATCAACTCCTTGTTCGGTAGTGGTAGTGGTAGTGGTAGCAAGGTTGCCTGTGACATGGTAAGGAGCGGCACCCCCTCGGGATGAAGGTTCGGTATGATGACTGGTGGATGGTCTAGTTCTGGGTTGTCCAAGATTCAAGGTAGGTTGGTGTCCTATGGCCTGGGTGTAGCTTATATCCAGCCGTGGGCGTGTGGATCGATGATGATCATCAGATGAGGCTGAACTCTCCGTGGAAGAATAAGAAGCTTGATCTCTTCTGGATCTTCTACGCCTTTGGCGATTCAGTTGGTTGGTCAACTCTGTGTTGGCGCGCAGTTGTTCGGTAATTTGTTGCCGACTCCGCATCAACTCTTGAAGCAGCATCTGAAACTCTTGTCTGGTAACCGGGCCTGATAGATCTGAAGGTCCGGCGGCATCTTGGTTGGATGGAGGCAATTGCACGGGATTCTGTCTGTCCCGTCCTTCTTGATCAGCAGTTGTAGAAGCAGTTCGTGTGCTTACCATGTTGAATTGATGAAGTCCTTTCCTAGATCTGATGCAAATCTGAATAGAATGGAAGGGCTTAAAAGTCTGAGATCTGGATCTTCTTCTTGGATTTATGCAATCCGGTATCGATAGGAGATCCAAGGAGCAGGAAAAAAATTGGGTTTTTTCTCAGTGAAAGCACCAAAGTGTTTGTACCAAAAATGGGCACAACACTCTTCGAAAGTTTTGAAGAGATAAAATGAAGAAATTAAATGGAAAAAGAGGATTATCTAACAAAAACTCCAAAAACAAATATGCAAATGGTAAAAAATGCACAGAAACAGAGGAATTTTGAGTGGTTCGGCGTATTGCCTACGTCCACTATGAAATTGATTGCTTTATTGGTGAAATTGATCACTTTATTGATGTTTCGTTGATGATTACAATTTATTGCAGCGGGTTACAGAAGATAACAATGGATTACAATAGTAAAATTCGTTAGCAGCAGCAGCAATGGACTTTAGAATTGAATCCGACAGAGTCTGGGCATTGCAAAATTCAAAGATCCTTTTTCTGTAGGCTCTGAGGCTCTATTTATAGGTGTAGGAGGCTGATATTTCCCTTAGATCTCGGGAGAGTTCTTCTGGCACGTAAGTGGGCCCACGCGACAAAGCCCGTGAAGTTTTGGCTCGATCCGTGATCGATACGAACGGATTTCGTATCGATCAAGATTGCGTCCAATGGAGTCGAAATTTGGTGTGAACGTTCTTTAGCATACACGTAAGCTTCTGTGAAAATTTCATAGAATTTGGACTTGTGGATCTCGAGTTAGATCGATTCGAATTGGAGTTACTCGGTAGGCTGTTTCGTTCGAATCGATCATTTTACTGGATCATTTCGAATCGATGGTTGCGTGTGATCAGGTGGTGACATGGCGTGCATTCTTCTTATTGATCCACATTCTTTGCCGAGTTGATCGAGTCGTTCCGGAGTTTTCGCCACGTCCATATCGATGAAAGTGGTGTAGTTCGAATCGATGGGGATGGTCCAGTTCGTATCGATGGGGATGGTCCAGTTCGTATCGATGGAAGTTGGCTTGTTCGTATCGATAAAAGCGCTCCAACTCGATGGATACGAACAGTGGCTCTCCTGATGGATTCGAATAGAGGTTCGTCGATGGATGCGAAGTTGGCACTGGCTGACCGATACGAAGTGCACTGTCTCTTGATGGATACAAAGTCAATCGATAAGAAGTAGACTCTGGTGATGGACACGAAGTCGATGGATACGAAGTAGACTCTGGTGATGGACACGAAGTCGATCGATACGAAGTAGACTCTGGTGATGGATACAAAGTCGATCGATACGAAGTGCAGCCTATTGATGGATACGAAATTGGGGCTATTTTCCTTCAACTTGGATCGATCGTAACTTGAGCATACGAACTCGGATTGACTTAAAATTTGGAATGTTGACTTTCATTGCTTTGCTCGTCGTGTCTTGTCGATTGTAGATTGATCCAGACTCGGACAAAATTCGTCGATATCCGTAGTGAACCTGCATATAACCGATCTCTCAGACGAACCGTCATTGGTTTCGAGTCAAGTTCTTGGTGTCACGGCCTTGACAAAAGGCGGGATAACAATTATTAAATCCAATTTATTCTCTAAGATGTTTATATTTGAATTTCAAATCCAAGTTCTCTTTTAAAATCTACTTATATATATATAAACAAATACACGTTTTATTTGTTTGAAAAAGAATACATTAGCCAAATTAAATAATTAGATTATTTTAAATAATTTATAAAGAAGATTATTACATTATTGTTGCCCCAAAATTCCAGGATATCACAGAGTCTGTGCATGGGGCGTATCTTTTTAGGTGCGTCGATGTTCGGCTCATTCGTCCCCAAGGGAGGACTGTACCCTATATTTTTATGGGTTAGCGACCCATGGGATAGTGTCCCGTTTATGATACACGTGTTGGTGAGTTTTCGTGCTCCCGTGGTGATAGGCCTCCCCCTTTTATGTTTTTTGGATTTTTAATTATGGATTTCTGGAATTTATGTTTCACCAATTTTTGCGATTTGCATTGATATGTTTTGTCAATATTTGAGGTTTGGAGAATAAGCTAAAGAATATGATATTCTTTTTGGGTATTTGAGGAGACTTGAGATATTGTATGATTTTCATTGTTATTAAATATATACTTGTCACAAAATAGTATTATTCTTATCATATTTTTTTTGTCATATCTCTTATCCTATCTCATCTTACATGATAATTATAGCTTGACTGATCCATTTATTATTTTTCTTATTAAATAATACTCGGGTCAGACCGAGGTGTTTCAGATGCTTCCACTTGACTTCTTAGCAGGGACTATCTTCTGACTTTTGGCAAACTATTTTAGCTTAGTAGTTTTTGTCTTTCATGTATACGAGATAGAGACTCTTTAATGTATACATATTCTTTTGTGTAGAACATGTACCTATTCTTTTGTGATGTAATGGATCTTGTATGACCACTACTATGATGTTCACTTCTATGTGTTATATTCATATCTGTTTCCGCCTTAGTGATATGAATATCTATGACTGATTTTATGTTATGTTTATTTTATATTGATTCCGAAGGCCACTTAGCCACTGTGTAGTAGCTTTGAGTTTGGATTGGGTATGTCGGATTTGCATGACATACTATCTGACATATCAGTTCTCGTTCAAATCAATTATACAATTGGTCGCTCCTCAACAACCTTATTCTTCGTACTAATAGACGGCATTACCCAGTAGTGTCTTTGGTTAGTGTGAGTATAGAGGTAGGGCGTCACATTACATTCCTCCCCCCCTAAAAGAATTTCGTCCCCGAATTGCTAAGGTAGGACGAATGATCCAAACCCAATAACTTATTAAAACTCACTTAGTTAAAACTTGACATTCACTTTTCTAAACCCTTTAGTTTCATCCAAACATTTAGTTTCCACTTCTGATTCAAAACCCTTTCTTTCAATTTCAGTTCAAAATCAACCTTTTTAAGTTAACAAAAAAATTTCAAATTTTTTCTGACACCACAAATTTTCGAATTTTTTTGGTAGAGTCTCCCTTGTACGGAGATTCTTTTGCATTATGACAATAATGATAAATATATATACATCGACCCACACGGTCAGAAAATACAATATATAACAATATTTATATCTTTGCGGTATTTAACCCGAAAACGTACCTTATATTAGCATTTTTAAGCAAGCGAGCTTATCTTATATGCAATTTCGCAAACCAAATCTAGCCCAATAGTCTCCTTGTACCTGGACTTACTTAATTTAAACACATAAGTTCCATAAATATGAAATTTAATAATGTTTCATTCAATAACTAGTTAAACGCATGAATTTCATAAGCAATGTATGCTATAACATGTATTTAGAATGTATATGCAATTAAAAGGTCCCAACACTTAATCTTTTGCGTTCAATTCAATTTATATGCCATCTATATAATTGCAAACGCTTCACAACTTATTTATAAGCATTCAATTCATATCAACACATATTATATCCATATTCGTTTCAAATTGGTTCCAAACCAATTTATCTCATTTTCATCCACTTTAATTGGTTTTATACCCAACTTATTTTGTGTTCCTTCCATTTGCTTTCATTCCATAATTCAAATTCATATTCAGTTATTCCAAATCAATACAATTTCAAACCAACACTATTTTTAATAGTTAATGTAAATCAAATTCCGTTGCAGTGAAACCCGTTTTAATTAAATTGCCTTCGATTGACTCGCATTCCCATTTACTTGGTATATCTCAAGTTACACTATATTATTTGAGAATCATTTCATAAAACTAATATTAAGGTTTATTATAACCTTTTATATAACACATATATTCATTTCCACTTCAAATCTTAATTTCATACTCGAATTCACTTAAATAAAATCCCAATACTATATTCAATCTATTTACACTTCAATTGAATTTATTTATAACTTAAGTCATCACCATTTCAATCCACTTCTATTTATTCGACAACATCCAAAATATATTTATTTCACTTACACATAAGTCGAATTCCATTTATAACTCAAGTTCCTTTTCAACTTAAGTTTACATCCCATTCTCACTAACAACATCCCGACCGTATTTAATCTATCTACAATTTGGTTGAATTTAATTTCCCAAAATTCAAATTTATAGTCAATAAATTTCCATTTAATAAATAAATCTTCCTTAATCAATATTTAAATTATCCTTATTCAACCATTTATATTTGTAAATTAAATTTCATTAACCAAGTTCAAAATTTTCAAGTTGCAATTTCGGCTTAAATCCAAATCCATTTTGCTTGAGCCAAATTCCATTCCATTTAATCCTACTTAATCCCATTATAATATTGTCATATCATCACTTATGACTTAAGTTCATATTTCAAATTTTTATGGATCAATATTTCAAAAAATATTTTAATTCAAATTTGCATTTCCACTCCAGAATTCGCTTAATTTGATTGACATGAGTTAATTCTATTTTTAAAAATCCAACTTGGATTTCCATTTCTATTGATCCAATTGCTTCATTTTGGTTTTCTATTCTACTCTTTAAATTTTACAAGTTTCACAACTTATTTTTCATATATCCATAATTTCTATACTTGAGTTTATACTTTATTTTTAATCAAATTCGATTGATTCAACATTCATTTGATTTCCATAACTCAAGTCTTTATATTCATCTCACAATTTAAATTTTATTTTTAATTCAATTCAATATTGCTTCTAGTCTAATCGAATTTTATTTAACTTAACTTAAATTTCAATTCATACAATCCATTTTAACTTACTTAAGTTAAAATTCAATTTCAAATTCAAATTTCACACTTTTCTTTCCTATTAATACCATTCTCAATTTTATAAGTTCAAAAACTTATTTTCTGACATATTACTCTAAAATATTTAATGAAGGATTCCAGAATTCAACACCCCGTTATTTATTTCAAATTATTCTAAAATCTTTTATATAGCTCCGTTGGTTTAACAACCATTCCTTTGGAATTTTTAAATTCAACTTGGTTTTATCCAAAACAAATTCCCTTCAGAATTTTCAAAACAACACTTGTTTCCAAACAAAAATATCCATATTAAATTATTACAGTAGCAACCCGTCACTTAAAACCTCGAAAATGAATACTGATGATGTTGTAGTCATCACTAGGATTATTTTCCAGCGACTGAAGTGAGTTTAGTGCTTTATCACTTTCTAATCCATTTTTAACCCAATTTAAAACAATTTTCCTAAAAATAATGCTATTTTACTTTCACAATACTTCGAATAATATTTTTTAAACTTCTGAGATTTTCAAATTTTCCAAATACTTAGTTCAAATCCATTTAAAACATTTCTCAAGCTTCCGGGAATTTAAATTTCCAAATTCTTGTTTGAATCCATTTTATTTAATTCATTTTCATAATTCACTTTTATACAATTCCAACTTGGTTATATAAACAATTTGAATTTTATAATCGATTTTGATTACCAAACACTCCAAATATACTATAATAATTCTTGAAAATTAATTCATTTATATCAAAATATAATTTGGGTAAAATTATTTCATTTACCCGCTTCAAAACCATACTGTGTCAGTTTGCCATGTTTAAGTGTTTAGAAACTCCTATCGATTTAGTGGCGTCCCACTACTCAACCAGAATTTATAAGCCATCCTACAAATAAGTCAACACAGTATAAAACAATTTATATTCACTAACAAATATACGCTCTTATCTATTAATACACTCAAACTCATTCTAGAGTACTACTGACCCTATCTTTAATGAGTAATCCCCACCAAAGCTAAGGTTCTTGCATAACCTTCTACTCTAATACCAATTATAATGGCCAGTATCTCCATACCCTTTGAGTCGACAATATATCTCACGTGTCCAACTCAAATTGAACAGAATACGAATCATTAGGAGTAAAGAAGAAAAGATAGAAGATAAGAAGAAAACTAAACAATACAGAATCTCATAGCGGAACGAATAATCTATAATATATCACCAGTCTTTAAACAAAACAAAACTGTAATATATATATACTCAAACATCAATCAGAATATAATCAGTCAATATAACAATCTGGACAGTTATAATAACTTGTCCTCATATACATACCATACATCGGAATATAATCGAGTACATGAATACATCTCTATCATCCAGCTCGTCTCCTGAGCTCCATACCATCCTAACCTGAATCTGTAATACTCGGTCTGACCACAGCATTATAATAAAATAACACTCGAGTCAGTCTGAAAAACCAGAGTGAGAAAACACACTCAATTTGAATTATTACTATTATCAAAATCCTTTGAAAAACAAGGCATCTCGTAAGACCACGTCACATATAAACACGACGGTTTTTACCTTACGATAACCAAAACATTTTATTTCAAAATCATCTGATATTATAATAGTGTCTAAAGAAAGTAAATAAGAAAATAGCTGAAATGCTAGCATCTCACGTTTCAGCAATATTTGTTATACAATCCAAACCGTACAGGCTCGTAATGGATATTGGATTCCATACAATGACTGGGCAACTGGGGTTTTGCCTACTATGGCACATCTCTAGAAAAATGTACCGAGATCGTATCTAATGATCCCTGCCAACACGGGACGACGTACTCCTTACTGGATAGTACCGAATATGTTATCACCCTGGGTGTTCCCACCCTTATCGAGTGCTCTCTTTTCCATGCACAACCATATCCATAAATTCAATATAATTTTTCCGAGGGTATCTAGAAAGGTGATAGCATACCCTACTTAGGTGTGACCCACTTAGCCCTGCTGCATCTCCCTTGTTTTAGTCATTCCCGGTTGATGAGGCTTGAGGCTACGTTTTACCTTTATAGTAGCATTCATACTTGGAATGCTAACACTGCCTCCTAGGTAACAATGCAATGATAGCATTCATCCATACAAGTTGTTCTGGGTCCAAACAAACCAAATCTCCTTCAATGTTACATCTCCATTATCTTTAAGATATCACAACTCGTAACGCACAAATCAGATCAAAGTGGTTTCGGATAATCAAATTCGATCCTGATCTCTTCGAAACGATCAACGAATTTGGCCAAATTTGATAGTCGGTTATTTAACTATCAAATAACATCCATAAGCAGTCACTAGGCCCATTTTATAAATTTCCCAAAATATTTATTTCAAAATATCTTCAGAAAGATATATATATATCCAAACCTCCTCCAGTATTTCATCCTTCAAAGACTATTCCAAGTACTTATATCCTTAATAGGATATTTTAACCCATATTAACACTTAAAAACGTTCCAAAAGAAAATTTATAATTCCAATAATTTCTATACCAATCATTTCGTAGTTTGAACATTTCCAAAACCATTTATTTCCAATACTTAGGAATATTCCGTCTTATCTCACAAATCTCTGGAATTCTATTAATTCCCTTTATAATTCCAAAATTTTATCAATTATACTTATTTAAACCCTAACTAACAATTCATAATCCCTTAAATTAATTCAAATTCATTTTTCCAAGTTCACGCATCCTAACACTTTGGAAATTTCTTAAATTCCCAGAATCCCATTATAACACTTCACTTAAACCATCAGATCCATTTGACCCATCCAGTTTATAATCTCGAGAGTATAAATAATTTCCAATTACTTACTTTTAAAACCTATATATATAATAATAAATTTCCAAAACATGGTTAAATAATTATTAAGATATACAATCACTTTTTAAAATAAACGTCAATAGCTAACTCCAATGTAACGACCCAGAATTTTGGACCATTCGCGTCCATTATAAGTGAATAGGTAGACACTCATGCCGGAGTTGAATTGCTCAAAATACCGCGTTGTTAATTTAAATTGGCAAAACTGAACATATACAGTAAATAGATATAATCACAGATCACAGACACAGAGTAATAAGTGCAGCGGAAATAAAAGAGATAGTAGTTCATGAAGCTACTATATGAATATATAAAATACATCAGAGTTTACAACAGAAGAATAATACGATACATCAGAGTTAAACCAGATACAATGGGAGAGTAACACGATACATCAGATACAAATCAGAATGCATCACTGGAATCATCGAATACTGGAAGTAGAATAGATGGCTGGATCTTCAAGCAAAGCTCCAACTCCAAAGGTGAGTCTCGAATACTGGATCACTCAGTCTGACCCGAGCGTAAAACAAAATACACAAGACACTCGAGTCAGGATTAACATTCTTATATTAATAAATCCAACTCAAGTGAAATAGCAATTGAAATACAAGTAACTCAAAGGATGTTTGGAATAACCATCCTTTAAGGATCCGTTAAACTATCTACTATGTAGTAATGTACGCTAAGTAGATAATGTCTATCAGTAATATAAAAAGATATCAAAGTAGGGTTAAGCAGGGCCCATACACCTCTTAACCTGTTTATTCCCAAAAGCATATACAAGACCGTAGTTTCCCCAAAACCGGAAGTCACCAGAGGGCAATCCATATACTAAAGGTACAAATCAAAATCGTAGTGGTCGCGAATAGGATAATCAGTATGACAAGGTACATGAGGCGATACCAACTAGGATACTAGTAGTTGCCTGATCCGGACTGATGTTGGGCATAGCAGCTACCACCCCAACACCGCGAAACAACACTCCCAAATCGAGGGGTGCACCCAAATCGAATCACAAAAGTAATAGATATGGTATCGAAGAAGTGTGTCCGCTAGAGATGGCGATCCTCAATGGCCCGGCGCGGCTCCTGTTTTAGTCATGTCAAGGGTCATCCAAAATCGTTCTCTTTCTTCAGTCAACGCGTCCATCAAAACCATCCACTTCGTTCTGGATCAACACTCCGCGTATATTAGTTATTAAAGTGGTTTCGGTATCGACAGAGAGTATGTCCATATCCGATCCCGGTCTCTTTAATAACTACGTATTATTACACCGATTGGTCATTTAATATATTTCAAAACCAAATCAATTTCCATTTCAATCAGAGTTTATAAATCAACATTTCATTTGTCTTTCTAAACCAATTTCCAATATTTACGTTTCAAAACTTCCAAATTCACAATTTCAAAATCTTATAATTCAATTTCAATCTTTATTTAAAACCATTCAAATATTGATTCAAATTCGTATATAAGATTCATTCCGAAATCATTTTAAATCAATTTAATTTAACATTCAAATCAATTTAAACTCATTTATCGAATTCATTCAATATTCGTTAAGTTATTTTATCATTCAAACAATTCCTATTAAATTTCCAATTCATTAATCAATTCTTAAGTTCAACTTCATTAAATCTAAACTTACAAATTTAAATTAAATTAAATTCATCAATCAAATTCTTTACATTTCAAGTCTTACATTAATTCCAAAATATCACATTTTCATTTCTTGTTAAAGAAATTCCATTTCACTTATTTACTTACTTAAATAATTTTCCAGAACTTAATTAATAAAGAACTCAATTTCAATTATTTACGAAGTAAAATTCACTTATTCAAAAGTTCAATTTTCTTATTAAGAATTCAATTTTATTTAATCATTAAATAATTCAATCTTATTTAATTATTAAATAATTCAAACTTAGTTATTAAATAATTTCAAAGTTTAAAAATTTCAAACTTAATTATAATTTCAAAATTAATTATTAAATCATTTCAAAGTTTAATAATTTAAAACTTAATTCAATCATTTCTCAAATTTAACAACCTTCTTTCATCAATTTCTTTATTAATATTTCATTTCAGATTATTAAATATTCACGTTTAAATTTCATTAAATTCAATTTCCAACTTCGTTTTAAAACCAAATTATTTATTCAAATAAAATCTTCATTTCATTTTTAAATCAAATTATTGACCAATCGGGTTTTATTTAATTTCCTATCCTAGGTCAAAATTCAAATTTTTGGGTATTTATCATTTCAACCCGATTCCAATTCAATTAAAAAATCAAAGCATAACAGAGGGAACTTGCAGTGTGATAACTGGGATGGTGTCAAAGTAAATAAACAAGCAATAACAACAATCAATATCAATCCAATAATCAATTCAAATAATCCCGAAATAACCATATTAATTCGCATTGTTATTTGTACGAATTAATATAATTATTTCTAGAATCTACACTATCATTTCATGTAGATTAAAGATTATTACATTACGGTTTTTCATTTGTCATCTATTTACAATTTCATACATCATCAATTTAACAACATACATTCAGTGATTCAAAATGTAATTAAGCAAATCATACGTGTCAACGGATTTAACAGTTAAAGGGGTCATATTATACAAATGTCAGTTAATCAAATTTAACATTTAATTATCCTATATCAAGTTCAATTTCATACTGTTTATCATTTTAACATTAACAATTTAACGTCCAATATAAACATCAACAATCAATCAATTATCAGCCAAACTGTATTATCATTGCATAAATAATTAACAGATAATGGTGTCAGATGTCACAGGTGAACTGATATAGGCAATAGCATATATAACAGGGTAATTAACTAACAGCAGTATATTTCAATTGTCGTTTCAATTGAAATCAAATCTAATAAATAAAAGAACGTTAATCGTGAGTGAGTGCTCACCTTTCGAGGCTAGAGAGAATAGGAGATGACACGGATACGAACACAGATACGGACACTGAAATTTGAGTTGCGAATCCAAGCGCGAATTCGATGATCAAGGCTGATAACAAGGAATAGACGAAATCCAATCAGAATTGGGTGGATGATGATAAATGATATAAGTGAACTTATATATATTTATAACTATGTATAAATATTTACATATATAAAACATATTCTAGATACAAACACATTTTAAATCGAATATATATACATTTCAAAGCATTGTTTTAAATTAAACACATATATAATATATATTTTAAAATTAAACTCAAGTGTACTTATGTGTAGTAAATATATATAATACTAAAATCCTATACCATATTTTATATAATAAAACTGGAAGCTGCAAATATTTTATACTAAAACAATATTTATATAAACTTACTTATTTTAATACATACAAACCAACATATACGTTATTCAAGACAACTGGGTTCATTTTTAAAAGGGCATAAACCGAAAACTAAACAAATCATATATCCTTGTGGTGTGGGTATATTTATATATATGTGTATAAATCTGAACACATAGTCTATTTATATAAATATAAATATGTTACCAAATTCATATATAAACTGTATATATAATTTTATATAAACTTTGATAACTTATATGTTTTAAAATATGTAACTGAAACTTATATCTATATACATACAGCAATCATAAGGCTTGAGTAGACTATAGATACTTCAAATATAAACAACAGACTCATGTATTTGCCTATAACCAACCTTAAGTATATATATATACTTCTAATCTTTCCTCGGCAACATATGAAATATATATAAAACATTTGTATATATAAGTATAGGCTGTTGAAAATATATCACCAACTTACTATTGCAACTAATATATAATACTTCTCTATACATTCTTATATAATATATAAAAACAACAACAAAAATTACATAAATATAAACCAATATATATTCTTACGTCTATAACCGTAAAACGTAAACAGAGAAACAAAACAATTTGCAAAATATACTAATATGTACAATATGTATGCACGTTATATATTTAAATCAATATACCTATCTACTGTGAGCAAAAAAAAAAAATGATCTTTAAACAAGTATATATGTTAACATATATAACTAACAAGTAAAGCTAATATAACTAAAACAATATTTAACAAATATACGTATATTACCTCTGTAAGAAGTACATATCTAACACGTTAGAGTATATACACATAAGATCGATAGTTAATATTATAACTAACGATTTTTTTTCTTTTTAAAAATATATGCTTACACGTGCAATAGAAGGGAGGAGAGCGCAAAGCGGCAGGCCCAGGAGGTTCAACCTAGTCATAGGTCGGTGGTTGGTTCGAGGCCGGAGAGGTGCTGCCTACGCGAGGCTGGTCAGTGGATGGCACGGAGGCGAAGTCAGAGGAGGGTGAGTTTGTGGTGAGATCTGGTTGCAGTGTTCGGTTTGGTGGGGTTGCGAGGCTGTCTGGGCCGTGGGTGTGTGGAGGGAAGGGGATGAGGTCAGATTTGCCGCGTGTGGTGATGGGCGGAGGGTAGGGCGAAGTGGCACTGGTGGGCTGGGTCGAACGGTGGGGTGATGGGTGGTCTCGGGTGGCCGCATGCTGTGATGAGGGTGACGATGCCTTGGTGGTTTGCTGTGGTGCAAGAGAGAAGGCGCGGAGGAGATGTACTAGGCAGGGGCCGGTCGCATGGGCGAAGCTTTGGTGGGCTTTGGTGGCTTCAAGGCGAGTGGAAGCGTGGCCGAGCAGTTGTAAGGGAGAAAGGAGGAAGGCTACATGCGTGTGGATCTGGAGAAGAACTTGGAAAGAGAAGCAGAGGCAAAGATATAAATGAATACTTAATATAGTATTTACTAGTTGCAAATGTGAACAGGCGGAAATGAATATTAACAATTCCAAATGAAAGTGAACCAGCAAGTTCTAAATATCCAAAGCTAAAGAAATAGCAAAGGACACCGATTGGAAAAAAAAAATGAAAATAGCTAAAGGTTGTACGGTGGAAATTTGAAAAGACAAAAGAAAGCCAAAAGGTGTGAAATGGTTACCGATACGATTTTTGTTGTTCTATCGGTTTCGTCGTGCACTGAACAACGAAACACACAAATAAATATACCGTGGTGATCAGCATGTCGAGACGATCAAAACGGTATACAGATATCAGTGGTACGATCATCCGATAAAAATCGATATCGGTACCAGAATACTGCTATTTTGCAGAAAATAAGAACGACGGAGCCAAAGATGTCCGAATTTGGAAAAACGACAAACTGGAATCTTGCTCAGAAGATGGTTTAGAATTTTTCTATGTAAAAAATATTTAAGTTTCGGAAACATTTTATTTTCACTGCTTTTTAACTGATTAAATTGAAGTGAATTTACGTGCGAAATAAACTTTCGTATTTTCGGACGAAAATTTACCAGTCGCTATGTTTAACTAGACGTATTTCAAATATCAAATTTTATTTCAAAATTTTATCGTTTAAAATTTCACAAAATTTCAACTATTTACGTTATTAAAACAGTTGAAATTTACGGGTCGTTACATTCTCCCCCACTCAAAACTTTTCGTCCCCGAAAAGGAACGAGGTAGAAGAATAGAAACAACCAGAAAGAAAACAGATTTGAAGTACAAAATAACAATTAATTTAAACCATATAAATTCAAATTTAAATTAATTGATATTCAATAATTGATTTAATCCATTTGATTTCACTAAAATAAACCTCAACTATTTCTAAATTCATTATCCTATTATCCAATTATCTTAAATTTACAATTTCTAGAACCATAAATTTGAATAGTCTTTTATTATGATCATATTTTCTTCAACAATTTTAAATTCTTCTTTATTCCAAATTACTGTTAAATTTATTCTACTTAATATATCTTATCACATATATTTAACCCATATAAATTAATTTAAACCATAAAGTTTCGATTTAAATTAATTTACATCTAGTAATTTCTTTTAAATTCAAGGTATTTTCATATGTTGATCAAATTTCAATTTATTGATTCTTTCAAAACAAATTTATTAATTCTTTCAAAACAAATTTATTTCATTATTAACTTAGTTTACTTATTATCCTATCTAACTCTATTAACATCTTTATAATCAAAATTTAGTGTATAACATTTATTATAAACACTCAAATTTTATTTATATATTCAATTTATCTTATATATTATCCAATTACATATTCAACTTCTGATTGATTTAGGTAAGTTGTATTAGAATGTAGTTGAACAATATACAAATAAAATTTCCTAATTCAATTATTCAAGTTTAAATATTTATTCCAAATTTGGTTTTATTTATAATTAAAATCATCCTTTAACAAAATTTAAGAATTAGATTTCCGATTAACTTTAAACAATTTAGAGATATATATATATTTATATCAAATCAAATTAAAAATTTTAAAATCAGGTACTTATACATATATATAAATCAAATTATACTGAAGAAATTCAAATTGAAATATTTTTCAAAACAGAACCGTAGCAAAGCTACAGAATGGTTTCTCCACTTCAAAACTCGAAAATGAACGTCGATGATGCGGCCGCCATCACCGAAATTATTTTCCAGCGACAAAGAGAAGAGCACTGGTTTCAACATTTTAAAATTTTTTTTTTGGAAACGATTTCTATTCAAAAATACTTCCAATAATAATATATACTTTAAAATTTTAAAACCAAAATTCGAAATCACCGGAAACTAAATTCTCAAATTTCTGAGTTAAATTCATTTCAAATTCCAAATTAATTTATAAACCGTATTTATAAATTTATTTAGAACAATAAATGGAAATCAAATATTATCATTTCAAATAACCAATTTAATTAACTTATTAGATTCCAGAAAATTTTACTTATATTTTCACAATATAATCAAACAAATTTGAAAACAATATTGTGTCCGTTTGCTCTGCTCAAGTGTTTTGGAGATTCTATCGATAGCGTTGATCAGACGAATCGATCGAAAACCCAAATCAACATCAGCAACTCAAACAACACAATATATAAAACATTTTTATATTAGTTTACAAATACATTTCTTTGCTCGATGATACAGGAATGAATTTTCAAATAAGAATAGGGTTTCAAATTTGATGACTCAAATCAAGGAGAATTCTGATTCGAAGATAAGCTCGAACAGAAAAAGGATGTTAAAATAACGAAATAAGAAGATGGATAAGTTTATATAAATCGCGGGCAACCTTAACGGGTCGACCGTGACTTCAAGAATAAGATCGATGTAGAATTCCGAGGTAAATCGACATCCGATCTCGAGAAATAAATTCAGGTATAGCAGGAGATAGATAGCATCGTAAACCAAGGATACAGAAATCTCCGGTAAATCAATGCCAATTGTAAAGGAGTTTTGCTCCTTGACGAATCATTCGAAGATTGGCGAGACCGCCGATCTATTATAGATATCATTCAAAATGGAGTTATGGGGTGCTCCAGAATTGGAAGAAGACGAATAGTGAGGGACACGAATGAATTTTTGGAACCGCAGTGAATGTTCCAAAATTCAAAGGAATCGAGTCAAAAGGAAGAGACTGAAACTCGAATGAGAGTGATTCTGTAAATACATTTACCCTATATGTTGAGTTCTGCCTAGAGCTACCAAAGCTCTGATACCAACTGTAACGACCCAGAATTTTGGACCATTCGCGTCCATTATAAGTGAATAGGTAGACACTCATGCCGGAGTTGAATTGCTCAAAATACCGCGTTGTTAATTTAAATTGGCAAAACTGAACATATACAGTAAATAGATATAATCACAGATCACAGACACAGAGTAATAAGTGCAGCGGAAATAAAAGAGATAGTAGTTCATGAAGCTACTATATGAATATATAAAATACATCAGAGTTTACAACAGAAGAATAATACGATACATCAGAGTTAAACCAGATACAATGGGAGAGTAACACGATACATCAGATACAAATCAGAATGCATCACTGGAATCATCGAATACTGGAAGTAGAATAGATGGCTGGATCTTCAAGCAAAGCTCCAACTCCAAAGGTGAGTCTCGAATACTGGATCACTCAGTCTGACCCGAGCGTAAAACAAAATACACAAGACACTCGAGTCAGGATTAACATTCTTATATTAATAAATCCAACTCAAGTGAAATAGCAATTGAAATACAAGTAACTCAAAGGATGTTTGGAATAACCATCCTTTAAGGATCCGTTAAACTATCTACTATGTAGTAATGTACGCTAAGTAGATAATGTCTATCAGTAATATAAAAAGATATCAAAGTAGGGTTAAGCAGGGCCCATACACCTCTTAACCTGTTTATTCCCAAAAGCATATACAAGACCGTAGTTTCCCCAAAACCGGAAGTCACCAGAGGGCAATCCATATACTAAAGGTACAAATCAAAATCGTAGTGGTCGCGAATAGGATAATCAGTATGACAAGGTACATGAGGCGATACCAACTAGGATACTAGTAGTTGCCTGATCCGGACTGATGTTGGGCATAGCAGCTACCACCCCAACACCGCGAAACAACACTCCCAAATCGAGGGGTGCACCCAAATCGAATCACAAAAGTAATAGATATGGTATCGAAGAAGTGTGTCCGCTAGAGATGGCGATCCTCAATGGCCCGGCGCGGCTCCTGTTTTAGTCATGTCAAGGGTCATCCAAAATCGTTCTCTTTCTTCAGTCAACGCGTCCATCAAAACCATCCACTTCGTTCTGGATCAACACTCCGCGTATATTAGTTATTAAAGTGGTTTCGGTATCGACAGAGAGTATGTCCATATCCGATCCCGGTCTCTTTAATAACTACGTATTATTACACCGATTGGTCATTTAATATATTTCAAAACCAAATCAATTTCCATTTCAATCAGAGTTTATAAATCAACATTTCATTTGTCTTTCTAAACCAATTTCCAATATTTACGTTTCAAAACTTCCAAATTCACAATTTCAAAATCTTATAATTCAATTTCAATCTTTATTTAAAACCATTCAAATATTGATTCAAATTCGTATATAAGATTCATTCCGAAATCATTTTAAATCAATTTAATTTAACATTCAAATCAATTTAAACTCATTTATCGAATTCATTCAATATTCGTTAAGTTATTTTATCATTCAAACAATTCCTATTAAATTTCCAATTCATTAATCAATTCTTAAGTTCAACTTCATTAAATCTAAACTTACAAATTTAAATTAAATTAAATTCATCAATCAAATTCTTTACATTTCAAGTCTTACATTAATTCCAAAATATCACATTTTCATTTCTTGTTAAAGAAATTCCATTTCACTTATTTACTTACTTAAATAATTTTCCAGAACTTAATTAATAAAGAACTCAATTTCAATTATTTACGAAGTAAAATTCACTTATTCAAAAGTTCAATTTTCTTATTAAGAATTCAATTTTATTTAATCATTAAATAATTCAATCTTATTTAATTATTAAATAATTCAAACTTAGTTATTAAATAATTTCAAAGTTTAAAAATTTCAAACTTAATTATAATTTCAAAATTAATTATTAAATCATTTCAAAGTTTAATAATTTAAAACTTAATTCAATCATTTCTCAAATTTAACAACCTTCTTTCATCAATTTCTTTATTAATATTTCATTTCAGATTATTAAATATTCACGTTTAAATTTCATTAAATTCAATTTCCAACTTCGTTTTAAAACCAAATTATTTATTCAAATAAAATCTTCATTTCATTTTTAAATCAAATTATTGACCAATCGGGTTTTATTTAATTTCCTATCCTAGGTCAAAATTCAAATTTTTGGGTATTTATCATTTCAACCCGATTCCAATTCAATTAAAAAATCAAAGCATAACAGAGGGAACTTGCAGTGTGATAACTGGGATGGTGTCAAAGTAAATAAACAAGCAATAACAACAATCAATATCAATCCAATAATCAATTCAAATAATCCCGAAATAACCATATTAATTCGCATTGTTATTTGTACGAATTAATATAATTATTTCTAGAATCTACACTATCATTTCATGTAGATTAAAGATTATTACATTACGGTTTTTCATTTGTCATCTATTTACAATTTCATACATCATCAATTTAACAACATACATTCAGTGATTCAAAATGTAATTAAGCAAATCATACGTGTCAACGGATTTAACAGTTAAAGGGGTCATATTATACAAATGTCAGTTAATCAAATTTAACATTTAATTATCCTATATCAAGTTCAATTTCATACTGTTTATCATTTTAACATTAACAATTTAACGTCCAATATAAACATCAACAATCAATCAATTATCAGCCAAACTGTATTATCATTGCATAAATAATTAACAGATAATGGTGTCAGATGTCACAGGTGAACTGATATAGGCAATAGCATATATAACAGGGTAATTAACTAACAGCAGTATATTTCAATTGTCGTTTCAATTGAAATCAAATCTAATAAATAAAAGAACGTTAATCGTGAGTGAGTGCTCACCTTTCGAGGCTAGAGAGAATAGGAGATGACACGGATACGAACACAGATACGGACACTGAAATTTGAGTTGCGAATCCAAGCGCGAATTCGATGATCAAGGCTGATAACAAGGAATAGACGAAATCCAATCAGAATTGGGTGGATGATGATAAATGATATAAGTGAACTTATATATATTTATAACTATGTATAAATATTTACATATATAAAACATATTCTAGATACAAACACATTTTAAATCGAATATATATACATTTCAAAGCATTGTTTTAAATTAAACACATATATAATATATATTTTAAAATTAAACTCAAGTGTACTTATGTGTAGTAAATATATATAATACTAAAATCCTATACCATATTTTATATAATAAAACTGGAAGCTGCAAATATTTTATACTAAAACAATATTTATATAAACTTACTTATTTTAATACATACAAACCAACATATACGTTATTCAAGACAACTGGGTTCATTTTTAAAAGGGCATAAACCGAAAACTAAACAAATCATATATCCTTGTGGTGTGGGTATATTTATATATATGTGTATAAATCTGAACACATAGTCTATTTATATAAATATAAATATGTTACCAAATTCATATATAAACTGTATATATAATTTTATATAAACTTTGATAACTTATATGTTTTAAAATATGTAACTGAAACTTATATCTATATACATACAGCAATCATAAGGCTTGAGTAGACTATAGATACTTCAAATATAAACAACAGACTCATGTATTTGCCTATAACCAACCTTAAGTATATATATATACTTCTAATCTTTCCTCGGCAACATATGAAATATATATAAAACATTTGTATATATAAGTATAGGCTGTTGAAAATATATCACCAACTTACTATTGCAACTAATATATAATACTTCTCTATACATTCTTATATAATATATAAAAACAACAACAAAAATTACATAAATATAAACCAATATATATTCTTACGTCTATAACCGTAAAACGTAAACAGAGAAACAAAACAATTTGCAAAATATACTAATATGTACAATATGTATGCACGTTATATATTTAAATCAATATACCTATCTACTGTGAGCAAAAAAAAAAAATGATCTTTAAACAAGTATATATGTTAACATATATAACTAACAAGTAAAGCTAATATAACTAAAACAATATTTAACAAATATACGTATATTACCTCTGTAAGAAGTACATATCTAACACGTTAGAGTATATACACATAAGATCGATAGTTAATATTATAACTAACGATTTTTTTTCTTTTTAAAAATATATGCTTACACGTGCAATAGAAGGGAGGAGAGCGCAAAGCGGCAGGCCCAGGAGGTTCAACCTAGTCATAGGTCGGTGGTTGGTTCGAGGCCGGAGAGGTGCTGCCTACGCGAGGCTGGTCAGTGGATGGCACGGAGGCGAAGTCAGAGGAGGGTGAGTTTGTGGTGAGATCTGGTTGCAGTGTTCGGTTTGGTGGGGTTGCGAGGCTGTCTGGGCCGTGGGTGTGTGGAGGGAAGGGGATGAGGTCAGATTTGCCGCGTGTGGTGATGGGCGGAGGGTAGGGCGAAGTGGCACTGGTGGGCTGGGTCGAACGGTGGGGTGATGGGTGGTCTCGGGTGGCCGCATGCTGTGATGAGGGTGACGATGCCTTGGTGGTTTGCTGTGGTGCAAGAGAGAAGGCGCGGAGGAGATGTACTAGGCAGGGGCCGGTCGCATGGGCGAAGCTTTGGTGGGCTTTGGTGGCTTCAAGGCGAGTGGAAGCGTGGCCGAGCAGTTGTAAGGGAGAAAGGAGGAAGGCTACATGCGTGTGGATCTGGAGAAGAACTTGGAAAGAGAAGCAGAGGCAAAGATATAAATGAATACTTAATATAGTATTTACTAGTTGCAAATGTGAACAGGCGGAAATGAATATTAACAATTCCAAATGAAAGTGAACCAGCAAGTTCTAAATATCCAAAGCTAAAGAAATAGCAAAGGACACCGATTGGAAAAAAAAAATGAAAATAGCTAAAGGTTGTACGGTGGAAATTTGAAAAGACAAAAGAAAGCCAAAAGGTGTGAAATGGTTACCGATACGATTTTTGTTGTTCTATCGGTTTCGTCGTGCACTGAACAACGAAACACACAAATAAATATACCGTGGTGATCAGCATGTCGAGACGATCAAAACGGTATACAGATATCAGTGGTACGATCATCCGATAAAAATCGATATCGGTACCAGAATACTGCTATTTTGCAGAAAATAAGAACGACGGAGCCAAAGATGTCCGAATTTGGAAAAACGACAAACTGGAATCTTGCTCAGAAGATGGTTTAGAATTTTTCTATGTAAAAAATATTTAAGTTTCGGAAACATTTTATTTTCACTGCTTTTTAACTGATTAAATTGAAGTGAATTTACGTGCGAAATAAACTTTCGTATTTTCGGACGAAAATTTACCAGTCGCTATGTTTAACTAGACGTATTTCAAATATCAAATTTTATTTCAAAATTTTATCGTTTAAAATTTCACAAAATTTCAACTATTTACGTTATTAAAACAGTTGAAATTTACGGGTCGTTACATCCAATTTATTAATAAAGTCTCTCATTAATTTACAAAACTTGTTTATAAAACTTGTAATCCATTTTACAATTTAAATAACAAATTTTTCTAAAATATTTCAATCCAATGAATAGTTTTAAAACTACATAGTTAATAAGTAAAATCTTTTCAGAAACCAACTTCACCTTTTGTTACAAATATATTTTTAAAACCCCATACAACCAATTCTATGTTTATAAATCTCACTCGATTCGTCACAAGTCGAATCACGATTCCAATTTCATAATCTTCCTCCAATTTCCAAATAGATTCCACCATTTCTTTCGAACCCAATTTCCATATTTCATTTAAATTCTCACTATGAATTTATATTTCAACTTTATAAATGATAATCATTCTACTTAATTTATAAACATTGTTTATAAATCCCATAAGCTCATATTCAACTTTTGAATAGGCTCATATTACAAAAATCCATTTTAAATCGATTTCCAATAAAATTCCATTTCTATATTTATTCCTTAAATAATCCAAACTATATACCAAACCAAATAAAATCTTGGTTTCCGTCTCCCATTTCATATGTCAAAGAATCTTATTTAAAATCTATTATTTAAAAATTTCCGATTTAAAATTTTCCACTTGGAACCATTTTTCGAAATAGTTAAATAAATGTCCAAAATCCAATCATTTATTTTATCCATTTCAATTTCATTTTAATTAATACCAAATTCAATATAAATATTTCATTTCCAAATCACCTTTTAAATTTCCCTTTTAAAATTCAATAATATTATTTATGGTATTTATAATACCAAAATTAGGGCCAGTGCTACTATAGCATCCAATAATTCAAATCACAAAACGATCCATAACATATTTATCCAATCACATCATATATTGCTATATATGAAAAACAATCAGTATATTTTTTATGAATCCAGTTAGATCCCTCCAACCTGTTTCCCTGCATCCACATATGTTAGACAACATAAAATACCAATCCCACTTCGAGGGTGATATCGCGGTAATAAGGGTCATCCGCAATTATGCGGGGCACATAGGGTCTCATCCACTCCAATAGGCAGGAAATATACCCAACTACTAATATATATACTACTATATATAATATAACATCCAACCGATAATAATTTATAAATTCATCCAATCATTCAATAATTAATTTCCAACCATTTAAATTAAAACAGTAATCCAAAATGAGTGAGATTTATTCACCTTGATTTTTAATTGCAATCCGTTCCAATTTTATATTTTATACTACGTCATCATGAATCCAATGCAAAAATCCACACTCGAATTCGACCTCATATAAATTTAATATGGCATTAATAAGATTATATGATATATATATATATATATGTATGTATATATATATGTATATATATATAATTAATATTAAAACTAATATAATTACATCCAAGAAAATTAAATACCCTCAAATCAAACCCTAATAGCCGTGTGTTCGGTATCGCTAAATGTCTATCGAGTTAGAAAATAGCCGAACGAATTTTGAAATAAAATTTACCGCAAGCGCACGACGTACACTTTGTAGTACATGGCGAATACGGGTCGATCCGCAGGGAATTGTTAGAGATTAAAAATCTATTCAATCAAATTAGACCAAAGTGGGATGAAAGTTGCTAACGACAAAATGTGATTAAAAAAACTATTAAACTAGAGAACAATTTAGAGGCAAATCCACTCTAATATTTTTGTAAATCAACAAACATAGAATTTATGATTTATAACTTTGATATTAAGTGAAATAAGTGTTGCATTTATCATAAGTATGGTTTGTTTATGTTATTAATTAACATAACTCAAACCATCAAACTATAATACAACAATTATACCACTTATAATTCTCATGAAAATGAAGCCAAAGCAAAAGTTATTTTAAGTATGATCTATTTACTATTGTAACTAGTAATATAGATCATCAAATTTCATTTTTTTACTTTCATTTCAAAATCAAAAACGGATTAGCAAATGATGATGCAACTTGTGTTTATGTTGAATAAGAATAGCTCATTTGCAAAAGCAACATAAGCTATCAAACCCACTTGTATAAACTTGCATCAAAATTTACTTTCATGAATCATAGACAAAGAGATCATAAATCATAGAAATGTTGAAATTACATAATATTTGAGAGCTTCATTACCCATATATTGAAGGGTTTAGCTACTCATTTGTGGCATTGAAGCAACACTTGTAAATTTCAACATGAAAGAGCAAAGAAATGAAAACTAAGCAAAGGAAGAAAGAGAGATTAACTAGTAACTAATTGCATAAAAATTAAAGCTACACTACTTGCATAAATGTAAATCTAAGCTATGAACATTAAAGGAAAGAGAGCATAGAAATAAACATTAACAATAACACAAAGAAAAGCATGTAGAAAAGAGAGAAGAAAGAGGCTTGGAAGCCATTTTTATTTCATAGAACATTGAGCTTACAATTTGATCTCTTAATTTCCTAAGTAAAATGAAAGAGTAGATGATGGTTTCATGTACATAAGAGGGTTATTTATACATGCATAAAACCCTAATTCTATTTTTAGGGGGCTTCCCAAAATGCCCTTTAGGAAGTGTGGCCATCAATTAATCATTAGCCCCTAATTAATCCATCATTTGATGTGCATGAAGCTTTAACCTCCTCTTAGTGGTCCATTAGCTCCTAATTGTACATGTAGGTAAGTGGGTGGGGTCCTCCATGATCTCGAACTTGAATTATTTCCTCTTCATTCCTTTGTATTTCCTTGTGCATGCATATATCATTATGAAGCCCACTTCCATATGCACCAATGTATCCTAAAAAAATTGTCCAAGTAAAAATCCTTAAATAAACACATGCACACAAATGACCATTTTTCCCCTTAATGAAGATGAAAATATGATGGTTTGAAAATAATTGAATTTTGGTTTTAACATGTAAAAATGCCCAAATATGATATTTATTTAAATAAAAAGAGATAAAATATGGATGTATATATATGCACATTTACGTGCACATCAAATACCCCCACACTTATCTTTTTATTCGTCCTCGAATAAAGGAAAACTAAGATAAATCCATTTTCGTAGGGAGCACGATTGCATTGAGCGTATGCAACAAGCCGTTAAACCTCTGGGTGTCCCCAGTAGGACGAGTGTTGTCTCGTGAGGGTTTTCAGCGGATACTACCCACAAAATCCAGATGCAAAGTGAAAATATTTACAAAATGCAAGATTTATTTACAATGAGATGAATGCAAGTTCTTGAAAATATTTACAAATGACGGATTTACTCTTAAATCGACACAAAGAAGTTAAATATAAGTCTTGGTCATTATCTTGAAAATTTAAGTCATTTACTCATCAAAACTTCCAATTAAAATCAAGTTATCATAGAAAATAAACAATAGTTTAACTCGATGTTTCGGTTGATAACAAAGTGTAACTATGAAATAAATCCTTAGTTGATTATCAAAGTTTATTAAAGTGGTATTTTCATTTCTTTTCAATAACAAATCAAATCAAATAAGTAAAAATAGTACTAGGATTTCAATTGCTTGCTCTCTTATTATTTGTAAGAAAAAATTACACACCTAGCTCAGGTAAACCGAGGCCAGATATACCACCCATGCACCGCCTTTCGGGCTTATGTGAGGGGAGTACAGAGCATGGCGAGTGCACACACTTTCATGCATACACCTATCGACCGTAGGTGGTTTTTATTAAGTCCGTTCTTTGTTTTTTTTACCTGTGTTCCATACATGCATAACCGTGAGGACTTTTAAATGAGTATGAAAACACATAATCAAAGATTCCAAGTAATTCACCCATGCATAACCGTGAGGACTTTTAAATGAGAGTGAATACTTTGGATGTTATTATTTTATATATATATATATATATATATATATATATATATATTTAAGAGAGAGAGAGAGTTTTGCAAAATCATCTTAGCACCATTTAACTTAGAAGACAAAAATGTTATATCCTTTACTTTAAATTTACCACTTTTTAAACAAAGACTTTCAATTAAAACATACTTCATAATTAACATAGATGAACCTTCCTATATACTAGTTAAACCATTGTTATTTGTAATCAAACTTCATTTTTATTTTTTGTTAAGACAAATTTTTTTCAATAATTTCAATATATTAACCAAAACTTATACTTATCCCATAGTGTTTCTTCAAAAATAAATCAAAATGCTAAAAAGAAAATGTTTTTGAGATTTTGAAATTTTGTAGATTTTTTTTAACTTAAAAAAAATGAAAATTCAAAAATGCCATGAAACCTAAAAAATGAAAATGAGACTCCCCTCACACTTAATTTTGACTTTGTCCCCACAGTCAATGCATGATATAATGAGTGTAACGGGGAAAAACTATGTACATATTTACATAAGAGGGTTAACATTCTTACTAGACGTAGCTTGGTTCATGAAGAATCATGAGCTCCTCCTCTTGGTTATTTGGCAATTCCAAGAAAGGTTTTAGACGATGACCGTTGACTTTGAAAACCGATCCATCCCTGGGGTTTTCTATTTCTATGGCACCATGTGGAAAAACAGTTCGTACCACAAATGGTCCGGTCCATCTTGATTTAAGTTTCCCAGGGAATAAATGAAGTCTTGAGTGATATAAAAGAACTTTTTGGTTAGGCAAAAACGTTTTCCTTAAGATTGACTTGTCATGAAAAACTTTGGTTTTTTCTTTGTAAATTTTCTCGTTTTCATACGCGTCGTTCCTAAGTTCTTCAAGTTCGTTGAGTTGTAGTTTTCGGTTTTCGCCAGCTTTCTCAAGATCAAAGTTTAAGTTCTTAATTTCCCACAGCGCTTTGTGTTCGATTTCAACGGGTAAATGGCAAGCTTTACCGTAAACTAAACGAAATGGGGACATCCCAAGGTTAGTTTTAAAAGCAGTACGGTAAGCCCAAAGCGCGTCGGTCAATTTCTGAGACCAATATTTTCGATTTTTGTTGATAGTTTTCTCCAAAATTTGTTTTATTTGACGATTCGAAACATCAACTTGCCCACAAGTCTGAGGATGATACGGAGTGGATAACTTGTGGGTTATCGAGTATTTCTTCATTAAAGTTTCAAAAGAACGGTTACAAAAATGGGTTCCATTATCACTGATTATTGTGCGAGGTGTGCCGAACCTTGAAAAGATGTTTTCTTTGAGAAATTTCACAACAATTTTATGGTCGTTGGTTTTGCAAGGAACAGCTTCGACCCATTTTGAGACGTAGTCAACAGCGAGAAGGATATACAAGTTTCCCAAAGAATTGGGAAAAGGTCCCATAAAGTCGATACCCCAAACATCGAAGATTTCAATGGAAGAATGGGGTTTAGAGGCATCATATCTCGTCGAGAAATTCATCCAAGCATTTGACATCGATCGCAAGTTTTACAAAATTCGAATGAGTCTTTGAAGAGAGAAGGCCAATAGAAACCACACTGAAGCACCTTTTCCGCAGTTTTTCGAGGACCAAAATGTCCACCGCACGCTTGATCGTGGCAAAACGAAAGAACACTCCTTATCTCATTATCCGGAATGCAACGTCGGATGATTTGGTCGGGACAATATTTGAACAAGTATGGATCGTCCCAATAGAAATATTTCACTTGGGACATGAATTTGTGTTTGTCCTGTTTGGACCACGATGAGGGAGTTTCTTTAGTGACTAAGTAGTTCACTATATCTCAGCGTACCATGGGTCGATAGAAATTGAAAGAAGCTGTTCATCGGGGAAGTTTTCATTGATCGGCAAAGAAGATGGTGCGTTCGGAAGTCGAGACAAGTGATCGGCTATGACATTATCGGATCCTTTTTTGTCTTTGATTGTAAGGTCAAATTCTTGAAGTAAAAGGATCCAACGAATCAAGCGGGATTTGGCATCCTTTTTAGCAAAGAGATATCGAAGCGCGGAGTGGTCCGTGTACACAGTAATGTGTGACCCTATCAAGTATTGTCGGAATTTTTCGAGAGCAAAAATGACAGCTAGAAGCTCTTTTTCGGTTGTTGTGTAGTTGAGTTGAGCGTCGTTCAAAGTCATACTCGTGTAGTAAATGACGTGAAGGATCTTGTTGATGCGTTGTCCTAAGACAGCACCAACAGCAAAGTTTGAAGCATCACACATTATCTCGAAAGGAAGATCCCAATTGGGCGTACAAATGATTGGAGCAGAAATGAGTTCGTTCTTAAGACGTTGAAAGGAAGAGATACAATCAGAGTTAAAATCGAAAGGAACATCTTTTCCAAGAAGAGTCGTCAAAGGACGAGCAATTTTGCTAAAGTCTTTCACAAAGCGTCGGTAAAAGCCAACGTGTCCTAGAAATGATCGAATGTCCTTAACAGTTTTGGGAATGGGTAGGTTCGCAATGACATCGATTTTTGCTTTGTCTACCTCAATGCCTTTATTTGAGATGATATGTCCAAGGACTATGCCTTGTTTGACCATAAAGTGGCATTTTTCCCAATTTAAAGTCAAATGGTTTTCTTTACATCGATTTAGAACCAATTCGAGATGATGTAAACATTGGGAAAAAGAATCGCCAAAGATTGAGAAATCATCCATAAAAACTTCTAGAAAGCGCTCAATCATGTCGGAAAAAATTCCAACCATGCATTGTTGGAAGGTCGCAGGAGCGTTACAAAGTCCGAATGGCATACGTCGATAAGCGAAGGTACCGAATGGACATGTGAAAGACGTTTTCTCTTGATCTTCGGGAGCGATGGGAATTTGGTTATAGCCAGAATAACCATCGAGGAAGTAGTAAAATTCGTGGCCGGCTAAACGTTCAAGCATTTGGTCGATAAAAGGAAGGGGGAAGTGATCTTTTCGTGTTGCGGCATTTAGTTTTCGGTAGTCAATGCAAACACGCCAACCCGTTTGAGTATGAGTTGGAATAAGTTCGTTTGAATCGTTCTTGACAATGGTTAGCCCAGACTTTTTCGGTACAACGTGAATTGGGCTAACCCATGAACTATCGGAGATTGGGTAAATGATTCCGTTGTTGAGAAGTTTAAGAATTTCATCACGCACCGCATCTTTCATTTTTGGGTTAAGCCTTCGTTGCGCATCACGAACTGGCTTGGCATCGTCGATTAAATGAATGCGATGTTGGACAAGAGCGGGACTAATTCCCTTTATATCGGAGATCGACCATCCAATCGCTTCCTTGTTTTTCGAAAGAGTAGAGAGAAGAGAAGCTTCTTGATCAAGAGAGAGAGTTGCAGAAATTATGATGGGCAACGTTTCGTTATCACCTAAGTATGCGTACTTAAGGTGATCGGGAAGTGGTTTGAGGTCCAACTTCGGGGGTTTTTCGATCAAAGAGTTTGATTGAGATTCCGACTCAATTTGAAGCGATTCAAAGGGAAGAGTGTATTCAATCTCGTTGGGAATTTCGTGAAACAATTTTTCGTACTCGGCCTCATGTTCATCATTAAAATCAAGTGTTTCATTTTCAAAGTTTTCGTGAATGGCACTAACTTCCAACGTTTGGTCACGAGGTTCGTTCGATTGGCTTTCAAGATTGAAAATGTTGAGATCCAAAGTCATGTTTCCAAAAGAGATTTTCATCGATCCGTTACGACAATTGATTAAGGCATTTGAGGTGGCTAAAAATTGTCGGCCTAGAATCAATGGAATTTGACTTGCGGGATTTGTCACAGGTTGTGTTTCGAGAACAATAAAATCAACGGGAAATATGAATTGCCCTAATTGAATGAGCACGTCTTCGATTTCTTCCACGGGCTTCTTAATGGAATGATCGGCAAATTGAAGCGTTACTTTTGAGGGTTTGAGCTCACCTAAGCCTAATTGTTCGTACATGGAATATGGAATCAAGTTGACACTCGCGCCTAAGTCTATCAAACATTTGTTAATCGTCTTGTCACCAATTGTACACGAAATCGTAGGGCAGCCAGGATCTTTGTATTTTACGGGCATGGATTAGGACAAGACTTCACTCAAACTAGCGGCTAAGAAGACTTTTTTGGGCACTTGAGTGTGTCACTTTTGGGTACACAAGTCCTTCAGAAATTTCGCGTAAGTGGGGACTTGTTGCACGATGTCAAGAAGCGGAATGTTAACTTTGACTTGTTTAAAAATTTCCAGCATCTTTTCCATTTGGTCCGAGTGTTTCTTTGGTCGAAGACGATGTGGAAATGGAACACGATACTCGGTAGATGGGTCTACTCGAGTAGAAGAAGAAGCGTTTTGATTGGCATTCGATTCAACGTTTGGCTCCACGTTCTGTTCAGATTCATTCGTTGTTTTAGAAGTATCGAGAGAGGGTTCCGGTAAATCGTTTGGATTAAAGACTTGATTATCGATTTGTTTCCCGGAACGAAGAGTTGTGATAGCATTCAATTGGGTGACGTTGCTATCTTGAAAAACATGGGCTTGATTTGAATTTGCGTTTTGATTTCTGGGATTTGAAATGGGTTGGCTTGGGAATGTTCCTCGTTCACGTTCGCTTACAGACGTGGCTAATTGACTCATTTGCATTTCGAGTTTTGCAATTGATTGGTTCGTGTTTTGCATATATGAAGTCAATAAATTTTGCAAATTGTTGTTTGATTGAAGGCTTTGAGTAGTTGCCTTAGCCAACGTTTCAAGAGTTTTCTCAAGCGAAGTTAAACATTTATCGTCTTGGGGAGGATGAGCAGAATTTGGTTGAAAATTTGATTGTTGCGGTTGATTAGGAGGCGGACCCGCAAAGTTTGGTTGAAAATTGTTAGGCTGAAAGGAAGGATTCGAAGCATTATTCGGAAATACTTGCAAATTGGGACGAATCGTATTTGTGTTGGGATTGTTTTGGTTCCACGCAAAATTCGGATGATTTCTCCAACCAGGATTGTACGTTGGAGAAAACGGGTCGTTTTTGGCTTTATTGAAAACATTGATTTATTCGACAGAATTGGAACACTGATCGGCTTGGTTTTCAAGAAATTGCCAAGCATCGTCGTGATGTTGGGCAAGAAAGTTGCCTTGGCACATTGATTCGAGCATGGTACGTGTGCTATTTTCGAGTCCATCGTATAAAATTTGGCAAATCGTCCATTTTTCGTAATTATGGTGTGGACATTTTATCAAAAGCTCTTTGAATCTTTCAAAATATTTTCCGAATGGTTCTCCCTTGAATTGATGAAAGTTTACAATTCCCCAGCAACGGCGCCAAAAACTTGTTCGGTATCGCTAAATGTCTATTGAGTTAGAAAATAGCCGAACGAATTTTGAAATAAAATTTACCGCAAGCGCACGGCGTACACTTTGTAGTACGTGACGAATACGGGTCGATCCGCAGGGAATTGTTAGAGATTAAAAATCTATTCAATCAAATTAGACCAAAGTGGGATGAAAGTTGCTAACGACAAAATGTGATTAAAAAAAACTATTAAACTAGAGAACAATTTAGAGGAAAATCCACTCTAATATTTTTGTAAATCAACAAACATAGAATTTATGATTTCTAACTTTGATATTAAGTGAAATAAGTGTTGCATTTATAATAAGTATGGTTTGTTTATGTTATTAATTAACATAACTCAAACCATCAAACTATAATACAACAATTATACCACTTATAATTCTCATGAAAATGAAGCCAAAGCAAAAGTTATTTTAAGTATGGTCTATTTACTATTGTAACTAGTAATATAGATCATCAAATTTCATTTTTTTACTTTCATTTCAAAATCAAAAACGGATTAGCAAATGATGATGCAACTTGTGTTTATGTTGAATAAGAATAGCTCATTTGCAAAAGCAACATAAGCTATCAAACCCACTTGTATAAACTTGCATCAAAATTTACTTTCATGAAGCATAGACAAAGAGATCATAATTCATAGAAATGTTGAAATTACATAATATTTGAGAGCTTCATTACCCCTAAATTGAAGGGTTTAGCTACTCATTTGTGGCATTGAAGCAACACTTGTAAATTTCAACATGAAAGAGCAAAGAAATGAAAACTAAGCAAAGGAAGAAAGAGAGATTAACTAGTAACTAATTGCATAAAAATTAAAGCTACACTACTTGCATAAATGTAAATCTAAGCTATGAACATTAAAGGAAAGAGAGCATAGAAATAAACATTAACAATAACACAAAGAAAAGCATGTAGAAAAGAGAGAAGAAAGAGGCTTGGAAGCCATTTTTATTTCATAGAACATTGAGCTTACAATTTGATCTCTTAATTTCCTAAGTAAAATGAAAGAGTAGATGATGGTTTCATGTACATAAGAGGGTTATTTATACATGCATAAAACCCTAATTCTATTTTTGGGGGGCTTCCCAAAATGCCCTTTAGGAAGTATGGCCATCAAGTAATAATTAGCCCCTAATTTGTAACGACCCGTAAATTTTAACTGTTTTAATAACGTAATTAGTTGAAATTTTGTAAAATTTTAAACGATAAAATTTTGAAATAAAAATTTATTATTTGGAATGCGTCTAATTAAACATAGCAACTGGTAAATTTTCGTCCGAAAATATGAAAGTTATTTCGCGCGTAAATTTACTTCAATTTAATCAGTAAAAAAAACGATGAAAATAAAATGTTTTCAAAACCAAAATATTTTTACATAGAAATATTCTAAACCATCTTCTGAGCAAGATGCCAGTTTGTCGTTTTTTTAAATTCGGACTTCTTTAGCCCCGTCGATCTTATTTTCTTACATTTTTCTCGCATTTTCCGCTAGTAGAAAATTCGAAATTTTATAATTCAATCGTACCACCAATATTTGTATACCGTTTTGATCGTCTCGTCGTGCTAATCTCTATGCTATATTCTGAATCCTGTATTTTTAAGTCCGGTTCAAAGCGTAATCTACGAAGCGCTAGAACGTACCGGTACCGGATTGAGCCCTTTTGAATTCTGTCTCTTCAATTTTGCAGCCTGTAATATCAATAGCCTTTTTCCTTCTGAATTAGTGCCTAACTTTTCTTTCCTCGGTTTCAACTTTATTAACTTGCCTTTTCATTTCTGATCAGTTCACTATTTGTTTTGAGAAACAAAAATTGGTATTGCCTCTTCCTTTTTGCTGTTCTCTCCTACTTATTTTCTTCTTCCTCACCTTCCATCTTCTCACACACCAGGGTCATTCCCATCTATTCCATACGTCCTCTCTCCTCCAACCCTCCTCCTCGTATAGAACACTGCAAAACCCGATCACAGCAGATCCCGAGCCGAACCGCCTCCTGCCCTCCGACTAAGCTGCCCTTCCATAGCCCCGGCCTCCTCCGCCACCTACATCGCAAGCTAGATCGTCCTCGCCTTTACCCAGCAGCCGACTTCCCTTCTAACCTCGCCTGCAACCGCCAAGTGTCTCCACCCACCTCGTGCTGCAGCATAGCGGATGCTCTTTCCCTTCCTCCTCCACGCGTGAAGCCTCTTCCACTCTCCAACGCCAACCCGCATCGCCACGTCAGACCGAGCAGCCACCATCACTGCTTCTACGCCTCCCTGACCTGTTTCCCACGACCCACATCCTCGACCACCGCGCCACTATTCTTGTAACCGCCATCTCCTCCCTACCACCGAAATGCACGTGCCACCATCGAGCAGCGCGCTCCATGACCACCCGCCTCCTCTTCATTCCCCCTCAGCCGTAGGTTTGTGTATAGGTTAGTCATATAAATTCTATATATATATTAAGTTTATGTAATATACAAGGCAGTTAGTTGTTGGATACATATATAAATTTGATATAAAGGCGGTACACTTATTTACAGAGACATATATATATTTGCCTAACACATATATATATTCGTTAGACTATATATATCATTCTAAGCCAATTTGTTAAGTCATGTTGATTCATATATGTTAGCTTATAAAATTGGTAAATGTGTGGGTAGGTTGCAGTATGTTATATCTAGAAGAAAGTATATTAAGGTATAAGTATATGTTATCTGACTATTATATAAGCCATATTATTTGTCACGAGAGTTTATATATATAGATTTTTATATATATATTTTTTCATATGTGTTGAGTACGTGAGTTTACATGTATATTTTATATAGAAAAATAATAATATAAAAAAAAAATTTTGCCTGTCGCATATAGGGTCTGGTATATGTGTGTTGAGTTATATATGATATATATACTTGTTTGGTCTTTCGTACGTTCATATATATAAAGGGATATGTGGTGTTTATATAAGTAGTGTATGCGGTACTATAATTTACATTGACTTTGAAATGTTTATATAAAAGTTGTTTAGATATCAGCTTTGAAATATATGGATATATTTAATATGGTTATGTTATAGTATAGCTATATATGAGTTAAATATATATAAGTTATATTCTGTTTATGTTGTTTATGTCTCTTCTAGTTTATTCATACATAGCGTATACATTTCCCGATATGTGTTTAATTGTATAATTTATTATATGTATAATGTTATATATAAAGGTTGTACAAGATATATATAATGAGTTGTTTATAATATATATAAAAGACAACGTATATAATGTGGGTAAAATATATATTTGAAAACTTTGAAGTGTTGCTTTATAGCTGTTCATGTGCGTGAGATAAGGATTTAAATAAATTGTTTAAATTGATTTTGGAAATATATATAAATATATAGATATTTTCAATTGAACACACATGAAATACGTGAAGAATTTGCGTTTTATAAGTATATATGTATGTATTTAAAATATACCATGTAGATGTTTATTTTAATACGTGTGTTTTATTTTAAAGCAATGATTTTGAAATATATAAATACACATATATATTAAATTTAGTATATATTTGAATATGACTATATATATAGTTTTATATAAGTTCACCTATATATCAATTATCTTCATCGATCCAATTCTAATTTGATTTAGTCAATTCCTATCTGTCAGCTTGTACGTCAAATTCGAGTCCATCGTGCTTGGCTTCGAAATTTGTGCCTGGATCCGTAACTCATTCCATTGTCTATACTTCTCTAGCCTCGAAAGGTGAGCGATCACTCACGATTAATGTTTTTATTATTTATTAAATTTGATTTCAATTGAAACGACAATTGAAATATGCAACTGTTAGTTATTTACACTGTTATATCTGTTATTACCTGAATCAGTTCACCTGTGACATCTGACACCATTATCTGCTATTTATACAATGATAATCCAGTTTAGTTGATAAATGATTGATTGTTGATGTTTATATTGGACGTTAAATTGTAATGTTAAAGTGATAAATAATATGCAATTGAATTGATATATGATAGTTAACCATTTAAATTGGATCTATATGTTGAATTTGATTACTTAAAAATTCGTATAATGTGACTCCTTTAATGTTAAATTAATTGACACGTAGGATTTGATTAATTACACCTTGAACCATTGAATGTATGTTGTTTAAATTGATGAAACTGAAATTGAAATTGAATGACAAGTGGAAAACCGTAATGTAATAATCTTTAATCTACATGAAATGATAGTGTAGATTCTAGAAATAATTATATTAATTTGCACAAATAACAATGTGAATTAATACGGTTATTTCAGGATTATTTGAATTGATGATTGGATTTATATTGATTGTTGTTATTGCTTGTTTATTTACTTTGACACCATCCCAGTTATCACACTGCAAGTTCCCTTTGCTATGTTTTGATTTTGAATTGAATTGGAATCGGGTTGAAATGATAAATACCCAAATTGAACTTTGACCTAGGATAGAGAATTAAATAAAATCCGATTGGTCAATAATTTGATTTAAAAATAAACAAAGATTTTATTTGAATAAATAATATGGTTTTGAAATGAAGTTGGAATTTGAATTTTTATGAAATTTAAATGTGAATATATAATAATATGAAACAAAATATTAATAAAGAAATTGATGGAAGAATGTTGTTTAATTTGAGAAATGATTGAATTAAGTTTGAAATTATTTAATAATTAAGTTGAAATTATAATTAAGTTTGAAATTATTAAACTTTGAAATTATTGAATAATTAAGTTTTGAATTATTTAATAATTAAATAAGATTGAATTATTTAATAGTTAAATAAAATTTAATTCTTTATTAAGTGAAATTGAACTGCTCGAATAAGTGAAATTAAGTTTCTTTATAAATTGAGTTTTGAAATTGTAACTAAGTAAATAAATAAGTGAAATTGAATTTCTCTAACAAGAAATAAGATGTGTTTTATTGAAATTAATGTAAGACTTGAAATTTAAAGAATTTAATTTGATGAATTTAATTTAATTCAATTTGTAAGGAAGTCGAATTTAAATAATGGATTTAATGAATTGGAAATTTAATAGAAATTGTTTTGAATGGCAAATTTACTTAATGAATATTGAATGAAATCGATAAATGAATTTAAATTGATTTAAATGTTAAATTAAATTAATTTAAATGATTTCGGAACGAAACTTATATACGAACTTGAATCAATATTTGAATTGTTTTAAATAGAAATTGAAATTGAATTATAAGATTTTGAAATTATGATTTGGAAGTTTTGAAACGTAAATTGTGGAAATTGATTTAGAAAGAGAAACGAAATGTTGATTTTAAAATTCTAATTGAAATTGAAATTGATTTGGTTTTGAAATATGTTAAACGACCAATCGGTGTAATAATTACGAAAGTTATTAAAGAGACCGGAATCGGTTATGGACATACTCTCTGTCTAAACCGAAAACCACTTTAATAACTATATGCGGAGTTGTGATCCAGAATGAAGTGGTTGGAATGATGTACGTGATGACTGAAGAAAGAGAACGATAATGGATAGCCTTGACACTTGTGTCAAATTGGAAATGACTAAAACAGGAGCCGTGCCGGGCCAATGGAGGTCAGCTACCTCAAGCGAACACACTTCTTCGAACTACTCATTACTTGTTGTCGATTGGTGCACCCTTGATTTTGGGAGTATTGTTTCGCGGTGTTGCGGTCGCTGCGGCGATGCGTTCTAACCAGTCCGGATCAGGCAAACGGTAGTTTCACTACCTTGGGTATTGCCTCATGTGCCTTGTCATACTTGTATCCCTATACGCGACCACTACGATTTGTTTTGTACCTTTAGTATATGGATTGCCCTCTGGTGACTTCCGGTTTTAGGGAAACTACGGTCTTGTATATGCTCTTGGGAATAAAAATGTGTTAAGGGTGGAATGGGCCATGACTTAACACTATTTTGATATCTTTATATTACTGATAGACATTATCTACTTATCGTACACTACTACATAGTAGATAGTTTAACGGATCCTTAAAGGATGGTTATTCCAACATCCTTTGAGTTACTTGTATTTCAATTGCTATTTCACTTGAGTTGGATTTATTAATATAAGAATGTTAATCCTGACTCGAGTGTCTTGTGTTTTTGCTTTACGCTCGGGTCAGACTGAGTGTACCAGTATTCGAGACTCACCTTTGAAGTTGGAGCTTTGCTTGAAGATCCTGCCATCTATTCTGCTTTCAGTATTCGATGATTCCAGTGATGTATTCTGATTTGTATCTGATGTATCGTATTACTCTTCCGTTGTATCTGGTTTAACTCTGATGTAACTTATACATTTATATAGTAGCTTCATGAACTACTATCTCTTTTATTTCCGCTGCATTTATTACTCTGTGTCTGTGATCTGTGATTATATTTTTACTGTATATGTTCAGTTTTGCCAAATTTAAATTAACTACGCGGTATTTTGAGCAATTCAATTCCGACATGTGTGTCTGCCTATGCACTTAGCGGGTGCAGCATGATAGGGGGTTCTCGCATTTGGTTTGGTAGCGAGCGGATGACTCTTACTCCTATATGTCCCTACGGGGTTGGTGCAGTCGAGAGGCTGGCCGTAAAGGCAGAACACATGCACTGCTGTATGCTACGGTAGGCGTTACCCCACTGACGAGGTCCGTTACAGTTGGTATCAGAGCTTTTGTAGCTCTAGGCAAAACTTAACATATAGGGTAAATGTATTTACAAAATCACTTTCATTCTAGTTTCAATCTCTTCCTTTGACTCAATCCCTTTGAATTTTGGAACGTTCCCCTCGGTTCCGAAATTCATTCGTGTCCTTCACTATTCGTCTTCTTTCAATTCTGGAGCACACCATAACTCCACTTTGAATGATCTTTATAATGGATCGGCGGTCTCGCCAAACTTCGAATGATTTGAAAAGGGGTGAAACTCCTTTACAATTGGCATTGATTCACCGGAGATTTATGTATCCTCGGTTTACGATGCTATCTATCTCCTGCTATACCTGAATTCTATTTCTTGAGATCGAATGTCTATTTACCTCGGAATTCTACAACGATCTTATTCTTGAAGTCACGGTCGACCCGGTTAAGGTTGCCCGCGATTTATATAAACTTATCAATCTTCCTACTTTGTTATTTAATCATCATATCTTTGTTTCGAACTTATCTTCGAATCAAATTTCTCTTTGATTTGAGTCCATCAAATTTGAAACCCTATCCTTATTTTGAAAATTCATTCCTGTATCGTCAAGTAAAGAAATGTATTTGTAAACTAATATATAAACATTTTAATATATGCTGTGTTGTTTGAGTTGTTGATGTTGATTTGGGTTTCCGATCGATTCGTCTGATCAACGCTATCGATAGGATTTCCAAAACACTTGAGCAGAGCAAACTGACACAATATCGTTTCAAATTTGATAAATAAAATAAAAGTTTTATATGATTATATTATATATAAGTTTTCTGAAATTAAATTATTAATGAATTTGTTGTCTGAAATAATAATTTTGATTTTCATTTATTGTTTTGTAAACCATTGACTATTGCATAATATAAATAAATGAATTTATAAACTTGGTTATAAATTGATTGGAATTTGAAATGAATTTAATTCAGAAGTTTGAGAATTTATTAGTTTCCGGTGATTTCGAACTTTGGTTTTTAAAATTTTAAAGTATATATTATTGAAAGTATTTTCGAATAGAAATCATTTCAACGGATTTTTTTAAAATGTTGAAATCAGTGATCTTCTCTTTATCGCTGGAAAATAATTTCGGTGATGGCGGCCGCATCATCGACATTCATTTTCGAGTTTTGAAGTGGAGAAACCATTATGTAGCTTTGCTACGGTTTTGTTTTGAGGAAAGAAAAAAATATTTTGATTTGAATTTCTTCAGTATATTTTGATTCACATATATATATATATGTATCTTATTTTAAAATTTAATTTGATTTGATATAAATATATTATATATATCTCTAAATTGTTTAAGGTTAATCGGAAATCTAATTCTTAAATTTTGTTAAAGGATGATTTCAATTATAAATAAGACCAAAATTTGGAATAAATATTTGAACTTGAATAATTGAATTGGGAAAATTTTATTTGTATATTGTTCAACAGCATTCTAATACAACTTACCTAAATCATTCAGAAGTTGAATATGTAATTGGATAATATATAAGATAAATTGAATTTATAAATAAAATTTGAGTGTTATAATAAATGTTATACACTAAATTTTGATTATAAAGATGTTAATAGAGTTAGATAGGATAATTAGTAAACTCAGTTAATAATGAAATAAATTTGTTTTGAAAGAATTAATAAATTGTTTTGAAAGAATTAATAAATTTAAATTTGATCAACATATGAAAATACCTCGAATTTAAAAGAAATTACTAGATGTAAATTAATTTAAATCGAAACTTTTATGTTTTAAATTAATTTATATGGGTTAAATATATGTGAGTAGATATATTAAGTAGAATAAATATAACAGTTATTTGGAATAAAGAAGAATTTAAATTTGTTGAAGAAAATATGATTATAATAAAAGACTATTCAAATTTATGGTTTTAAAAATTGTAAATTGAAGAAATGGGATAATAAGATAATGAATTTAGAAATAGTTGAGATTGATTTTAGTGAAATCAAATGGATTAAATCAATTATTGAATATCAATTAATTTAAATTTGAATTTATATGGTTTAAATCAATTGTTATTTTGTATTTCAAATCTGTTTTCTTTCTGGTTGTTTCTATTCTCTTACCTCGTTCCTTTTCGGGGACGAAAAGTTTTGAGTGGGGGAGAGTGTAACGACCCGTAAATTTTAACTGTTTTAACAACGTAATTAGTTGAAATTTTGTAAAATTTTAAACGATAAAATTTTGAAATAAAAAATTATTATTCGGAATGCGTCTAATTAAACATAGCAACTGGTAAATTTTCGTGCGAAAATATGAAAGTTATTTCGCGCGTAAATTTACTTCAATTTAATCAGTAAAAAAAACGATGAAAATAAAATGTTTTCAAAACCAAAATATTTTTACATAGAAAAATTCTAAACCATCTTCTGAGTAAGATGCCAGTTTGTCATTTTTCCAAATTCGGACTTCTTTAGCCCCGTCGATCTTATTTTCTTACGTTTTTCTCGCATTTTCCGCTAGTAGAAAATTCGAAATTTTATAATTCAATCGTACCGCCAATATTTGTATACCATTTTGATCGTCTCATCGTGCAGATCTCTATGCTATATTCTGAATCCTGTATTTTTAAGTCTGGTACAAAGCGTAATCTGCGAAGCGCTAGAACGTACCGGTACCGGATTGAGCCCTTTTGAATTCTGTCTCTTCAATTTTGCAGCCTGTAATATCAATAGCCTTTTTCCTTCTGAATTCGTGCCTAACTTTTCTTTCCTCGGTTTCAACTTTATTAACTTGCCTTTTCATTTCTGATTAGTTCACTATTTGTTTTGAGAAACAAAAATTGGTATTGCCTCTTCCTTTTTGCTGTTCTTTCCTACTTATTTTCTTCTTCCTCACCTTTCATCTTCTCACACACCAGGGTCTTTCCCATCTATTCCATACGTCCTCTCTCCTCCACCCCTCCTCCTCGTATAGAACACTGCAAAATCCGATCACAGCAGATCCCGAGCCGAACCGCATCCTGCCCTCCGACTAAGCTGCCCTTCCATAGCCCCGGCCTCCTCCGCCACCTACATCGCAAGCTAGATCGTCCTCGCCTTTACCCAGCAGCCGACTTCCCTTCTAACCTCGCCTGCAACCGCCAAGTGTCTCCACCCACCTCGTGCTGCAGCATAGCGGATGCTCTTTCCCTTCCTCCTCCGCGCGTGAAGCCTCTTCCACTCTCCAACGCCAACCCGCATCGCCACGTCAGATCGAGCAGCCACCATCACTGCTTCTACTCCTCCCTGACCTATTTCCCATGACCCACAGCCTCGACCACCGCGCCACTATTCTTGTAACCACCATCTCCTCCCTACCATCGAAATGCACGTACCACCATCGAGCAGCCCGCTCCATGACCCCCCACCACCTCTCCTCTTCCTTCCCCCTCAGCCGTAGGTTTGTGTATAGGTTAGTCATATAAATTCTATATATATATATTAAGTTTATGTAATATACAAGGCAGTTAGATGTTGGATACATATATAAATTTGATATAAAGGCAGTACACTTATTTACAGAGACATATTTATATTTGCCTAACACATATATATATTCGTTAGACTATATATATCATTCTAAGCCAATTTGTTAAGTCATGTTGATTCATATATGTTAGCTTATAAAATTGGTAAATGTGTGGGTAGGTTGCAGTATGTTATATCTAGAAGAAAGTATATTAAGGTATAAGTATATGTTATCTGACTATTATATAAGCCATATTATTTGTCATGAGAGTTTATATATATAGATTTTTATATGTTTTTTATATTTCATATGTGTTGAGTACGTGAGTTTACATGTATATTTTATATAGAAAAATAATAATATAAAAAAAAAAATTTGCCTGTCGCATATAGGGTCTAGTATATGTGTGTTGAGTTATATATGATATATATACTTGTTTGGTCTTTCGTACGTTCATATATATAAAGGGATATGTGGTGTTTATATAAGTAGTGTATGTTGTACTATAATTTACATTGACTTTGAAATGTTTATATAAAAGTTGTTTAGATATCAGCTTTGAAAAATATGGATATATTTAATATGGTTATGTTATAGTATAGCTATATATGAGTTAAATATATATAAGTTATATTCTGTTTATGTTGTTTATGTCTCTTCAAGTTTATTCATACATAGCATATACATTTCCCGATATGTGTTTAATTGTATAATTTATTATATGTATAATGTTATATATAAAGGTTGTACAAGATATATATAATGAGTTGTTTATAATATATATAAAAGACAACGTATATAATGTGGGTAAAATATATATTTGAAAACTTTGAAGTGTTGCTTTACAGCTGTTCATGTGGGTGAGATAAGGATTTAAATAAATTGTTTAAATTGATTTTGGAAATATATATAAATATATAGATATTTTCAATTGAACACACATGAAATACGTGAAGAATTTGCGTTTTATAAGTATATATGTATTTATTTAAAATGTACCATGTAGATGTTTATTTTAATACGTGTGTTTTATTTTAAAGCAATGATTTTGAAATATATAAATACACATATATATTAAATTTAGTATATATTTGAATATGACTATATATATAGTTTTATATAAGTTCACCTATATATCAATTATCTTCATCGATCCAATTCTAATTTGATTTCGTCAATTCCTATCTGTCAACTTGTACGTCAAATTCGAGTCCATCGTGCTTGGCTTCGAAATTTGTGCCTGGATCCGTAACTCATTCCATTGTCTATACTTCTCTAGCCTCGAAAGGTGAGCGATCACTCACGATTAATGTTTTTTTTATTTATTAAATCTGATTTCAATTGAAACGACAATTGAAATATGCAACTGTTAGTTATTTACACTGTTATATCTGTTATTACCTGAATCAGTTCACCTGTGACATCTGACACCATTATCTGCTATTTATACAATGATAATCCAGTTTAGTTGATAAATGATTGATTGTTGATGTTTATATTGGACGTTAAATTGTAATGTTAAAGTGATAAATAATATGCAATTGAATTGATATATGATAGTTAACGATTTAAATTGGATCTATATTGTAACGACCCGGTATTTTGGATCATTCAAATCGACAATAAATCCACACATGTCCGACTTGAATAATTCAAAATATCAGATTGTTAATTTAAATTTGGCAAAACTCAGCATATGCAGTAAATAAATCAATCACAGACACAGAGTAATACAATAATACGCAGCGGAATAGATAAAATAGTAGTTCATGAAGCTACTATATAAACATCAGAGTTAGAAATAAAATACAATAGAATATCTCAAATACAGTGAAGTCTCCAATCCAAACAGATGACTTCTATGAACGAATCAACTGGAAAGCTGGAAGCTGAATCAAAAGTTGGATCTCCAAACGAAGCTCCAAACTCCAAAGGTGAGTCTCGAATGCTGTATCACTCAGTCTGACCCGAGCGTAAAGAAAAACACAAAACACTCGAGTCAGGATTAACATTCTTATATAAATAAATCCAACTCAAGTGAAATATCAACTTAAATACAAGTAACTTAAAGGATGTTTGGGATAACCATCCTCTAAGGATCTTTAGAACTATCTACAAGGTGGAAATATACATTATAACACCGTGGTCATTTCAATTTAATTTATACTTCAAAACCCAAATATCATTTCATTTCCAATATATCTATTTTCCAAAATAGTATATATATATTAAATGATTTAAAAAGTAAAGTATTTAATTTCCTCAAGTCTCACAAAACGATTCAAATTAACTCAAGTTCCAAATTCAAATTTATTCGAAGCTCAATTCATCAATTCAATTCAGTTCTAAATATACCATTTAAATTTTCAATATATTTCAAAGCTTTAATATTCAACATTTTCAAAGTTAAATTTAACAGTTTCATATAGCACTTGATTTAACTTTATTATTATTTAATCAGGGAATATTCACTTAATAGATTCAATATCATTTACTAGCCTTAAATCACATTTTTACTAAATATTTCCTTAAATTTTATTTAAACAAGAAACATCCATTAAATTACTTATAAATCAAACCCCAGTTATAAATCATATCTTACATCTCAATTTCAATAAGTTTCTAATTGGTTTAATTAAATAAAATCCTTTATTGAATTAATTTCAACTAAATTCAAATTATCTTCCTAACCTTAACTTATTCAAATTTTACAAAATCTATTTTGAAACATATTTAAATACTCAACATATTATATGTATTTAAATCAATCATTCCCATTTATATATAATAATTTAAGGCTCAACATTTATTAAAACCTTATATTTCTTTCCAAACCATAGAATTCATTTTCAGAATATTTATATATATGGACCAATGGTGTCTGTATATATATTTATCACATGGTTAAGTGATACGGATATTTATCATTTCAATCTGAAATTTAAATATATACGGGTAGATATCATTTCGACCCGTAATCCCAATTTCAATTCAAATGAAGATCGCTTGGGTTTTATCATTTCAACCCATAACGATTTTCTCCTATTCTAAAGTCCGTTCGAGTATGTATCATTTCAACCCATAGTGAATTCTATACTAACAGGAAACTTGCAGAGTGATAATAGATAATATAAAAATATAACAACTGGCATATATCATCAATATAAATAACAGATACTGGTGTCAGATGTCATAGGTGAATATACACCGATAATAGTAATAACAGGCATATAAATACTAGACACTGGTGTCAGATGTCACAGGTGAACATATACAGATAATAGCATATATAACAATTTAAATAATTACAGCATCATATTTCAATTGTCGTTTCAATTGAAATCAAATTTAATAAATACAAGAACGTTAATCGTGAGTGATTTCTCACCTTTCGAGGCTGGAGAGATTAACGAGAATGAGATGAGTTACACATCCAAGCACAAATTCCAAAGCAAAGAGATTGGCACGAGTGTGACGATCAAAGCTGGTAACAGAAATCGATGGGAACAAATCAAATCCACTTGATATAACAGAATATATATATATATATATATAAATTTTAAAAATCTATATTTGATAAACGAATATAAAATCCCACAGACAAACAAAAATTTTATCAACCTAAAATCTATATGAAAATATATAAGTATGCAAAATCACTTGTTTCAAACTATCAAGTGCACGTTATAATATATGCAAGTGATATAAATAGCAAATGAACAGCTATGTGCAGACTATACAAATATACATACATATAATGCAGACAACCCAAACCTACATGCAAAATATACATACGCATACTATAGACTTAAATATTATAAACCTATGTATTTTATTAATAACTAAACCATATAAACTTGCATAGATACACTACTAGCTCTACAGGAATCTCATACTAAATGAATACATATAACTCACGCATTTATTACATAATATATATATTAAATAAATAAATAAAAAATCAGTATTTAATAAATAATAAGCAGACAGACAATATACTTATAATTAAAGTCAATATACAATTTGAAAAGCATAAAGAACCTATATGTATATACAAAAAAAACAGAACATATGTATGTATATATATTTAAAGTCAATGCTATACATATTCTTTAACCAATATACACATAACCTACATAAACATAGCTATACAGATTGACATAGCGTACGTAAACTAACTGGAAAGCAACCCTTCAAAATCTCATGCCTATACTTATTATATATAACTAACACATCTATAACTAATATACGTATATATATACTGTCAAAACACATAATCTATATTTTAAAAAAATCAATCTTTAACTCAAACACATAGAAAGATTAAGTCATTATACTATATACATATATGTATACATGTGCTGCATATATATAAATTTACTTAGACCTGCAACTTACACTACAACGTAAATACATACATATATATATATAAAATTTATAAATCTAACCCAAATAAAGGGAGAAAAAAAGAAGGAGACTCGGCAAAAAAAAGAAAGCAGACAGGTCTCCGCAACTGCACTATATAATCAACAAAATATATATAAACAACCAACTTACAAATACAACAGAGGCGGAGGAGATGGTAGTTTGCTTGGTGGGAAGAATGGTGGGTCTGGGCGAACAGTGAAGTTGCGAGCTGTGGAATGGTGAGGAGGTGTAGGTGGCACACCGGGTTTGGTCGGAGAAGAGCTGTCTGTTGTGGAAGGTCTCGGCCCAGTGACGTGATAGTGGGAACGGTGGCTGGAGTGTTGTCACGTGTGGATCCGTGCTTGGGTAAATGGGAGGACTTAATTGGCTTTGGAGAAGGACAAGGTGATGGAGTGAGGCGTTCGACAATTGTTCCAGTGGTGGAAGGCTGCAAAATGGTGGAGCTGCGGCACTAGTGGGATGACGTGGGTTGAGGGGAAGGATGAAATCGAATGGAGGACAGATAAGAAGATGGTGAGCTGGAGAAATGGACAGGTTGTACCAAAAGCAAACGTTTATTTTAGGAAAATATATACATAAACTTGGGTCTTCGCTTTGAGATGCAGGTGGGGTATGAAAAGGAGGAAGGAAAAATAAAATAAGAGGAAACGTGGGCTTCGGGGTAGGCAAAAAGTGAGGAGGAAGGAGAAAAGTGAGAAGGCTCTGTCAAAAAGTAATGAGGAAATAGTTCAGATCTCAAGATAACTTTGGTTTCATTTTTAAAATAAATAGAGTGCCAAAAGAAAGAATGGAAGGCAGACAAATAGGCTGAGAAAACGTACAAAAAAAAGTAAAGTAGGAATAGTGAAATTCCAACGGTCAAGTGGTGATACGCTGGGCATTTAAAACAATTTATTGATTGTTAGGATAGCACGTTTCAGATTTAACGTACCGGGAAAAAGGGATTCAAAATTTAGGTACCGTTATGACGAGCTGTTTCCTCGTCATCGTTACATACCGGACCTCAATCTATCGAAATAAATATACCGCTGGGATCTGCATGACGAGACGATCAAAACGGTATACATATATCGGTGGTACGATCATCCGATCAAAAGTTGATAATCGGTACCGAAAGATGCTGCTATTTTGCCAGAATTAAGATAAACGGAGCAATAGAAGTCCAAATTTCGTGAAACGAATTTCGTAGTCTGATTCAGAATGCTCTGAATAAATTTTCTCCTGTTGACATATTTTGGTTTCGGAAAATTTTTAAATTCACTGTTATTAACCGGTTTAAATTGAAATAAAATTTCACAGGAAAATAAACTTCAATATTATCAGATGAAAATTTACCAGTTGCTATATTAAAATAGACGTATTCCAAATAATAAATTTATATTTTCAAATTTTATTGTTTAAAATTTCACAAAATTTCACATTAATTTAACAAATAAAATCACTAAAATTTTTGGGTCGTTACACTCTCCCCCACTCAAAACTTTTTGTCCCCGAAAAGGAAGAAGGTAGGAGAATAGAACAACCAGAAATAAAAGTAGATTGAAAGTCAAGATTAAATAATTAATTTAAAATTATACAAATTTTACTTGAAATATTACTTTGAAAACTTTATTTGTAAATCAATTATCTTTAATACTTTCAAAACCCATTTGTAAAATATCTTACTTCCTTTATAAATACCATTTATATGTTTAAATAACATCTTTATAAATATGAAAAATATTTGAAAACAATTATTTACATCATTACTTATATTTACAAAGAAGCTATTTGAAAACATTAAATCCATAATTCATAAATTTATTAATTTTTATCTCAAGATACTTTTCAAATATTATTAATAAATCAATAAACATTTACTTTAAATATGTTTTATTTAATTAATAACTTCTAAAATATTTATAACACTAAAATTTTCTATTAAACCATATAGTATATAAATAAACAATCTTTAAAAAGGATATAGTCAACAAGGAAAAGAAGAAGGATTTGGAAAAGCATATTATAGGTGAATAAATAAAGCTGAGCAGATAAGGTAGATTCAAAAGGATAGTATCGGGCATGCATAGTTAATTTAGAACCATAAGGGTTTTAATTTCAAATATTAATATAGAATTTCTTATAATAAATATTTTTATAACTCGATGTTTCAACAAGTTTATCCTTGTTCCTGTAGACTCTGGTAGTGCGTTGATCAGGCGCAAAACTAGAATTCTCCAGGTACTTAGTAGACCTGTTTCAACACCCAGTGAAAATACTGGAAAAACTTTTAAAAACAGATATGGAAAGTACAATCCAATCAAAAACACAAACAAACCTTTGTCTAACCATGGTTCACAGATACACAATGGTTACGCCTGGGTCCCCCAGGAAACAATCCATATCCGTAAGCTTTCTCAGCCTTGCAAGTTACGCTATGATGACTAGTAGAATGCAGGATACACAATGGTTACGCCTGGATCCCCCAGTAAACAATCCGTACCCCCAGGCAAGACTCAGCCAGGCAGTTGCGCTATGCAGTCGCGATCGTAAGACCATGGGTAACGCCATGGAATTCGAAGGACACTCGAGTATCATATCCGGAAAACCAAAAATCAGAGAGAATAATATCGATAGAATGAATCCAAGATGTGGCCACAAATCGGATATCAAGCAGAAGGCACTTTCCATATCTTTACTTCGAAAATATGTATCATATAGTACCTTTTCAAATCACTTTCAAATATCGTACTTATATAAAATCCATTATATATAAGATTTAATTTTCAAATCAAATACTTTCCAAAATCAATAGTATATCAAATCATACTTATATAGACTTCAATTATATAAGATTTCACTTTCAAATTGAGTACCTTTTCAAATCTATAGTTTTCGAATCAATTTCATACTCATACAAATCAATTTTATATAAGTTCGACAACTCCCAAATCAAGCATTTAGTAACAGAAGGTTCTCAAATTTCAATTTGTTTCAATATCAGTTCACTTTCAAAATCTTATACAATTTCACCAAATTATTTCTTCTCAAATTAAATATCTTTAGTTCCAAAGTTTCCAAAATAATAGATTTAGAAAATAAATCCAAATTTCCAAATCAATATAATTTTAAGTCAACCAATTCATTTCCAAAATCAAATGTTTTCAAAATCATCTTATACTTACGTAAGGTCCATCTTATAAGGATCAAAATTTTCAAAATAAATTTCGCTGTATGAAGAGCCATATGGGATTGAATATCTTTGCTTTTATGGGTTATATATCTTTGTAATTTAAATTGGAAATTTTTCTTTTAGTAAATAAAGATATTCTAACCCGACAGCTTTCAATTTCAGCGTCAAAATATATCAAAGATATTAGAATATAAGATGTACATACGTCATCATTTCGTAGAATCACCTTTGATCGCTCGCTCGATCACACAAGTTCGCTTTGGAACTAGTATTGTCCATTCGACTTCCCTAATGCGGATTTCGATATGGTTTCTCGACTAGAAGCCATCAGTCTCCTTGCATAGCCATATACTATGATAGAGAATTCTAGAATCGAGCCTAAAATCCATATCAAATATTCGCCATCAAGAATCCAATGAAAAATCCTAACACGAAATGGTGTAATTCACCTCGAACTTGTGTACTCAAAATTGGATCAATTTAATTATGCGAATAAAACAGTATACGTACAACTTATATATTTATTCCAACTTGTTAAATATATAGTTTCATAAAGATGTTACTAAGTTAAAACATTTAACTAAACTTTATTCAAAATATTTTGAAGACCAAATTCTTTTCAAAACATTTGAAATCTAAATTCCATATTAGAAAAATTCAAAATAGCCTTATTCATATACTTAACAAAACAGTTTCAACTTATTTAATCATATTACTTCATACTTAAACATTTGAAAAAAATTTATATACTTTATCAAATAAATCATACTTTTCAAAATTTCTTAGCTTTGAAAAGTTAACCTTGATTTGGAAGTGCTCGAACCTTCAAAAATAGTTGAAGAAATCATTTTCAAATTCCAGAGTTGGAAATCAACAACAAATCAGTAAATCAATTTTAATAGATAGGGTTATATCAAATCCGAAACTCGAGGACTGAACACCGGCTTACTTCAAATCATTTCAAGTATATATATACATATATCTTTCGAATATCAAATCATACTTTGGAATTTGAAATCAAAATCGGTTTCGCAAAAAAAAAAATCACTCGCGTAGCAATGCTACTAAAGTGGCCTATCCCCCACTCTAAAACTCGAAAATCAATGTCGATGATGCGTGCACTCATCACCGAAATTATTTTCCAGCGACATAAGTGAGTTTTGGACTTCTATTTTCTCAAACGTTTTTTTTGGAATTTCTTCGAAATCATTCGAAACTCATTAAAATCATTGGAACATTTCTTATTCGGAAAATACTTTTAAATCATACTATTATTATATATTTCAAAAATCTTAAAACCAATTTCAAAATACCGGAGTTCAATTCTCGAATTTCAAATTTCAAATCCTTTGTTATAAATCATTTTTTTATATAAATCAATTTCTTATATAACTTCAAAATTCAAATCCTTTCAAAAATTCAAATTCTTATCTTTTTAAAAGGTATATATAATCCTTATCGAAAACATTTTCACTTTTATATATAGAATATAATCATACTTATAAAATTTCGATATATAAAACAATTTCCAAAATACGAATAAACCCGATTTTTCAAAAGGATGATTCAAGAATGGATTTCAAAACAAAGATAAACATTCAAATTAGAGGGACTCTAATCAATTTGGATTCTGATTCGAAGATAAGTTCGAACGAAAATGAGATAATTAAATTTCAAAATAGAAGATGAATATACTTATATAAATCGCGGGCGACCATAACTGGATCAACCGTGACTTCAGGAACAAGATCGATGTGGAATTCCAAGAAAACCAACATTCGATCGCAAGAGATAGCGGCATCTAAACCAAAGATATAGAAATCTCCGGTGAATCAATGCCAATTGTGAAGGAGTTTCACCCCTTCACAAATCATTCAAAGATTGGTGGGATCCTATTCTTATAGAGGTCATTCGAAGTGGAGTTATGGGATACTCCAGAATCAAAAGAATACAAATAGGGAGAGACAAAAATGAAATTTGGAACCGTAAGGAACGTTCCAAAGTTCAAAGGAAATCGAGTCAAAAGGAAGAGATTCAAACTCGAACGAAAGTGATTCTGTAAATAAATTTACTATATATGCTAAGTTTTGCCTAGAGCCAAAGCTCTGATACCAACTGTAACGACCCGGTATTTTGGACCATTCAAATCGACAATAAATCCACACATGTCCGACTTGAATAATTCAAAATATCAGATTGTTAATTTAAATTTGGCAAAACTCAGCATATGCAGTAAATAAATCAATCACAGAATCACAGACACAGAGTAATACAATAATACACAGCGGAATAGATAAAATAGTAGTTCATGAAGCTACTATATAAACATCAGAGTTAGAAATAAAATACAACAGAATATCTCAAATACAGTGAAGTCTCCAATCCAAACAGATGACTTATGTGAACGAATCAACTGGAAAGCTGGAAGCTGAATCAAAAGTTGGATCTCCAAACGAAGCTCCAAACTCCAAAGGTGAGTCTCGAATGCTGTATCACTCAGTCTGACCCGAGCGTAAAGAAAAACACAAAATACTCGAGTCAGGATTAACATTCTTATATAAATAAATCCAACTCAAGTGAAATATCAACTGAAATACAAGTAACTTAAAGGATGTTTGGGATAACCATCCTCTAAGGATCTTCAGAACTATCTACAAGGTGGAAATATACATTATAACACCGTGGTCATTTCAATTTAATTTATACTTCAAAACCCAAATATCATTTCATTTCCAATATATCTATTTTCCAAAATAGTATATATATATATATTAAATGATTTAAAAAGTAAAGTATTTAATTTCCTCAAGTCTCACAAAACGATTCAAATTAACTCAAGTTCCAAATTCAAATTTATTCGAAGCTCAATTCATCAATTCAATTCAGTTCTAAATATACCATTTAAATTTTCAATATATTTCAAAGCTTTAATATTCAACATTTTCAAAGTTAAATTTAACAGTTTCATATAGCACTTGATTTAACTTTATTATTATTTAATCAGGGAATATTCACTTAATAGATTCAATATCATTTACTAGCCTTAAATCACATTTTTACTAAATATTTCCTTAAATTTTATTTAAACAAGAAACATTCATTAAATTACTTATAAATCAAACCCCAGTTATAAATCATATCTTACATCTCAATTTCAATAAGTTTCTAATTGGTTTAATTAAATAAAATCCTTTATTGAATCAATTTCAACTAAATTCAAATTATCTTCCTAACCTTAACTTATTCAAATTTTACAAAATCTATTTTGAAACATATTTAAATACTCAACATATTATATGTATTTAAATCAATCATTCCCATTTATATATAATAATTTAAGGCTCAACATTTATTAAAACCATATATTTCTTTCCAAACCATAGAATTCATTTTCAGAATATTTATATATATGGACCAACGGTGTCTGTATATATATTTATCACATGGTTAAGTGATATGGATATTTATCATTTTAATCCGAAATTTAAATATATACGGGTAGATATCATTTCGACCCGTAATCCCAATTTCAATTCAAATGAAGATTGCTTGGGTTTTATCATTTCAACCCATAACGATTTTCTCCTATTCTAAAGTCCGTTCGGGTATGTATCATTTCAACCCATAGTGAATTCTATACTAACAGGGAACTTGCAGAGGATAACAGATAATATAAAAATATAACAACTGGCATATATCATCAATATAAATAACAGATACTGGTGTCAGATGTCATAGGTGAATATATACCGATAATAGTAATAATAGGCATATAAATACTAGACACTGGTGTCAGATGTCACAGGTGAACATATACAGATAATAGCATATATAACAATTTAAATAATTACAGCATCATATTTCAATTGTCGTTTCAATTGAAATCAAATTTAATAAATACAAGAACGTTAATCGTGAGTGTTTGCTCACCTTTCAAGGCTGGAGAGATTAACGAGAATGAGATGAGTTACAAATCCAAGCACAAATTCCAAAGCAAAGAGATTGACACGAGTGTGACGATCAAAGCTGGTAACAGAAATCGATGGGAACAAATCAAATCCACTTGATATAACAGAATATATATATATATATAAATTTTAAAAATCTATATTTGATAAACGAATATAAAATCCCACAGACAAACAAAAATTTTATCAACCTAAAATCTATATGAAAATATATAACTATGCAAAATCACTTGTTTCAAACTATCAAGTGCACGTTATAATATATGCAAGTGATATAAATAGCAAATGAACAGCTATGTGCAGACTATACAAATATACATACATATAATGCAGACAACCCAAACCTACATGCAAAATATACATACGCATACTATAGACTTAAATATTATAAACCTATGTATTTTATTAATAACTAAACCATATAAACTTGCATACATACACTACTAGCTCTACAGGAATCTCATACTAAATGAATACATATAACTCACGCATTTATTACAAAATATATATATATTAAATAAATAAATAAATAATCAGTATTTAATAAATAATTAGCAGACAGACAATATACTTATAATTAAAGTCAATATACAATTTGAAAAGCATAAAGAACCTATATGTATATACAAAAAAAACAGAACATATGTATGTATATATATTTAAAGTCAATGCTATACATATTCTTTAACCAATATACACATAACCTACATAAACATAGCTATACAGATTGACATAGCGTACGTAAACTAACTGGAAAGCAACCCTTCAAAATCTCATGCCTATACTTATTATATATAACTAACACATCTATAACTAATATACGTATATATATATACTGTCAAAACACATAATCTATATTTTAAAAAAATCAATCTTTAACTCAAACACATAGAAAGATTAAGTCATTATACTATATACATATATGTATACATGTGCTGCATATATATAAATTTACTTAGACCTGCAACTTACACTACAACGTAAATACATATATATATATATATATATAATTTATAAATCTAACCCAAAAAAAGAGAGAAAAAAAGAAGGAGACTCGGCAAAAAAAAGAAAGAAGACAGGTCTCCGCAACTGCACTATATAATCAACAAAATATATATAAACAACCAACTTACAAATACAACAGAGGCGGAGGAGATGGTAGTTTGCTTGGTGGGAAGAATGGTGGGTCTGGGCGAACAGTGAAGTTGCGAGCTGCGGAATGGTGAGGGGGTGTAGGTGGCACACCGGGTTTGGTCGGAGAAGAGCTGTCTGTTGTGGAAGGTCTCGGCCCAGTGACGTGATAGTGGGCACGGTGGCTGGAGTGTTGTCACGTGTGGATCCGTGCTTGGGTAAATGGGAGGACTTAATTGGCTTTGGAGAAGGACAAGGTGATGGAGTGAGGCGTTCGACAATTGTTCCAGTGGTGGAAGGCTGCAAAATGGTGGAGCTGCGGCACTAGTGGGATGACGTGGGTTAAGGGGAAGGATGAAATCGAATGGAGGACAGATAAGAAGATGGTGAGCTGGAGAAATGGACAGGTTGTACCAAAAGCAAACGTTTATTTTAGGAAAATATATACATAAACTTTGGTCTTCGGTTTGAGATGCAGGTGGGGTATGAAAAGGAGGAAGGAAAAATAAAATAAGAGGAAACGTGGGCTTCGGGGTAGGCAAAAAGTGAGGAGGAAGGAGAAAAGTGAGAAGGCTTTGTCAAAAAGTAATGAGGAAATAGTTCAGATCTCAAGATAACTTTGGTTTCATTTTTAAAATAAATAGAGTGCCAAAAGAAAGAATGGAAGGCAGACAAATAGGCTGAGAAAACGTACAAAAAAAAGTAAAGTAGGAATAGTGAAATTCCAACAGTCAAGTGGTGATACGCTGGGCATTTAAAACAATTTATTGATTGTTAGGATAGCACGTTTCAGATTTAACGTACCGGGAAAAAGGGATTCAAAATTTAGGTACCGTTATGACGAGCTGTTTCCTCGTCATCGTTACATACCGGACCTCAATCTATCGAAATAAATATACTGCTGGGATCTGCACGACGAGACGATCAAAATGGTATACATATATCGGTGGTACGATCATCCGATCAAAAGTTGATAATCGGTACCAAAAGATGCTGCTATTTTGCCAGAATTAAGATAAACGGAGCAATAGAAGTCCAAATTTCGCGAAACGAATTTCGTAGTCTGATTCAGAATGCTCTGGATAAATTTTCTCCTGTTGACATATTTTGGTTTCGGAAAACTTTTAAATTCACTGTTATTAACCGGTTTAAATTGAAATAAAATTTCACAAGAAAATAAACTTCAATATTATCAGATGAAAATTTACCAGTTGCTATATTAAAATAGACGTATTCCAAATAATAAATTTATATTTTCAAATTTTATTGTTTAAAATTTCACAAAATTTCACATTAATTTAACAAATAAAATCACTAAAAATTTTGGGTCGTTACATATATGTTGAATTTGATTAGTTAAAATTCGTATAATGTGACCCCTTTAATGTTAAATTAATTGACACGTAGGATTTGATTAATTATACCTTGAACCATTGAATGTATGTTGTTTAAATTGATGAAACTGAAATTGAAATTGAACGACAAGTGGAAAACCGTAATGTAATAATCTTTAATCTACATGAAATGATAGTGTAGATTCTAGAATGTATGCTCCCAAATGGGGGCCTGAGGCTCCCAAATGTATGCTTCGTTGTGAGGAGGGAGATCATGCATCTCTACCACACGCGCGCGCCGCCGTCCGTCCGACCGAACCGGGCCGGGTACGGGTCTAATATGATACTCATATTTCAGTTCTTCTTTTTATGACGAATCATAAAAAAGAAAAAAAAAGATTCTAGAAATAATTATATTAATTTGCACAAATAACAATGTGAATTAATACGGTTATTTCGAGATTATTTGAATTGATGATTGGATTTATATTGATTGTTGTTATTGCTTGTTTATTTACTTTGACACCATCCGAGTTATCACACTGCAAGTTCCCTTTGCTATGTTTTGATTTTGAATTGAATTGGAATCGGGTTGAAATGATAAATACCCAAATTGAACTTTGACCTAGGATAGAGAATTAAATAAAATCTGATTGGTCAATAATTTGATTTAAAAATAAACAAAGATTTTATTTGAATAAATAATATGGTTTTGAAATGAAGTTGGAATTTGAATTTTTATGAAATTTAAATGTGAATATATAATAATATGAAACAAAATATTAATAAAGAAATTGATGGAAGAATGTTGTTTAATTTGAGAAATGATTGAATTAAGTTTGAAATGATTTAATAATTAAGTTGAAATTATAATTAAGTTTGAAATTATTAAACTTTGAAATTATTGAATAATTAAGTTTTGAATTATTTAATAATTAAATAAGATTGAATTATTTAATAGTTAAATAAAATTTAATTCTTTATTATGTGAAATTGAATTGCTCGAATAAGTGAAATTAAGTTTCTTTATAAATTGAGTTTTGAAATTGTAACTAAGTAAATAAATAAGTGAAATTGAATTTCTCTAACAAGAAATAATATGTGTTTTATTGAAATTAATGTAAGACTTGAAATTTAAAGAATTTAATTTGATGAATTTAATTTAATTCAATTTGTAAGGAAGTTGAATTTAAATAATGGATTTAATGAATTGGAAATTTAATAGAAATTTTTTTGAATGGCAAATTTACTTAATGAATATTAAATGAAATCGATAAATGAATTTAAATTGATTTAAAAGTTAAATTAAATTAATTTAAATGATTTCAGAACGAAACTTATATACGAACTTGAATCAATATTTGAACTGTTTTAAATAGAAATTGAATTATAAGATTTTGAAATTATGATTTGGAAGTTTTGAAACGTAAATTGTGGAAATTGATTTAGAAAGAGAAACGAAATGTTGATTTTCAAATTCTAATTGAAATTGAAATTGATTTGGTTTTGAAATATGTTAAACGACCAATCGGTGTAATAATTACGAAAGTTATTAAAGAGACCGGAATCGGTTATGGACATACTCTCTGTCTAAACCGAAAACCACTTTAATAACTATACGCGGAGTTGTGATCCAGAATGAAGTGGTTGGAATGATGTACGTGATGACTGAAGAAAGAGAACGATAATGGATAGCCTTGACACTTGTGTCAAATTGGAAATGACTAAAACAGGAGCCGTGCCGGGCCAATGGAGGTCAGCTACCTCAAGCGAACACACTTCTTCGAACTACTCATTACTTGTTGTCGATTGGTGCACCCTTGATTTTGGGAGTGTTGTTTCACGGTGTTGTGGTCGCTGCGGCGATGCGTTCTCACCAGTCCGGATCAGGCAAACTGTCACATACCGAAATTTTCGACTTTCGAAAATTCAACATCGATACTCACTTTATCGACTGCCGAGAAATCGAACGCCGGAAACTCCAATAGTGAGGGTTTTAGAAAGAAGAAAAAGTAGAAGAAGAAGAAGATAGAAGAAAAAGAGGAGAAAGAAAGAAGAAGAACAATAGAAAACACATCAGAACAGAAAACAATATCAGAATCTCACATATCGTAGCGGAACAATATATAATAAATAAACACTAGTCTTTTTAAACAAAGAGCTATATCAGTTTATACATACATCAATCATCAGAGTCAATATACAACAATGGACAGTTATATAACTTGTCCTCATACAGAATACACAGCGGAATAAATACTATCAGATACAAATACTACGTCTCGCCATCCAGCTTGTCTCCAAAGCTCCAGAATATCCAGAATATCCTGATAATCTAACTCTAGACTGCCCGTGTGGAAATTTGTGGGCACCCAGAGTTTAGAAGGGAACAATAAACTCCGAGTCAGTCATGGTGACTGGTGTGAGATCGTAAAACAGTTTATCTTTAAATTAAACAACAGAAATATTTTTAAAGTCAATTCGCAATGCTTTTTAAAAATGAAACTACCATAAGACCTCCCACCACACACACAATGCAAACGCAGACTTGGAGGAGATTTCTTCTTATGATAGTCAAAGATGCTTACTACGCAAAAATCAAATTCTTTTTGATATTATTATTAGTGCATAGTGGAAAACATTTCGAAAGTAGAATATAAATCTTAGCCAGCATAGGTACCATTATATTATGCCTGCTATAGCTGCCTCCTGAGGAGACAGGTTATACAATTGAAATCGTAAAGGCTCGTATTGTTTCTTTGGATTTCCAACAAATGGTCAGGCTAAGGAACTTCCTATCCACGATGGGTACGTCCCTGGAATAGACGACCCGAGAACCTAACCGGATCTCTGCCAACACAAGGCCGGGTTACCTCTGCAAAAATAGGTAACTACTGACACGCGTATGCCATCCCCCGATCGTCACCGATCTTCCCGAGGATCCCCGATTTCCAACAAACCACATAGATAATAATAATGCAGTAACCACAGAGGTTAAGTATCTGGGCTCCATACCATGATACCACCTTTATCCAGAAGGAATGACATACACTAAGGGGCGCTACTCCCTAGAACCTTGCCGCATCCTTCCTGTTTCGACCATTTCCGGGGTGTGAGGCTCGATGAAGTCTCGTCCACAAAGCTACGCTTTCTCAAAAAGCCCTGCTTCGGGTCAAACAAAATGATCAACCTATGATCACAAAGATATAAGATCAAACAAATGATCATATCACACATGATCAAACACTGATCATTTCACAGCAACACTCAGTATGCCACGTTACCAAATTGGGACATATCGTTGATAAATTTCAACTACATAACCTCTGAGCTCGTACGTCTCAGAGAAGGGTGTTAAGCTAAGAGAATAAATTCTCCGCCACCAACAGAAATGTATTTGAAAGAAATCAGCTTTATATCTCAAATTGTAACGTCAGACACACAATCCATACAAGTCTGTTCCGGGATCGAACAGAACCGAAGGCACTTCTCACGAAGCCCTTGCAATTCCGGATAATTTTCAATCACGTCAGGACTTCCCGTCACTAGGGGTGATAAAACCTCTAAATCGGAGATCAGCCGATGTAGAGTAACTCGACGGTAATCCTTCCGTTTTCAAAAATATCCGGTCTTCAACACCGGTCTTCGAATGCAATTCATAACGACGTATCACATATTCGGAATGGGTTATATGACCCCATGGTCCTTTCCCGGCTAACCCGAATAGTGAGCGCTTATTCAAAAATAAGTATGGCATTCAAATTCATCCAATTCACAACAAATACCTATCTAAAGGTAATTATTGATAGTCGGTTATTTAACTATCAATAAAGATGCGCAACATCATCAGATTCCAAATAATTTTCCAAATTATTTCATCTTCAAAAATATCTTTACTAGATATAAAATTTCCACACTTAATCATTTGAAAACAATTTCAAATCAATTTCCACATTTCATTTTTATCTTTGAAGATAAAATCTTAAAAACAGTTCATTTCATATTGGAAAAGCATTTCCATACTTATTTAAAAATAAGTATTTCACAAATCTATTTATTTTCAACACTTGGAAAATATTCGATATACTTAAATCAAATTAAGTATAATTTCAATTTTTAAGGAAAATATTCTTTTAACACCTTTATTTGAGTCAAAACGAATGTTACGTAAAACATCGTTACGACGACTCGAAATCACTAGTATAGGGATTCGGAATTAAGATAGATATATAAATCCCAATACTATATAAAACATTTCCTTTTGGAAATCATTTACTATAACAACAGTGTTATAGTCCACCATTTCCTTAAATTTCTCGAAAACGTCTATTTCAACAAGAACTGTTGAAATCTATGTTTTCAATTCATAATACATTTTAAAACATCTTTAAAATGTTTAACTTCATTTTTAATACCCCTTCTTCGAAAATAAGTCCATTTTCCTTAACAATATATTCACTGTCCCAAAATCGTGAATATAATTCACTTAACCCAATTTCAATCATTTCTACACATTTATTTCAAAGATAATTCGCTATCCAAAATCGCGAATATATCTTCTATAATAATCTCCTATATTTACTTTATCAAATTCAATCTATTTCGAATTTATAAAACACGTTTATAAATTCTATTTCTATTTTCTAACAACTTTGATTTATAAATCTTCTTTATAATTCAATTCATTTTATAACTCAACTTTATATACCAAAGGTCCATATTAGAGGTTAAGTACTTATACTTCATGGATTTATAACATTCGTTCCTTTAAGGTTTCACAAATTTTAAATCTTATTCCTTATAAGATTTCATTTAAAATCTTATTTTTAACAACAACCGAACTACGTTTAAAATTCCATTGTTTGGATTTATAAAATATATATTTTATAAATCTCGTCTATAAACCATTCATACTTATTCACAACTCTTAATTAAAATGTCGAAACCCGATTTATAAGTAAATCACTCATAAGTCTTTTATTTTACAAAAATCTATTTATTTTGTAACTTCATAATTTATAAATATAAAATTTCGTTCACTTATACCATCCCTTTATTCTTCATTTTAACACTTATTAAAACTCATTTTATAATCCCAATATTTTATATTTATAAAAATCCAATTTTATACATCTTTTATATACATCGTTTTAATAATTCAAAAATCTCAATTCAAATCTTTTTATTTATGACTTAACCATTTATTTCAAAAGAAATTTTATCTTTCGGTTATAATTTACAAACATTATAATTCCCATAACTTTAAATTTATAACATTTATTTATTTAAAGTAAATCAATTCAAAAATTCAAATAAAACGTATACTTTCAAATAATCACTTTTAAAAATCTCTTTTAAAGTTAAAGATCGTTATTTTTAAACTTCAAAATTTTGAATCCAATGATGCAACGCATCAATTAGTCAATCACAATAGTCAATATCATATCTCAACATATGATAACAGAATACATCACAGTATCTGTAAATAAATAACTTGTAATATCCCGGAAATTTTAACAATATCAATTTAATAATCTGTTAAATAATTAAATTGATATTGATGATCTTTGATAATAAGATTTGAATTTAATTTAATAATCTGATTAAATTAGTATTAATTGGTGATTTTATCTTTTAAAAGTTAATAAGATATTTTCTATTTGAATATATATATATATTTATTTATATATATTGTGAATAGAAACTTTGGTAAATTGGGAATTTAGATTTAATCTAATATGGACTTTTCAAAGTTATTTAAATAAATAACTTTATAGTTTTAAATATACTTTGGGTAAATGTTTAAATTGTTTAAGATATATTTTAACTTAAGCTTAAAATGAATAAATAGTTATATATATAAATATATATAACTTAACTTTTAAATTGAATCTTAGGATTTAATTTGATTTGGATTTGAATTTAAAGTTTAAAATTCAAAGGGATGAATATTTAAATTGTTTTGGATTTTAGAATATTTGTATACACTTTTATTTTAAAATATAATTTGCTTTTGTTTCTTTAAAAAGTAATATATATAGGTAAGTATTAATAAATAAGAAAAAGGATTTTTATTTACTTTTTAATATATAAAACATAAAGGTATGTAAATTGTATACATAAAAACAAGTTAATAAATAAGAAATAATTTTAATAATAGAATAACATGTGTAAGATAATTAGCATTCAAAATGACAAGTGTTAACATATTAAACCATCTAAGCATAGGTGTTAAGTAATTAGATAAGGCAAAAGACAAGTGTCCTTTTATTTTTGATTTTTCTTTTAATTTCTAAATAAATCAATTATACTTATAAAAACATGCTTTCTTCATTTCCCATTCTTTTCTAATCTTCATTTTTCAAAAGCTAAGATAAAAGCTTCAGCTGAAAATTATTCAAAACAAATCAGTAACCAAATTTCCAAATCCTAAAGCAAAAGCATGTAGATCTTCTTCAACCAGAAATTTAATACCCTGTAATTCTTTTTAAAATCAAATCCACTCAAGCTAAACAATCAAAAGCCTTCTGTCTGCATTCATTTGAAATCTGGAAGCAACTCAAAGCTGCTGCATTCTTTTCAAATCTGAAATCTACCCATAGCCTGCATGCAAGTTTCAGTAGCAATCACTCAAGTTTTAAATCAAAAGAGGCATGCAAGTTTAAAGATTCAAAGAGGCATTCCAGTCTTAAGTCAAAAACAGTTTCAAGATTTTCGAAATATAAAGGCTCTGTCTCTGTTTTGCCTGGTGAGTAACATTTTATTCTTAGGATTTAAGTTATGAAAGATGGTTGCATGTGAATATTTATAAATGGTTCTACATATCTATGTATTGATATATGATTTTATATCTGAGTTTCTATGTATACATGGATGAGTAGTTATGTGTGCATGTCTGTTATATATGAATTCTGTTCTGTTTGTTGCCAGACTCGAGAATTTCTTTTAAATTCCCTTGTCATTGGATCTAGTTTTGAAATAACTTAATTTACAAACAAGAATGGTTTGATTTATCATATATAAATGTTAAAAAGTTTAATTTAAGACAAACCTTTGGGTCTGAGTGTCTCTGTAACCATAATATCAGTAATGTGATATAAAAGTGGAAATTTAAACTTTGTAATTTGTAATTCCAGGTTTATAAATGGAATACCTAGACTATAATATGATTTTTAGCATTGAAATTATAATTTTTAGTTTAGTAGATAAGGAGCAGTTCTTATTTTAACTAAAAAGGGGAAATTGGGAAGAACTGGTGATCTAGATGGTCTGGGAATTTGGGTTTCTATCTGAAGGTAGTAGAGTGATCAGAGACTCGAGGAAAAATGTCAGTGAGATTTTTAAAGTATCAAGGAAGAATTGATTTAGGATTTAAATTCCTAGCCCTAGTTTTAATTAGTCTGGGTAGAGAGATCATCACGATTTCTATGATGGATCGAGTGCAGTGAGGTTTGGGGAAATGGAAGCTTGGTCGATAACGATGACATGGTCGAAGTTGCAGGAGTTCAGATGGACGGGATTTCGAAGTCGAGGTGAAGTTGACAGGTTTTGTGATGGTCTGGAATTTCTGTTCCAGGTTTAGAAATTTGAACTCGAATTCACATTCGAATAGTCTGGAAGCTAGAAGGTGGCCGGGGTAGGATAAGGGGTTGGTTGTCGAGGTAGGGAGATCATCGGCGATGGTCAGAGAAGACTGGTTGGACGGTGCACGTGCACGAGATCAGATATGTCTGGTTGTTAGCAGAGAAAGGTTCCAGTGTTGCTCGAGTTTTTTTTTATAGTGCGACTCGAAGTTTTTAAATTTTGACTCGAAGAAAATTAGTATTGTCTCGGGTAATTTTGATGTTGCCAGGCTTTCAAAGGGAAACTGTCTGGTTAAGTTTTAAACTAAATTTGCAAAGAGACATTTAAACAAAACTTTTAAATCTAAAGTTTAAATCTAGGAAAGTTTAAATCCGTATCTCAGATTTGTAATAAAAAGCAATTTTTAAATTAAATTGTTTTAAATAACTTTAGTGTTTAAATGGTATATTAAATGGATAGAATTTAAAAGTAAATTTGTTTTAAATTTTTTTAAGTTCTTTTATAAAATTCTTTAACATGTAAAAGGTTTTAAATTGGTTTTTAAAACTTGGTTAAAGACAAATTGGTATTTATTTTAAATCTAGAATTTAAAATGAAATTTAAAGGTAAATTTTAAATGGATGTTTTCAAATGAAATTTTGAATGATAAATTTAACCATGGAGAAGAAAAGTTTTATCTTAAAGTTTAAATCATTAAACTTAAAGGTAATTAAAAATGGTTTAATAAATTTAATAAACCAATGTTTTGGATTAATTAATTTATTATTAAAGATTTAGAATACTTTGTAAATGAATAACTTGATTATTAATAAAACAAAGTTTTATCTTAAGAAAATTTGAAGTTTGTATTCATTAAATTTATAAGGAATTTAATGGATAATTTATTTATTTGATTAATTAATCATTTGGATTAATTAATAGATACTTAAAGGTTTAAACAAATAAATTAATAATTAAGATTAATTAATTAGAATAATTAATTTATAATTAAGGATTTTGAATTAGATATTAATTAATGATTAAGAATTAATTAATAAAGTAATTAAATAATTGTTAATGAAGGTCATTAACTTGAGATTATTTAATAAATAATTAATTTGATTCATTTTAATAATTAATTAGATTAATTGATTTAAGGATAATCCTTTATGAAATTATTTAAATGTAATTACTTAATGGAAGTAATTTAGAAATTAATTACTCATTTGTAATTAATTAAGTTAATGTGATTAGTTAAGTTAATTAATTAAGTTAATTAATTTAGAATAGTCAATGGATTATTTGATAAATAATTACTTAAATGTAATTAATAAGGTATATTATTTAGGGAAGTAAATAATAGATAATTACTGGAAGTAATTAGTTGAAATGTGATGTATTAATGGAAGTAATTGGAGTTAATTACTTTGAATAATTAATCAAGGGATTAATTAAGAAATTAATTAAGGAGTAATTAATTTAGTTATTAAAAAGTAATTAAGGGTAGTTAATTACTGAATGAGGTTAATCAAAGGTGATTAATAAATGTGTTTTAATTAAAGGTTAATTACTTAATGTAATTAATTTAATTTAAGTAATTAATAATTAATTTGTAATTAAGGATCATAAATTAATATAATTAATGATGTAATTTAGATTGATTAATTAAGTATAATTAATAAATGAAGTGATTAATTAATGTAATTAATTAAGGTTTAATATAATTAATTATAGTGATTAATTTAATTAATTATAGTTAATTAATTAATGAAGTAATTAAAGGTTAATTACTATAAGTGGTTAAGGTTAATTAATTTGAGTAATTAATTAAAGATAAATAACTTGAAGGCAATTAAAAGATAATTAATCAAAGATGATTAATTAAAAAAGGTAATTAGAGGATAATTAATTAATTTGTAATTAATTAATGTTTAAGTAAGAAGGATTTATAAAATAAAAGTAATTAATTTAATTAACTTTAAATTAATTAGAGATGATATAAATCATTACTTATGGATGGATGATAATAATGAATGCTTTGCATTTGATTGATATCTCTGATGAGATATATGCTATGTGATATGGATGTTTAGTTGAATTATGATAATATGAATTATCTGATGATATTGATAATGTTGATTATCTATTGTGAATTATCTTTCTAAGTATATAAAGATAATTGAATTAAATTGTTTTAACCTTTAAAACAACTTGGCCTTAAAAGATACGCTTTGGATTTCGATGAGACCGGGATCGGGTTTCCGTATACCGGATTTCCAGGTCTGGAGACCCGAATACCACATCGATCCAAATTAACGATAGGTCGTGAATCAAGTGAAGATAAAGATTTAGAGTGCAAGGGTTATTGTCGTTAACTCTGAGGGTGATTCCAATACGAGTGTAACGAGATAATGCCTTCGGTTTCGTTCGAACCCGGAACGAACTTATATGGATTGAATGCTTTCAGAACATTGTCAGGTGGACGATGAGCATTCTAAGTGATGTGTTCTGTTTTAAGGTAATCGTGACCTCAAGCCTCACAAACCGGGAATGGCTAAAACAGGGGAGGTGCAGCAAGGTTAGTGGGTAGCACCCAAGTAGGACAAGATTATCTCTGTCTAGAGGTCCCTTCTTATTATTATTCGGCTGTGTGGGCAGTTGTGAGCTCCAACTGCTGGGATATCTTGTGCGGGAATTATCCAGTAAGGGATGTTCCGGCCTTGTGTTGCAGGGGATTGGGAGTGATCCTCGGTACGGTGATCTAGGCCACGTACTGTGACGGGCGGTACCCCGGTAGCCCTGCCATTGATGGAATCCAAATTCCAATAAGTGCCGTACGTTTTAGTTGTGCCCAACTATGTTGGAACGTGAGATGTAAGCATTCCAGCTATTTCATATTTATTTGAAAACCCTAGACCCTATTATAATACAATCGAATTTCCTATCAAATGTTTTGGTTAGCGTAAGGTAAAAACTTACCCATATTTATTGGTGGGGAGTCTTACGTGATACCTTTTCTTTCAAAAGGTTTTGAAGTTAAACAAGTTTAACCTGTTACTCACACCAGACCCATGTCTGACCCAAGTTGTTTATTTCTGTTTTATAAACTCTTGGGTACTCAAATTTTTACGAGTAGCCAAGGGATTCAGGTTTAGCTTTGACGAGTAATCTGGAGGAGCAATGGAGCAGGAGGCTTCGGCGTTGTAGATATAGATAGTAGTTTTCCGCTGTGTTGATCTTTGTATTGATCTGTATTGTGTTAAGATGTAACAACTAGACAGATGTTTATAACTGTCTAGTATGTGATGTGTAATCTGTGTAACTCTGATAGATGATGTATATGATACTATGTAATATTTATGTGATATATTATATTTCGTTTCGTTTCCGCTGTGAGTATCTGTTGTTGTTTTCTTTTCTCTTCTTCTCTTTTCTATTTCTCACCCCTTTCTTTCTTACTGTCGATGCGATTTTCCGGGAGTGGAAAGTTGGGTCGTCACACGTGGTATCAGAGCTTAGGTTGAGCGAATGCCTAAGCTTTTGGTTAAGTGAATATCAGAACTATTGGTTGAGTGAATACCTAGCTCTGGAGTGGTATCTATCGAGAGAGAGCGTATTTGTAATTTTTATATAACTCTATATATATTCTACCTATATTGTTGGGTTACCCGTACAGGTTCTCCAATATAAGTTATAAAGGTAGATAGGGTGGTGGTGTATGAAGCACGACTACCAATGGTTGGAATTAAGGTTGGAAGTGTATTTATCGAGACTGTAGACCCAATACTGTCTCGAGTAAGTTTTGCTGTGATGAAGGATTTCATCGAATCTCTGAAGGAAACCTGTTAAGGTTCGGAGTTTATCTGTAAAGTTGGATGAGTAGAGTTTGGATCTATCGGTTGAACAGAAGCAAGTGATGGTATCTTGATACCTCAGGTAATAGTAGCTGTGTGATGAGATGCAGTGACGATGGATGTTCCCGAAGATGTTTTCTTTGGAACGAGTTTAAGAAGTGTATGCTTCAGTGTTATGGCTGAGTTCAGCATGGTGTTTCTGTTTGGTTTGGAGTTCGAGTTTCTCGAAGATCTTTGGATAGAAAGTCCTTGGCATCAGTATCAGCAGTGCAGCTCGGAGTATTCTGTGATGGCAGGAAGTTGTCAGGCTGAGTAGTTTTTCTAGAGGTGAAGAGCAGAAGCAGCAGAGTGGATCCATTTCTTAGATGGATTGGATAGTTAAGTATGGGCTGTTCTGATTTGTTAAAAGGAACAGTTTTCTTTGGAAATAGGCTGGGTTGATCGCAAAAGTGACTTGCGATAGTTTGAGTGTTCTCTTGGGTTATCAGAGTTTTTCTGAGTGTCTTCAGAGAAGTCAGGAGTTGTCCGCATCTGAAGGTTGAGTTTTCTTATCGACTGGATTCCAGGAGTAGTACCGGTAGTTCAGTCTAGTTGAAGGATGTCTTCTAGAGATAGAGTTGGTGCAGCAACTCAAGTTTTGATGAAGTATCTGAGTTTTCTTTATGGATCAGTGAACCTTATTTCTGGAATGAGTTGTCCAGTCTGTGCTTGTGTTCTACCTCAGATCAGAATTGAGCAGCGAAAGCAGTTTGGAGTATATCTCTGGATAGGAGAAGTAAGTTTGGAATCTACTGATAGTTGTGAAGTAAAGTTATGTTTGGATCTCTTCTGTATTCTGATTTAGATAAGTATTTGGACTTCTGAATTGAATTGTCAATTTGGACAACTGGAATTCATTATGTTTTACGTATCTCTGAGGGAGTACATGTTTGATCTATTTCTGGTTTTTGAAATCAGTAGATCAGGAAGGTTTAGTTGTTGAGTCAGACTCGTTTGTAGTCTGATATTCTGTTTAGTTCTGTAGATCTAGATGAGTAGGAGATCTATAGCTTAGTAGTTTAGATTGTTGTAGAGCGAGTATCCCGGTATATATATATACTTGGGGAAACTCGAGGAATTCTATCTAGAATTTTGTCTGGATAGTTAGATTTGATTGATTGGATGAATTGGTTGCTATGGTTGTTAGCATATGGATGATAGTATATGCTTGTGTTTTAAAATTTAAAATCTTTAATAAGATTATTAAATTACCTTTGTTTAAATTTCGGGGACGAAATTATTTTAAGGGGGAAGGAATGTAATATCCCGGAAATTTTAACAATATCAATTTAATAATCTGTTAAATAATTAAATTGATATTGATGATCTTTGATAATAAGATTTGAATTTAATTTAATAATCTGATTAAATTAGTATTAATTGGTGATTTTATCTTTTAAAAGTTAATAAGATATTTTCTATTTGAATATATATATATATATATTTATATATATTGTGAATAGAAACTTTGGTAAATTGGGAATTTAGATTTAATCTAATATGGACTTTTCAAAGTTATTTAAATAAATAACTTTATAGTTTTAAATATACTTTGGGTAAATGTTTAAATTGTTTAAGATATATTTTAACTTAAGCTTAAAATGAATAAATAGTTATATATATAAATATATATAACTTAACTTTTAAATTGAATCTTAGGATTTAATTTGATTTGGATTTGAATTTAAAGTTTAAAATTCAAAGGGATGAATATTTAAATTGTTTTGGATTTTAGAATATTTGTATACACTTTTATTTTAAAATATAATTTGCTTTTGTTTCTTTAAAAAGTAATATATATAGGTAAGTATTAATAAATAAGAAAAAGGATTTTTATTTACTTTTTAATATATAAAACATAAAGGTATGTAAATTGTATACATAAAAACAAGTTAATAAATAAGAAATAATTTTAATAATAGAATAACATGTGTAAGATAATTAGCATTCAAAATGACAAGTGTTAACATATTAAACCATCTAAGCATAGGTGTTAAGTAATTAGATAAGGCAAAAGACAAGTGTCCTTTTATTTTTGATTTTTCTTTTAATTTCTAAATAAATCAATTATACTTATAAAAACATGCTTTCTTCATTTCCCATTCTTTTCTAATCTTCATTTTTCAAAAGCTAAGATAAAAGCTTCAGCTGAAAATTATTCAAAACAAATCAGTAACCAAATTTCCAAATCCTAAAGCAAAAGCATGTAGATCTTCTTCAACCAGAAATTTAATACCCTGTAATTCTTTTTAAAATCAAATCCACTCAAGCTAAACAATCAAAAGCCTTCTGTCTGCATTCATTTGAAATCTGGAAGCAACTCAAAGCTGCTGCATTCTTTTCAAATCTGAAATCTACCCATAGCCTGCATGCAAGTTTCAGTAGCAATCACTCAAGTTTTAAATCAAAAGAGGCATGCAAGTTTAAAGATTCAAAGAGGCATTCCAGTCTTAAGTCAAAAACAGTTTCAAGATTTTCGAAATATAAAGGCTCTGTCTCTGTTTTGCCTGGTGAGTAACATTTTATTCTTAGGATTTAAGTTATGAAAGATGGTTGCATGTGAATATTTATAAATGGTTCTGCATATCTATGTATTGATATATGATTTTATATCTGAGTTTCTATGTATACATGGATGAGTAGTTATGTGTGCATGTCTGTTATATATGAATTCTGTTCTGTTTGTTGCCAGACTCGAGAATTTCTTTTAAATTCCCTTGTCATTGGATCTAGTTTTGAAATAACTTAATTTACAAACAAGAATGGTTTGATTTATCATATATAAATGTTAAAAAGTTTAATTTAAGACAAACCTTTGGGTCTGAGTGTCTCTGTAACCATAATATCAGTAATGTGATATAAAAGTGGAAATTTAAACTTTGTAATTTGTAATTCCAGGTTTATAAATGGAATACCTAGACTATAATATGATTTTTAGCATTGAAATTATAATTTTTAGTTTAGTAGATAAGGAGCAGTTCTTATTTTAACTAAAAAGGGGAAATTGGGAAGAACTGGTGATCTAGATGGTCTGGGAATTTGGGTTTCTATCTGAAGGTAGTAGAGTGATCAGAGACTCGAGGAAAAATGTCAGTGAGATTTTTAAAGTATCAAGGAAGAATTGATTTAGGATTTAAATTCCTAGCCCTAGTTTTAATTAGTCTGGGTAGAGAGATCATCACGATTTCTATGATGGATCGAGTGCAGTGAGGTTTGGGGAAATGGAAGCTTGGTCGATAACGATGACATGGTCGAAGTTGCAGGAGTTCAGATGGACGGGATTTCGAAGTCGAGGTGAAGTTGACAGGTTTTGTGATGGTCTGGAATTTCTGTTCCAGGTTTAGAAATTTGAACTCGAATTCACATTCGAATAGTCTGGAAGCTAGAAGGTGGCCGGGGTAGGATAAGGGGTTGGTTGTCGAGGTAGGGAGATCATCGGCGATGGTCAGAGAAGACTGGTTGGACGGTGCACGTGCACGAGATCAGATATGTCTGGTTGTTAGCAGAGAAAGGTTCCAGTGTTGCTCGAGTTTTTTTTTTAGTGCGACTCGAAGTTTTTAAATTTTGACTCGAAGAAAATTAGTATTGTCTCGGGTAATTTTGATGTTGCCAGGCTTTCAAAGGGAAACTGTCTGGTTAAGTTTTAAACTAAATTTGCAAAGAGACATTTAAACAAAACTTTTAAATCTAAAGTTTAAATCTAGGAAAGTTTAAATCCGTATCTCAGATTTGTAATAAAAAGCAATTTTTAAATTAAATTGTTTTAAATAACTTTAGTGTTTAAATGGTATATTAAATGGATAGAATTTAAAAGTAAATTTGTTTTAAATTTTTTTAAGTTCTTTTATAAAATTCTTTAACATGTAAAAGGTTTTAAATTGGTTTTTAAAACTTGGTTAAAGACAAATTGGTATTTATTTTAAATCTAGAATTTAAAATGAAATTTAAAGGTAAATTTTAAATGGATGTTTTCAAATGAAATTTTGAATGATAAATTTAACCATGGAGAAGAAAAGTTTTATCTTAAAGTTTAAATCATTAAACTTAAAGGTAATTAAAAATGGTTTAATAAATTTAATAAACCAATGTTTTGGATTAATTAATTTATTATTAAAGATTTAGAATACTTTGTAAATGAATAACTTGATTATTAATAAAACAAAGTTTTATCTTAAGAAAATTTGAAGTTTGTATTCATTAAATTTATAAGGAATTTAATGGATAATTTATTTATTTGATTAATTAATCATTTGGATTAATTAATAGATACTTAAAGGTTTAAACAAATAAATTAATAATTAAGATTAATTAATTAGAATAATTAATTTATAATTAAGGATTTTGAATTAGATATTAATTAATGATTAAGAATTAATTAATAAAGTAATTAAATAATTGTTAATGAAGGTCATTAACTTGAGATTATTTAATAAATAATTAATTTGATTCATTTTAATAATTAATTAGATTAATTGATTTAAGGATAATCCTTTATGAAATTATTTAAATGTAATTACTTAATGGAAGTAATTTAGAAATTAATTACTCATTTGTAATTAATTAAGTTAATGTGATTAGTTAAGTTAATTAATTAAGTTAATTAATTTAGAATAGTCAATGGATGATTTGATAAATAATTACTTAAATGTAATTAATAAGGTATATTATTTAGGGAAGTAAATAATAGATAATTACTGGAAGTAATTAGTTGAAATGTGATGTATTAATGGAAGTAATTGGAGTTAATTACTTTGAATAATTAATCAAGGGATTAATTAAGAAATTAATTAAGGAGTAATTAATTTAGTTATTAAAAAGTAATTAAGGGTAGTTAATTACTGAATGAGGTTAATCAAAGGTGATTAATAAATGTGTTTTAATTAAAGGTTAATTACTTAATGTAATTAATTTAATTTAAGTAATTAATAATTAATTTGTAATTAAGGATCATAAATTAATATAATTAATGATGTAATTTAGATTGATTAATTAAGTATAATTAATAAATGAAGTGATTAATTAATGTAATTAATTAAGGTTTAATATAATTAATTATAGTGATTAATTTAATTAATTATAGTTAATTAATTAATGAAGTAATTAAAGGTTAATTACTATAAGTGGTTAAGGTTAATTAATTTGAGTAATTAATTAAAGATAAATAACTTGAAGGCAATTAAAAGATAATTAATCAAAGATGATTAATTAAAAAAGGTAATTAGAGGATAATTAATTAATTTGTAATTAATTAATGTTTAAGTAAGAAGGATTTATAAAATAAAAGTAATTAATTTAATTAACTTTAAATTAATTAGAGATGATATAAATCATTACTTATGGATGGATGATAATAATGAATGCTTTGCATTTGATTGATATCTCTGATGAGATATATGCTATGTGATATGGATGTTTAGTTGAATTATGATAATATGAATTATCTGATGATATTGATAATGTTGATTATCTATTGTGAATTATCTTTCTAAGTATATAAAGATAATTGAATTAAATTGTTTTAACCTTTAAAACAACTTGGCCTTAAAAGATACGCTTTGGATTTCGATGAGACCGGGATCGGGTTTCCGTATACCGGATTTCCAGGTCTGGAGACCCGAATACCACATCGATCCAAATTAACGATAGGTCGTGAATCAAGTGAAGATAAAGATTTAGAGTGCAAGGGTTATTGTCGTTAACTCTGAGGGTGATTCCAATACGAGTGTAACGAGATAATGCCTTCGGTTTCGTTCGAACCCGGAACGAACTTATATGGATTGAATGCTTTCAGAACATTGTCAGGTGGACGATGAGCATTCTAAGTGATGTGTTCTGTTTTAAGGTAATCGTGACCTCAAGCCTCACAAACCGGGAATGGCTAAAACAGGGGAGGTGCAGCAAGGTTAGTGGGTAGCACCCAAGTAGGACAAGATTATCTCTGTCTAGAGGTCCCTTCTTATTATTATTCGGCTGTGTGGGCAGTTGTGAGCTCCAACTGCTGGGATATCTTGTGCGGGAATTATCCAGTAAGGGATGTTCCAGCCTTGTGTTGCAGGGGATTGGGAGTGATCCTCGGTACGGTGATCTAGGCCACGTACTGTGACGGGCGGTACCCCGGTAGCCCTGCCATTGATGGAATCCAAACTCCAATAAGTGCCGTACGTTTTAGTTGTGCCCAACTATGTTGGAACGTGAGATGTAAGCATTCCAGCTATTTCATATTTATTTGAAAACCCTAGACCCTATTATAATACAATCGAATTTCCTATCAAATGTTTTGGTTAGCGTAAGGTAAAAACTTACCCATATTTATTGGTGGGGAGTCTTACGTGATACCTTTTCTTTCAAAAGGTTTTGAAGTTAAACAAGTTTAACCTGTTACTCACACCAGACCCATGTCTGACCCAAGTTGTTTATTTCTGTTTTATAAACTCTTGGGTACTCAAATTTTTACGAGTAGCCAAGGGATTCAGGTTTAGCTTTGACGAGTAATCTGGAGGAGCAATGGAGCAGGAGGCTTCGGCGTTGTAGATATAGATAGTAGTTTTCCGCTGTGTTGATCTTTGTATTGATCTGTATTGTGTTAAGATGTAACAACTAGACAGATGTTTATAACTGTCTAGTATGTGATGTGTAATCTGTGTAACTCTGATAGATGATGTATATGATACTATGTAATATTTATGTGATATATTATATTTCGTTTCGTTTCCGCTGTGAGTATCTGTTGTTGTTTTCTTTTCTCTTCTTCTCTTTTCTATTTCTCACCCCTTTCTTTCTTACTGTCGATGCGATTTTCCGGGAGTGGAAAGTTGGGTCGTCACACGTGGTATCAGAGCTTAGGTTGAGCGAATGCCTAAGCTTTTGGTTAAGTGAATATCAGAACTATTGGTTGAGTGAATACCTAGCTCTGGAGTGGTATCTATCGAGAGAGAGCGTATTTGTAATTTTTATATAACTCTATATATATTCTACCTATATTGTTGGGTTACCCGTACAGGTTCTCCAATATAAGTTATAAAGGTAGATAGGGTGGTGGTGTATGAAGCACGACTACCAATGGTTGGAATTAAGGTTGGAAGTGTATTTATCGAGACTGTAGACCCAATACTGTCTCGAGTAAGTTTTGCTGTGATGAAGGATTTCATCGAATCTCTGAAGGAAACCTGTTAAGGTTCGGAGTTTATCTGTAAAGTTGGATGAGTAGAGTTTGGATCTATCGGTTGAACAGAAGCAAGTGATGGTATCTTGATACCTCAGGTAATAGTAGCTGTGTGATGAGATGCAGTGACGATGGATGTTCCCGAAGATGTTTTCTTTGGAACGAGTTTAAGAAGTGTATGCTTCAGTGTTATGGCTGAGTTCAGCATGGTGTTTCTGTTTGGTTTGGAGTTCGAGTTTCTCGAAGATCTTTGGATAGAAAGTCCTTGGCATCAGTATCAGCAGTGCAGCTCGGAGTATTCTGTGATGGCAGGAAGTTGTCAGGCTGAGTAGTTTTTCTAGAGGTGAAGAGCAGAAGCAGCAGAGTGGATCCATTTCTTAGATGGATTGGATAGTTAAGTATGGGCTGTTCTGATTTGTTAAAAGGAACAGTTTTCTTTGGAAATAGGCTGGGTTGATCGCAAAAGTGACTTGCGATAGTTTGAGTGTTCTCTTGGGTTATCAGAGTTTTTCTGAGTGTCTTCAGAGAAGTCAGGAGTTGTCCGCATCTGAAGGTTGAGTTTTCTTATCGACTGGATTCCAGGAGTAGTACCGGTAGTTCAGTCTAGTTGAAGGATGTCTTCTAGATATAGAGTTGGTGCAGCAACTCAAGTTTTGATGAAGTATCTGAGTTTTCTTTATGGATCAGTGAACCTTATTTCTGGAATGAGTTGTCCAGTCTGTGCTTGTGTTCTACCTCAGATCAGAATTGAGCAGCGAAAGCAGTTTGGAGTATATCTCTGGATAGGAGAAGTAAGTTTGGAATCTACTGATAGTTGTGAAGTAAAGTTATGTTTGGATCTCTTCTGTATTCTGATTTGGATAAGTATTTGGACTTCTGAATTGAATTGTCAATTTGGACAACTGGAATTCATTATGTTTTACGTATCTCTGAGGGAGTACATGTTTGATCTATTTCTGGTTTTTGAAATCAGTAGATCAGGTAGGTTTAGTTGTTGAGTCAGACTCGTTTGTAGTCTGATATTCTGTTTAGTTCTGTAGATCTAGATGAGTAGGAGATCTATAGCTTAGTAGTTTAGATTGTTGTAGAGCGAGTATCCCGGTATATATATATACTTGGGGAAACTCGAGGAATTCTATCTAGAATTTTGTCTGGATAGTTAGATTTGATTGATTGGATGAATTGGTTGCTATGGTTGTTAGCATATGGATGATAGTATATGCTTGTGTTTTAAAATTTAAAATCTTTAATAAGATTATTAAATTACCTTTGTTTAAATTTCGGGGACGAAATTATTTTAAGGGGGAAGGAATGTAATATCCCGGAAATTTTAACAATATCAATTTAATAATCTGTTAAATAATTAAATTGATATTGATGATCTTTGATAATAAGATTTGAATTTAATTTAATAATCTGATTAAATTAGTATTAATTGGTGATTTTATCTTTTAAAAGTTAATAAGATATTTTCTATTTGAATATATATATATATTTATTTATATATATTGTGAATAGAAACTTTGGTAAATTGGGAATTTAGATTTAATCTAATATGGACTTTTCAAAGTTATTTAAATAAATAACTTTATAGTTTTAAATATAATTTGGGTAAATGTTTAAATTGTTTAAGATATATTTTAACTTAAGCTTAAAATGAATAAATAGTTATATATATAAATATATATAACTTAACTTTTAAATTGAATCTTAGGATTTAATTTGATTTGGATTTGAATTTAAAGTTTAAAATTCAAAGGGATGAATATTTAAATTGTTTTGGATTTTAGAATATTTGTATACACTTTTATTTTAAAATATAATTTGCTTTTGTTTCTTTAAAAAGTAATATATATAGGTAAGTATTAATAAATAAGAAAAAGGATTTTTATTTACTTTTTAATATATAAAACATAAAGGTATGTAAATTGTATACATAAAAACAAGTTAATAAATAAGAAATAATTTTAATAATAGAATAACATGTGTAAGATAATTAGCATTCAAAATGACAAGTGTTAACATATTAAACCATCTAAGCATAGGTGTTAAGTAATTAGATAAGGCAAAAGACAAGTGTCCTTTTATTTTTGATTTTTCTTTTAATTTCTAAATAAATCAATTATACTTATAAAAACATGCTTTCTTCATTTCCCATTCTTTTCTAATCTTCATTTTTCAAAAGCTAAGATAAAAGCTTCAGCTGAAAATTATTCAAAACAAATTAGTAACCAAATTTCCAAATCCTAAAGCAAAAGCATGTAGATCTTCTTCAACCAGAAATTTAATACCCTGTAATTCTTTTTAAAATCAAATCCACTCAAGCTAAACAATCAAAAGCCTTCTGTCTGCATTCATTTGAAATCTGGAAGCAACTCAAAGCTGCTGCATTCTTTTCAAATCTGAAATCTACCCATAGCCTGCATGCAAGTTTCAGTAGCAATCACTCAAGTTTTAAATCAAAAGAGGCATGCAAGTTTAAAGATTCAAAGAGGCATTCCAGTCTTAAGTCAAAAACAGTTTCAAGATTTTCGAAATATAAAGGCTCTGTCTCTGTTTTGCCTGGTGAGTAACATTTTATTCTTAGGATTTAAGTTATGAAAGATGGTTGCATGTGAATATTTATAAATGGTTCTGCATATCTATGTATTGATATATGATTTTATATCTGAGTTTCTATGTATACATGGATGAGTAGTTATGTGTGCATGTCTGTTATATATGAATTCTGTTCTGTTTGTTGCCAGACTCGAGAATTTCTTTTAAATTCCCTTGTCATTGGATCTAGTTTTGAAATAACTTAATTTACAAACAAGAATGGTTTGATTTATCATATATAAATGTTAAAAAGTTTAATTTAAGACAAACCTTTGGGTCTGAGTGTCTCTGTAACCATAATATCAGTAATGTGATATAAAAGTGGAAATTTAAACTTTGTAATTTGTAATTCCAGGTTTATAAATGGAATACCTAGACTATAATATGATTTTTAGCATTGAAATTATAATTTTTAGTTTAGTAGATAAGGAGCAGTTCTTATTTTAACTAAAAAGGGGAAATTGGGAAGAACTGGTGATCTAGATGGTCTGGGAATTTGGGTTTCTATCTGAAGGTAGTAGAGTGATCAGAGACTCGAGGAAAAATGTCAGTGAGATTTTTAAAGTATCAAGGAAGAATTGATTTAGGATTTAAATTCCTAGCCCTAGTTTTAATTAGTCTGGGTAGAGAGATCATCACGATTTCTATGATGGATCGAGTGCAGTGAGGTTTGGGGAAATGGAAGCTTGGTCGATAACGATGACATGGTCGAAGTTGCAGGAGTTCAGATGGACGGGATTTCGAAGTCGAGGTGAAGTTGACAGGTTTTGTGATGGTCTGGAATTTCTGTTCCAGGTTTAGAAATTTGAACTCGAATTCACATTCGAATAGTCTGGAAGCTAGAAGGTGGCCGGGGTAGGATAAGGGGTTGGTTGTCGAGGTAGGGAGATCATCGGCGATGGTCAGAGAAGACTGGTTGGACGGTGCACGTGCACGAGATCAGATATGTCTGGTTGTTAGCAGAGAAAGGTTCCAGTGTTGCTCGAGTTTTTTTTTTAGTGCGACTCGAAGTTTTTAAATTTTGACTCGAAGAAAATTAGTATTGTCTCGGGTAATTTTGATGTTGCCAGGCTTTCAAAGGGAAACTGTCTGGTTAAGTTTTAAACTAAATTTGCAAAGAGACATTTAAACAAAACTTTTAAATCTAAAATTTAAATCTAGGAAAGTTTAAATCCGTATCTCAGATTTGTAATAAAAAGCAATTTTTAAATTAAATTGTTTTAAATAACTTTAGTGTTTAAATGGTATATTAAATGGATAGAATTTAAAAGTAAATTTGTTTTAAATTTTTTTAAGTTCTTTTATAAAATTCTTTAACATGTAAAAGGTTTTAAATTGGTTTTTAAAACTTGGTTAAAGACAAATTGGTATTTATTTTAAATCTAGAATTTAAAATGAAATTTAAAGGTAAATTTTAAATGGATGTTTTCAAATGAAATTTTGAATGATAAATTTAACCATGGAGAAGAAAAGTTTTATCTTAAAGTTTAAATCATTAAACTTAAAGGTAATTAAAAATGGTTTAATAAATTTAATAAACCAATGTTTTGGATTAATTAATTTATTATTAAAGATTTAGAATACTTTGTAAATGAATAACTTGATTATTAATAAAACAAAGTTTTATCTTAAGAAAATTTGAAGTTTGTATTCATTAAATTTATAAGGAATTTAATGGATAATTTATTTATTTGATTAATTAATCATTTGGATTAATTAATAGATACTTAAAGGTTTAAACAAATAAATTAATAATTAAGATTAATTAATTAGAATAATTAATTTATAATTAAGGATTTTGAATTAGATATTAATTAATGATTAAGAATTAATTAATAAAGTAATTAAATAATTGTTAATGAAGGTCATTAACTTGAGATTATTTAATAAATAATTAATTTGATTCATTTTAATAATTAATTAGATTAATTGATTTAAGGATAATCCTTTATGAAATTATTTAAATGTAATTACTTAATGGAAGTAATTTAGAAATTAATTACTCATTTGTAATTAATTAAGTTAATGTGATTAGTTAAGTTAATTAATTAAGTTAATTAATTTAGAATAGTCAATGGATGATTTGATAAATAATTACTTAAATGTAATTAATAAGGTATATTATTTAGGGAAGTAAATAATAGATAATTACTGGAAGTAATTAGTTGAAATGTGATGTATTAATGGAAGTAATTGGAGTTAATTACTTTGAATAATTAATCAAGGGATTAATTAAGAAATTAATTAAGGAGTAATTAATTTAGTTATTAAAAAGTAATTAAGGGTAGTTAATTACTGAATGAGGTTAATCAAAGGTGATTAATAAATGTGTTTTAATTAAAGGTTAATTACTTAATGTAATTAATTTAATTTAAGTAATTAATAATTAATTTGTAATTAAGGATCATAAATTAATATAATTAATGATGTAATTTAGATTGATTAATTAAGTATAATTAATAAATGAAGTGATTAATTAATGTAATTAATTAAGGTTTAATATAATTAATTATAGTGATTAATTTAATTAATTATAGTTAATTAATTAATGAAGTAATTAAAGGTTAATTACTATAAGTGGTTAAGGTTAATTAATTTGAGTAATTAATTAAAGATAAATAACTTGAAGGCAATTAAAAGATAATTAATCAAAGATGATTAATTAAAAAAGGTAATTAGAGGATAATTAATTAATTTGTAATTAATTAATGTTTAAGTAAGAAGGATTTATAAAATAAAAGTAATTAATTTAATTAACTTTAAATTAATTAGAGATGATATAAATCATTACTTATGGATGGATGATAATAATGAATGCTTTGCATTTGATTGATATCTCTGATGAGATATATGCTATGTGATATGGATGTTTAGTTGAATTATGATAATATGAATTATCTGATGATATTGATAATGTTGATTATCTATTGTGAATTATCTTTCTAAGTATATAAAGATAATTGAATTAAATTGTTTTAACCTTTAAAACAACTTGGCCTTAAAAGATACGCTTTGGATTTCGATGAGACCGGGATCGGGTTTCCGTATACCGGATTTCCAGGTCTGGAGACCCGAATACCACATCGATCCAAATTAACGATAGGTCGTGAATCAAGTGAAGATAAAGATTTAGAGTGCAAGGGTTATTGTCGTTAACTCTGAGGGTGATTCCAATACGAGTGTAACGAGATAATGCCTTCGGTTTCGTTCGAACCCGGAACGAACTTATATGGATTGAATGCTTTCAGAACATTGTCAGGTGGACGATGAGCATTCTAAGTGATGTGTTCTGTTTTAAGGTAATCGTGACCTCAAGCCTCACAAACCGGGAATGGCTAAAACAGGGGAGGTGCAGCAAGGTTAGTGGGTAGCACCCAAGTAGGACAAGATTATCTCTGTCTAGAGGTCCCTTCTTATTATTATTCGGCTGTGTGGGCAGTTGTGAGATCCAACTGCTGGGATATCTTGTGCGGGAATTATCCAGTAAGGGATGTTCCGGCCTTGTGTTGCAGGGGATTGGGAGTGATCCTCGGTACGGTGATCTAGGCCACGTACTGTGACGGGCGGTACCCCGGTAGCCCTGCCATTGATGGAATCCAAACTCCAATAAGTGCCGTACGTTTTAGTTGTGCCCAACTATGTTGGAACGTGAGATGTAAGCATTCCAGCTATTTCATATTTATTTGAAAACCCTAGACCCTATTATAATACAATCGAATTTCCTATCAAATGTTTTGGTTAGCGTAAGGTAAAAACTTACCCATATTTATTGGTGGGGAGTCTTACGTGATACCTTTTCTTTCAAAAGGTTTTGAAGTTAAACAAGTTTAACCTGTTACTCACACCAGACCCATGTCTGACCCAAGTTGTTTATTTCTGTTTTATAAACTCTTGGGTACTCAAATTTTTACGAGTAGCCAAGGGATTCAGGTTTAGCTTTGACGAGTAATCTGGAGGAGCAATGGAGCAGGAGGCTTCGGCGTTGTAGATATAGATAGTAGTTTTCCGCTGTGTTGATCTTTGTATTGATCTGTATTGTGTTAAGATGTAACAACTAGACAGATGTTTATAACTGTCTAGTATGTGATGTGTAATCTGTGTAACTCTGATAGATGATGTATATGATACTATGTAATATTTATGTGATATATTATATTTCGTTTCGTTTCCGCTGTGAGTATTTGTTGTTGTTTTCTTTTCTCTTCTTCTCTTTTCTATTTCTCACCCCTTTCTTTCTTACTGTCGATGCGATTTTCCGGGAGTGGAAAGTTGGGTCGTCACATAACTACTGGTGAGGAATCCAGTTGGATTCCTCCAACCTGTTTCCCTGCATCCACAGACGTTAGCACAATACCAATTCCGCTCCAGTACGGAATTATCGCGGTATATGGGTTTTATAAAAATCCGCTTACTAACGGCGCAATAGGGTCTCATCCGCTATACGAGGCGGGAAATCATCAATCCAATATATACATATGCCAATATGTATATATTGCTATATATATATATATAGATATATCCTACTATATCTAATAGCACATCCAAATAGCAATCAATAACTGCAATCCAAATTTAAATCTGAGTGAGAAGATCTCACCTTAGCTTTTTAATTTGCCATCCAATTTCCATTTCCGACTTGATTTCACAGTTTTAACCTTGTATAAACAATTATACGACATATTAATATTCGAACAGATCGAATAATAAATTTCATTTGACTATTTTGATTCATTGGTGATTTCATTTTAATAGTTTAATTAACTAATAGTTTTATTTAAACCAATTTTAATTTCTAAATTTATTTCTTTTAAAATAAATTCTTTTATCTCTTTTAAACCATTTAAAATACGTATCTTAAATAATCTTTCCAACTATTAAACAAACTTACTCAAAATTTCCTTATTAAAAATATCTTTAATCACTAAAAATTAAATAAGTTAATTTAAACTAATAAAAAAAATGTATACTTGCATATTTATTTTATTTTATTTTCTCCTTTCTTTGAAATTAATCCCATATATACATATGCAGCATTTAACCAAAGATTTAAATTTTTAAAACTAAATTTTTATTTGCTGAATTATTATTTTTTTAGCAACTGTATATACCTACTTATAAAATCAAATACATATATATATTCGTATATATGTATACATTGAATCTTGAAAAAAAGAAAATAAATTTTACCTTCACTGTCTCGATCAACATCCCCAGATCGACGACCACCATCGCGAAACCAGCCCTAGCTGACTCGCATCGCCATAGTCGAAGTCACGATCTGCTACGCCCTTGCCTCGCACTCAGTTTCGCGAAAACCCCGACTCGTCGAAGCCACTTAATCACGCGAGCACCGCCGTACACCCCTACGCCTTTCGACCTCACGGCAATGCGCACCTCCACGCGAAAGCGCCTCCGCCTCCTTGCGAACGACACCACCGGGTTGCCGCCTGAACTTCGCTCGCGAAACCCTCCAGGTCGCTGCCTCCTTCCACCTCCACGCGACCAACCGAGATACTCGATCTGCTCTCCTCCCACGTGAATGCATGGGCGAGCAAACATACGAGGCTCAAAATCGAGCAGCCTTGATCGCCACAATTGTTTTGCCCCTTTTTTTTTCGATCACAAGACGGGAAGGACTGCGGCCATTAGAGGAAGAAAGGGGAAAAATAAAATTTGGGAACGAACGAAAGTGATTCCGTTTATTTTTGTTTCTTCGTTTCGAATTGAAAGAGAAAGGCGGCCATTTTTTTTTATTTTGTTTTCTTGCTTTCAATCTTAAGTTACAGAGAGGAGTAACGAAGGTATTTTGAAATGAACGAAGTATGGGTTTGCACGATATTCTTCGTGATCTCGGCGTGAATGTAGGCGTGAGTGAAGGAGATGACGTGTGTATGTCGGCAAATTTAAATTTAAATTTAAATTCGAATTCGAACAAATCTCGATGTGTTTACACGTCGTATTCTCACATAACAACTCCAAATGCCACGAAATTTGAAATCCGGCAATAATTCAATATTACTGACCAAATGGACTGGTTTCGTCGAATTCCGAGACTGCGCCCCGGACGGCTATTTTCCAATATCAATTCGAACGATTAAATTTCAAAATTGAACAAATCGTTTTCAAACTCAATTCTAAAGCTTCTGTTATCTTCAGTATTATCAATACGAATTTTAAAAGCTTTCGAAATATTTTTCTTCAACTCTAAATTGAAGATTTAAATTTTTATTCAACATTCAACAGATTAAATTTTATAATTTAATCGCCAAATTCAAAGTTATATCGGGGATTCAAATTAAATCATCGTTCACATATTTAAAATTAATTAAATATCCTCAATTTAATTTGGTCAAAATTCTGGGTCGTTACACAAACGGTAGTTTCACTACCTTGGGTATTGCCTCATGTGCCTTGTCATACTTGTATCCCTATACGCGACCACTACGATTTGTTTTGTACCTTTAGTATATGGATTGCCCTCTGGTGACTTCCGGTTTTGGGGAAACTACGGTCTTGTATATGCTCTTGGGAATAAAAATGTGTTAAGGGTGGAATGGGCCATGACTTAACACTATTTTGATATCTTTATATTACTGATAGACATTATCTACTTATCGTACACTACTACATAGTAGATAGTTTAACGGATCCTTAAAGGATGGTTATTCCAACATCCTTTGAGTTACTTGTATTTCAATTGCTATTTCACTTGAGTTGGATTTATTAATATAAGAATGTTAATCCTGACTCGAGTGTCTTGTGTTTTTGCTTTACGCTCGGGTCAGACTGAGTGTACCAGTATTCGAGACTCACCTTTGAAGTTGGAGCTTTGCTTGAAGATCCAGCCATCTATTCTGCTTTCAGTATTCGATGATTCCAGTGATGTATTCTGATTTGTATCTGATGTATCGTATTACTCTTCCGTTGTATCTGGTTTAACTCTGATGTAACTTATACATTTATATAGTAGCTTCATGAACTACTATCTCTTTTATTTACGCTGCATTTATTACTCTGTGTCTGTGATCTGTGATTATATTTTTACTGTATATGTTCAGTTTTGCCAAATTTAAATTAACTATGCGGTATTTTGAGCAATTCAATTCCGGCATGAGTGTCTACCTATACACTTATAATGGATGCGAATGGTCCAAAATAACGGGTCGTTACATGCATAAAACCCTAATTCTATTTTTAGGGGGCTTCCCAAAATGCCCTTTAGGAAGTGTGGCCATCAAGTAATCATTAGCCCCTAATTAATCCATCATTTGATGTGCATGAAGCTTTAACCTCCTCTTAGTGGTCCATTAGCTCCTAATTGTACATGTAGGTAAGTGGGTGGGGTCCTCCATGATCTTGAACTTGAATTATTTCCTCTTCATTCCCTTGTATTTCCTTGTGCATGCATATATCATTATGAATCCCACTTCCATATGCACCAATGTATCCTAAAAAAATTGTCCAAGTAAAAATTCTTAAATAAACACATGCACACAAATGACCATTTTTCCCCTGAATGAAGATGAAAATATGATGGTTTGAAAATAATTGAATTTTGGTTTTAACATGTAAAAATGCCCAAATATGATATTTATTTAAATAAAAAGAGATAAAATATGGATGTATATATATGCACATTTACGTGCACATCACCGTGCTATCATCCCAGGTCACTATACATCTCCGCCATCGCTTAAATTGCAACTACTTCTACCTACGATCGGACCACTGCCTTCCAACTCCATTGCGACATCACTATCGAATAGCCAAGCCTCCAGCTCCCATACGCCGCCGCTGCTATACCAGTTCGACCCCAGACCCTAGCTGCTCGACCAAGTGCCGCGTATGTCACCTGATACGCCCCACTACATCGCGACACTTCCCCAAATCATCGTGCCTCCATCCTGACATGAGTCGCCCTGCTCGGGTGTGCAAACATCAAGTCGAACAACTCCATCGCCTGGCCACACACACGACAACATGTTGCGAATGCCTAAACCCTACTGCTCGAACTTATTTGGCTTCCATCAGCTCGTGCACTGCCTCCATCTCAAATCGCGACATCGCTCCCTTCTTTGGACATTCCAGGCTTCTCTACGTGTATCGAATTCGTTTCCGACAATATTTTTTTCTTCTCATTCTGATTTTGATTTTGTGAAAAATGAATGAAATGATATGGAGTGAGACACATGATTTAAATGGTGGAGAGTGGCGTATTCTAGAAGGTAGGTTTTTGACTTTAATAATTTTATAATATTATTTAATTATAAATATCTCGTTTAATAAAACTTAAAATCCCGATATCCTATAGAGGCGTGCTGCCTGGCATTTCTAATGTTATACCACTATTCCGAACCTAATGGAACAAGTTTCCAAACCTAATTTGATCATATGGAGAAGATAGCTTTTAAATCGACTTTTTAAATTAAATTCAATCAAATTATTTCTAGGCGTTTTCAGATCACACGACCAAAAGATAATTCCAAACGCTACGAAATTTGAAATCCGATAATAATATACTATTATAGATCCAATGGAACTAGTTTCGTCGAATTCCGAGACTGTGCTCCGGATTGCTATTTTAACGCGTCGATTAAACCGACAATTTCAAAAATTTATAAAATCGCTTAAAATTCCTATTTTAAAAATCTTACTAACTAAGTTATAATTCCAAATCCAGTATTTAAAACCATTTAAATATCCAAAATAAAACGATGGAAAACCCGGGTCGTTACAATTTATCTACACATTTAGAATCACATGATTGAAGGATAAAATATAATAACAACAACAATACCCATTTTATTCAAATTTCAAAATGTCATTTAAAATCATAACAAAATATTTATAATAAAAAAACCAACAATAACTATAACATATTCATGATACAATTTCCAAAATGACAACATTTTCCCTATTTATGGGTACGTCAAAAACTATAGAAACTAACAAGTAAATAAATAGACTACTGCTATAAGTCTCAACAACATCTCCGCCTTCAATACCACCCGTCCTAACCTGTGTTGTAATGAGGAGGTAGTCAGAACATCATATGTTTGGTAAATAAAAATCTCGAGCCTTACTGTATTAGTACTTGACATGTATCATTTAAATAAGAATATGTCATACGATTTCTACCTACATCATGAGTCTTTTCAAATATAACCCCGAGGGATTTTCAGACTTAAATAAAAGGCTTTCCAAAAATAAGCCCATAACCAATTTTCTATTAACCCATAACCTATATCTATTGTTCATAATGTCTATTAATCTAAAAGATAGTACTCAAGTCACTTAATACCCTTTAAATGTAGTTAGGCAGACTCCGACCATTTATTACCTCTTTATATAAGGCTGATCCACATCATTTACTACTTATAATCCTAAGGTGGACTCCTCACTAGTAACTATCTTGCTGACATTGCGTAGAATTTCTTCAACCACTTAATACTTCTTACTGAAGTGGGCTCGTTCCTAAGATATCCTCTACCGTTCCTAACCAATAATCCCGACCATTTACTACTTCCTACATAGGGAAGTGGCGATCCCTCACACAACCACATATTACTTTCAATCTCTGAAAAAGGTCTTTCCTATTATGACCCGTACCCCATGGTGACATCTCGCATTAGCCCGACTATTCATAGGTACTGGTAGCCAGATTAACTTGGCAGATTTATCCTACAAAATTTAGGACTAACCTTGCATCATCGTAGTTACTTATTAGAGGTGATGTCTCATATTAGCCCCAAAGTCATACTACTGGTAGCTAAATTAGCCGGGCAGACTTTTGTGTGCTTTTGACTAACCTTACATCCCTATAACTTAGTTATAATTTATTTTACACTCTATATATACCAGTACGTATGACCCGTCCGATTGAACGTGTAAAAAAATGCATTAGTTTTATTTTTAGCAAGGAAGAAACCATCCTCATATTTCCTTGCTTTTTAATTAATGTATAGCAAGGGTACTAACGTAATTTCCAAAGCATTAAATGAAGGTATTCTCATTATATATAGATTATTACACATCTCACTATTTCCATAATCAAGGCCTTATAAGAGATGCTTTTTATTTCGCCTTTAACATTAATTACCTTCCTAAATGGGATTTTAATAAATTAATAACCTATCTAACTATGTATCATGTCATAATTTTGCATTAATTACACAAATATATATAGATATGCGCCTAGTAATTTCTAAGCATGTGGAATATATGCCCTATACTAGCGTTTAAATTTCAACTCTTTAAACAACTGTACAAGTCTTATTCCATATTACCAACAATAACAAAATTCCAATATTCACATCAAAAGTTCCAATCAACTAACTTGTATGCAATTAAAATTTAAGCCTAACTTATTACATCAAAATAATGGAATACAATGATAACAGAAAATTAGAATTTCAATTTTTACGCACTATGCAACTCCTTTATCACATAAAAACAAAAAAAGGAATTTCTATTTAATTCATAAGAATAAGCAGTGCAAACTATGAATGAAATTTGTACCTTACACACTATTCCTAAATCAGAATTCTTTAACCAACCTCAAAGAAAAAGAGTCGAATAGAACATAAAATTATCGAAACTGCAAATCTACACAATTTCCTTTATTTTGACATAAACAACTAAGATTCCAACATAGAATTGACATTTCTCAATGAAGGAATTTTGGTGGTTATAATATGATGTGTTCGCAAACCAAAACTCCCTAAGGCATATTCAAACTCAAACTATACTGATCAATTACTAAAATAGAAAAGCTAAGATTTCCACTCACAGTATTTACTTAGCTTTGCGTTCTTCGTATTTGACATGCCTTTGACAATCTCTATCAAATCTCTTCTTTGACACACACACATACAGCAAAGGAATTGTATATATGTTAGATTTAGAAAATTAGAGGTTTTGAGGATAATAAGTTAAGAAAATAAACAATAAATAAAGATAGATATATAGGATTTTTACTTGAACCACTAATGGAGTTTTCTTAATCTTTGAAGGGACTGTAGCGACTCGGAAACTAGAACACTTCATCCTCGAATATTGTAACGTTTAGAAATACAATTGAGTATTATAAGTATGATTTTATAACCTTGTTAGACATCATTTAATTAATGAATAATGATAAGAAACTTTTTTTTGAAAATTGTTTACAAAAATATATTCTTTAAAGAAAAATCGATAATATGACCGAAAATCGGTTTGTCTGTAAACAACTTTTCTATCGATATAAGTTGTTCGAACTCCTGTGCACTTGTGTAATGATCAAATGAATGCATTAGCAACTAATTAACACACTCTCCTCTTTATGAAACATGGAAGGTTCTAGAAGCTTCCGTATGGATAAGAGATATTATCATGAGAGTGATATAATGGTAATTAGCTTAATAGAGAAGTGATGTAAGGAGAAGTAATGGGAAGTGAGTCTTCCTTAGCATGGTGGGGGTTGAATTTAAGCTTAGGTAACACCATTCTTGTGTCTATATAAGGAATGGCATAACTTAGAGTTATAATCACAAATTTACAAAGCTTAAGTAAGAATATCCATTGTTTCTTCTTTTCCGTCTTAATAATTTCCTAAAGCAAAATATTTGCAAATCAAATTCAAATCAACTCAAATTTGGAGACTGACTACCATAATACTACGCATCCTACCTAACTATAAGTTGAATATATAAAGCCACACTGCGCCACCAAGCTTTTGTCGTGAGCAAATTATAGGGGAGGAAGGCAAAAGCAAGGAAGCGAGGACGGAATGGTGTTGCAAAGGAGGGGTTGGACTTGGTTAGCTTAGGCTTCATTGTTTGTTGGGTTAAAGGTGAGTTAACACCACACTTTGAATGAAAATTTAACACATATGTGTTTGTGTTTGATTATGTTTAAATTGTTTGAATTGTTGTTGACATATGTTAGAACATTGGTTTGAATTCTGCTTCGAAAATAAGTGATACATATGATCCATACATTTGGACTTGGAATGGAATTGAATGGAATTGTATGACTTATGTAAAGACCTTGAACAAAGCACATAGGTTATATATGGACTTTGGTTTAGATTGGACTTGTATTTGGAAGTGCACTTATAGCGATAGTCGCTATAGATGCAGTTTGGAAATCTCTAGTATTCAATAATCTCTATGGAACTTTATAGAGAGATCCTTAGGGAATTCTCGCTATATTTATAATTTATATATATATATATATACATATGTTTGTTTTTATTAAAATCTTAAATAGTAAAATTTTAAGTAACATCTCAAAAAGTGGCCAAAACTTCACTTTTGCAAAACTGCCCCGTTTAGCCTTGATTTTGGGCTTTAAATGGTTTGAAAAGATATTTAAATTTAAGTATTTTGTTTCATTCTTTTTAAAAATGTTTACTAACTCATATTATAGTATACCAAAAGTGATTTGGATATTTATGAATTTTTAAGAATTAGCTGCGAATTTTTAAAGAAGGGATATTTTGTTAAAATATATAGTAAACATATTCTTTTCAGTTTTAAGGAAAATTGTATACTTATTATTTTCACATAATATTTTCAGTAAATTTTTTAAAACCTATTATAAGTATTATAAAGTATTTAAAAAGCATTTTTCAATATATGTAGCTTTCTGAAAATATGTTGACTATTTTATATCTTATGAAATAAAATATCTTTTGACTGGTTTATTTAAATATTATGTTTTACAAATAAGTTACTATACATATATATCATTTTGAAATGGGTTTAAAAGTATAAACAAAAGGTTTAGAAAGGGATTAGAATTGCTAAATGGCCAAATGGTTAATTGTTTGATTACTTATTTGAAAAGTAATTAAACATGCTTAACACTAAAATCTGATGAAGTAAGGCTTATCTATTTGTGAGAGTTACGATTAATGTTCAAGTAGGAATGGAGCAATAGAGCTCTTACCTACCGGCTTCCCTTTTGACAAGGAATAGTAAGACGGAAAATTTCAGAAACATGTTAATTGTGTTAATTTCTTATTTGTTTATGGAAATCATTAATACTCTATTTAATTATAAAAGCAAATGAGGTAGACTTATCTATTTATGAGATTCAAGAATGTGTCTAAGCAAGGCTTTTATGCAACTAGTGCTCTAAATTACATCGCCACACTCTTGGATGATGAACAATTAAGTTGGAATGTTGGAAATGAGTTAAGCGTACGAAACATGATTTGTATAGATAATTGTTTTTACTACATAATTGATTAGTCGATTATTGAACTTGGCCAAATATGGACGTAAAAAGTTATCGAAGAACTTTATGATTTCAAACCAATGAGAACCTCTAGGGAGTAGTATTGGTATGAAACATCTCTAACTTTCGTTTACTTCTGTGAGAATCGGAACTGAGTTAGCCGAAAATTTATTGATTGGTTTTGGAGAGTTCGATAAGTGGGAAGAGTGTACTTATATGAGATGACTCAAAGCTCGTAGTAACTTCAAAACCATATACGTGATCTATGTTCTCGAAGCAGTTGTGAGGTGGAATATTATGTAGTTAAACTTTCTATCCTAAGGTTAATCCCCGGGAAAAAGTCAGCATTAACATTTCAAAAAATTCTATCGTGTAGGACTATCTGTCTTGAGGAGTATTCCAAGAGAGAGGACATCGTTAGCATTCATTGTAGGACTTATGCGAGGAACTATATGGAGGTTCGAGATCTGTTCAAGATGCTCGAATCCACGTAGTGATTTGTGATCTATTCGAGATGTGTAATCCATTTGGGGATTCGTGTTCAGCTCGACCAATGAAGCCTCGTGTGAGAGATGCCAAACGTAGCCTCAACATTTGGAAAATGGTAGAAAGCAGACAAGGGGCATGAACAAGGAGGTTTAGCTGACCTTAGGGGTATATTAATTCTATATCCAGAGATGCTTATCGATTGTTGGTAGCGGGAGTTTATATGACTCGGACCACACATCGGGGGTCGGCTAGTTATGTTTGCCTTAGAGTATACCCAATCTAAAGATATACGATGCTTGAAAGGTAGTTTCTGATCCTTGCCATGAAATTTGGATGCAGCCAGACCGACGAGATCTCCATGGAAAAATCCATATGCGAATGCGCCTTATTGGTATGGATTATTTACCTACTATTATTGTGGCTTTCACAAAATAGCTATTTGATATGATTTATGTGCTACACACTAGATATTATCTATCATATCAATATATGTTAAACTTAATGAATGGTTGGTTTCATTTGAGAGGAAAACCGTTATGGCACTCCGTAAAGTCTTAAAAAGGTTTTATTATATGTCACTCTTATTTCTTGAGTTTCTCACACTAGTTTACCAGGCTATTATGGGTGTTATTTTCTTACAATGATCAGGTTAGCCCGTGTATGTTTCCGAATTTGGCTAGTTAGAGATAGGGTAAGCGACGCCCTAGAATGAGTCGAATGTATTATACATATAAAAGCATATTTTTATTTTTAAAACTTGATTTTTAAAGTTATTCCTTAGAAATATCTTTCTTCATAACCCTCACTTTGGAGTAACTCTATCCTTTAGCTTCCTAAAGCTGTTCCACTTTGATTAGATAGTAAGAACTATGGATGCTAGAGATTTTGTTGCTGAGAGAGATGTAGTGGAAGAAGTGGTGCAGGTTCGTCCATGAAAGACTTTGCTTCAATAAGGCAAGAGTTTGAGGTGTTGGGCAGAAAGAGGTTCTTTGGCTCTAAGACTATCATCGAAGTCCAAGCTTGGATTAGTTTGTGCCACATGGTATGTAAGGATATGATGGATAATATCGAAGGAGCATTTTAGATATAACATGTATGGCTTTTCTCTTCCAGGGTTTGGCTCCATGGTCATCTATATCTGCGCTGACCAGAGGCAATAAGAAAAATTTCAACCGTAGAGAGATATTTCTGGTTTAACCTATTATAAGTGTGGGAAGAAGGGACACCTTGCTGTGAGTTGTAGGTCTGGTAATGGAGGGAAAGTAGCGAAAACACCTTTAGTGAAGGCACCGATTGAGAAGTTTGCAAAGCATGGTGCATAGCTTGCACCAGAGTATTGTTATGATTGCTATCAGCCTGGTCATATTGCTAGTGATTGTTCTATGCTCAGGAAAGGTGAGCAGTTAGGGTCTTGGCTATTACTGCAGTTGAGAAGGAGAAATAGATTCTTGAGAGTATACAATATGTTTATGGTTTACCTATTCATGTTTGTTTGACTTTAGTGCTTCTCATAGTTTAATACCTGTAACCTTGATTGTTTAGTCATGCTCAGCATGTTAAGGACATTGACTATTGTTTGTTGTTGATTTGTACTCAACCAGTTATGAGAAGTTTTACCTTTCTACACCAGGGGTTGGGTTGACAGTAATTGTGGGTACATTGAATGATCGCCTTTTGAAATAAGTTTCACGGTTTGACTATAAGGCGTTCGGTGATAATGTTGGGTTAGAAGTTAAAATTTAATAAATGATGTTTACTATAATTAAATAAAAGATAGAATATTTTGGAAATAAATATTTGTGGAAAGATTTATATAAGAAAGTAATTTTATAAAATGTGGTTAATAAATAAAAAGGATTTAAATAAATAATTTTAGATCTTAAATCCTATTGTCTTTGAAAATGGTTTTCAAGATTTTGGAGAAAGTAATAATTGTATTGTTTAAAAGATATATTTAGGAAAATAGTTTAGGAGATTGAGATCATTGTACTTAGTACTAATATAAAATTATTCGATGCCTCTTTAAAATGATTTTGTTTAAATATCAAATATGGTTTGGCTGTATTGAACTCACTTCTATCGCTTGAAAATAATTTTGTTGATGACTATAGCATCATCGACATTCATTTTTGGGATTCTAAGTGTTGGATGCTACAAAGTTGTTTTGGTAAAACAGATTTTGATCTAATCCAAAAGTAATAATTGATATACAAAAGTTTTATGTATATATTATTTCAAAATGGTTTGAAATAATACTGGTGTTTAGTTCTAAGGTTGTCTTTTCATGGACACATATAGCCTATGCATTTGGAAAGTATGATATGTGCATCATGATATGATATGCTTATTGGTAGTTTTCATTTATTAAAATGAAATGGAATTTTCATCCATTTTGGATAATTGAGAACTTCCGAGTTGTTATAGAACTTGTAGCTAAGTGTTTTTGAAAATATAAAGTTGAGTTTATATAAAACACTTGAATTGAGAAGATAACAAGTTAAAACAAGTTTTAAATTTTTTAATCATACTGGTTACAATGATGTTTTGGTATATACTCTTAAGATGTAGTGGAGTATTATAAAAGTATGAACTTAAGTTATAAAAGGTGTATAAACTTGGTGTTATGATTTATGAAATGATGCATAAATGATTTAGTATTGAATGACATACTATTTGTATAAATGAATGTGATTAAAAAGGAATGGGCTTAGTTAAGAAACTAATAGGATAAATATGTAATTTGTACATAGATCTTTTTATTCGCATAACTTTCTTGATCCAGTATTCGAGTACATGTTTTCAAGGTGGTTTAACCAGTCCAAACAAGGATTTTTCACTTGATTCTTGATGACAAACACTTGATATGTATTCTTGATACGATCCTGATGTTTTCTATCATAGTATATGGTTATGCAAGGAGAACAAAGGTTTCTAATTAAGGAACCAGACCGGAGTCAACATTAGAGAGCTCAAGTGATCTATACTAGTTTAGAAGTGATATTTATGTGAATAATTATGTGATAAGATCAGATTAGTGCATAAGGATGATTCATGTTCATCGTATGGGCTTTAGTACATTTATATACTATATTTATTTGCTTATGAAGAGTTTGGGGAATGCTCTTTGAATTATTATGAGGTACCATGAATAATAATCTAAGTAAGAGCTTGAGGCTTTTGAGCATAAGTTATGCTTAATAGATTGTTTATCGTCCTTGGACGATGAGATATTTTTGAACCTGTGTGAACCATGTGCATTGGTTGCTAGCAATTATGAACGCTATTTGAGTATTTGTGTGCTTTTTTCCTTTGTTAAGGTTAGAAGTGCTATGTAGCAAGGATGCTCGTGGTGGTACCATAAAGATGGAGGGCGGTTTGAAGGAAATCCATCCAGGGTTGCTTATAGACTATGGGTTCCTTCTTATGTTAGTATCGTACATCATTTGTAGTGTAACACCTCTTGAGGTGGAGTCACTTACTATGCATTTTGGTTTGTAGCTTAGTTTGTATATTGTTTAGCAGTATACTATATATATATATATATATCTTATTCTTTTATCTCCTTTGATTATCGTTCTTATTTAAATTTCGATGATAAAATATTCTAAGTGGGGGAGAATGTAGCGACCCGAAAATTTGAACACTTCATCTCCAGATATCGTAATGTTTTAAAATATAATTGAGTGTTATAAGTATGATTTTGTAACCTTATTAGACATCATTAATTAATGAATAATGTTAAGAAACTTGTTTTTGAAAATTGTTTACAAAAATATATTCTTCGAAGAAAAATCGATAATGTGACCGAAAATCGGTTTATCGATAAACAGCTTTTCGATCGATATAAGTTGTTCGAACTCTTGTGCACTTGTCTAATGATCAAATGTACATGTTAGGAAATAATTAACACACTCTCCTCTTCATGAAGCATGGAAGATTCTAGAAGCTTCCATATGGATAAGAGATATTATCATGAGAGGTGTATAATGGTAATTAACATAAAGGAGAAGTGATGTAAAGGAGAATTGATGGGAGGTGAGTCTTCCATGGCATGGTGAGTGGGGAAATGCAAGATTAGGCACCACCATTCCTGTTCCTCTACAAAAGAGGAATGCTATAGACTTATAATCACAAATTTATAAAGCTTGAGTAAGAAAATCCATGACTTCTTCTTCTTCTTCTTCATAATTTCGTAAAGTAAAATATTTGCAAATCAAATTCAAATCAATTCAAACTTAAAGTGAAGCCTTATTGCCACATTTCAAAACATCCTACCTAGTTAGAAGTTGAAGAAATAAAGCCACACTTCTCCACCATGCTTTGGTCGTGAGCAAATTATAGGGGAGGAAGGCAAAGGCAAGGCAAACGCAAGGAAGCGAGGAGGGAAAGGTGTTGCGAAGGAATAGCATGGGGACCTTGGTTGTCGATCGATTCATGGATCTGACTTGAAATAGCCGTCTCTTTGACCCGAAGTAGATCCTCTGGTGGCTCGAAGCAAGTGTTGTGGTGACTCGAAGTAGCTTGCAAACATGCTAACCTGGCCAAGACCCGAAGCAGACCCTTCTCTGACTCGAAGTATTTTGCTTGGAAACCCGAAGTAAAGTTTAGGACGACTCAAAGCAAACCCCAAACAACTTGGAGCGACTCGATTTTGATCGATCAATATCTTGAGCACACGAGCTCTGATTGACTAGAAATTTGAAATGTTGGATTCCGTAACTTCGCTTGTCGTGTTGCATCAATTGTATCCCGATCCAGACTTGGGCAAAATTTACCAGCATCCATAGCAGATCTATGTGCAACCGACCTTCGGGGACGATTTGTCTTTGGTTTCCAGTTAATCTTTTGGTGTCACGACCTTGCTAAAAGGCGGGATAGCGCTATGATGTATCTGCATATATGTATATATGTGTGTGTGACTATTGTTCTGTGATCTGTTGTATTTGTTGTTGCTATATTTTGTTTTGATGGATCAATTAGCCACCGTAGATTTGTGTTAAACATTTATTGAGTATGTCGATCCACTTGAGAAAGTAAAAGAAAAAAAATTAGAGCAGCCAATCGACATATTTAATATTGTTTAAGACAAATCTTATGGATGGTCGCTCCTAACCAGCCCTATTCTCTGCATTAACAGACAGTATTACTCCATAATACTCTTTGTTAATGTGGGTCTCGAGGTGGGGGATCACAACTTGGTATCAGAGCAAAGTTCAGAACAAAATATGATAAACATAGAACAGAACATATATTACAATACATCAGAGTACAATATAAGTGTTACATATCCCCTAATCATCGTGTCCTTAACCTTTCCATGTCCTAGGGGGTAGATATAGGTTGGTAATAGGTCTAGGAATGCATTTTAGTTCCATAGTGTTCCATAATTAAATTAATTATATCTTACCCTATGAGAATCCTTATCTTATCTTATACTTTCAGCATATGGCTGGAAGAGGCAGAGGTTGCCGTTTTGATGCTGGGCCGTCCAGTGGCTCACATCCAGACGGTGTTTACATGTCTGCTGATCAGTTCATGGAGTTATTCAGGAGCACTCAGCCTCCAGCTCCTACTTGTTCATCCCCTCCGTGCAAGTCTGCTTTTGCACGTATGTGCAGTGATTTCTCTCATCTTGGAGGTAAGCCTTTCAAAGGCTCGGAGTCTGTTCTTGAGGTCCAGGCATGGCTTCGTACATGCGAGCGTATCTTTACTCGCATGGATTTTTCTGACCATCACTGAGTTCTTGTAGCATCGAGTATGTTGCAAGAGTGTGCACTTGATTGGTATGAGCTTCTTATTACTGAGCTGGATGAGTCTACTCTTACTTGGATCTAGTTTAGAGAGCGATTCAAACTTAAGTTTGTTCCTGAGTTCGAGAAAGCCCTCTTAGCCCGTCGCTTCCTTGAGTGGAAGCAAGGGAATTCTTCAGTTTCCGTGTATGTTTCTTCATTCGAGGCCTTGTCCAAGTACGGTCTCGAGTATATTAGAACTTCTTATAAGAAGAATCTCAAGTTTGTTTGTGGCCTTAAGAAATATTTGAAGAAATCTTTGATGCTTCACTACACCATACAGCTCAATTTGCCACACCCAAATGCGGAAAAATTGCCACGGTCCAGAGCCGTGGCAATTTTACCATGGTCCGTAGCCGTGGTAAAATAAATTACCATGGTTATTGGCCATGGCAATTTTGAAACGGCCTTAGACCGTGCCAAACTTGTCAAAATAAATTCACCCCTTCCTCTGTATCCAGATCTCAACCGTATACGCCCTTCTTCCAAAATAGAACGCTCCTCTTCCAAACAAAAAAAATAGAACTCCATTCTTGCCCTAAATCTAAATCGATCACCGTCCCAAATCTCATCCATTTTCACTCCCCCGTGTCCAGATCTCATCCATTTTCACTCAAATCTTCTTCGTCTACAAATATATCATCGTCTTTATCGTCATCGTCCAGCGACAGTTGCTAAATTAGACCGAGAGAAGGTAATAGTAAATTAGCAGTAGTTAGACTTAGATGCAATACAATGCTGTATTTAACTGTCTTTTAAATGTGAATTAATTTGATTATAATGTTACTTTCTTTGTTAAATTATGCAGATAAGGAGATCATCCTACAATGATGTGATACAAGTTTCAGAGATTCAGAAGTGCTTAAACATTAGTGGAGTTCAAATATACATCATAAACAGTGCACAAATTGTCTTTTTGAATGATTGGCCACAGAAAGACCTGACAAAGGAGTTACCAATACTTGTCGACCATAGCCTCCTTGATTCCTTTAGCTTCTGCTCTTTTGGTTGCAAGGTATTTTTACACTTCAATTTGAATATATTTTAAGAGAGATTTTGATTCTATTAACTCTTATACCAAGCCTCTTTTGGTTGCAAGGTATAAAACATTTACTGGTAGCTGCCTGTTTGTAGAAATAGAGCTAATTAAATGTTTCACCTTACGCATTTCTGGTTGAACCTCTGGCCGGAGTTGATTGTTGACTATAATCTATGCAACATTTTCAGTAGTGTTAAACGCATAAGCCCTATGCCATCCCAAAACATCAACCAGAGATTTATGATTGATCCAAGGATCAAACCATAGGGATGTTGTGGTACCATCTACAACAACTCTGCTGAATAAATATGCTGCGTGTTCTGCATCGCATCATACCCTTCACTGTACTTGAGAAGTTATTGTTAATAGTAAGAGAGCAATAATTAGAATGAATGTATTTATTTCTCATCCATTCAGCCCATAAGCAATTTTTAGTGTGTAAAGACCAATTTAATTTGAGCATAGCAGCAGTTGGTAGGTCTGATAATCTTTTACAGTGTATACAAACATAGCCTTCTCCAAGGGTAGGCATGCTAGGCAAGCACCTAGGGCATCCCCCCAATAGCTGGCAACCCCCATGAGTTGGACAGTAGACATAGTACTAAAGATTTATAGCTTTTGGATGATTGCTTTGACACAAATTTTGGTGATACGGATACACATAGGTTAGCTGTTTTTTATAGTCTTAGGATGTGAATTTTATGTGTTTGATGCCCGTTCAAGTTCGAAGTCCAAAAGTGTTTTCCATATGAGTTCAATTTTCATTTAGGACTTGATAAGAAAAGGAAATTCCTATTTGTAAATAGTTCTAATGTTTGTACGTTGTTCAGATCATCTAAAACACATTCGAATTTTAATTGTCCATTCCAAATCCATTATAAATTTTAATTAAAGGTGGATCACGTGACTTCTCTCCTTTCTCTATTGCCTGACACTTTTTCTTTTTTATTGGCATGCTACATGGTCTTTCTTCATGAATCTTGTCGTTGTTCAACTCATGCATGCCTAATTAACATGGTAAATGGTGGAATTTCAAGTTTCTTCTCCTATACAATTTACTTATAAAATGCATATTGTCTACAATCTAGTATTCTATGCTAAATATAATAATGCAAGTTACTTATAGTCTAGCAACAAATAAACAGAGGGAGCTGTTTGATCAGACAGCATCCATGATTTAACTAGTATGACTGCATATTGTCTACAATTTTTACCCATGGTAATATATATTAAAAATGCTTATAAAAATGCAAAAAAAGAATGAAAAATAACTTCGAAAAAAATGGAAAGAAGCATGCTCGTTTTCCATATGGAGAATAAAGTGTAATATTTGATTAAATCATAAGGATGAAGTACATGATGTGCAACATTATTAAACTAAATAAACAAAAAATGAATACAACAATAAGACTCCAATGGCACATTAATACACACCATACATATAAAATTAGTTGTACAACAAAAGAGCTTGAGAATTAATTATTTAAAGAAACATGATATGTTGAATCACTCGCTATTCATCCCCACGTTGTAAGACACGGTGCAATCATCCTGCTCGTTTGTGCCGGAAATTGAGCAACCGCATGTCGACGACAAGTCATCCACTGCATCACTTACACAAGCTATAACCATCAACTAAGATAACAACACTAGGGTAACTCACTTAACAGACTTTATGTATGTCCATAAAATTATTGAACACAAACTAGAGTCGCTAGTCTCTACATTTTGGAATAAGGTGCCTGGAGTTACCTTAGTTCTAACTAATTCACAGAGAGATACAAGCAAAGTCCACCCCTAGGCTCTCAACTTAATATTTCAACAATTTATACAGTGAAAACTAAATAGTTTTGATGGAACTTTTGCAAATTTGAACTTTTGAAAGTGGAATTGCATAAATACAGAGCCAAAATGGCACTGGATCTTTTCTGCACCAAGTTTTCCTTGATTTTTGCTATCCAAGTGATTACCAGAGTGTATGCATATTTCACTTGTCCAACAAATGCTACTAGCTTCTAGTTCTATAGTGTATCGCAGAAATTAGCTACTTATATTTATCATGTTCAGTTTGTCAACTGACACAGAAATTACAAGGCTTTTGAGAGTAATCAATGGCATGCGTCATGGTCCCATAACCTAATAGGCATTGTTGTATGTGTGAAATTGTTTTGTTTTTATTAGTGGCCATTAAGTGAGATTTCTTTCCTTGATATTCAAATGCCAGTAATCCTTATAAATAAACACAATTGTAATGACAGTGTAATTCCAGTTTCTTTACTCTATCAGTTGAGCAATTTAGGGAAAAATTTCTGTCCAATAACACACTTTGTATACGATACCATCAGTTTCGTGTATTCTTTTTACCAGAAAACAACTCTCCTAGAAATCATATATTAACTGCAATGATTATTCCTTATCTACTGGCCAACACAATTATACACACATATAAAATGCCTTAAAAATTAAGAAGCAGTACCATACAAATATAAATCGACTCATAACTTCTTTAATAATATTAATCCATTTCTCAGGGAATTTCATACTCTGTAACATGTGCAATATAAACCGCCTATGAACCGAGTTATAGGCTTTATGCAAGTCTATTTTGATACACATGTTATTGTCCTTTCTACTCAACCCCCTGACAATTTCGTGAGCATATACAATACCATCTGTGATTCTTCTATTAGGAAAGTATGGGAATTGATTTTCGAAAATTAAATTACACAGAATAACTTTAAGTCTCACACAACACTTTTGATAAGATTTTATATATTATGTTACAACACATATAGAGCGAAACTGCTTAATTGCTTCTTGGCATTGTGTAAATAAATACACTTACTTGTTATATGCAGAAAGTCAGTCTATATGGACATTTGCTTGTTATATGCAAAAACCAAGCAGTTTAACAAGTTTTAACTGAGCTTAGCCTTGGTTTTTAACTGAGTAAACCAGATGTGTTAATAATTGTAAACATAGCATAATTGAGTTCGCACTAATTGATAAATTAATAATTGAGTTACGGTATAAAGTATTAAAAAAATTAGTTTAAGCTTGTATGATACTTCTTGCTTGTATGATACTTCTTGATGCCTGAAAACTGCTCTATGTTTTCTTTTAGAGAGTTGATGCCTGAAATTGGAAACAAATAGTACAACATATATTGTAACTAAAATGACAGTTAAAGAGGAAGTGTTTGATTATTTTCTTACCAGACATCAAATTCAGGAATTAAGATGTTAATTACCTCATTAAAACATCAGAAGTTAATATGAATGTTAATTATCTATTTTCAATTATTTATGACATTCATTACGAATTGCAATCAATTGGTTCAGCAATAGAAATTCATATTTGGCACCTACCATGTTTAACATATACAAAGCAAACCAAGTTTTCTCTAGATTAATATTGCATATTGTCAAATAGATACACTCAAATAGTATCCATTTAAAATTAACGATCTCTTTATCTTTTTGTCGTTGTAGGCCAGTGCAAATCCGACAAAAGAAATCACACGTCGTCAAGTATGGGAGAAGACTCACACCAAAAAAGACGGTACCATATCAGATTCGGCTTCTACGTACTTTCTGCATATTTTGATATGATATCTATAGACCCATAAGCAGGTATGTATTATTATACTTTGGCAATTTTAACTGGGTTAATTTCCGAAAATACTTTTAATCAAAGCATCTGAAATGTGTCTATAGTAACATCTGCTCAAACGTTAACATAATTTCTGTTTATTTTCCACTGTTGACTTTCTGCATATTTTCTGTTTATTTTGCAGCTACGGATTTTGCTTAGGGAGAGAAGCATCTGAAATATCTTTAATTTGCGTCTGCACGTGGGCTACTGAGTTCAGTTTGTTGTCTTCACTTATATATTAGATTCTACAGTTAGCTTGTAGTTGTCATTGCTTCACTAAGAACTGCAGTCATTTTACTATGATGAAGTATATGCTTGGCGAATTCAGGAATAATTTCTTTTCTGTTGTTTAGTGTTTACATGAATAATAGATGTTGTTTACTTGTTTTTCTATGAACTGATGGTTTCACTATGAAGTTGTATTATGAATTGAAAGTTGTAAGTTTGTAATCAAGCACTTGTAGTAGTTGTATTATAAATTGGGTTTGTCATCTATTACTGGTTTTGTATTCACGTTATTTATTCTATGTACTATATATATTCCATGTACTATCATGAAACTGCATTTAGGAATGAATTTGAGCTGTGGTTAAAATAGTATAAGCTGGGGCATTTTTTAATTTCAGCCCAGGGTCGTGGCAAATTAGTATTTTGCCACGGCTCCAAGCCGTGGCAAATTAATATTTAGCCACGGCCCAGAGCCGTGGCAAAAGTTTATTTTGCCACGGTCCTTAGCCGTGGCTAAATACTAATTTGCCACGGCCCAGAGCCGTGGCGAAATACTAATTTGCCACGGCCCTGGGCCATGGCGAAATATTTGCCACTGCCAATTTTGCCACGGCTCAGAACCGTGGCTAAGTCGTTTAGCCACGGCTCAAAGCCGTGGCAAAATCGCTTTTCTGGTGTAGTGCTTCAGCTTAAGCTTTCATTTGAGGATTTGGTTGACTCGGCACTTCACCTTGAAGCAGTCGAGAAGGAGAGAGATAGTAGTGATGAGACTGAGGTTCGTAAGAACCCCAACAAGAAGAAGTTTCCTTTTCAGAAGTCCAAGCCTTTTCCTCATAGCAAGAAGAAGAAGTATATTGGTTCTAGCTCTCAGCCCATTGGAGCACCTCTTAGTCGGAAGGGGTGTTTCACTCGTGGCTCCTCTGATCATTTGATTCGAAATTTTCCCAAGCCTCGTGTGTGCCATTATTAGAAGAAAGAGGGACATTGGGTTTCATCTTGTCCCATGGCTCCTAGTAATGTCAAGTCGGGCAAGCTTAATGTGGTGGATGCTTTTGGTGGTTCTTCTCAGCCCAGAGGTACTTCTCCTTCTATTCTCGAAGGTTCTATATTATTTCATGATCATTCTATTCGAGTTCTCTTCGATACGGGTGCTTCACACTCATTCGTATTGAAGGAACTTGTTGATGTTATACCGTTGGATGTTTCTTGCCTTGTTACTTCTTTGAGGATTGCAAATCCTATTGGGGGATCGGCAACACTTAGCATGCTTTGTAGTGATGTTGAGATTATTCTTTGTGGTTTTTCTTTCTGTGCGAATCTGCATGTTATTCACTATCTTGGATTTGATATGATTTTGGGGATGGATTGGCTTGCATGTTATCAAGCATGAATCCTATGTTCTGAAAGGATCCTATATCTTAGGCATCGTGATTCGGCTGAACATTTATCTCTTGTTCTTCGAAATGTTGATGGTGATTATGAAGCATCTTTATTTGCTCTTGAGTCTCGAGATGATGATGATGTATCTTGAATTCCTAGTATTTTGTGATTTTGCTGATGTATTTGAGCCTGTTTCGAGTTGCCACCCAAGCGGGCAATTGAGTTCCGTTATTGACCTCATTCCTGGTGCTCATCCTATTAGTCATCCTCCCACGAGGATGTCCACTAAGGAAAATGAGGAACTCAAAAAGAAATTGTTAGAGCTTGAATCTAAGCAATTCATTCAGTCCTGTTCTTCACTGTGGGGTGCCGCAGTCGTCTTTGTTAAGAAATCCGGTGGTACTCTTAGGCTTTGCATCGATTACCACAAGCTTAACGAGTTAACCATTAAGAACATGTATCCATTGCCCAGGATCGATTACATGTTCGATCAGTTGAGTGGTGCTAAGGTCTTTTCTCAACTTGACCTTGCCATCAGTTTTCATCAGCTACGAGTTGTGGAGGATAGCATTCCTCTTACCACATTCTGCACTCGTTATGGCTCTTAGGATTGGCTTATTATGCCGTTCGGTTTGACATACACTCTAGCTTATTTCGTCGATCTCATGAATCGAGTATTCAGGGAATATCTCGATAAGTTTGTCCTTCTATTCATTGATGACATCCTTGTCTACTCTAAATCCGCCGATCATGCTCATCATTTGAGGATTGTTTTGAATATGCTTCGTCGGCATTAACTTAAAGTTAAATTCTCCAAGTGCCACTTTTGGGAGAATAAGGTGAAGTTCCTTGGCCATGTTCTATCTTCTGATGGTATTTCCATTGATCCATCGAAGACAGAAGGCATTCAGAATGGGAAAAGGCCAGAGAACATTTCTAAGATTCGTAGTTTACTTGGATTGGCGGGTTATTACCATCGATTCATCAAGGACTTTTCCTTCATCGTGCTTCCTCTTACTAGCCTTACTAGAAAAGGTGTTTGATTTATTTGGTCTGATAAGTGTGAAGCTTCTTTTCAAAAATTGAAAGAACTTCTCACTAACTCTCCTATCCTTATGACTCCCGAAGGGAATCAAGATCTTGTTGTCTACACCGATGCTAGTTGATGTGGTCTCGGTGCCATGCTTATGCAGAGAGATCGGGTAGTTGCCTATGCTTCTAGGCAATTGCGTCCGAATGAGGTTCGCTATGCCACCCACGACTTAGAGTTGGCTGCAATAGTCTTTGCCTTGAAGTTTTGGCAGCATTATCTTTTGTATGAGCGCTTCATTCTTTATACTGATCATAAATCATTGAAGTATATGTACACCCAGAAAGAGCTTAATATGTGGCAACAACGTTGGCTCGAGTTCCTAGCCTCTTATGATTTTGATATCCAATGCACTCCTGGAAAGGGGAACCGAGGTGTAGATGCGCTAAGTCGCAAGCACTCAGCTATTGTTTCTATGATGTTGGTGTAGAATACAATAGCCTATTATTTTTGTTTGATGATAATAAACATATATATATTCGTTTAAATGTATCTGCTATTGTACTATTTTATTTTTCCACATAATTAAATAAATATTTGTTGAATAAATAAATAACTTGGAATTCATATTTAAACAAATATTTTATTACAAATTCGAATAGTACAAATTTAAGCTCTCACCATACAAGTTTCAATTACAACACAATTTTCACTATACAATTTTACATACAATTTCACCTCACTACATAATTCACTCATCACTCGTATTTGATCTTCAACTTTTTTCCAGCCTGTATCCAGCATTTGAACTATCTACAAAATAAACATTGATACACTAAAATTAAAAAAGAAATATTTTGTAGTGCAAACTGAAGTTTGTGTTTTGAAAATATTGTTTGCCTCAGTTATTTGGGTTGTTCGTCATTATTATTTTTAATTCATCTTACACAAACAAATTGTGACATGCATAGTGTATCACTGTACATGCGACAAAGTCGTGCACATCGATATATTTGCTTGTCAAAATAGCAGGGACAGGCGAGCAAAAGGTCAAACCCAAGCCTAGACTGGATTTTACTCAAGTGCAATGCAAAAAGAACAAGTGGAACTAGTCAACATAAACATGAATGCAAAACAACAACACAGCAATGGCCAAGTACAAAGAAAAATGTTCAAGCAAAATGGATATGCAAGCATTCAGTTTCAACTTGTACAACAAAGTGCAAAACGACATCAAACTCATCAATGCAGACCAGATTCATTCATATGGAACCAGACTCCAAATGTACAAAGGCACAAGGAAGCACATATGGTCAGGAGAAATGAAACAAGCTACAGGCATGACTACAACAATATGAAACAAAACAGATCAAACTCGAGGCAAGTCATAATGCAAACAACATATGCAACCGTACCAGAACAATGCACCTAAACACATTAGAGCTGCAGTAATACCAATCACACACACATATATATATACATAAATATATTTATGTATATACATGGTGATAACTAGCTACAATAACTCAAACATGCAACAGACTTCAATGGTTTTAGACTATCATAACTCAGGTCCATCCAGACATGTATGCATTGGAGCATGTATACGTATATGCATACACATATTAGTTCAGTTCAGAAATATACACATGAAGATGTAACACAAACCAGATCAATTTAGACATGCTCACAAGTCCAATAGATATGCAACTATACATGGACCTTAAAGCAACTGGACATGGAAATCAAAGCCACTAGACATGGAACTCGAGCAAAATCAGAATGTACTACACATGTACAAATTGATAGACATGCAACAGAGAATACAAAATCAGAATGCAAGCACAGCAAGTAAAAAAAGCAGGAGGACCATCTTTGAAAACCATATAACAGAGCATTCAAAATATGAACAAGTTGTATTTTAACGATAAATGCAAGAAATGAGCAATCACATATATGTATACATGTCTGTAAACACACGTATACATATGTAGTGGAAAACAAGGGTAGTTTAACTCGAAACAAAGTCACAGAGCTTTAGACATGCTCATATGAACATGAACACACACCAGACATTTTATATGGATGCAAGTGCAACATGACAGCAACTCGGAGGCAAACAACAAGTTTACACATGCAGCCTCAACAAAACATACCACATGACAGCGTGCAATATGAAAACTTCAAGTGGAACCACACCAGACATGTAACAAGACCAAAATAACAACACCAGATGCAGCAAGACCAACATGATCACATGAAAACAATACAACCGGAATTGATGCCAGAGTACACACACAACATGGAACCAGACTACAACATCCAAGACTCCAAGTCGAAATCAAAGAAATGACCAAACAAACAAATATTGTTATAGTGTTCAAAAAAGCCGTGGGTCATGGTTTAAAAAATAATGAGCAAACGAAAACCTGTGAATTGTTCAAAAAAATCAATAATTGCCAGCAAAAATTGGAACAGAGGGTAACAAGTCAAACTTCATCAAGTCGAGAATATCTCAAATTCAAGTACCCAACAAGTCAGCGAACGATGAACAAGTCATAGGAGAAAAGAATGGAAAGCATATTCAAATATAATCAAAGGATGATCAAGTCAACAAATGAACAAGTTAGAATTCATCTCAATAATTAAATCGAAAATCGTATGGCCGAGCAAAGAAATGGACGAATTCAAACCAAAATATACGAATGATAAATTAAGGTTTTGATCCCTATAAATTGAACCCATATCATCATCGGCAAATCATGAGTTTGAAAACAATCAAGTTGAGCATAATCACAAATCAAAAAGTGGAAAATCACATACCAAATTCAAATTACCATTCGAACTCGAAGCAGCCACAAGCAATTGAATAACACTGATCGAAGAAGCAGCGAAGCAATTTGAGGAACGAGAACATACCAGCAAACGATTTGAGCTTCTTATTTCCAAGCGGCGCTTCAAATTGAAAACCCTAATTCCAGTTTACAAAAGAAACAAGGCGGCCGAAAAAACAAAGAAAAGGATATCACATTTTAACCACATTTGTTTTTTATTAGGGTCGATATTATATTTTCTTTAGGCTAAATTATAAATTAGGGTTTTCTATTTTTAGTTGTTTTGTTGGTTTTTATTTAAATCAGACTCTAGTTTAACTAGGTTACGAACTATGGTTTTGTAGTTCGAGAATTCGCAACTCAGTGGCTGAGTTGTGGTAGGATTTTGAGCTTAGAGTTAGGTTAATCAAGTTAGCAGGTATCGTGAATTTACATGTGTTTGTAAATGTCTGATTACTTAATTTCTAGTAGAAACCTAGGAGGCAGCACGTAGGCAAGTTTTTGTCGAAGCTAGGTAAATCTATGTGTGATCACTACTGCATTATTTTTTTTTTTTTTTATTTCCACCTTAGTTATTAGTACACCCTATTCACCCCCCCTCTAGGGTGAAAACTATCCTACAAGTGGTATCAAAGCTAGGAACAAAAACCATTTTTTGTTTTTAAAAATTTGATTTTTTAAAATGGCTTCTTTTAATAATGTTTTTGCTGAAGGTCAGTCCATAGCTAGACCATCCATGTTCAATGGTGAATATTCATATTGGAAAACTAGAATGAAAATTTTTCTGAAAACCATAGATGCATGGAATATTGTTGAAACGGGATATAGCACCCCAATAATAATGGTAGATAATCAACAAGTTGATAAACCTATGGATCAATGGACGGACCTTGAAAATAAACTGCAAATTGCTAATGCTAAGCTATGAATTCTATTATTTGCTCATTAGATCAAATTGAATTTAACCGAGTCTCACATTGTCTAACTTGGCAAGAAATCTGGCACACGCTTGAAGTGACTCATGAAGGAACCTCCCAGGTTAAAGAATCTCGCCTTACCATGCTTAGTAGCGAGTACGAGAACTTCACAATGGCAAAGGATGAAGGTGTCAAAGAAATGTATGGACGACTTTCTAATCTTGTATACAAATCAAAATCCCTAGGAAGACCAAACACAGAACTGGAAATAGTCCGAAAAATCTTCAGAATTCTTCCACGAAATTTTGAAGCAAAGGTGACTACCATCCAAGAATCAAAAGATCTAAAACATGTTAAAGTTGAACTCATCGGAAATCTCACTACTTATGAGCTAGAAATCAAATTCAAGGAAGAACGTGAAGGAGGAGATACGCGAAAGAAATCAGTAGCTCTTAAAGGAATGATGGAAAATGAAGACGACGATGGTGATGATGAAGGAGCAGCTGTACTGGCACTGATAATGAAGAGATTCAAAAGATGGAACCAAAAATATGGAAATCCTGCCCTAAATCAACAATTGAAGAGCAGAATCGTCAAAGTTGTAGACAACTTAGAAAAGTAGTAGATCATTTGTCACAAGTGCAATAAACCTGGTCATATCAAGCCAAATTGTCCTCTAAATCGATTCAGCAAAGGAAAGAAACCGAAAAGGAGAAGCATTGCAGCAACTTTGGATGAAAGTGATGAAGATGATGATAAAAGCACTAGTAGTGAGAGTGAAAGAGCAAATCGGTGTCTTTTAGGAGAAACAAGTGACAGCGATAATGATAAGCCTAGCGAGGTATCAAAACTTACTCACTCACAATTACTTATATATTTTCATGAAGTAAATGGCTATTTTGAAAGACTTAAGGAGAAGTACGCTAAAATTGAATCACAAAAAGATAGTTTGATATAAGTAAATATGCAGCTTAATCAAATGGTTCAAAACTATAGAAATAAGTTCCCTAAGTGTGATAAGTGTCCATCATTTGAAGAGGAAATAAAAAAATCAGAAATTAAAATTAAATCACTTGAAAATGAAATTCTGATTTTGAAAGAAAGTGAAAATACTAGGAGAGAAAATTCTATTAAAAAGTGCACTTTGTTATTGAATGAAAACGAATCTCTCAAATCACAAGTTCAACAATTGTCTACAACTTTAGGAAAATTTTCCAAAGGAGAAAGATCACTAAATATGCTATTAGGGAAACAAACTTTTAATACAGTTAGACAAGGACTTGGGTATACCAAAACTAAAAAAGGTAAAAGTGAAACTAATCATGTCAACTCCAAGTGCACGATTTGTTGAAAAATTGGACACAATCACAACAATTGCTAGTATAGACCCAAACACATGAAAACCATACCAATTTGGGTTCCTAAAGGCACGAATGTAAGATCCCTTAAAGTCAAACAAATCTGGGTGCCAAAAGGAACAAACATAGACTGTCTTGGTTCTACTCAAACATATTTTTCAAAATTTCTTGTCACTAACAATCGTGGACCTATAAAAACAAATAGGTCACAAAAATCTTCTCTCGTGTAGGTGTGTTGGCATGCTAAGGAACATCAATAGTGGTACCTGGATTCTGGTTGTTCCAGGCACACGACGGGCGAAAAATCATAGAGAAGTACAAAGGTGGCAGAGTCAGAATGGGCAATAACTATGTATTATATGTTGAAAATCTGCACCATAATCTGATTTCAATCAGCCAGTAATCAACTGGGAAAATTTAAGCCAAAAGTTGACGAAGGCATGTTCATGGGATACTCTTCCAGAAGCAAAGATTATAGAGTATACAACAAAAGGACGAGAACAATCGTGGAGTCAGTCAATGTGAAATTTGATGAAGGCATTGATGATCAAAACAAGGAAATAATCAAAAGCAATGTCGAAGAGGAGAACGAAAAAGATGAAAGTGAAAACTCAAAAGAAACTGCAACCGCGGAAGAAGTCCAAAGAAATCTAGAACCAGAGATTCAAAGTAGATCATCCTCCAGAATTGGTAATAGGTAATCCTACCTCAAGTATTCAAACTCGTTCCTCCTTTAAAACAAAAGAAATATCGAGGTATGATTGGATCACTTCTTTATCTTACTGCTTCTAAACTAGACATTATGTTATCTGTTTGTTTATGTGCACGGTTTCAATCAAATCCCAAAGAATCTCATCTAAAAGCTGTAAAAAGAATTATAAGGTATCTGTTGCACACCCTACGTTTTGGTCAATGGTATCCAACTAATGATAACTTTCAGCTAAAAGGGTATTCATATGCCGACTAAGATGGAAGTCTAGTTGATAAAAAAAAGTACTAGTGGAACATGTTTTATGTTAGGACATTCGTTAGTTGCATGGTCAAGCCGAAAACAGAATTATATTGCATTATATACCACTGAGGCAGAGTATATTGCACTAAGCGGTTGCTCTGCTCAAATTTTATGGATGATACAAACTTTGCAAGGCTATGGTCTAAATTTTAAACGAGTTCCACTTATGTGTGATAGCAAAAGTGCAATTGATCTCACAAATAATCCTATACATCATTCTCGCACCAAGCATATGTTAGTCTTTGAGATGATGGTTTTGATGACAACAACCTTAGGACTTGTTATAAAATATAAATACTAACGTTATGGTTTAGATATATATGTATATGAAGAATATAAACATGCAGGTACCAAGAATGAAGACTGTACAGTATAGAGATACAAGACTGATGAATTTAAAGATCGAAGATATCAAGATTGAAGACTCATAAGTATCAAGAAATCAAGTTATCAAGAGTTCAAGATTTCAAATAGTACAAGATATTGTAGTTAGTCTAGTATTATGTTAAAACTTCTTGAAAGCACTTACATCTTTATTCGAAATTTATTCGTGGAATGGAATCCACTTCGAGCCTGTTAAAGGGATGGAACCCTAGTGGGATGGAACCAACGACAATATCTAGTGGAACATATAGTGGTCCTATTTTGATATCCACTAATTTTATAAAAATATTTTTCAAAAATATATCTCTTGTTTTTTTAAAATGTTTTCAAAACTTTCTTTTCAAAAAGACATCTCTCTTGTTTGAAATATTTTAGCCTCAAAACTATTTTCATCATTTTTAATATTTTGATTTCAAAGTTGTCCTTGTTTTTAAACCATCTCTTGTTTTAAATATTTAGCTTTAAAATATTTATATACTTGGATTTTAAATCACTTTATAGATTAAGATTATATATATTAAAAATTATTTTCTAAACTCTTTTATATGTTTAAACTATATTCAAATATATTTACAAAGTTTAGAAATTGTTTTGACAAATTATAGAAAACAATTTTAATAAGAAAATCAAAACATCAATTTTTCCTTGAGCATGTCGACATCCCTCAACCTCCCATGTCGACATGGTGTCCGTTATTTTCAAATTTCAATTTTCAAAAGAAGTGTCTATTCGTCGTATCCTTTCATGAATAGATATGGCTGTTGCTCTACTATAAATACCAGTAAGTTCTAAACGAATTTTTACCAGATTTCATTTATTTTCTCTCCTCTTCATCTTCCACATTTATTCTAAAGAATCCTAAGCTATACTCTGCCAAAATACCAAGTGAATCAAACTTGATTATCTCTTTTTTGATTCTCTGCCACTCTCTCCATAAGATCTCGGTGCTATTCAGAGTTATAGAATCTTTTGTAAATCAAATCGTTGAGTAAAAGGTGTGGTTGAGCCTTGAAATCAATTGGGTGTGATTGTAGCCCCGGAAATCAATTAGGTGGCCTTGTAGCCTAGTTAAATCAAGAGAGTTTGCCTTGGACTCGAATACAGGAGGGTGTACCTTGTAGCCTTGAAACCGAGGGTGTAATCTGGGAGATTATTTTGGTAAGAAATCCGTATGATTGTACGGGACTGGATGTAGGGTAACTCCGAACCAGTATAAAATTCTGGTGTGTTCTTTCCTTTACTACTTTTATTTTGTATTTGCAGCTATGTCTGATTCTGTGATTATATCTGTGTTTTTGAATTGCATTTGTTGGTGTTTAAATTGAATAAAATTCAAAAAGATTTAAAAAATCCAGAAAACACTATTCACCCGCCCCTCTAGTGTTATTTCAGCCTTAAGATCCGTAATCCGCATTTCTCACATTTGGTATCAGAGCATTGGTTTTAAAGTTTTCATAATCTGAATTTTGAAATGTTTTTAAAAATGGCTACCAACACTGGTTCTGTTAACACTATCACTTGTTCATTTGTAGAGGGTCGGTCTACTGCCAGACCACCACTTTTTAATGGTAGTAACTATGCATATTGGGCATGTAGAATGAAAATATATTTACAGTCAATAGGATTAGACACTTGGAATATCACACAAACTGAATATTCTGAACCCACAACTAGTTTTGCACAGTGGACTATTGAACACAAGACTATTGCACAAAATAATTCCAAAGCTATGAATTTTTATTTTGTTCACTTGATAGGAATTAATTCAATAGAGTATCTATTTGTAAGTCTACATAGATATCTGGAAAACTTTGCAAGTTACTCAGGAAGGAACAAGCAAAGTCGAACAAACCAAAATATCCATACTCACAAATTAGTTTCAATTATTCAAAAGGAATTTTAATAAGTCCATTTCGGATATGTATAGTAGATTTCAGGAGATTGTGCATTCTCTAATATCATTGGGGAAAAAATTTCCGAAGAAGATAAAGTCAAAAAAATTCTAAATTCTCTTACTCCGGAATGGGATCAGAAAACTCATGCAATCGAAGAAGCAAATGATATCAGTACTTTAAAGATTGAGGAATTGAATGGAAATCTAATGTCGTTCGAAGTACAAATGCAAGGGAGAAGATATAGCAAGGCATTCGAAAAGAAGTCAATTGCGTTCAATACATTAACAGATGGATCGGACTCGGGAAGTGATGATGATGCAGAAATAGCTTTCATGACAAAGAATTTTCGGAAGTTTCTGAAATACAGAAAGATGAACAACTTCAAAAAGAATTATTATAGGAATTTTGCAAATGTTTCAACTGTGACGAACCAGGCCATCTCAAAAGAGACTGTCCGCATCCTGATAAGCATAAGTTTCCTGCAAGCAATGATTATACAAAGAAAAGGAAAAGAGCATATACCACTACACTAGACGATTCAAACTCAGACTCATCCTCAAGTGATGATGATCAGAAGATGGAAAATTCAAATATGTGCTTTATGGCTATTCATGATTCCGATGATCTCGGAGATACGAATCTAGAAAAAGGTAAACGTTTACAATATATTGGTTGAAATTGTTTGCTTAAAATTGTTTGATTGTTTTTGAAATTATGTGTTGTTTGAATTTTAAATTTTTTATTATTATATTTATTTTTATTTTTAATATTATAATATTTTTTATTTAAAGAGTATTATTATATTTAATATTACTCCAGAAAATATAGAGACATTAAAAATAATATATGTATATAGATATTAAAGTATATAGGAAAATATAAGTCACATGAATTCTCTGACCCATGTCGACATGGCCCTACCCATGATGTCGACATCCCTGCCAGAAATTTGAAATTCAAATTTGAATTCAAATCTTTTAATTTCCCTCCACCTTTTCACCAAATCAAATGTTCTGGAAAGGTACTATTGACCAGGGAACATGTCTATTGAATATCTATTTCCATCATACCTTTTCACTTTCATTTTAAAATTCAAACTCTCTTTCACTCTTTCAAACTTTCTACTCTCTTCAAAAATGGCTTCTTCAAGCACTCCATCCATAATGAAGCTGTCTAAAACCATTAAAGAGTATCTCTATAATGATCCAAAAGGAATCAAGGCTTATATAAGCTATGCTAATTTTGGAAAAGTTCATATGGGAAAGTTTGATATCTTTAGCGATTTCTCTACATATGAAATCAATAATCTTCTTGAAGAGAATAATATCCTTAGTATTATTGACAATTCTCAAAATGATTTTGTTTGTTACCCAAATCTTGTTGAAATGTTTTATGCGAATTTGAATCGCAGTTTTTATGAAGGAAATGAAGATGAAATTTGGAGTAGTGTTAAAGGCACTAAAATTGTTTTAAATTGTAAAATTTTGGGCAACATTCTCAATTGCAAGAATTCGGGAATAGATCTTTCTACTTTTAATATTGATGAACATGATCGTAAGACATTTCATCACATTTTCGAAGGAGATGACAACTTTGAATTTAAAAATCGTAACTTTCATCCGAAAGCACGTATTGTCAATCTTCTTTTGCAACATACTATCACTCCTAGATCGGGAAATTTCAATAACCCAACTTTAAAAGTTTGTAAAGCTCTTTTTGCTATCTTTGGTATTATGACATTAATTGGGCGCAAGTGATTATGGATGAACTTCGTCCTAAGAATTCGGAAATGGGTGAGAATACCTTGTATCATGGAATCTATCTCACATGGATTTTTAATTATTTTTGCGTTGATTACAAAAGGGAAGAATTTGTTTCAAGAAAAGTGTTTAATCATGCCAACATTTCTCTCATGAAATTCCTTTCATATTCCAACAATATGAATCTCTTGCCGAAAAGGATGAAAGATTGGCACATGAAGATATGGAGGAAGAAGAAGAAGAAGGGGAGGAAATGGAAATTGAAGAAGATAATGAAGAAACCTCCTTGGAAAGTATTGAATATCCTACAATTACTAACATTCCTTCTAACAAAACTCTCCTAAAAAATCAAAAGATTATAGTGGAAAATCAACGAATTCTCAAAAGATCCGTTAGTAAGAAATTGGATAAAAATGTCCACTAATATGAACAAATTCTTTGCTAAAGTTGGTCGGAAACTTGGTTTATCATCCTCCTCCTCATCCTCTAGCACATTCTAAGAACTAGGTTGTGATTTATTAGTTTGTTTTGTGTGAGCTTGTATTGTTCTTTTATCATACTATGTAGTATCTTATGTATCATCTATTTATAAAAATCATCTATCTTATGTTTTCCTACCTTATGTACTTATTCACAAAATAAATATGACACATAAATTAATAGACCCATATCGACATGCCTCTACCCCCCTATGTCGACATATATCTGTCAGATTTGATTATTTTTTAAATTTTGAAATTAAAATAACTAACTCGTGCCTATTCATTTTCTGACTATTTAAACACCTATGTCTTCCAAAAATTTGTAATCTTTTCATTTCTATTTGCATCTCTTCACTACTTATCAAAAATGGCTTCCTCTTCTCAAACTCTAAGTGATAATCTTGAAGAAACTCTCAATTCATTCAAGAATATACTTACTTTTATTCTCCACAATCAAAGGCACTTAGAACTAAGTCAAATGCAGATGATAAAAGAACAAGAGAAGCGTTTCGATGCCCTCTGTTGGATAATTTCTGCCCTCAAGAAGGATAATCTCGATGCAAATCCTTTAGGTACTTTGATTCAAGATAATGAAGATTGGGAAGTTATTGAAAAGGATCCTATCTTTGGAGAAGAAGGATGGGTTGAAGTTCCTAGAAATATTTGATCTACTTATGGTTTTAATTGCTTGTTTTTGAATCGTGTGATTTGATTTGATTTAATTTGCTTTGATTTGATTAGAATTGATTTGGTTTGAATGGATTGTGTAACATTATATGAAACATAGTATATATTTATGGGTTTAAACTTTCATATTTGTCATGTTTTGATAATTAACTCATGTTATTATATATATATACACACACATATACTCCATCATAATTTGTCACAGGTACTCCAGTATAAGACTAAGAGGGAGTTATATAAGTTTAGAATTAGTTTTTTGTTGATAACAAAGGGGGAGAAGTATAAAATAGACTAGTTAGGCTTAGATTAATGGGGAGTTATAAGTTTTAGGGGGAGTTATAGTAAAGGTGAAGTATATTTTATAAACATAGGTTGTCATCATCAAAAATGGGGAGATTGTTAGTCCTTGAGATGATGGTTTTGATGACAACAACCTTAGGACTTGTTATAAAATATAAATACTAACGTTATGGTTTAGATATATATGTATATGCAGAATATAAACATGTAGGTACCAAGGATAAAGACTGTACAGTATAGAGATACAAGACTGATGAATTTAAAGATCGAAGATATCAAGATTGAAGACTCATGAGTATCAAGAAATCAAGTTATCAAGAGTTCAAGATTTCAAACAGTACAAGATAATGTAGTTAGTCTAGAATTATGTTAAAACTTCTTGAAAGCACTTACATCTTTAATCGAAATTTATTCGTGGAATGAAATCCACTTCGAGCCTTTTAAAGGGATGGAACCCTAGTGGGATGGAACCCACGACAATATCTAGTGGAACATATAGTCACTACAAGAACAATATCATTTTACAACATCGTATAAATGTAGTTAATGTATTATAACAACATTTATGGTTATGTTGTTAAATCCACAGTTGTGAAAGATGGGGTATCTTTTACAACGTTTATTTAAATGTTGCATAAAATGTTGTAGAAAAGTTAGCTATAACAAAACATAAATATTGTGAAAACACCAAAAAGTATTTAAAAGAACTTTTTACTACGTTTTTTGAATGTTTTAAAATAGTCAATTACCATATATTTCATATGCTATAATAAACTTTTTACAATAATATTTACATGTAGTCTGCATACATTTTCAATGACTTCCAAATGTTGTATTTTATTTCGACAACGTTATTCACTTATTGTAGAAACATTATCCACGTCATCTAATAAAAGTTGTGTATTGGTTTTATACAACTATTTCCAAATGTGGCATTTTATGTTTCAATCATATTTAATAAACGTTGCAAATACAAGTTAGACAACATTGTTTAAATGTTTCTCTAATTTCATTTGCATCATTCGTTAAACATTGCAGAAAAAAATTCCCACAACTTTTTTACCTGTTATACTATGTATTACCACCACGTTTGTGAATGGTTGTAAATTATTTTTCTATAACATTGCTCTAATATAACAAAAAATACATTTGATTCTTCCAATAAACGTTGTGCACAAGTATTTTACAATAATTGACAAACATTGTAAATTATACCAACATTTTCCATATATTGTATTGTACATTTCAATCATATTTATATAACATCACAACAGTGCACAGAATGTTATTAAATGTCAAATCACAACTGCTCATTCAAAAGGAATAGCATATATAGAACAATATGTTAGATCAACACATGATTTAATAATAATAAAACATCATGAGTCACATCAGAAAGTATTTTGACAGCGACATGTATCAATGCAAGTTATGGTATGAAATACAAATACACTGCAAACAAGAGCCTAAAAACTAGAATATAAATGCAACTTGTTTGAAGTTTCCAAAAAAGAATTTAGTTGGTAGAGCAAGCTTTCCAAATAACAATGTAGCAGCTGCAATAACCTTCTTTATAAGAGCGCCTTTAGTTCCTGCAGCATGGGTAGCATATATTTTAATTAAAACTAGTTACTGTAATGTACTATGATACATAATAAAGGAGATACTCATATTAAAATCTAGGTCTGTCATAATGTAACCCGAACCTCTAACCTAACCCATTTAAAATAATTTTAACAGTGTCGGGTCTAACCCAATAAAAATTTCTTTTTTACTGGGTCAGAACACGTGCATTTATAAATAAATTCCTGTTGAACCTATTTACCTAGCTATCTTTTCAATGTCCCTGTATGAAAATCCATGCTGACCCTATTTTATTGCTTTGCAGCACGTAGGACTGGGAATAGAGGATCAGGCCTTTACCTGAGTTAAAATGGTACGACCCTACTGAGATGCAAATAATTTCTCTACTTTCATCATGTGGACGGTATATGTCATAAAATGTCTGCATATGTTTCTACATAAAATTACACGATTTTACTATGGCAACCATTAACCAGAATAAATTGAAAGCAAATACAAAATTATGAATGCTTTGTTTAGGTCCAAACCGTAAATGGTTTATTAATAGTTCTAAAGACAGTTCTAGAGACAATGAAACCAAATAGGAACCCCTTTGAATTTTCAAAATGAACCAAAAACATAAAACAAAATCGAAGTTAACATTACAAACAGAAGTAATATAAGCATACTAATTGGAACAAATTCGAGTAATCTATAATTTAATTGACGGAGATTTTTAATTGGGGTTTTGTAAGGAGAGAAACGTTGAGAGCTCCTGCATAGCAATTGGACCAAATTGGAATAATCTGTAATTTATTTGCTTTATTTCTTTTAAATTGGAAAATATCTGATTGTTGAAGGCCCTTGAAAACAAGAGAATGATTGTGGTAGAAAAACCGGAACTTAATTTAAAAGGTATATAATGCCACAAACAAGAGAATGTGTGTGGCATTATATATCGATTTAGGATCTATCTATACTTGTCTATAGTGCTGACAGTTTAAAAGGTGTACAAACAGGGACTTGGTGGTATAAAATTGAGAACTTACGCTAAGGTGAACAATTTTATGCAATTATTTTCAGATTTTAATTTTTAATTAGGGTTTAATGTTATATCTTTGAAGTTGGGATGATGATTTGTTTCTATTGACTATTATTTTCATTAGGTAGATATAGTTCTGAATCTGTAAGTTGATGAATCCTTTTGAATTGAGAGTTAAAATAGCAATGCAATCAATTTCCTTTCTTCTTACATTGTGTGTATGTATGTGTTTGTATGTATGTATCATTCATAATCATTTCATCATCAACAGCATCGGCATACATTCTATATGTATTACAAAATTCATTATCTTCATGAAAATTTTCTACATTAGCATGCCGTTCTCCATGAAAAATCCACGTAGTGTAAGTAGGATCCATACTATTACAAACTAGGGCTCAAATACAGAAAAACCAGATAGATGAGCACCCAAGTTACAACATTTTAAGCATGGACATATGATTTTATTAAGTTGTTCAGTGGTTTTAGAATCAGCTTTTGCATTCATTTTCTTAACAAGTTGTTCATTGTACTTTAACGCATGGTTTATGAAATTCCATGCCCCTTCTCTATATTCCTTGTCTCTGAATACATAAATTATTATTTTTAAGATGTGAAACAGTTTGGAAAATGTTCAAAATTCATCAATATAATGAATTTGTATAGCACGGACCTTGGTAGATAAACCCATGATTTCTCTAATCCATGATAAATCGATGGCATACTTTCTTCTGCTGCAGAACAATTGAGAAATTATTTAGATGTTATGTGATATTATAATCTACAAAACATAAACAGACATGGAAGCTATTCAAAGAATGAGCATAACTTTGGAGTTTTATCAAATGTTACTAAAGTTAGTATAGTTGCACCCAAAATGTGCATATTATGGCGGTTATAAACGAACTTCAACAATCAACATTTAGAAGTTGTTGTATAATCAATCATTAGTTCCCTACGATTTAATGCTTCTCTATCAATTTTTGATAAATTCCAACGTCAAATATTTTGGGCCATTGTACTATTATATTGCAAGTGGTTTTGAGGTTTTATTACTTTTAAACACTTAACACTGAATCATTTAGTATCTTGAGTTCTTTATTTTAATTAGGTTTTTGTATTTGCATAGGATTATTCAAATCTTCATAAAATATGCAACATTAACAGACAGAAAACCATCTCTTAATTTTTAATAATTAGACAGGTTGGTTGGAACAAATTATTAACCATGGCAATTTACCAAAAAACTTGTGTATTAGTAAAATTACAGCAATAAAGCCACTGGATGTTAAAGTTTCGTATATACATGAAATAATAAAATTCTATGAGAATATTCATTTTATTATATCATGCAGCATAATCCATGACAAATACATATGCAAATTGATCATAAACCATGTCATCATCGGTACTATACATGACATGTCATAAATTGGATATAATTATAAGCATTATTCCATATTGGTCATCCTATTTCATCCATATTTCATTAATATTGATAATTAAAAGAGCTGTAGTACAAAGCTAGTTCAGTTTTGAGCATTATTACCCTTTATTTGATTGGGAGTTACATGATTATTATAGGGCTATATTATCACTTTACATACATAACACAGCTAATGCAGTTAACCATTGAACAAACTCCTAATTTAACCAACATATATTAATAATACCTAAAAAAGAGCAAAGGGCATGAATATTGAGAGGGTTTATAAGAGCGTAGTTCAACTAAAGCTGACGGTAAATAATAGTAACGATAGAACAATTAAATAGTATAACAAAAATAGAATAGTGATATAGATTGTTGCAGGGTAAGTTTACATTTTTTGATTTCATAAATTACCATATATGTATCATTCGTATTAAAGCTAAATTACATATAATAAGGAAGTACATAAAAGGAGATGTATTCTGTGAACAATTAACTTAGGCAAAATAATAAATATGTAGTTCACTATTTATATATACTAATGCAATATCCATGGGTTTGTTTATAAAATCATAAACTTACCAAATTTTGAGGACTAAATATATCAAAGATGAAACATATTATGAGAAAATGTAATTAAACTTGATATGCTTACCGATGGAGTCTGGTACTTGGGGATATCGCTGTGTACGAATAGACGATCTGATTCAAGATTGATCAAAGAGACCTGACTGAACATGGAAAATTGATTTTAGATTCCTTATTCTGGAGCGTTAAGGGTGTTTAATTATGAAATATAGTACCATAAGATATAGTGGAAGGGAGAAAAAGGTAATAAAAACAACTTCATTAAAAGTTAGGAGATGTTACTATGTAAAGAAATAAAAATGAGCATTCATTATAACCGTATAAAATTATTCCATGAAGCAATGTGTTCGCATATTTCAATTTCGGTCTGAAAAACAAATATGCAAACCTCTTTTTTTCCTTTTCAAGCCTGGGTGTGTGAACTATCTGCACATTTAAGTCTAATGTGGAAATTAAAAAGAGAACACATTAAATTATGCTACAACATGATAAGAAATAGGATCATCCTAATTTGGATTTTGAAAAGAACTAAAAATAAACATTTACATAACAGATTATACTTAAGGTAAAGGAGGAAAGGGCAATGCCTACATTTGATATTTTATAAAACAATATAAGTTTGATTGCGGTAATAACCAATTCAATAGCTTGGTCATAATTGTTTTTACTCTTGAATTGATATAACGGTTATATCAGATTCATGGCATGTGCCATCTGGCAACGAGCTCATTTCAAAATGTTCCTCTAATGCTTAAAAATAGACGAATGCAAAATTTTGGATTTCACTTCACAGTACTGTCAACATGACAAATATAATGCAGTCATCTTTAATCTATCCAAGAGCAAAAAAGATTTTGTTTTGAAATTATTGTTCTTCCATAACTGTAACAATTTATTAGCAATATTGAGATCTCTAGCAGTGCAAAAAACATTAACCCCTGTGCTTCTCACCAAAAGTTCTAACTCTTACCCGACTTGCACTGGTTTTGTCTAATTTACAGTAGCATATTTGGTTGACCAAATTTCTGCCTTCTAGCCAATCATAATTTTTGGCTTTAACATACAACTTTTTAGCTTTTTAATTTTTGTTTTCTCCACTATTCCTTCGTATCTTCTTCTAAGTTTGTCCATCATTATCGTAAATTTTAAATATCATCTTAATAATGCAATAGTCATGATACACTTTTATGACCTACACCTCCAGCCTGACCATATTCTTTTTAGATGATATTTCAAGTTAGTAAAATTTCCTTTTCTATTATTAAGTGTCTCCTTTGCATTATTTTAAACAAATCAGGTATGGACAATATTTTAACTTTGAACTGATGATGACTTCATAAGCTTATTCATTAGATATTTTTTAAATGTTTTTTTGTGGTGTGCCTCATCATATCCATTATTTTTAACTAACATAATTAACCATATATTCTATTTTTCAATGTCTCTAGTCATAAAAAAGTTAACAACTATTTCCAGTAGCGTGCTTTCATAATTACTGACATAATGACTAACAATTCAACCTTTGCAATTGATAAAACTATGGTCTCCGACATCCTAATCCAGCCTATGACCATGACCAAACATTTGTCAAAAAGTTACATGTTCTAGTGTGTAAACTTCTTAGTCTTACGAAATCAAATATTTATGTTTTAAAAGCCAATATATAAAGCCACGTATATTTTCTATGGAAGAAAACATATATATAAACATAGTACAAACTACAAAAGATAAATGGATAGTATGGAATTTGTGATCAAAATTGTACACGTAGTTATGTGGACATCATGGTTTTTTACCCTCATGAACGCTGCTACACTTGTTCTACTACTACGTTATTTTCCTTATTTGAATTTTTGGATTATCGACTATATGCCAGGTTGTATCGGCCCAACTAGTTTCTTCATACATATGTATGCAGGCTTTCTACATTTTATCATCCTTATAATGAAGACTAACCACTCCAACAAGCCGTGCTAAAAAATATTAAAAAGTCCACTAAAGTTGAATAAAGTTAAACCTTTGGCAAAGCAATTGACTGACACAATGAACAAGCATCCACCAAAGTTGCAAACCGATATACAGTTTAGAATAATTTCAACGAATTATGTAAGCAAGTAAGATATGAATATTAAAACCGCAAGTTACCTTCAACTAAAGTTGTAACAGAATCGAGATGTCGGAATTGCAGTGGACTCGAGATGCGAAACGGAGCTTAAGCGGCGAAGTTGGAACGGTCACGCGACAGCGGTGCGATGCAGTTGAGCCAATCGTTGTTCGCCTCGATTTGAGCTGCTGATGTAGCGTCGATGGTTTTCGGGGCAGTGCAACCGAGCCAATCGTCGTTCGCCTTGATTTGAGCCGCTGATGGTAGCATCGATGGACTTTTGGGGCAGTGGGTTTATGCAGAAAAAATTAGGTCGAAATTTGGGAAGGAGCAATTGATTTGGGATGAGAAGCGGCAACTGAAAGATTAGACTCTCTTTTTATTTGTTCATTTTAACATTTCTTAATAAGCGGTGTAGATGACTCCTGTAATTGTCTCCATAAAAAATAAAATTTGGCATCAGTTTGAGATTAAGTTGGGTTTTTTAACCATATTTTGTGTCAATAAAATTTTGCTTCAAGTCGAGCATGTGGAAACTTGGTGCACGCTTCGGGTCACTCTGCTACTTACCCGAAGCACACACTTGGATGTTGTTGCTTCGAGTCACACGTTGGAAAACTTGGAGCATGCTTTGGGTCAATCGGAAACTTTCTTGAAGCAAGCCTTAAGAAGTCCCTACTTCGAGTCGAGCATGTGAAAACTGCTAGCATACTTCGGGTCATGCGGCTACAAACCCGAAGCTTTCTCTGGACAATATTGCTCCGACAAAACTCGAAACTTGCTTTGGTTCGAGCATTCGGAAATTTGAAGCTTGGTCAGGAACGAGCATACGAACATTTGAAGTGTGCTTCGAGTCGAACCCAAAGTCGAGTCGAGATTTATGTCCGCTATCATCCATAACCATGCACTCGGTTGTGCGTTTGGAAAATCGATCGCTTTTGGGAACCGCTCGAGTTGGTAACCACCCGGCGCACGCCCCGTTCATGCCCGATGTTTAGCCGAAGGGCGCATCGGGGTCAGAGCACAACTTACACAAAGCACGCCCAACGACGGGCTTGCTTCGAGTCGAACATATGGAAACTCGGAGCACGCTTCGGGTCACTTAGCAACTTTCTTGAAGCAAGCCCGAGGAAGTCCTTGCTTCGAGTCGAGCATGTGAAAACGGCTAGCGTGCTTCGGGTCATGCAGCATCATACCCGTAGCTCGCCCTGGACAATATTGCTTCGAGAAAACATGGAACTTGGTTTGGTTCGAGCATTTGGAAATTTGAAGCTGGGTCACGATCGAGCAAATGAACATTTGAAGTACGCTCCGAGTCGAGCCGAAAGTCGAGTCGAGAAATATGTCCGCTATCATCCATGACCATGCACTCGGTCGTGCGTTCGGAAAATCGATACGCTTTTAGGAACCATTCGAGTTGGCAATCACCTGGCGCTTGCCCCGGTCCGGCGCGATGTTTGTCCGAAGGGCGCATCGAGGTCAGAGTGCAACTTACACGAAGCACGCCCAATGATGGTCGTGCTTCAAGTCGAGCATGTGGAAACTCGGTGCATGCTTTGGGTTACTCTGCTACTTACCCGACGCACGCACTTGGATGCAGTTGCTTCGAGTCGCATGTTGGAAAACACGGTGCACGCTATAGGTCACTCGACAACTTTCCCGGAGCAAGCCCGAAGAAGTCCCTGCATCGAGTCGAGCATGTGAAAACTGCTAGCATACTTGGGGTCATGCGGCTACATACTCCGAAGCTTGCTCGGGACAATATTGCTAAAATAAAACGCGAAACTTGGGTCAGGAACGAGCATAAGAATTGAGCATACGAACATTTGAAGCATGCTTCCAGTCGAGCCGAAAGTCGAGTCGAGAAATATGCCCGCTGTCATCCATAACCGTGCACTCGGCCGTGTGTTTGGAAAGTAGATACATTTTTGGAAACCGCTCGAGGTGGTAATCACCCGATGCCCGCCTCAGTCCGGCCCGATGTTTAGATGAAGGGCGCATCGGGGTCGGAGCGTAACTTACACGAAGCACGCCCGACGACGGCCTTGCTTCGACTCGAGCATGTGGAAACTCGGAGCACGCTTCGGATCACTCTGCTACTTACTCGAAGCACACACTTGGATGCATTTGCTTCGAGTCGCACGTTGGAAAACTTGGAGCACGCTTCGGGTCAATCGGCAACTTTCCCGAAGCAAGCCCAAAGAAGTCCCTACTTCGAGTCGAGCATGTGAAAGATGCTAGCAAGCTTCGGGTCATGCATCTACATACCCGAAGCCTGCCCTGGACAATATTACTCCTACAAAACTAGGAACTTGCTTTGGTTCGAGCATTCAGAAATTTGAAGCTGGGTTAGGAACGAGCATACGAATCGAGCTTACGAACATTTGAAGCGTTCTTCGATTCGAACTGAAAGTCGAGTCGAGAAATATATCTGCTATCATCCATAACTGTGCACTCGGTCGTGCGTTCGGAAAATCGATATGCTTTTGGGACATGTTTGAGTTGGCAATTACCCGACGCTTGCCCCGGTCCGACCCGATGTTTAGCCGAAGGGCGCATCGGGGTCGTAGTGCAACTTACACAAAGCACGCCCAACGACGACCGTGCTTCGGGTCGAGCATGTGGAAAATCGGTGCATGCTTTGGGTCACTGTGATACTTACTCGAAGCACACACTTAGATGCGGTTGCTTCGAGTCGCACGTTGGAAAACATGGTGCACGCTTCGAGTCACTCGGCAACTTTCCCGAAGCAAGCCTGAAGAAGTCGCTGCTTCGAGTTGAGCATGTGAAAACTGCGAGCATGCTTCGGGTCATGCGGCTACATACCCCGAAGCTTGCCCTGGACAATATTGCCCAAACAAAACTCGGAACTTGGGTCAAGAACAAGCATACGAACATTTGAAACGTGCTTCGAGTCAAGTCGAGAAATATGTCCGCTATCATCCATAACCGTGCACTCGGTCGTGCGTTCGGAAAATCGATATGCTTTTGGAACCGTTCGAGTTGCCAATGACCCGGCGCTTGCCCTGGTCCGACTCGATGTTTAGCTGAAGGGCGCATCAGGGTCGGAGTGCAACTTACACGAAGCACGCCCGACGACGGCCGTGCTTCGAGTCGAACATGTGGAAACTCGGTGCATGCTTCCGGTCACTCTGCTACTTGCCCGAAGCACACACTTGGATGTAGTTGCTTCGAGTCGCACGTTGGAAAACTTGGAGCACGCTTCGGGTCAATCGACAACTTTACCGAAGCAAGCCCGAAGAAGTCTCTGCTTCGAGTTGAGCATGTGAAAACTGCTAGCATGCTTCGAGTCATGCGGCTACATACCTGAAGCTTGCCTTGAACAATATTGCTCCAAAAAAACTCGTAACATGCTTTGGTTCGAGCATTCAGAAATTTGAAGCTGGGTCAGGAATGAGCATACGAATCGAGCTTATGAACATTTGAAGCGTGGTTCGAGTCGAGCCGAAAGTCAAGTCGAGAAATATGTCTTCTATCATCCATAACCGTGCACTCGGTCATGCATTCGGAAAATCGATACCCTTTTGGGAACCGTTCGAGTTGGCAATGACCCAGTGCTTGCCCCGGTCCGACCCGATGTTTAGCCGAATGGCGCATTGGGGTCGGAGCGCAACTTACACAAAGCACGCCCGACGACATTCGTGCTTCGAGTCGAGCATGTGGAAAATCGGTGCACGCTTCGGGTCACTCTACTACTTACTCGAAGCACACACTTGGATGCAGTTGCTTCAAGTCGCACGTTGGAAAACACGGTGCACGTTTCGGGCTACTCGGCAACTTTCTCGAAGCAAGCCCGAAGAAGTCTCTACTTCGAGTCGAGCATGTGAAAACTGCTAGTATGCTTCAGGTTATGCGGCTACCTACCTTGAAGCTTGCCCTGGACAATATTGCTCAGACAAAACTCGGAACTTGGGTCAGGAACAAGCATACGAATCAAGCATACGAACATTTGAAGCGTGCTTCGAGTCGAGCCGAAAGTCAAGTCGAGAAATATGTCCGCTATCATCCATAACCGTGCACTCGGTCGCGTGTTCGGAAAATCAATACGCTTTAGGGAACCGTTCGAGTCGGCAATGACCCGGCGCTTGCCCCGGTCCGACCCGATGTTTAGCTGAAGGGCGCATCAGGGTCGAATTGCAACTTACACGAACCACGCCCGACGACGACCGTGCTTCGAGTCGAGCATATGGAAAATCGGTGCACGCTACGGGTCACTCTGCTACTTACCAGAAGCACGCACCTGGATGAAGTTGCTTCGAGTCGCACGTTGGAAAACACAGTGCACGCTTCGGGTCACTCGGCAACTTTCCCGTAGCAAACCTGAAGAAGTCCCTACTTCGAGTCGAGCATGTGAAAACTGCTAGCATGCTTCGGGTCATGCGGCTGCATACCCCGAAGCTTGCCCTGGACAATATTGCTCAAACAAAACTCAGAACTTGGGTCAGGAATGAGCATACGAACATATGAAGCATGCTTCGAGTCGAGCCAAAAGTTGAGTTGAGAAATATGTCCGCCATCATCCACCGTTTGAATTTGAAAGTTAAAATTTTGAAAATTTTAAAATTTAAACTGTGAAAACGTTTATTTTGAATATCCAAAATTTTAAATCTGAAAATTTCAAATGTGAAATTTGAGATTGAGTCTTAGTTTAATTATTTAATCAACTATTCTTTAGTATAATTCCATAATTAAAGTTGTATACCAATTCAATAATATAGATATATATATATATTAATTTTTGTGATTTCTAGACATGCTCGTTAATTTCAGTTAACTTATTTTTATTTTTCACGGTAAACGCTTCAGCAAAAATCAGCAACTTCGTGAAGACCATCTCAACAAAATTAAAGGCGGAATATTTTGGCGCGTTGTAAATGCATAAACAACGCTTAATTCGGCCACTCAATCATGTTCCCTATTGCTAATATAAAGTTTGCTTCCCCAAAATGAACGCTGCTAATGTTCTTGAAAGCCTGCTCGATCCCTCATCAAACTCCAGGTGCAAACTTGGTAAATTTGATTATTCTTTCTTCTTTGACAAGGTTTATAGGTTAATCTTGATGTTAACTTCCAACCGTATTAATTGATGTTTACTTTTTTATAAGGTTTATGATTGATTTGTTATGCTTTTCTTAGAAGTTTATGGCAAAGTTTAGCAAATTTATTTTGTCCGATTAAACTCCTGTGTCACTAATTAGTTGTTTTCCATCACAGTTTCCTCAGATTTTGAGTTAGGGAAATGAAATAATTTTCTTATTTTGCACTTATATCATTCAGTATTTGTTATTTTTCAACTCAATCTTCTAAACAGTGTTATGTACATGTTGTATCTTTGTACTTTAGATATATCTGGATTTAAGACACTAGATATGATCCTGTGGTTTTTTTTGAAGTTTGCCGAGCTGGAATAGGAAATATTTTATGTGAAACACCAATTGGTAATTTCAAATTATTATTCAACTCACACGCAACTTTAATATGATTTTATTATATGATGTAGATTGTTAATGAGTTATATGTTCGTATGTGATAATCGTTTAGTACTGATATTGTTTAATGGTTGTTATATCTAATATTTAATTCTTTGAGAAACTTTCTGTTACTATGAATTCTTGAGATACTTTATTGATAAGCAATTTCTGATGAAATTTTGGTTAACATGGAAAACCTATTTCAAGGAGTGATTACTTTTAATTTGGATTAAGAACTGTATTTTTCATGCAAAAGCATATGGAGGTACATAGAATTTTAATATGTTAATTTATATTTATATTTACCTAACTTATTATGGATTCAAAAATTATAATCTTTTAAGCTCTCGAAAAAGATAACTTGTTCATCAAAAAGACTACAACCATCACCCGTATACAATATTAGAGTCCAGGATGGCAGCAACCAAGATTTGTGCTTAAAAGCCTCACTTGAAGTAAAATACAAAGACACCAAACAACACTTCAGTTTGTTACTGTTTTTTTTAATTCAAAGTTTATTCAATATCTATTGTTGCAGAAATCAAAAAGTACCGGAAAGCGGACAAAAAGACCACAACCTTTGCATTCAAATTCTGCTTTGCTTGATGATGATAATATTCAAGAGTCATGTTTGAACGATTCACCATTGCTAGATGACACAGTGGAAAAAAATGACCATAACAATAAAGACAACAACCCTGAAGTCAAAAGGAAGAAACGTGGCATAACAAAACTCAAGGGTTTGGGAATCCGAGATGCATGCTGTGCAGGTATAGACATGGATTTCAATGAAAAAGGATAGCCAATAGGTGATAACTCTGTTAAATTAGCCTCTTTCATAGGTGCTGAGAGCATAAGTGGAAGTAAGGTGGAAAAAAAGTAGGCATGTGGTAGGTATTAAAGTGAATAGGTTGCTGAGTTTGCACAGTTTATTCGATTTGAAATACTGTCATCCAAAGGACGCGGATGCAACCATAAGGTGCATCAGAGAGGTTGTTTTCATACTTCCAAGAAGGAGCATTTCTTTTACGAGCAATGGAGATTTTTTCCTCGTCAAGCTTGGTTTCCAGTATAGCTAAAATGCCAAGCCGATGATCACTAATGATTCTCTTAAGTTCATCTTGTTTTATAAGAGTGCTAGCACTTCTTATATTGCAGGCACATATATTATTGATTATCATTTTGAGAGGCGAGGAGAAGCAAGTGGGCATTTTGCCTTGTACATCTTTTGGATGGTGGAGTGTTGATAGGCTCGTCATAGAGGCTACATTTCAATGCAGTTTGAGTAATGTTGAAATTGCTATTTTCATCTTAGTCTTGATGTAACTGCTGTTTGGAATTACAGTTGTTCTTCATTTGTTTCTTATTTCTCTGTTTTTTCTTATTTGCATCAGGATGTGAGGAAGTGGTAGGAGAGAGTGAGTTGGAAGGTGTGTTAGAGATGATGAGCGGAGAGAAGTGTCAGGTGGTGTTTGTACCAAAAATGGGCACAACACTCTTCGGAAGTTTTTGAAGAGACAAAAGTGAAGAATGAAAATTAAAACTGTGGATTATCTAACAAAAACTCCAAATAACAGAAAGTAAATTGCAAAGACAAGCGATTTAGAGTGGTTCGGCGTTTTGCCTACGTCCATTATGAAATTTGATGATTTTATTGCTCGATTGCTTGAAGATTACAGTAGTTAAGAACGTAATACAACTGAATTCAAATGCTAAGTGTCAATCTAAAGCAGCAGCGGTGTTCTGGAGTAAATCTGGCAGAATCTGGGCGCTCTTCAGTACTTAGAACTCTCCGACCCTTTTCCTGAATGACCAGGGCCTCTATTTATAGGTGTAGGAGGCTGATATTTCGCCTAAAATGAGGGGAGACCAGTTCTGGCACGTCAGGGGGCCCACATGGTCGAAACCTGAGATCCGGGCCCACTTTGGGATCGATTCGACCCTTGGTTCGAATCGATCAAGAAGTCATCCAATCGAGCTGAAATTTGGTGTGTACATTCTTCATCAAGTGTTTGAGCTTCTGTGAAAATTTCATGGCATTTGGACTTGTAGAACTCGAGATATGATCGATCCAATGTTGCATTTCTGGAGAACAGGGATACTTCAAATCGATCTTGCTTCGAATCGATTCGGTCGACTCGACGTCTGCTGCGACGTGGCACGTGTCTTTCGCTTCGATCCGTTTTGTACTCCGGTTTGACTGGGTCGTATCCATGGCTTGGATTCGAGGTAATGGATTCGAAGAATCTCTCCCTTCGAATCGATGAAACTAATGCTCGTTCGAATCGATTTAAACTTGCAGCTATGGACCGGTTCGAAGCTGTCTTGGCCTGGGGATTCGAATGCATGGATTCGAAGGTTCCTTCCTTCGATGGATTCGAACTACGGTGTATGCGAGGGTGGATTCGAACTCAAGGCACATGAAGACTTGCTTGATGTAGTCGAACGTGGTGAATGCCTCAATGGATTCGAACCTACCGGTTCCGCCTGATGGAGTCGAAGCAATTCTCTTCTGATCGATTCGAACTACTCCCTTTGTGATATCCCGGAATTTCGAGAAGTTTAAAATGTGATAATCTCTTAATTTAAATTATTTAAAATTGATAATATTGTTATTTCAAATATAAATAACCAAATAATAATAATATGATGTTTTAATTATGGTATAGATTGATTTTAATAAGAATAATTATTTAAGTTGTGATTATAAATTTGATTTTAAATAGATTTATCATTTCAAAATTAATAAGTATTGTTTAATTATATATATATATATATGCCTTGAGTTGTTTTTAAATGAAATAATTAATTTCAAACTTAATAATGTGCTTATTTAAAATATAAATGTTGAGTTGATTTTTAAATTGGATTTTAAAAGTGAAATTTGAATTTGAATCTGAATTTAAATTTGAATCTTTAAAAGATAATTTTTTAATATATTTGGGTATAAAATATATGAACAAGACTTTTATTTAAAATAAGATTTTTGTTTTATTTTTGTCTTCCTTGAAGAGATTTTTGTATATAAATTTAGAAAGTATTTATTTAATAATAAATAAATACAAAAGGTATATTTACACTTTAAATTGACTTAAATATATTATATATGATTTTATTATAATATAAATGGGTATTATTTTATTTTATTTTAAAAGTTTCCATTTATTTATAATATAGGAAAGCATTTCCTAATTAAGAAATGAATTTATTAATTAAGAAATTAATATAAAAGTTTTAAAACTCTTTTTAAAAAGAATATAAATGGATAATGACAAGTGTTAAATTTTTAAACATGAAAAATACATGTGTGAGATAATTAGCTAAGGTATGAGACAAGTGTCATAGTTCATTTTATTTTCTTTAATTTTTAAAATAATCTAAATGAATTTATATAAAACTATATCCTCCTCTCTTCCCTTTTTCTTGTTTTAATTCTCACATTTCAGTTCGAATGCTAAAACCAAAAGAAAATTTCTCAAACCGAAATCCTCTCCACAAATCAAAAACTGAAATTCCTCTCAAACCATAATCATCTTCAAAAGCTTAATTCACAAATTTACAACCTGAAACCATTTATTCTTCAAACCTGAACCTTCCTCTAATCAAAATAAAAGCTCTGTAAACAATCAAGTCTGCAATGTTTTTCAAGACCTGTAACAATTGTTCTTCAAGCCTGTAACCATTCCAAGAATGCATGTAAGTAAATCAAGCAAGTTTCAATATAACCTGAAGCAACAACAAAAGATTTCCAAGCTTTCCTGTTTTTAAAGAAATGAAGCAATTCTGTTTCAAAGCTTCCAGTTTTCAAAGATCTCAACATGCCAGTTTATAACTTCTCTGTTCAACAGTAAATAGGTGAGTAAATAATCTTTTTCAAAAGTTAAAAAGGAAATTAAATTTGGTTTTAAATGATTTCTGAATAGAGTATATATGCATGTTTATTTATATGAATGTTCTCTATGTGTATGTAAGAATTGAATCGTGCATGTATGATTTAAGTGTTAGTTGCTCTGTTATCTTTAATTTGAGAAAAACTCTTCTTTATAAGACCTTAAACTATATATATATCATGATCCCAGAAGTATATATGAGATATCCTAAGAATGTTTGAGTGCATTTTAGTTTGCATGTTTATAAATATGTAAATATAAAAATATACATGTCTGTACATATGAATGTCTCTGTTTTTAACAGTACAGGCTTTAGATTTTAAATAGAAAATTCCTATCTCCCTATTTAATTGATTTTAGTCTAGAGTTTGTAAATGAAAAGGGTTTCTAACCATGTACTCTAAATTTTAAAAATAGATTCATAGATAAGTAATAAGTATTTACTCAAAATTTTAAGTTTACAGTGGAAAATCAAAGAAATGTGTAAAATTCGAACTTGTTAATTTAAAACTTTGATTTTAAAATCTGATTAGTACTTGCAAGTAATGAATTTCGAAAAGGGAATTATGATTTTTAAGTTAGTGGATGTCGAGTTATCTCCAATTGATTAGTTTTGGTATTTTCTTCAAATTTCGATGAATGGCGATGATTTGAGGATCGGGCTTGATGTCGAAGGTAGAGGAAGGGATGAAGATCATGGGAAAAATGACCTGAAATTTCCTGGTTCATTGTGGAGGTTGGACGATGTCAAAATAGGGTTTCGAAGCAGGTACTGTTCGACGTGGGATTCTTGGCTACTGCATCGCCATCGTGGAATCGGAGTGTATCGGACTTGTGGCGTTGGTGGCGTGGATGTCTGGCAGTGCTGGGGACGTAGTTGGAGCAGTGTTAATGGTCGGCGTCGTGGGTTCGAGGGGTTTGTAGGCTATGGGTTTTGGTTCCAGTTCGACCAAATATCTTGATTTTTATTGTGGATTCATGACGGAGTCTGGATGGTCAGGATCGAAGTTGCAGGTGATCGTCGATGTGTGGGATGGTTTGGCGATGGTCGGAGCTTCATTGTTGGGTGGTGCACATGCACGTGTGCACGGCGATTGTGGTGCCTGGAAGGTTGGATGGGAAGAAGATGATTTCTCGTGATTTGTCTCAAGGAATTTCGTGAGAGACTCGGGGGAATGAAGAGGTGGACTCGAGTTTATCTCGTGTACGCGAGAAATGAAACTGCTATAAGTTGTAACAATTTAAACTTTAAACAAAACAGTTTTTATAATTTGCTCGGGAGGAACTCGGAAAGAAAAGGCTGTGACTCGGGATTGTCTTCGAGTCATTGCGAGTTGGGGTGAAAACCAGTAAACAGTTTAAATCCTTTAAAAACCAAACAATTTAAAATGTAAAACTAATCTCTGTTTAAAAGGGAAATAAGAAAAAGAAAGGCTTGGCTTTGTTCAAGTAAAATGAGTCAAACCCAAAGGAAATATTTAAATCAGTTTAAAAATTTAAATAAAGGTAAGTTTTAAATTTTTAATAATCAAGTTAAACAAATTGTCCTGGAAATTCATTACTTTGTAATAAATGTTTTGATTAAATTAAAGTTGTATGATTTATTTAACTTAAAAATATTAAGTTAAATTTCTTTAAGTTATTTTCAAACTTAATTTGAAAATAAGGTAATTAATAAGGAAATGTTTCGTCTTAAAACTTAATTTAAGTTTGATAATAAATGGAAATAATAAAGAGTGATTTATAATTAAATTAGTTAATGGTTAAGGATGAGTAAAATTAACAATTAGTTTTCAAGTGATTTAGTAACTTGTAATTAAGGATTGTTAATAAATAATTAAGGGTAAGTAATTAATTATTTTATTTTATTCTAAACTTAATTAATGATTTAATTAAGTAAGTTAATTACTAAGATCAAATGTTTTAATGATAATTAAGATTTTTAATGAGTTAAAATTAATTAAGTTTAATTAATTTAATTAATTAATTTTTGATAAGGATTAATTAAATAAGGGTTAATTAAACTAGTAATTAAGAAGTACTTAATAAAGTTTTATTAAATAATAATTAAGTTTTCTTAATTAATAATTAAGAAATTATTAAATTATAATTAAAGTTAATTAAGGATTAATTAACTGTTATTAAGGTTAGTTAATTATCATTAAAGATTGATTAATAGATAATTATGGATTAATTAAATTGGTAATTAAGGTTGTTAATTAATAATTAACTTTTATTAATTAATAACTAAGAATAATTAATTAGTTAATTAAGTTTAATTAATTAAGGATTGATTACTTTGTATTAAAGGATATTGATTAATAATTAAGGTTTATTAATTAATAGTTAAAGAATAATTAATCAAGGATTAATTAATTTGTTAAAAGGGTAATTAAGGATGAATTACTCCGTTATGATTTAGGAAATGAATGTGATTTATGTAAGTAAATTAATTTGTTAATTAATTAAGGATAGTCACTTGGTAATTTATTCAGTATAATTACTTAATAAGATTGGTTAAGTGTAATTACTTAGTGTAAGTAATTAATAAATGAATTACTGTATGTAATTGGTGTAATAAATCAAAAAGGATTTATGAAGTAAATAGTAAGTAATTAAGAAGTAATTAAGAATAGTTAATTACTGTTAATGATTATTTAAGGATTGATTTATGAAAGTAATTAATAAATGCATGATTAATTAATGTAATTAATTAAAGAATAATGTAATTAATTATAGTTGATTAATTAATTAAAGTAATTAATTAAGGATAATTAATTATTATAATTAATGAGAGTAATTAAAGGTTAATTACTATAAATGATTAAGGATAATTAATTTGTAAAATTAATTAAAGGATAATTACTTTATGTAATTAATGAATAATTAATCAAGAGTGATTAATATTTAATGATTAATTAATTAAATGAATAAGTAATTAATTAATGATTGATTAAGCAAGGTTAGGAATTAATTCTTAAGTAATTAATTTAATTTAAGTTGATTAAATTAATTAAAATAGAGATTAATAAATGGTTGCTTATGAATGATGGTTGAGTAGAATGTCTGATTTGGTTGATATCTATTGGATGATATACTATGATATATCTGTGATAAATGTGTGATATTTATCTATGTTAATGCTATGTGAATTCAAGTATTAAATTGAATTGAATTGTTTAAACCTTTAAACAACTTGGCCTTAAAAGATACGTTTTGGATTTCGATGAGACCGGGATCGGGTTTGCTACAGTACAGCGTGATAGGGGGTTCTCGCTTTGCGTTAGGTGGCGAACGGGAGACTCTTACCCCTACATGTCCCCGGGGGTAGTATAAGGCCTTTTGGGGTTGGTTGCGACTCGAGAAGGTGGCCGTAAAAGCAAACCCGAGGTATCACTGTGAGCCACAGCGGGGCTGGGATGGTTGAAAAGCCTAGGACGTCACATTTGGTATCAGAGCTATTGGTTGAGCGAATACCTAAGCTCTGGAGTGGTGTCTATCTTGAGAGAGTGTATTTGTAATTTTTATATAACTATATATATATATATATATTCTACCTATATTGTTGGGTTACCTGTTCGGGTTTTCCAATATGAGTTCTAAAGGTAGATAAGGTAGTGGTGTGTAAACACGACTACAAATAGTTGGAGTTTGAATGTTTGAGATTGGAAGTATTTGTCGAGACTGTAGACCTAATACCGTCTCGAGTAAACTTTGATATGGTGTAAGGATTTCATATCTCTAAAGGAAACCTGTTAAGGTTCGGAGTCCATTATTGAAGTATAAATTGAATCGCGCTCGTGTGGGCGGATTTTTGAGAGTTTGGATCTGTTGGTTGAACAGAAGCGAGTGATGGTATTTTGGGTAACTCAGGAAAGTAGTAACTGTGTGATGAGACGCAGTGACTATGGATATCTCAGAAGATGTTTTCTTTTGGAGAAAGTTTGAGGATGTGTGTCTGCTTCAGTGTTGTGACTGAGTTCAGCATGATGTTTGTGTTTGGTTTGAAGTCCGAGTTTCTCTAGAAGCTTTGGATAAGGATTCTTAGGCATCTGTGTCAGCAGTGTAGCTCAAGTGTTCTGTGTTCCTGTTGGAAGATCTTTTGGCTTAGAAGTTTCTTAGAATTGGAGTTCAGAAGCTGCAGAGTAGATTCATTTTTTTCAAATGGATTGGTCAAGCACTAGACTGTTTTGATGGATTAAGAAAGAACAGTAATTTTTGGATATTGGACTGGATAGAATCGCAAAAGTGACTTGCGATAATTGAGTATTCTCTTGGGAAATCTTTGCTTGGGTTTGAGGCATCTCTAGAAGATGTAGGAGTTATAGAGTTGTCAGAGATTTTATGGGAAGTGTTAATCTAGTTTGTGTTCGAGTTCATCGACGACATCCAGATCAGAGTTGAGCAGCGAAAGCTTGGTTGTAGTTGTTCTAGAATGGAAGACCGGAAGTTGCAGTGTTTGGATTAAAGGGTTCCTACAGGAAGTTTTTCAAGATTTGAAGGTCAGATTGGCAGGTGCATCTATTTTGTCTTTTCAGATAGGAGAAGTAAGATTGGAATCTACTGATGATTGAGGAGTAGAGTTTGAGTTCTGGATTTCTGTAAATCTTGAGAGGATCCGTTATTGGATTGTTTTTGGTCCTGTTTGTTTTGAGAAGCGTCAGCGAAGATTGAGCTGATCAGGAAAGGTGAAGGCAGCCCAGAATCGTCAGAAGAGTTCTGTGGATTAGAGATGGAGAATTTGGAATTCGAAGTTGGAGACTTCATTGTTATTTCTCCAGTAAAAGGGAGCAATTAAGATTGGGTAAGACTAGGAAGATAGCTTCGAGTATATTAGATCTTTCTGAGTTTTTGTGAGGATATGTGTTTTGACTTCGGTATTGAATTGCCAGTTTGGATCTAGTAGAGCGAGTAACCCAGTAGCTGTATCGGGGAAACTCGGGATAATTTTAGGTAGTTTATCCGGATCTATGTCTGGATAGCTAGAGTTGTTGTTTGTATGAATTGTTTGTTTGGATGAATGGTTGTTTGTTTGATAGTGTATGGCTGATAAGTATGCTTGAATTGTCTTAAAATTGGTTGAAATAAAATTAAAAACTTTTGGATTATCTTTTGTTTTAAATTTCGAGGATGAAATTCTTTTAAGGGGGGAGGAATGTGATATCCCGGAATTTCGAGAAGTTTAAAATGTGATAATCTCTTAATTTAAATTATTTAAAATTGATAATATTGTTATTTCAAATATAAATAACCAAATAATAATAATATGATGTTTTAATTATGGTATAGATTGATTTTAATAAGAATAATTATTTAAGTTGTGATTATAAATTTGATTTTAAATAGATTTATCATTTCAAAATTAATAAGTATTGTTTAATTATATATATATATATATATATATATGCCTTGAGTTGTTTTTAAATGAAATAATTAATTTCAAACTTAATAATGTGCTTATTTAAAATATAAATGTTGAGTTGATTTTTAAATTGGATTTTAAAAGTGAAATTTGAATTTGAATCTGAATTTAAATTTGAATCTTTAAAAGATAATTTTTTAATATATTTGGGTATAAAATATATGAACAAGACTTTTATTTAAAATAAGATTTTTGTTTTATTTTTGTCTTCCTTGAAGAGATTTTTGTATATAAATTTAGAAAGTATTTATTTAATAATAAATAAATACAAAAGGTATATTTACACTTTAAATTGACTTAAATATATTATATATGATTTTATTATAATATAAATGGGTATTATTTTATTTTATTTTAAAAGTTTCCATTTATTTATAATATAGGAAAGCATTTCCTAATTAAGAAATGAATTTATTAATTAAGAAATTAATATAAAAGTTTTAAAACTCTTTTTAAAAAGAATATAAATGGATAATGACAAGTGTTAAATTTTTAAACATGAAAAATACATGTGTGAGATAATTAGCTAAGGTATGAGACAAGTGTCATAGTTCATTTTATTTTCTTTAATTTTTAAAATAATCTAAATGAATTTATATAAAACTATATCCTCCTCTCTTCCCTTTTTCTTGTTTTAATTCTCACATTTCAGTTCGAATGCTAAAACCAAAAGAAAATTTCTCAAACCGAAATCCTCTCGACAAATCAAAAACTGAAATTCCTCTCAAACCATAATCATCTTCAAAAGCTTAATTCACAAATTTACAACCTGAAACCATTTATTCTTCAAACCTGAACCTTCCTCTAATCAAAATAAAAGCTCTGTAAACAATCAAGTCTGCAATGTTTTTCAAGACCTGTAACAATTGTTCTTCAAGCCTGTAACCATTCCAAGAATGCATGCAAGTAAATCAAGCAAGTTTCAATATAACCTGAAGCAACAACAAAAGATTTCCAAGCTTTCCTGTTTTTAAAGAAATGAAGCAATTCTGTTTCAAAGCTTCCAGTTTTCAAAGATCTCAACATGCCAGTTTATAACTTCTCTATTCAACAGTAAATAGGTGAGTAAATAATCTTTTTCAAAAGTTAAAAAGGAAATTAAATTTGGTTTTAAATGATTTCTGAATAGAGTATATATGCATGTTTATTTATATGAATGTTCTCTATGTGTATGTAAGAATTGAATTGTGCATGTATGATTTAAGTGTTAGTTGCTCTGTTATCTTTAATTTGAGAAAAACTCTTCTTTATAAGACCTTGAACTATATATATATCATGATCCCAGAAGTATATATGAGATATCCTAAGAATGTTTGAGTGCATTTTAGTTTGCATGTTTATAAATATGTAAATATAAAAATATACATGTCTGTACATATGAATGTCTCTGTTTTTAACAGTACAGGCTTTAGATTTTAAATAGAAAATTCCTATCTCCCTATTTAATTGATTTTAGTCTAGAGTTTGTAAATGAAAAGGGTTTCTAACCATGTACTCTAAATTTTAAAAATAGATTCATAGATAAGTAATAAGTATTTACTCAAAAATTTAAGTTTACAGTGGAAAATCAAAGAAATGTGTAAAATTCGAACTTGTTAATTTAAAACTTTGATTTTAAAATCTGATTAGTACTTGCAAGTAATGAATTTCGAAAAGGGAATTATGATTTTTAAGTTAGTGGATGTCGAGTTATCTCCAGTTGATTAGTTTTGGTATTTTCTTCAAATTCCGATGAATGGCGATGATTTGAGGATCGGGCTTGATGTCGAAGGTAGAGGAAGGGATGAAGATCATGGGAAAAATGACCTGAAATTTCCTGGTTCATTGTGGAGGTTGGACGATGTCAAAATAGGGTTTCGAAGCAGGTCCTGTTCGACGTGGGATTCTTGGCTACTGCGTCGCCATCGTGGAATCGGAGTGTATCGGACTTGTGGCGTTGGTGGCGTGGATGTCTGGCAGTGCTGGGGACGTAGTTGGAGTAGTGTTAATGGTCGGCGTCGTGGGTTCGAGGGGTTTGTAGGCTATGGGTTTTGGTTCCAGTTCGACCAAATATCTCGATTTTTATTGTGGATTCATGACGGAGTCTGGATGGTCAGGATCGAAGTTGCAGGTGATCGTCGATGTGTGGGATGGTTTGGCGATGGTCGGAGCTTCATTGTTGGGTGGTGCACATGCACGTGTGCACGACGATTGTGGTGCCTGGAAGGTTGGATGGGAAGAAGATGATTTCTCGTGATTTGTCTCAAGGAATTTCGTGAGAGACTCGGGGGAATGAAGAGGTGGACTCGAGTTTATCTCGTGTACGCGAGAAATGAAACTTCTATAAGTTGTAACAATTTAAACTTTAAACAAAACAGTTTTTATAATTTGCTCGGGAGGAACTCGGAAAGAAAAGGCTGTGACTCGGGATTGTCTTCGAGTCATTGCGAGTTGGGGTGAAAACCAGTAAACAGTTTAAATCCTTTAAAAACCAAACAGTTTAAAATGTAAAACTAATCTCTGTTTAAAAGGGAAATAAGAAAAAGAAAGGCTTGGCTTTGTTCAAGTAAAATGAGTCAAACCCAAAGGAAATATTTAAATCAGTTTAAAAATTTAAATAAAGGTAAGTTTTAAATTTTTAATAATCAAGTTAAACAAATTGTCCTGGAAATTCATTACTTTGTAATAAATGTTTTGATTAAATTAAAGTTGTATGATTTATTTAACTTAAAAATATTAAGTTAAATTTCTTTAAGTTATTTTCAAACTTAATTTGAAAATAAGGTAATTAATAAGGAAATGTTTTGTCTTAAAACTTAATTTAAGTTTGATAATAAATGGAAATAATAAAGAGTGATTTATAATTAAATTAGTTAATGGTTAAGGATGAGTAAAATTAACAATTAGTTTTCAAGTGATTTAGTAACTTGTAATTAAGGATTGTTAATAAATAATTAAGGGTAAGTAATTAATTATTTTATTTTATTCTAAACTTAATTAATGATTTAATTAAGTAAGTTAATTACTAAGATCAAATGTTTTAATGATAATTAAGATTTTTAATGAGTTAAAATTAATTAAGTTTAATTAATTTAATTAATTAATTTTTGATAAGGATTAATTAAATAAGGGTTAATTAAACTAGTAATTAAGAAGTACTTAATAAAGTTTTATTAAATAATAATTAAGTTTTCTTAATTAATAATTAAGAAATTATTAAATTATAATTAAAGTTAATTAAGGATTAATTAACTGTTATTAAGGTTAGTTAATTATCATTAAAGATTGATTAATAGATAATTATGGATTAATTAAATTGGTAATTAAGGTTGTTAATTAATAATTAACTTTTATTAATTAATAACTAAGAATAATTAATTAGTTAATTAAGTTTAATTAATTAAGGATTGATTACTTTGTATTAAAGGATATTGATTAATAATTAAGGTTTATTAATTAATAGTTAAAGAATAATTAATCAAGGATTAATTAATTTGTTAAAAGGGTAATTAAGGATGAATTACTCAGTTATGATTTAGGAAATGAATGTGATTTATGTAAGTAAATTAATTTGTTAATTAATTAAGGATAGTCACTTGGTAATTTATTCAGTATAATTACTTAATAAGATTGGTTAAGTGTAATTACTTAGTGTAAGTAATTAATAAATGAATTACTGTATGTAATTGGTGTAATAAATCAAAAAGGATTTATGAAGTAAATAGTAAGTAATTAAGAAGTAATTAAGAATAGTTAATTACTGTTAATGATTATTTAAGGATTGATTTATGAAAGTAATTAATAAATGCATGATTAATTAATGTAATTAATTAAAGAATAATGTAATTAATTATAGTTGATTAATTAATTAAAGTAATTAATTAAGGATAATTAATTATTATAATTAATGAGAGTAATTAAAGGTTAATTACTATAAATGATTAAGGATAATTAATTTGTAAAATTAATTAAAGGATAATTACTTTATGTAATTAATGAATAATTAATCAAGAGTGATTAATATTTAATGATTAATTAATTAAATGAATAAGTAATTAATTAATGATTGATTAAGCAAGGTTAGGAATTAATTCTTAAGTAATTAATTTAATTTAAGTTGATTAAATTAATTAAAATAGAGATTAATAAATGGTTGCTTATGAATGATGGTTGAGTAGAATGTCTGATTTGGTTGATATCTATTGGATGATATACTATGATATATCTGTGATAAATGTGTGATATTTATCTATGTTAATGCTATGTGAATTCAAGTATTAAATTGAATTGAATTGTTTAAACCTTAAAACAACTTGGCCTTAAAAGATACGTTTTGGATTTCGATGAGACCGGGATCGGGTTTCCGTATACCGGATTTCCAGGTCTGGAGACCCGAATACCACATCGATCCAAATTAACGATAGGTCGTGAATCTCAAGTGAAGATGAAGATTTAGAGTGCAAGGGTTATTGTCGTTAACTCTGAGGGTGATTCCAAAACGAGTGTAACGAGATAATACCTTCAGTTTCGTTCGAACCCGGAACGAACTTGTATGGATTGAATGCTTTCAGAACATCGTCAGGTGGACGATGAGCATTCTAAGTGATGTGTTCTGATTAAAGGTAATCGTGACCTCAAGCCTCATCAACCGGGAATGGCTAAAACAGGGGAGGTGCAACAAGGCTTCGTGGGTAGCGCCCACTGAGAGTAAGGTCATCCCTGTCTAGATGTCCCTTTCTATTTCGACTTAGTGGTGCGGTTGATGTACACAATCGTGGGGTGATTTTATTCGGAATTATCCAGTAAGGGATAGTTCCGGCTTTGTGTTGCAGGGGAGCGGGCGTACTCCTCGGTACGGTGATCTAGGCCACGTACTGTGACGGGCGGTACCCCAGTAGCCCTGCCATTGTATGGAAATCCAACTTCCAATAAGTGATAACGGTCTTGATTGTATACTTATGTATGCTGGAATTTAATAATGTAACAATTTCGGCTATTTCATATTTATTTGAAAACCCTAGACCTATCATAATACAATCGAATTTCCTATCAAATGTTTTGGTTAGCGTAAGGTAAAAACTTACCCATGTTTATGTGTGGGAAGTCTTACGTGATACCTTTGTTTTCAAAAGGTTTTGAAGTTAAGCAATTTAAACCGTTTACTCACACCAGACCCATGTCTGACCCAAGTGTTTATTTCTGTTTTATATAAACTCTTGGGTACTCAAATTTTTACGAGTAGCCAAGGGAGTCAGGTTTGCTTTGACGAATATTCTGGAGGAGCAATGGAGCAGGAGGCTTCGGCGTTCGTAGATATAGAATTCCGCTGTGTAGATCTCTGTGATAGTGTTTGTATTGTATTTGAGTTGTAATGTCTAGACAGATGTTTATAACTGTCTAGTATGTGATGTATATGTTGTATAACTCTGATAAGTGTTGTATATTGTGTAATACTTTTGTTATTAATATAATTTATTCGTTCCGCTGTGTGAGATTCTGATGTTGTTTCTTTCTTTCTTCTCTTCTTTTCTCTTTCTATCCCTTTCTTTCTTATTAGCGATACGACTTTCTGGTCGATGAAAGTCGGGTCGTCACACCCTTTTTCATGGATTCGAGGCAAAGCTTGCCTGATGGATTCGAACATAGGGTTCGCCTATGGATTCGAACTAAGGAAGCTCTACTCCATCCTTTGTCGACAATATCTCGAACATACGAACTCGGATTGTCTTGAAAATTGGAACGTCGGCTCCTCTGGCCTCGCTTGGCATGTCTTATCAATTGCAGCCCGATCCGGACTCGGACAAAATTCATCGTTATCCGTAGCGATCCTTACGTGTAACCGACTTCCGAGACGACCTGTCACCGGCATCTAGTCAAGTCCTTGGTGTCGCGGCCTTGCCAAAAGGCGGGATAACATTTGCCTCCCAAAGTACGTCTTGTGTAAACATGACGTGCTTTGAAAAGCTGCAGTCCCTCATTGGATAGCTACAATGTGCTTTATCGAAAATTGCATTCTGTATTGCAGTAATTGACTGTCGTATAATTGTGACTGGCTGTTGGGCTGTTGAGTCATGACGAGATGAACATTTGATTCCTGTTGATGATAAAGACTAAAACATTAGTCAAAAATATGTGCATACGTGTATTATCTTGACCTTGATTAACGTTGCGTGATCGCAAGTTGTTGTCCGTTTGGTCCGCTATCGAAATCTGCATCGGTCCTCTCCTGGACCGATTTGAGATTTGAGTTAAAACATTGCTTTTATGATTGTCTATGATCATCCTCTCGTACTGATCCTCTCCTGAATCGGTACAAGAGTGGACAAGCAATTTTTCATATGGGAACGATTCGCTCGTTTGAACGGTGGTATTTAATGGATGCGAAGCAATGTTTCTGGATCCGCCTCGAGTTGATGGTTTCGAAGTATACACTTCGAATCGATGGGGCGTAGTGACCCAGGTTCATCTTCTGTCGACAGCTTCGAATCGATGGTTCTTTGAATCGACAATGTGTGGATTCGATGCTTGGATGGATTCGAAATTGAGGGATTCGAACTTGACTTGTTCGAATCGATGGAGTCGAACGTTCCCCCTGACTCTTCTGACGCCGTGCTTCGAATCGATGCTGCGGATTCGAAGGAAAAGTTTCGAAGTTGCCTGGTGCAGCTTCGAATCGATCGATGCCTTGCAGTGATCGATTCGAAGATACTGCTTCGAATCGATGAGCTAGACCTGTTATTTCCGGTCGCGCTTGACCGGGAGACGAATGGTCTCGTTTCTCCTATATATACCGGGGTCCTGTTCACTTTTAACTTTTTACTTTTTACTGATACGAGAGCTCCTTCTTCGAATCGATTTTTCCAAGGCCAGGACAAACGTGCTCTCTTCAAAACAATCGATCCCTTCCACGCTTTCACTCGAAATCAAAACAGGTATTCAATGGATCGATTCGAGATGAGAAAAGTAAACTATTCTCGCCTTAGAAAAACTCTAAGGAGTGACAAGATCTGAATGAAGTGGGTCGACTCGATGGAGTCGAGGAGTGATGTCTTTTGGGTTCCAGCGATTAGAGTGTCGTTTCCTGTTGCTTCGCATCGATCCAGGCACGAGCCATTCGAATCGAATTTGAATGCATAGCTTCGAATCGATGGTTTTAAGAAAAAGGAAAGAAAGTTCGTGGCAATCGATTCGAAGTAGCAATACTCTGATCGATTCGAAGGACATCAATTTCGATCGATTCGAAGTTAGGCATAGATCATGGATTCGAAGTGTTCCTCTATCCTAATGTTGCATCGAATTGATCCATATGGATTCGAAGCAACTGGAACCAAACTTCATCGATTCGACCTGCATCGATTCGCACCGATGGATTCGAACATCTTCGTCTTAGGAGACCATTACTTTTTGACTTGCTCCATCATATGAACTACGACCAGTTTCAAGTTATTCTCTGATGAACTTAATGAACTTTAGCATACTTGACTCCGACGAGCTTCGGCCTTGCATAATCGAATTTGACCAACAGACTTGAACCTGAATTTCCTTTGAAGCTCGTCGATGGAACTATGACTTAACCAATAATACAACTGATTTATACTTGAAGTTGGTCCGTAGCGTTTGGACGGTGCGGAAATGACGGTCAGCGATGACGGTCATTTTCTTCCTCAAATTCCCAAGTTATGTTGTACGAACATCTTGCTTCATCTTGTTAAATTTGCTCGAGTGATGTACAATACTTGCACTGCACGACACGTTCACACACACTACACTGGGGCATGCACAGGCTTGTTCATGAACTTAATGTTGCTTTCTAATGAGTTAGCTAATTATGGAATCTTCGAGCTCCCAACAACAAGAGGTACAGAGCTCGACTCCTCCGGTGCTTGAGATTCCCGATATCCCTGCTGATATAATCGATCCAGCTCCAGATGAATTGCCGGAGGCGATATTCATTGAGGACCCCGTTGATTCGGTTCAGTCCAATATCTCTGAATCCTTATTGGGGCGAATATGCTTAAAGCATAACATATCTCTTGGTGACGTATTATTACCCAGCGCCATTGATAGACCGCACAATCCGCCCGAAGGATATACAGCATTTTACCGTCATGCTTGCGCGGCTGGAACTCTTACTCCTTTCAATCAATATATCAGAGGGATGCTATCATATTTAGGAATCGCTCCTTCACAACTTCATCCCAACGGGCACGCGTTGCTGAATAGTGCTTTTGTAATATTTATGGACTGTCTTTTTCGCCCGCCGAGGCCCTCCGAGATCAGACATATATTTAACTTCAAGAGCAGGGGTGATAGCCCGTCGTTTACATTTTTGGAGGCAGTCAGAAATTGCCAAGTTGTAGTTGGAGCTTGGACACGACTGAGCTATTTCAAGAACGAATGGTTCTACGTCCGGTGCCCTCCGGGTTTCGCTAGGCGATGGTTGTCTAGACGTAAGTGCCTTAACCTGTTTCGTTAACCAATAGCCCTTCGGTGTTAAAATTGACATTTCATTCCTTTTACAGCTATTATCTCTAGGCCTGATGGAGGGCGTTTCAAGGGTACCGTCCGGAGTCTTCAAGAAGTCCCAAGCGAGCTGAGGCATATTGACTCGGTGCTGAACGACTACAACTTAAGAGTTCTGGGTTTGATCGACATTAATCAAAGCATAGTTGTTGAGGGATTTTAAAAGTCTGTATCCAAGAAGGAAAATAAGAAGAAACCCAAGAAGAGAAAAGCGAAGAAGTCACTCGGAATCAGAATAATCGAGGCGAGTGACGAAGAAAGAACCCATACGGATTCAGAGCCAATGGCTGACCTTTCGGGAAACTTGGAGGAATCGGGAGAAAAACGGAAAGGCAAGGCCGCCGTTTCCAAAAAACTTAAGTCAAAGGGGGAAAAATCTATAGATGTGTTTTTTCCCGCCTCCGGAGTAATGATTTCTGAGGCCGCCCTTTCTCATTCGAGAGATTCTCTCAAAGGGCTTGACGATATTCCTATCCCAGATTATATATCGATTTCTCATAATCCTGGGTTGGAGGAATTGCAAGATGTCCTAAACATGAACGAGCCCTTTCCTTTAAGTGCGGTCAACACTTCCGGTCGGTTTGGGGGTTTACACATTTACACACACTTCCACGGCACTCCATGACTTCTGCATAATAAACATTGCTTTATGGGATTTTAATCTGTAACTCTTTCTTATCGCAGGTGAGATGTCAGGGCATGGCTCCACTCTAGACAGGCTTCGGAATGTGCGTCAATCTTCTCCATTTTATGATTCCCGTAGGAGAGAGACAGATAGGGACCATGGGCGAGGTTACTCGAGTCAAGAACGTTATGATAGAGACAGAGACTACTCGCGTAACCGCTCTGGTTATGATTACTCTGACAGAGACCGGGGATACCAGCACCGACCCCGATCTCGTTCTCCTCCGCCTCCCAGGGCTCCAGTAGACCTCCCAGGGCCATCTCATCAGCAACAGTTGCCTTCTCAATCTTCTCGGCCTGACGCTCAACGGCCAAGAGTGGAACCAACGGCAGCCGCTATAATTGAACAAGCTCCGGCTGAGTTGACAAGCGAGGGAGCTGCTTAACTCGCTCAAATGAAAAACGACTACCCGGAAATTTGCATGGACGGCTACATCTTCCCTCCTAACTTTAAAAGAATCCCTCCGAAAGCTGAGACCACTGCTCATAATTACATCCACGACTTCTATGCTCAGTACAAGGAGTGGTATAAGGCAGCCGTGAAGGCTTCTAGAGTAGCTTTCGACAGGGCGAAGGTCATTGCTGAACGTGATGTTGACATTGCGAAGCAGAAACGCATCATCCAAGTTCTTCAATCCGAAGTGGAAACGTCCCGAAAGTCAGAGCTTGACACACTTAAGAAACACGAGGGTGTCGTGGCCAAACTAGCGAGGATGCAGCAAGAACATTGCGCCACAGTGGAAGAGATGGGCCATCGCAATACCACCGTTGCAGCTGAGCGAGATTTAGCCGTTAAAGAGCTGAACGAGTTCAAGGCCAAATTCGCTGAAATGGTGAAGGAGAAGGACGATGCGAACGCTACTGCTCAAGAGGCTTGCGACCAAGCAGTATCCCTCAGGGCCGAACTTGCTGTGGCGGCGGTCAAGGCTAAGTCTGTGGAAGCGGAGATTCAGGAAAAGATCTTGGAGGAGAGGTCTAGGCTAGATGCTGAGTTTGACGATCTCTTAGTCACGTATAACGCTAATGTGCTAGAACACAGAAATCTAGCGTGGCTGGGAGACGACTCCATGATCTTGTACAATGCCTGGACCCGGCTGGTGAATGAGAAGAGAGCAGCGCATTCAGATGGAGCACTTGACGACTTTGAACTGGAGATGCGTCTGCTTACCGAGGATGAGAGGAAGACCCTTCATGAGGTGGTAATCTCTATGGCGAAAGAAAAACTCGGCGTCCAATCTCTAGAGACAGGCGAAGGTTCGGGGACCGCGCATCACGAGGCAAGTGTTAGAGCCGTAATCCCAACATTGCCCGAAACCACTGGTGCGGTAGACCCACAATCTGTTCCTGCATATAATCCTGACCAACCGTTATTATCTTCCGCCGATGATTCCACCCATGCTTCGGTCCAGACTAAGGAAGGTATTTGAACGCTTCTCGTAGTTTAGTTGTGAAGGACCTTAAGCAACACACTTGGCTAACAATCTTCGTTTTGTCGTATTTCAGTGACCGAAGCTATTGTTTCTGCGCCCCTTGCTTTATCAGTTCCTCACCAAACACAAGGGGTGGTTTTTTCCGAAGCCATCACGACTTCTACTTTGATTGGCGAGGAGGGAGATGCAAATATGTTTTCTTTCAGCGCTCAAATGATTGAGGAGCTTCTCAATGAACCCATCGATCCCTCTGCCAACCCGTCCGATGTTGTGAATGAAGCTGCTCCGGCCGCTAGTTTATCTATGCCAGCTATTGGCACATCCGATGCGGCCCAAGCATCTCGTGAGGACGACGTTTTAGCTGAGATTGCTGCCGAGATGGCAGCAGGGAATGTTGGTTCTAGTCCGCCCGGGCCTGCCCCGTTAATGGTGATCTCACCGGGCGGTACTGTATTGATCGAGACTGCTCCTGTCCCTCCTCCTGCTACTACTCCTATGCCTCCAGCTCATCCTCCTAGAAGAACTTCTGTTGCCTCCAGCTCTGAGGAAGATGTCGACATTATATCGCTGCCGGAGGGTAAGCCTAAAAAGAGCAAGCGATTGAGAAAGAAATCGGGCAGCGGATCAGGTGGAGCTACTCCGCAGAAGAAGATAAGGAAGAAGAAAGAATGAACTTCTTTCTCTAAATCTCTGTTGCGTAGGGTAGCATTTTGTTGATTTTTCTATAGCCGTGTATAGATGTGGATTCGGCTCCCACTAGCAGAATTTTTCATAAACACTTTGTAATCAGATTCTTTTTGTTGATAATGGAAATGAAAATCTATTCCCTTTCTATCTTCAACTTGTTATGTGTTATGGTTCTGCCCCCTGTATTGGGGAGAAGTATGGAGTTGACGTATGTTTATACCCTGTCTCGCGCTCCGGAGTTCGGAGTAGGATGAATGTTTATACTCCGTCCCGCACTCTGGGAGTACGGAGTTAGATGAATGTTTATACTCCGCCTCGCACTCTGGGAGTACGGAGTTAGAAGAATGTTTATACTCCGCCTCGCGCTCTGGGAGTACGGAGTTAGATGAATGTTTATACTCCGCCTCGCACTCTGGGAGTACGGCGTTAGAAGAATGTTTATACTCCGCCTCGCACTCTGGGAGCACGGAGTATAGCAAAATGTTTATACTCCGCCTCGCACTCTGGGAGCACGGAGTTGGAAGAATGTTTATACTCCGCCTCGCGCTCTGGGAGTACGGAGTTAGATGAATGTTTATACTCCGCCTCGCACTCTGGGAGTACGGAGTTAGAAGAATGTTTATACTCCGCCTCGCGCTCTGGGAGCACGGAGTTTAGCAAAATGTTTATACTCCGCCTCGCACTCTGGGAGTACGGAGTTGAATGAAGGGTTGTCGTGCATCAACCCATTTCGTGGCCTGATGTGATGGCTTGCCCCCGAGCTCGGGTTTCATTTAGTGAGTGGTTGATTGCTTCACAGCCACTCCTTACTTGAATAAATTCCACTGTGTGATGGAACTTAGCTCTTCGTGCATCGTGATGTTGTACATTGTATTTAATGAATCACAGCTCTGGCTCGAAGAGATGGCATTTTATTGCTGAAATAAGAAAATATGGCAAATCAGCTGCCTTATTACAAATTCTAATTTCGAAATGCAAAAGTAAATTGCTGAATAAAAAACATAATGAAATAAATAAAGCCTGTCATATGTAATAGCGACGGAGACTCTCGCTGTTCCAGGCTCTCGGTAAAACTAGACCGTCCACGGTTGATAGTTTGAATGTGCCATCTCCAAGTCGTTGCGCAATCACGTACGGTCCTTCCCAATTTGGTTTCATGTGTGAAGGAACCGGGTATATTCTCTTGAGGACCAAGTCACCGAGATCAAAGGTTCGGGGGCGAACTTTGGTGTTATATAATCGGGCGACCCGACTTCGGTAAGCGGCCGCTCGTAAATCAGCTTCTTCTCGTTTCTCGTCCAACAGATCCAAAGACTCAGCGAGTAATATAGCGTTTGTTTTCGGATCGTAATAAGTTACGCGGTGAGAAAATACTTCTGTCTCAACTGGAATGACGGCCTCCGAGCCATAGGATAAGGAAAATGGGGTGTGTCCAGTTGCGGTCTTGTGAGTTGTTCGATAAGCCCATAATGCCATAGGAAGTTCATCGACCCATTTGCCCCCAGCCTTTTCCAGTCGTTTCTTTAAGATGGATTTGATAACTTTGTTAACAGGTTCGACCTGACCGTTTGCTTGTGGATGTGCGACTGCAGAGAACTTTTTATGAATATGAAATCGTTGGCAGAAATTCTTGAACTCCGAACTTTCGAATTGGGTCCCATTATCGGTGATGATGGTATGCGGGAGTCCAAATCGGCAAATGATATTGCGGACCACAAAGTTTATCACTTTCTTTGACGTAATCGTTGCAAGAGCTTCGGCCTCGGCCCATTTTGTGAAGTAGTCAACTGCGACGATGGCATACTTTGCACCACCTTTTGCCAGAGGTAAAGCGCCAATGATATCGATACCCCACATAGCGAACGGCCAGGGACTGACCATTTGAGTTAACTCGGTAGGTGGGGTTCTTGGGATTCGAGCGTGTTTTTGGCACTTGTCGCACTTTCTGGCGTAATTGGCAGCATCTCGATTTACTGTCGGCCAGTAATATTCATATCGGAGTATCTTCTTAGCAAGCGTTTGTCCACCGGTGTGATCGCCGCATTCTCCCTCGTGTACATCATGTAACACTCGTTTGACTTCGTCGTGAGCGATACACCGGAGGAGTGGAACAGAATAACCTTTTCTATACATGATCCCGTCTTGAATGATGAACCGCGAAGCTTTTCGTAGAATTTGCCTTTTCTCATTTCGGTGCTCAGGCAATATCCCATTCTCAATATAATTTCGATATGGAGTCATCCATGATTCTCTGCTGGGAAAGGTCTCCAACACATCATTCGCTTTGATTTGATCGATGCTTGGGAAAGGCAAAGTTTCGACCGGGACAAGTCCCATTTGCTGTGCTTCACCTGTGCTGGCCAACTTTGCCAATGAATCGGCCTTTTGATTGCGATCTCGTGGTATGTAGTAAATAGCATAATAATCAAACTGATCCAGCGCTTCCTGAACTCGGGCTAGATAAGCAGCTAACCTTCGATCTCTCGCTTGATATTCTCCCCGTACCTGACACACAACCAACTGTGAATCACAATAAACTTCTATAGCGATAATTCTCAGATCTCTGGCAAGCTTTAACCCAGTCAACAGGGCTTCATACTCGGCTTCATTGTTGGTTGCGTGAAAATCAAACTTCAAAGCATAGCATATGGATCGACCTTCGGGGGTTTCTAGTACAACTCCAGCGCCCGAACATCGATCGTTTGATGCACCGTCTGTATAAAGTTTCCAGACATATTCAGGAGACTCGCTGGTTTCAGGTAAGTCGTCAGGAACAGTAAATTCAGCTATGAAGTCGGCTAGGACTTGTCCTTGAATGGCTCTCCGCAGAGCATAAGTAATGTCAAACTGGCTCAGTTCAATATTCCACTTGAGTAACCTTCCAGACGTCTCAGGCCGCGTGAGGACCTGTCGTAACGGCTGATCGGTATACACAGTAAGCGGATGTGCTTGGAAATAAGGACGCAGTTTTCTCGAGGCAATGACCAAGCAGTAAGCCAGTTTCTCCAATCTGGGGTAATTTCTTTCAGCTCCGGTCAATCGTTTACTGACATAATAGACCGGTCTCTGCACTCGATCATCTTCCCGGACCAAAGCAGCACTGATCGCATGCTCCGAGACCGCCAGATAAAGGTATAATTGTTCGTGATCAATTGGTTTCGACAAAATTGGTGGCGTAGAGAGATGCTGAACCAGCGATCGGAATGCGCCTTCACATTCCGTGGTCCATTCAAAGTTTCGTTTCCCTTTCCGGATTAGATCAAAGAAAGGAATGCATTTATCAGTGGATTTCGAGATGAACCTGCTTAGCGCTGCTACCTTCCCGTTGAGACTCTGGACTTGCTTGATGGTCTTTGGAGTTTGCAAATTCCTTATTGCCCAGATCTTCTCGGGGTTTGCTTCTATCCCACGGGCGTTGACGATGAACCCCAGAAACTTTCCGGATGCGACGCCAAAGTGGCACTTTAACGGGTTAAGCTTCATTCCATATTCACGCAAGATGCGGAACATTGAATTTAAATCCTTGACGTGATCTGTGGAAAATCGGGACTTAACTAACATGTCATCCACATAGACTTCCATGGTCTTCCCGATCTGATCAGCGAACATTCGATTAACCAAGCGTTGGTAAGTTGCTCCGGCATTCTTTAAACCAAAGGGCATGACTCTGTAACAGTAGAGTCCCAGATCGGTTACGAAACTAGTATGTTCTTGATCGGGTAGATGCATGGGTATCTGATTATAACCGGAATAAGCATCCATAAAGGATAACAATTCGTGACCTGCAGTTGAGTCAACGAGTTGGTCAATTCGGGGAAGTGGAAAACTATCTTTTGGACAGGCTTTGTTTAAATCAGAGTAGTCGACACAAGTTCTCCATTTCCCGTTCGGTTTCCGAACCATTACCGGATTTGACACCCACTTTGGGTACAGAGCGTCTCGGATGAAACCATTTTAGTGCAACTTGTCAATTTCTTCTTTAAGGGCGGCAGATCTCTCTGGATCCATACCACGCCTCTTTTGCTTGACCGGAACATGTCGCGGATCAATATTCAAAGAGTGACTTGCAATGTTCGGTGAGATTCCGCACATGTCAGAGTGCGTCCAGGCAAAGACATCAAGATTCGCTTGAAGAAATTCAACCAATTCCTGTTGTATCTGTTTTCCCAATTGAGATCCAACTTTTAGTACTTTCGAGTCGTCATCCTCACTGACCGGGACGTCCACAGTCAGTTCGGCTGGAGACGCTTGATTCTCTTCTACTTCGTCTTTATCTTCGCTATCTCTAGGGTCAAGATCTCTAAGGAATTGGTAGTGGTGCCCGGGCCGGGGCCCAGGCGTTAGCTGTCAATTATCAGTAAAACGGACGCAAAGAGATTCCTCTACGCCCTTTCCTTTCTCCTTCTTCTGTGCTTCTCGCAATTCAGCAACATAACAGGCTCTTCCTGCTGCCTGATCTCCTTGAACGATTCATATACCATGATCGGTTGGGAATTTTAAAGTCAAACACCACGGGGCAATGGCTGCTCTAAATTCAGCAAGAGCTGGTCGACCCAGGAATGCGTTGTACGGTGAAGCAATGTCAAGAACAACGAATTGCAGTAGTCGGACTCTCCTGCGCTCCCCGATCCCCAGTTCCACTGGTAGTTCCACTATTCCAGTAGGTATTGTTGCACTGCCATTGAAGCCATGAACCCGGGATTGGTAGGGTTTTAGGTCTTTTGCTTCCATCTTCATTAAATCGTAAGCTCGCTTGAATAGAATGTTTACAGAACTCCCACTGTCAACCAAGATCCTCTTCATCCAAGCAGGACCAACCTGGGCAGATATGACCAGTGGATCAATCGTTGGAGCTTCGATTTTGTCAGCATCTCTGCTTCTGAATATGATATCGTCAGACATCGTTTTTTGTTGCTTAGCCGGGGTTCCATCCTCACAATTACTGCAGCATTCGAAGCTCGCATGCCGGATAGAGCTAGCATACGACTCCATCTCCCTCCAGCTCCTGTCTGCTGGATGAGGACCACCACTTATGGTATTGATAACTAGCCTCCCGCCTGTACGAGCGGGTTCCTTCTGTCTTTCCTGATCTTGCGCACGGTTTGGATTCGATGGGCCCGCACCACCAGACTGCGGCGCCCGCACGAATTGATCTAACTTCCTCTCCCTGATCAACTTTTCAATGAGATCTTGCAAATGGCGACAGTCATTCGTATTATGGCCATAACTCTCATGAAACCTACAAAACTTTCCCGTCTGAATCTGCCTTTCTGATGACCGCTTCGGAGCGGGTTTCTTATATTGTTCTGTGTTGCAAGTTTGCAGGTACACATTTTCCAGTGATGTGTTTAACGGTGTATAACTTTCAAACATCGGAGCCCTACGCCGTGGGCCTGGATTCGGGTCTCTCTTCTTATTCTGAACATTGCCACCTCTTGGCTGAGTTTGTTTGTTCTGTATGTTTAATTGGACTTTTCCGGAATTGTCATCGGACTGTTTAACTGCGACATTGCTTTGTATTCCCTCACTTCCGGGTTTTGCATCGTCCTGCTTCCTAGACTGTTTCGCGTCCTCTTGCCGTAAGAATTGAGCGGCTTTGGAGTAGAAAAGGTCCAACGATGCGGGGGGTTTTCCGGCTAACCAGTTTCCAAATTCAGAATCGGGATCAATTCCCTTTGTCAATGCCATTAAAATTGAGTTGTCGTTGGGATTACTAATTTCCACGCATGCCGCATGGAATCTCTCCAAGTAACGCCTTAATGTTTCCCCACGAGCCTGGGTAACATTGGACAGGGTGTTAACATCTTTGGGTCTGGCAACATGCATACGGAATTGTTCAACAAATTTCTTAGCCAATTGGTCAAATGACGAAATAGATCTTGGAGGTAGTCTTGTAAACCACATTGTTGCAATTCCTCCCAGTGAAATGGGGAAGCTGCGGCATTTTACTGCATCGTCGGCCCTTGCGGCGCTCATTGACCATTCGTATTTCAGTATGTGCTGATTGGGGTCAGAACTTCCTTCGTACATAGGGAGAGTTGGCATTCTGAATCGCCGAGGAGGTTCAGCATATAGTATCTCGTCCGTGAAAGGAGTATGGCTTCGAGAAATTCCCCAATCGTCATTGGTAAGTCCTTGGCTTTCACGGATCATCTGACGTATCATAGTCGAGATGTCTGGCATTGCTACATTTTGAGCATGCTGAGCTAAGGTGTGGTCGGGTTCCACAATGCGAGTTTGGACCGGGCGCTGTCGACGGTCCAAGTTTCGCCTCCTTGGCTCAGCGTCTTCCGGGACGTATGGTTCAGAAGTACGTCCTTGCTGTTGATTACCCGAATCTGGAAGATATCGGGTATCGACCCTTGTTTCTGCTATTGCAGCTGTGACATGATTGTCCGTAGTATATTGTGGAGTGCGGCCACCTCGTGCTGATGGCCCAGCCTGGAAGCTGGTCGATGGTCCTACCCTCAATTGCCCGACAGTCAGGGCGGGCTGATATCCCGTAGTCTGAGCATAATCTCCGTCTAATCGGGGACGGGTAGATCTACGATGATAGTCAGATGAGGCGGAACTTTCAGTGGGTGAGCGGGAAACATCATCCCTTCTGGACCTCCTACGGCTCTGGCGGTTCAGTTGATTCGTCAATTCAATATTGGCTCGCAATTGTTCGGCTAACTGTTGCCGACTCTGAGTCAACTCTTGAAGTAACACCTAAAATTCTTGTCTAGTGACTGCCCCAGACGGATCCGAGTGGGCAGTGTTGTCTTGGTTGGATGGCTGCTGTTGAGCAAGATTTTGTCCATCCCTACCTTCTTGTCCTGGAGCTGCAGAAGTGGTTCTCGTGCTAACCATTTTGAATGATGAATCCTCTTCCTAGATTTTATGCAAATCTGAGTAGAATGGAAGGACTGTGAATCGAAGATCTGGATCTTCCTCTTGGATTTGTGCAATCTGGTATCGATGGTAGATCCAAGGAGCAGGAGAAAAAAGCTGGTTTTTTCTCAGTGAAAGCACCAAAGTGTTTGTACCAAAAATGGGCACAACACTCTTCGGAAGTTTATGAAGAGACAAAAGTGAAGAATGAAAATTAAAACTGTGGATTATCTAACAAAAACTCCAAATAACAGAAAGTAAATTGCAAAGACAAGCGATTTAGAGTGGTTCGGCGTTTTGCCTACGTCCACTATGAAATTTGATGATTTTATTGCTCGATTGCTTGAAGATTACAGTAGTTAAGAACGTAATACAACTGAATTCAAATGCTAAGTGTCAATCTAAAGCAGCGGCGGTGTTCTGGAGTAAATCTGGCAGAATCTGGGCGCTCTTCAGTACTTAGAATTCTCTGACCCCTTTCCTGAATGACCAGGGCCTCTATTTATAGGTGTAGGAGGCTGATATTTCGCCTAAAATGAGGGGAGACCAGTTCTGGCACGTCAGGGGGCCCACATGGTCGAAACCTGAGATCCGGGCCCACTTTGGGATCGATTCGACCCTTGGTTCGAATCGATCAAGAAGTCATCCAATCGAGCTAAAATTTGGTGTGTACATTCTTCATCATGTGTTTGAGCTTCTGTGAAAATTTCATGGCATTTGGACTTGTAGAACTCGAGATATGATCGATCCAATGTTGCATTTCTGGAGAACAGGGATACTTCGAATCGATCTTGCTTCGAATCGATTCAGTCGACTCGATGTCTGCTGCGACGTGGCGCGTGTGTTTCGCTTCGATCCGTTTTGTACTCCGGTTTGACTGGGTCGTATCAATGGCTTGGATTCGAAGAACCTCTCCCTTCGAATCGATGAAACTAATGCTCGTTCGAATCGATTTAAACTTGCAGCTATGGACCGGTTCGAAGCCGTCTTGGCCTGGAGATTCGAATGCATGGATTCGAAGGTTCCTTCCTTCGATGGATTCGAACTACGGTGTATGCGAGGGTGGATTCGAACTCAAGGCACATGAAGACTTGCTTGATGTATTCGAACGTGGTGAATGCCTCAATGGATTCGAACCTACCGGTTCCGCCTGATGGAGTCGAAGCAATTCTCTTCTGATCGATTCGAACTACTCCCTTTTTCATGGATTCGAGGCAAAGCTTGCCTGATGGATTCGAACATAGGGTTCGTCTATGGATTCGAACTAAGGAAGCTCTACTCCATCCTTTGTCGACAATATCTCGAACATACGAACTCGGATTGTCTTGAAAATTGGAACGTCGGCTCCTCTGGCCTCGCTTGGCATGTCTTATCAATTGCAGCCCGATCCGGACTCGGACAAAATTCATCGTTATCCGTAGCGATCCTTACGTGTAACCGACTTCCGAGACGACCTGTCACCGGCATCTAGTCAAGTCCTTGGTGTCGCGGCCTTGCCAAAAGGCGGGATAACAGGTGGCCAGGCAGTTGAAGATGGATATAAGGGCTAGTTTGGCAAGGCAGTAACATGGAAAGGGGAGAGTTGGAGAGAGGTTCAGAGTTATTTGCACTGTCAGGAAGAGAAAAATTTGCTTGGTGGGAAGGGGATAGAGCAGCATGCTCGGTAATGGTATACAAATGCTTGTCAGACTACAGTTCGTTTTATGAATTAATCTTTTATTTATATGTGAACATTGTAAAATTTTACCTTTCAAACTACAAAAAACCTTGATTTCTTTCACATTGTTATTTTGGAGTTTCTGCTTTCTTTGTCTCACTTACACAATCATACTACTTATTGGTTTCAATTTTTTGACCTTACTATTTTGATAATTACAGGAAAAAAAATCTGTCTGTTGGCTATGATTTTGAAACCATTAATTGGCCGATATCTAACATTTCAATAATTGTTAAATCTCCATTAATGCAAACCTTTTTTGTTAGATAAATTTTCTGTAATATATACTTTGATATATCAATCTACTTTACAAAATTGAAACAAAATTGAGCGTAAGCATGAAACAGAGGCTTTCAACATAGAGGTATACTATTTTCCATATATGACATTACAAAAATTTAAAAAGTGTGTCATTAACCACTACATACTTGAAAAAACACAACATTTAGTGGAATGAACTATGTGCATGTTATATAGCATCACTTATCATTGAAGAACGATATGCTGCTTTGATGCTAATTAACTGTGTCTGTTATACAGGTGTATGTTTTTTCAATAGCAGTGTACTGAAAATGGCAACTGACAAAGCTGGATAATTGATTCTACATATCTTATTGCAGAATTTCTCTATTGTAGTTTGATTTTTTTTTTGTGAGAACTTTGTTGTTTTCCTTGATTCTTGAGTTACAGACTGTTACTTTTGTATTTGGTTATGTTATGCATCTTAAAATTTTAACCCCTTTTTAAGTCCGCCAATGTCTTTTCACATTGCCGGTCTCAAGTCCGGATAAAGGAGGAGGGGAAAGGAGAATCTTTGAGTTTATATCTTTCCTACCCTAACATTTTTAAGCTCTGTTCTATGTCCTTTCTAAATCTTTAGAAACTTTATGTTGAAAAGCTTGAGTATCCTTATATTGGAGATCTTGACAATTGTCAACACTATTAACCTTTTATGTATAATTTCAATGTATAAGTAACATTTTGTTACCTGATACTTTCATATTTCAAGTTGAATCCATGTGAGCACTTCAATTAAATTTCACATTATGAGATCATTGAGGTGAAAAATCCACCTTGCTTTGTTTTAGCCTTTTTGTCGCATCAACCGTCTCATTTATAAACTCTGATATTTCTGATTTTTAGTACTACGTTGGTCGCTCTAGACTAGAAGAGTATGCTCGGGTTGCACTGACGACTGTGGTTCATAATCATCTTATTTTAATGGGCAAAGGAAAGACAAATTCGAGAATACTTTATGGTAATGCTTAAATGTGGTTTGCTGCATCACTGTCTGGGTACAATAGACAAATCAACAGGTTGATCAACATTTGGATCAGCTCGATACTTGTGGATAATTCCAAGTTTTCCTCTCAACATTGATGCTTTAGTCGCACTCTGAAATTTCATCCCCAGTAGAATGAGACGAAAAGTAGATTTTCTATTGAGGTATCGAATAGTAGCCATGAATTTATGTACTTTTGCATGTATTACTGTTGTAGGAACCTTTAGATTATCACAAATTCCTTGTGTATTTTTCTTTCTACCATCAAAATTGGATGATGTTTTCTTTTACTTTTAAGACTAGTTAATTCGGTGTTGTTTATATGGTGTTTGATGATTCTCAACTTGGATTAGTTATTGAAATGTCTGATTCAAGTTTATCAAAGTTAGACATTTGATGTTTGTCAACTACAATAGGTAAATGAAAAGTTGCAGTTTCATATAAATATATGAGCAAATTGTTAGAGTATAGTTTAATGTAATTCTCACGCTATAATATATTCAAGTAAGCTCAAATATAGTTTAATGTAACGTCCTTCAACTTCTGAATAATGGTACCTTGATATGGATTGAAGGGGTCAGCACTAGCCTACTTGAACTGTAATATTCGGCATGTTCTAGTTGAAAAATTGAGAGTTAAATAGTGTTAAAACACAAAAATGCATAATGAACTATACAAATCAGTAATAAAACATCCTTAGTAAAATATTTTACAATATTAATTAACTTCATTAAATGTGATGTACTTTATGATATCAAACAAACATCATTAAATGGAAAATATTTTACAATTTTACAAAAACTTTTTTCTTTGGAACATGAAATTACAACATCAAGTTGAAGTTATTACACGTTTTTTAAACATAATATTCACAGTTTGTAGTCTTTATTTAGACCTTTAACAATGCCATATAAAAGTTATAAAGCATGCTTATGACAATGTTACTAGAATATTGATAAAATTGGAGAATTAACAACATCAACCATATGTTGTTAAATATAATGTTAGTAACAATGTAAAATAAACATTGTCCTAAATATGAATTGTGATAACATTATGCAAATGTTGTAAAATAAAAAATAAATAGAGTTTACATCTATTTTTTGTTGTTGTTTTTCTTCGAGTTACAACGTTTGATAAATATTGTTTAATACTTTAAACTTACAATGTTTAATAAAGGTTTTATTATTCGCATGTTTCAATAACATCACATATATGTTATGAAAAAGTAATCATAATACAACGTGAGAAAGTCATTGTTAAAAGTTGTTTTTTATGACAATTTAAACAAACGTTGTAAATAGATTTTGTTTTACAACATTTGTACATAAAATGTTGTTTAGAAAAATCTATTACAACGTTTTCCTTAACAAATGTTGTGAAAAATCGACCTTTTTTACAACACTTTAGTGAACTGTTGCAGAATTAGTGTTGTAAAATGGTATTTTTGTTGTAGTGAGTTGTCCTATTTTGATATCCACTAATTTTATAAAAATGTTTTTCAAAAATGTATCTCTTGTTTTTTAAAAATGTTTTCAAAACTTTCTTTTCAAAAAGACATCTCTCTTGTTTGAAATATTTTAGCCTCAAAACTATTTTTATCATTTTTAATATTTTGATTTCAAAATTGTTCTTGTTCTTAAACCAACTCCTGTTTTAAATATTTAGCTTTAAAATATTTATATACTCGGATTTTAAATCACTTTATAGATTAAGATTATATATATTAAATGTTTTTCCTAAACTCTTTTATATGTTTAAACTATATTCAAATATATTTACAAAGTTTAGAAATTGTTTTGACAAATTATAGAAACCAATTTTAATAAGAAAATCAAAACATCAATTTTGCCTAGAGCATGTCGACATCCCTCAACCTCCCATGTCGACATGGTATCCGTTATTTTCAATTTTCAAAAGAGAAGTGTCTATTCGTCGTATCCTTTCACGAATAGATATGGTTGTTGCTCTACTACAAATACTAGTAAGTTCTAAATGAATTTTTACCAGATTTCATTTATTTTCTCTCCTCTTCATCTTCCACATTTATTCTAAAGAATCCTAAACTATACTCTGCCAAAATACCAAATGAATCAAACTTGATTATCTCTTGTTTGATTCTCTTCCGCTCTCTCCATAAGATCTCAGTGCTATTCAGAGTTATAGAATCTTTTGTAAATCAAACTGTTGAGTAAAAGGTGCGGTTGAGCCTTGAAATCAATTTGGTGTGATGGTAGCCCCGGAAATCGATTAGGTGATCTTGTAGCCTAGTTAAATCAAGAGAGTTTGCCTTGGACTCGAATACAGGAGGGTGTACCTCGTAGCCTTGAAATCGAGGGTGTAATCTGGGAGATTATTTTGATAAGAATTATGTACGATTGTACGGGACTGGATGTAGGGTAACTCTGAACCAGAATAAAATCCTGGTGTGTTCTTTCCTTTACTGCTTTTATTTATATTTGCATCTGTGTCTGATTCTGTGATGATATCTGTGTTTGTGAATTGCATTTGTTGGTGTTTAAATCGAATAAAATTCAAAAAGATTTAAAAAATCCATAAAACACTATTCACCCCCTCTAGTGTTATTCCAGCCTTAAGATCCGTAATCCGCATTTCTCACAGCATATAGATGTAAGACATCATTTCATTAGAGATCAAATTTCCAAAGATTATATCTGCATAAATTTCATTTCAATTGGCGGATATTATTACAATCAGAAAAAGGTTTTTGTCGACTTCGTCCTAGTTTAGGCATTTTAAATGTGATTTTATATTTGATCTTAAATGCCTATGTTAACTAATCCGACTCCCTATTGATTATCGAAAAGGTAGATACTGACCAAAAAAAGTGATGACTGTTGATGTTAACAACACTTTTTCAACGACATAGCACTCAGCGGTCTACGACTTACCGATCTAAAGGACTCAAGCGACTTAAGCAACTCAAGGCTTTAGCGACCTAACGACTTAGCAAGCTAAGAGACCCACCGGCTCAACGATCTACAAGCTAGCGACCTAACGAGATAAGAATGTTGCGACCTAACTCCAGAAAGCGACCTAGCGATCTAACGAGTTAGCGACCTAGCGACCTAACGAGTTAGCGACCTAGCGACCTAACGATTCAGGAAAAGGGAATGACTTAACATGCTCCAAAGTAAAGCCACACGACCTACCTCTTCTGTTAGGTCGCTCACAACCTAATCCGACTGAGAGAACTTCTGTATTTACAACATTAGGTCGCTCATGACCTAATCCGACCGAGATAATTTCTGTATTTACAACATTAGGTCGCTCACACTCAGTATCTCATCCAGAATGGCTCCACTAAGTCGCCAACGACTTAAGCTAACTTGGGATGACCCTTAGGTCGCTCGCGACCTAGGACCTACGACCTACAACCTAACGTTCAGATTTTCCCTATAAATACCCCGCCTACTCCATATTCAAGGGGGACTTTTTCCAGACTTTGAAGCGCCGAAACTCTGCTGCATTCAACACCTCTACTACCGAGAACATCTCAAACTACCTAAAGAGAAGATCATCTACATCGAAGAAGGATTCCAGAATCTCTTTTGCATTGAAGTGTTGATTACTTGTATCGATTGTTGAATAATCGAAGGAATTCTTGTAAAACTTGTAATTGAACCTATGATAAAGAAGATAAAGTGGACGTAGGCTTGATTTTGAGCCGAACCACTATAAAACTGATGTCTCTTGACTTTTCTGCTATTCTTTGCTTATTTTTTAGTTCCTGTACCAATGGGTGGTGCTTTCACTTTACTAATACTCACACCGGGGTGTTAGCATTCGACTTTTACGTTAACATTTTTGGTGCTTTCATTGAGAGAATCGAACTTAGGTGTCTTCTCACCATTGCTTCACAAAGATTTGTTGAAAGAATCTCCTTAAAAACCAGAAGTCTATCTGAAATTATGGCCCCTGGAAGAAAGAGTAGATCCACTAGATCTGGAGATGCTTCTGACAGGGCTGCTTCTTCTCCAGCGCCAAATCAGTCGACTCCTACTGTTGGAGTCACAAGGGCTGAACTTGATGATGTTGTGTCTGGGTTATACCAACAAATGGAAGCTCAAAATGCTTTGATGATGGACAGGTTAAACGCTCTGCTCGGGGCAAACCTACAACCAGAAAATAATGAACCAACCTTTGCTGAAGTTGCTCATGACTCCCAAGAGAAGAGTATTCCTCCAAGGGCAGCTGGCACCGCCGAAGGGGCACCTCCCCAAGCTGGAGGTTCAAGGCTGCAGCCACCTCTTCGCGAACGATTGTTTAGGAAAACTTCCAAAAAAGTGGCTGACGTCTGCCCGGCAACGCCTCTGAACGATGAGGAATACTTATCAGGAATGGTTCGCAAAATCATGAAAGAAAGTATGCAAAGGGATGAAGATGAAAATGACTGGGGATTTGCTCCAAGCAAGAGTCCGTTTACCGAAAGAATTCTAAAAGCTGAATTTCCAAAGAAATTTGTTGCCCTTACTATCCCAGCCTATCGGGGGACAAGCGACCCTAATCAATTCTTGTACAAGTATGACTGGCATATGACAGGTGCCAGGGCAACAGATGAAATTAAATGTAGATATTTTCCTGTCTATTTGGAGTGAGTTCGGAAAATGGTTGATGAAGGAACCAAATTCACTTGAGAAGTTTTATAAGAAGGCTGACGAATTTATGCGTCTGGAGAATCTTCCTGCACCAGCGAAGGTGGTTGTGGCTGAAATTGAAAACAACAATGTGGCTGGAACTTCTAATAAGAAAGAATTTGGCGGTCAGAAGAGGGAAAATGACAGTAGGAAAGGACAGAAAGATATGAAGAAACTTCGTTACTTTAAGCCTTCAGACTTTACTCCTTTGGCTGAGACTCCAGAGAACATCTTCTTTGCAACCAAAGATGCCATCAAGTACCCTGAGCCACCTAAGATTAAGCCCGGGAAGAATTTTGTGCCTAATGGAAGGTTTGTCGATTCCACAACCAACCTGGCCATGACACCAACGAATGTCGCCATCTAAAGAACTTGATTGAAGAACTGTTGAGAGAGAATAAACTGCAACAGTATGTCAAGAGAAACAGAGGTGATCCGGCCTCATCTACTCAAGGGCAGCAACTTCCTGCTCGTCAATCTGGCTAAGGAGAAAAGGCTGTGGTACAGGAATCTGAAAGGCCTGTTATTAATGTAATCACAGGGGGTCCTCACCCAGTAGGTAGAAGTTGGGGAGAGATGGAGAGGTATGCTCATGCTCTGAGACATGCCCCGAAAGAAGAAACTGTTTTTGTCTTGGAAGATGCTGTGCCTTCAAAACAGCAAAGAACTTTTCACGATGACATCGTATTCAGAGCTAGAGATTCTGTGGGAGTTGAGGCTCCCACCATGGATCCTTTGGTAATAACCGCCGGTATCAGACCAGCTATTGTGAGAAGAGTGCTCGTTGATTGCGGTGCTTCTTGTAATATCCTCTTCAAAAAGACCTTTGATCAAATGAAAATTCCGATGGCCGATGTTCAAGCTTCTTCGCAAAAAATTGTTGGGTTCACTGGGGAACCAAAATAGCCCATCGGAACCGTCGACTTATTTGTAGAATTTGGTGAAGGGGAAAGAAAAGTGGTCCGTAAGCAAACTTTTTTTATTGTTGATGAATTTTCTGCTTATAACGCCTTCTTGAGACGACTAACTCTTGCTGCATTCAAAGCTATTCTCGCCCCGTGGTGCCTAACTATGAAATTACCCACTGATGACGGCGTTGGTGTTTTGAAGGGGGACCATGATGCTGGGTGGGAATGTTATCTCACAGAGTTGCGGGAGGCGAAGAAGAGAGAAATGGGAAATGGTGCGGCAGCTCCGCTCCACATCAAAGAACCCACCTTGTAGCAATTACGGGGTGGACCCTACAGTGGTGAGCATAGTGGTGCGCGAAAAGAAATTGATCCCAGAAAGACCAGTGCAGGGGAGAATAGAGTGGTGCCGGTAGAAGTGACGGTACCAATACCTGTTGACTCGAGTGACCCAAACAAGGTGCTGAATGTGGGTTCACAACTTGGTATGACGGTTCAGAATATACTAATAGCATTCTTGAAAGCAAACCTGGATGTTTTCGCTTGGAGTCATGCCGACATGTGTGGAATATCTCCAGAAATCGCAGTGCATGCTTTAAATATTGATCCGAAGTTCACACCCATAAAGCAGAAAAGAAGAACCTAGGGTCCTGAAAGGTCAACAGCATTGAAAGAAGAAGTAGATCTACTCATGGAAAATGGCTTCATCAGAGAATCCACTTATCCAAATTGGGTTTCTAATCCGGTGTTGGTTAAAAAAGCAAATGGGAAGTGGAGAGTATGTATCGACTTTTCAGACTTGAATAAAGCATGTCCCAAAGACTGTTTCCCGTTGCCCAGAATCGATCAGTTGGTGGATGGAACAGCCGGGCACGAATTATTGTCTTTTATGGATGCTTACTCAGGATACAATCAAATCATGATGCATGAGCCGGATCAGGAGGACACGAGCTTCATCACCGATGTTGGTCTTTACTCCTATAAAGTCATACCCTTCGGACTAAAGAACGCTGAGGCAACTTATTAGAGACTCGTTAATGCCATGTTCAAGCCTCAAATTGGCAAGACTATGGAAGTGTACGTTGATGATATGTTAGTGAAATTAAAGAAGGCAGTAGACCACATGGACTATCTGGCAGAAATGTTCGCGATCCTCCGAAAGTATGGGATGAAGTTGAATCCTCTGAAATGTTCATTCGGGGTTGAGTCTGGAAAATTCTTAGGTTTCATTGTGAGTGCTAGGGGCATTGAAGCTAATCCTGCTCAGATCACTGCCTTAAGAGAAGTCAAACCCCCTAGAACAAAGAAGGAATTGCAAAGCCTCAATAGGAAAGTCGCTGCTTTGAGTCGATTTATTTCCAAAGCCACAGATAAATGCATTCCCTTCTTTGATGCTCTGAAGTAAGGAGAAAAGAATTTCAAATGGACTCCTGAGTGTCAAAAAGCTTTTGATGAGCTAATTCATCATATGGAAATGCCTCGAGTACTTTCTAAGCCCAATAATGGTGAAGATCTATTCATATACTTAGCAGTTTCATCTCATGCTCTCAGTGCAGTGTTGGTACGAGAAGACGCAAAAGTTCAGCGTCCAGTTTACTACATCAGCAAAAGGTTCACTGGGGCAGAGATGAATTATTCAAAGTTAGAAAAGCTCGCCTATTGTCTATTGATCGCGTCCAAAAAGTTGAGACCATACTTCCAGGCTCATCCTATTAAAGTCCTCACTGATCAACCTCTAAAGCAAGTCCTATTCCACCCTAAAACTTCGGGTCGACTTCTGAAGTGGAATATTTAACTCAGTCAATACGATATCACCTATCATCCCCGAAGAGCAATAAATGGACAAGCTTTAGCAGATTTCATTGCAGAATGCACAAATAAAGGTGGCAGTGGGGAAGAGGTATCTGAAGACATCCCGATCCAATGGAAATTATATGTTGATGGTGCAAGGAATGACTACTGTTCCGGAGCTGGGGTTGTGCTTGAAACCCCCGAAGGGCGGTCATTGTGTTATGCATTGAGATTAGAATTTTCTTCGACAAATAATGAAGCAGAATACGAAGCTCTTATTGCCGGCTTGAAGATTGCTAAAGAACTGAACATCAAAGTATTGCAGATTTTCAGTGATTCCCTGCTTATTGTATGCTAAGTCATGAAAGAGTTTCAGACTAAAGGAGGAAATCTGCCTGCTTACTTGTCAAAGGCCTGGGAGCTTCTCGATGCTTTTGATCATTATACCATAAGCCATATACCCCGGGAAGAGAACATGATGGCAGATTCTCTCGTGAAATACTCAAGCTCTGGCGAAGCTCAATTATTGGGATTGGTCCCTGTGGAGGTCTTGAGAGCTCCGAGTATTGATGAGATGGATATTGACTGAATCATGACTGTATCTCAAGAACAGGAGTCGTGGATGACCCCTATCAAGGAATATCTATTCAACGGCTCCTTGCCAGAAAACTCAAAAGAGCGCCAGAAGCTGTTAAGAAAAGCCCCGAGAAATGTAATTCAGGGCGACCATTTGTACAGACGAGGATTCTCGATGCCATTACTCCGTTGTGTAACTAAAGAAGAGGCTAAGACAATTTTAGCTGAAGTGCACGGTGGAGAATGTGGGGATCATTCAGGTGGCCAAACTCTAGCAAAGAAAATTCTCCGTTATGGGTATTTTGGCCGGATATTAACCGAGATGCTGCTAGCTACTCCCGAAAGTGTGACAGATGCCAGAGATTTGCGAAAATCCCAAGAGCACCTTCCATCGTGCTAACACAGATGGTCAGTCCATGACCATTCACCATTTGGGGGATAGATCTCATTGGGCCTATGCCGATTGCCAGATCCGGAATCAAATATGTCATTGTTGCTGTTGATTATTTCACTAAATGGGCTGAAGCTGAACCCTTGGCTACCATTACCTCTAAAAAGATGATAAATTTTGTAACTAAAAATATCATTTGCAGGTATGGTGTGCCTCAGAAGATAATAACAGACAATGGTACCCAATTCGAAAGCGAAGAATTCTAGGAATTTTGCAGGCGATTCAAGATCCGAAAAAGCTTCTCAGCAGTGGCTCATCCGCAGGCAAACGGGCAAGTGGAAGCAGTGAACAAAATCATCAAATCAACCATCAAAAAGCAACTGGAAAAAGCAAAATGTGGTTGGGTTGATAAGCTGCCACTAGCACTATGGGCATATAGGACTACCCACAAAACTGCGACTGGGCACACTCCATTCTCATTAGCATATTGATCAGAAGCAATGATTCCAGTGGAAATAGAGGTCCCCTCACACAGGAGAATTCATTTCAACCAAGCTGAAAATGAAAAGCTACAACTTGAAGCACTTGACTTGCTTGATGAAGAAGGAAAGAAGCTGAACTCAGAGTTGCAGCTCAACAACAAAGGATAGCCAGGCACTTCAATTCTAAAGTTCGTCAACGCAGCTTTGAAATTGGGGATCTAGTCTTGAAAAGGATCATGACAGCAACAGGAGTGTTTGGGCCAAACTGGGAAGGGCCGTATGTCATAGGCCGAAAACTTCTTGATGGCACTTTCAAACTCACAACTGTCGAAGGAGATCCAATCCCGAGAGCCTGGAACAGCAAACACTTGCGTCCATATTTTACTTAAAATCTATGCTTAAATTTGTAAAATAATTTCGGATGTATCATTCTTGTATTGTAAGCCATTGTAAAATCAGTGCGACTCAGCAATAAGAACTATAAAGTGGACGTGGGCCCAATTCTTGGCCGAACTACTATAAATCTTCTGTCTTCTATTACTATATAATGCCTGTCTCATTTTGATGTGCAAATATTTTAAATATATTACTACAATATCGATTTAATATTGCAGGCAATCAAAGCAAAGCTTACCTATTCAACACGTCACAAACCCGAGCGATTCCCATAAATCACTCAACAAACAAATGTCAAGCCACAAAAATTCCAGATTCAATTCCTACATAAGAAGTACTTCTCACAAACGGTTGGTGATTCCACCAAAGGGGCACCTTCAAAAAGTGAAGGTTCCAGGCCCTTGCTAACTGATCGAGATCGTTTGTGCAAACAAACATCCGATTAAGTAGTTTGCGTCTGCCCCGTGGATTAACTTATCAAAGAAGTGCGCTTCTCTGGAAGAATCAAACAACCTACAAAAGGAAGGAACATGTATTCAAAAGTGATAACAAGGGATCGCCGAGGAACAGATGATGAAAAGATATTGGCCAGCAGACAAAAAACAGCCAAAACATAATCTTGTCTCTCAACCAAAAAGGTTGGTGGAACCACCGAAAGGGCACCTTCCCAAAGTGAAGGCACCGGGCCCTTGTTGCTTAATTGTGATCGTTTGTGCAAACAAACATCCAGTTGGGTGGCTTGCGTCCGCCCCGTGGAACCACTTAACTGTGAGACTCAACTTTCCAGGCAAACAACTCAAAGCCCTCTCCGGAGGCACAATTAAAAGCCCTCCAATGAGGCACGCTGTAAAATGAAATGTTTTTCTCAACCAATAAGGTTGATGGTACCACCGAAGGGGCACCTTCCCAAAGGAAGACACCGGACCCTTGCTGGTTAATTGTGATCGTTTGTGCACGAACATCCAATTAAGAGGCTTAAGTTCGCCCCGTGGCTCCATTTGACTCTGAGAAATAACTTTTAGGCAAACAAATAAAGCCCTCTTCGGAGGCAATCTTCTACTCTCATGGGAACGTTCTTCCCCAAAAAATTTGAAGTGCAAAATAAAGCCCTCCAACGAGGCAAGCTGTAAAATGAAATGTTTTTCTCAACCAAAAAGGTTGGTGGTACCACCGAAGGGGCACCTTCCCAAAGTGAAGGCACCGGGCCCTTGCTGCTTAATTATAATTATCTGTGCAAACAAACATCCAATTAAGTGGCTTGCAGCCGCCCCGTGGATCCATTTAACTGTGAGAAATAACTTTCAGGCAAAACAAGAAGCCCTCTTCGGAGGCACAACTCTTCGGAGGAGCCCTCTTCGGAGGAAAAAGACCTCTAACGAGGCACAAGCCCTCTTCAGAGGCACAACTCTTTGGAGGAGCCCTCTTTGGAGGCAAGAGACCTCTAACAAGGCGCAGCCCTCTTCGGAGGCACACCTCTTCGGAGGCACAACTCTTCGGAGGAGCCCTCTTTGGTGGAGCCCACTTCAGAGGCAAAAGCCCTCTTCGGAGGCAAAAGACCTCTAACGAGGCACAAGCCCTCTTTGGAGGCACAACTCTTCGGAGGAGCCCTCTTCGGAGGCAAAAGACCTCTAACGAGGCACAAGCCCTCTTCGGAGGCACAACTCTTCGGAGGAGCCCTCTTCGGAGGCACAAGTCCTCTTCAAGAGGCACACTAAGAAAGCCCTCTCCAGAGGCATATCAAACAGAGCCCTCTTCGGAGGCACATTTCTACCCCCAACGGTAAAGTGCCAACTAAAGCCCTCTAACGAGCCACGTCCAAAAATAAAAGTTTTCTTCGAAAGTCCGCTTCACTATAAAAAGTAATCCACTTCTCATAAAATAAAAGTGGCCATCTCCAAAAGTTGAAGTGTGTTAACTCTTTCTAAAGAGAAAAGAAAAAGAAGAAAACTTCTCCGATACAAAGCACACTCTATTAAAGAAAAATAATATTTCCTAAAAATGAAAGAATTATTCTCTAGAATAAGAGTACAAGTCTTTTCAGAATATTGCAATGAGTCGTGGTATGGGGGCATATAGCTATATTAATAAAAAACAACGCTCAAACAAGCATACCACGAGCTCACTACAGTATCGTACAAAGAAAATAAAGAAATTTGTGCAAAAACAAGGAATAAATGCATTCACAAATACTGACAAGAGATTGTACAAGTAAAAAGAGTCATTTTTATTCCATACTATCAAATTTTTTATACATGTACAGGTTTCAATAAGCGGGGGCCGGTACCCGCACAATCTCCGGTCGATACAAGTCTTTAGACAAAAAGCAAAATAGCAAAACAAGAAAGATAGAACCAAACTCATTTCTTCTTCCTCACGCCGCCTTTGGAGCCCTCACCTGGCTTAATGGCTAACTTCTGAAGCTGGCCAGGACGAGTCGGGGAAGAAGGAGAAAGGGGTACATCTGGGTCCTCCTCTACTTGCTCACTGCCAGTAGGTGTGCCTTTCTTCTTCTTTGAAATTGCACGCTTCTTCCTCCTCTTTGAAGAACATTCGACGCTTGGAGAGACGAGATCAATCAGCTTTGTATCATCATCAGAAAACTTCTTCGGAGGCTTCTCACCCTATTCAAGTCCTTCAGTCTTTTGCTCTTGCGAAGCAACAGGGTTGTCCAAGCCCTGGAGAGCTCCTATCTGTTCTTCTTGCGACCCTGGTTGAGAAGCAGGAGAAAGAGTAACTGGAAGAGGCGGGTAAACGATAGCTGGAGGAGGCGAAGTTGTGCAGCACTTGTCATTTTCTCTACAGAAGAAGAAAAATTAAAATCATCAGTATTCCCCGCAAAAAGAGGGGACAGTGGCACATCGAGACTTTAGTAGTAAGCAAGAAGATCCTCAAGCTCATGTGAAGCAAATGAGTAGTCCACCTGAGCTGGATCAATGTTGAAGTTACCTGAAGAAGTCGGCTTGATTACATCGACTTCAAAGTCTTGGGCTTCAATGTCGTCCTGGGCCTTCTCCTCGACTTGAACAGTAGGAGGCTCAGTAATTGCGGTTTTAATCTCGGCTTTTGCAGGAGGTGGAGAATGAGAGCTAGAGCCAATGGTATCAGGGTCGACCGAAGCCGAAGGACGAGTGGGATTGGTTAAAGGTGCCTTCCCTGGATCCTCTCCTCCCGTTGCTTCGGCTCGCTCCCTAGCAAGCTGTTCTTTCCCTTTAGCAAGGGCAGCACGACCCTTGTCGTCCAAATAACAATCTTCTAGGTTCTCCTCCGCGTAGCCAGCATCTTTATACATTTCAATTACTGCCTCCCATACTTCTGATAGAGTAATTTCGTATTTTGGGCCCAAGAACAAAAGGCTTCTGCATCCCAAGACACTTAGAACATAAAACTCAAAAAGAGTGGAGCTGATGGTGGCCTTGGTTGTTTCGTGCGATTCTTCAGCAGCCGCTTTTCCATCCATGGCATCGTCACGCTCCTTTTCTACTTTTGAAAGTTGAGCTTTTAACATTGCAATTTCCAAGTCTTGGGAGCTGACTTTTTCCCGCAGCTGGACAGTATCATTGCGATATTTTTCAATAGCATGCCGCTCCGCCTCAAGTTTCGTCTCGGCATCTCTCTGGGCGGCATGTGCATCCCTCACTTGCTTTTGAAAAACCTCTTCCTTTTGAGAATGGGAAGCGGAAGAGGTAGCAAGGTCCTCCTTAAGTTTCTTAACTTCAGCCTCAAGCTCCTCGTTGAAAGTAGTGATGCTTTTCATTTCCGCATCGTGCTGATCAAGAACTTTCTTCCACTCTGACTTGTCGTTTTCCATCGTTAGCATAGCCTCAAGATTTAGGCGGTTGATTCTTTGAAGCTCATCGATAAGTTTTTGCCATCCAGACATTCTCTAAATATCGAGTTTAACGGCGTCAGGATTTCTCAACATAGCTTGTTTGTCGATGGGAACCAAATCAAGATCAAAACGCACTCCTTTTAAGCACCAGTGTGGAAATCAACTTTAAAGAGAAGTCGGAGCCTTTTCAACTTGATATGATGGACTGTTGAGGATCGTCTGAAAATCAGTTCTTTTGAGGGAAGGAGAGCTGGAAGGGGTTTCTAAAGAGAAGGGAGTAGCGGGCTTTTCAGAAATTGCAGACGCATGCCTTTCGCTAAGCTTGCCCCGCTTGCTTGAATCTTCAACAACATGACTCTTCCCTTTGTCATCATGAGATTTTCTTTTATGAGAATCATCATCTCTTTGAGAGGAGTCATGGCAGTCATCTTTTCTTCCATATCGCTCCTCGTAAGCCTGCCACTCACGAGCTTTTCTGGCCGCTCGTTCCTCATCAGTTTCCTTGGAGGCAGAGAGATAGCGCCGGGGATCATAAAAGTCGCGTCGTCCGTAGCATTGAAAATCATCATAATACGAGCCACTTCGTCCCATTGGAGAATTTGAAAATGAAAAAGAGATAGAATTTAGAAATCTACAAAAAAGGAATTTAAGTGCGAGTAACTGCTAAAAATCCAAAGTGTGTGTGGCGTGCAAACTAGGCGCGTCAAGCTACAAACCACTCTTCAGCCTAGGAGTGATGTCGGCTTTTACAATAGGGGTCAACTCTTGGGTCGACGTAAGTGATCGCAAGACAGATGTTGCTTCAACCGATGGAGAGACAAGCTTAGGAGCGGTGATATCGTCTTTAAAAAGCTCTTGAGAAGTCACCATAAAATCGCTTAACTCCCCAAAAATGTCGTCACCATCATGCCCAGCCAAGTGAGTCACACCGGCAGTTCCATCTTCAGCATGTTCAGCACTTTTTGTGGCAGAACTTTCCTTCTCTGTCCCCTCATCAGCTTCCGTGGCGGTCTTCCCAGGAAATTGTTGAAGTTCCTCTTCTTCGATAACCGGAAGAAGCTTGGACTTGCCGGAAAACTCTGCACCCTCAGCAGAACCGGAGCATTTTATCAATGAAGCTTCTACAACTAGTTCTTTCAACGCAAGTTCTTTTGCGGGGGCTGGGGCATCAGATGTTTCCGGTTGAAGAGCAGGGGCATCGCGAAGCTGAAGGGATCGTGAAGGATGTAAAAGGCCAAATTGATGAAGAAATTAATCTTTCAAAAGAAACTTGATACTCCTTTCCTCGACGGCTACGGCATTTAGCCTTTCAAAAGTTGACTTGTGACTGGAGTCTTTAGAAAGGGAATGAAGTGCTACAAGAGTAAAAATGAAGTTAATACTTGACAATCCGAATTCTGAAAGGCTTAGAAATGGAGTAAATGGAGATAGACAATCTTACTTCCAACTCTACAGATGCCATAGAATTCTGAAGGGCAACGAACGAAGAAAAACTGATTTAAGAACATGTGAGCACTGTCGGGCAAGTCTGTAATCAGTTTACGATTTCTAGCGCTCCTTATAAGTGTGATGGAAGGATGATCTTTATTCCTCCCGAACGAACACAAGTAGCAAATTTCGTCAAAGCTCGGAAGGCGATTAAGTGTTCTCTCGAACAACACACACAACCCCATCAGAATGGCGTAGCCATTAGGGTGCAACTGAAATGGAGAGATAGTCAATCGAAGAAGCAGCTTTCTGAGAAAGTCATTAAAAGGAGGAATATCTTCGCTTAAGCACATCTGACGGTTGACCGCAATAAAGCCAAGAGGTGGCCTGTCGGCGGTATCATTTACTCCAGGAAGTAAAGCTTCGGTCTCAGCAATACCAAATTGGATGCAAAGCTGGCTGAAGGCCCGTTGGGTTAGAGTGGTTGAAACTGCTTCCGGAGGATTCTCCAGAGGGTCCGCAATAGGGAAGACTTCTTCAATCTGTTCTAGTGTTACTTCTTGTGCTTGATGAGAAGTCATTCTACACAAGGAACTGGATGTTCAAATATGAAGGTGCACGTTTCCTAAAAGCGTGTAAAGTGTTGTGCGAAGCTAATAAAATAACAAGTAAATAAAAATAATAACACTGGTTGGCATATGTCAATTCAGGGAAATTCAAGACTTGTTATTAAATTAAAACTGAGAGTAGTGTCAATGCAGATAACATTCGATAGTAAGCAGTTCTAATTGTGAGAATTTTGTGTTGACACTTCATTCAAATTAGTTGATTCACAGCATTTCACACTCGATTGAATTCAGTTTATTTTACTTAAGTAGAATATTGTCTCTTGATTTAATCCATCATTCGATGTGGGCAGTCAATGATGAGTATATTCGTCCCAGTTTTCTGCAAATGTTGTATTTAACAGGTTATTAGCAATCAAGTCAATACAATCTGTGAAAAAAGTACAAGTTCAAGCAGTTTAAATTTGCAGTTCAGTCAAGTTCTGTGAAAATTTTGCAAGTGTTCAAGTCCTTAAGTCATAGGAACGACTTAAGGCTAGCTCGGGATTGCTTAGGTCGTCCAAATCATGTTCAACGACCTAACATAAGTCAGCCTTCCTTAAGTCGCTCTGCTCGAGTTATGGAATTCATTAGTCATGCTCCTACGAGTTAAAGCTACACTACAAGTCGAGGCATAAGGCTTTAAGCCAGGACAGGGTAAATTTGTTTAAGTGTTAACTCGTCCAAGTACGCTCGCGACCTAAAAGTTATGTCGCAAGAAGTTAAGTCACCCAGATCGTAGTGCGATCCAAAGATAGGTCGTAAAGAGAGTTATCTCGTCCGAAGAAATATGCTACACTTTTTAAGTCGCAGGTTCTTAAGTCGTTCAGATTCTTTTAAGTCGCAAGTTCTTAAATCGTTCAGATTCTTTTTAATCGCAAGTTCTTAAGTCGTTCAGATTCTTTTAAGTCGCAAGTTCTTAAGTCGTTCAGATTCTTTTAAGTTGCAAGGCTCTTAGGTCGTTCGATGCTTTAGGTCGCTCTAAGAGTAACTCAAAAATGCCGAATTTTCTTCCACCAAAAAACCTAAGTCCTATTCTCCAATCACATTCTTCCACGCGTCCACCACCCTTTTCATCACTCAAAGTACCACGGCGTAACCCGCTATCCACTAACCCTTTAACCTCACATCTCCTCGTCTTCTCCAAGCACCTAAAATCCCATCATCTCCTCCAAATTTCTAGAAATCGTTAATAACTCCATGAATTCAAATATAACTATGTGAAACCCTAAGCTGATTCATTCTCAAAGCAATCACCAACGATTCGACGAAAAATCAGAGGGCGAATCAAAGTATAGTCTTACGACATGATAACGAAAATTGTATGGAGCTGAATATGGAGTGTTTGCACAAAAAATGGACAAACACCTCAAAGTCGTTTGATCTAATTGATTTTATGTTGTTCTTAGTGATTTGAGTGATCTATGCAAATATATGAATGGCAGGGACTAAACTGTAAAAGACACGCAGATTTATAGTGGTTCAGCCAGAAAGTGCCTACGTCCACTTTATATATTATTTCTCTTCTCTTGCTTAGATTACAAGTACAAAGCTTTGATACAAGTAAAAGAAAGTTGTTTGAAAGTTCTCTCCGTGCTTGAGCTCTCAAACTTGTCCCTTGTTGTTGTACCACTGCCCCTCTATTTATAGAGTGAGGCTGGGGGTAGGGGTCTTGGATATGCATAGCTGCTGGTGGGCCTGGGCTGATCTGATCTGGCCTGGCACGTCTTGGTCTGGTAGCACTCTGGTTCGGCTATGCATGGAAGTGGGGTTTGAACCGGTAGTGAGGTTGGATCAGTGAGGTTGGTTCGGTGGTGAGGTTGGTCCGGCAGTGGTAGGGAGTAGGTTGGTTCGGTAGTGAGATGGAGTAGGTTGGTCCGGCAGTGGTAGGGAGTAGGTTGGTTCGGTAGTGAGATGGAGTGGGTTGGTCCGGTAGTGGTAGGGAGCACGTTGGTTCGGTAGTGAGATAGAGTGGGTTGGTCCGGCAGTGGTAGGGAGCACGTTGGTTCGGTAGTGAGATAGAGTGGGTTGGTCCGGTTATTCTGGTCCAGTGGTGAGAATTCACCCAACATTTGCCCCCCAAAGTGGGGCGTATGCTGGCATACGGCTTACTTTGTTTCTTGGTTATCTTCATTCGGTCACTGAGTGCCGGTCCAGTTGGTCCGGTGTCCTTTATTTTCCTATAAGTAGAGGTGTTATGCCTTCGCCATTCCTTATCGAGTGAGATAGCCGAACCAACTAAGTGCAGAATCAAGCTTGACCAAATCAACTAAGCACCGAGTCCCACTTAATTGCCGATCCAGGTGAGTTTTCCTCTGCCGAACGAACTTTTAGGGCTGGAATACCGAATGAACTCGAGGCGTTTTAAGCACCGAACGAACTCGGAGCCTTTGGGCTACCGAATGACCGAATGAACTTTCATACTTGGAATGTCGAATGAGCTTCTATATTTGGAATGCCGTATGAGCTTTCACATTTGGAATGCCGAATGAGCTTCTATATTTGGAATGCCGAATGAGCTCTTGGTTGGGCCTTACTGAACGAATTCGGGGATTCCGAGTGTTGAATGAACCTTCTACCGGATGGAATTTTATAACTGAATCACTAGTGAAACTCTAGATTACATAGTTTATGTGTCTTAACGATATACTTTCTTGTGTTTGCGGATAAATGTCTCACAAAGTGGAAACCCAATCAGAGAAAAAGAGATCTCATGACAGAGAAGAGCCTTCCGCCGTGCCCCCAGCTCAGCCAGGACGTGTCCATCACGGGCCCACCCCGAGATCATTAGTGGATGAATACGGTCCTCAGGAACTTCTTAACTTGCCTCCTAATTGCTTCCCTAGCTTACTCAAGGGCGAGCAACTCGATGTTATATCTCGCTCCTTTGGGATCAACCGAGCACGCATGTTATTGCCGGATGCGGGAGTGATGCCATATGATCCTCCCGAAGGATATTTTGCCTACAGCAGATACCATTGCATGTGCGGGGCCATCCCGCCTCTCAACGCCTGGGTAGTCAGCTTTCTCACCTATCTAAAGGTAGCTCCATTCCAGCTTCAGCCCAACTCTTATGCCATTATGGTGAGTCTCTTCGTCATCTTCCAGAGGAGATATGGGCGTCCTCCTTCCAACCGGGAGATCCGGTATTTGTACAACTTGAGAGGCTACAAGAAGGGGTCTCCCTACATCAGCTTGGAATCGGCCGTATCCTTTAAGCCGGTCCTGGATTTATACTCCAAGTACAGCATGTTTAAGAAGGAGTGGTTTTTTGTCAGGGATGACTCCGTTTCTATTCGGCGCTTCACCTCCGGATGTAAGTCAAAGCTTTATTTTTAATTCCCGTTCTGGTTGCAATACTCTTTCTTATGTGTTTTTGTTTTTTGCTAGCAACAGTTGGTTTTTCGGTCGTGGAGAATGACCACCTGGTTCAGACGGCAGCAGAAATAGAAGCTATTACTGGGAGAGATAGGTCGGCTGCCTACCTGATCAATAATGCTACACTCTTGGAGTACAGCTTGATCCTTCCACAGCAGTCCGTGGTCAAGCAGAGGGACACGGCTGAAGAGAAGGCTGCCCAAGCTAAAGAAGGGCCCGAGTCGAAGAGCAGTAAAAGGAGGCCCTTTCCGAAACATCCGGTTGCCATGGGGAAGAAGCTCAAAAAGTTCGACGGTCCCTCTCCCAGCACATGTCCTGATATCCCAGAGGAGGGAGAGGTGGAGGAGGAGCAAGGCGAAGATGGAGGAGAAGGCGCCGGTGGTGACGACGGTGTCGGGGCTTTGTCTTCTGGGCAAGTAGGCGAGATGCAAGAGTGGACGGATGACGCTTTCCGCCAAGCCTTCGAAGGTCTGGAGGAGACAGAGAAATCTAAGAGAGCCGATAAAGTTGGGACCGACGTTGATTTATCTTCCGGGAGCGCCTCTACTGAAGCAACTTCGGCGGTTCAAGGTGAATTTCACTTTACTCTTTTAACTCTTGAATGATGGCTCAATACATGTTGGTGACACTTGGTTTTCATATCAGGAGCAGGTAAAACGGCCAAGACCTCAGATCTTCAGCATAGGCCTGAACAATACAAGCTCTCCAAAGTTTCCGCCAAGCCAAAGCCTCCGACCCACCGTTCCGGGGATGTAGTCGGCTATCGTCCTCTTCTCGGGGTTATTGGAGAGGATATTCAAAAGAGAAAAAGGAGTCGCTCCCTATCCGAGCCTTCACCTGGTTCTCAACCCCTAATTCAGCCTTTTCATGATATCACGGAGGAGGGTACTGAGTTCACACCCTCTCCGCACCCGTCTGAAAATCCTACCGTTACTCAGATTGATCATCCTGGCTTGGCTCGTAATCCATTTGCGGGTTATCCTGATCTGGATCCAAGTTCTCATGATATTTCCTTCGACGAGGTTACCTGTGAGCACCTTCTTCCTCGCAACCCTATGGTAAAGGTGCTTGATGAGGCCAAATCCTTGGACCTTGATTTGCTTACTACTCGGGTTATCGCTATGGGGAACGAAGCTAAAGCAAACATCGACCGGGTTGCTGAGGAGACCAGGAAGTTGATGGGGCATCATGCCCGATTGGTCAAGGCCGGGGAGGAAATTGGGAGTGCCAACATAAGACTGCGGTTAGTGGTGTCCGACCAGGCCAAGCAACTCGCTGATCAGGCCATCCAGATCTCTCAGCACGAGGCCGCCTCCGGACGTCTAAAGAAAACTATGGAAGAGGCCAGCCGGGCCGAACTACAGAAAATGGAGGCTACTTGCAAGGAACGGATCGATATGGCCATTGCCACGGTGGACGAGGTTCGGAAAGAGGATCTTGAGCAGATAGAGGAGTTGTCTGGGAAGCTTGAGGCTGCAGAGCTTGCTCAAGCCAAGTTGAGGGAGGAGATAAAGGAGATGCGGAAATCCCTTCAGGCTTACTGCTCGAGATACCAATTGGAGAGAGATGCCACCGTCGCAAGGTTGTCGGATTCCGAGGCCCGGGCGAGGGAGTTTGAAGAGAACGAGGGGTTGATGGAGGGGATGCTCCAGGATATGTACTTCCGAACTTGGAGGCAGGGTAACTTGTCCTGGATGGATGATTACCCTCGGGTTATGGCTAGGATCTATCTCAGGGCTCTAGAGGAGGCCCAGGCTGAGGCGGATAAGGAGGGTGGCGTGCCCTTTAGGATGGATGCTGTTACCGCCCAGTTTACCAAGGAGGAGAAGGTGGCGGTGAAGGAGGGCATGCGGTTGCTTGCAGCTGAGGAGACAGGTGTACAAGCGGAGGATGATGATCAAGTTGATCAAGGAGCAGATGCTGGTAAGTCTTCCTTTCTAGTCTTTCCATTAACTTGGTTTCTTATCACTAACGAATTCTTTTTCTGACCGGACAGGTGGGCAACAGGACAAGGATAAGACTCCGACGCAGCCGGCTCCTTGATTAGACCTGGAAAATTCTTTTTGTGGACTTGACATGGTTGTATATGTTAGTCTTAAAACAGTAAAGTAACTCTTAGGTTGTAATTTTTGCTACTTGTAATAAATAGCTCTATTCTTGACGTGTAATTCTTTAACTTAAGCTGATTTTGTCGTCTTTTGAATGTTTTTTATTTTTTTTTATTTTGACATGTTGTATGAGAAATATAGCTATGCATATTCTTGTAATCAAATTGTGTTTGATGTTAGGTTCTTGTTTAAAACATAATTTCATGACTTTCAATGTTAGCGTGAGGTGTGAATAAATTATAGCCATGTGTTTACATATGAAAGAAGGAAATACCGCCCTTTATACTTTGCTTGTAGATGGCAGCTTTGAATATCCTGTGTGACCGAGTAAGGGATGCGGTCCAGTATCTTGCTGTAAGTATCCGCTTCTATTAGTGAGTGTCTCATGTTCTGTGTCCTGTACTTCAGGGATTGTTACAGAGGATAGGAGAAAAGTTTCTTAAGTAAAATTGAAATATGTGAAAGTAGAACTTCCAATCACGGAAGGCCGTCGATGTGCTTAAGTTCGTGGCAAACGGGCTTTGTAGTCACTTTCCCTAGTTGTGGGTCTTGGAGACATTTGTCACCCATCTTACGCCTCCGCGGGGAGTTAATTCTTTTTTACCACAGCCGCACTTAAGACACATCGGAGCCGAGATCGCACACAGTAACTACCCGGGCCATTATGGCCCATAATCATGGGTATTATTCGATTTACTGTGGCCGGCTAGCGTGGGTGCCGATCGTCAACCGTGAACTGCCCCTGGCTGGCCACACCTTATGTTGGGGCTTATAGTCGGTTCACAGTTGCCGGCGAGCCGAACGCCGTAATGAGCTGCCTCGGCTATAGTCGGCCTTCTCGGTGGCTTATAATCGGCTCATTACAGTTGGCTTTAAGGGCCGTCGCGAGCAATGAGTTAACCTGCAGCAGAGGGATGCCGGAGCAAAAGTGTCTCATTGGCGAGGGCATAGATTCGCATTGTACCTGTTCGGTCTTGTCCAGGTGAAGTTGCGCTGTGGAGTGTTTTGAGTGGAAATGCTATGCGCATAGGATTTTGTTCAACAGAAAAAGATAAAGTTAACAAACAGCCAAGATATAAAGGAACAAGTTAAAAAAGAGACAAGGTTTTTTTTTAATGTGGTTCGGCACGAAAAGGCCTACGTCCACTGATTCTCTTTATTAATTCACTTTATATGGGCAGTACAAGTTAAGAAAAGTATCGACGGAGGTGTTGGATGTTCCATGCCCTCTGGAACACCTCTCCGTCCATTGTTGACAAAATATAAGCTCCATTGTGGAGATCTTTATGAATTACATATGGTCCATCCCAGATTGGATCTAGTGCTCCGGGGCGAGGGAAGATTCGCTTGAGGACAAGATCCCCTTCTCGTAAGGTACGGTGCCTGACTTTGGAGTTGTATTGTGCTGCCACTTTTTGCTTGTGGGCCGCTGCTTTAAGGACTGCATCATTTCTTCTCTCCTCAACTAGATTCAAAGACATGTGAAGGAGTTCTTCGTTCTCTTCCGGGTTATAGTGGATCCTACGGTGGGAAGGCACGATGGTTTCGATTGGGAGCATAGCCTCCGATCCGTATGCCAAAGAGAAAGGAGTATGCCCTGTTGATGTTCTGAAAGATATGCGATAGGCCCACAGTGCCGTAAGGAGTTCATCCACCTAAGTGCCCTTTGACTTTTCGAGTTTCTTTTTTATTAGAGTTTTCAGAATTTTGTTGACGGCTTCGACTTGTCTATTTGCCTGGGGATATGCTACGGATAAGAAGCTTTTGTGAATTCCGTGCTCTCGGCACCAGTTGGCGAATTCCTCGCTGTCAAACTGAAGTCCATTGTCTGATATGATTTTGAGTGGGACTCCGTACCTACACAGAACATTTTTGATCAAGAAGTTAATAACTTTTGCTGAAGATACTTTATTCAGAGGTTCTGCTTCCATCCATTTGGTGAAATAGTCGACTGCCACTATAGCATATTTGGCCCTGCCTCGGCCCATTGGTAGTTCGCCGATTAAGTCAATTCCCCATACTGCAAAGGGCCAAGGGCTGGTCATTTGTGTAATCTCAGTTGTTGGTAGCCACGGAATCTTAGCAAACTTCTGGCATCTGTCACATTTTTTGACGAAATCTAAGGCGTCCTTGCTTAAGGTGGACCAGAAATATCCATATCGGAGTATCTTTTTTGCTAAAGTTTTCCCTCCGGTGTGATCTCCGCAGCTTCCTTGATGAATGTTGGATAAGATTACCTTGGCTTCCCTCCCAGTGACACACCTTAATAACGGGTTAGAGAATCCGCGCCGATAGAGGATGTCTTCTTGTATTGTGTAGCGGGAAGCTTTCCTCAATATTTTCTTGACTTCGTTACGCCCGTTGGGTAGTGTGCCGCTTTGTAAGTAGTGTCGGATGGGAGTCATCCAATTTGCTTCTTCGGTTGCAGCTATCAGATTCACTTGCTCAAAACTTGGGGTCAGTTGCTTTGAGATGGTCACTGCTCCGAAGATGGCGATGTCTCTCACACTTGCTTGCTTTGCCAATTCGTCGGCCTCTTGGTTCTCTTCCCGAGGGATGTGTTTGACTAAGTAGTGGTCCAATCGGCTGAGAAGTAACTTGGTCTTCTTTAAATACGCTATGAGTCGTTCTTCTCGAGCTTGGAATTCTCCTAGTATTTGATTAACAATAAGTTGAGAATCGCTATGAAGACACAAAGAATTGGCTCCGATCTCTAAAGCAAGTTCTAATCCAGCTATCACTGCTTCATACTCTGCATCGTTGTTGGTGGCAGCGAACTCCAACCTTATAGCATAATGAAGCTTATTTCCCCTTGGAGTGATTATTACCACACCTGCCCCCGAGCTTTGTTCGTTTGATGCACCATCCACAAAGAGATTCCACTTGATGTCTTCTGCTATTTCCAATTGCTCCTTATCTTCGTTGGTAGTGAATTCTGCAATGAAATCAGCCATGGCTTGTCCCTTGATGGCGGTGCGAGGGTGATAGGTGATATCATACTGACTTAGTTCAATGCACCATTTAAGTAGTCGCCCAGAAGTGTCGGGACGATGGAGTACCTGCCTCAGTGGTTGATCGGTCAGAACTTTGATGGAATGGGACTAGAAGTAGTGACGCAGTTTTCGTGATGTGATTAGTAAACAGTATGCTAGCTTCTCAAGTTTAGGATATCTAACTTATGCCCCTGTAAACCTCTTACTTACGAAGTAAACTGGCTGCTGCGTGCGGTTGTCTTCCCTTACCAAGGCAGCGCTTAGGGCGTGAGATGACACAGCAAGGTATAGGTACAACTCTTCGCCTTCGCTTGGAGTCGATAGTACCGGTGGTTTCTGGAGGTGTTCGATTAAGTTAAGGAAAGCGGTTAAGCATTCGTCAGTCCATTCGAACTTTCCTTTGTCTTTCTTTAGAGCTTCGAAAAAGGGGACACACTTGTCCGTTGCTTTGGAGATGAATCGGCTTAGGGCGGCCACTTTTCCATTCAGGCTTTGCATTTCCTTTCGAGTGGAAGGTATCTTGATATCCCTTAGCGCTCGGACTTGTTCAGGGTTTGCTTCAATCCCTCTGGCATGGACAATGAATCCTAAGAACTTTCCTGATGATACTCCGAAGGAGCATTTTAGAGGATTCAACTTCATTCCATATTGGCGAAGTACTTGAAACATCTCGCCTAGGTGGCTTACGTGATCGTCGGCTTTCCTTGACTTTACCAGCATGTCATCCACGTATACTTCCATAGTTTGCCCTATTAGCCCTGCAAACATCTTGTTGACGAGGCACTGGTAGGTGGCTCCTGCATTTTTAAGTCCGAAAGGCATTACCTTATAGCAGTATAAACCCCGGTCAGTGATGAAACTAGTGTGGTCTTGATCGGGAGCATGCATAGGAATTTGGATATATCCTGAGTATGCGTCCATAAAAGATAAGAGCTCGTGCCCGGCTGTGCTGTCTACAAGTTGGTCGATCCGGGGAAGTGGGAAGCAATCCTTTGGGCAGGCGTCGTTTAGGTTGGAGAAGTCAATGCATGTTCGCCACTTCCCATTAGCCTTCTTTACCAGCACCGGGTTAGCGATCCATTCCGGGTAGATGGCTTCTCGTATGAAGTCATTGGCGAGTAGATTCTTTACTTCTTCATCGAGGGCTGCTGATCGCTCTGCCCCCATACTTCTCTTTCTTTGTTTTACGGGCGCCTTGGTAGGATCAATGTTTAGTACGTGGCATGCTACGTCGGGGGAGATTCCGGTCATGTCAGCATGTGACCATGCGAATACATCCAAGTTGTGGAGGAGAAAGTCGATGAGTTTCTCCTTCAACTCTGCTTTTAGTTGGGACCCAATTTTCTACAGTCTACTCGAGTCGTGCTTGTCTACAGATACAAACTCCATAGCCTCTGCAGGCTCGGCGGTGGCCTCCTCCTCTTTGTCCCTGGGGTCTAATTCATTGAAAGGGTCGCTGGTATACCGAAGAGGAGGGGCTTTCTTTAGTTGCTATGCTTCTATACGTTTCGTGTAGAGGGCAACCTCTACACCCTTCCCTTTATCCTTCCTGTGGTTGTTGCGAAGTTCAGTCACATAGCAGTCTCGAGCAATGTCATGGTCTCCTTCTACTTCCCCTACTCCATTGTCCGTTGGAAATTTCATCTTTAGGCACCATGGGGCTAGGACAAGTTGGAAGTCAGACAAGGCTGGCCTTCCTAAGAAGGCGTTGTAGGCCGAGTGGTTTTCTATTAGCACAAACGTCTGTCTCCATACAACGGAGCGGGGATGGCTTCCAATTTCAACAAAGAGGTCCAGTTGCCCGAGGGGCATCTTCGCATCTCCAATGAAACCGTGTAGTGGTTTATCGCAGCGAGATACATCCTTCATTGATAGTTTCATTTTGTCGAATGCATGTTTGAACAGGATATTTACTGAGCTTCCAGTGTCTACTAGAATTCGGTAAACTTCGGCGGGACCGAGCCGAGCAGAGATAACCATGGGATCCATGTGAGGGTATTGCCTTCCTTCTAGGTCACGCTTACCGAATATGATGTCATCACTTTCTTTCCGCTTCGGGTGGCGCTTTTCTATAACCGAATTAACACAGTCTTTATTGTCTCTAAGCGACTTTCCATATCTTTCCATCTCTTTCCAGCTTCTGTCTGCGATGTGCGGTCCTCCGGAGATGGTATGGACCACTATCTTCTCTTGACTAGAGCCGCTAGTGTTGCGGTTTCCTCTGCCGATCTCCGGTGAGGGTAGCCTTGGGTTTTCATTGGCAGGAGCTGGAGTCCTGTCCTGACCTTTTACATAGCGTTCCAGTTTCTTCCTTCTGATGTGTTCCTCAATCAAGTCCCAGAGATGATGGCATTCATTGGTATCATGCCCATGAGATTCGTGGAAGCGGCAGAACTTTCCAGACTTCTGCACGTTATCTGATTCCTTCTTGTATGGTGGGCGTTTGTATCTAACTTCGTCTTGGGTGGCAAGGAATATATTTTCGACGGTCTCGTTCAAAGGAGTGTAAGTGTCGAATCTCGGTCCTGGCCGATATAGGCGCTTTTCTCCCTTCTTACCCCGAGCATTGTCTCTGGAATCATTTCTTCGAACGTCCCTTGCCACAGCAGGGGCGTTGCTGTGAGTTGCCTTATTTTGCTGTCCTGACTGCCCCTCAACGGTAGCATCCTCAAGCCTCATATATTTCCCGGCTTCATGGAAGAAATTGGGTAAAGTAGCTGGTTTTTCTTTTGTCAACCTTCTAGCAAATTTAGTGTTCGGATGCACACCACTACAGAGGGCCATTAGGATAAGCTTCTCATCGGCATCTTGGACTGCGGCCGCTGCGGCATTGAATCGGGTTAGGTATTGCTGCAGTTTCTCTCCGGGTTTCTGTTTAATGCTGGATAAGGAATAAGCGTCCTTAGGTTGTTCCACATGAATGCGGAACTGACTGATAAACTTTTCTTTCAACATTTCCCACGAGCTGATGGATCCCTGGGGTAAATGACAGAATTAGGAGGTAGCGAGATCTACTAAAAATAGTGGAAAGCATTTGCACAGTACTCCCTCTGTTGCTCCACTCATGAGCATATGTTGTGTGTATCTCTGTAAGTGTACAATGGGGTTGGAGGTTCCTTTGTAAGGTTCCATTGTTGGCATCTTCCATTCTCGAGGGGTGATAGCAATTTCGATATTGCGGGCGAAAGGGCTGGTTACTCTAGCGCCTATCCCTCGATCCCTTTGCTCCCGTTGGACGCACTCTCTGAATAAGCGTGCCATCCTTTCATCAGAATTTGGAGCAGATAGAAACGAGTTTGGTTCTATTCTGTGGGATTGATTCCGTCCAGATGTCCTGTAGGGATGGTATCGTCTATCATTCCTCATATTTTCCAATGGCTGCCTTTGGTCTTCTGGGAGCATGCTAGGGTCAGCTACAGTTGGCCCTTGCCTTGATCTTCCCCTGCTGGGTTCTGATCTAAGCACTTCCTCGGGTCCAACTTCGGGCTGGACTCTAGCTCGGCCCCGTTCGCTGGCGTTTTCCGTGGTTAGGCAGTATGACAGGCTCAGCTACAGTTGACCTTCGCCCGGTACCTCCCCCGTTGGGTTCGGTTCCAAACGTTTCCTTAGGCCTAACTTCGGGCTGTACTCGATCTCGGATCCTACCATGGCTGCTTCTGCCGTTAGCTCCTTCGAAGAAGGAAGATCTTTGTTGCCTCTGAGATCCTCCAGACTACGACTCGCCCCATGATTCTATGTTGCGGTTGGACTCTTCAGCATCCCTTAAGCGTGACATGAGATGATCCACCAAGGCTTTCTACTGGGACGTGAAGCGGTTAGTTACTTCAACCACAACCCTGTCTAAATCTGCCCTAGTAATTGCTGCGGGCTGTTCTGTGGCAGGAGTGGTTGGATTACCCTGTCCTTCATTTGGTACTGCTGCTAGAGGAGGACGATTTACTTGATCTGTGACAGCTGGATCTGGAAGACTGCTGGATGCGATGGTTTTTCCTTTGTTAACATCTTTTTTCTGCTTGGGAGGCATGTTTTCCAAGCGGCGAACGATGATGTTAGGAAAAATGTTAAGTGGATGAAGCTGAAGCTTCGAGCTTCTAGTTCTCAATGAAAGCACCAAAAAATGTTTGCACAAAAAATGGACAAACACCTCAAAGTCGTTTGATCTAATTGATTTTATGTTGTTCTTAGTGATTTGAGTGATCTATGCAAATATATGAATGGCAGGGACTAAACTGTAAAAGACACGCAGATTTATAGTGGTTCAGCCAGAAAGTGCCTACGTCCACTTTATATATTATTTCTCTTCTCTTGCTTAGATTACAAGTACAAAGCTTTGATACAAGTAAAAGAAAGTTGTTTGAAAGTTCTCTCCGTGCTTGAGCTCTCAAACTTGTCCCCTGTTGTTGTACCCCTGCCCCTCTATTTATAGAGTGAGGCTGTGGGTAGGGGTCTTGGATATGCATAGCTGCTGGTGGGCCTGGGCTGGTCTAATCTGGCCTGGCACGTCTTGGTCCGGCAGCACTCTGGTTCGGCTATGCATGGAAGTGGGGTTTGAACCGGTAGTGAGGTTGGATCAATGAGGTTGGTTCGGTGGTGAGGTTGGTCCGGCAGTGGTAGTGAGTAGGTTGGTTCGGTAGTGAGATGGAGTAGGTTGGTCCGACAGTGGTAGGGAGTAGGTTGGTTCGGTAGTGAGATAGAGTGGGTTGGTCCGGCAGTGGTAGGGAGCAGGTTGGTTCGGTAGTGAGATAGAGTGGGTTGGTCCGGCAGTGGTAGGGAGCAGGTTGGTTCGGTAGTGAGATAGAGTGGGTTGGTCCGGCAGTGGTAGGGAGCAGGTTGGTTCGGTAGTGAGATAGAGTGGGTTGGTTCGGCAGTGGTAGGGAGCAGGTTGGTTCGGTAGTGAGATAGGGTGGGTTGGTCCAGTTATTCTGGTCCGGTGGTGAGAATTCGCCCAACATGGAGGAATCGATGGTAAACGCGGCGAATAGATGATCGGAATTACCTAAATTCACTGTTGGAATCAACGATCGGAGATGAAAAAGTGAAGATTTCGTGTTAATCTTTGAGCTCGAATGCAGAAATAGCAGCAGGGTGTAAGCAATAAAGTGAATAGGATGGAGTGAGTTAAATAACTTATAGGCGGGAAAGGTGGAATTCGAATTGGCCTAAATCGACCTAACAACTCAAGCGGCTCACGACCTAACGACTCAAGCGACTCACGACTTAGTAACTCAGATGGCACGAGTTAAAGAATGTCGAAGCACACGACCTAGTCCCTAGGCATATACTTCGAGGGGCAAGTGTTAACACCCCTTTTTTCAACGACCTAGCACTCAGCGATCTACGACTTACCGATCTAAAGGACTCAAGCGACTTAAGCAACTCAAGGCTTTAGCGACCTAACGACTTAGCAAGCTAAGAGACCCACCGGCTCAACGATCTACAAGCTAGCGACCTAACGAGATAAGAATGTTGCGACCTAACTCCAGAAAGCGACCTAGCGATCTAACGAGTTAGCGACCTAAGAGTTAACGACCTAGCGACCTAACGATTCAGGAAAAGGGAACGACTTAACATGCTCCAAAGTAAAGCCACACGACCTACCTCTTCTGTTAGGTCGCTCACGACCTAATCCGACCGAGAGAACTTCTGTATTTACAACATTAGGTCGCTTACGACCTAATCCGACTGAGATAATTTCTGTATTTACAACATTAGGTCGCTCACACTCAGTATCTCATCCAGAATGGCTCCACTAAGTCGCCAACGACTTAAGCTAACTTGGGATGACCCTTAGGTCGCTCGCGACCTAAGACCTACGACCTACGACCTAACCTTCAGATTTTCCCTATAAATACCCCGCCTACTCCATATTCAAGGGGGACTTTTTCCAGATTTTGAAGCGCCGAAACTCTGCTGCATTCAACACCTCTACTACCGAGAACATCTCAAACTACCTAAAGAGAAGGTCATCTACATCGAAGACGGATTCCAGAATCTCTTTTGCATTGAAGTGTTGATTACTTGTATCGATTGTTGAATAATCGAAGGAATTCTTGTAAAACTTGTAATCTAACCTATGATAAAGAAGATAAAGTGGACGTAGGCTTGATTTTGAGTCGAACCACTATAAAACTGCTGTCTCTTTACTTTTCTGCTATTCTCTGCTTATTTTTTAGTTCCCGTACCAACGGGTGGTGCTTTCACTTTACTAATACTCACACCGGGGTGTTAGCGTTTGACTTTTAGGTTAACAGTTGATATTAATCATATATTATAACTTGAGACAGTATATTTAGAAAATTTCTTTAAAAATTTAAACAAAATTTGTAATAACTTTGGTTGGTAAAAATTCTGTGACCATCTCCATTCCTATCATATTTCTACAACAATCACTCATCAAAATCCAATATAGTATGTCAAAATGTGGTATTTTGACAGAAAATTATTCATTTTTTTAGCAATAAAGTCATCCAAAAGTACTCACTCTCATTTAAAAGTTCTCACGGTTATGCATGAGTGAACTACTTGAAATCTCTGATCATTTGCTTTCATGCTCATTTAAAAGTTCTCACGTTTATGCATGTATGGAACACATATCAAAATTGGATGAAATAGGCAAGTTGATTCTAACCCTATTTAAAAGTCCTCACGGTTATGCATGGTTGGAAGATGCTTGGAATTCATTTTTTTAATAAAAATAAGAAATACAACTAATCTCATTTAAAAGTCCTAATGGTTATGCATGGTTAGTAAGTATTTAAAAGATTTCTGTCATAAATATACCACACAAGGATACGACAATATGGTTTTCTATGCTGACACCACCCCTATCACTCTAAAATAGAATATGCACCTAACAGAGTATTTATGATTTTTGTTTGATTTTTTTATTGAAATTTAATATATATACTCGATTACGTATTAATGTTGTATTAATGTTTATCACTTTTATCTAACACTATTACTCTTTTGCTGATAACAAAAGGGAGAGAGAAGTTAAGATTTTGGCAAATAAGTTCAAATTGTTTTTTATTTTGCATATTTTTATTTATTTTCATGCATATGTGAAGGGGGAGCTTTGTTGTGGGGGAGTATTCAAATAGGGGGAGCTAATAGAATTCATCAATACCAAATACATTTAATAAAGTCAAAATCTTAATATATGTTTATTATCATCAAAAGGGGGAGATTGTAGAATACAATAGCCTATGTTTTTGTTTGATGATATTAAACATATATATATATATATTTGTTTAAATGTATTTGTGTTAGCGCCAAAATTTGTCACTAACACCCGAATGTAAATGAAAGCACCAACTAACAGTCACAGCCCACGGATAGAGTATATGTAGAGAGTAATAATGTGAAGAACAATAAAAATTCAAAAGAATGCAGTAAAGAACAACAGATTTTATAGTGGTTCGGCAAACTCCGGCCTACGTCCACTCCAAAAGTTTCCTTTATTGGTGTAATGATCAATTACAGTTAAGAGATGGCAGAGTAACCTCAGCCTTAGAAAATAGAAAACTAGAGAGCAGAAAGAAGAAGATCCCTTTTCTGAACCTCCACATGCTGTATTTATAGGCAAATCCAAGAGGTTGCTGGGCTTCTTGATTAGTCTAGGCCCACTAAGACCTTGGCTGAGCTCACACCCTTCACCTCGACCAACTCCAAGTCATCCATCGGCCGACCTGAAGTAACCATGGTAATGACCCAAAGTGAAATGCGCCGCGACTCGAAGTAACATGACCTAAAGCCTAGGCAAAACTCCAGTTGAAGTAACACTCACCCAAGTGCCGAATGACCTATACCTCCCTGATGCCGAACGACCACCAATGCGGAACGACCTATACCTCCCTGATGCCAAACGACCACTAATGCCGAACGACCTATACCTCCCTGATGCCAAACGACCACCAATGCCGAACGACCCCTTCCACCTCGATGCTGAACAGCCTGTACCTCCCTGATGCCGAACGACCTATACTTCCCTGATGTCGAACAACCTATAATATGGCCAACCAACCTTCCAAGCGTGCAGCTTCATTTACCAATCGACCTTGCTTGATCGTCCATCCATCTAGTTGACTGAATCCATCGTGAACCGACCTCGACGAATGAGTAATCAATTTAGTTAAGTCCACCTATCTACGGCCTTGCCAAAAGCGGGTTAACACTTTGCCCCCCAAAACATGCCTTGCTATTGGAAGGTGTGTTTTGAATAGTTTCTATCCTGATATCCAAAGTCCATGATACATTTGTGATCAAACGATTCCATCCGAATCTGATAGTTTATTCCGCGACCATTCCAAGTCGTTATCCAATTCCGAATTCGCCCCTTGGAAGTCAGCAATCGAATCCTACGATCTATCCAGACCGTTGATGGCCTCTTCGGACCCTTGCCAAGCTTGATCCAAACTTAACGATTAAATAGGCAAATCGTGTCGCGCTTCGATGAATCAACCTATCCCATGCGTTCCGGTTCAGCGTCCCTGAACATTAAGCGATGCCCTGATCCTCCTGGACCGATGTCAGCCTCTCCGGGCTCTTACTGGATCCCATCCTGTCACTCTCCGGTGAAGGGGAAACAGCGTTGAGTGAGCCGATCCTATCGCTCTTCGGTGAAGCAGCGTCACTCCCTGCACTCCGGTTCAGTGTCCCTGAACATTAAGCGATGTCATGATCCTCCTGGACTGATGTCAGCCTCTCTGGGCTCTTACTGGTTCCCATCTAGTCACTCTCCGGTGAAGGGGAAACAACGTTGAGTAGGCCGATCCTCTCACTCTCCGGCGAAGCAGCGTCACTCCCTGCACTCCAGTTCAGTGTCCTTGAACATTAAGCAATGTCATGATCCTCCTAGACCGATGTCAGCCTCTCCGGGCTCTTACTGGTTCCCATCCTGTCACTCTCCGGTGAAGGGGAAACAACGTTTGAGTGAGCCGATCTTGTCGCTCTCCGGCGAAGCATCGTCACTCCCTGCACTCTGGTTCAGTGTCCCTGAACATTAAGCGATGTCATGATCCTCCTGGACCGATGTCAGCCTCTTCGGGCTCTTACTGGTTCTCATCCTGTCACTCTCCGGTGAAGGGGAAACAGCGTTGAGTGAGCCGATCCTGTCGCTCTCCGGCGAAGCAGCATCACTCCCTGCACTCCGGACCCTGTCTCTTCGGGTAAGGTCATAAAGCAATCAATTTCAAATCAATTTTCAATATTCATCCTTTAACCCTCTGGTCAAGGGTTCATTTTATGATATTCAAGTTCATTTATTTATTTAAAATTCCAAATGTTCAATCGCAAACAAAGGATAAACCTAGATACTGCCTCTCTGGGTAGAGCGGTCCGTTACCATCTCAAAGCATGCCTAGGGATCTCTCTGGTTCCCGTACATGTGTAAGTGGAATAGCCGTTTTATTTTAAAATCAAATCTAAAGAGTTTATGTAATCGACCAAAGTTCAAGTCATGTACTTGGCCCTTGCCATCATGATCAATTGATGACGAGTCGTGATCCCGATCTAGGATTAGTCCTGTTAGTTGGAGGCGGTAGTTGCTCAGGTCGTACGGCCACCGTCTGATCTCTGGTGTATTGTGGCAATCTACCACTTCTGGCATGCTCTTCCACCTCATCCTTCAGATGTCGACATTCATCGGTAGTATGCCCTTCCAGCTCATGGAATAGGCAGTTCTTTCCACTTCTACGCTCCCGTTCTATGGGATCTCTCCTGGGTGGTTTTCGATAGGGGAGCTGCCTCCGAGTCTCCGTGTAAATCCTTTCCAGTTTTTCCGTCTAGTCCGTGTATTGTCTGAACCTGGCTTCTCGGAATTTCTTCCGTCTGTCAGGACCGTTGTATATGTCGTCCTGCTTTCGCTTACCTTTGTCTGCTCCAGGTAATTCTTTGGAGGTTCCTTCGCCTTGCACAGCGTTTGTTTCTAGCCATTCGGTGCGGGAATGCTCTAACAGAATGAACCTTTCAGCTTCACGATAGAATTCTCCGAGGTCTTATGGTGGATCTCTCGCCAGAGAATCCTTAAACTCTGTGCCTTCCGCAACCCCTACTACCACCGCCATCAAAATCATCATTGGATCCGGGCGATCTACTGAAGCCACCGTTGCATTGAATCGCAATAGAAAATCTCTTATAGACTCTCCGGTCCTCTGCTTCATTGAAGCTATGGTCATCACACTCTTGGGTTGCATCACGTGGACCCTAAACTGTCTCATGAAGCGTTCCACTAGCTCACCCCATGTTCTGATTGATCCATTCTCTAGCTGCCTGAACCAAAGCGCAGCCAAGTCTGTGAGATATAGAGGGAATCATCGTGCCATCACTTCCTCGGATGCTCCCAGCACTTCCATATGCCTGATATATCTGGTAATATGCATGGTCGGGTCTGATTTCCCATTATAAGGATCCAGCGCGGGTAACTTGAACTTTGGAGGATTCCTTGCATTTCTGGTATTCGGAGTGAACGGACTACGACTAACTTCCTCTAAGCCTCCGCTTGACAATCCTCCTCTCATAATCTGTCATACTAGTCCAGCCATTCTTTCATCTCCATCCAGGGGTTGTCCCCTGTTTGCATCTCTACCTTGCCCCCCATGTCCTAGGGGGTACTCCGGGTAGTACTCTTCGTGTTGGCCATTTACATTCACGTTGGTCCCTGCTTGTTGAGCTTCATTCACTGCTCTCCCAGTATCCAATCCTGGAGGTCTGCCCCCAGGCCTCGGCTGATTTCCTCCAACCTCTCCAGTCTGGTTCTGGTTTTGACCTCCAGATACTTCTGCAGCCCCGGTTCCTTGTTCTGCAATGCCAGCAGTCGTGGTTGGTCCATTCCCTTGATTTTGTGCCCCAATATGTCCAACCTGTCGAAGCAGGTTCTATATCATGCCTTCATGCCATTTCAGCATCGTCTCCATCTCATCCCTGGTGATATAGATGGACGCTTGACCTGCTCCAGCTCTAGAGGAGGCCTCTTGACTTCCCTCTTGATCGCTTCTTTCTATGACTTACTTCCTTGTTGATGGCCTAGCCATTGCTTCCTAGAATCCAAGTTCCTAGCTCCAAAATTCCTGAGTTCAATTCTCGGTGAAAGCACCAAAATGTTAGCGCCAAAATTGGTCACTAACACCCGAATGTAAATGAAAGCACCAACTAACAGTCACAGCTCACGGATAGAGTATATGTAGAGAGTAATAATGTGAAGAACAGTAAAAATTCAAAAGAAAGCAGTAAAGAACAACAAATTTTATAGTGGTTCGGCAAACTCCGACCTACGTCCACTTCAAAAGTTTCATTTTTATTGGTGTAATGATCGATTACAGTTAAGAAATGGCAAAGTAACCTCAGCCTTAGAAAATAGAAAACTAGAGAGCAGAAAGAAGAACATCCCTTTTCTGAACCTCCATGATATGTATTTATAGGCAAATCCAGGAGGTTGCTGGGCTTCCTGAATAGTCTAGGCCTACTAAGACCTTCGTCGAGCTCACACCCTTCACCTCGACCAACTCCAAGTCGTCCATCGGCCGACCCGAAGTAACCATGGTAATGACCCGAAGTGAAATGCTCCGCGACTCAAAGTAACATGACCTAAAGCCTAGTCCAAACTCCAGTTGAAGTAACACTCACCCAAGTGTCGAACGACCTATACCTCCCTGATGCCGAACGACCACCAATGCCAAATGACCTATACCTCCCTGATGCTGAACGACCCCTTTCACCTCGATGCCGAACGGCCTGTACCTCCCTGATGCCGAACGACCACTAATGCTGAACGACCTATACTTCCCTGATGCCGAACGACCTGTAATATGGCCAACCTGCCTTCTAAGCGTGCAGCTTCGTTTACCCATCGACCATGCTTGATCGTCCATCCATCCAGTTGACTAAATCCATCGTGAACCGACCTCGACGAATGAGTAGTCAATTTAGTTAAGTCCGCCTATCTACGGCCTTGCCCAAAGGTGGGTTAACAATTTGTTATTGAACTATTTTATTTTTCCACATAATTAAATAAATATTTGTTGAATAAAATAAATAACTCAGAATTCATATTTAAACAAATATTTTATTTAAACAAATATTTTATTACAAATTCAAATAGTACAAATTTAAGCTCTCACCATACAAGTTTCAATTACAACACAATTTTCACTATACAATATTACATAAAATTTCACCTCACTACATAATTAACTCATCACTCATATTTGATCTTCAACTTTGTTAAGCGTGTATCCAACATTTGAACTATCTGCAAAATAAACACTAACACAGTAAAATTGAAAAAGAAATATTTTGCAGTGCACAATGAAGTTTGTATTTTGAAAATATTGTTTGCCTTAGTTATTTGGGTTGTTCGTCATTATTTTTTTTTAATTCATCTTACACGAACAAATTGTGACATGCATAGTGTATCACTGTACATGCCACAAAGTCATGCACACCGATATATTTTCTTGTTAAAATAGCTGGTATAGGTGAGCACAAGGTCAAATCCAAGCCTAGACTGGATTCAACTCAAGTGCAATGCAAAAACAACAAATGGAACCAGTCATCATTAACATGAATGCAAAGCAACAACACAGTAATGGCTAAGTACAAAGCAAAATGTTCGAGCAAAATGGATATGCAAGCATTTAGTTTCAACATGTACAACAAAGTGCAACATGACATCAAATCATCAATGCAGACCAGATTCATTCATATGGAACCAGACTCCAAATGTACAAAGGCATAAGGAAGCACATATGGTCAGGAGCAATGAATCAAGCTACAGGCATGTCTACAATAACATGAAACAAAATAGATCAAACTCGAGGCAAGTCACAATGCAAACAACATATGCAACCAGACCAGAACAATGCACTTGAATACATTGGAGCTGAAATAATACCAATCACACACACATATATACATACATATATGTATGTATATACATGGTGATAACCAGCTACAATAACTCAAACATGCAACAGACTTCAATGGTTTCAGACTATCATAACTCAGGTGTAACCATGTATGCATTAAAGCATGTATACGTATATGCATACACATATCAGTTAAGTTTAGAAATGTACACATGAAGATGCAACACAAACCAGATCAATTCAGACATGCTCACAAGTTCAATAGATATGCAACTGGACATGGAACTCGAAGCAACTGGACATGGAACTCGAAGCAAAATCAGAATGTACTGCACATATACAAAGTCATAGACATGCAACAGGGAATACAAAATCAGAATGCAAGCGCAACAAGTCAAATAAGTAGGAGGACCATCTTTGAAAACCATATAACAGAGCATTCAAAATATGAACAAGTTGTATATGCAAGATAAATGCAAGAAATGAGCAATCACATATATGCATATATGTCTGTACACACATGTATACATATATAGTGGCAAACAGGGGCTGTTTAACTGGAAACAAAGTCACAGATATTCAAACATGCTCATACGAACATGAACACACACCAGACATGTTAAATGGATGCAAGTGCAACATGACAGCAACTCAGAGGCAAACGGCAAGTTTACACATTCATCCTTAACAAAACATACCACATGACAGCATGCAATATGAAAACTTCAAGTGGAACCACACCGGGCATGTAACAAGACCAAAATAACAACACAAGACGCAGCAAGACCAACATGATCACATGAAAACAATACAACCAGAATTGATGCCAGAGTACACACACAACATGGAACAAGACTACAACATCCAAGACTCCAAATCGAGATCAAAGAAATGACCAAACAAACAAATACTGTTGTAGTGTTCAAAAATGCCGTGGGTCATGGTTCAAAAAATAATGAGCAAACGAAAACCAGTGAATTGTTCAAAAAAAATCGATAATTTCCAGCAAAAATTGGAACAGGGGGTAACAAGTCAAACTTCATCAAGCCAAGAATATCTCAAATTCAAGTACCAAACAAGTCAGCGAACGATGAACAATTCATAGGAGAAAAGAACGGAAAGCATATTCAAATACAATCGAAGGATGACCAAGTCAACAAATGAACAAGTCAGAATTCATCTGAATCATTAAACTGAAAATCGTATGGCCGAGCAAAGAAATGGACAAATTATAACCAAAATATACGAACGATAAATTAGGGTTTCAATCCCTATAAATTAAACCCATATCATCATCGGCAAATCATGAGTTCGAAAACAGTCAAGTCGAGCATAATCGCAAATCAAAAGGGGAAAATCACATACCAAATTCAAAGTACCATTCGAACTCGAAGTAGTCGCAAGCAATTGAATAACACTGATCAAAGAAGTAGCGATGCAATTTGAGGAATAAGAGCATACCGGCAAACAATTCGACCTTCTTATTTCCAAGCAGTGCTTCAAATTGAAAACCCTAATTCCAGTTTACAAAAGAAATAAGGCGGCCGAAAAACAAAGAAAAGGATATCTCATTTTAACCACATTTGTTTTTTATTTGGGCGATATTATATTTGCTTTGAGCTAAATTATAAATTAGGGTTTTCTATTTTTAGTTGTCTTGTTTTTTTTATTTAAATCAAACTCTAGTTTAACTAGGTTACGAACTACGGTTTTGTAGTTCGAGAATTCGCAACTTCAGTAGCTGAGTTGTAGCAGGATTTTGAGCTTAGAGTTAGGTTAATCAAGTTAGTGGGTATCACGAGTTTACATGTGTTTGTAAGCGTTTGATTACTTAATTTCTAGTAGAAACCTTAGGGGTAGCACGTAGGTAGGTTTTTGCCGAAGTTGGGTAAATCTGTATGGGATCTCTACTGCATTACTTTCTGTTTTTATTTTTATTTCCGCATTTAGTATTAGTACACCCTATTCACCCCCTCTCTAGGGTGAAAACGATCCTACAGTTAGCCGAGTGGGATGTGTTAGAGACCTTATATCTTTATGATATTCGTGATCGTGCTCCAGCTTCAGATTCTCCTATCTTGTTATTTAGTTTGGAAGCTCGTCTTAGCTTATTGGATCATATTGCCGATGCTCAGCGGCAAGATCCAGATCTTGTGCATCTTATTTTGCTACTTAAGTATGAATCCCATGATGATGAGTTGAGGGATTTCAGCCTTGATATTCATGGTTGTCTTTATAAGAAGAATCGATTGATTATGCTTTGTGTTTCTGATCTTAGGCGGGACATTCTTGATGATTGTCACCGTTCTAAGTATACTATTCATCCTGGCAGTAGCAAGATGTGTGCTAATATGAGACGCTTGTATTATTGGGAAGGCATGAAGCGTGATGTTGCTAGTTATGTATGTAATTGCATAACTTATCAACTTATTAAAGCCGAACATCAGTGTCCCAGTGGTCTTCTTTGGCCTCTTGAGATCCCGTTGTGGAAATTGGATCAAATCTCTATGGACTTAATTGATAGCCTACCTCGATCGAGATCAGGCCATAACAGTGTTTGGGTTATTGTGGATCGCTTGACTAAATCCACTCATTTTATTTCTATTAAATCTAATAGGATAGCTTCTCATCTATCTAAGCTATATACTAAGGAGATCGTGAAACTTCACGGTGTTCCTAGTTCGATCGTTTGTGATAGAGATCCACTTTTCACCAGTAATTTCTGGCAGAGTCTTCAGAAAGCTTATCATCCATAGTCTGATGGACAGACTGAATGGGTGAATCGTATTCTCGAGGATCTACTTTGTGCATGCATTCTTGATTTTGGTGGTAGTTGGGAAGACCACCTACCGATTGTTGAGTTCTCTTGTAACAATAGTTTTCAGTTCAATATCGTATGGCTCCTTTCGAAGCCCTATATGGAAGGCCATGTCGATCACCTTCTTGATGGTTGGAATCTGGGGAGAAGTTGATTTTAGGCCCCAATTCTATTCGTGAAGCTTCAGAGAAGATCGATCTTATTCGTCAGAGAATGAAAGAGGCATAGAGTCGTCAGAAATCCTACGCGGACAACCGTAGGAAGCCTCTTGAGTTCTCCATTGGTGATTTCATTTATATTCGTGTATCTCCCTTGAAGGGGGTAATGCGTTTCAATAGGACCGGGAAATTGGCTCCTCAATTCATAGGACCATTTCCTATTACTGAGCGTATTGGCCCAGTTGCTTATAGAGTATCACTTCCGACCCAGTTTTTTGGTATTCATCACGTATTTCACATCTCTCAACTTCGAAAGTGCCTTCGTGATTCAGACTCTGTTATTGATCCTCTTATTTAGCAAGAGCTTGAAATCTCACCTGATTTATCTATTATGCACATCATGTCTGTGTACTTGCTTCGGAGATGAAACGCCTTCGAAATAAGGATGTACCACTCGTGAAGATTCAATGGTCCGCTAATCCCAATGACTGTACGTGGGAAATTAGAGAATTTATCGAGCGATCCTATCCTAGTTTTCTATCTTCTCATATTGAGGGTAGAATTTTTAAACTCAAGCTATCTATTTTCCTTTGCTTAATGAAACAAATTGTGTTGTATACAGCTCTTTTCTAGGAAATTACAAGGACGTAATTTTTATAAGGGGGGACTTTGTAACAACCCTAGTTTTGGTGATTACCTGTGAAATTAAATTATAATGGTGGTTATAATTTAATAATGGAGGAATAAAATAAATTTGAGATGTAAATTTTGTTAAAATTGTTTATTTTAAATAAACAATGGATTTTTGGTAAAATAAAAGGGTATTGGGTTAGTTTGGTTGGTAATAAATTGAGATTTATGGAAATATGTTGTTTTGGTGGTTAATAAATTAATTAAGTGAAGTAAAAGAATATAATTCAAAATTATTTATTGTAAATAAATAAATAATGTTAATATGGTTTGCTATGTTTGACTGGTTTTGGTGTTAAAAATATTTTTTTATGCAAATAATGGTGTAAATTGAAGTATTTAAATAAAAATAAGAATTTAATGATGGAAAATAGTTTTAAATGGCTAAAATAATTTTTGTATGTGGTAAAACATTTTTTGTAAACATAGAAATAGGTTGTATAAATTTATTTAGTTAAAATATGTGTAAATATGGTGAAAATAAAGTGTTAACATAAATTAACTTAGCTAAATTTTAACTAAGTATTAACATAGGCTTTTGGGTAATGGGTTCAAGCCCAAGCCCATTCTCTAGAATGAACAAAAGAGGATGGGGTTGAGCTGTACGTACACTTCTTCTTTTCATTCTTCTGTCTTCCTCTAAGAAACCAGAAGAAAAAAAATGGCCTCCTCTCCAATTCTTTAAAATTAAAATCTCTTCAAAATTATAATAAATCAAAGTGTGAAAGTAAATTCTAATCTAATACAGGTAATCTCACCAAAACAATCTTTGTTTCATCCTCTATTTTTCAATTTTGAGAAAGTCAGTGTCTGTAACTTCAGTTTCCTGTTTGCATGTCTTCTTTCTTCTTTCTACAGGTAATTGAAGCTTCACCAAGGCCAAAAGACTACTGCTTTTTATTTAAAATCACTAAAATTTTATCAAGGTGAGTAGTAACTCACACCTCTAGCCAAAACAAGCTACCTGTAAAAATCTGTTTCAGTTTGTGTTGTTTTTATTATGTATTGTAAACTATAAATTTGAAATTTCTAGTTTACAGTAAAAATCTTGTCTGCGTTCAGCTATGTGACCCTCTATCTCTTTGGTTTCATACTAGAATTGAGCGAAACCATTTCTGGATCATATACCATGCTTATTTGTAGTTGCATGTTGAATTTCATAGCTTAATTGAATCTGGAAGTGCCTGAAATCAGTGTTCGAAGTTAGAAACGAAACAGGCAAAAATGCCTGTAGTATTCGCGCCATCAGGTCGACCTAGGCTCTCTGGGGGTCGACCTGAGCCATGCATGGGTTGACCCATGCTTTCCTAGGGTCCACCTGAGCAATATAAGGGTCGACCCTTGTTTCTTTTATTTGTCCAGGTCGTTCTTTTGTTCTTCCCGTGCACTGTTTTGATTATTCTGCTTATTCTGGTGATTTTTGCGACCAATTCTTATGATATTTTGAAGTGTTTTGAAGGGCTCAAATCTATCAGTAGGTAAGCCAACATTATTGTTGATCCATACTATGGATTGACGTGTTTTTGAGTAGTTTTCATATGCCAATTTTATGGCGTTTTCAATGACTTTGGTTGTTTTCGTGCGTGTTTTCTAAACCAATTTTGGAATGATTGTTATAGTAAAATAGCTTTTGAATTAAATATTTTACAACATTTATAATTATTTTTGAAGCTGTTTAAAATATATATTCTCTATAATAAAGAGAATTTCAAAGCCATAATTTCCAAACGATTTCAGAAAAATTATTTTAAAACTAGTTTTCTCGAAGCAAAGTATTTTCTGTATAAAATACACATTTGCGCACTCTTCGAGAGAACGAAGAAGTGATTTAAACGATTTAGTAAAACGTGGTATGGGACACATGCGTTTACTTTTTTGGTTAATTCCAGATTCGTTCTATTGAAGCTATATACATTTCATGGACCTTTGGGTTGTTTGCCAGTACTGGACCTTCGGGTCATTAGGGATTTCTAGCCGTTGGACCTTCGGGTTGTTTGACCTTCGGGTTGTTTGGCCTTCGGGTCGTTTGGCCTTTGGGTTGTTTATATTAGGCGCCATATTTGTAATACAGTACTTGGCGAGCTACGACCATTTTGTTGAGCACGTGCATCTTTTGTGATATTTCTTGATTTATTTGTGATTTCCAAATGCTTTCGCCATTACATGATTATTGGGCCTTTGAGCCTTTTGAGGATTTATTATATGGTGATTACATTTTGGAGTTTTGAACTCTTAACCGAGTTCTACATATTGTGATTTGTGTTTGCCATCCTTTGGCCTTTTTGAGATTTATGATTTCCTTTTTAGGAGTTATGGTTGATGGAAGCCATTATATTGGTTGTTGTGGATGCCGATGATATGAGACGATTATTTGTGTCTAATTGATGTTGTTGTTGATCTTGCCTCTTTCGAGAAATTTTCATATGATATTTTAGTGATACCATCCCACATGAGTAATTGATATATGTATATATATATATATATATATATTTGGTGTTGCTTCTTCTCTTTCAAGAAGAAATATTGTTTTTTATCCCTATAGTTCATCCATCTTATGCTAATCAATTTATTTAAGCTAGACTGACCCGTGTATTTTATATACTCGAGTCAGACCGAGTTGTTTCAAGTTAGTCACCTACTGTAGATTACCGCTATGCTGCTTCTGCTATGGATTTTCTTGCTTTCTTTTGGATGCTAGTCATCTTTTTGTAGCCTTGTAGTTATTTTGTGTACTCTGATATGTACATATTCTTTTGACTCGATGTATATATTGTGGTCTATGTACCACCACTAGTGTATCACTATGTAGTGTATTATGATGTATATGTATATATATGTGTGTGACTGCTGTTTTGTGATCTGTTGTATTTGTTGTTGTTATATTTTGTTCTGATAGATCCATTAGCCGCTATAGATTTGTGTTAAACATTTATTGAGTATGTCGATCCACTTGAGAAAGGTAAAAGAAAAAAATTAGAGCACCAAATCGACGTATTCAATAATTGTTTAAGACAAATCTTACGGATGGTCGCTCCTAACCAGCCCTATTCTCTGCATTAACAGACAGTATTACTTCGTAATACTCTTTTTTAATGTGGGTCTTGGGGTGGGGCATCACAAAACAAATATCAATTAAAATATAAGTAACAATAAAATCCAAACCACTTTTCCTTCGGTGTTAAGTATGGAAAGATTGCTTCTATACCACCATAATTAAGAAGGATTATTTACCAAAATCAAGTCTCATTCCTTTTATAAAATTCTCGTTTTATAAACTCATTCCATATTTACAAGACCTTTTATAAATCTCTAAAATTATTTATAAAACTCCTTTTATAAATCTCCAGAATTATTTATTCTATAAAACTCCTTTACTTGACATGTTTCTACTTAACATGTTTTCAATATTTCGACTTACCATATCCCTCACCTAGAAACTCTGGTTTTAGATCTCACAGATAGAGGATCAGTCTATTCATTGGCTTTTAGTACTAAGCGATGGACTACTAAATTTTCATTAATAACTAAATTTGAAAATGGAAATAAGACTTCAAATACTTAACATCAATCTTTGATTTCAAACTAAAAACTATCCTTAAGATAACAATGAAGCTTCTCAAGTTGGCGTACTATTACCTCTCAAATCTTTACTAGATAACATTCTTTTCTTTAGGATAGGTAGAAGTATACCTATCTCGAAGATAAATACCAAGTATAAAACTCTTTAATTCCATATATTATTCATTTAAAACGAAGTGTTTTAAACCAACATTCTATTCGCCTTTCAAAACCTTTACTACAATTAGAATATTATAGCCTTTTTAAAATTCCAGTAAAAAAATCCTTAAAATACTCCTTGAAATTTCCATATCAAATCTCACATGGAAATCCTTGTATAAAAACCAATTTTGATTTAAAATGAATAAATCTTTTCTTTATGTCAAAATAAACACTTACTTTATTATCATAAGTAATTTCTTTAAATCTCATATCAAAATTCAAACCACCTTTAAAACACATTAAAACAAAGTTTAAAACTCCATTTAAATCAGACTTAAAACCATTTTACCTTTTTTAAAAAGAATTCGATTTTGAAAACTAAACCGATTTCCTTTAAATAAACCACTTGTTTGAATATCTCGAAATAAATCTTTTATATCACTAATCTCTTTATAAAATACTTATATAACCTTTATAAACCATATTTGAAAAGGATTTACAAAATATTTAAAAAAGATAGCCTTTTATATTTTAGAAAAATCAAAGATTTTAAAACTGCGTCCATAACAACTATCGCTATGCAGACCATAACTTTCAAAACTCGGTTTTATAAACGTAATAACTTTTAACCACAAAATCTTTCTATAGTTTATACTATTATATGTATAGAAAACCTTTCACTTTAAAATAAAAGGTGATGTCAAATAAAATCCAAAATATAACTTTTAATATCCAAAAAGAGGCTTAGCGACTGCTTTAGCACATCATCAAGTGCAATTTACTTCTACATCGAAGGAGTCAACTCTCAAGTCATATAATGATTCTTATCTTCACATCACATCACAAGAATCATATAAATCATGTATACCATATATATTTATATATATATATGTAAGTAAATATGTATGTATATCGACGGTTATCACCATATATTCAAGCAAAACATATATATAAACATCAACACTAGCAATATCCATACATAAACACCACACACACAAGCAGATATATACATACATATATATGTATATGTATATGTGTATGTATATGTATATGTATATGTATATATATACACAATATCCACCATAATACAAGAAGTTACAAAGTAAATCAAAATCCATATTTTAGAAATTAAATAAACTTAATCGTGGTTAAAGAATAGAAATATTCGTCTTGGAAACAAATTCTTTGAAAGTAATTCACAGTAAGAAAACACCCTCTGTAAATCCATTATTTGGAGTGCTAAAAAATATATTTTTGAATGAAGTTTTTACTAGTTGTTTTAAACTGAGTTGGAAACAACGTATCCAAATATGAAAATTTATGGAATTCTCTATAAATTATTATAATTTTACAACTAACACACATTTTCTGCTCGGAATTTCCAGAAAAGCTTGCGGAAATGAGAACATTTAGTCCGTCAAATTCATGAAATTTAGAATATCTATGCTCGAATATGTCAGGAACAACATATCGAAAATTGGAAAATTTTAAACTTCATATGAATTAAATAGGAATTTTATAATGAAGAGGATTTAAAATCACTGAATTTATCAAAACACAGGAACATTAACAAATATCATCACCAATCATGTTTGCAATGATATAAAAATGAGATATTAATAATGAATAAAGTTAAGAATCTATGTAACTCACTTGAAATATTTGAAGCCAAAATAATTAGATTTGATACTGGAAATCACACTTTGAACATGCCTCTTCATCATTATTTATAAACCGGAAAATAAACCATACTCTAACAATTCTTCAACCATCCAAACTTGATCAAAATTATATTTTAAAAACTAGTCGTGATTTGAATCAATGTTGAGAAGCTCCATTTAAAGTTTCATGATTTTTGGAATTTTATTTTATTTTTTATGTATTTTGGAAGAGAGTAGTGAAGAAAAATAGAGGAAGAAGGAGCCATTTTAAGTTTCTTACTTTGAAAGCTTTTGAAATATTTTTGAAAATGAAAATAATGAAATGAAAGGAGATAGAAAACAGATAATAAACCTTGTGCACCTATGTGCCAAAGTACAAGTTCTTACTTTGATTTGATACGTAAACAAAAAACTAAGCACTTTAATATTTTTAATTAAATAAAGAAAGTTTTCTCATTATTATAATACTTAACGACTTACTAGAATTCTCTAATGCATTATTACTTTAATTAATCCATTTGTATCACTATGAATTTTCAATATATTTTCATTTGCTAGTATATAAGTCCCAAAATGTTCAACAACTTTCAGTGAATAAAAAGTCGATTTTTGATAAAACATTTTTCGGTCACATTTTCACTTTTACTTCAAAGTATATATTTTTATAAACCAATTTTCAAAATGAGTTTACCATTATTATTTAAAATTAAAAGAGGATTATTTGACCATTAAAAACCATTAATTGAATTTTTGAAATTAATTAAATATTCTCAAATCAATGCAATAAAATTCCAGGTCGTTAAAGTCGTTGACGCCCTTGGCCAGAAGATTGCTAGCTTGGATGCTATATATAAGTGGAGCCAGTTGGAGTTCCTATTGAATTTTAACTTCCAATAGCCAATAGATACCACTCAAAACTATTTGGATGCAATGGAGGTTAGACCATTTCTGATGGACCGTACTAGACTTGAATGAAATAAAGATGAAGGGATAGTCGATATCATAGACAAGCTAAGGAGAGGAGAACAATTTCCCCATGTCTATAGATATGTAGTTTACTAGAAGGGATGTTTGAGGAGAGATAGACTTCTATGCTTCCCAAGGATTGATAGTATATTAAAGGAAGTGCTTATAGAATGTCACCATCCATGAATAACTATTCACCCCTAAGGAGATAAGATGTATAGGGATATAAAATGGATTTTCTATTGGTCAAGGATGAAGAAGAAGGTAGCTGAATTTGGTTCTAAGTGATTTACGTGTCAAAGGATTAAAGCTGAGTAAAGAAAGCTCGCAGGATTTTTATTACCATTAGAAATACCGACTTGGAAATGGGAACACATATTAATGGACTTCATAGATGGATTTCCTAGGAGTCAGAGGCAACGAAGCAAGTCGGATCATAGTGGATAGTCTCATAAACAACACCCATTTTATTCCCTTTAGAAGTAATAAGACCACAACATCTCTAGTATGATTTATATTAAGAAAGTGGTTCGACTTCATGGGATTCCAATTAGCATCATTTGATAGAGAACCCTTATTTACTAGCAAGTTTTGGAGGAGTCTGGAGACAGCTTTGGGAACATCATTGAACCTTAGTACCGCTTACCACCCGTAGACAGGTCGACGAACGGAAAGAGTAAATAGGATCTTAGTGGACTTGTTGAGAGCATGGAACATGGACTTAGGAGGACATTGGGAGCAACACCTACCTTTTGTCGAATTCTCTTATAATAATAGTTATCAATCGACAATTGTTTTGGCATCCTTTAAAGTACTTTATGAAAATGCCAATCACCAAATTATTGGTTAGAAACCACTAGCAAAATTTTACATGGACCAGATTTGATTCATGAAACTTCAATGAAGGTAGAGTTGATTAAGCATCAAATAAAGGCAGCGCAAGATCACTAGAAATCCTATGCGAATAAGAGAAGGAGAGAATTGGAGTACCAGGTTGTAGATATGATGTTTATCAAAGTCTCTCATCTTAGGAAAGTTGTGAGATTCAAAAAATCAGGAAAGTCGACACTAAGATTCATTGGGCCTTTTCAAGTTATAAAAAGAATAGGAAGACTTTCTTACCGCGTGGAGCTACCCAATATATTAGTTGGAGTCCACAACATTCTTCATGTTTGGCACTTGAGAAAATGCCTTCATGACATAGCTATCGTGGTAGAGCCTGATCAATTGGAGGATATTGAGACAAAGCCAATAGCATCTTGTGCTACCGCATGCCTTATAGACCAGGAACTAGAAAGCTCCGAAACAAAGAAATTAAGTTGGTTCAAGTAAAATGGGGACATAATCCGATAGAAAGCATATGAGAGACTATAAAAAGATGAGGACCTCTCATCCTGAGCTTTCTACTAGTAAAATTTTCTCTCCAAATTTAAATTTTGGTAACATCGTGGTTGCTAGATTGAATGGTAGGAGATGTTGTTGCACGTTTCACCATCACTTTGCACTCATGTAGAAATTTTAAGCATGTTTAGGGTATTTTACATACATACTTATATGTTATAGCCATACACTCAGGCTAGGATTGAGCTCACTTATAATATGTCTACATTACATAAACACCCCGTAAAATTTGACAAAATAAACTAAATAAGGTGTGGATAAAATGGATATTTTTAAAAGTTTGAATTTGACCATGAAAGTTATGCCATTGCATTCTTGACAAAATTCTGATCAATTTCCATATATAATATGTTGAAAACGGAGCTTAAATGGAAAAGTTAAGGACATTTGAAGATTTCAGGTTTAAAATAATTTAAATATCATTCAAATTCAAATGAACAATTAATTTTAAAATTTGAAATTCAACAGTTAACAATAATTAAGGAATAGAATAATTAAAAATCAATGGCAATACAAACTTCCCAAAATAAGAACATACAGGTCGACCGCTCCTCTTGTGTGATGACCCATTTCTTCGACTCCCGAAATCAACACTAGTACATTTTTGGTATTCATGTACCGCAAATCCAAGTGCCGAAGAAGCGGATCCTTAAGGGTATGAAAGAAAAATAAGACAGAACAGAATCTCACATACATTATTTCTATAAATAATCTTCACAACGGAAATTAATATACATTTATCAGAGTTAAAACATGGACAGTTAAAAATTCATGTCCTTACAATATAGAATACTATACTACATAAGTATGGTGGAAACAATCTTTAGAAAAATCTTCTAACTCCATGCTTCGGGCTCCATCTAGCTTCTTCTAAGCTAAACCTGACTACTAGGCTGCCCGAGAAAATTAGGGCACCTGGAATTTAAAGATAAGTAAAATAAACTTCGGGCCAGTCATGGGACTGGTGTGAGAACTCAAAATACGTGTTTGAAAATAAAAAGGTATCTCATAAGACCACACCGCACAAAAACATAGAACAGGTGTTTACCCTATGATAACCAAAGCATTCTACATTAAAATACTTGATATTATTTTTAATGACATATCTTTAAAAACATTTGCAAGTAAACTTATCAATCTTAGTCGAAATTATTACATTGATTAAATTCCAGCAATACTAGCCACAAATGCGGGTTCTACAAACAAACTGGTATGCACTTATTGGAGAATGGATTCCATATAAATGACCAGGTGAAGGGACTACCTTCCAGCTGTACATCTCGAGAGGAATGTACCGAGGTCAACAGAACATCTACACCTCCACCAACACAAGGCATGTCTACTTTTCCTTAGATAGTACCGAATATGTCATCAACTTAGCCGTTACCAACCTATCCGACGATCCTCTTAGCATACACCACAATAATTTAAACCCGAACGTCATAGCGGGTAGAAATATATCTAGAAGGGGATGATCATACCCTAATGGTTGTGAACTACATAGCCTTGCCACATCTACCCTGTTTCGTCCATTTCCGGGCGTGAGGCTTGAGGTAGTGATTACCTTTCACTTTGCACATTTCACTTTGAATGCCACACTGCCATTCCATCGATCACTATTGACTTCCACAAACATACAACCTCCGAGCTTATACATCTCAGAGAAGGGTGTTAAGCTAAGAGAAGTTGCCTTCTCCGCCACCAAACAGATGTATATTTAAAAAAGTCAACGATGAAATCTCAAGAATGCAATATCGGACATCATCCATACAAGTTCATTCTAGGACTAAAATAACCGAAGGCACTCTCTTACTAACATTAGTAGCGAGTAGTCCTTGCAACCCAAAGAGTTTCAAAAAATGAAGGGACCACTGCTACTTTAGTATTTGGGAGCTAAACAGAATTATCAACAAGCAGTCCTTTCATCTCGACAATCCCTGGTCTTCATTCTCTCTATAAGATCTTCATCTTTCCAATGTATGCATTGGTTCGAAGTGGTTTACGGATTACCCTAGATCTGACCGTGGTTCCTTCTAATCCAATCATCGATAAAAATGGGTTTTGTGAATAGGGATTCATTGTTTAATTGATTGAGTTCGTTTTATCAAAAATATCCCTTGGAGATAAATATTTCTAAAACATTCTGTCTGGTATATATGGAACTATCAAACCTCTCTTATCAAATCTTTGATTACTTAAAACCCTTTTTAAACTTGGACTAATTCGAAGTCATTTCTTTTATACTTAGGGAAATATTCTCAAAATCATTTCATTTAAATCTTAACAAAGATTTCTTCATTTAAAAACTCATACTTTTGATTTAGTTGAAATCATGTAATCTAGGATGTTAATCCAAATCTAGTCGATATTAAGTGAGTAGGATCTATAGAAATCATCTAATTCTACTCAATATCAATACCCGTATTCAACAAATACAATGGGCGAAATAACGGTTAAATCACCTTTTAAATTCAACAAATAGTATGAGTTCCCTTTTCGGGCTTTAACACCGAGGACAAGAAGATCATCTCTATAAAATCCAAGTTGTATTTAAATTTGGAAAATTGAATCTTTTATACTTAACTCGTTTCCGACATTTCGACCTTATCTATCTCTTGCCCAGGAAAGAGGCCAGGTGAACCAGGGCACTGGATGCTCCTGAACATCTCCTTAGTTTAAGCACCTCACATCCAGATCTCACGAATAGAAAAATCCAGTCCACTCGTCAGCTTTTAGAGCCGAGATTAAACAACTATTTATAATGGCTTTTTCTTTAATTCATTTATTTGTTCTTTCTTCAATAAGCTAAAAATCTTCAAATCATTATGAAAACTATTAATTATCCATTTGAAAATAATTACAAAATATTAGGATAAGAATCGATAAGTTAAAAACCATATTTCAAAAGTTATAGAAAGTGCTGCGGAAAGTGCCTTTTTAAGCTATTAATCAAAATGACTTTTTATTATTTGAAAATTCACTTTTATTACTCCAATCACTTTTAACCCATTTTGAAAGATTTATAAGATTTATTCCATATTTTTAAACAATTTAGAACATCATTTTCAAAGAAATCTAGTTTTGGATTCCGAACTGCAAAATCGGGATTTTTCAAAAACTTGTTTTACTTATATTTCAAAATCTTCTTAATGGAGTCTCAATTTTCTTTCTGCGTTGGAAACCTATGGATATAATAGTTCGGAAAATTCTTATCTCGAAGAATTCCGAACTATATTCCAACTTTTACACTTGTTTGACTTTTATAGCATGAAATCGCGAACTACCGTTACGCATTGCGCTTATTTTTAACTAAAATTTCCATTTCTCTTGAAACTTCACCAAAACACTTTTAAATGTTCACAAAACATTTCAAATACTTTTTAAACCATTTTTAAGAGGTTTAACAATTCCATATACACCAATTTATTAATTTAAAGAAATTGATTTCCTTTGTGCTTATCGACGTGTATATTCGTGACTTGCATATAGTCTCAACATTAATATGTAAACAACTAAACTTGATGATCAAAGCATATTCAACATCCATTTAGATCATCATATCATCATCCAACATATAGTATAATAGATTTGGAGTTCTCACCTTCATTTTCTCTTCGAACTAGTTATAAAATGCTATCTCGAAATGAAACTCCATGAAATCGAGTATGGATCCTTGAAATGGCTTGGTCAAGCCTTAGTGCTCACGGTCTATGGTGGTGAAGAGGTGGAGCTCACGGCCTAGGGTGGTGGATGGTGGTGTCCTGGGTTTAGGAGGTGGAGAGATAGAGATTCGAGTTTGTTTTGAGGTGTTTTAAATATATTTAATTATATATTATGATTTAGTTTCTTTTTGACATAAATTTGGACATTATTTCCTTTAGAATGGAAGCCATTAAAGTGGAGGCAAAAGCTTGAAAACTATGAAGAAGAAAAGGAATGAAAAGGAAGAGAAGATGGTAGGGTATTTATAAGAAAAAGGAAGAGTATAAAAGAAGACATGTACACATCACTTTTGACACTATTTCTTGGCTTCTCCAACACACTGCCTCCCTTCACAATGCACGGCCAAAGCCCCCCCCCAATGTGCACATCACTTCCATCCTCTCATGTATACATATGTTGACCTCTTTATGCTTAAAGCGTAAGAAATCATTAAAATACATTATTTATTTTATATTATATTTCTTATACATAATTCTATTTATATATGTATGTTTATATGTATGTTATCATGTGTATGTAACATATAAATGTATGTATATGTAGGGTTTTAACTCTTCGAACGTCTTCGAATAACTTTTGTTCGTTAAATCGTTGAAATCTGGCGAACTGATTACCATTATACTTTAACGTACATATATTTGTAAACAAAATTTAAAAATAAATATCCTATCATTTTAAACCAATTAAAATGATTACATTTGAATTATAAAACAATATAAATTCATATTAAAAATTATTTACAAAATTACTATTATACCAATAATGTGGTATTGATTTTTCCTTATATTTTTAAATCAAATATATATCTTTATAAATTGTTATAAAAGATTTATTTTCACTTTATAACTATTCAAAATGAATTATCATCGTTAAAAACAATTTTTTGGATAATTTAAAATAATTATTAAATCATTAAATTTCAATTTAAATTAAATAAATCAAAGATTTAAATTCAATGTTATCTTATCGATATAAATTTTAAGGAAAATATTCTTTTAAATATTTATTTAAAAAAGGTTTACTGTTACTTATCATTACCTGAAATGATATTATCTACATTATCATCTTTAATTAGAAATAAATTTTATTTATCAAAGTGATAAATTGGCGGGTCGTTACAGACTTCCCCCCTTAAAAGAATTTCATCCCCGAAATTACCCAAAACAAAAACCGAAAGGTTTATCCTAAAATATTTATTCTTAACTCACTTCAATACGATGTATATAGATCATCTGTAAACAATATCTGATTCAATCTTCTATTTGAATCCACAACTTTACTTTCGAATTAGTATTGATCCTCCGATCCTCTAGTGCGGACTCTGACCTGGCTTTTTGATCATAATTGTAACACCCGTAATTTCGCTACTTTGAAAATGAGTGATTTTATTTATTTTAAATTTAAAAGAATTTGAAACATAAATAAATAAGTTATATAAATAAATAATAATAGAGAAATTATTTATTCTTATAATTGCTAATTAAAAAGTATAAATTTGAATTTTAGAACAAATTAGCAAAAGTTAAGTTTTGTTAAAAATAAATAAATGCTTAAATAAATAGGTTTAAATATTTATTTGAAAAGTTAAATCTTATTAAAAACATCTAATAAAGATAATAAAAGTATGTTAAAAGATTTAAAAGTATATTAATAATCGTTTTACAAAAATAACCAAATTTTGTCGTATTTTGTCAGTTTTACATACACTGTAAAATTAGAGATTTTGATATTATTTAAAAGTGATTTTTAAAATATGAATAGACATGTTTTAATTTATTTAAAAGAAGTAAAAAGTTTGTTTTTAAGTTTGGTTTACTTGAATATATAGTTTAACAAAAACGTCAAATTTTGACTGTAAAATTTATCAATAACAACGTTGTTTTCAACTGTAACAAGTCGTCGCAACGTTAAATGATCATATGCACTTTGTAACTTATATAATACATCTTTACAAACTATACAAACTATATAATACTTACATTATAAGATATAAACACAAATTCACTTTGAAAAGTAAAAGTAAACAAATAATTCAAAAAGAACTTGATTTGACTATTTTTCATATTTAATAAAATTTATAAACATAATCATTACTCAAAAATCCTAACACTCCACCTCTCATTTATGGCAAGTCGCTTCATTACATGGAAGATGAGCAAAAAGATTAATAAACATTTCAAAGTGTAAGAAAAAGAGAAGAAATCATGTCATAAGTACAAAATCAAATCAATACATCAATTCCACATTAATACACTTTATTTCAACATTAATAACAAATCAAAATCATGCATGGGAAAGTGTAAAAGGGGAAACAAAGTTTGATTTGATATAGAGGGTATTTTGATCTTTTTGGCTAAGGATAATATGGTAATTTGGTTGAAAAACTTCAACTATAAATAAGCATGCACACCTTTCATTTTTGCATACTTCATTATTTACCTTCCTTCTTCACTTTCTCCATCTTCTTCTTCATCCTCTCTACTTCCATATCCATGGCATCCAACCTCTCTTCCACTTCCATAACTTCATTCATTTCCTTCCACCACCTCAACTAAGCACCACTACACCATCACCATCCCTCAACCCCTCGACTAACCACCTCCCAAAACCCACGGCCAAGCTCCACTACCCCACACCCACCTCAAAACTCACGGCCAAGACCTTCCTACACCACCTACACGCCTCAAAACCCACACACCCACCACCTATAGCCAAGGCCGTACCCTCCATACCCCCTCCAAAGCTCATGCACCCACTAATAAAAAAGGAGAAAAAAAGAAAGAGAAAGAAAGAAAAGAAAGGAAAGAAAGAAAAGAGAGGAACGCCTGTCAGTTCGTTAGCCGTAAACACGCCAATTCGCCTAAAGATTGACGGAGTGGAAATAAAGGTGAGAAAATTCTTACCGCTTTTAAAAGATCGTATTTTGATTTCGTTATAATAATCATCTTATTACATAGGCAAGTATATACCTCTTTAAATTATTGTTATGAATGTTTGGATATGTTTGAATAGTTGCAAGTATTTATTGTTGTGATTATTTATCATATTAGTTGTGTATGGACCATAATTATGTTAGTGATGAATGTTAAACTTGGTTATGCTTATTTTGATTAAGTATTCCCTTTGTTAAATAAGACCCAATTTCTAGTGATATGGTATACTTTAGAAAAATAAGTCTCTTTTTAAGTAGAATTGAAATTAAAGTGGAAATAAAAGAGAATTTGAAATTTGAAGTGAAATTGGATTTGAAAAGGATAGTTAAATTGAAATTGAGATGAATAGTGAAATTGAAATTGAAATCGATTTTGAAAATTGAGATTGAGATTAAGTTTGAAATTTAAATTAGAATTGGAATTAGATTTAAAATCTAAGTTTTAATTGAGTTTAATTTGAAGTTAGAATTGAAATTGAATTGAAATTGGAATTTAAAATTTAATATTAAAATAATAGGAATAAAATAATATTATAATATGGAAATATTGAAAATATATTTTAAATACTTCAAAAAGTGAAAATATTAATTTAAAATGATTTGTAATTATTTTATAAGTAATAAAATTCAATTTGAATAGATTATTTCAAATGTTGAAAAATGAGTTAAAAATAGGTGCATCGCGCAACGGTAGTTCGCGATTTCACGCCGAAATGTTCAAATGAATGTATAAAGTGGAATATAGCTCGGAATTCTTCGAGATAAGAAAATTCCGTACTATTATATCCATATCTTCTAAACGAAGAAAGAAAATCAAAATTTCGTTGAGTAGATTTTGAAATATATCCAAATCAATTTTCTAGAAAAATCGCGCTAGTCTAGTTAAGTGGCCATAACGGGAAATCCGTTTAAATGGACGTTTTTAATTATGGAAAAATATGGAATAAATTTGATAAATCCATTTAAATAGTTTAGAAGAGATTTGCAATGGAAAATATGAATTTTCAAATATTAAAAAGTTGTTTAAATCAAATAAGCTTATATAGCACTTTCCGCAACACTTTTATGCTGCGAATTCTATAACCTTTTGAATATGAGTTTAAACGTAACGATTTTTCCTGGAATCAATTTTGAATACTTTTAAAAGAAAAATTAAACATTTAAAAGATAATTTGAAATCTTTATTATCAATTCCAAAATAAAGTTGATAACTGCGTATGTGGAAACGACTAGTACATTTGTCCCGCTTGTGAGATTTGGGAAGATAAAATAAGGTGTTTAACTAAGGTTAGGGATGGAGAAACCAGTGCCCTAAACTTACCTAGCCTATGTTTTCTTTTCCTAGGCGAGGGGTGGAACAGATCGAAAGGAAAGCCCGGATGCTTTAAAAAGATTATATTAAGATTTTTCCAAAATAAAAGAGAATTACTATTTTCCTAAAGTTAGAAAATATCCAAAATAAATAAATTACAACTTGGATTGCATAGAGATAATCTTCTTATACTTGGTATTAAATTCCGAAGTGGAAACTCGTCCTATTCGTGGAATTTAAAAGATGATTTCACCATTATTTTGCCCATAGCACTTGTTGAATACAGAAATTGATATTGATTAAAATTAGAATGATTTATATGATCCTGTTTACTCAATAATGTTGCTAAGATTGTTTTTGGGTTTATCGTAAACGATATCTTAAATAACATTATTTTTGACCCGCCTGAAAGTTAAGGAATTTGGATTGAGAGTTAAGTGAGAAAAATTGAGATATTATCTAAAGCAAAAGAATGGATTAACTTAGAATTACCCTAAGACAAAGAAAGAGATTTCGAAATCATTCGAAAAGAATAAAAGTGAAAAGAGACTTAATAAATCTTGTATTGTCATATTCACTTTTTATCGATAATTGGATTTCGAAGGAACTAGGGTCGGGTTTGGGTGATTCCTATCCGAAAACCACTTTGAACCAGTTTACATGTTCGAAGAATGAAGGTATTTAAAGACGAAGATATTGAGACGAATAATAATGAGGGGCTACTTGTTGATTAATTGGGGATAAACTCCCGATTCACTATATTGTAGCGGTGGTCTCTTTGTTATGAAAAATCTCAGAACCACAAGGACTTCTCGCCTAGTAATGGCCGAGGAAAGTACCTTCGGTTTCGTTCAATCCGAGAATGAACTTGTATGAATGAATGTCTGACCTTGCATTCCAAATCACAATGAGTGATTTCTATAAAAGTATATCTGTTTGGTGGCGGAGAAGACACCTTCTCTTAGCTTAAAACGCTTTCCTGAGACGTATGAGCTCAGGAGTTATACGTTTGTAGAAATTAGTCATGTGAATGTGGAATGGCAATGTGGCATTCAAAGTGAAAGATGTGCTATGTGAAAAGGTAATCGTTGCCTTGAGCCTCATCAACGGGAAATGACCAAAACAGGGTTAGATGCGGCAAGGCTAAGTGGGTCATTCCCAATTAGGGTATGATCATCCCCTTCTAGATATATTTCTTCCCGCTATGACGTTCGGGATGTAAATTAATGTGGTTTGTATGCTAGAGCGCGCTTGGTTAAAGGTCGGTAACGACCAAGGGATGATATATTCGGTACAATCTAGCTATAGAGATAGGCCGGTCTTGGTTTGGTAGAGGATCCTTTGTGATGGTCCTCGGTGCATTCCTCTAGAGATGTACTGCCGGAAGGTAGTCCCTTCACCTGGTCATTTGTATGGAAGTCCATTCTCGAATAAGTGCCTTCGGACTTGATTGTAAACCTATTATGCTGGAATTTAATCAATGTAACAATTTCAGCTAAGATCAGTAAGTTTATTTGCAAATGTTTTCAAAGAGATGTCATTAAAAATAATATCAAATGTTTGATATAAAAGTGTTTTAGTTACTATAAGGTAAAACCCATCCGTGTTTATGTGTGGGTGTGGTCTTATGAGATACTCTTTATTTTCAATGGATTTTATTTAAAGGTTGATATATGACACTGTCATTTACAATTGAGTTTTTCTCATGCTGGTTTATCAAGCCTGATCCGGGTATTTTCAATACTCGGGTCAGATCCGAGTAGTTTCAGGTTTAGTCGAAGACGGTTGGAGTTTCCAGAGGAGAGCTGGAGATATTCATCTATGTATGACATATTCTATTATCCGTTGTTGTCTATTTGTTTGAACTTTGATGTTTTTCAGCAATTGTAAGGACAGATGTTTATAACTGTCCAAGCTGAATTTAGGTTAGACTCTGATATATGTATTTAAAAGTTTTCCGCTGTAAAGATATTGTTCAATATTATATATTATTCCATTCGTGTGAGATTCTGTTATGTCTATTTTTCTTTATTACCATTCATGTTCCGTCTTTTCGTTCAATTTGAGTTAGACATGTGTGGTTTATTATCGATTCAAAGGGTACGGAAAAAAAGGCCATCACAATAACTTTAGTTCTCCTTGCATAGCTCTCAACTATGATAGAAAACTCAAGCATCTGACCATAAACCTTTATCAAGGTTCGTCGTCAAGAATCGAGTAATAAATCCTATTTCGGATAAGTGTCAAGACACGTTAAAGTTTTATACTCGAATCTTTGATTAAATCATGCGACGAAACAATCCACATATTTCATATATATTTATCAACCTTTCCCAAAAAAAATTAAAAAAAACTTTTCATAAAATTCCATTCCTTTTTTCAATCTTTTATAAAGATAACAATTTTACATTTTTTTCCAAATATTTCAACTTTAAGAAAACATTTCTTTCAAAAGAAAAATAGCCTTTTACTATTACTCATTTATAAACATATCTTAATGGTTTCTTGAAAAACTTATTTTCAAATTGATTCATTAAATTGATACATTATCATAAACTTCCAATATTAAATGTGAAAACATTCTTTGTTTTAGTTAAAACTTTCTTTATCAATTAACTCTCCTTTATCAATTAAAACTTCCTTTATATATATATATATCCCTTTTACTCATAACAATTTTAATACTTAAAAGTGTTTATATACTTATTCAAATGTTTTAAGTATATTCATAATTTACTTAACAAGTTTTACTTACTTTAAAATATAATCAAAGTGATTAAATCAATTACTACCAAAACATTGTTAAAACAAACTTCTCTTTATAATATGTTAATTATAATATTTTCCATCTTTTTATAAAAGACTCTAATACTTGTTATTATCTTTTAAAATTCCTTTATTACTGATCTAGATATATTCATAAGGTTTCTTCCAAAGTGTTATTCAAGGGTTTAAAAACAAATGTTGCTAAAACACCGTTTACTACAAACCCAAAACCATTCATTATAAACTTTAAATATTTTATTTTTTAAAAGAGTGGTACTAATAAAAAGTTGGGACAACCATCATATTATAAATCTTTGCATTCTTACATCATTTAAACCTTCCAACACTAGGGTCCAAAAAGAAGATTCCCCTCTCCTCATTAAACCATTACAACCTAAAATACTACATCAAAACAAAACACACTACTCATACATACTTACATCTTAGATTCTATTCCTACTCTTTTGAGTCTGAAGACAAAGGTGGACTCCAACATCCTAAATCAATCATTACCTCCCCTTCTCCCTCTTCTTCACTATCGAACTCATCATCGGCCTCACTGTTGTCCTCCTCTTGTGCTTCTTCAATTCCCCAGGGTAACCACGGCTGATTCCATGGGACATTTCCTAAGCCTACTGGTACTCCTGGTATGATTCCTCCTTCTTCTAACTCCTCTAATCCTTGCATATTTTTTCCCATGGATTTTCAAATTCATCGACTTCTACCTCTTCTTCTTCTTTTGCAGTCTCCTCATTCTGGCTTCCTATCGTATCCTAATTTATAAATGAACTAGACGATGCCTCCTGCCATATAACATTCTCCTCGCTCGTATTCCATATCACATTACTGCACTCGCTCGATATGATAGCGTTCGGGTCTTCCATTGGCTCAGATTCCCCCTCCATTGGTTCTACCTACTTTTTATAGGTTCTGATTCCTCTTCTATTGGCTCATCATCCTCCTCTATGTGTTCCAAGACGGAACTAGCGGGATCCGCTACCCAATTTTCCTCTAAGGCTTGCTCAGGTTTATTATCGCTGGAGATTATAATAATTTCTGGAGCTGGGGTTGGTATAAGCATTCCGGCAAGTGGGTACCCATTTTCATCCCTACGTGTATACGGGGCACAGTTTTCCCTAATCGGAGATCCACTATTACTAGGCAGATGTAGTGGATGTTCCTCTTCATCGCTAGAGAGAACTATAAGGTTATCCCTTTCGCCCCAATTTTCCCTCGAGGATTCCCCTTTCACATAACTTCTCCCATATGGTTTCTACAAGACAAATAGTTATTCATTTAGACACAAGTAGTAGGTATTTTCTAGGGTATTCAAAGGTAGAGAGGTTTGATTAATACTCGAAAAAATGGTTCGGGGTTCATTTCTAAAGCCGGCTTTTAAAATTCTTTGTATAATGTTTATTTATTTCAAAATCCTTTGAAAATATTTTTTCTTTTTAAATACATACACATATATATATATATATCCTTAGGAAAAATGGTTTCATGTAAAACCAAATTCTTTTCTATATTTTATTAACAAATACGTGCTCATATATATACTCAAACTCATTCTAGGGTGTTGCTAACCCTATCTCTAATGAGCTACTCATCCTAGGGTATTTCTAACCCTATCTCTGATTAGTCTTTTACCCCTATCAGGCTTAGGTATTAGCTCAACCTAAGCTCTGATACCACGATGTAACGACTCGTTTCTTCGAATCCCAGAAATTGACACTAATACATCCTCGGTATTCATGTGTCGCATATCCAAGTGCCGGAGAAGCGGATCCTCAAGGGTAAGAAAGAAAAATAAGACAGGACAGAATCTCACATACGTTATTTCTACAAATAGTCTTTATAGTGGAAATTAAAATAAATTTATCAGAGTTAACAAGGACAGTTATAAATTCTCGTTCTTACAATGCAGAATATTATACTACATAAGTGTGGTGGAAACAATCTTCAGAAAAATCTTCCAACTCCATGCTTCGGTTCCATCCAGCTTCTTCTAAGCTAAACCTGAATACTAGGCTGCCTGGAAAATTAGGGCACCCAGAGTTTAAGGATAAGGAAAATAAACTCCGGGTCAGTCATGGTACTGGTATGAGAACTCAAAATACGGGTTTTGAAAATAAAAAGGTATCTCATAAGACCACGCTGCCATAAACACGGAATAGGTTATTACCTTATGATAACAAAAACATTCTTTGTCAATATACTTGATGTTATTTTTAATGACAAATCTTTGAAAACATTTGCAAGTAAACTTATCAATCTTAGCTAAAATTGTTAGATTGATTAAATTCCAACAATACTAGCCACAAATGCGGGTTCTACAAACAAACTGGCAGGCACTTATTGGAGAATGGATTCCATACAAATGACCGTGTGAAGGACTACCTTCCGGCAATACATCTCTAGAGGAATGTACCGAGGTCAACAGAACATCCGCATGTTTACCAAAACAAGACCAGCTACCTTTCCTTAAATAGCACCGATTATGTCATCATCCCAGCCGTTACCGACCTATTCGAGGATCCTCTTAGCATACACCATAATAATTTACCCCCAAACTTCATAGCAGGTAGAAATATATCTAGAAGGGATTGATCATACCCTAGTGGTTGTGAACCACATAGCCTTGCTGCATCTACCATGTTTCGGCCATTTCCGAGTGTGAGGCTTGAGGTAGCGATTACCTTTCACTTTGCACTTTTCACTTTGGAATTTCCACTTTGAATGTCACACTACCATTCCATCGATCACTATTGACTTCCACAAACATACAACCTCCGAGCTTATAATACTCTAAAAAGGGTGTTAAGCTAAGAGAAGTTGCCTTCTCCGCTACCAAACAGATGTATATTTATAAAAGCCAACGATGAAATCTCAAGAATGCAATGTCGGACATCATCCATACAAGTTCGTTCTGGGACTGAACGAAACCGAAGGCACTCTCCTACTACCATTAGTAGCGAGTAGTCCTTGCAACCCAAAGAGTTTCAGAAAATGAAGAGACCACTGCCACTTTAGTATTTGGGAGCTAACCAGAATTATCAACAAGCGGTCCTTCATCCCGAAAATCCCTGGTCTTCATTCTTCATTCTCTCTATTAGGTCTTCATATTTCGAACGCATATATTAGTTCGAAGTTGTTTTTGGATAGGGGTTACCTCAGATCTGACCCCGGTTCCTTTGAATCCAATTATCGATAAAAAGAGGTTTTGTGAATAGGAAATCATTCTTTAATTGATTGAGTTCTTTTTATCAAAAATCTCCCTCAGAGATATATATTTCTAAAACATTCTGTCTGGCATATATGGAACTATCAAACCTCTCTTATCAAATCTTTGATCACTTAAAACCCTTTTTAAACTTGGACTAATTCGAAGTCATTTCTTTTATACTTAAGGAAATATTCACAAAATCATTTCATTTAAATCTTAACAAAGATTTCTTCATTTAAAAACTCATACTTTGATTTGGTTAAAACTATGTTACCTAGGATGTTAATCCAAAACCAGTCAATATTAAGTGAGCAGGATCTATAGAAATCATCTAATTCCACTCAATATCAATCCCTGTATTCAACAAATACTATGGGCGGAATAACGATGCAGTCACCTTTTCAATTCCACGAATAGTAGAGTTCCCTCTTCAGGCTTTAACACCGAGTACAAAAGATCATCTCTATAAAATTCAAGTTGTATTTAAATTTGGAAAACTGAATCTTTTATACTTAACTCGTTTCCGATATTTCGACCTTATCTATCCCTCTCCCAGGAAAAAGGCTAGGTGAGCCAGGGCACTAGTTGCTCCTAAATATCTCCTTAGTTTAAGCAACTCACATCTGGATCCCATGAATAGAAAATTCCAGTCTACTCGTCGGCTTTTAGAGCCAAGATTAAACCACTATTTATAATCGCTTTTTCTTTAATTCATTTATTTGATCTTTCTTCAATAAGCTAGAATACCTCCAAATCATTATGAAAACTCTTAATTATCCATTTGATAATATTTACAAAATATTTGGATAAGAATTGATATGTTTAAACCATATTTCAAAAGTTATAGAAAAGTGCTGTGGAATAGTGCTACAAAAACTGCCTTTTTTAAGCTATATTGATCAAACGGCTTTTTATTATTTGAAAATTCACTTTTATTACTCAAATCACTTTTAAACCATTTTAAAAGATTTACAAGATTTATTCCATATTTTAAACAATTTAAAACATCATTTTCAAAGAAATCCAGTTTTGGATTCCGAACTGCAAAATGGGGATTTATCAAGAACTTTTTTTACTCATTTTTCAAAATATTCTTATCGGAATATAAATTTTATTTTTCGTTGGAAAACTATGGATATAATAGTTCGGAAAATTCTTATCATGAAGAATTCCGAGTTATATTCCAACTTTTACACTTGTTTGACTTTTATAGCGCGAAATCGCGAATTATCGTTATGCGACGTGCTTATTTTTAACTAAATCTTCCATTTCTCTTCAAACTTTACCAAAACACTTGTAAATGTTTACAAAACATTTCAAATACATTTTAAACCATTTTTAAGAGGTTTAACAATTCCATATACACCAATTCATTAATTCAAGGAAAGTGATTTCCTTTATGCTTATCAACGCTATATTCCTGACTTGCATATAGTCTCAACATTCATATGTAAACAACCAAACTTGATGATCAAAGCATATTCAACATCCATTTGAATCATCATATCATCATCCAACATATAGTATAATAAATTTGAAGTTCTCACCTTCATTTTCCTTTCGGACTAGTTTTAAAACGGCTATAGCTCTGCTATCTCAAAACGAAACTCCACGAAATCGAGCTTGGATCCTTGAATTGGCTCGGCCAAGCCTTGGTGCTCATGGCCTATGGTGGTAAAGTGGTGGAGCTCACGGCCTGGGGTGGTGGATGGTGGTGTCTTAGGTTGAGGAGGTGGAGAGATGGAGATTCGAGCTTGTTTTGAGGTGTTTTAACTATATTTAACTATATGCCTTGATTTAATTTCTTTTTGAAATAAATTTGGACACTATTTCTTTTGGAATGGAAGCCATTAAAGTGGAGGCAAAATCTCGAAAATTATGAAGAAGAAAAGGAATGAATAGGAAGAAAAGATGGTAGAGTATTTATAGGAAAAAGGAAGAGTATAAAAGAAGACATGTACACATCAGTTTTGTCACTATTTCTAGGCTTCTTCAACATGCTACCTCCCTTCATAATGCATGGCCAAAGCCCCTCCCCCATTTGCACATCACGTCCATCCTCTCATGTATACATATGTTGACTTCTTTATGCTTAAAGAGTAAGAAATGATTAAAATACATTATTTATTTTATATTATATTTCTTATACATAATTATATTTATATATGTATGTTTATATTTATGTTATCATGTATATGTAACATATAAATGTATGTATATGTGGGGTTTTAACAATTCGAACTTCTTCAAATAACTTTTCTTCGTTAAACCATTGAAATCCGGCGAACCGATTATCGGTCACATGTTCACTTATACTTTAACGTACATATATTTGTAAACAAAATTTAAAAATAAATTTTCTATCATTTTTAACCAATTAAAATGATTACATTTGAATTATAAAACCATATAAATTCACATTAAAAATTATTTACAAAAATTGCTATTATATCGATAAAGCAATATCGATTTTTCTTTATATTTTCAAATCAAATATATATCTTTATATACTATTATAAGTGATTTATTTTCACTTTATAACTATTCAAAATGAATTATCATCATCAAAAATAATTATTTGGGTAATTTAAAATAATTATTAAATCGTTAAATTTAAATTTAAATTAAATAAATCAATGATTTAAATTCAATGTTATCTTATCGATATAAATTTTGAGGAAAATATTCTTGTAAATATTTATTCAAAATAAGTTTACTATTATTTATCATTACCTGAAACGATAATATCTGATATCATCATTAATTGAAAATAAATTCAATTTATCAAAGTGAAAAATTGGCGAGTCGTTGCATCTTGGGTCGGTCGACCGGTGGGAAGTAGAATCGAACAGTTTAGAGCATTGGCAACTAGGTTTTTTTGTACAATGAAAATAATAACTTATATAATATAAAACAAACTTAAATCCAACGGTTATGGTGCATTTCAACCACTATAAATATGAGCCTATTTTATCCACAAAATATTTTGGAAACATTAGCGAAGATCTATCAGTTTGTCTCTTTATAGATTAAGAAAACTCCATTAGGGTTTCAAGTAAAAAATCATATATATCTATCTTTCTTTATTGTTTATTTTCTTACTTATTCTCCTTCAAACCTCAAATTTTCTGAATATAACATATATACAAATCCCTTGTTGTGTGTGTCTATATATCAATGAAGAGATCTAATATAGATTGTCAAAGGCATGTCAAATCCAAAGGAGGCAAAGCTAAGGAAATACTGTGAGTGGAAATCTTAGCTTATCTATTTTAGCAATTGATTAGTATGGTTTGGGTTTGAATATACCTTCGGAGTTTTGGTTTGCAAAAACATCATATTATCAAACCTCAAAACTCCTTCATTGCAAAATGTCAATTCTATGTCGAAATCTTAGTTGTTTATTTAAAAATAATGGAAATTATGTAGATTTGTACTTCTGATAATTTTACCTACTATTCCACTTCTTTTTCTTTTTCTTTGAATTTGGTTAAAGGATTTTGATTAAGGAATAGTGTATAAGGTATAAATTTCATTCGTAATTTGCACTACTTATTCCCATGAATTAAATAGAAATTTTTTTGTTTATTTTTATGTGAAATGGAGTTGAATAGAGCGTAAAAATTGGAATTGTAAGTTTCTATTATCAATGTATTCCATTATTTTAATGTAATAAGTTCGGTTTAAATTTTAATTGTATAAAAGTTTATTGATTAAAAATTTGATATGAACATTGGAATTTTAGTATTGTTGGTAATATGCTATGAGACTTGTATAATTGTTTAAAGAATTGACATTTAAACGCTAGTTTAAGGCGTATATTTTGCACGTTTAGAAATTACTAGGTGCGCGCGCATGTGTGTTAGCGTAATTAATCTATAATTATAACGTATAATCGCGTAGTTAGATAGGTTACTATTTTTGTTAGAATCCCCCTAAGGAAGGTAATTAATTTTAAAGGAGAATAAGAAGGATCTCTTATAAAGCATTGATTATGGAAACAGTGAGATGTGTGATAATATAAATATAGTGTGATAAATTATGACTAAGTTATAGGAATGCGAGGTCAGTCAAAAGCACACGAAAGTCTGCCCAGCTAATCTGGTTACCAATAGTGTGACTTTGGGGCTGATGTGATACATCGTCTATAATAAGTAACTATGATGATACATGGTTAGTCCCAAATTCTATAGGGTAAATCTACCAAGCTGATATGGCTACTAGTACCTACGAATAATTGAGCTAATGTGAAACTTCACTATGAGGTACGGGTTATAAGACGAAGGACCTGCTTCAAAGATTAAAGGTAATAAGTGATTGTGTAAGGGCCCCCCTCTTCTCTATGTAGGAAGTAGTAAATGGTTAGGATTATGGGTTAGGCATGGTAGAGGATATCTTGGGAAAGGGCCCACTTCAATAAGAAGCATTAAGTGGCAGAAGATATTTCTTGCAATGTCTACTAGACAGTTAGTAGTGAGGAGCCCTCTTTAGGATTATAGGTAGTAAATGATGTAGACATGCCTTAAATAAAGGTATTAAATAGTCGGAGTCTGCCTAATTCCATTTAAAAGTAATTAAGTGACTTGAGTACTATCTCTTACATTGATATGACATTATGGACGATATATATGAGTTATTGGGTTGATTGCAAGTTGGTTATGTGCTTATTTTTGGAAATCCTTTTATTTAGGTTTGAGGAAAGCACTTGAACTTATATTTGAAAAAACTTATGATGTACGTAGAAAACATAAGACATATTCCTATTTGAATTATACTGCCCAAGTAATAATATAGTAAGGTTCGAGATTTTTATTCACCAGACATATATTGTTCTGACTCCCTTCTTATTACAACATAGGTTAGGAAGAATGATGTTAAAGGTGGAGAAGTTGATGAGACTTGTAGCAATAGTCTCCTTATTTACTTGTTATCTTCTATAGGTTTTGATGTACCCATAAAATAAAACCAGTGTTGTAATTTTGGAATATTTTATCGTGGATATGTTATGGTTATTGTTATGTTTTGGTATTATGGATATTTTGTTACGGTTTTAAATGACATTTTGAAATTTAAATAAAATGGGTACTATTGTTATTATTATATTTTATCCTTCCACTGTGAGATTCTGAAGTGTAGATAAATAGCTCTATATTATTCTTTTTACCAACTAACAACCAGCTTTGAGATGGTTCTAAATTTCGATGGGCCATTTTTGGGTTGGGATTTAGGCCCATTTAAGAATGGGTTGTTACATGGTTGTTACATTTTTTTAATATTGGGAAGTATATACATATTTTGCAAGCTTATTTATATATACACACAAAAATCAATAGTCGAATTATAGTGCATGCTCTATCGTAGGAGGAATGGAAATGAATAATAGTAGCGTGATTAATATAACTTATTTTGAACATTGGCTACCATTCAAATATTAAGAAATACAAAGATGAATTAAGTTTGAACATTTACTAAGAACATCTAAACCATGGAAGATTGAAGGGGGTAGAATTTAATTTGTAGCTTAGAAAAGAAAGAAGATTAGGAAAATTAAAGAAGAGTATTTATTACGAGAGAAGAAGTTTTCATGCCTAAAATTAAAGAGAAACGAGCAGGCATTTAAGTGAAATGAACTAAAAGCATGCCCATGGCATGTAGAGAAAACAAAAAAGACAAAGCTGAAAATGAAAGAGAGAAGAAAATTTAGGACTCACTTTTAATAGTATAGTATATATTTTATTTTTTATTTTTTCTACTTTTTAATCACACATATGTGTGTGTGTGTATTAATTATATTTGAAAATATTATTTCTTTCAAGAGCTATACAATAATATGCATTTATTTTAGAATGTTATATATTAAACAGGTCCAATAAATAGGTCCAATATGTGTGTGTGTGGCACGTGCGTGTGTGCGTGTGTATTGTATATATAACTTAAAATTTAAAATTAAATTATGGCCAAGCATTATTGGTATAAATTTAAGTATATTTATATATGCCACAAAAAAGGGGCGTGCGCGCGTGCGCGCGCGCGCACACACACACACACACACATATATATATATATATATATATATATATATATATATGTATGTATGTATCACATATTATATATTTAATAACATGTTATGTGGTTTTAGCTGTTTTGGCGCATATGCCGAACACTTCTTAAAATTTCATAAGTGGACAGCCCCGTTAAAAACCGGCTTGCCTTGCTATACGCACATGCACAAGCACATGTGCACACACACAAAAAATTATACATGTGTCATTTAGTTGTGTATGTGTGTAATACATAAGTTAGTAAATATTTATACACCATATAACATTATTATTGCATACATCATATGTGCAAAAATGGCGTTCAACAAAAATATTAAACTTTAATATAAAATAACCAAAATAAATTTTAAACTAAACATTCATCTTATTGATTGAACAATAAATATGTTAATATGACTAAATTATTGATGACAACACAAGTTAAAAATCTAGTTAATAATTAATAAAGATTTTTTTTGTAATTTTCCGCTTTTTTCACATCGCCAATGCATTTGATTCAACACTACTCAAAGTGTCGCTTGAAGAAATGGTTGGAAAATAGTGTAAAAGACGTAAGAACGTAGTTTAAAAACTTCTCTGAACTAAGTTTCAGGTCAGTCACAACTTGGATATAAAGCATACTTTTGGGCAATACTCGAAGGATGTAAGAGCATGAGCAACGGTTAAATTTGGGTCATGCCTCATAGAAATCTGATGCAGCACGAGCTACGAATTCACAAGTCTTAGGTCACTCACGACCTAAGAAACCAAACCTGGAAAATAAGTCATTAAAAATTGAAGTCTTAGGTCGCTCACGACCTAATGGGTTCTTAGGTCGCTCACGACCTAAGGAAGATGGGCTACGAGCTAACGGAACCAACGCTCAGGAATGCGTACGACCTAAGGAGCTAAGGCATAAGTCGTGGGAACGACCTACCAGTTTCAAAGATCACATGCTACGACCTAACAGGCTAGTGGGAAATGAGCTACGACTTAAGGGAAGTGCTGATCTACGACTTAAGGGAAGTGCTGAGCTACGACCTAAGGGAAGTGCTGGGTTACGACCTAAAGCTAACAAGGAGGCTAGCGAGTTAGCAGTGTGTGAAGATTGGCGTAGAGCTGAAGTAATAGGTCGCGAGCGACCTAGTGGAAAGCTACGACCTAACAGTCTAAAGGGAAAGGTGATACGACCTAACAAATTACGACCTATGTTAGGTCGCAACTTTTATAAGTCGTATGTCGTCTGTTAGTATTTTGTCTAAGTTTGTTAAGTCGCTAAAGGTTGTAACGAGTTGTAACTGTTTGTTGTTAGGTCGCTGCCGACCTATGCTAAGTCGCGTATGTTCTTAGGTCGAACCATTATAGGTCGTAGGTCGCTCACGACCTAAGTACTTGTAATATTTTGAAATTTCTGTTGTGTTGAGTTGTAGCCTATAAATAGGCGTGTGAATCATTTGTAAAGGTTGTTGAAGATTGAATAAAATTCTCTTTTGATTGCTTTGTGCTTTCATTCAAATTGGTAGTTGAGTGTAATCTCCTATCTCCTCTTTCGGATAATCGAGTGCGCTCGATTCAACGATTGCAGAAGCCGATTCGCGGAATCAAGTGCGCTTGATCAACGCTTGAAGAATTGAAGATCTTTGAACCCGGTATCGTGCGTGATCAACGAGTTCGGGATAGCTAGAATTCGGTATCTTCGGATCAACGAATTTGGGCATTTCAGTATCTTCCAATCCATCGATTACTACTTTCACCGATTGAAGATTGTTTTGATTAATCCGCTGCGTCAGTTTTGGTATCAGAGCTTGTTCTAGCCAATCATAGCTAGATCGAGACTTGGAGCCTATTCATTTAGAAGTTGAAGAGATTTGCCGAGCTTGAAGGGAAGATTCGAATTTGTCTATCATGGCCGAGAGTAAGAAAGCTTGTTCGAAGATTGTTAGATCGGATTTGCATTGGAAGCCGAAACTTTGTCCATCGTGTTCATCGCGATTTGCTACAAAGTGGAAGTTTTCGATCCGTTTCATTTTGGATCAAAGTCCGAATTGTGTTTGAATTTGAAGTGTTGAAGAATTTGTGAAATTTTCAAGTATGCCGCCAAGAAGAGCTAATCGCCACCAAAATGTAGAAGCTTTGTATCGAAGAGAAGAAGCTGATGAGATGGAGCAAAGAATCAATGAAAACTTTAGTGAAAAGCTTAACGAAGGAATTGGATGTTTAGAGAAGCTTATGACGGAGATGAATCAAAATCGGAGAAGGGTTTCACCTGAATCTAACCATGGGGGTAGTAGAGTCTCGCCACATTCCAATCGAGGCAGAAGTGTTGAAAATGATCAAGGACGTGGGAGGAACGTGAATGATCGTGAACGGAGGAATGTAGATAGAAGGGATGGTGGTAGACGTGAAGGGAGTAGAGATGTTGGTGGTCATAATCGACATCGTTATGCATCTGATTTTGAAGAGGAGTATGATGGTGGTAGTATTCAAGGAAGAGGTCAAGGTAGAAACTATTCTGAGTATGATCACAAGTGGGAGTCGGGAATGAAGACTGAAATTCCTGAATTCAAAGGTGGTATGCAAGCAGAGGAGTTTCTAGATTGGGTAGCCAATGTTGAAGAGATTTTTGACTTTAAAGAAGTTCCAGAACAGCATAGAGTGAAGTTGGTTGCTACGAGGTTAAGGGGTAGAGCTTTGGCATGGTGGCAGCAAACCAAGCTTACACGTGAACGAATGGGGAAATCAAAAATTGAATCTTGGGAGAAGATGAAGAAATTGATGAAAGCAACGTTCTTACCATACAATTATCAATCTTTGATGTATCAACGTTTGCAGAACTTGAGGCAGGACACGAAGACAGTTAATGACTATGCTGATGAATTTTACCAACTGATTGCTCGAAATGATATTATGGAGAAGGAAGAACAACTGACAGCTAGATTTGTTGGAGGATTGAGAATGCAGATCCAGGATATGGTTAATATGTTCGATCCAAGATCTGTAGCAGAGGCACATCAGAAAGCGTTGGCTTGGGAGAAGCAGGGACGACGAGGAAGTGGTGTGTTTACTAATTCTAACAATCAAGCGAAGAGTGTTGGAGGAAGTTCTAATGTGTCTAAACCTATCAGTAGACCAGTAGTGAAGGAGGTTGAGAAGACAAAAGTTAACAATGGTTTCAAATGTTACAATTGTCAGGAATTGGGTCATAAAAGCAGTGAGTGTCCAAAGCCAAAGAAGAGAACCATGATTGTAGAAGTTGAGGATGAGGATGGTGATGGGGATTGTTCTAGTCCAGTTGAGGAGGATGACCAGGATATTGCGTCAGGGGATGAAGGTTGTAACCTAATGCTGAGGAGATCATGTTTAACACCGAAGCAGGAGGAAGCTAGTTGGTTGAGGAGTAATATCTTTCAGTCAACATGTACTATTCTGGGGAAGGTGTGTAAGTTTGTGATCGACGCAGGAAGTTGTGACAATATTGTTTCAATCTAAGCTGTGACAAAGTTGAAATTGAAAACAGAGAAACATCCAAATCCATACAAGTTAGCATGGTTGAGAAAAGGAGGAGAAGTGAAAGTGGATAGATGGGTTCGTGTTCCATTCTCTATCGGGAAGAAATACAAAGACGAGATCTGGTGTGATGTCGTAGAGATGGATGTTTTCCACTTATTATTGGGAAGACCATGGCAGTATGATCGAGCGGTACAACATGACGGTCGGACCAATAGCTACAGTTTTATGTTTGAAGGCACGAAGATCATCTTAGTTCCAAAGAAGAGACCACAAGGAGAAAATAAGTCAGAAGAGATTGAAGAGCTGAAAACTTTATTATCTTTGAAAGAGTTTGTTAAGGAAGTTGAGAAAGAGCCTGAAGTATTTTTATTGATTGGGCGTGAGAGCAAAGAAGAGGTTGAAATTCCAGAAGAAGTTAAACCAGTTTTGAAAGAATTTGACGATGTATTCCCAGATGAGTTACCAAAGGAGTTACCGCCTTTGAGAGACATACAACACCAAATCGATCTTGTTCCGGGAGCAGTTTTACCACACAGACCACATTATCGAATGAGTCCGAAGGAACATGAAGAGTTGCGGAGGCAGGTAGAAGAATTGCTTGAACAGGGGCGTGTGCAGGAGAGTTTAAGTCCTTGTGCTATACCAGCTTTATTGGTACCCAAAAAGGATGGAACGTGGAGGATGTGCACAGATAGTAGAGCATTGAATAAGATCACAATTAGATATAGATTTCCGATGCCAAGGCTTGATGATTTATTGGATCAAATCAGTGGGTCCGTAATCTTTTCTAAGATTGACTTGAAGAGCGGTTATCATCAGATTCGCATTAGACCAGGGGACGAATGGAAGACAGCATTCAAGACGAGGGAAGGCTTGTATGAATGGCTGGTAATGCCGTTTGGTCTATCGAATGCACCGAGTACATTCATGAGGGTGATGAACCAAATTTTCAGACCGTACATTGGGAAATTTGTGGTGGTTTACTTTGATGACATTCTGATCTACAGTGCTAGTACAGAAGAGCATGTTCAGCATTTGAAGAAAGTGTTAATTATTCTTCGAGAAGAACAATTCTATGCTGCTACAAAGAAGTGTGTCTTTATGGCGAGGAGTGTTCTATTTTTGGGGTATGTTGTTTTAGAGAAAGGAATACAAGTTGACCAAAGTAAAGTTGAAGCGATTAGAGATTGGCCGCAGCCCAAGACAATAACGGAAGTTCGTAGTTTTCACGGGTTGGCTTCATTCTATCGAAGGTTCATTCCACACTTTAGTAGTGTGATGGCACCTGTTACAGATTGTATGAAAGGCAAACAGTTTTCATGGACAGAGGAAGCAGGGAATGCTTTTGGGAAGATCAAGGAGTTGCTGACGACTGCACCAATTCTAGTATTACCTGATTTTCAGCTAGTGTTTGAACTACACACTGATGCATCCAAGGTTGGGATTGGAGGAGTGTTGAGTCAGAAGGGACGTCCAATTGCATATTTCAGTGAGAAGTTGTCAGGAGCGAAGATGAGATACAGTACGTATGATGTGGAATTCTATGCTGTTGTGCAATCAATCAAACACTGGAGACATTACTTATTTCAGAAGGAGTTTGTTCTCTACACTGATCATGAAGCATTGAAGCACTTACAAGGACAAGACAAGATTTCAGCGAGACATGCATCGTGGATTGCATATCTGCAACAGTTTACTTTTGTTGTTAAACACAAGTCAGGGGTGACGAATCGAGTGGCTGATGCTTTGAGTAGGAGGAATCATTTGTTGACAACAATGAAACTTGAAGTGACTGGTTTTGAATTATTGCCGGAACAGATTGCAGAAGACTCTTATTTCCAGAAATTTGTTGAAGGGAACAATGAAGGGAAGACTGATGAGTTTATGTTGGTTGACGGTTTTCTTTTTAAAGGAAGTCGATTGTGCATACCGGAGGGTAGTCTGAGAATGAAGATTATCAAAGAGTTACACGAAGAGGGACATGTTGGGAGAGACCGTACCTTACAGTTGATTTCACAGTCCTACTTTTGGCCATCGATGAGGAAAGAAGTAGAGAGGTTTGTGGAGCGTTGTCATATTTGCCAAGTTTCGAAAGGAACTGCGACTAATGCTGGTTTATATATGTCGTTACCCGTGCCTGTAAAACCATGGGTGGATATCAGTATGGACTTTGTGTTGGGGTTGCCGAGAACGCAGCGTGGTAATGATTCCATTTATGTGGTAGTTGACCGATTCTCGAAAATGGCACATTTTATTGCTTGTAAAAAGACGGCGGATGCTGTTCATGTTGCTCAATTGTTTTTCAAGGAGATCTATCGACTTCACGGATTGCCAGAATCTATTGTGTCAGATAGAGATACTAGATTTTTGAGTCATTTTTGGCTAAGTTTGTGGAAGATGGTGGGTACGAAGTTGAACTTTAGCAGTGCTTATCATCCGCAAACGGATGGACGGACTGAGGTGGTTAACAGATCATTGGGAAATTTGTTGAGATGTCTTGTACAGGACAATCTGAAGAGTTGGGATGTGAAGTTATGCCAGGCAGAGTTTGCCCATAATCATGCTGTGAATCGAAGTACTGGGTTCAGTCCATTCCAGATTATCTATTCGAGCTTACCGAAAGGACCGTTAGATTTAACGGTGATACCACACTCAAAGGGGACAATTAAGAAAGCTGCTGATTTTGTTGAAGGGCTGACGGAATGTCATAAAATCGTTCAAGAACGATTAGAGAAAGCAAATGAGAAGTATAAACAATCCGCAGATTTGAAACGAAGGAATGTTAAATTTCATGAAGGTGATCTGGTTTATGCAGTATTAACGAAAGATCATTTTCCAGTAGGCGCGTACAATAAATTGAAAGCACGAAAAATTGGTCCGGTGGAAGTTGTGAAACGAATCAATGAAAATGCTTATAAACTGAAGCTGCCAGATGATGTGTATACATCTGACGTGTTCAATGTTAAACATCTCGTACCATATCACGGGAATGAACGATCTGATGGAGATGAATTTACAAATTCGAGGTCGAATTTTTCTCAACCTGGGGAGGATGATGCAGCGCGAGCTACGAATTCACAAGTCTTAGGTCACTCACGACCTAAGAAACCAAAACTGGAAAATAAGTCGTTAAAAATTGAAGTCTTAGGTCGCTCACGACCTAATGGGTTCTTAGGTCGCTCACGACCTAAGGAAGATGGGCTACAAGCTAACGGAACCAACGCTCAGGAATGCGTACGACCTAAGGGGCTAAGGCATAAGTCGTGGGAACGACCTACCAGTTTCAAAGATCACATGCTACGACCTAACAGGCTAGTGGGAAATGAGCTACGACTTAAGGGAAGTGCTGATCTACGACTTAAGGGAAGTGCTGAGCTACGACCTAAGGGAAGTGCTGGGTTACGACCTAAAGCTAACAAGGAGGCTAGCGAGTTAGCAGTGTGTGAAGATTGGCGCAGAGCTAAAGTAATAGGTCGCGAGCGACCTAGTGGAAAGCTACGACCTAACAGTCTGAAGGGAAAGGTGATACGACCTAACAAATTACGACCTATGTTAGGTCGCAACTTTTGTAAGTCGTATGTCGTCTGTTAGTATTTTGTCTAAGTTTGTTAAGTCGCTAAAGGTTGTAACGAGTTGTAACTGTTTGTTGTTAGGTCGCTGCCGACCTATGCTAAGTCGCGTATGTTCTTAGGTCGAACCATTATAGGTCGTAGGTCGCTCACGACCTAAGTACTTGTAATATTTTGAAATTTCTGTTGTGTTGAGTTGTAGCCTATAAATAGGCGTGTGAATCATTTGTAAAGGTTGTTGAAGATTGAATAAAATTCTCTTTTGATTGCTTTGTGCTTTCATTCAAATTGGTAGTTGAGTGTAATCTCCTATCTCCTCTTTCGGATAATCGAGTGCGCTCGATTCAACGATTGCAGAAGCCGATTCGCGGAATCAAGTGTGTAACGACCCGTATTTTTACGGATCGAAAAGTTTGTCAAAATCTGGAATTTTCAGCATTTTCTAGTAGTTTCAGATTTTGGTGTAATTTGTCTAAGTCCTAGGTCGTGAACGACCTAAGAGCTAAGTCATGACCGACCTATAGGATGGTAGCAAGTTAAGAGCTATGTTGTAGACGACTTAGGAATGTGGTGCGACCTAAGGATGTTGGGTTTAGGTCGTAGACGACCTAAGATAGGAGACATAAAGGTTTTGAGCGACCTAAAGGATAGGTCGGCAACGACCTAAGGAAATGTTGTGAGCAACCTAAGTGTTTGGGTGAGTTAAATGTTAGGTCGGCAGTTCGAGTTAGCGACCTAAGAGATAGGAGGTAGCGACCTAGTAGAGTTAACGACTTAGGGGATAAGCAGTTAGCGACCTATGGGATTGACCGACCTAAGTGTTAGCGTAGTTAGGTCGTAGGCGACTTAAGGTGGTTAGGTCGTGTGTGTGTTAGGTCGCGAGTTTGCTAAGTCGTAGGTCGCGTGAGTTGTTAGGTCGCTAGGATAGTTTAAGTGATAGGTCGCGTGGGTCTATGTGTTAGGTCGCATAGAAGCCTGACTTGTTAGGTCGCTTGGTATATCTTAAGTGTTAGGTCGCGAGATTTCTAAGTCGTAAGTCGCGCACTTGTTAGGTCGTAGGTCGCGCGAGTTGTTAGGTCGTTGGGCTTTGGCTTTGTAGTTAGGTCGTAGTCCAGTTGTCTGTGGCTTGTGTTAGGTCGTGAGATTGTTAAGTCGTGCATAGGCTAAGTCGTAAGTCGCTAAGTCGCGCATAGGCTAAGTCGTTAGGTCGAAGACTGTTATGTCACGTGCATCTGTTAGGTCGGAGAGGCTTAGGTCGGAAACGACCTAGGGAGATAGCCGAGTTACGACTTAGGCAGTTTTCAGCTATAAATAGGAGAGCTTCTCTTCATTTTTGGGATCCGGATTTTGAAGCGACGAAGTGCTGCCATTTTGAGAGCTCGACTTCTACACTTCTTCACTTCTTTTCTCCACTCTAATCTAGTGCTTCCATCCATCCAAATCGAAGATCAAGATTGAAGATTCAAGAGCTTAGATTGAAGATCTTCATCTTTTCAAGAGAGATTTCTTCATTTGAAGCGGATTTGTGATAGATCAAGCTTGATCCTTTGCTGTCCAGATCTGAAGCGTGTTGTTTTGGGTTTGTTTAGGTGATTTGGTGAGTGGTGATTATCTCTCACACGGATCCAAAGGAGTATATCGGATTGTTGGCCCGATTTGGTGTCAAGATAGTGATTTCCATGCATTTTCTTCATCCTAAGTGTAGATCCATATTGATCCATTGTTCATGATGATGTTGCATCCATTTTATCATATGTTAACCTATGCAAGTTCATTCATCAAGTTTGTAGAGATATAATCCATGTTTTCATGCTTATTGGACTTTCAATTCTTTAATTACGGAAATGCCATTATTGTTATAATTGTCTACTTAGATCATATTTGAATGCTTGATTGTTTGGATTGATGTTTGATTTGATTGATTGTTATGAACTAGATGATTGATGATTAGATTTAGATTGAAGATGATTCAAAAGCTAAGGGAGAGGCTCTTGAATTGGGAAAGCTGCTCATGGCATATGTAGCGGGATGATGAAGCTCTTATGCATAGATTAGATGATGTGATGATGAGATGAGGCTTTGCGAGGATGTAATGAAGCAAGGCAATCATATGATGAAGACTTGGTTTAATCCAGACGGGATCATTCCAAGCATGTTGATAACTCGGTGATATGATTCGGGTTGAGGATAATGAATGGATATGAGAATAGTCGTCGAGGAGGATGACTAGGAGGCTTGGATAGCATCGTTGTTGAAGGTTCTAGCATGCTCTAAGCAAGAGTACGTTTGGGCAGATTCGATAGTCCCAACGGCTAACTGTTGATGGTCGAGTACTCTGGGCAGATTCGATAGTCCTAGGCACGGGCTGCGACGACGTGCGGGAGTTATGTCTAGAACCGGGGTTTTCATTAGCCCTTGACGGACGGCTGAAAGAATGTGCCGGTCATTCAATTAACGGTGATATCGAAGCAATGATAACAGTGATAGCCAGAGTCATGGATGTTTGGTTGTATCGTCATTCGGACTCAAGAGCGGTATTTTCTGGGTGCTTATCTGATTTAGGCCTTGGTACTTGGAAAACATCGCCCTTGACTCGAGTGATAGTAGTTTTACTTTAAATTGTATGCTCTGCTATGTTTGCTTCTGCTTAGTGTGTGTCTGGGGGCTATCACTGTAGAATGAGGTTGGAGTGGGAGGGTTGTATTCCTATTCCTTTTCCTTTATGCTCTTTTGGTATGTTGTTAGTTAATTTACTGCTCACTAAGACTGTTGTCTGACTCAAGGCTTTATGTTTTTAATTCTTATTGCCTTGGGCTGTTCGTCCATTTTGAGACGGGCAGACTAGGTAGCAGGTGACAGGTGCTGTTCTCTTCTCACGATGCTGATATCGAAGACGAGCTGGAGGGTTGCATATTATCTTCTTATTATGTACTGGATATTCCGCTGTTTTGTATTCTCTGAGAGATATGTAGTGAGGCTTGATGTGTTGACTATGTGGATGCTTGTATTCAACTATTATGGAGTTTTATATGATGTCATTTTGTTCTGTAAAGCCTCACTATACATATGTTCTATTGTATTTTGTCCATGCGCTATGAGTAATACGATAGATTCTGTCGTTTTAATCTTACCTTGACAATCGTCCATGGTCGCCTGGCACACTTTACAGCGCTCTATCTCTAGATTCGGTGCAGGGGTCATGGGCGGTCGTCACATTTGGTATCAGAGCATTGGTTAATCGATTTTACCCAACGCTCGCCGTCGTAACTACGTATGAGAGACGTAATTGTATTTTGATGGATGATTACTATATATAATATAGTAGCTTAGTAGAGTTTGAGTCCTTTATGCAGTTGCTTCTCTAGATGTTCTAATCATTCCTTTTTATAGATATTGAGAATGAGTCGAAGAGGGAGACCAGCTGCTAGGGAAGGTCGTGCTACTGAAGAGACTGCTGATTATGCAGCCATGTTCGAAGCTATGATGACTTCGATCATGAGAAGGATACCAGTTCCGGGGGCAGCAGTTGATGTTGGAGTTCAAGTCCAAACTCCGAAACCAGTGGATTTTGCTAAGCTGTGCAAGGATTATACTGCTCTTGGAGGGAAGGTTTTCTTGGGAACAGAATCAACTATCGAAGTCCAGAGATGGATAGATGCTTGTAGAAGGATCTTTGGTGATTTGGGAATTGATGATGCAACTAAGAGGAAGTTGGCATCAAGGCAGCTTCAAGGGAGAGCTTCTGATTGGTGGAACTCTATTACCATCACTACTCCGGAAGAAGAGATTACTTGGGAGCAATTCCAAGCTAGATTTGAAGCTAAGTTCATTTCTACAGCTCAGAAGTCTGTTCTGTTCAAGAAGTTTGTGGAGCTCAAGCAAGGTGGAAGATCAGTTCTTGAGTATGTTTCTGAGTTTGAAGCTTTGTCCAAATATGCCCGGTCATATATTGAGTCTGCTTATCAGAAGAATGAGAAGTTTGTGATCGGCTTGGATAGTTATCTTGGGAGACAGTTGGTGGATCATTTGGACGATTCATTTGAGAAGCTTGTGGAGAAAGCTCTTAGGCATGAGAGTCTGTTTCCTAAGGAAGGACCTGTTGTTGCTGTTACCAAGGGAGAGTCTAAACCACAGCAGGGTGGGAACCAGAAGAGGAAGCAGCAGCAGCAGAAGGGTAAGGATGGCCAGAAGAAGCCGAAAGGCGAGGTGACTTGCTACAACTGTCAGCAGAAGGGCCATTTCTCGAAGGATTGTAAGAATCCTAAGGTGCCGATGAAGTGTCATAACTGTGACAAGCCGGGGCATTTCAGGAAGAATTGTCCAGAACCAAGGAAGGACAGGCAGATTGTGCAAGCCTATGCTTTAGGAGCTGTTCCGTCGTCTTCGAAAGCTCCTACTGCTGAAGAGAAGGGAAAGAGTGTGGTTGTTCAAGGTACTCTTTTCCTATGTGGTGTTCCAGTTAGAGTTCTGTTTGATACTGGAGCGTCGCATTCATTTGTTTGTAATGAACTCGTAGGCCGGTTAGGTTTGGAACCGGATATTGTTGATAGGCCTTTGGTTGTGACTAATCCAGTTGGGGGTTCGTCTTGTTTGTGTATGTTATGCCGTGGTCTAGTTGTATCGAGTCATGGTTGCTCTTTTGTTTGTGATTGCTTTGTTCTGAACTTTGCGGGGTTCGGAATTATTTTGGGTATGGACTGGCTTAGGAAGTATGCGGCTAAGGTTGATTGCGAGAGGTTGGAAGTGACAGTCGAGAATGTGGATGGGCGAAAGGTTGTGATACGATGTAAGCATGAAGAAGGCGTCTTCATGAGCTTCATGTATTCGCTAGTTGTTCCACGGGATGGACTGTCATCGGTGCCGATCGCTAATGGATTCGAGGATGTCTTTGACGAAGTCAAAGGGTTGCCGCCGCATAGAGAGATCGAGTTTCGTATAGATCTAGTTGAAGGAGCCAGACCTGTTGTGATGCCTCTTAGGCGGATGGCGCCTAGGGAACAGCAAGAGTTGAGGGTGCAAGTTGATGGCCTTTTACAGAAAGGATTCATTCGGCGTAGTGTGTCCGAGTGGGGTGCACCAGTTGTGTTTGCAACCAAGGCAGATGGGTCGTTGAGATTGTGTGTGGATTATCGTGAGCTGAACAAGGTGACTAAGAAGAACAAGTATCCATTGCCGAGAATAGATGACTTGTTTGATCAGCTTCACGAAGCCAAGGTGTTTTCTCAGATGGACTTAGCAACGGGATTTCACCAGTTGAGAGTGGCTAACGATAGTGTGTCGAAGACTGCTTTTCGGACACCATCTGGTTTCTTTGAGTGGCTGGTAATGCCGTTTGGATTGACTAATGCACCAGCATATTTTGTGGATCTTATGAATAGAGTGTTCAGAGATCAGTTGAACAAGTTTGTTCTTGTGTTCGTGGATGATATTCTGATTTATTCCCGAACGGAGGAAGAGCACAAGACGCACTTGCGTAATGTTTTGGAAATCTTACGGAAACATCAGCTGAAGGCTAAGTTTTCGAAGTGTCACTTCTGGAAGAGTGAGGTGAGGTTCTTAGGCCATGTGATTTCTGGAAATGGAATAGCGGTTGATCCCGCTAAGGTGGCAGCAATCCAGGATTGGGTTAGACCTAAGAATGCATCTGATGTGAGAAGTTTTCTTGGATTAGCAGGATATTATCGACGGTTTATCAAAGACTTCTCCAAGATAGCTGCACCGTTAACAGGATTGACGAAGAAGAACCAAGTGTTCAGTTGGGATGCTAAGTGTGAGCAAGCTTTCGGAATCCTGAAAGAGCGATTGACGAGTGCTCCTGTTTTGACTATTCCAAGTGGGAATGATGAGATGGTGGTTTACACCGACGCATGTGGTACTGGACTTGGAGCAGTGCTGATGCAGAAGAATAAAGTTGTTGCGTATGCAAGTCGACAACTGAAGCCGCATGAAAGGAATTACCCGACTCATGATTTGGAGTTAGCGGCAATTGTATTTGCTCTGAAGATGTGGAGACATTATCTGTTGGGAGTTCGATTCGAGTTGTTTACGGATCACAAGTCGTTGAAGTATCTTTTCTCCCAAAAGGATTTGAATCTTCGGCAGCAACGTTGGCTAGAGTTTTTAGCATCATATGATTTTGGTATAGCTTATACTCCGGGAAAAGGTAACGCAGTGGCAGATGCGTTAAGTCGAAGACATGCAGGATTGGGAGCCATGTTTTCAGAATGGAAGAGTCTCGAGTATTTAGCTGGATTTGACTTCAGGCCTAGATGTGAATTGGAACCTGAGATGTTGGCAAACTTATCAATAAGACCGACTCTTGTGGAAAGGATTGGCGAGAGTCAAAAGCGAGATAATAAGCTTGTCAAGATTATCCGTGATTTGGAATCTGGATTGGAACCAGAAAGGGATAAAGGATTCGAGGTCGATAGAGAAGGTTGGCTTCGAAAGCAAGGACGACTAGTTGTTCCCGATATAGATGAATTGAGGAGTGAAGTTCTGAAGGAAAGTCATCACTCGAAGTTGACAATTCATCCAGGTGGAAACAAGATGTATCAGGATATGAAGAGAACCTACTACTGGGAAGGTATGAAGAAGGATGTTGGAAATTTTATTTCCAAATGTATGAACTGCCAGTTGGTAAAAGCCGAACAGAAGAAGCCAAGTGGATTGCTTCAGCCATTAGAAGTTCCTACATGGAAGTGGGAACAAGTGTCAATGGATTTTATTGATGGATTGCCTAGAACCAGAACGGGAAATGAAGGGATTTGGGTTATCGTTGATCGTTTAACCAAGAGTGCAAGATTCATTCCTGTTCGATCGACTAGGACGGCATCAAAGTTGGCTGAGATGTATGTTAAGTGGATAGTTCGATTCCATGGTATTCCGAAGAGTATAGTGAGCGATCGAGACCCATTGTTCACTAGTGGATTTTGGAAGAGCTTCCAGGAAGTCTTGGGAACCGAGTTGTGTTTGAGTACAGCTTATCATCCCCAAACAGATGGTCAGACCGAGAGAGTCAACCGAGTTTTGGAAGATCTTCTTAGAGCTTGTGTTTTGGATTTCGGAGGATCATGGGAAGATCACCTTCATTTGGTGGAGTTTGCGTACAACAACAGTTACCAGTCAAGCATTGGTATGGCACCGTATGAGGCGTTGTATGGAAGACCGTGTAACTCTCCGGCATGTTGGTTGGAAACTGGAGAAAAGCTGATGCTTGGGCCAGAGATGATTCGACAGACTTCGGATTGCATAGAGATCATTCGGCAACGAATGAAGGCAGCCCAAGACCGTCAGAAGAGTTATGCCGATAAGCGTCGAAAGGATTTGGAATTTGACGTAGGGGATATGGTTTTTGTGAAGATTTCTCCACTGAAGAATGTTATTAGATTCGGGAAGAAAGGAAAATTGACTCCGAGATTTGTTGGACCATTCCCGATCATCGAGCGAATTGGAAAGCTCGCTTATAGATTGGAGTTACCGGAGAAGATGTCGGGTGTGCACAATGTTTTTCACGTATCGTATCTACGGAAGTATGTGCATGACTCGAATGCGGTGGTTTCTGCTGATAGCTGTGAAGATTTCGAAGTTGATCCAGTTGATAGAAGACCTCGTAAGCCGCTCCGTGTTGTTGAAACTGACACGAAACAGCTTAGGAGGAAGGTAGTTAAGTTGCTCAAGATACAATGGAGTGATGATGATAACGACTGTACGTGGGAGGTGGAAGAGAGGATGAAAGCAGCTCATCCTGAACTCTTCAAGGTATGGCCCTAAGGTATCGTGTCATCTCACGATATTGTGACTTGTTCTAGTGTTAGAATTCTGTACGCTAAGCTAGAATTGGATGCATGGTTTGTTGATTGCTATGGATGGTAGGCGTACAGAATAGTCTTTGATTGCTTTGGTTGTTTGGAATTTCGGGGGCGAAATTCCTAAGGGGGAGAGAATGTAACGACCCGTATTTTTACGGATCGAAAAGTTTGTCAAAATCTGGAATTTTCAGCATTTTCTAGTAGTTTCAGATTTTGGTGTAATTTGTCTAAGTCCTAGGTCGTGAACGACCTAAGAGCTAAGTCATGACCGACCTATAGGATGGTAGCAAGTTAAGAGCTATGTTGTAGACGATTTAGGAATGTGGTGCGACCTAAGGATGTTGGGTTTAGGTCGTAGACGACCTAAGATAGGAGACATAAAGGTTTTGAGCGACCTAAGGGATAGGTCGCAACGACCTAAGGAAATGTTGTGAGCAACCTAAGTGTTTGGGTGAGTTAAATGTTAGGTCGGCAGTTCGAGTTAGCGACCTAAGAGATAGGAGGTAGCGACCTAGTAGAGTTAACGACTTAGGGGATAAGCAGTTAGCGACCTATGGGATTGACCGACCTAAGTGTTAGCGTAGTTAGGTCGTAGGCGACTTAAGGTGGTTAGGTCGTGTGTGTGTTAGGTCGCGAGTTTGCTAAGTCGTAGGTCGCGTGAGTTGTTAGGTCGCTAGGATAGTTTAAGTGATAGGTCGCGTGGGTCTATGTGTTAGGTCGCATAGAAGCCTGACTTGTTAGGTCGCTTGGTATATCTTAAGTGTTAGGTCGCGAGATTTCTAAGTCGTAAGTCGCGCACTTGTTAGGTCGTAGGTCGCGCGAGTTGTTAGGTCGTTGGGCTTTGGCTTTGTAGTTAGGTCGTAGTCCAGTTGTCTGTGGCTTGTGTTAGGTCGTGAGATTGTTAAGTCGTGCATAGGCTAAGTCGTAAGTCGCTAAGTCGCGCATAGGCTAAGTCGTTAGGTCGAAGACTGTTATGTCACGTGCATCTGTTAGGTCGGAGAGGCTTAGGTCGGAGAGGCTTAGGTCGGAAACGACCTAGGGAGATAGCGGAGTTACGACTTAGGCAGTTTTCAGCTATAAATAGGAGAGCTTCTCTTCATTTTTGGGATCCGGATTTTGAAGCGACGAAGTGCTGCCATTTTGAGAGCTCGACTTCTACACTTCTTCACTTCTTTTCTCCACTCTAATCTAGTGCTTCCATCCATCCAAATCGAAGATCAAGATTGAAGATTCAAGAGCTTAGATTGAAGATCTTCATCTTTTCAAGAGAGATTTCTTCATTTGAAGCGGATTTGTGATAGATCAAGCTTGATCCTTTGCTGTCCAGATCTGAAGCGTGTTGTTTTGGGTTTTTTTAGGTGATTTGGTGAGTGGTGATTATCTCTCACACGGATCCAAAGGAGTATATCGGATTGTTGGCCCGATTTGGTGTCAAGATAGTGATTTCCATGCATTTTCTTCATCCTAAGTGTAGATCCATATAGATCCATTGTTCATGATGATGTTGCATCCATTTTATCATATGTTAACCTATGCAAGTTCATTCATCAAGTTTGTAGAGATATAATCCATGTTTTCATGCTTATTGGACTTTCAATTCTTTAATTACGGAAATGCCATTATTGTTATAATTGTCTACTTAGATCATATTTGAATGCTTGATTGTTTGGATTGATGTTTGATTTGATTGATTGTTATGAACTAGATGATTGATGATTAGATTTAGATTGAAGATGATTCAAAAGCTAAGGGAGAAGCTCTTGAATTGGGAAAGCTGCTCATGGCATATGTAGCGGGATGATGAAGCTCTTATGCATAGATTAGATGATGTGATGATGAGATGAGGCTTTGCGAGGATGTAATGAAGCAAGGCAATCATATGATGAAGACTTGGTTTAATCCAGACGGGATCATTCCAAGCATGTTGATAACTCGGTGATATGATTCGGGTTGAGGATAATGAATGGATATGAGAATAGTCGTCGAGGAGGATGACTAGGAGGCTTGGATAGCATCGTTGTTGAAGGTTCTAGCATGCTCTAAGCAAGAGTACGTTTGGGCAGATTCAATAGTCCCAACGGCTAACTGTTGATGGTCGAGTACTCTGGGCAGATTCGATAGTCCTAGGCACGGGCTGCGACGACGTGCGGGAGTTATGTCTAGAACCGGGGTTTTCATTAGCCCTTGACGGACGGCTGAAAGAATGTGCCGGTCATTCAATTAACGGTGATATCGAAGCAATGATAACAGTGATAGCCAGAGTCATGGATGTTTGGTTGTATCGTCATTCGGACTCAAGAGCGGTATTTTCTGGGTGCTTATCTGATTTAGGCCTTGGTACTTGGAAAACATCGCCCTTGACTCGAGTGATAGTAGTTTTACTTTAAATTGTATGCTCTGCTATGTTTGCTTCTGCTTAGTGTGTGTCTGGGGGCTATCACTGTAGAATGAGGTTGGAGTGGGAGGGTTGTATTCCTATTCCTTTTCCTTTATGCTCTTTTGGTATGTTGTTAGTTAATTTACTGCTCACTAAGACTGTTGTCTGACTCAAGGCTTTATGTTTTTAATTCTTATTGCCTTGGGCTGTTCGTCCATTTTGGGACGGGCAGACTAGGTAGCAGGTGACAGGTGCTGTTCTCTTCTCACGATGCTGATATCGAAGACGAGCTGGAGGGTTGCATATTATCTTCTTATTATGTACTGGATATTCCGCTGTTTTGTATTCTCTGAGAGATATGTAGTGAGGCTTGATGTGTTGACTATGTGGATGCTTGTATTCAACTATTATGGAGTTTTATATGATGTCATTTTGTTCTGTAAAGCCTCACTATACATATGTTCTATTGTATTTTGTCCATGCGCTGTGAGTAATACGATAGATTCTGTCGTTTTAATCTTACCTTGACAATCGTCCATGGTCGCCTGGCACACTTTACAGCGCTCTATCTCTAGATTCGGTGCAGGGGTCATGGGCGGTCGTCACAAAGTGCGCTTGATCAACGCTTGAAGAATTGAAGATCTTTGAACCCGGTATCGTGCGCGATCAACGAGTTCGGGATAGCTAGAATTCGGTATCTTCGGATCAACGAATTTGGGCATTTCAGTATCTTCCAATCCATCGATTACTACTTTCACCGATTGAAGATTGTTTTGATTAATCCGCTGCGTCAAAATCTCTATCAAAACATTATTATACCCAGAGCTAATCAAAGTTCTAAAATAGGGTAGTGCACAAAGATGTAGTGATCGAAGTGGCATGGTCCTTGAGATAAGGTGGAGCTTCAAAAATGCAAGTCTTGACAAGGTTAGGTGTTACGACCCAGGATTTTAGTCATTTAATTTTGGAGTATTTAATTGATTTTAAATATTGAAAAGTTAATTTTATATGTTAAATAACTTGGATTTCAAATATAGCATTTTATTTGATAATTAAATTGTTCGATTTAATATTTGGAGATTCTTAAAATAATTGAATCTTGAATTGGATATAAATAAAAATGATTTCAAAAGTTGGTTTAAATTCTTTTTGAATAAGAATAAAGATAGTAAACTTTTAAATTTGAATAAATTTGAATAAAAGTGAATAAGCTTGTTTTAAATAATAATCAATTTTAATTGACCGGGGAAAGTAGAATTCCGGGGAACTATCTCAGACTTCGATGAAACCGGTGTCATTGGATCTGTAATAGTGAATTGTGGTATGTCGTCGAATTTTGTGGCAATCGGACGTATCGTTTGGTCATGCGAGTACGAAACGCGTAGAAATTAATTCAAGGAATTTAAATTAATATAATTAGATCTCAAAAGGCTAACTTCTGTATATGGTGGAATTGGATCTCGATACTAGTTCCATTGTGTTTGAGATAGGGGTATAAAATATAGAACGCCAAGCAGCATGCCTCATATAGAGTTCAAAAATTTAACGTGTGGATAGTGTTCTGAAATTTTTCTATAAAAAGACTTGGTTATTTCATTTTTACAAACCCTAAAACCAATTTTAGAGCCACCACTTAGAAAACCCACAATCGAATGGCCGACGTTGCTAGGAGCCTCTAGAGGTAGAGTTTGCTAAAGTTGTTAGCAAGGAAAACTTTCGCGAGTGGGAGCTCGACTCAATAATCGGTTGGATTGGGTTGAGGTGGCTCATGGAGGCGTAGATCTTGGTTCGAACGCACATCAGTTTTTGGGTTCTACGGCAAGATATAGGCGATCGAAGGAGGTGATTCTGGTGTCGATGGGTGGGTCTCGGCGAGGTCCACCTTGGGTTGTGATGCGGCGAGATCAGTTGATGTGTAGCGGCGGTGGGAGGCGATCAAACTCTCGATTCGAATAGTGTGCCTGGGTAGTTCGATTTTTGGAACGATGAATGAAGAGGATTAAATTTAAACATGGTAATTAATGTTAATATTTTTTATTTAAAGTAAATTAATATTAATTAATCTATAAATGTTTATTAATCTGTATCTCGTTCATACGAGGTCAAAATTGAACGTGATGAGTTGCATTACGATCGTATCGACGAATACTACGCTATGGAGTTGGATTGGATAGATTTGGAGATCATAGAAATTTGGACTAAAATTGAACATCTGTTCGATTCTAATTCAAACCAGAATGCTTTGGTGACTACTAAAATCAAGGGAGTTAAACTCTGGTAAATCAGAAATATTATATAGTCGATAAAATTATTTATTGGATGGATGGATATTTTATTGTTGATTATTATTGACTGTTTGGATTACTTACTACTTTATTTGTTGGTTTGGATATATTTCTACTCCTGGAGCAGATGAGACCCTATTATGTTCCCATGTAGGAGTTGATGACTTTTTTGTATACGATCCCGCTTCGAAGTGATTGATTTATATCTCATGATTATATATTGTATCTGATGCGGGGGAAACAGGTTGGAGGGATCCAACGGAATTCTTCACATTGTTGATTTTACATTTCATATATATAGTGATATATGACTTGTTGGATGCCATATTTGATGATATGGATATGGTTTTGCTTATTTACTGCTTAGTAGCACTAAGCCATATTTTTGGTATTATAAAATACTAGGAAAAAATGATTTGATTTAAAAGGGGTTTCAAAGTGATTTTGGAAATTAGATATGTTTTAATAAATTTTCTTGAATTATTTAAAGAAGAAATTATCTTAAAATAAAAAGTATGATTTTTAGACATTTTAAATCAATAATTTTATGAAATATTTTAAATAGAGATTTTTGAATAGTAAAATAAAGATTTTTAAAATCTTAAAATAAGCCCATCCTTTATAATAAGGGATATGGTTTAAAAAGAAAATAGAAATATTTTGATATAAATATTTATTAACAATTTTATATCAAGTGATATATGTATGTGAAATTTATAAATGTGATAAGTTATAAATGTGATATTTTACAAATGAAGTGAAGATTTGTAAAATCGTATTTTTGTAAATAAAAGTATGAATTTATAAACGGTGTTTATAAATTAAAGGAAACTATTATTATTTAATAGATTGAAGAAATAAATCAAAAGGTGGATTTATTATAAGATGTGGAACTTTGTTTAGGAAATAGTTGATTCTATTTTGGAAAATTGTAAATAAAAAGGAGATGTTAAACGATATTTTATAAATAGAAAGGAATTTATAAAAGAAATTCATAAATATGGAAGCAACGTTCAAAACAGATTGTAATTAATGTTTTAAATGGGATTTTATGGATAAGTCAGATTTATAAGGGGATAGAGTTGTAAATGGGGCTTATAAATAAAGGGATTTTATAAAAAGGAAAGTTTATAAAATAGAATAAGATTATTAAAAATAGGTTTTAAATATGGAAAGGATTATATGGAAAGTTAAGTATGGATTTTTATTAAGTAAATATATACGTTTTAAAGGTTATTTATTTATACTTGTTTTAGCATTGTTTATAAATATTTTAATATTTTAAAAAGCTAATTATTTAAATTATTAATATGGTTTGAAAATAATTATACTTATTTATCAATAAGTTTTTTGAAATTAATTATTATTATTTATATTAATGTTGAAGATAAATTATTATTGTTTTATTAAGAATGTTATGAAATTTTTACTTATTATTCTTAAGATGTTTTGAAGTAAGTTATTATTTATTATTATATAATAGTGTTTTAAAGTAAATTATTAGAATTTTATTTATAAATGTTTCCAAGGTTCATAAAGAGGATTTTATAAACAGATGTGGGTTTTATAAGAGGAATCTTATAACATGGTTTGGAAAACTTAAAGAAAGATTATCTACAAGATAAAAGAGTCTTATAAATGGTTTTAGATATTTATAAAAGAATTATAGGAATGGGTTTATATATTTTTAAAAGTAGTTTTATAAATGGTTTTGTGGATGTATAATGGAGTTTATAAATGATTTTAGAATTGTATAAAAAGGAAATCTTCTCCAATGTTTGGTGAGTTACACCGTTGAGATAAGTATATAGATATTTTTCTAGGTATTGAGAAATTGGGATCTGTGGATATATGTATATCTTTGTAAAAAAACTTTTGATCCAAGTATTTACAAAGTGGATTTAATTAATGAAAGATTAATTAAAAGGAGATTAGTGGTTGCTTGTGTACTTAACCATTGATCGTATTCCCTATGGAATTTAAATCCCCAATTTGAATGTTTGTTTATTCGATGGTTAAATAACCGACTATCAAGTTAGGACCCAAAACGTAACTTGGTAAGTATCTAAGAGAAACATGTGAGTTATATGGCACAGTTATCTCCGATGATGTTGTATTATGCATATAAATCTGGTTTCATTCTCTTAGGACAAACGATAAGGAAATCCGTCCACTAACGGTTAGGAGGTGATCTCCGCTCTTATCTTTGATTATTTATTTCCTAAAGAACCGGTGTTGATTTTACCAGGAATTATCGAATGTTATTTCGGGGAGACGGGGATCGAATATGTTATTCAAAAACCACTTTTATCCAACTCAAGCATTTCGAAGTGTAGACATCTTGGAAATGCTGGAATTGAAGACAGAGCTCAAGCGTTTCGTTCAGTCACAGAACGAACTTGTATGGATGATTGCCGGTATTGCATCATTGCTTGGAGGGCAGTGTTAGCATTCCAAGTGGGAAGTGCTATATAAAAGGTGAAACATATCCTTAAGCCTCATCAACCGGGAATGACTAAAACATGGGAGATGCAGCAGGACTAAGTGGGCTGCTCCCAAGTAGGGTATGATCATCCCTATCTAGAGTCGATATTATCTCTCATTTATATGCTTCGGGACACATTAACGTAGGGTTGATCATATTTGGTACTATTGGTCAAGTTGTAGGCCGGTTCTATACTGTAGGGGATCCAAGCGAGGTCCTTAGTGTTATTTTATCTAAAGATGCACTGTGATAGATGATACCCTAGTAGCCCAGTCATTATATGGAATCTATTCTCCAATAAGTGTTGTACGGACTAAGTTGTGCCCAACTATACTGAAATGTGAGATGAAAGCAATTCAGCTATATCAGTATTTTACTTCAATCCCTAGACATTATTATAATATAAATGGATTTCTGTAGAAATTGTTTTGGTTATCATAAGGCAAAAAACCGTCCGTGTTTAGGTGTGGGTGCTCTTACGAGAAATTTTTTATTTTCAAAGATTTTCTATAACCTAAAAATCTAGTTGGGTTTGTTTTTCTCGCGCTGGTTTTCCAGACTGACTCGAGCGTTATTCAATTATAATGCTCGGGTCAGACCGAGCACAATCCATATTGCTTTGGATGCATTGGAGCTCAAGAGATGAGTTAGAGGTCTTCAAGTCGTATTCACGTATACGTTTATTTTCCGTTGCGTTGGTTATTTTAATTATCAACAATTGTGAGGATAGGTTGTTATAACTGTCCAGGCTGATGATTATGATTAGATGTTGTACTCTTATGGATGTATGTATATTACAGTTTCTCTTTGTAAAGATCATTCATATTATATTATATTATATTTTGTTCCACTGCGATTGTGAGATTCTATGGTGTTTTCAGTTTCTTTCTCTTCTTCTTCTCTTCTCTTCTTCCTTCTTTACCATAACAATTCGTGTTTCCATTCAATTTGGGTTGGACATGTGTGGTTTATTTTCAACTAGAATTGTGCAGATTGGCGGGTCATTAAATTAGGTGCTCGAATGTTGACCCAAAGCTCAATGATGTCGAACAAAATATGGTCTTAAAACATGGGCCGAGGCACTTTTTAACTCAACTTGAAGTTGACTAGGCCGAAACTATGGAGTCGAAATAACCATGGGGTCGAAATTCTAGCCATTCTACATATTCAAAACATATTTAATTGCCACATAAATTTCCTCCACCTAGATATTTGTTCTCAAAAGCAGCTTCCTTGCCAGTGCTAATCATGAAAATAATTCAATTAGATCTTATCCAGAAGCACTTATAAATTAGGCCAAGAAATAGGGAATAGACTTATGTTCTCCCACAAAAAAGTGAACATATTGTCAATTTCTTTATTCCTCCCCCATCAAAATATTTCCTATATCTCTGTATGTGGTAACCAAAAGTAAAAGAAGAAGATGAAAGAAGAAAAATGGATATAGGCTAAACTTTTGTTGAACCACTATAAAAACATTTTGGCTTTCTATCTTTTACTTTTCTATTTTTCTGTTTTATCTTCTCTTTTATGAATTACTTGATTTGTTTACTATTCAAACAATTGCAGAATATCCAATCAGATTTATTTTTATTTTTTATTTGTTTCTGATTAGATCTAAATAAAACACGATTATAGAATAATTGGTTGTTTGTGCCAAAGTTTGAAACAAATCGATAATTTTTTAGCTTACATGTGTCTCCTATATCTAATGTATTAATGTGAGATGTCTTCTAAATATCTAATTTTATGAAAAGTTTCTTTATTCCTATTCTTGAAAATGAATGCAAAATTGAGTCTATTTCTAATTACTATTTGGTAATCAAATAACAACTTTACCTTTTTCAAAAAACAAGATTAAGTGGTCTTCTACCTCTTTTATTAATTAATAAAAGGTCAATATGTAATATGTAGTTACACAACTCCAATAACTTTGACTTACATTGACAATTTATACTTTGAACAAAATTTCATAACATGACTCTCAACTCTTAACTTACCTCCTTAATAATAGCATTAAACCATCAAACTATGTTTTGCATTATTGATTTTGATGACCTAACTTTGATTCTATTTCCGTCTTTAACCGTGCTAAAAAACAGCATACAAAATAAATATATTTTGTTATTTCAATTCATTATATATTATTTAAATGTATTTTTCCAAAAAAGAAAATATTTTTTTGAAAATGTGCATCGCCCATAATAAAATACTTGCTTATGGTAAATTCATGTAGTTTTAAATATGATAAATTAAATTACATTCATGACAACATTTGATAAATGAACGATATAATCAGCAAAGAGGGAAGAAAGCAAAGGAAAAGAACAGGTCAACAAACCTGAAACCAAAAGCAAAGAACAAGTTAACAAAGACTACATCGGACTTAATTGTAACCAGCCCATTTACTTATTAATCACCGTTACAAATTGTATTATAAACATAATAGAAATATTGCATTGCATTAATGAAAAGTTTATGCAATAAAATTATATTCTTTAAATTTTATCACTTTTCTAATTTGGTATCGGAGCATTCAAAGCCTAATGGCTGTGCCTTACCTAAAGATCATTAGAATTAAATATCATCACTTGATTCTTTGGGTGCATAGTAGCTCTTCATCGGGTTGCAATTGATATTGCTTTGCAAAATTTGAAGCAGCCATTGATTTTGGGTCAAGAACTTCTCAATGCTCACCAAGAATTGTAATTTCAAGTAATTATATCACCAACTATAATTCCTATCAGAAGTGTCTCACCAAAATACATTGCAAATCAATAATTATTGGCAACACCCCCTTATCATCAGAAAAGTGACCTTTCTCAAGCCTTTTTCCATCCCCGATCAACTTTGATCCATTTTTGAATAAAGACTTCTATCTCAATAGAATTGCAGAAGATAATGATAACAAATCCACATCAGACCCTCCAAGAAATCCAAATCAGCAGCAGTTGATTGTATATGAAGGCCTAAAGACCATAATAGGCACATAGGGCCAACTCATCATAATTTAGTTAGATGAAAGCAATTATCTACTTTGGAAGTTCCAAATTGAAACTTTAGTAAAGGGATATGGATTGGAGGAGTTCATAAATGGAGGAACACCAACCCCATCAAGATTCATTGAAAATAGTAAAGGAAAAATGGTTAGCAATAAAGATTTCATCACACACTCAAGGTAAGATAGTTTACTATGTTCATGGTTATTGTCCTCAATAAGTTCAAATTTATTATCAAAAATAGTTGGGTGTAAATCAATATTTGAAATTTGGTCAACTATAGAGCAAACCTTTAATTCTTAATCAGCAGCAAAGGTGATGCATTACAAAAGACAAATGCTGAATTTAAGGAAAGAGAACATGACTATGAGAGAGTCCCCCACAAAAATAAAAACTTACTCCGATCTTAGTGAAATCGCTAGGCATAAAATTTTTGACACTAGACATGTGCTAGCCATTACGAATGGATTAGATGAAGAATATGAAGCAATTATTGCAGTTATCTCATCAAAAGAACTACACCAACACTTTAATATATCCACTCCTCTCTCCTTGTGCATGAAGGAAGAATTTCAATAAAAGAAACCTTTGAATTTAGACCAGACAGTTAATCTTGCATCTCAATCAAGAAAAGAAGCCAAGACAGAGGCAGTAAGAGATAAAATAATAATTAGAATTATCAAAGAAGTGGTCAAAATTTCAGAGGAAGCGGTAGAGGGGGCAGGTAGAACAATAGCAACAACAGATTAAGATGTCAAATTTGTGAAAAATATGATCATGGAGCAAAAAAGTGCTCTTTCAGATTTGATGCTAACTATACCCCAAACCTACAAACCACTACCAATACTCAAAGAAATTTCAATTAAAGTACAAATCTAGCCAGCATGCAATTGGAAACAAGAAGCAAATTAGATAGCACAAGAACTCATCACCTGAGTGACATTGCAAAACCAGAAGATATTCAAGATAAAAGTTGGTACCCTAATTCTAGAGCCACTAACCATGTCACAAGCAATATTGACAACCTAAATCTGGGAATGAGGAGTATAGAGGTAATCAGTCCATACACATGGGAAATGATGAGTCAATTAAGATTACACATACTGGAATTTCCTGCATTAAAGGTGACAGACAATTTTATCTTAATAACTTATTAAAATTGCCTCAAAATTAAGAAAAGTCTTATGAGTGTGTCATAATTTGCAAGTGATAATAATGTTTATTTTGAATTTCATCCTAGATAATGTTTAGGTAGAGACATTTTGACTAAAGAAATTCTTTTGCAGGATGAAGCATACAAGGAACTATACAAGTTCAATCTTATTGTTTCCAGAAACTCTGAAAATAAAGGAAAATGTAGTAATTTTTCAGAAATTACTCAAAATGAAATGAGTAAAATTCAATTTGATATATGACATTACAGGCTAGGTCACCCTAGTGCAAATATTGTAAAGAAAATTCTGTTTGATAATAAAATTTCCTTTGAAAATATTACTTTATCCTATAAATGTACATGTTGTCGAATGGGTAAGAGTCATAAACTTGCCTTTCCAGATTCAATAACCAAGTATAACAAACCTTTAGAGTTGATAACCGCTGACCTATGAGGTCCAGCACCTCTCAACTCAAATTATGGCTTTAAGTATTATGTACCTTTTGTTGATGTGCATTTTAAGTATCCCTGGATATATATTCTCAAAAAAAGTTAGAAACTTGTAATATGGTAATGTAGTTTATAACTCAAGTAGAGAAAGAGATAAACCATCAGGACAAAATCATTTAAACAGATGGTGGAACTGAGTATAAGCCACATGATAAGTTTTTTCGAAGAAAGGGTATAATTCACAGAACAACACGTTCACACACTTTAGAAAAAAATGGAAGAGTTGAGAGGAAACATAGACATATAGTGAAGATTGGCCTCACGCTACTTGCTCAAGCATCATTTCCATTGAAATTCTGGCATGAAGTGTCTAACGACTAACTTTCTATTGGATTAGAAAAATAGCCGAAAATTTTAATTAAAAATAATTGCAAGTGCACGACATACAATTCTAGTATGTGGCGAGTATGGGTCGATCCGTAGGGAATTGTATTGATTTTAAAATTTCTACACAATCAAATTAAACCAAGACTTGAAGTTGGGTTAAGCAAAAAAATTCTAAAAATTAACAAAAACTAAAAGTGGATAAAAATATGAGAGTAGAAGGCAATTTAGTGGTAATTTCCCTCTCATGATCACATAAATCAACAAAATGAAATTATGATCTCTCTTTTTGGTCATTAGTAATTTAGTTGATATGTTTATCATAAGTATGGCATATTTGTGCTATTAATTAGCCCAACATAAACCATCAAACTTTAACATATCCACTAAACCACTTGTTAACCCTCATGAAAATGTTAATGAACTTGAAAATACAATCTATTATAATCATGATCTATTCACTATTGATTAGCAATATAAACCATCAAATTTTTATTTTAAAATTTACTTCATTACCATAATCATATGTAGATGAAGAGGTAATTTGTGTTTATGTTTGTTTAAGCATAGCCTATTTGGTGTCAACAACATAGGCTATCAAATTCAAAGCTAAAATAACAAAGTTTAACCACATCAAACATTTCCACAAAGCACAAAAAGAGATCAAAAATTAGCAAAACGTTGAATCTACATGATTGAGAGGGCTTCATTACCCCTAAATTGAAGGGGTTTAGCTACTCATATTTCTTATCATGTCAACAAATGTAGATTGCAACATAAAATAAACAAATGAAAGCGCAAGCTAATAAAAATAAAAAGAGAATTAAACTACTTGCATAAGAAATAAAACTAAGCTACTAACATAAGAGGAAATAGAGCAGATAAATAGAACAGAGCATGAATTAAAATTGCATAAAAAAATTACATAAAAGAAAATGGCTAAGAAGCCATGAAAGAGAAAAGAGAGTTTTTTGTTTATTTTTGAGCCTAAAACTAAACTAAATAAAGAAGAGGCTAAGAGCTCATTACATGAAACATAAGGGGTATTTATACATGTTTTGAAAGCCTAATCATATTTTAGGGGACTACCAAAAATACCCTTGAGAAAGTGTGGCCATCAAGTTGTCATTAGCATGAGCATAATCCACCATTACATGTGCATGTGACTTTAATCTCTAATAACATGTGCATTAGCTTCTAATTGTACTTCAAGGTAAGTGGGTAGGTGGGGTCCTCCATGATTTCATGATTTGATTTATTTTCATCTTCATTTTTCTTATAACTCTTGTGCATGCATATTTTCATGAAGACTTCTTCTGTTTTCCATCCAATTTTCCTACAAATAAAAATAAAATGCACAAATAAATATTCTCAGAATTAATAAATGCATAAAATGACCATTTTGCCCCTATACGAAGATAAATAAATGATGATTTGAAAATAATTGAAATATTGGTTTAAACATGTTAAAATACTCTATTTTCTCATTTATTTAATTAAAAATAGATTAAATATGGATGTAAAATTATGCACATTTATGTGCACATCAAATAGCCCCACATTTATCTTTTTATTCGTCCTCGAATAAATTAAAACTAAGATAAATCCATTTTCGTAGGAAGTACGATTGCATTGAGCATATACAACAAGTCATTAAACCCCTAGGGGTCCCTAGTAGGATGAGTGTTGTCTCGTGAGGGTTTTCAGCGGATACTACCCACAAAATCCAAATGCAACGTGAAAAATTCCTAAATGCAATATTTATTTCCGAAGATATGAATGCAAGTTTTTGAAAATATTTACAAGTGAAGAATTTACTTTTAAATTGACATGAATAAGTTAAATATAAGTTTTGGTCATTATCGAGAATTTGAAGTCCTTTTACTTATCAAAATTTCCAACAAAAATTAAGTTATCATCACAAATAGACTCTACTTTGGCTAGTTGTTTCGGTTGATAACATAGTGTAACTATGAATGGATCCTTTGTAGAAAATCAAAGTTTTCAAAGTAGTATTTTCATTTCTTTTAAATAACAAGTCAAATCAAATAAGTGAAAATATTGCTTGGATTTCAATTGCTTACTCTCTCTTTATTTGAAAATTTTATTGATATTAACAATATTTACATATGCCTAACTCAAAAAACTGAGGCCAGATATATCACCCATGCACTGTCTTTCGAACTTATGTGAGAGGAATATAGAGCATGGCGAGTGTACACACAAGTGTATACACCTATCGACTGTAGGCATTATTAAAAGGAATTTTTATATACATACACCTAACTCAGATAAACTGAGGTCAAATATACCGATCGTGCACTGCCTTTCGGGCTTACGTGAGAAAGGTACAAAGCATTGCGAGTGAACATAAGTGTGTGAACACATGACTGTAGGTGTTTCTTATTTTTGTAAAAACCTTTCTTTTATGCTTTATATATATACACATATTATACATTTTTTTCTTTTTTTCCCTCTTTTTTTTAGAGAGAGTTTTGCAAAATCATCTTAGCACCATTTAACTTAGAAGATAAATATTGTTATAGCCTTTACTTTAAATCCACCACTTTTTTAAACAAAGATTTTCAATTAGGATATACTTCATAATTATCACCATGAACCTTCCTATATACTAGTTAAACCATAGTTACTTGTAATCAAAATTTATTTTTGTTTTTGTTGAGACAAATAAATTTTCAAAATTTTCAATTTAATAACCAATACCATATATTTATCCTATAGTGTTTGTTTTCAAAAATGAACTAAAATGCTAAAAAGAAAAAAAATTGGGATATTTTGTTTGTTTTGTTTTGATTTTTTTGGAATTTTTTAAAAAGTTTTGGAAAGAAATGCAAAAAATAAACCATGAAAAAACAAAAAATGAAGATGAGACTCCCCCCACACTTGATTTTGACTGCGTCCCCACTATCAACCCAAGTAAAAGGAGAAAAAAAAAATAAAAAAAAAATATGATCTATATTTACATGAAAATGAGGCAGTTATTATTTACACGACATCAGAAAATATACTATTAAAGAGTATGAAATGGTCTTACAAATACCAATTCATTTGTCTCGTCAAGTACGAGAGACCTAGCTTAAGGACAGAAAACCAAACCATAAAAGATTTCAAAGTTGAATGTTGATTTGGAAAAATGAATGTTGTTTTATTAAACATCGAATGAGTTGTTTTATTTTTAATGATTTTCGGGGTAGATAGAACAATTGGTTGAAGTTCAAGTTTATTTTCACCAAATTGAAATTCAAGCTTATCATTGAAAACATCTTCGAATTATTGATTTCAAAATCAAAATGGTGATTTAAATCTTCCCCTTCAGAATTCAATAACTCATCTTTGAAAAGTTTAAAAAATTTGTGTTCACTAAATTCGTCTTCCTTTGATGAAATATTCACAACTTCATTGCACATATTATATTCAAAATCCAAAGTTGTATTCAATTTTTTAAAATCAGAAAAAGAAAGATCAAATTTTAAATTTGGTTCCACACTCTCAAAAGAATTGAAATCCAACTCAATTACCTTATTTTCAACAACTTCGTTAAGATTGTCATTTTCAATTTCAAAAGTTGTTATTTGAAAATCGTCAATTTTGGTAAAAAGTGGATTATTATTTGACTCGTCACACGTTGGGAGTTGATTTTGTTTCTCATGTTGTTTCATATATGTTTTAAACAGAAAATCCGTGTGATCATTTTAATTTTGTCCATTTGCTCAACAAAGTCAAAATTATAATTATTAATTTGAAAATTTTCAATTTGAACTTGTTGAGAATTAAAATTATCAATCGCATCGTAGTTGGGATTATTTCAGTTGCCAAAGTCATTTAAATAGTTATATCCATCTTGATTTTGAATTTCATTTTGGAGTTCGAAATTGAATCGGCATGGGTTATAATTGAAATCATTTTGAATTTTGAAGTGAAATCAAATTATGATTATTTTGAAATCCTTGACTTGAGTTATTCCACAAATATGAATTAAACAAATCATTTATCCTTTGATTTTGTTGTGTAGAGAGTTCAAGTAAAGACGAAAATTATTTCAATGCTATTTTCAAGAGTTGAGGGTTGGTCATCATTTTGAAAACTTTGTGGTGCAAAATCCAAATTGTTTACACAATAGTTGTTATTCAAATATCCATAAGAATTAGATGTGAAATTATATGGATTATATTGATTTTCACAACTATTGTAAAATTCTGGATAATAAGAAAATTCCGACATTTTCAAAAAGGAAATTTCTTTTTTTTAATAAAGGAAAAATATTTACCAAGAAGGATTTATTTTTCAAAGGGAAATTTGATTTTTTTGTTTTGTTTTTGTTTTTGAATTTTTTTCTTTTATATGTTTTTATTTTATTTTATTTTTCTTTTCTACAAAAAAACTAACTAATTTTTTTTTTGGATTTTGATTTTGATTGAAAATTTTCAAAAGATAGGATTTAAAAACTAAGTTAAGGAAAATGTACACTTTTTTTTGTTTTGGATTTTGAACTTTTTTTTAATATGCATGAAATAATGCAACTAAATGAATGCACGGACTTAATTACAAAAAAAATTTAGCATCTCCTAACCAAAAATTGTATAATCACACTTTGTCTTAATCCAACAAGATAGTTCTCGGCCAGGTAGAGAAGATTTATCGGTGCACCACGAATCACCGTAGCAATGTAGCCGAAGGTTTAAGTACCTTCAGAGAAACAACCACTATAATATTTATGAATCACCGTAATATTTATAAATGGTTATTGCTCTACCGTAGCCGAGACACCAAGAAATTAAATTGTCAAAAGAAGACAACTTGTCAATATACAATTATGCCCTAGGTGAGCTCGTGACACCCTTAAGCCAAATGTCTAACCGTTATAATTAACAAATTCTAAGATGAAATGCAATTTGTGGGCCAAGGAAGGGGTGATGAAATCTCCCACCTTATGTAGATTTGGGTGTTGCACTTAAAAAAGAAAATAAGATGGTAATCTGAATATGTTAAGGCTTTGTGTTGAAGTAGATAAAATCTCAAAACAATTAAACTTTTGTAGTGAGAAGGTGATATGAAGTGGATGGCAAGTGTTGATGAGCAAGAAGAGGGCGGCTGACAGAGACAATGCACAATTTTTTAAAGTGGTGAACTGATGCAGTGGGTAAGGAACAGTTGAAGAAGAGGATTGTATGAAGTTATTGTGGTATTGGTGTTGGTGCAGATAGTGGCATAGCAGTGAGGTTTTGAGGAGGATGATGTACAGCCTGTAGTGTAATGTGGTAAGGAGCAGTTTGTATTTGGAAGAAGTTGCACTGGTCCGTGAAGGTATTGTTGATGATGAAAGGTAAGGAGGAGGATGACAAAGTAGTGTTTCAGGTGGTATGGTGGCAAAGATAGGCTGAATTGCACCGTTGTTTGACAAGGCAGTTTTAAGCAATGCAAATTTGTAAAAAGAAATTGTAATTGCAAAAAAATAGTAAAAGAAAAGCAGAAAATGCAATTGATATGAAAAATAAAATTTTTTTGTTTCAAAATTGTGTATTTTTTTTTCTTTTTAAATAGAAATGGAAATAGAAATGAAAAAATAATAAACAAGCACACAAATCAAATCACACACCAAACATACACACAACTTTTTTTTAAATACAACTCAACAGACAAAACAAACATGCAATAAAATCAAACATAAATAATTCGAAAAGAATAAAAATAAAAATCAAATTAACTCCCCGGCAAAGGCGGCAAAAACGTATTTAACCACTAACTTTCTATCGGATTAGAAAAATAGCCGAAAATTTTAATTAAAAATAACCGCAAGCACACGACATACAATTCTAGTACGTGGCGAGTACGGATCGATCCGTAAGAAATTGTACTTATTTTAAAATTTCTACTCAATCAAATTAAAACAAGATTTGAAATTGTGTTAAGCTAAAAATTTCTAAAAATTAACAGAAACTAAAAGTGGATAAAGATATGAGAGTAGAAGGCAATTTAGTGGTAATTTCCTTCTCACAATCACATAAATCAACAAAATGAAATTATAATCTCTCTTTTGGTCATTAGTGAATTTAGTTGATAAGTTTATCATAAGTATGGCCTATTTGTGCTATTAATTAGCCCAACATAAACCATCAAACTTTAACATACCCACTAAACCACTTATTTACTCTCAAGAAAATGCTAATGAACTTGAAAATAAAATATATTCTAAGCATGATCTATTCACTATTGATCGGTAGTATAGACCGTCAAATTTTGATTTTAAAATTCACTTCATTACCATAATCATATGTAGATGAAGAGGTAATTTGTGTTTATGTTTGTTTAAGCATAGCATATTTGGTGTCAACAACATAAGCTATCAAATTCAAAGCTAAAACAACAAAGTTTAACCACATCAAACATTTTCATTAAGCACAAAAAGATATCAAAAATTAGCAAAATGTTGAATCTATATGATTAAGAGAGCTTCATTACTCATAAATTGAAGGGGTTTAGCTACTCATATTTGTTATCATGTCAACAAATGTAGATTGCGACATAAAACAAACAAAATAAAGTGCAAGCTAATAAAAATAAAAGGAGAATTAAACTATTTCATAAGAAATAAAACTAAGCCACTAACAAAGAGGAAAGAGAGCATGTATGTAGAAAAGAGCATGAATTAAAATTGCATAAAAAAATTACATAAAAGAAAATGGCTAAGAAGTCATGAAAGAGAGAAGAGAGTTTTTTAAAGAGGAGGCTAAGAGCTCATTATATGAAACATAATAGGTATTTATACATGTTTGAAACCCTAATCATATTTTAGAGAACTACCCAAAATACTCTTGAGAAAGTGTGGCCTCTAAGTTGTCATTAGCATGAGCATAATCCACCATTACATTTTCGTGTGACTTTAATCTCTAATAACATGTGCATTAGCTCCTAATTGTACATCAAGGTAAGTGGGTAGGTGTGGTCCTCCATGATTTCATGAATTGATTTATTTTCATCTTCATTTGCCTTATAACCCTTGTGCATGCATACTTCCATGAAGACTTCTTCTATTTTCCGTCCAATTTTCCTACAAATAAAAATAAAATGCACAAATAAATATTCTCAAAATTAATAAATGCACAAAATGACCATTTTGCCCCTATATGAAGATGGATAAATGATGATTTGAAAATAATTGAAATATTGGTTTAAACATGTTAAAATACCCTATATGCTCATTTATTTAAATAAAAATAGATTAAATATGGATGTAAAAATATGCACATTTACGTGCACATCATGAAGCATTTAGTGCAACTGTTTACCTAATAAACAGATTGCCAACCAAAGTACTAGAAAGCAGAAGTCCAATAGAAACGTTTTTCAACATAAAGCCTAGCTATCAAGGCTTAAAAGCATTTGGTTGTCTATGCTTCCCTTGTTTAAGATCATACAATTCTCACAAGCTAGATTTTAGATCACCCCCTACACATTTCTTGGTTATGTAGCAAATAAGAAAGGATATAAGTGCTTAAACAATAGTGGGAAGATTATTATATCAAGACATGTAGTATTCAATGAACAAGTGTTTCCCTTCTCAATTGCAGTAGTGAAAACTTCTCAAAAAGTTTACAATCCCAAGATTTCAATACCAACAATACTTTTGCATCAAGATAAACTTACTGATAAACATGCTAATGAGGTTCAAAATGAATCAGATCTAGAACTCATAGTGTCAAATTTCAGACGAGGTCATGAATATTCAGATTCATCTATACCTTCATGTCATACCTCTCAGCATAACTATAGTCAACCTCAAAGCATTCAAGAATTGGAAGAATTTAATTCATCCAATACTCAATAAGAAGCAACTAAAGATACTTCCAATCGGGAAAGAATACCTGTAAAGACTCAACATCACATGATTACTAGAGCAAAAAGTGGTATATTCAAACCAAAAATATACACTAGAAACTTGGAATTTGAGGAACTAAAGACATATGATTAAGCATTAAAGAGTGAAAAATGGAAAGCAGCAATGAAAGGAGAATACAATACTCTCGTAAGAAATTAGACATGGTGACGCGTCCCTATACCCAAGAATAAAGACATAATAGGGTGGAAGTGGACCTTCAGACTTAAGAAAACTCAGATGGCACAATCCAAAAGTATAAAGCCAGACTAGTGGCAAAGGGTTTCACTCAATGGCAAGGCTTTGATTTTACCGAAACATTCTCGGTTGTTGTCAAACCAACCACAATTAGAGTGGTACTAACCATTGCATTACATAACAACTGGAAGATCGGACAACTGGATGTGAAATGCATTTTTGAATGGTGTTATCCAACCTTTTGACTCGACTATATCTAGACTGATTGGACAAGCTATACATGATGATAGACAAGGCAAGCAGCCTGGAGAAATGATCATGGAATCCAGAAATCAAGCACAGACAATGGTATGAAGCAACGATCAAGTGAGACCAAGAGATGGACTCTCTGGAATATTATAAATATAGATTAGTGCCTCCTCTAGGAAGGGGATCGGTGCCTATCCCGTCCCCTAGGTAGGGGATCAGATCATATCCCTTCACTTAGGCAGGGGATCAGATCGTATTACTCCCCACATAAAAGGGATTAGGTCATATCAGCCCAACAGTTCAACTCAACTGAAATCAATCGATATCTCCAAACTCATAAACACAACTATGTAAACAACTTTGAAAACATGAAGCTAGCATCAAGACGGACCTACAGGATGGATCACATGCGCCCACAAGGTCATCTGAACCAATCGACGTTGATCCCCTATGGGAGCTGGGCCATGAAACTTTTTGTGTGACCTCGTCTACATCGTGTGATTCTACCTGCAAAATTTTAGGAAGATATTCAGTAGTCTTTTCCCTATAAATACAACGACCATTCTCCATAAGTAGAATCCTTCTTTCGTTTTCCAAGGCTCTACCATTACTATTCTTTATTCTTGTACTACTGAATCCCAACTAGTTCAAATCTCTTATAATCAAACAACTAGTGCAAGATCAATAAAAGAACCAAGTGGACGTAGGCCAAAATTGCCGAACCACTATGAAAATTTATCTGATTTACTTTTCTACTTTATTTTAATTATATTCTTCATTTGCTCTCTACTAGAACTTTGTGGGATGTTTATGACTAATTTTGGTGCAAACAAATAGTGAACTACAAGAAAAAGTATATATAGAACAATCATGTGGATTCAAACAAGCAAACAACAAAGAAATGGTGTGCAAACTAAACAAGGCAATATATGGCCTGAAATTAACACCAAGGGTTTGGTTTGACAAACTCAAAGCAACTCTAATTGAGTTGAATTTCAAACCAACTAAATCTGATAACTCTTTATTTACTAAGTTTAGCAATGATACTGTGATTTATGTTCTAATATATGTTGATGATTTTATAGTTCCAAGCAGCAATGAAAGAGAAATCAACAATCTTATACATTAGCTTGACATGAAATTCTCAATCAAAGATTCAGGTGAACTAAATTATTTTCTAAGGATTGATGTTAGAAGAGTCACAAATGCAGAACTTTAACTATGTCAGAAAAATAAATTTCAGAAATTCTCAACAAGGCAAAAATGAATCAAGCTAATCCTCTACTTGCTCTTATGATTAGCAACTTAAGCTTGTCAAAACATCAAAGTGAACCTATTATAAATGAAAAGCACAATACAAGTATACTTGGAGAATTACACACTACAACAAAAATATCATTTTACAATAGGCAATACCCATTGTAATAGGGGTTTTGCAATGGACCAACGCCCGTCTTATTAGGCGATATTGTAATAGATTCAGAAGATTTTACAATGGTTCAAAACCGCTGTAAAATCCCGTTGTAGTAAAAAATTTACAACGGTCCTTGGCCATTGCAATAGCATCATTTATTACTGTTTTTGCCCGTTGCAATAGGCTCTTTTACAATTGTTTTTGCCTGTTGTTAAAAAAATTCAAATAAGAAAAAATATGTAAATACTATTACATTACACTCATAAATTTAAAATTAATTTGCCATTGAAACCAAAATTTTGTACCAATACCAAACATATTCATTCATATCTTTTAAAAATAACAAAAATGATCTATATTTCTAAATGCCAAAATGATTCATGTATTCTTTGTCTTTTATAATACAGAACCTATAGAAGAAATATATATATATATATACTAAAACGATGGAAATATAATGAATATATGATTCATCTAACTATGTATGCCTTGACCCTTGAAATTTAGCAGCTTGAACCCCCGCATGAGCTCTTTCAGCAACAACATGTTCATACAAATTACGAATTTTCAATCCATTGGAATACACAAACAATTAAAAAAGAATATACGCATACTGAAATGTTAGCAAGTGAAATACCTTTTACCATTGGTATTTATGACAATGAATGGAAAATAAACTAATTTAAACATTCAATATTAAATATTTTGCTTATACTTGTTTATACCATGATATGTTTATATGAAATCTGTCAACATAGTGTCTTCTGATGAGTGCTTATGTTCTAGTGTGATTGTGAAAACTTATAGTAACCAAAGACGACTATTGTAACAACCCGCAAATCCGTACCCCTTGAATTGACATTAATTTCCATTAATGAACTCAAGAAGAACGGAAATACGAACCATTTGGGTTAAAGAAGAAGAGGTAGAAGAAGAAAATAAAGCAACAACAAAATCTAACCATCGCAGCGGAATAAAATAAAATAGACAATAACAGATCTTTACACAAATCAAAACTATATCTGTTTATACAATACATCATCAGAGTATACATCAGAGTACACATACATACAACTGGACAATAATCATATCATGTCCTCAATATAACAGAGTACAACAATCAACACAGCGGAATATATATATAAACAAGTAAGGGAGATACGTCATGCCATCCAGCTCATCCCTGAGCTCCACAGCATCATATCCTGTAACCTATAATACTCGGTCTGACCCGAGCATTATAATAAAATAACACCCGAGTCAGTCTGGAATACCAGCGTGAGAAAATCACACTCAAATTAATTATTAAAGTTTCAAAAATCCTTTGAAAACAAAAGCATCTCGTAAGACCACGCCACAAATAAACATGTCGGGTTTTTACCTTACGATAGCCAAACACTTTTTTATCAAATCCGCCTGATATTATAATAGTGTCTATAGAAAGTAAAATAGAATCTAGCTGAAATGCTTGCATCTCACGTTTCAGCAATAGTTGGGCACAATCAAAACCGTACAGGCACGTAGGGAGAATGGATTTCCATCAATGACTAGGCACTGGGTACCACCTGTCACAGTACGTGGCCAAGATCACAGTACCGAGGATTACTCCCAATCCCCTGCAACACAAGGCCGGAACTATCCCTTACTGGATAATTCCGAATAAAATCACCCCACGGTTGGGATCAACAACCGCACCACTAAGCCGAAATAAAAAGGGACATCTAGACAGGGATGACCTTACTCTCAAGTGGGGGCTACCCACGAAGCCTTGCTGCATAACCCCTGATTTTCAGTCATTCCCGGTTAATGAGGCTCGAGGCTAAGCGTTACCTTTCAGCACATATCCCTTAGAATGCCCATCGTCCGCTGACGATGTTCCGAAAGCATTCATCCATACAAGTCCGTCTCGGGTTCGAACGGAACCGAAGGCACTACTCCTACTACATCCATTTTGGAAATATCCTTAGGATTAGTAGCGACTAGCCCTTGCACTTCACTGCTCCATCTTCGACTCCGAAATCGTTGTCCACGAAAATGTACAAACCAGATCGAAGTGGTTTTCGGGAAAAACTCCCGATCCCGGTCTCTTCGAAACAATCAGTGCATTGGCCAATATTGTCACATCCTGAAATTTTTCGACTTTCGAAAATTCGACATCGATACTCACTTTATCGACTGCCGAGAAATCGAACGCCGGAAACTCCAATAGTGAGGGTTTTAGAAAGAAGAATTAGGTAGAAGACGAAGAAAAGAAGAAAAAGAGAAGAAAGAAAGAAGAACAACAGAACAACAATCAGAACAGAAAACAGTAACAGAATCTCACCTATCGCAGCGGAACAATATATAATAGATAAATGAATATCATTTAAAAACAAAAGAATTATATCTGTTATTACATTACATCACATCATATCATCAGAGTCAATATACAACCATGGACAGTTATATAAACTTGTCCTCATACAGAATACACAGCGGAATAAATATATCAGATACAAATACTACGTCTCGTCATCCAGCTTATCTCCAAGCTCCAGAATATCCAGAATATCCTGATAATCTAACTCTAGACTGCCCGTGTGGAAATTGGTGGGCACCCAGAGTTTAGAAGGGAACAATAAACTCTGAGTCAGTCATGGTGAATGGTGTGAGATCGTAAAACAGTTATTTTTTTTAAAATAAACAACAGGAAAATTTTAAAGTCAATTCGAAATGCTTTTGGAAAATGAAACTACCATAAGACCTCCCACCACACACACAATGCAAACGCAGACTTGGAGGAGATTTCTTCTTATGATAGTCAAAGATGCTTACTACGCAAAATCAAATCCTTTTTTTTTATTATTACTAGTGCATAGTGTAGAAAACATTTCGAAAGTATAATATTGATCTTAGCCAACATACGACCAGTATCGTATGTCTACTATAGCTACCATCTAAACAGTGGTGACCACCGTACGTAAATGGCAGGTTCTACAACTAATACCGTACAAAGTTCGTATTGGAGTTTGGATTTCTAACAAATGGTCAGGCTAAGGAACTTCCTTTTCCACGATGGGTACGTCCCTGGAATAGACGACCCGAGAAATAACCTAACATTACGGTTAGATCTCTGCCAACACAAGGCCGGGTTACCTCTGCAAAAATAGGTAACTACTGACACGCGTATGCCATCCCCCGATCGTAACCGATCTTCCCGAGGATCCCCGATTTCCAACAAACCACATAGATAATAATGCAGCAACCACATAGGTTAAGTATCTGGGCTCCATACCATGATACCACCTCTATCCAGAAGGAATGACATACACTAAGGGGCGCTACTCCCTAGAACCATCGTCCCTGGAATAGACGACCCGAGAAATAACCTAACATTACGGTTAGATATCTGCCAACACAAGGCCGGGTTACCTCTGCAAAAATAGGTAACTACTGACACGCGTATGCCATCCCCCGATCGTAACCGATCTTCCCGAGGATCCCCGATTTCCAACAAACCACATAGATAATAATGCAGCAACCACATAGGTTAAGTATCTGGGCTCCATACCATGATACCACCTCTATCCAGAAGGAATGACATACACTAAGGGGCGCTACTCCCTAGAACCTTGCTGCATCCTTCCTGTTTCGACCATTTCCGGGGTGTGAGGCTCGACGAAGTCTCGTCCACAAAGCTACGCTTTCTCAAAAAGCCCTGCTTCGGGTCAAACAAAATGATCAACCTATGATCACAAAGATATAAGATCAACAAAATGATCATATCACAAATGATCAAACACTGATCATTTCACAGCAACACTCAGTATGCCACGTTACCAAATTGGGATATATCGCTGATAAATTTCAACTACATAACCTCTGAGCTCGTACGTCTCAGAGAAGGGTGTTAAGCTAAGAGAATAAATTCTCCGCCACCAACAGAAATGTATTTGAAAGAAATCAGCTTTATATCTCAAATTGTAACGTCAGACACACAATCCATATAAGTCTGTTCCGGGATCGAACAGAACCGAAGTCACTTCTCACGAAGCCCTTGCATATCCGGATAAATTTCTAATCACGTCGGGACTTCCCGTCACTAAGGGTGATAAAACCTCTAAATCGAAGATCAGTCGATGTAGAGTAACTCGACGGTAATCCTTTCGTTTTCAAAAATATCCGGTCTTCAACACCGGTCTTCGAATGCAATTAATAACGACGTATCACATATTCGGAATGGGTTATACGACCCCATGGTCCTTTCCCGGCTAACCCGAATAGTGAGCGATTATTCAAAAATAAGTGTGGCATTCAAATTCATCCAATTCACAACAAATACCTATCTAAAGGTAATTATTGATAGTCGGTTATTTAACTATCAATAAAGATGCGCAACATCATCAGATTCCAAATAATTTTCCCAAATTATTCATTCTTCAAAAATATCTTTTACTAGATATAAAATTTCCACACTTAATCATTTGAAAACAAATTCAAATATTCACTTTTCAATTTATCTTTACAAGATAAAAACTCAAACAGTTCATTTCACATTGGAAAAGCATTTCCATACTTATTTAAAAATAAGTAATTCACAAATCATTTATTTTCAACACTTAGAAAATATTCGATATACTTAAAATCAAAATTAAGTATATATCTCATTCTTTAAGGAAATCATTCTTAAATCACATTTATTTGAGTCAAAACGAATGTTGCGTAAAACATCGTTACGACGACTCAAAATCACTAGTATAGGGATTCGAAATTTAGATAGATATATAAATCCCAATACTAAAAAAAACATTTCCTTTCGGAAATCATTTACTATAACAACCGTGTTATAGTCCATCATTTCCTTATTCTTCGAAAACGTCTATTTCAACAATAAATGTTGAAATCTATGATTTCGATAATTCACACGTTTAAAAACATCTTTTAAAACAATTAACTTCATTTCGTAACATCACTTTTCCAAAACATATCCATTTTATTTAATAATATATTCACTATCCAAAATCGTGAATATACTTTATTTACCCAAATCAATGTTTCTACACATTTATTAAAAGATTATCCATGATCTGAAATCGTGAATATAATTTCTTTAATTAACTTCAAAAATTCACTTATCAAAATGAGTGATTTCGGATTTATAAACAACGTTTATAAATCACAATTTTATATTTTTTTTAACTACTTCAAGTTACGAAATCCCTTTATTCAAACAATTCCATTTGACTCATTTATATAACAAATATTCAAATCATAAGTTGATAACTTATAATTCATTTTGTTTCAAAGTCCTTCATCTTATAACTTCACGAATCGTATATCTATCAATATTACTTACTTATAAAATCCGTTTATAAGTTCATTTTAACATTTATAGAACTCCTAAATAATCTCCTTATTTTAATTTATAAAATAACAATTTTATCCATCTTCTATAAATATAATCCATTTATAATAAGTCGAAAATTTCAATCTAAACCAATTACAGTTTAATCAACTTATATTTCAAAAAAACCCCTTTTCGCTTATATTTCACAAATCTCATAATTTTTATAACACGAAAATTATAACATTTATTTATTTAAAATGAATTAATTCCAAAATTCAATAAAACGTATACTTTCGACAAATCACTTTGAAATCCTTTTTAAAAATAATATCGTTATTTTTAACTTCAAAAATTTTGGATCCGATGGTGCAACAGCATCAATTTGTCCATCACGACAGTCAATATCATATATCAATATGATAACAGAATATATATCAATATCTGTAAATAAATAAATACAGTTAAGGAATCCAGTTGGATCCCTCCAACCTGTTTCCCTGCATCCAAAGATGTTAGCACAATACCAATTCCGCTCCAGTACGGAATTATCGCGGTATATAGGTTTTTATAAATCCGCTTACTAACGGCGCAATAGGGTCTCATCCGCTATACGAGGCGGGAAATCAATCAATCCAATATATACATATGCCAATATGTATATACTGCTATATATATAGATATATCCTATCATATCTAATAGCACATTCAAAATCAATCATATCAATCAATAACTGCAATACAAATTTAAATCTGAGTGAGGAGATCTCACCTTAGCTTTTATTTTGTAGTCCATTCCCATTTCCATCTTCACTTGATTTCTTGATTTTAAACCTTGTATAAATAATTTATACAATTTATTAATATTCGAACAGATCGAATAATAAATTTTCATTTGACTGTTTTGATTTAATTTCCTTTAGATAAATTTCCTATCTTCACGATTTAAAATTATTTCATTTTTAAATTCCTTTAACAAAATATTTTCCAGGATTTTAAACTACCAGGTTAGTAAAATTATAAACTTTACTTTATTGTAATTTGCAAAAAATTCCCTTTTTATAATTTCACTTAACAAAAATGAAATTTTAAATTTAGATTCCCTTAAATACAATATCTTAAAAATTAAAGCTTAACTGTTATTATTATTTATTTATACTGTAAAACAAATTTATACCTCAAACCATTACCATGCTCGAGCCACCATCACGACCACTCGATCTTCATCCGTATTGCTGCCAGAATCACCACCACGAATTCGTCGATACCTCCAGACTTCGCCACTGCCACGACTCCTATGTCGCGAGCCCATGCCGCCTTGAATCCAAGCTGCCCAATTCGATCGCGACCCCAGTAATACTCGAACTCGAGCCAATTCCGATCGAACGCCACCACTAACCCCATCGCGACACCACACCATCACTTCACTGCATCTCGCGTTCGCACGTACTACCCCCATCTGCCCTTCTTGCTCCAGCGTCTCGAGTTCGAACTCGAACTCAAAAACTTTCGCGACCATTTCCACCACACTGCCTCGCGTCGACGTCGCCCCCTATAACTAACTCTGTCGCACTCGAGAACACGCTCCCTTGAGTCGCCGGCGATCGAAAACCCCAATCCAAGAGTCGCGGCTAAACCTGCTTTCAAATCGAACTGGGTTCGAATTAAAGTCGAGAAACTCGGTTCCATTTTTTTCTTCTTTTCTTTTTTTTCGCGAATTGATTTTTTGAAACGAAGAGGAGCGGCCATTGTTTTAGAGTTGAACGAATTCGTTTCGTTTGATTTTTTTTTAAAAACTGAGATGGAGGGATGGGTTACGTGATGGATTTCGTGAATTTGGGCGTGAGATAAGGCGCGTGTTTAAAGGCGTGAATTTAGGCTGAAAGAAGGGAAGATAACGTGTTGTGTTAACCGATGATTTAAACTTTTAAATTTTTAAATTGAATTTGCTTTAAAATCAAATGCGTTCTCTCACCGTGAGTTTACGTATTAACACAGAAAAATACGAAATTTGAAATCCGGTAATAATACAATATTACGGATCCAATGGAACTGGTTTCGTCGAATTCCGAGACTGTTTGAAAATTGACTATTTTTAAATATCGGTTCGAACGATTTGATTTCAAAACTGATCAAACCGTTTCCAAATTCAATTCTGAAGCTGCTGTTATCTTCAGTATTGTCAATACGAATTTTAAAAGCTTTCGAGATAATTTTCTTCAACTTAAAATTGAAGATATAAATTTTTATTCAACTCTTAATATATTAAATTTTATATTTTAATCGTCAAATTCAAATGTATATCGGGGATTCAAATTAAATCATCGTTCAAACATTTTAAAATTAATTAAATATTCTCAATTTAATTTGTTCGAAATTCAGGGTCGTTACAGACTTCCCTCCTTAAAAGAATTTCGTCCTCGAAATTACAAGTCAGGAAAAATGGTCCTTAACTCGTCTACTATTTTTTTACAATCCAATAGTTTTATCAATTTTCAAAACAAATCTCTCTACTAAAGATTCGTTATCCTTTCAACTAAATTTCCAACTTCAATTATAAGTTTCAAAACAACATTGTTTAACTTCAAAATTCAAATTCGAGTTTAAATTCAAATTTTAACTTCAAAATTTTCTCAAAAATTTTCTAACACCCTAAATTTTCGAAAAATTTCGCCAGCATCTCCTTTGCGCGGCTAATACGGTACGACTACAAAACGTCCCTACGGACTCTCAGATTTCAAAAAGAAAAAGAAAAAGCCAAGCGGCTAGAGAAGAAATCAGCAAAAACTCATATTATAATTCAAATACTTACCTTTTTCGAGCAATTCAAATTATCTTCGAAACCAAATTCCAATTCCTTTTTCCTGTATATCCTACTAGCCATAATATCTAGTTACACATTCAAACCATTTTGCAAATTCTATTACAAAATTTTCAATACAAACTGCTTATATCATTTTTAGCTTACTATTGAAGTTGCATATTCAATTTCGTTCAATCTTTACATTTCAATTCCATTTGAATTCAATTTTACCTTCTATTCTGAATATTGAATGTTTATCAACTATCTTTCATTCAACTGCACTATTTTAGATTAGTTTCATTTACTAATTCATTTCAAATTTCAATATTCAGCTTGAATTACATTTACTAACAAATTCAAAACAAAGTTTCACATTCATCTTCAATTTCAGTTTAACTTACTTACAACTTCAAATTTATTTATTCATTCTGAAACTCATTCACTAATTCTTTCATTTCAAATTCGAATCTGATTTCCAAATCAAATTTCAAATATTCTATAAGTCTTTGACTTACTTACATTTCGATTTATAAGATTATTGATACATTCACCTTACTAATTTCATTCCATTAGAATTCTATCTTCAATCATAAATTCATATTCACAATTTCATTCCATTATTGAATTTTAAATTTTCAATTACCTTCTTGAATTCTATTCCAAGTTATAAATTCATTTACAATTTTATTTTCATAATTCAATACTCACTTCCAGAGTCTTTTCAACATTTCAAAAACCATTTTTTGAAAACAGTTCAAATTCTCCTTTGAATTTTCTAAAACAAAATCCAAATTTTCCAAACAACTTCCATTTAAAATAATTTGGCAGCAATACCTCTTTTGGAAACCCGAAAATGAATTCTAATGATGTGGCCATCATCATCAGGATTATTTTCCAGCGACCGAAAAGAGTTTAGAGCTTTCATCTCTCCAAAACATTTTTCAAACCTTTGAAATTCATTTTCAAATCAAAAACGATTTCACTTTCCAAATTTACAAAATTTTCAAATTCTTTTCAAAACATTTCCAAAACTTCTCTGGAATTCCGTTTTAAATTATAAGTCACAATTATAATTTATATTCTTAAATTTCATTTGTATATGGATTTATTTCTTAACTTTGGAGTTACGATTTCAATTTCTCATTTAATTTCAATGATGATAATTCACTATCATTACTTCCTACCATCCATGCAACCATATACTATAGTAATTCATAGAAAATCATTTCTTTTCTATACGAAAATAGTTTTGGGCAAAATTATCTCATTTACCCTATTTTAAAACAATATTGTGTCGAATTGTTCTATTCGAGTGTTTAGAGATCCCTATCAATGATCGTTAATTACTCGTATTGACCAGAATCCATATACCACTCAATAAATCAATCATCACAATATAAAACAATTTTTATATTCACTAACAAATACGCGCTCATATCTATTATTACACTCAAACTCATTCTAGAGTACTGCTGACTCTATCTCTAATGAGTAACACCCAACAGAGCAGGGTTGTCGCTTAACCATATGCTCTGATACCACTTTGTCACATCCTGAAATTTTTCGACTTTCGAAAATTCGACATCGATACTCACTTTATCGATTGCCGAGAAATCGAACGCCGGAAACTCCAATAGTGAGGGTTTTAGAAAGAAGAATTAGGTAGAAGACGAAGAAAAGAAGAAAAAGAGAAGAAAGAAAGAAGAACAACAGAACAACAATCAGAACAGAAAACAGTAACAGAATCTCACCTATCGCAGCGGAACAATATATAATAGATAAATGAATATCATTTAAAAACAAAAGAATTATATCTGTTATTACATTACATCACATCATATCATCAGAGTCAATATACAACCATGGACAGTTATATAAACTTGTCCTCATACAGAATACACAGCGGAATAAATATATCAGATACAAATACTACGTCTCGTCATCCAGCTTATCTCCAAGCTCCAGAATATCCAGAATATCCTGATAATCTAACTCTAGACTGCCCGTGTGGAAATTGGTGGGCACCCAGAGTTTAGAAGGGAACAATAAACTCCGAGTCAGTCATGGTGACTGGTGTGAGATCGTAAAACAGTTATTTTTTTTAAAATAAACAACAGGAAAATTTTAAAGTCAATTCGAAATGCTTTTGGAAAATGAAACTACCATAAGACCTCCCACCACACACACAATGCAAACGCAGACTTGGAGGAGATTTCTTCTTATGATAGTCAAAGATGCTTACTACGCAAAATCAAATCCTTTTTTTTTATTATTACTAGTGCATAGTGTAGAAAACATTTCGAAAGTATAATATTGATCTTAGCCAACATACGACCAGTATCGTATGTCTACTATAGCTACCATCTAAACAGTGGTGACCACCGTACGTAAATGGCAGGTTCTACAACTAATACCGTACAAAGTTCGTATTGGAGTTTGGATTTCTAACAAATGGTCAGGCTAAGGAACTTCCTTTTCCACGATGGGTACGTCCCTGGAATAGACGACCCGAGAAATAACCTAACATTACGGTTAGATCTCTGCCAACACAAGGCCGGGTTACCTCTGCAAAAATAGGTAACTACTGACACGCGTATGCCATCCCCCGATCGTAACCGATCTTCCCGAGGATCCCCGATTTCCAACAAACCACATAGATAATAATGCAGCAACCACATAGGTTAAGTATCTGGGCTCCATACCATGATACCACCTCTATCCAGAAGGAATGACATACACTAAGGGGCGCTACTCCCTAGAACCTTGCTGCATCCTTCCTGTTTCGACCATTTCCGGGGTGTGAGGCTCGACGAAGTCTCGTCCACAAAGCTACGCTTTCTCAAAAAGCCCTGCTTCGGGTCAAACAAAATGATCAACCTATGATCACAAAGATATAAGATCAACAAAATGATCATATCACAAATGATCAAACACTGATCATTTCACAGCAACACTCAGTATGCCACGTTACCAAATTGGGATATATCGCTGATAAATTTCAACTACATAACCTCTGAGCTCGTACGTCTCAGAGAAGGGTGTTAAGCTAAGAGAATAAATTCTCCGCCACCAACAGAAATGTATTTGAAAGAAATCAGCTTTATATCTCAAATTGTAACGTCAGACACACAATCCATATAAGTCTGTTCCGGGATCGAACAGAACCGAAGGCACTTCTCACGAAGCCCTTGCATATCCGGATAAATTTCTAATCACGTCGGGACTTCCCGTCACTAAGGGTGATAAAACCTCTAAATCGAAGATCAGTCGATGTAGAGTAACTCGACGGTAATCCTTTCGTTTTCAAAAATATCCGGTCTTCAACACCGATCTTCGAATGCAATTCATAACGACGTATCACATATTCGGAATGGGTTATACGACCCCATGGTCCTTTCCCGGCTAACCCGAATAGTGAGCGATTATTCAAAAATAAGTGTGGCATTCAAATTCATCCAATTCACAACAAATACCTATCTAAAGGTAATTATTGATAGTCGGTTATTTAACTATCAATAAAGATGCGCAACATCATCAGATTCCAAATAATTTTCCCAAATTATTCATTCTTCAAAAATATCTTTTACTAGATATAAAATTTCCACACTTAATCATTTGAAAACAAATTCAAATATTCACTTTTCAATTTATCTTTACAAGATAAAAACTCAAACAGTTCATTTCACATTGGAAAAGCATTTCCATACTTATTTAAAAATAAGTAATTCACAAATCATTTATTTTCAACACTTAGAAAATATTCGATATACTTAAAATCAAAATTAAGTATATATCTCATTCTTTAAGGAAATCATTCTTAAATCACATTTATTTGAGTCAAAACGAATGTTGCGTAAAACATCGTTACGACGACTCAAAATCACTAGTATAGGGATTCGAAATTTAGATAGATATATAAATCCCAATACTACAAAAAAAACATTTCCTTTCGGAAATCATTTACTATAACAACCGTGTTATAGTCCATCATTTCCTTATTCTTCGAAAACGTCTATTTCAACAATAAATGTTGAAATCTATGATTTCGATAATTCACACGTTTAAAAACATCTTTTAAAACAATTAACTTCATTTCGTAACATCACTTTTCCAAAACATATCCATTTTATTTAATAATATATTCACTATCCAAAATCGTGAATATACTTTATTTACCCAAATCAATGTTTCTACACATTTATTAAAAGATTATCCATGATCTGAAATCGTGAATATAATTTCTTTAATTAACTTCAAAAATTCACTTATCAAAATGAGTGATTTCGGATTTATAAACAACGTTTATAAATCACAATTTTATATTTTTTTTAACTACTTCAAGTTACGAAATCCCTTTATTCAAACAATTCCATTTGACTCATTTATATAACAAATATTCAAATCATAAGTTGATAACTTATAATTCATTTTGTTTCAAAGTCCTTCATCTTATAACTTCACGAATCGTATATCTATCAATATTACTTACTTATAAAATCCGTTTATAAGTTCATTTTAACATTTATAGAACTCCTAAATAATCTCCTTATTTTAATTTATAAAATAACAATTTTATCCATCTTCTATAAATATAATCCATTTATAATAAGTCAAAAATTTCAATCTAAACCAATTACAGTTTAATCAACTTATATTTCAAAAAAACCCCTTTTCGCTTATATTTCACAAATCTCATAATTTTTATAACACGAAAATTATAACATTTATTTATTTAAAATGAATTAATTCCAAAATTCAATAAAACGTATACTTTCGACAAATCACTTTGAAATCCTTTTTAAAAATAATATCGTTATTTTTAACTTCAAAAATTTTGGATCCGATGGTGCAACAGCATCAATTTGTCCATCACGACAGTCAATATCATATATCAATATGATAACAGAATATATATCAATATCTGTAAATAAATAAATACAGTTGAGGAATCCAGTTGGATCCCTCCAACCTGTTTCCCTGCATCCAAAGATGTTAGCACAATACCAATTCCGCTCCAGTACGGAATTATCGCGGTATATAGGTTTTTATAAATCCGCTTACTAACGGCGCAATAGGGTCTCATCCGCTATACGAGGCGGGAAATCAATCAATCCAATATATACATATGCCAATATGTATATACTGCTATATATATAGATATATCCTATCATATCTAATAGCACATTCAAAATCAATCATATCAATCAATAACTGCAATACAAATTTAAATCTGAGTGAGGAGATCTCACCTTAGCTTTTATTTTGTAGTCCATTCCCATTTCCATCTTCACTTGATTTCTTGATTTTAAACCTTGTATAAATAATTTATACAATTTATTAATATTCGAACAGATCGAATAATAAATTTTCATTTGACTGTTTTGATTTAATTTCCTTTAGATAAATTTCCTATCTTCACGATTTAAAATTATTTCATTTTTAAATTCCTTTAACAAAATATTTTCCAGGATTTTAAACTACCAGGTTAATAAAATTATAAACTTTACTTTATTGTAATTTGCAAAAAATTCCCTTTTTATAATTTCACTTAACAAAAATGAAATTTTAAATTTAGATTCCCTTAAATACAATATCTTAAAAATTAAAGCTTAACTGTTATTATTATTTATTTATACTGTAAAACAAATTTATACCTCAAACCATTACCATGCTCGAGCCACCATCACGACCACTCGATCTTCACCCGTATTGCTGCCAGAATCACCACCACGAATTCGTCGATACCTCCAGACTTCGCCACTGCCACGACTCCTATGTCGCGAGCCCACGCCGCCTTGAATCCAAGCTGCCCAATTCGATCGCGACCCCAGTAATACTCGAACTCGAGCCAATTCCGATCGAACGCCACCACGAACCCCATCGCGACACCACACCATCACTTCACTACATCTTGCGTTCGCACGTACTACCCCCATCTGCCCTTCTTGCTCCAGCGTCTCGAGTTCGAACTCGAACTCAAAAACTTTCGCGACCATTTCCACCACACTGCCTCGCGTCGACGTCGCCCCCTATAACTAACTCTGTCGCACTCGAGAACACGCTCCCTTGAGTCGCCGGCGATCGAAAACCCCAATCCAAGAGTCGCGGCTAAACCTGCTTTCAAATCGAACTGGGTTCGAATTAAAGTCGAGAAACTCGGTTCCATTTTTTTCTTCTTTTCTTTTTTTTCGCGAATTGATTTTTTGAAACGAAGAGGAGCGGCCATTGTTTTAGAGTTGAACGAATTCGTTTCGTTTGATTTTTTTTAAAAACTGAGATGGAGGGATGGGTTACGTGATGGATTTCGTGAATTTGGGCGTGAGATAAGGCGCGTGTTTAAAGGCGTGAATTTAGGCTGAAAGAAGGGAAGATAACGTGTTGTGTTAACCGATGATTTAAACTTTTAAATTTTTAAATTGAATTTGCTTTAAAATCAAATGCGTTCTCTCACCGTGAGTTTACGTATTAACACAGAAAAATACGAAATTTGAAATCCGGTAATAATACAATATTACGGATCCAATGGAACTGGTTTCGTCGAATTCCGAGACTGTTTGAAAATTGACTATTTTTAAATATCGGTTCGAACGATTTGATTTCAAAACTGATCAAACCGTTTCCAAATTCAATTCTGAAGCTGCTGTTATCTTCAGTATTGTCAATACGAATTTTAAAAGCTTTCGAGATAATTTTCTTCAACTTAAAATTGAAGATATAAATTTTTATTCAACTCTTAATATATTAAATTTTATATTTTAATCGTCAAATTCAAATGTATATCGGGGATTCAAATTAAATCATCGTTCAAACATTTTAAAATTAATTAAATATTCTCAATTTAATTTGTTCGAAATTCAGGGTCGTTACAAATATTGATAGTCGGTGATTTAACTATCAATTAACATCCACAACATCCATCAAACAATAAATAATTTTCCTCATTATTTATTTGCCTCAAATATCCTTTTCCAAATTTTCAAAACTCATTTGAAACAATTTCAAACAGTTTCCTCTTACGGAATACATATCTCAAATATTTATTTCCACTGAAACACCAAGTACAAAATACTTTTAGATTTTAAAATAATTTAAAACACTTTATTATAAATATACTTTATAACATTGAAATTTAAAACTACTTTAATACTTTATTCAAAGATATATATTTTAAGAATATTTAAAACAAAACAACTTTATAAATATAAACTAAATTTCTCTTCTTAAAACATAATACCAAATCACTTTTATATAATTACTATAATAGATTTTTGAAAATACTTACCTTGGAAATTAACATTTAGAAAAAAACAAATTTTCTAAAACATGCTTTTTAAAACATACTTAAAACTTTTAACCTATATTTCAAATTGCTTTGAAAATGTACTTGGCTATCCAAGGAAATACACTTCTCTTCACATCTTTTAAAAATAAATCAACTTTTATTTTTATATCAATTCATATCCCTTTATAAATTCCCACCTTGAATTTATATTTCAAATATCCACCGATATTTTATTTTACTTTATAAACCCAGTTTATAAATTCCAAAATCTCACTTCTCTTTAAAATTTCAATTCCAAATACTTAAATCAAATTACATTTGATTTCCAACTCACTTTGGTTGAAATAATTCTCTTCACTACTTCATTTATTCCAAAATACATTAACCTTTAGATTTAATTCTTTATTGTGAGTTAAAACCCTTTTTAACTGAAATTACCAATTTCAAACTTCCAAAATGCTTTCTTTATCCTTTAATTAAATTTAATCCTTAATTAAAAAAATAGATTCTTTTATTCTTCAAACTGATATCACTTTAGTTTAAAACTTATTATTCCCCTGTTAATTCAAATCCCCTTTTCCCATATTTGTTAAAGCTTTAAAATCGCTTTTATTTCTTTTACAATTCCTTATTTAATTTATTCAAATTCACTAGAATTATTTTACTTCAATTTTACCCTTTTATTTCTTTCCAAAAATCCAATTCAATATATTTTGATAACTCCTTTTACTGAAATATTCAATCCAACCATATCATCCAATATTTCAATTACCAGTAAAATCATCACAGGATATCAATATTCATAACACAGAATATCAAATAATCTAAATAATTTTGAGGAATCCAGTTGGATCCCTCCAACCTGTTTCCCTGCATCCACAAACGTTAGCACAATACCAATTCCACTTTGAGGTGGAATATCGCGGTATATGAGTTTTATAAAATATCATTCGCTATTATGTGGCGCATAAGGTCTCATCCACTATATAATGCGGGAATCAACAACTCCAATATATACATATTCCAATATATATATATTGATATATACTACTATATATATTCTCATATCAAATCAACCCAATCATTCACCAAATATTTAAATTTAACTATTAAATTTAAATAGCAACCAGATGAGTGAGATTAACTCACCTTTGCTTTTAAATTTGCAGTCCAAACCAACCAAGCTTGATTTCTTCATGATTTTAGACCTTGTATAAATATTTATACCATTTATTAATATTCGAAAAATCAAATAATCACTTGCCATTTTAATAAATTTAATAAATCCAAGTTTAAACAAATTTTTCTTTTACTAGATTATTCTAGTAACCAAAATAATTAAAGAGGTTTATCTACAATTTAATCACCTAAGTCCATTTTAAGGTAACTTGTAAATTTAAAATGGCATATGTATATGTTTATTCTTTCTAGCTTATCTATATTAAACAGAAATTGATTTATCCTTATTGTAGTCAATTATTTTTCTGCTTATCTATATATATACATATTTTCTCTGTAAATATTCTTAATCTATGGATATATATATATATATATCAGATTAAATTCAAAAACAAAACTGCTTAACATCTTAGTGTAAAAATTTCTTTTCTAATATATATATTTATTTTTATATATCTCCTTTTTGCAAACTCCTATATTCTTAGATTTAAATTTGGAAAAAGAAATCACCTTACTGTCAGAAAACATCCCCTCAGGCATGCTCGTCACCCAGACCTGCAGCCTCGAGAATCACACGCGACCCCGCCAACACCTGCTACTCGACTTCGACTCCAAACCACCCACGTCTTGCCGAAACCCATCGCGAACGCGATCTATCACCGTTCAATCGAGATTCCCAGTCGATGTCCCTGACGATTCGACCCCCTCATTGAACTCGAACCTGAGTTCAAGCTTCGGCCAGTAGCGTGTCCATACAAGAACTCCGCTCGAGAACAACCCAAGTCACCAACCTTAGATTCGCCATCTCGCCGAACCACAGACCAACCCACTAGGACCCCTGCTGTCGATTCCCTAACTGAAGTCGCGATTTGATTTTAAATCGAGGGAAGAGGAACGCGAAAATTTTGAGCGCGATTGACTTTTTTTTTGTAAATGATTCCGTTCGGCTTATTAAAGAAGATGGGAAGAAATCTGATTTAATTTGAGAGGAAGGAGGATAGGAGGAAGATTGGCCTATTTATTTTAGAGATCGAACTGATTTGTTCGATAGAGAATTATCTTCAAGGATCGAATTGCTTCCAAAGGAAGACGGGTGGCGTGCTTAAAACGAGAAGAGGAGACAACTAGGTCGACGGAAATCAGATGCTAGGGTGGCTACTGATTTACCTTTATATTTTATTAAAAAAAATCTAGATTAAATTTTCAGCACATTTACTTACCGTATGTTCACACAACAACTCCAAATGCTACGAAAATTGAAATTCGATAAAAATAAAATATTACGAATCCAAGGGAACTAATTTCATCAAATTCCAAGATTGTGCCTCGAAATGCTATTTTTAAATTTAATTTAAACGATATAAATTTCAAAACTGAAACAACACTTTGAAAATTCAATTTTACAAGTTCTATCACCTTCAGTATTATTAATATGAATTTTTACGAGCTTTCAAAATATTTTTAATTAGCTTAGAATACCAGATTTACTATTTTATCCAACTTCAAATAATTTAATTTAATAATTAAATTACTCAATAAATAGTGACATTTGAAATTCATGTTATAAATTAACATTTAAATATTTAAAATCAATTAAATATTCCAATTTCAAAGGCTCAAAAATTCTGGGTCGTCACATTCCTCCCCCCTTAAAAGAATTTCGTCCCCGAAATTACTAGTTAGGAAGAATGATCCATAACCCACTAACTATCTTCTCAACTCCAAATAGTTTTTAACATCTTACCAAACAAATCTTTTATCAAAGACACACTAACCCTTTTTCTTAACTTTCCAACTTACCCATAAACCCCAAACCATATCACTTGCTTAACCATTCAAATTTAAATTTAAAACCAAATTTGAATTATCAAAATTTTCTCAAAAATTTTCTAACTCTCTAAGTTTCCGAAAAATTTCGCCAGCGTCTCCTTTGCGCGGCTAGATCGGTACTACTACAAAATGGCTCTACGGCCTCCCAATCTCAAAAAGAAAACAAAAAGGCAAGTGGCTGGATTAAAAACCCAATCAAATTTCATACAGAAATTTAAATACATACCTTTTGTCGGGCCATTAAATTTTATCTTCTAAAATCACAAATCCCAATTTATCCATTGCTTTTATACACCTGTATATCCTACTAAGCAATAATATTCAATCACAATTCCAAAGTCATTTTATACTTTTCTTTACAAATTTCCAATATTTGTTTTACTTAAGCCCGTACGATGCATATATATCATCCATATGCAATTTCAAATTCGATCGCTCACTCGGTCACACAATTTAACTTCCGAACTAGTATCGTCCACCCGACTTCCTAGTGCAGATTCAGATCTGGTTTCTTGATTAGAAACCGTCATCCTCCTTGCATAGCCACAAACTATGATAGAGAATATCCAGAATCAATCAACAATCCATATCCAGGTTCGCCGTCGAAAATCGAGTGAAAAATCCTATCTCGGATCGATATAACTATCTTGAAATTCTGTGCTCGAATTCTGGATCAAATCGCTATGCGAATAAAATAATATACGTACATCTTACGTATTAATTCCAATTGATTATCAACTATATCAATTTTCTCTTTTAATCACATTTATTCCGATTTCCATTCACTTATTCACAATTATCCCATCTCACAACTCCCAGTTTTAATCTTCATTCAATTATTCACTTAGTATAATCCAAATACCAATTTACTTAACAACTTCATCATTCATTTCTTAAGTCCGATATAAATATTTCCTATATTTATTTTCACTACTTCATTACCGAAGTTTACATTCAAATCGAACTCCAATTCCAAATGAATTTCAATTTGCTTAAATTTTCTAATTCATTTCAAATCTCAATACCTTAATTTCCAAATTTTCATTCTGATTTTCAAATTTTACTCGAATTCAATGTCTTCAAACTCTAAATATTGAACCTTTATCCACTTTACTTTACTTTACATACACAATTTTAAATCAGATTCCAATATTCAGTTTCCATTCTATTTGCTTACCAATTTTAAATCATTTGTCGTTAGTGAAAATTTCCAAAAATTTTCTAACTCCCAAAATTTACGGAAAGATTTTGGCAGAGTCTCCCTTGTACGGAGGAACTTCTGCGATATCGCAGGATGCACAAATATATATATACATCGGCCTCAGGCCGGAAATCACAATATAAATCAATATATGCAGTTCATATCTCCTATTTAGAATTTTTGCGTAAGCGTACCTTATTTTAGCATTTTTAAGCAAGCAGCTATTTATTTTAGCAAATTTGCGCACCCAAATCCAGCCAAACGGCTTCCCGGTACCTGTACTTACTCAATTTAAAAGCGTAAGTGACAAATATAGGAAGTTTATAGCATTTCACTTATTTTCAATAGCTAAATACATACATTTCATAAGCAACATACACCAAACACTTTCTATGAGAAATTTATATGATTGCAAAACAAATTCAATTGCTTTCAATCAATTCATTTTTTTTAACCAAACAAGCACATATTCAATTCAATTGATTTCAAAATCAATTTTATTTCACTTCTAACAATTCATTTACATTAACCAAACTAGTTCATTCAAAAACCATTTCATAAATCTCGACTACAATCATTTAACAATTTACCTAAGTTAACAACTTAAGTTCATCTCCATTTCCGATTAAATTTTCTTCTATTAAATTCAATTGGTATATTCCTTCAATCCATTTTAAATTTTAATTCACATTCATTAAAATAATATCCAAAGCCATATTTAATTTATTCATACTCGAATTGGATTTATTTTCATCTCAAATAATTTTTTTATCTTAATCCAATTCCATACAACTTCAATTCATATTTATTTCACTTACAATTCCAAGTTGAATTTCTATTTATAACTCAAACTTCATTTCCAAACTCCATTATTTATTCACAATTCAACTTTAAATTAACAATTGGAGTTCCATTTACATATTTCATTAACTAATTTATTAACAATTAGTTTATTCCAATTTTATACCCAATATTTGATTTTTGTTTCAAAAATCACTTTAACTATTTTCCTTGAGTTTCAATCTATTTTATAATCTAAGTTTTGGATTTTTATTCATCTTCCAAAATACAAAACAATTTTATTTTAGGCTTATTTATCCCACCCTTAGATTTTTATAAGCCACAACTTATTTATTATTCTATAAACACTTTTAATTAAATTCCAACGTTTTAAGTAATTTCTCAGCACTTCAAAATCACCTTTGAAATCGATTATATCCAAAGTCCTTTGGTATATACAACTATTTCTTTAAATTTTCAAAACCAAAACCCAGTTTTGCAAACAAACATCAATCCAGATCATCCAGGTAGCAATTCCTCTCTTGGAAACTCGAAAATGAACACCGATGATGTCGCGATCATCATCGAAATTATTTTCCAGCGACCGATGAGAGTTTAGTGCTTTTATCCCAATCAAAAGCATTTAAAATATTTTTAAATCCCAAACTTCACCAGATTTCGAATCCAATTCAAAATATTCCCAAAATAATATCACTATTATTCCTTCAAAACCTTTGAAAACCATTTTCAAACTCAAAGGAATTAAATTTTCTCAAAATTTCAAATTCCAAATCCTTTCAATTCACATACAACTATTACTCTAGAATTTTATTTCAAATTATAAATCACATTTACTAATTTGCACTTACAAATCCCATTTATATATGAATTTATTTTTTTAGCTTTTAGTTATGATTTTAATTTCTTATTTAATTTTCTCACAATAGTGATAATAACTTAATATTATCACTCCTGAACAACCAAGCATCCATATATATAACTATAATAATTTTCAAAAATTATTTCTTTTATATACAAAATAATTTGGGTAAAATTATTTCATTTACCCTATTTTAAAACAATACTGTGTCGAATTGTTCTATTTAAGTGTTTAAAGATCCCTATCAATAACGTTAATTACTCGTATTGACCAGAATCCATAAACTACTCAATAAACCAATCAACACAATATAAAACCATTTTATATTCACTAACAAATACGCGCTCATATCTATTAATACTCTCAAAATTCCCACCGGAGCCAAGGTTATCTCCAGCCTAAGCTCTGATACCACTGTAACAACCCGCAAATCCGTACCCCTTCAATTGACATTAATTTCCATTAATGAACTCAAGAAGAACGGAAATACGAACCATTTGGGTTAAAGAAGAAGAGGTAGAAGAAGAAAATAAAGCAACAACAGAATCTAACCATCGCAGCGGAATAAAATAAAATAGACAATAACAGATCTTTACACAAATCAAAACTATATCTGTTTATACAATACATCATCAGAGTATACATCAGAGTACACATACATACAACTGGACAATAATCATATCATGTCCTCAATATAACAGAGTACAGCAATCAACACAGCGGAATATATATATAAACAAGTACGGGAGATACGTCACGCCATCCAGCTCATCCCTGAGCTCCACAACATCATATCCTGTAACCTATAATACTCGGTCTGAATCGAGCATTATAATAAAATAACACCCGAGTCAGTCTGGAATACCAACGTGAGAAAATCACACTCAAATTAATTATTAAAGTTTCAAAAATCCTTTGAAAACAAAAGCATCTCGTAAGACCACGCCATAAATAAACATGTCGGGTTTTTACCTTACGATAGCCAAATACTTTTTTATCAAATCCGTCTGATATTATAATAGTGTCTATAGAAAGTAAAATAGAATCTAGCTGAAATGCTTGCATCTCACGTTTCAGCAATAGTTGGGCACAATCAAAACCGTACAGGCACGTAGGGAGAATGGATTTCCATCAATGACTAGGCACTGGGGTACCACCTGTCACAGTACGTGGCCTAGATCACAGTACCGAGGATTACTCCCAATCCCCTGCAACACAAGGCCGGAACTATCCCTTACTGGATAATTCCGAATAAAATCACCTCACGGTTGGGATCAGCAACCGCACCACTAAGCCGAAATAAAAAGGGACATCTAGACAGGGATGACCTTACTCTCAAGTGGGGGCTACCCACGAAGCCTTGCTGCATAACCCCTGATTTTCAGTCATTCCTAGTTGATGAGGCTCGAGGCTAAGCGTTACCTTTCAACACATATCCCCTAGAATGCCCATCGTCCACTGACGATGTTCCGAAAGCATTCATCCATACAAGTCCGTCCCGGGTTCGAACGGAACCGAAGGCACTACTCCTACTACATCCATTTTGGAAATATCCTCGGGATTAGTAGCGACTAGCCCTTGCACTTCACTGCTCCATCTTCGACTCCGAAATCGTTGTCCACGAAAACGTACAAACCAGATCGAAGTAGTTTTCGGGAAAAACTCCCGATCCCGGTCTCTTCGAAACGATCAGCGCATTGGCCAATATTGATAGTCGGTGATTTAACTATCAATTAACATCCACAACATCCATCAAACAATAAATAATTTTCCTCATTATTTATTTGCCTCAAATATCCTTTCAAGATATATTTCCAAATTTTCAAAACTCATTTGAAACAATTTCAAACAGTTTCCTCTTACGGAATACATATCTCAAATATTTATTTCCGCTGAAACACCAAGTACAAAATACTTTTAGATTTTAAAATAATTTAAAACACTTTATTATAAATATACTATATAACATTGAAATTTAAAACTACTTTAATACTTTATTCAAAGATATATATTTTAAGAATATTTAAAACAAAACCACTTTATAAATATAAACTAAATTTCTCTTCTTAAAACATAATACCAAATCACTTTTATATAATTACCACAATAATAGATTTTTGAAAATACTTACCTTGGAAATTAACATTTAGAAAAAAACAAATTTTCTAAAACATGCTTTTTAAAACATACTTAAAACTTTTAACCTATATTTCAAATTGCTTTGAAAATGTACTTGGCTATCCAAGGAAATACACTTCTCTTCACATCTTTTAAAAATAAGTCAACTTTTATTTTTATATCAATTCATATCCCTTTATAAATTCCCACCTTGAATTTATATTTCAAATATCCACTGATATTTTATTTTACTTTATAAACCCAGTTTATAAATTCCAAAATCTCACTTCTCTTTAAAATTTCAATTCCAAATACTTAAATCAAATTACATTTGATTTCCAACTCACTTTGCTTGAAATAATTCTCTTCACTACTTCATTTATTCCAAAATACATTAACCTTTAGATTTAATTCTTTATTGTGAGTTAAAACCCTTTTTAACTGAAATTACCAATTTCAAACTTCCAAAATGCTTTCTTTATCCTTTAATTAAATTTAATCCTTAATTAAAAAAAATAGATTCTTTTATTCTTTAAACTAATATCACTTTAGTTTAACACTTATTATTCCCGTGTTAATTCAAATCCCCTTTTCCCATATTTATTAAAGCTTTAAAATCGCTTTTATTTCTTTTACAATTCCTTATTTAATTTATTCAAATTCACTAGAATTATTTTACTTAAATTTTACCCTTTTATTTCTTTCCAAAAATCCAATTCAATATATTTTGATAACTCCTTTTACTGAAATATTCAATCCAACCATATCATCCAATATTTCAATTACCAATAAAATCATCACAGGATATCAATATTCATAACACAGAATATCAAATAATCTAAATAATTTTGAGGAATCCAGTTGGATCCCTCCAACATGTTTCCCTGCATCCACAAACGTTAGCACAATACCAATTCCACTTCGAGGTGGAATATTGCGGTATATGGGTTTTATAAAATATCATTTTCTATTATGCGGCGCATAAGGTCTCATCCACTATATAATGCGGGAATCAACAACTCCAATATATACATATTCCAATATATATATATATATATATATATATATTAATATATACTACTATATATATTCTCATATCAAATCAATCCAATCATTCACCAAATATTTAAATTTAACTATTAAATTTAAATAGCAACCAGATGAGTGAGATTAACTCACCTTTGCTTTTAAATTTGAAGTCCAAACCAACCAGGTTTGATTTCTTCATGATTTTAGACCTTGTATAAATATTTATACCGTTTATTAATATTCGAAAAATCAAATAATCACTTGCCATTTTAATAAATTTAATAAATCCAAGTTTAAACAAATTTTTCTATTACTAGATTATTCTAGTAACCAAAATAATTAAAGAGGTTTATCAAGAATTTAATCACCTAAGTCCATTTTAAAGTAACTTGTAAATTTAAAAAGGCATATGTATATGTTTATTCTTTCTAGCATATCTATATTAAACAGAAATTGGTTTATCCTTATTGTAGTCAATTATTTATCTGCTTATCTATATATATACATATTTTCTCTGTAAATATTCTTAATCTATGGATATATATATATATATCAGATTAAATCCAAAAACAAAACTGCTTAACATCTTACTGTAAAAATTTCTTTCTAATATATTTATTTATTTTTATATATCTCCTCTGTGCAAACTCCTATATTCTTAGATTTAAATTTGGAAAAAGAAATCACCTTACTGTCAGAAAACATCCCCTCAGGCATGCTCGTCACCCAGACCTGCAGCCTCGAGAATCACACGCGACCCCGCCAACACCTGCTACTCGACTTCGACTCCAAACCACCCACGTCTCGCCGAAACCCATCGCGAACGCGATCTATCCCCGTTCAATCGAGATTCCCAGTCGACGTCCCTGACGATTCGACCCCCTCATTGAACTCGAACCTGAGTTCAAGCTTCGGCCAGTAGCGCGTCCATACGGGAAATCCGCTCGAGAACAACCCAAGTCACCAACCTTCGATTCGCCATCTCGCCGAACCACAGACCAACCCATTAGGACCCCTGCTGCCGATTCCTTAACTGCAGTCGCGATTTGATTTTAAATCGAGGGAAGAGGAACGCGAAAATTTTGAGCGCGATTGACTTTTTTTTTGTAAATGATTCCGTTCGGCTTATTGAAGAAGATGGGAAGAAATCTGATTTAATTTGAGAAGAAGGAGGATAGGAGGAAGATTGGCCTATTTATTTTAGAGATCGTACTGATTTGTTCGATAGAGAATTATCTTCAAGGATCGAATTACTTCCAAAGGAAGATGGGTGGCGTGCTTAAAACGAGAAGAGGAGACAACTAGGTCGACGGAAATCGGATGCTAGGGTGGCTACTGATTTACCTTTATATTTTATATAAAAAAATTCTAGATTAAATTTTCAGCGCATTTACTTACCGTATGTTCACACAACAACTTCAAATGCTACGAAAATTGAAATCCGATAAAAATGAAATATTACGAATCCAAGGGAACTAATTTCATCAAATTCCAAGACTGTGCCTCAGAATGCTATTTTTAAATTCAATTTAAACGATATAAATTTCAAAACTGAAACAACACTTTGAAAATTCAATTTTACAAGTTCTATCACCTTCAGTATTATTAATATGAATTTTTACGAGCTTTCAAAATATTTTTAATTAGCTTAGAATACCAGATTTACTATTTTATCCAACTTCAAATAATTTAATTTAATAATTAAATTACTCAATAAATAGTGGCATTTGAAATTCATGTTATAAATTAACATTTAAATATTTAAAATCAATTAAATATTCCAATTTCAAATGCTCAAAAATTCCGGGTCGTCACAACTATCATCACTAAAATAATAATTTGTTGCAAGTATTAGCATGCACGCACCATAGCAAACACTTTTCCGAAATCTCCAGCTCACGATAATTGCCAATTTTTGTACCCACCTACTAAAATATAAAAATAAAACTAAAAATATGCTCATTATTTAATTTGCATCTAGAGTATAATCCTTCCCACTTTCTATTTCCAATTTTTAGCCTTGACCAATTTTGCTTCTTATCTAATATGCTTCTCTTTGAAAGTTGAAACAAATGATCTCAAGTTAATAGAAAAAACATGCTATTATGCTAATCCTTAAGAAATACAATTCCTAAAAGAACTATTGTAGACTCGATTATACTCTAGAATTCAGAAAATAATGAAGCCTTTACAGTGAAAGATTCTAAGATATAACCAACAATTCAACTTAATAGAAACCAAGGCAACAATAACCAACCAAACTACCATCATGTGCTGATAGAAGCTGCAATCTTTAATTCTAATGCTTCTTGACTTGCATTTTAATTAATACACAAATAAAACCATGTACTAGTAGAAACTGGAAATCAAATTTCATAAACCGATCATCATTACATTCTTTCCTAAATACTACAACTACACTAGCCAAGTTGAGTATGGTGACATTTTTGGGAAATTTTAAAATAATCATTCTGTAATCACCGTCATGAACAATTGCATGCAATACAACCTGCTAAGGTAATAATTGTTAATCAAAATATGGATATGAGAAATTAAGTTGAAGCAAAGTTGGAGTTTACAAATTTACCTTGGTTGTTTAAGCCTAAAAACCATTAAAGTCAATGTTAAAGCCCATGCCATCATCGCTTTCGTTTACAAAGACATTCAGAGAAAACTCCGTATAAAATGTCTTTATCATGGAAATAACCTCCAAATACATCAAAATTAATTACTGCAAATCCAAATCCAGCAAAATTGGACATAACTTCCACATCACAAGTCGTCCTCATAAGATCAAATCGCCCAGACTATACTCTGGAAGAAGGGAACCATTTCTAACTTATATGCAAGCTCTTCAATGTCAAATTGAGTTAACCGCGCTACGTCTAGATCCAAGCTTAGTCATGAGTAACCGCGCCACATCCAGATCCAAGCTTGGTCATGAGCAACTGCACCACATCCAGATCCAGGCAGCGGGCAGTGCATCGAATTGAGTGAAGGAAGACAAACCACCATTGAAATGGCAACGTCGATTCACTTGAACTCTACCTCCTGACATGTGCGGCACAAGTTGAGGGCTGCAAACGAAAAGAGAAATTGAGGGCAGCAAATTTATTTTTGGAACAAAAAAATGAAAATTTTGGGGCTACAAATTTATTTTTGGAACGAATAAATAGATGGAGAAACGGGGAACTGACGTTGTATTGGACTTAGGGTTAAGGAAAATTGAGGGCGGCAAACAAAAATTAAGGGCGGGAAAGCAAAAGAAAATTGAAATTGAGGGCGCCAAACCAAAATTGAAGGAAGCAAAAGTTAAATCATTGTGGTAATGTTTAATTCAAACTATTGTGCTAAGCTTTAATTTCACAAAAACAATGACCAAAATAAGAGAAATAACTAATATTACTATGAACTTTTATTTTCGAATTTTAGAAAACTTTTATTTTTTTTTTCTAAATTCAAATAATTTTTCTAAATTGTAGAAAAAAATATTTCTAAATATTAAACTATAATTGATTATTTAATATTATTTATTAAAATTGTAAATTGGTTAAATATTAAACATCAATTATAAAATAACAATTATTAAGTTAATTATAAATTATTTAGTAGTAATTATTGAATATTAATTATATTAATTATTTAATATTAATTATATTTACTAATTATTAATAATATTTATTAATTACAAATCATAAAATATTAATTGTAATTTACTAAATATTAATAATTAACTAGGATAAATTATTAAATATAATAAATAAAATTAAGTTTGTTGGAATACCAAATAAATCCTCCTACAATATCTAAAATAATCGAAAATAACGATGAACGTTTAATTAGTAACTCTTGATTATTAATTATTAATTATTAAACTATAGTAAATTACTATATATTAATTATTAATATTATAAATTAATTAAATATTAAACTTTGTTTGTTAAATATTAATTATTAAAAAGTAATTATTAATTGTTAATGATGTAATTTAATATTAATTATTTAATATTAATTATTAATTTACTAGTTATTGAATGTAATTAATAAATATTAAATGTAATTTATAATTATTAATAATTAACTATATAAGATTATTAAATATGATAAATTAATTATTGATTATATATAATAATTAGTAATTATGAATTATTTATTAATAATCATTAATTATTATAAATTATAGATAATGTCCTACATAAGTTGACATTTATGATTATTATTTATAAATTATTAAGTAATTATTATTGGTTATTAATTACATATTACAAATTTTTAATTATTATAATATTTAAAGCAATAGTAAATATATTCAAAAAAATTAATGTAATTCGGTTGTCTTCTTTAGTTAACATTTCATAAAAACATATTATTACTAATTAATTATTATATATTAATAAATAATTAATAATAATATTTTTTAAGAAGTCATTGTAATTATTAATTATTAATTAGAAAAAATTGGCAATAGGCATTTATTACAACGAGCATTTTATGACCATTGTAAAATTGACATCTATTACAACGGACAAAAGAAAATGGTTGTAATAGGCAACTTTTACAACTGGCAAATATGGATGAAAACTAGTATCTATTACAACGCCCAGAAAACAGTTGTAATAGACATGTATTACAATAGACAAATTAAAAACATTGTGATATATATTTATTACAACGTGCAAAGGAAGTTGTTGAAAAATTACATATATTTAACAGTCCTGAAAAAACTGTTGTAATAGGTTTATATTACAATGGGCATTTAAAGGCCGTTGTAAAATCAGCGTTGTAATAAGGTATTTTTGTCGTAGTGACAATATGCGACAATAACCAAACCAGAGATATCATTCAATGTAAGTAAAGTATGCCAATTTATGCAAAATCCACTGTGTATGAACATTAGAAAGCAGTAAAAAGAATTATGAGGTACTTAAGAGGAACAATAAACTATGGTTTTGGTTCTCAAAGCAAGCAGCAACATCAACATAAGTGGTTATGCAGATGCAAACTGGGTAACAAATCTAGATGACAGAAAATCAACTACAGTTTACTGTATTTACTTAGGAGAAAATCTAGTATTATAGTGTTCTAAAAAGAAATCTACAATATCCAGATCTAACACTGAAGTAGAGTTCAGAAGTGTAGCAACATAAATTATGTGGATTGAACCACCGCTGAATGAATTAAAAATCAACACGATCAAAAAACCAACAATTTGAAGCGATAATCTAAATACAGTATCACTAACAGCAAATCTAATCTTACATTCGAAAACCAAGCACGTGGATTTAGATTTGTATTTTGTTTGAGAGCAAGTAATGAAAGGAAAGCTAAACGTAAACCATTTATCTGCCACTTACCAAAAAGCATACATACTGTCAAAGCCTCTATAACAAAGAATTTCGTCAAATTAAGGCAATTTGAAAGTGGAAGACGTCGAAGGTGAATTGGCAAAAACGAGCAAACCCTATATCTATTTGAGGGAAAGTGATAAATGATCGATAAAATCAGCAAAGAGGGAATATACTGTAACCAGAAGAACAGGTCAACAAAACTCAACCCGAAAGCAAACAACAGGTCAACAAAGACTGCAATGGACTCAATTGTAACAGATTCATTTACTTATTAATGACCGTTGCAAATTGTATTATAAATAGAGCCGCTGTATTACATTGTATGAATGAAAAGTTTATGCAGTAAAATTCTATTCTTCACATATTATCACTTTTCTAATTACATTTATACACATGCATATAAACGAAGAGATTAAAAAAATGTCACCAAACAAAATAATCAATAAAATTTCAACAAGTCGTCCTCCATCTAGGTCCCATCCCAACCCAATTCAGTGCACATTCTCACGTTTGTCATTCACTCTCCCTCTCTCTTCACACTCTCAATAGAAAAAAGAAAGAAAGAAAAAAAACCCTCGACAACAACACAAACAAGTTCTAATGAAAGAACCCTAATCAATCACCTCCAACCCCACACACAAAAGAAAAGGAAAAAAGAATAAAAACATGGATCAAGAACCGTCACCACCGAATGATCCACCACCACCACCATCACAGCCACGACAACTAAGCCGATACGAGTCCCAAAAGAGAAGGGACTGGAACACCTTCCTCCAGTACCTACACAACCACAAGCCGCCCTTGACCCTAACCAGATGCAGCGGTGCACACGTCATCGAGTTCATGAAATACCTCGACCAGTTTGGCAAGACCAAGGTGCACCTCCCCGGGTGCTCTTTCTTCGGGCAGCCCAGCCCACCAGGGCCCTGCCCCTGCCCTTTGAAGCAGGCCTGGGGGTCCCTCGATGCCCTTATCGGAAGGCTCAGGGCTGCCTACGAAGAGAACGATGGGTCGCCTGAGTCGAACCCGTTCGCAGCACGAGCTATTAGGATATATCTGAGAGAGATAAGGGAAAGTCAGGCTAAGGCTAGAGGTATTCCCATTGCGAAGAAGAAGCGAAAAAGAACAAGTTCTACTTCTGATAAAAATTCTTCTGCTTTTGTTGAGGGGTCTACTAGTTCTCCTCCTCCTCCCCGGCAAGTGCATGATTAGTACATTCTTATTATTGATTATTTTTTTGAAATAATAATAATATATATGATTAGGGTTTTGTACTATTGGTAATTAACTAATAAGGACGTAGCTTGGAGAATTATTTCCAATTACCATCCTAGACTTCCAGTAAATTTTTTTAAAAGAAAACAGCGATTGTTTGGATTATATATTGTTGGGGTTGGTGCTGTATGAGGATTTATTATTAGTCTCGTGTAGGTTATGCATATTCATTATTCTTTAAAGATATATACGTTATTGAATTTAAAACAGACACACCAAAGTGTTTGAAGTTGATTTTCTAACTACTTTTAAGTTCATATGAACCATCCATATATTTGAACGTTTTGAACTTTCTTTCCTATAGATGTTGATCAATCATTTATATTTGTTGATGGCTAGTATAAGAAATGTACCTTAAATTAAGATCTACTGCGTATGATTTAAACTTGTTATGATATAGCTAGTGTCAATTTTTTTAAAAAACTTGTTTCTCTTTTTTTTACTTTGACTTTACAGCATTGCAAGTTATTCTATACGGAAAAGTTTCCACTGTAGATATTGCAATGGAGGATCTTTTGAGCTATAATTGACTATATAAAATAATCAGATTATGGCATCCTGGAAAGATTTTTCATATCTTGCTTTATAATTTCAGCTGAACAAATTCTATATGTATATTCTTACTTTAAATGTGACTTTGTAGGAAAAAAAATCACTTCTGCTAGAAAAGTGAGTTCCAATTTTGCTTTTCACCGACTTTGTTCACAGGACGAAAGTATATATAACAAACAGTATGAAACTATATGTACTGAATCATACTTGCTGTCCATAAAATGGACAAATATAAAGAACAAAATGGTATAGTGCTTTGTCTACTTTGTGTATCATGTGTTCTACACTGTTTAGGACGAAATTGTTTCAATTCTCAACTCCATCAATGAATTTAGTTTGACCAGGGATAACTTGCTCCAGACAATATAAAACAAAGAATAGAAGTTTAACAGTGATATGTACCACCAGTATGGTTTATATTTTCATCCCTTGCTTATTTTTCTATGATGATTTAGAGTTACTTATAGAGTACCTACTTTCTTACTTCCTTGTCATATTTTAGCTTATAATGATTATATAATTATTAAAAATAAGTGAGAATGGAAAGATCAAGAGAAATATATTTACTGCTTTCCAAATATTTAATTTGTATTCAATTCACAATTCATAGAAATTGGTGCAAGCCCTAGAGAGGGAAAAGGACTAAAATAAAACTAATGGACTTTAAGGTTTTGATTTTTAAGTGCAGTGGCAGAGTATCAGTTTTTAAATTTTTTAGCAGTTGTTTTTAAGCATATATTCAAATCTATTAAATAAGAGCTCAGATCACTAGCACCATTTATTCAGTACTATTTTTAGCCCTATGATGTCAGACATAAGTTTTAATTTAAATATTTGATTCATGTGATATGAGAGAGAAAAAACAAATATTTAAATAGAAACTTATGACTAATATTAGTGGCTACAAAATGATGCTAAATAAATTGTATTATTGATCCTAGCTGTGTAGAGCTAAAAAAAATTTCTACCCTCTTATTAATTCTTGTGATTTCCACCTCTAATTCTCTTTAGATATTTTATTTTAAAATTCATACAATTTATCATTATTATATTTATTACAAAATTCTACTAATTCTCTCAGTTATTATTTTACAGTTAAATATCAACATTAATAGTTTCTACAATTATTTATAAAATTTCCCTAAGTCCTATCATATTATTTTACATTCAACTTCATATATTTAAATAAATTAACTCCTTCAAAACTTGAACTTTTAAAATAAATTTGACTAACCGTTTGGTCTAATAAGTCCTCGAAAATGGCAATTCAATTTATTGTATAATAACATGTAATCTAATATTTCATTCCAGTCCATATAACTTAAAATTTACACAATTATATACAAAATTATCTTTTTTTCACTTACATTATTCTACATTCAAAGTTTACATAATTTATTCCTTTCTAAAACGAATACTTTATTACAAGGGATGTGTGTGTGTGTGTTTATATTGTTAGTCGAAATGCACAGATCGAAGATGACCGACAGTAACAAATAATGTAAATGCAGTGAACATAGTAAGTAGATCACACAGTCAATTTTATACTAGTTCGGACCTCCTGTCCTACGTCCAATCCTGAAGCTTCCCTTGGTATTTCACTAACCAAAACACACTCAGTTCACCCGGAGGAACATGTTTATAGGCTCCGTTTGAACAACCGAACAGGACTTCAATTACTATTACAAGTAGTCTAACAAATATTACTTTCTGTCACAACGTACCTTGATATAGAGATTGTCTCTTTGATGTACAATGACTTCTATATCCAAACCACATATTTAGTGGGGGTATGGAGGCTAAGGAGTTTATTTGATTAAAATATGGGATGCAAAGATGAAGCACACTAGTCGATATTATCTAGATCATATGAATCTCTTGAAATTTGGACTTTTGCTTTTGGGATTGAGAGTTTGAGGTATGGAAATCGAAAGCATGGAGTTGTGTATTGTTGTATGTTGATTCAGGGATGATTAGGGGTATTTATAGGTGTTGTAGGGATGCTAAAATAAGGGTGCAACTTTTCAGATTCACCATTGATGAAGAGAAACAACTGCAGGTGCAAAGAGTTGTGAAGACACATTTTTAAGTACTAGTTGTTTACTGTGAATTCAGTTGACTGGGGATGGAGTACAGTCGACTAACTCTTTGTAAAATTCAATCCCGAGACCATAACCATATTCAAAAGACTGAATAGGAGTTTCGCCAAATGGTTCATGTAATGACCCGTAATTTTTGGGTCTTCGGATTTGAATATTTAATTTATTTAAATATTCGAATTCCAATTTAAATATAATAAAATTTATGTTTCAAATAACTGCCTGATTTTTGATGACGTATTTTTAATTTAATTATTGGATTTTTCTATAATTTTTAATTTGAAAAATAATTAAATTTTCGTTTGACGCATTCTGCAGTAAACTTCGGTATTTTTGAAACTTCACAATTAGCGTTAGAGCTTTGGTTGGGTGAGCACCTTAGCCTGATTAGGATACAACTCATTAGAGATATGATAAGTGATGCCCTAGAATGAGTTAATCTTGAGAGAGCGTACTTGTAATTTTTTTAATAATAATATATATCCTCTAAAGTCTCGTTCGAGATCGTTTGGTGTTGTTTTCCTTAAATTATTTTAATCATATCATTGTATTCTAAAGATATCTGTTATTTGTTCAGGAAATAGAAGATGTATACAAGAAGAGGAGGAAGGAAAGGATATAGAACTAGCATGGCTACCAACAGCAGGGCACCTAGAAATGTTACAATGCTAGCTGTAGATACATTGGAGGAAGTGGTAGCGCAAGTTCATAGAGTTCATCCCCATATGAACTTTGCGGCTTTGTGTCATACTACTTTGGGTGGAAAACCGTTCTATGGAACTGAAAATATATTATACCATATTAAGACATCTATTTATCAGAATAAAACACCGTTCTGTTATTTTATAAATTTGAACATTTATTTATATGCAAGTTAATTTTGAGAATGTGTTATTATTCATTTTGTCGATTATTAATTGAGGATAGTAATGTGTTGCTATTATTGTTTTGTTTGGCTATTTAAATTATGCTCGGGCAGTTTATGAGCAATTAATTTCCATATGCATGTGTTGGATAGAAAACAATTGTAAGTTAACCCTTGTGATTTATTTCACAATTTTACTATAAGGTGTTTAGCGATAGTATTGGTTTGTTAAATTATTATAATTAGTTATAATAATTTAATATTTAATTTTTGAGCTTCGATTTAAATAAGTTGCTTTGAAAAGTGATTTATATTTGTGAAAGTATTTTCCCTAATTAATTAAAAAAAACAAATATTTTGAGAATAAATATTGATTGAAATGTTTTGTAAAGAAGATGTTTATAAAACTATCTTTTATTGAACTTAAATCCCGATGATTTTGAAATTGTTTTGAAAAGAGTTTTTAAAATGATTATGGAAAGAAATAGAAATAGTATGATTTGAAGTATTTGAGAAATATTAATATTTCGATAAGAATTGGAATTTATTTCAAGAAATATTTACAAAGTATTTTACAAATATTTATATTTATTGCGATGAATGACTAAAGTAAAGGCAATTAGGAGTTTTTCATTTTGGGACTCGATCGCTTGGTATATTTACTCTATTGTTTTTAAGAGGTACTTAATACCACTGGAGGCTCCATTTATTGTTTTAGAGTTATACCATGCTCAGTAGGGCGCGTCACCTTCTTGTAATGTTGGTTCTAATTTTGATATATTCCTTTTGAAGGAATTTTGAAATATATTTTTTATAGAGGAAAAACCCGGGTATTTAGGTCTAAATTATCTTTTCAAAAAAATTAAATGATTAAGCCTAAGTGGGTAGATTTGGATATTACATTTGCATATATCATGCTACATAGTTTGGGAAGTGCATACATGTGTAGGATCGATTTTACCATAGAGGGGGGGGGGTTAATAGGGTGATACTAATAATAATAAAAATTAATGCAGAAATATAAATAATAATTGCAGCACGGATAATAGCAGAATAATAAAAGCAAAAATAGAACAACACAGATTTACCCAGCTTCGGCAAAACCCTGCCTACGTGCTGCCCCCAAGGTTTCTACTAGAAATTAAGTAGTTGGACGCTTACACACGTAAACTTGCAACACCCGATAATGACTAACCTAACTCTACGCTCAAAACTCTGCCACAACTCAGCCACTGAGTTGCAAATTCTCAAACTACGCCCTGTAGTTTGTCCCTAGTCACACAACTACAATTTACACAATTTAAAATAGAGATTACAAAATAAAATAACACTAAAAACAAAATAAAATAACAAAACCCTAATATTTTAATTACTAAGCCCAAAAATAAGCAACCGGTCCACTTTATAACGTAAGAGAAAAAATAAGGACGTCTTCCTTTTTTTTTCTTCAATTCGTATCCTCTGGCCGTTCTGTTTCTTCGTTCCTTTTTGAAATTTAGGGTTTTGTGATGAAGCTGCCGCTTTGTTCGAATTGATTGTTGATATGGTTTCGTTCTTCAATTTGCTTCGAATGCTTCTTCAATTTAATCTCTGGCTTTATTACTTGCGGTGGCTTCAAATGTCGAGCTCGAATTGGTATGTGATTTTCTCCTTTTTGATTTTGATTTTTGCTCGACTTCTGATTCAAGTTACAAATTTGTTTTAGATTTAACAGTATGCTCTGGATTTTTTTTCTCTCAAACTTGAATGAGATAATTACCAATGATGAACTGGGTTTATATAGGGAACAAAGCCCTATTTTATTGTTCATATATTTCTTTTTGAATTTGTCACGATTTTATCATCTACGTTGAATTTTGATCGTATGATCTTGAGATCTCTAACTGTTTCATTTCGTACTTGTTATTCCATAAATTTGAATTCCGTTGCTTGAGTCAGTTCCGTTCTTTTTCTCTTGTGCTCCTATGATTTCGGTATTTTGAATTAGAGATGATATTTTCTAATTTCGTGATAATTGACTGGTTCATGATTTGCTGTCAATCGATTGTGGTATTTGAATTTTTTAGATTAAACTGGACTTTGAACTAGACTTGATGATTTTTACTTGTTCATGACCCACGACTTATTCAGTTCATGTTAACGGCTTTGACTTTCATCGAACTGGTATACATACGAATTTAAAATGTCGTTTTACTGCTGCAACTTAATTTGCTTTGCGCTCTGCTTCCTTGTTCTTGTTGCTGCTGTTAGTAACTGTGCACATACAGACATGTATATACATATATATGTATGTATGTATATATGTGTATAATTATTGTGCTTATCCACTTGGTTTGATGTGAACTTGTTACTGTGTTTATTGGTCTGCACTGGGTGATTTTGTCTGCTTCATCAATATATATGCATGTGTATACATATATATGCATATATGTATACATGTGTTTATGTACTATGTATGGTTCCTTGTATTTAAAATCTTGTTGCAGTGTGTTGATTGAGGCTTCATTTGCATTTAAGTTGATCTTGTGGATAATGCCAAACTTGTATATATGAATTCTGTTGTAACTTGATTGGTCATTAAAACTTGATGAAGTTGACTTGTCTAAAGCCTTTTATTTGTACATGTTGAAGCTTATTGTGGTCGAGACTTGAACTGTATTGTAGTTGCATGCTCCATTTATAGATGAGTCTTGTATATACCTGAATGCATTTAAAACTTGATCACTTGTTTGGTTCTGGTCTTTGCTTCATGTAGTCATATGAATATGGTCAGACTTGATTCTGGCCTGACCATGTGTTATGTGGTTTTAAACATTGTTTGGTTTGTGTTGCATCCCATTTGCATTTTGGAGTCTCGTCTTTGTATTGCACTGGTGGTCTTCATGTTTAGTTGTCGTGCACTTGTTTTCAGTTGCTTTGTACATGGTTGCCTTACTGTTCTGTTGTGTGTCACTACATATATATGTATACATGTGTGTATACATATGTATATATATATAGTGGTTTGATATTGACTCTGGTTGTGTTGTTCTGATTCATCTTGCTCATTCATTTCTTAAAATTTGGTTCAAGTGTCATGTACACTGTTCTATTTCTCGAGTGTTTGCTTCCATGATATATGTATATACATACATACATATATATATATATACATACATACATACATATATATATACATATATATATATATATATGCATACATGTATGGTGCATTTGAAACTTTGTGACTTTGTTTAGTTCGAGAGTTATTTGCACTTGAGTTGAATCCAGCTTAGGCTCGGGTTTGACCTTGTGCTCACCTGTCCTAGCAATTTTAACACGCAAGTTTATATCGGTGTGCATGGCCTTGTGGCATGTACAGTGATACATTGTGCATGTCACATGTTGTTCGTGTAGATGAATTCAAAAGAAATAAATGACGAACAACCCAAATAACTAAGGCAAATAACATTTTCAAAACACACATTTTATTGTACACTACAAAATATTTCTTTTTCAATTTTACTGCGTTAGTTTTTATTTTGCAGATAATTCAGATGCTGGATACAAACCGAAATAGAGTTGAAGAACAAATACGAGTGAATGAGTGATATGTAGTGAGATGATAAATTGTAAATTGAAATTTGCGATGTACTCGAAATTGTATTGTAAAATGACAATGTATAATGAGAGCTTAAATTTGTACTATTCGAATTTGTAATAAAATATTTGTTTGAAGAAAATATTTGTTTGAATATGAATTCTATGTTATTTATTTTATTCATCAAATATTTACTTAATTATGTGAAAAATAATATAGTACAATAACAAATACATTTAAATGAATATATATGTTTATTATCATCAAACAAAATTCATATACTAGCATATTCAACAATATGTTCATGCATCATAGGCTTCTTGAGTCTTATTTGTTGTAGAAGAACTACTTTGACATCCTTTATCTAATTGGGTACCCAATTAGAGAGGGGTACGTAGGCATCATAAGTGGTAGTGGTGCAGCCTCAATAATAATATAACACTTTCATGTTTATTATTTATTATCTATTATGTACTGTTGATGTATCTTTCATGCTTACTATTTTATTCTGCATTTACATTGTTTATTGAGTTTGCAGGAATGACTATTACTGTCTCTCACATCAGAGTTGTGCATCGGTAGATTTATAGTGTTTGAATTTAGTATGTATTAAAGCATACTATGTAGATTACTGTGATAACTTATAGTACTGAAATTTGTATCATATACATTTAGTAGTACTGCATATTTATCAGATGATGTTATGTACTAACTTGGTAGTTGTCATTTGTTCATTTTAGAATGGACGGGTTTTCGGCAATTTTTACTGGTTCGAAAATCTAGGTCGCCATAGTTCAATCGACCGAGAGCTCTATTTAGTCAATTAACTTAGTGTAAAAAACATTCCAAAAACCATAGCCATGTTCAAAATACTAATAGAGTTCATTCAACTGGTTCGGTCGACTGACCATGTGTAATTTTTGTTGATCTTCATACTTGAGCTCTTTAGTGTATATCTTTTGGCTTCGATGCATTCCAGTAGTTGGTTAACATCATTGTAAGCCTTTTGAAGCTCATGTACTCTTATAAAGCAAAGTATTCTCTTATATGTACTTTTATTCTTATTTCTTCCATTGAATGCTTATTAAATCTGTAATTTACTTGATGAAATTGTTAGTAGCATTTTTGGTTGTTATCATCAAAACACCATAGAACATGCACACGGTTCAACAAAAACAAGCACACAGACTAGCAATGTCACACCTAGACAAGCACACTAATAAACACACACACACACATATGTATGTGCATGTATACATGTGCACAATGGCCACTTCAAACTCCAGGAAGCACTTTCATCTGAGTAAAAACAGCTATATAAGTAAAATCAGTCAAGGAAGTGCACTTAGTAAAAACCACTATACAAGTAAAAAAAACTACCCTAGTAAAAACAACTCCAACAAGACATGACCAGACAGAGTTTAGGGCCATTCAAGGTTCAGGTATAATCAAATCGACATGTAAAAATCTAAATGAACAGCAAGCAATGCACATGAAGTTACCACACACAAAATCCAGTTCAGAGTCACACAACAGCAACCCAATGCACACTCACATAATCAACCAAACAAGCCATTTCTCTAACAAGTACATATATACACATATATGTGTATATGCATACATATACTTTGAGACAACAAGGGAAGGAACCAGACCAGACATGGAAAAAGCAATGTACACAGTGAGACGCATAAATAGTTTCAAGTGCAATTGGATGTACAACAAGGGGCAACAACAGTCAAAATGCTACAGGCATGTATATATGTATCACATACAAGCAAGATAAATCAGTAGAAAACAAAACAAGATCAACTAAGGTTCAGTTATGTGCAAGCAAATGATTTGCAGTAATCAACCAAGCATAAAGATATTCGAAATAATGAAGTGAACAAATCGGGTAAAGCATCGGTATCAGAAACACAATCAGAAAACATAAATAAAGCTGAATAAGTCATAAGAGCATCAAGCTATTGATTAAGAGACATTTCAAACCTTAACAAAGCAATCGAAAAACATAAACAAGGCAAACTACAAGTTATAGTGAAGCCATACAATAGATTCGAAAACTAATTTGAACAAGCCATGGAAAAATTTCAGACCAAGATCTCAAAATAAAAACATAGGAAATCAATTCATTTATAAACACCCATATCATCATCGGCATAATTGTAGATTGATTTCGAGAAAAATCAAAAGATCATAAAAATCATGTACCAATTTTTAAATCATCCAACTCGACAGAGAAGCAGCCGAAGAGTTTCCTCAAGTAGGAGAATCAATCAAGCTATCAATCGATAAAGGGATGCAGACGATTTCATTATCAATGGTGCTTCGATTAGGGATCCCTAATTCCAGAAGATGGCTCGAAGACAAAAGGAAGTCGAGATTAGGGTTCTGCCGATTTAGTTTTGAGATTGAGAGAGTATCGGGAGAGCGAGAAATAGTTTGCAAAATAAATAAGGAGAAGAAAACAGGATGAATATGGTTTAATCATCTGATTCTCTAGTTTGAGAGATGAAGAAAATTGGAATGGAGAGAAAGAGAAGAGGGAAATAATTAAGGAATACGCAGCCATAAAATAATTCAGACAATATTGAGAGGGAAACCAAAATCGATATGGAGCCAAAACTAAATTTTGTGATAACTTAAATCAAACAACAGATAAAATGTTGTCTGAATGACAAGTATGAAATCTCAACAAAATTATGATTTCACAGGCTATGTGTCAAGACCCAAAAATCGACCTTCGAAAATCGGCACCCGTACTTCACTTGTACTCAAAATGCCGTAGATTCAAATGCCGAAGCTGGTTCTCAGGAGCTTATAACAACATTAAGTAAATAACACAGCGGAATAAAAAGAATAATACATTGATATACAATATCTGATACAATAGAGTGATACAATGAATATCAATATACACCAGGGATATGATACAACAAATAGCAGCGGAAAAGAAAACGATAACATCAGCAGCGGATAATCTCCATCTTCAAAGCACTAATCCAGAAATAGCTTGAACTCCCAATAACGAGGCACAAAGATAAGCAAGTGCAGTCCGATCCAAAGACTGAACTAGCTCCAGAAAATCTACTAATCTGAATATCTGAAAAACCAAACTCTAGACTGCCCGTGTGGAAAATGGTGGGCACCCAGAGTTTAGGAAGGGAACAATAAACTCCGGATCAGTCATGGGACTGGTGTGAGCAACAAAAACAGTTTATCTTTAAAACAAATAGCAGAGAATTTTAAAGTCAATTCGCAATGCTTTTGGAAAATGAAACAACCATAAGACCTCCCACCACACACACAATGCAAACGCAGAATTGGAGGAGATTTCTTCTTATGATAGTCAAAGATGCTTACTACGCAAAATCAAATCATTCGATATTATTACTAGTGCATAGTGTAGAAAACAATTTCGAAAGTAGAATATAAATCTTAGCCAGCATAGACATTTCGCACTTATGCCTACTATAGCTACCATGTTCAATAGCAGGTTACCACCACATTCCATGGCAGGTAATACAACTAAAACCGTACAGGGCTCGTATTGTTTTGTTTGGATTTCCAACAAATGGTCAGGCTAAGGAACTTCCTATTCCACGAAAGAAACGCCTCTGGCGGGACGTTCCGAGAACCAACTGTTCTCTGCCAAACAAGGCCGGCAACCCCTTTTCCCAAGGGATAAAAGAAACCTCAGATATGCCACCCCCGGTCCTTTGGGACCTTTATCCGAGCGCTCGATAACCAACATCACACATCATAAAGAAAGTGTATCCACATGAGTAAGTATCTGGGCTCCATACCATGATACTACCCTTTTCCAGAAGGAATGGTCATACCCTAGGGGAGCTACCCCTGAAAACCTTGCCGCACAATTCCTGTTTCGACCATTACCGGGTTGTGAGGCTCGACGAAGTCTCGTCCACAAAGCTACGCTTTTTCAAAAAGCCACGCTTTGGGTCAATAGATGATCAACCTATGATCACAAAGATAAATGATCAAACATGTAATAACCCGCTTTTCCGTACCCTTTTTAATCGACACTAATCTCCATCGATTTACTCAAGGTGAACGAAAAACCGAACCATTAGGGTTTTAAAAGAAGAAGTAGAAGAAAAGATAGAAGAAAAAGAAAAGAAGAACAACAGAACAACATCAGAACATAAACAATATCAGAATCTCACATATCGCAGCGGAACAATATACAATAGATAATTACTAGTTTTTTAAAACAAAGAACTATATCTTTTTATACATATATCAATCAGAGTCAATATACAACAATGGACTGTTATATAAACTTGTCCTCATACAGAATACACAGCGGAATAAATACTATCATATACAAATACTACGTCTCGTCATCCAGCTTATCTCCAAAGCTCCAGAATATCCAGAATATCCTGATAACCTAACTCTAGACTGCCTGTGTGGAAATTGGTGGGCACCCAGAGTTTAGAAGGGAACAATAAACTCCGAGTCAGTCATGGTGACTGGTGTGAGATCGTAAAACAGTTATTTTTCACAAAGAAAATAAAACAAATTCGCAATGCTTTTGGAAAATGAAACTACCATAAGACCTCCCGCCACACACACAATGCAAACGCAGAATTGGAGGAGATTTCTTCTTATGATAGTCAAAGATGCTTACTACGCCAATCATTGGATTTTTATTATTAATGTCTAGTGTAGAAAAACATTTCGAAAGTATAATATTAATCTTAGCCAGCATAGACATTTCGAACTATGCCTACTATAGCTACCATCCAAACAGTGGGGCGCCACCATAAGTAGATGGCAGGTTCTACAACTAATACCGTACAAAGTTCGTATTTGGAAGATGGATTTCCAACAAATGGTCAGGCTAAGGAACTTCCTTTCCTCCTGCCGAATAGGATCGCCTCTGGCTGGACGTCCCGAGAGACAAACTGCTCTCTGCCAAACAAGGCCGGGTTACCCCTGTAACAGGTAACTCACGAATATGTCATCACCCGGTCCTTTGGGACCTTTATCCGAGCGCTCGATATCCAACATCACACATCATAAAGAAAGTGTATCCACATGAGTAAGTATCTGGGCTCCATACCATGATACCACCCCTTTCCAGAAGGAAATGACATACCCTAAAGGGCGCGACCCTCATAACCTTGCCGCAACATTCCTGTTTCGACCATTTCCGGGGTGTGAGGCTCGACGAAGTCTCGTCCACAAAGCTACGCTTTCTCAAAAAGCCCTGCTTCGGGTCAAACAAAATGATCAACCTATGATCATTAAGATATAAGATCAAACAAATGATCATATCACAAATGATCAAACACTGATCATTTTACAGCAACACTCAATATGCCACGTTACCAAATTGGGATATATCGCTGATAAATTTCAACTACATAACCTCTGAGCTCGTACGTCTCAGAGAAGGGTGTTAAGCTAAGAGAATAAATTCTCCGCCACCAACAGAAATGTATTTGAAAGAAATCAGCTTTATATCTCAAATTGTAACGTCAGACACACAATCCATATAAGTCTGTTCCGGGATCGAACAGAACCGAAGGCACTTCTCACGAAGCCCTTGCATTTCCGGATAATTTTCAATCACGTCAGGACTTCCCGTCACTAAGGGTGATAAAACCTCTAAACCGGAGATCAGCCGATGTAGAGTAACTCGACGGTAATCCTTCCGTTTTCAAAAATATCCGGTCTTCAACACCGGTCTTCGAATGCAATTATAACGACGTATCACATATTCGGAATGGGTTATACGACCCCATGGTCCTTTCCCGGCTAACCCGAATAGTGAGCGCTTATTCAAAAATAAGTGTGGCATTCACATTCGTCCAATTCACAACAAATACCCATTCAAGGTAATTATTGATAGTCGGTTATTTAACTATCAATAAAGATGCGCAACATCATCGGATTCCAAATAATTTTCCAAATTATTTATCTTCCAAAAATATCTTTACTAGATATATAATTTCCACACTTAACCATTTGAAAACAATTTCAAATCAATTTCCACATTTCATTTTATCTTTGAAGATAAAATCTCAAAACAGTTCATTTCATATTGGAAAAGCATTTCCATACTTATTTAAAAATAAGTATTTCACAAATCATTTATTTTCAACATTTGAAAATATTCGATATACTTAAATCAAATTAAGTATATATTTCATTCTTTAAGGAAATCATTAATTTTAACATCTATTTGAGTCAAAACGAATGTTACGTAAAACATCGTTACGACAACTCAAAATCACTAGTATAGGGATTCGAAATTAAGATAGATATGTAAATCCCAATACTAGATAAAAAACATTTCCTTTCGGAAATCATTTACTATAACAACAGTGTTATAGTCCACCATTTCCTTATTTCTCGAAAACGTCTATTTCAACAATAAATGTTGAAATCTATGATTTCGATATTTAACACGTTTTAAAACATCTTTAAAACAATTAACTTCATTTATAATATCGCTTTCCCAAACATAACCATTTTTTTTACTTAAAAATATATTCACTGTCCAAAATCGTGAATATACTTCATTTAACCCAATTCCAATCATTTCTACACATTTTCATTTCAATAGGAATTCGCTATCCAAAATCGCGAATATATCTACTCTGATAATCTTCTATATTTAATTCATCAAATTCCATCGCTTTCGAATTTATAAACACGGTTATAAATTCTACTTCTATTTTAATAACACTTCGACTTATAAATCTTCTTTTTTATCAACTTCTATATTCTACTTATCAAAATAAGTGATTTCGGATTTATAACCAACTTTTATAAATTCCAATTCCATTTATTAAAACTTCAATACCAAACCAATTTCAATATTGATTTCTAAATTTATTTTCAACTTTAAATAAAAGATTCCATACTGATTTCTCAAAGTTCTCCTCCAAATACTAAATCAATTACAGATTGATTTCTAATTTTATTTATCACTACTAAATAAATTCCTTATTTTTCTCAAATTATTCAACATCCTGTTTTTAAATGGATTCTTTAAATTGAAATCATTTTACATTGATTTCCCAAATCGTTTCAACTTACCAATTAAATTTCTAACTGGATTTCCAACTTATCTACTTTTAAATAAATTCCTTTCAAAGAAAATATATTCCAATTGTTTCTTTCAGTCTATTTAAAAATCCAAATTCTTAAATTAAATTCTTCAATTTATAATCACTATTTTACGAAATCCATTTATTTAACATTTTCACTTGATTCTGGAATTAATTCGATAAGATTATAAAAATCAACTTTTATACCTTTGAAATTTTCTTTCTTCAAAATTTATTCAATTTCAAAGATTGATTCACTTAGAAATTTCTACTTTGATTTCAAAATTCAATTTCGTTTATTTTTGGAATCCAATGATGTCAAAACATCCATTCAGCTAAATTTTAGCTTTTCAAACAATTTCCAGATATCAATTCAATAACAACAATAATCATTCACAGATTATCACATCACAGTAGAAATAAATTCCATCAATGTGAGGGGTCCAGTTGGATCCCTCCAACCTGTTTCCCTGCATCCAAAGATGTTAGCACAATACCAATTCCGCTCCAGTACGGAATTATCGCGGTATATGGGTTTTATAAAAATCCGCTTACTAACGGCGCAATAGGGTCTCATCCGCTATACGAGGCGGGAATCAATCAATCCAATATATACATATGCCAATATGTATATACTGCTATATATATAGATATATCCTATCATATCTAATACCACATCCAATAGAAATCAAATCATCAATCAATAAATAACTGAAAATTCCACTTTTCATTTGAGTGAGAAAAATCTCACCTTAGCATTTAAATTTTGCAATCCGTTTCCAATCCAATTTGTTTTCTTCATTGTATTCGACCTTGTATAAACAATTATACAATTCGTTAATATTCGAGATAACTGAATAATAAATTTATCGTTTAAAATAAATTTATGTTAATCTAATAATTTATTTTTAGCAAATAAATTTAAATTTTAAGCTATTTCCCCATTATAAAAAAAAATCCTTTAGTGATCAAAATAATTAAATAAGCTAATTAAACAAATTAATCACTTAAGTAAATTACCTTTCAAAATGAATTAACAATATTTGAAATGTAGAGATATATCTATTTCAGTTTCTTCTTTGTAATTATTTACGCCAAAATGACTTATATTTATTTTAGTTTTCTGTTTCCGTATGAATATATATATATATAACGATACTTATTTGAATCAAATTGGTAAAAGATGAAATCGAGGATACCTCTTCTACCTCATCGAATCGAATCCCTAGCTGCCGACCTTGTTCACGCAAATGAGCTCCAACCGAACCCCCACGCTTCCAGCATTGCCCCTGGTTCGAGCCTGACATCGAGACTACCTTGGCTTCGACGACGACAGCTGCTGCCCCTCCGATGTCATCCCACGCGACTCCAAACGCTTGCGCGCCACGCACCCTACCTTGCTGCCGAGAAACCCCAGGTCTTCGATCGAGATTTGCCTCGACCCTCAGGCCGCCTACAATCCTCAAAATCGGTCGCCACGATACCAGAATCGAGCTCGAGTCCCAGTCGAGACCCACCTCCACCATCGCGACGTCACTCGACATCGCAGTCCATCCCATCAAAAGCCCAGCCTCGCGCTGCCACTCGGCCACGCGACCCAAACCCTAGCTTCGATCATCGCCCAGACATTTTCGCCTCCCCGCGAGATCGCGCTACCTCCATCTCGAGTTCGATTTCATCTGAAGTTTGAAGGGGGGAAAAGGTCTCAGATTTTAAAAACGAGGAAAGGAGAACGTTTTTCTTTTGTTTACTTCGGCCATTTATTTTAGCTGAGGGAGAACGAGAGTAAAGGTTTTGATATTTAAAATAGAGGGAAGCATGATTTGGCAGAGAGGTATGGGTTTCATGATTTCTCTCGTGTTTTTAGGCTGAAACAAAGGGAACGAGATGATGTTGTTTTGTACGAGAGGAGACAGTTTAGTGGCTGATTGTTGACTAATTTTAAAATTGAAAATTAAATTTGAATTCGATTAAATCTCAACGCGTTAACTCACCGTATGGTCACATATCAACTCCGATCAATACGAAATTTGAAGTCTAGTAATAATTCAATATTACGGACCCAATGGAACTGGTTTCGTCCAATTCCGAGACTGTTTGAAAATTGACTATTTTTAAATATCGATTCGAACAATTTAATTTCAAAACTGAACAGAACAGTTTAAATTTCAATACTGAAGCTTCTGTTATCTTCAGTATTATAAATACGAATTTTAAAAGCCTTTGAAATATTTTTCTTCAGCTTAAAATTGAAGATTTAAATTTTTATTCAACTATTAACAGATTAAATTCTATAATTTAATCGCCGATTTAAAGTTATATTCGGGATTCAAATTAAATCGTCGTTCAAATATTTAAAATTAATTAAATATTCTCAATTTAATTTGTTCAAAATTCAGGGTCGTTACAGACTTCCCCCCTTAAAAGAATTTCGTCCTCGAAATTACAAGTTAGGAAAAGTGATCCTTAACTCGTCTACTATTTCTCACTATCCAATGGTTTTATCAAATTTCCAAAACAAATCTTTCTACTAAAGATTCGTTATTATTCATACTAAATTTTCAACTTCAACTATAAGTTTCAAACAACATTGTTTAACTTCTAAATTCAAATTCAAACTTTAAACTTTCAAAATTTTCTCAAAAATTTTCTAACACTCGAAATTTTCGAAAAATTTCGCCAGCGTCTCCTTTGCGCGGCTAATACGGCCCGACTACAAAACGTCCCTACGGACTCTCAGATTTCAAAAAGAAAAATAAAAAGCCAAGCGGCTAGACAAGAAATCATCAAAAACTCATATTAAAACTCAAATACGTACCTTTTTCGAGCAATTCGAATTTATCTGTGAAATAAATTTTCCAATCCCTTTACACACCTGTATATCCTACTAGCCATTATATCTAGTTACAGCATTCAAATCATTTTGCAAATTCGATTACAATTTTTCAATATATACTTCTTATATCCTCTTTAAATTCACTATTGAAGTTACATATTCAATTTCGTTAAATTTTTCATTTCACATTCATTTGAACTTATAATTCACATTTTCAATTCTATTGGAATTCAATTTATCTTCATTTATAATCATTGAATTTAATTCGTTCAAACCTTATCCATTTGGTCAATAATCAATTAGCTTCACTTACTAACTTTCAGTTTAATGCTTCATTTATCAAATTCAATTCCAGTTCTATTTACTTTCAAATTCAAAATGAATTTTAACATTCAATTTCATTTTCTGGCACTTGCAATCGTAATTCATTCATTCATTCACTAATTCATTCGTTTTTCAATTTGTATTTCATTCTAATCAAATTTCAATATTCTATAAGTTATCAACTTATTAATATTTCGTAAGTATTTTAAATAGGATTTCCAGAGTCGTTTCAACTTTTTCAAAACCATTTGAAAACAATTCAAATTTATCTTCTGAATTCCAAAAACCAAATCCAAATTTTTCAAACGACTTCCATTTAAAACAGTTTGGCAGCAATTCCTCTTTTGGAAACCCGAAAATGAACACCGACGATGCCGCGGTCATCATCGAAGTTATTTTCCAGCGACCGAAAAGAGTTTAGAGCTTTTCATCTCTCCAAAATACTTTTCAAAACCCTTGAAATACATTTTCAAATCAAAAAAGATTTAAACTTCCAAATCTCCAAAATTTTCAAATTCTTTTCAAAACATTTCCAAATACTTCTCTGGAATCCCGTTTTAAATTACAATTCACATTTATAATTTACATCTTTAAATTTCATTAGTATATGGATTTATTTCTAAACTTTGGAGTTATGATTTCAATTTCTCATTCAATTTCAATGATGAAAATTCACTATTATTACTTCTTAACATCCATGCAACCATATACTATAGTACTTTATAGAAAACATTTCTTTTCTATACAAAAATAGTTTTGGGCAAAATTATTTCATTTACCCCATTTTAAAATCAATACTGTGTCGGTTTATCTTGTTTAGAGTTTAGAAACCCCTATCGATTACAGTTAGCTAGACTACACCGACCAGAATTTATAAACAATCAACCGATAAGTCAACACAATACAAAACAATTTGATATTCAAATAACAAATACGCACTCGTATCTATTATTACACTCAACTCATTCTAGAGTACTGCTGACTCTATCTCTAATGAGTAACACCCAACAGAGCAGGGTTGTCGCTTAACCATATGCTCTGATACCAAATGTAATAACCTGCTTTTCCGTACCCTTTTTAATCGACACTAATCTCCATCGATTTACTCAAGGTGAACGAAAAACCGAACCATTAGGGTTTTAAAAGAAGAAGTAGAAGAAAAGATAGAAGAAAAAGAAAAGAAGAACAACAGAACAACATCAGAACAGAAACAATATCAGAATCTCACATATCGCAGCGGAACAATATACAATAGATAATTACTAGTCTTTTAAAACAAAGAACTATATCTTTTTATACATATATCAATCAGAGTCAATATACAACAATGGACTGTTATATAAACTTGTCCTCATACAGAATACACAGCGGAATAAATACTATCAGATACAAATACTACGTCTCGTCATCCAGCTTATCTCCAAAGCTCCAGAATATCCAGAATATCCTGATAACCTAACTCTAGACTGCCCGTGTGGAAATTGGTGGGCACCCAAAGTTTAGAAGGGAACAATAAACTCCGAGTTAGTCATGGTGACTGGTGTGAGATCGTAAAACAGTTATTTTTCACAAAGAAAATAAAACAAATTCGCAATGCTTTTGGAAAATGAAACTACCATAAGACCTCCCGCCACACACACAATGCAAACGCAGAATTGGAGGAGATTTCTTCTTATGATAGTCAAAGATGCTTACTACGCCAATCATTGGATTTTTATTATTAATGTCTAGTGTAGAAAAACATTTCGAAAGTATAATATTAATCTTAGCCAGCATAGACATTTCGAACTATGCCTACTATAGCTACCATCCAAACAGTGGGGCGCCACCATAAGTAGATGGCAGGTTCTACAACTAATACCGTACAAAGTTCGTATTTGGAAGATGGATTTCCAACAAATGGTCAGGCTAAGGAACTTCCTTTCCTCCTGCCGAATAGGATCGCCTCTGGCTGGACGTCCCGAGAGACAAACTGCTCTCTGCCAAACAAGGCCGGGTTACCCCTGTAACAGGTAACTCACGAATATGTCATCACCCGGTCCTTTGGGACCTTTATCCGAGCGCTCGATATCCAACATCACACATCATAAAGAAAGTGTATCCACATGAGTAAGTATCTGGGCTCCATACCATGATACCACCCCTTTCCAGAAGGAAATGACATACACTAAAGGGCGCGACCCTCATAACCTTGCCGCAACATTCCTGTTTCGACCATTTCCGGGGTGTGAGGCTCGACGAAGTCTCGTCCAAAAAGCTACGCTTTCTCAAAAAGCCCTGCTTCGGGTCAAACAAAATGATCAACCTATGATCATTAAGATATAAGATCAAACAAATGATCATATCACACATGATCAAACACTTTTCATTTTACAGCAACACTCAATATGCCACGTTACCAAATTGGGATATATCGCTGATAAATTTCAACTACATAACCTCTGAGCTCGTACGTCTCAAAGAAGGGTGTTAAGCTAAGAGAATAAATTCTCCGCCACCAACAGAAATGTATTTGAAAGAAATCAGCTTTATATCTCAAATTGTAACGTCAGACACACAATCCATATAAGTCTGTTCCGGGATCGAACAGAACCGAAGGCACTTCTCACGAAGCCCTTGCATTTCCGGATAATTTTCAATCACGTCAGGACTTCCCGTCACTAAGGGTGATAAAACCTCTAAACCGGAGATCAGCCGATGTAGAGTAACTCGACGGTAATCCTTCCGTTTTCAAAAATATCCGGTCTTCAACACCGGTCTTCGAATGCAATTATAACGACGTATCACATATTCGGAATGGGTTATACGACCCCATGGTCCTTTCCCGGCTAACCCGAATAGTGAGCGCTTATTCAAAAATAAGTGTGGCATTCACATTCGTCCAATTCACAACAAATACCCATTCAAGGTAATTATTGATAGTCGGTTATTTAACTATCAATAAAGATGCGCAACATCATCGGATTCCAAATAATTTTCCAAATTATTTATCTTCCAAAAATATCTTTACTAGATATATAATTTCCACACTTAACCATTTGAAAACAATTTCAAATCAATTTCCACATTTCATTTTATCTTTGAAGATAAAATCTCAAAACAGTTCATTTCATATTGGAAAAGCATTTCCATACTTATTTAAAAATAAGTATTTCACAAATCATTTATTTTCAACATTTGAAAATATTCGATATACTTAAATCAAATTAAGTATATATTTCATTCTTTAAGGAAATCATTAATTTTAACATCTATTTGAGTCAAAACGAATGTTACGTAAAACATCGTTACGACAACTCAAAATCACTACTATAGGGATTCGAAATTAAGATAGATATGTAAATCCCAATACTAGATAAAAAACATTTCCTTTCGGAAATCATTTACTATAACAACAGTGTTATAGTCCACCATTTCCTTATTTCTCGAAAACGTCTATTTCAACAATAAATGTTGAAATCTATGATTTCGATATTTAACACGTTTTAAAACATCTTTAAAACAATTAACTTCATTTATAATATCGCTTTCCCAAACATAACCATTTTTTTTACTTAAAAATATATTCACTGTCCAAAATCGTGAATATACTTCATTTAACCCAATTCCAATCATTTCTACACATTTTCATTTCAATAGGAATTCGCTATCCAAAATCGCGAATATATCTACTCTGATAATCTTCTATATTTAATTCATCAAATTCCATCGCTTTCGAATTTATAAACACGGTTATAAATTCTACTTCTATTTTAATAACACTTCGACTTATAAATCTTCTTTTTTATCAACTTCTATATTCTACTTATCAAAATAAGTGATTTCGGATTTATAACCAACTTTTATAAATTCCAATTCCATTTATTAAAACTTCAATACCAAACCAATTTCAATATTGATTTCTAAATTTATTTTCAACTTTAAATAAAAGATTCCATACTGATTTCTCAAAGTTCTCCTCCAAATACTAAATCAATTACAGATTGATTTCTAATTTTATTTATCACTACTAAATAAATTCCTTATTTTTCTCAAATTACTCAACATCCTGTTTTTAAATGGATTCTTTAAATTGAAATCATTTTACATTGATTTCCCAAATCGTTTCAACTTACCAATTAAATTTCTAACTGGATTTCCAACTTATCTACTTTTAAATAAATTCCTTTCAAAGAAAATATATTCCAATTGTTTCTTTCAGTCTATTTAAAAATCCAAATTCTTAAATTAAATTCTTCAATTTATAATCACTATTTTACGAAATCCATTTATTTAACATTTTCACTTGATTCTGGAATTAATTCGATAAGATTATAAAAATCAACTTTTATACCTTTGAAATTTTCTTTCTTCAAAATTTATTCAATTTCAAAGATTGATTCACTTAGAAATTTCTACTTTGATTTCAAAATTCAATTTCGTTTATTTTTGGAATCCAATGATGTCAAAACATCCATTCAGCTAAATTTTAGCTTTTCAAACAATTTCCAGATATCAATTCAATAACAACAATAATCATTCACAGATTATCACATCACAGTAGAAATAAATTCCATCAATGTGAGGGGTCCAGTTGGATCCCTCCAACCTGTTTCCCTGCATCCAAAGATGTTAGCACAATACCAATTCCGCTCCAGTACGGAATTATCGCGGTATATGGGTTTTATAAAAATCCGCTTACTAACGGCGCAATAGGGTCTCATCCGCTATACGAGGCGGGAATCAATCAATCCAATATATACATATGCCAATATGTATATACTGCTATATATATAGATATATCCTATCATATCTAATACCACATCCAATAGCAATCAAATCATCAATCAATAAATAACTGAAAATTCCACTTTTCATTTGAGTGAGAAAAATCTCACCTTAGCATTTAAATTTTGCAATCCGTTTCCAATCCAATTTGTTTTCTTCATTGTATTCGACCTTGTATAAACAATTATACAATTCGTTAATATTCGAGATAACTGAATAATAAATTTATCGTTTAAAATAAATTTATGTTAATCTAATAATTTATTTTTAGCAAATAAATTTAAATTTTAAGCTATTTCCCCATTATAAAAAAAATCCTTTAGTGATCAAAATAATTAAATAAGCTAATTAAACAAATTAATCACTTAAGTAAATTACCCTTTCAAAATGAATTAACAATATTTGAAATGTAGAGATATATCTATTTCAGTTTCTTCTTTGTAATTATTTACGCCAAAATGACTTATATTTATTTTAGTTTTCTGTTTCCGTATGAATATATATATATATATAACGATACTTATTTGAATCAAATTGGTAAAAGATGAAATCGAGGATACCTCTTCTACCTCATCGAATCGAATCCCTAGCTGCCGACCTTGTTCACGCAAATGAGCTCCAACCGAACCCCCACGCTTCCAGCATTGCCCCTGGTTCGAGCCTGACATCGAGACTACCTTGGCTTCGACGACGACAGCTGCTGCCCCTCCGATGTCATCCCACGCGACTCCAAACGCTTGCGCGCCACGCACCCTACCTTGCTGCCGAGAAACCCCAGGTCTTCGATCGAGATTTGCCTCGACCCTCAGGCCGCCTACAATCCTCAAAATCGGTCGCCACGATACCAGAATCGAGCTCGAGTCCCAGTCGAGACCCACCTCCACCATCGCGACGTCACTCGACATCGCAGTCCATCCCATCAAAAGCCCAGCCTCGCGCTGCCACTCGGCCACGCGACCCAAACCCTAGCTTCGATCATCGCCCAGACATTTTCGCCTCCCCGCGAGATCGCGCTACCTCCATCTCGAGTTCGATTTCATCTGAAGTTTGAAGGGGGGAAAAGGTCTCAGATTTTAAAAACGAGGAAAGGAGAACGTTTTTCTTTTGTTTACTTCGGCCATTTATTTTAGCTGAGGGAGAACGAGAGTAAAGGTTTTGATATTTAAAATAGAGGGAAGCGTGATTTGGCAGAGAGGTATGGGTTTCATGATTTCTCTCGTGTTTTTAGGCTGAAACAAAGGGAACGAGATGATGTTGTTTTGTACGAGAGGAGACAGTTTAGTGGCTGATTGTTGACTAATTTTAAAATTGAAAATTAAATTTGAATTCGATTAAATCTCAACGCGTTAACTCACCATATGGTCACATATCAACTCCGATCAATACGAAATTTGAAGTCTAGTAATAATTCAATATTACGGACCCAATGGAACTGGTTTCGTCGAATTCCGAGACTGTTTGAAAATTGACTATTTTTAAATATCGATTCGAACAATTTAATTTCAAAACTGAACAGAACAGTTTAAATTTCAATACTGAAGCTTCTGTTATCTTCAGTATTATAAATACGAATTTTAAAAGCCTTTGAAATATTTTTCTTCAGCTTAAAATTGAAGATTTAAATTTTTATTCAACTATTAACAGATTAAATTCTATAATTTAATCGCCGATTTAAAGTTATATTCGGGATTCAAATTAAATCGTCGTTCAAATATTTAAAATTAATTAAATATTCTCAATTTAATTTGTTCAAAATTCAGGGCCGTTACAAAACAAAAGATCATATCACAAATGATCAAACATTGATCATCACACAGCAACACTCAGCATGCCACATTACCAAATTGGGATATATCGCTGATAAATTTCAACTACATAACCTCTGAGCTCGTACGTCTCAGAGAAGGGTGTTAAGCTAAGAGAATAAATTCTCCGCCACCAAACAGATATGTATTTGAAAGAAATCGGCTTTATATCTCAAAGTGTAATGTCAGACATATAATCCATACAAGTCTGTTCCGGGATCGAACAGAACCAAAGGCACTTCTCACGAAGCCCTTGCAAATCCGGATAATTTCCAATCACGTCCGGACTTCCCGTCACTAAGGGTGATAAAACCTCTATATCGGGGATCAGCCGATGCAGAGTAACTCGACGGTAATCCTTCCGTTTTCAAAAATATCCGGTCTTCAACACCGGTCTTCAAATGCTATCCATATACGACGTATCATATATTCGGAATGGGTTATACGACCCAAAGGTCCTCTCCCGGCTAAACCGAATAGTGAGCGAAATATTTTAAAACATATGGATATGAGATTTCAATTAAGTCACAACTTATTAATTCAACTTCTTTTTAAATGGTTTCCATCGATTACCATTTCAAATCTTTTCAACAAAAAGATTTATTTTAAACAACCTTCAACGGTTTAAACAATTTCCACATTTAAATCTTTTTAAACAAAAGATTCATTCACAGATTTTCCAAATTAATTTCCATTTCAATTTGATTAACTCGTTAAACCTTTAAATCAAGATTTAACTTATAGCTTTCAAAACAATTCCATTTCGGATGGTTTAGATAAATCATTATTTTAAATCTGTTAGAAATAAACAGATTCAATCCATAGCTTTCAAAAAGAATTCATTTATAACTTGGAAAAACCATTTTTCAATTCAATCTTGAAATTCCCTTAATTAAACTGGAATTTCATTTCTTATCTGAAAGCTTTTATTCTTTTAAAACAATAGTTTCATTTCAGAAAATCTGATTCATTCATACGAGTTGAAATCCTTTGGTTAAGTTCAAATTCTCAAAATTACATTTTTTTTATGGTTTAAATTCAGATAAACACATTTATAACATTTTCAATCCCTAGTTTCAAATCATAGGATTCAATTCCAAACTTGAATTCAAATTTAAATCAAATTATTTTAATTTTCAAAACTCGATTAAGTTATTCAAAATAACTTTTATCTTTGAAATTCTATTTCAAAAGTTTTTCACATTTAAACCTAAATTTCTAATTTCAAAATCAATTGAAATTAAAATTTCAATTTCAAAAACATCAAATTTACATTATCTGTGACTTAACCGATTTCCACGTGAAATCCATATTTGTGTGTGTATGGTGTAGTCCAGGGGTTCAACACAATAGTGCAACACAATGAATCATCACATATCAGAATACAGAAATATAATTCGATAAGCGGTATAAGAACAATGCTTATCGTTCATTCACAGATCATAGAAATATATAAATTTTAGATAAATAAACTACAGTAAAGATTACGCACAAATCAGAAAATATCACAAAGCATCATAGATCAGAATATCAATAATTCAATCATCCAATCAAATCCAAATATTCATAAGTAAGGTCAGTTAATTATCTGATTTATTCAAATTTGATTAATTACTTATGAATTTCTAATCCAGGTTAATTAATCATTAATTAATTATGTAACGACCCTGGATTTTATATAGATTTAAATTAATAATTAAATGAATTTTTGAATTAAATTTGTGAAAATAATCAATGCGGTGATGCGAGTTTCCCCGAATTCAAGTATATTTTGTATAAATCATTCAAATTTAATAATATTGTAAATATTGTACATATATGTGAATATATATGTATACGTGATATATGAGAAAACTTGAAGTTAATATATATATATATTGAATTCGAGTTTAAATCTAAATCTAAATGGTTTAAAAGTATAAAGTAAATACATTGACAACAATTCTAACAATATATTAATTATGGATATTCATTTTTCGTTTTAAAGTAACAAGGCCAAAATAAATAAAACTATAAGCATAAAGATAAATAAAATTTAATAAAATAGAAGTTTACTTATTTTATAAAGTAATAATCAATACTTAAGCTATGAATAAAAATAAAAGCATAGCCAACAAGTAAAACAAATAAATTTTATTCATGTACATGAGGATAGCTTGCAAATGAAGATAAGTATATAAATTTGTCTACAACAACTAATGCTAATGTCTATCAGCCGAAATGAAAGGGAAAAGAAAATATAAATATGTAAATTTGTACACCTTAATTAATGCTAGCACCCAACACAATCACCTCAGCCTCCACAAAGAAAAATATCTCTGCTAGAAAATTGTACAAACAAATATATTTTGTCACCCTGAACAATTCATCATGCAATAAAGCTTCATTCCAGTTTTCGTTCACCCCATTAAAACTGAGAAAAAAGAAAACTAAAGTGATATCATCCTCATTCAAAAACAATGATCATTCAAATTAAAACAAATCAGGATTTAAAGGAAGACCAACTACAGATTTTCAAAACAAAAGGTGCTCTCTGTTTAAACTGGTTTTCAGGTGAGTAACACTTGTTTTAAATTTTTAGAAATAAGCATATGTGGCTTGTAAATCTCTGATTCGAATATAAATGTGTGTGAATATATACATATACATATATATGTGTATATATATGTGTGTAATGAGATGTGTATGCTTATCTAAGAACAGATGAGTTTCTGTTTAGTAACAGGGTAGCTAAAACTCAAGAAAAATTCATACTACCCAAACCAACCCATATTAAGCCTTAATCTCAAAATAAAAAGTGATTGTAAGGTGGCAATATAAATTTTAAAAATGATCACAAGTTTAACGATTGAATGAATATTGTGAAAATGGCATTTTACAGTAAAAAGGAAATCAATGGTTAAAATTCGAATATTTTAAATAGTTAATTTGATTTCATATCTTGAATAAACATCCAAAGGTAGGATTTTTAAAGTAAAAATGATGATTTTTAATTAGGTATACAAGGTGCAGTTCATAAATGAACCAAAAATGCTTTTTTTTCAATTTCTGATGGGTTATCAAATCTTAGATCCTGAAATTTGTTGTGAAGCTTGCTTGATCTTCGTCGATTCCAGGAAAAATGTAAAAAAATTTATTCAATGCAAGAATTGTTGGGTTGAGAGCATTTTAGGGTTTAAGGATACGATGTGGTCGATGCTATTGATCGCGTTCGTGTAGTAATGTGGGTTGATCGGTGACGTTCGGTCCGGTGGAAATCGAAGGTGGGAAGTGTGATGAAGCTCGTGGTCAATCGGCGTGATCTATGGTGGAAGGATCGTCGGCGGTGAGGGGTCTTAGCGATTTGTGCTGGTTCCAGTTTCAATCGAGTTTCTCGATTTCGATTTGTGGGCAATTTTGAATTTCTGGGTTGCTGTTTGGAATGAGGAGATCGTAGTCGACTTGATGGCAACCTCGGTGATGATCGGAGATGTGATGATCATCTGTGCACGTGCACGTTCGTGTCAGTGTTGGACTGGGTGTTCGTTTGAGTTGGGTAGTGGTTTGCTCGGGTTTGTCTCGAGTATTTTGGGTGATTGGCTCGAAGTTGTGGGGGGTTGGACTCGGAGGAGATATGGGGTAGCTCGAGTTAATATTCGAGTAGGTGGAAGGCTTGTTTCGTGATGGTCCTGAGTGCGTACATATGCTTCCCAGTTTATTTTAAGTTTAAACTTAGTCTTCAACTTAATAAAAGTAATTAAAGGATAAGTACATAAAGAATAATAATTACTTAATGTAAGTAATTAAAGAATAATTAAGGTTAATTAATCTATGATTTAAGGTTAATTAAATAATGATTAAAGGTTAATCAAATGATGACTAAAGGTTAAATAATAAATTAATTAAAGGTTAATTGATTAATGTAGGTAATTAAGAAATGGTAATTAATTCAAGGACAATAAATTAAGAATAAATTAATTTATGTGATTTATTAAGGGTTGATTTAATAATTAAGATTAATTAATTAATTTAAAGATTTAATTTATGTGATTGAATAAATTAATATGATTAATTAAAAGTTTATTTAATAAATTAAAGGTGAATTAATTAATGATTAAAGGTGAATAAATCTATGATGAAAATATAATTACTTAATGAAATTAAGAGTTAGTTAATTATGAAATTAACTTAAGGTTAATATAATTATGTGATTAATTAAAGGACAATTTATTCATTAATTAAGGGTAATTAATTAGGATGAATAATTAAGAATTAATTAATTAATTTCATAAATTAATATAAAATGGGTTGTGATTTATTAATGATAATTAAACCAGGATTAGTGTCTAATCTAATTTAATTTAATCAGACAATAAATTGACCTTACCTATGGATGATTGGATTTGACTGAATGTTTGATTGTTTGATATCCCTGATATATGATGTTTTGTAATGTACCCTGATTTATGTTGTGATCTGAAATTTCTATTTCTGTGATATATTGTTATATGAATATGCAACCCCTTGACCCGTAAAACGGCACTTGAATTTCGATGCGACAGGGAGTCGGATTCCAGTTGGTTATCCGAAACCCACATCGAATTATAATTGTGAATCTTTGTGACCGATAAATTTAATTTATCTATGAATCTGTGAATGAACGATAAGCGTTGTTCTTATACCGCTTATCGAATTATATTTCTGTATTCTGATATGTGATGATTCATTGTGTTGCACTATTGTGTTAAACCCCTGGACTACACCATACACACACAAATATGGATTTCACGTGGAAATCAGTTAAGTCATAGATGATTTAAAATTTATGTTTTGAAATTGAAATTTTAATTTCAATTAATTTTGAAAATGGATTTGGGTTAAATGTTAAAGCTTTTGAAATGGGGTTTTTAAGATGAAAGTTATTTTGAATAACTTGGTAAAATTTCCAATTTAAATAATTTAATTTGAATTTGAATTCAATATTTAGAATTGAATTCAATGATTGGAAATTTTGATTAAAGATGATTTAAATGTGTTTATAGGAAGTTAAACCATTTTAAAAGTATCGTTTGAGAATTTAGATTTAACCCAAGACTTTAACTCGTATAAATGGATCAGATTTTCCGAAGTGAAACTGTTTGTTTCCAAATGATAAAAGCTTTCAGATAAGAAATGAAATTCCAGTTTAATTAAAGGGATTTCAATATTGAATTGAAAATGGTTTCTAAGTTATGAACGAATTGTTTTGAAAGCTATGAATAAAATCTGGTTATTTTTAACAGATTTAAAATGGTGATTTGTTTAAACCCTTCGAAATGAAATTGTTTTGAAAACTGTAAGTTAAATCTTTGATTTAAAGATTTAACAAGTTAAATTGAAATGGAAATCGATTTGGAAAATCTGTGAATGAATCTTTTGTTAAAAAGATTAAAGTGTGGAAATTGTTTAAACCGTAAAGGTTGAATCTTTTTGTTTAAAGATTTGAAAATGGTAATTTGTTAAACCATTTGAAAAGAAAGATTTTGGGTAATAAGTTGTGACTTAATTGAAATCCCATATCCATATGTTTTTAAATATTACGCTCACTATTCGGTTTAGCCGGGAGAGGACCTTTGGGTCGTATAACCCATTCCGAATATGTGATACGTCGATATGGATGGCATTTGAAGACCGGTGTTGAAGACCGGATATTTTTGAAAACGGAAGGATTACCGTCGAGTTACTCTGCATCGGCTGATCCCCGATATAGAGGTTTTATCATCCTTAGTGACGGGAAGTCCGGACGTGATTGGAAATTATCCGGATTTGCAAGGGCTTCGTGAGAAGTGCCTTCGGTTCTGTTCGATCCCGGAACAGACTTGTATGGATTGTATGTCTGACATTACACTTTGAGATATAAAGTCGATTTCTTTCAAATACATATCTATTGGTGGCGGAGAATTTATTCTCTTAGCTTAACACCCTTCTCTGAGACGTACGAGCTCAGAGGTTATGTAGTTGAAATTTATCAGCGATATATCCCAATTTGGTAATGTGGCATGCTGAGTGTTGCTGTGTGATAATCAGTGTTTGATCATTTGTGATATGATCATTTGTTTGATCATTTATCTTTGTGATCATAGGTTGATCATCTGTTGACCCAAAGCGTGGCTTTTTGAAAAAGCGTAGCTTTGTGGACGAGACTTCGTCAGGACCTCACTACCCGGAAATGGTCGAAACAGGATCGTTGCGGCAAGGTTATGAGGGTCGCGCCCTTTAGGGTATGTCATTTCCTTCTGCAAAAGGGTGGTATTATGGTATGGAGCCCTGATACTTACTCATGTGGATACACTTATTTATTATGTGTGATGTTGGATATCGAGCGCTCGGATAAAGGTCCCAAAGGACCGGGAGGTGGCATATTCGTGAGTTACCTGTTACAGGGGTAACCCGGCCTTGTTTGGCAGAGAGCAGTTTGTCTCTCGGGACGTCCCGCCAGAGGCGATCCCATGCGGCGGAAGGAAGTTCCTTAGCCTGACCATTTGTTGGAAATCCATTTCTCCAATACGGAACTTGTACGGTTTTAGTTGTAGAACCTGCCATCTACTTATGGTGGCGCCCCACTGTTTAGATGGTAGCTATAGTAGGCATAGTTCGGAATGTCTATGCTGGCTAAGATTAATATTATACTTTCGAAATGTTTTCTGCACTATGCACTAATAATAATATCCAATTGATTTTGCGTAGTAAGCATCTTTGACTATCATAAGAAGAAATCTCCTCCAATTCTGCGTTTGCATTGTGTGTGTGGCGGGAGGTCTTATGGTAGTTTCATTTTCCAAAAGCATTGCGGATTTCAACGTTTGAAAGCCTTTTGTGTTTGTTTAAAGATAAACTGTTTTTGTTGCTCACACCAGTCCCATGACTGATCCGGAGTTTATTGTTCCCTTCCTAAACTCTGGGTGCCCACTATTTTCCACACGGGCAGTCTAGAGTTGGGTTTCTTTTCAGATATTCAGGTTTAGTAGATTATCTAGAGCTAGTTCATTCATCGGAGTTGCTTATCTTGGAGTTGTGGATTCATTCTTGTCTGAAGATCATTTTGGAGTTATAACTTCTATTGATATTGTTCCGCTGCTGATGTTATCTTTTCTTTTCCGCTGCTATTTGTTGTATCATATCTCTGATGTATATTGATATTCATTGTATCACTCTGTTGTATCAGATATTGTATATCAATGTATTATTCTTTTCTTCCGCTGTGTTATTTACTTAATTGTGTTATAGCTCCAGCGAATCGGATTTGAACGGTCGAATCTGCGGCATTCTAGTACAATGTGAAGTACGGATGTTGATTTTCGAGCGGACAAAACCCGAGTCGTTACATGTGGTATCAGAGCTAAGGTTGAACTTTAGCTCAGGAGTATAACACGTTAAGTAGCTCATTAGAGATAGAGTGAAGTAAACTCTAGAATGAGTAATCCTTAAGATATCCATCCGTATACCTCAGTAAATTCTCTTGCTATCCACTGATAGTAAGTATGAGTGCAAGAAGAGGACGAGATAGGGGACACAGGGAAATACGACTATAAATGGTCAATATCCTGTAACAACAAGGAAGCAATCTTTTAGTCTATCCATCTCTTTCGTTCATCATCTTTTCTCAATTCTTCGATAGTTTCTGGTAGATCCAGGAAGAAATTCGATATATTAATATGGGACATAAACTCCAACTGAGCCAAAATTGTTTGTTTGGATGAATTGGTTGCTTTGATTGCTATGGTTGATAGATATGTTTTAGTTTTAAACTAAAAGTTTTGAAACTGTATCCATATATCTATCTATTCTTTGGGTCCGGATATATTCTACGAATGGTTAGTTATCCTTTCGAACTGACCGATGCCCCTGCATATTTCGTAGATCTGGATAACCCGAGTATTTTGTTGAAATGTTAAAACAGATTCGTTCGTGATATTCTGATTTGGTAAGCCAAATGTAGAATCAATGTTCAGTTTGATTAAATGAAACATTCTTCATCTGTCTTTGTTTTCGTGGCTGTGAATTTCGAGGACGAAATTCTTTTAAGGGGGGAAGTCTGTAACGACCCTGGATTTTATATAGATTTAAATTAATAATTAAATGAATTTTTGAATTAAATTTGTGAAAATAATCAATGCGGTGATGCGAGTTTCCCCGAATTCAAGTATATTTTGTATAAATCATTCAAATTTAATAATATTGTAAATATTGTACATATATGTGAATATATATGTATACGTGATATATGAGAAAACTTGAAGTTAATATATATATATATATTGAATTCGAGTTTAAATCTAAATCTAAATGGTTTAAAAGTATAAAGTAAATACATTGACAACAATTCTAACAATATATTAATTATGGATATTCATTTTTCGTTTTAAAGTAACAAGGCCAAAATAAATAAAACTATAAGCATAAAGATAAATAAAATTTAATAAAATAGAAGTTTACTTATTTTATAAAGTAATAATCAATACTTAAGCTATGAATAAAAATAAAAGCATAGCCAACAAGTAAAACAAATAAATTTTATTCATGTACATGAGGATAGCTTGCAAATGAAGATAAGTATATAAATTTGTCTACAACAACTAATGCTAATGTCTATCAGCCGAAATGAAAGGGAAAAGAAAATATAAATATGTAAATTTGTACACCTTAATTAATGCTAGCACCCAACACAATCACCTCAGCCTCCACAAAGAAAAATATCTCTGCTAGAAAATTGTACAAACAAATATATTTTGTCACCCTGAACAATTCATCATGCAGTAAAGCTTCATTCCAGTTTTCGTTCACCCCATTAAAACTGAGAAAAAAGAAAACTAAAGTGATATCATCCTCATTCAAAAACAATGATCATTCAAATTAAAACAAATCAGGATTTAAAGGAAGACCAACTACAGATTTTCAAAACAAAAGGTGCTCTCTGTTTAAACTGGTTTTCAGGTGAGTAACACTTGTTTTAAATTTTTAGAAATAAGCATATGTGGCTTGTAAATCTCTGATTCGAATATAAATGTGTGTGAATATATACATATACATATATATGTGTATATATATGTGTGTAATGAGATGTGTATGCTTATCTAAGAACAGATGAGTTTCTGTTTAGTAACAGGGTAGCTAAAACTCAAGAAAAATTCATACTACCCAAACCAACCCATATTAAGCCTTAATCTCAAAATAAAAAGTGATTGTAAGGTGGCAATATAAATTTTAAAAATGATCACAAGTTTAACGATTGAATGAATATTGTGAAAATGGCATTTTACAGTAAAAAGGAAATCAATGGTTAAAATTCGAATATTTTAAATAGTTAATTTGATTTCATATCTTGAATAAACATCCAAAGGTAGGATTTTTAAAGTAAAAATGATGATTTTTAATTAGGTATACAAGGTGCAGTTCATAAATGAACCAAAAATGCTTTTTTTTCAATTTCTGATGGGTTATCAAATCTTAGATCCTGAAATTTGTTGTGAAGCTTGCTTGATCTTCGTCGATTCCAGGAAAAATGTAAAAAAATTTATTCAATGCAAGAATTGTTGGGTTGAGAGCATTTTAGGGTTTAAGGATACGATGTGGTCGATGCTATTGATCGCGTTCGTGTAGTAATGTGGGTTGATCGGTGACGTTCGGTCCGGTGGAAATCGAAGGTGGGAAGTGTGATGAAGCTCGTGGTCAATCGGCGTGATCTATGGTGGAAGGATCGTCGGCGGTGAGGGGTCTTAGCGATTTGTGCTGGTTCCAGTTTCAATCGAGTTTCTCGATTTCGATTTGTGGGCAATTTTGAATTTCTGGGTTGCTGTTTGGAATGAGGAGATCGTAGTCGACTTGATGGCAACCTCGGTGATGATCGGAGATGTGATGATCATCTGTGCACGTGCACGTTCGTGTCAGTGTTGGACTGGGTGTTCGTTTGAGTTGGGTAGTGGTTTGCTCGGGTTTGTCTCGAGTATTTTGGGTGATTGGCTCGAAGTTGTGGGGGGTTGGACTCGGAGGAGATATGGGGTAGCTCGAGTTAATATTCGAGTAGGTGGAAGGCTTGTTTCGTGATGGTCCTGAGTGCGTACATATGCTTCCCAGTTTATTTTAAGTTTAAACTTAGTCTTCAACTTAATAAAAGTAATTAAAGGATAAGTACATAAAGAATAATAATTACTTAATGTAAGTAATTAAAGAATAATTAAGGTTAATTAATCTATGATTTAAGGTTAATTAAATAATGATTAAAGGTTAATCAAATGATGACTAAAGGTTAAATAATAAATTAATTAAAGGTTAATTGATTAATGTAGGTAATTAAGAAATGGTAATTAATTCAAGGACAATAAATTAAGAATAAATTAATTTATGTGATTTATTAAGGGTTGATTTAATAATTAAGATTAATTAATTAATTTAAAGATTTAATTTATGTGATTGAATAAATTAATATGATTAATTAAAAGTTTATTTAATAAATTAAAGGTGAATTAATTAATGATTAAAGGTGAATAAATCTATGATGAAAATATAATTACTTAATGAAATTAAGAGTTAGTTAATTATGAAATTAACTTAAGGTTAATATAATTATGTGATTAATTAAAGGACAATTTATTCATTAATTAAGGGTAATTAATTAGGATGAATAATTAAGAATTAATTAATTAATTTCATAAATTAATATAAAATGGGTTGTGATTTATTAATGATAATTAAACCAGGATTAGTGTCTAATCTAATTTAATTTAATCAGACAATAAATTGACCTTACCTATGGATGATTGGATTTGACTGAATGTTTGATTGTTTGATATCCCTGATATATGATGTTTTGTAATGTACCCTGATTTATGTTGTGATCTGAAATTTCTATTTCTGTGATATATTGTTATATGAATATGCAATCCCTTGACCCGTAAAACGGCACTTGAATTTCGATGCGACAGGGAGTCGGATTCCAGTTGGTTATCCGAAACCCACATCGAATTATAATTGTGAATCTTTGTGACCGATAAATTTAATTTATCTATGAATCTGTGAATGAACGATAAGCGTTGTTCTTATACCGCTTATCGAATTATATTTCTGTATTCTGATATGTGATGATTCATTGTGTTGCACTATTGTGTTAAACCCCTGGACTACACCATACACACACAAATATGGATTTCACGTGGAAATCAGTTAAGTCATAGATGATTTAAAATTTATGTTTTGAAATTGAAATTTTAATTTCAATTAATTTTGAAAATGGATTTGGGTTAAATGTTAAAGCTTTTGAAATGGGGTTTTTAAGATGAAAGTTATTTTGAATAACTTGGTAAAATTTCCAATTTAAATAATTTAATTTGAATTTGAATTCAATATTTAGAATTGAATTCAATGATTGGAAATTTTGATTAAAGATGATTTAAATGTGTTTATAGGAAGTTAAACCATTTTAAAAGTATCGTTTGAGAATTTAGATTTAACCCAAGACTTTAACTCGTATAAATGGATCAGATTTTCCGAAGTGAAACTGTTTGTTTCCAAATGATAAAAGCTTTCAGATAAGAAATGAAATTCCAGTTTAATTAAAGGGATTTCAATATTGAATTGAAAATGGTTTCTAAGTTATGAACGAATTGTTTTGAAAGCTATGAATAAAATCTGGTTATTTTTAACAGATTTAAAATGGTGATTTGTTTAAACCCTTCGAAATGAAATTGTTTTGAAAACTGTAAGTTAAATCTTTGATTTAAAGATTTAACAAGTTAAATTGAAATGGAAATCGATTTGGAAAATCTGTGAATGAATCTTTTGTTAAAAAGATTAAAGTGTGGAAATTGTTTAAACCGTAAAGGTTGAATCTTTTTGTTTAAAGATTTGAAAATGGTAATTTGTTAAACCATTTGAAAAGAAAGATTTTGGGTAATAAGTTGTGACTTAATTGAAATCCCATATCCATATGTTTTTAAATATTACGCTCACTATTCGGTTTAGCCGGGAGAGGACCTTTGGGTCGTATAACCCATTCCGAATATGTGATACGTCGATATGGATGGCATTTGAAGACCGGTGTTGAAGACCGGATATTTTTGAAAACAGAAGGATTACCGTCGAGTTACTCTGCATCGGCTGATCCCCGATATAGAGGTTTTATCATCCTTAGTGACGGGAAGTCCGGACGTGATTGGAAATTATCCGGATTTGCAAGGGCTTCGTGAGAAGTGCCTTCGGTTCTGTTCGATCCCGGAACAGACTTGTATGGATTGTATGTCTGACATTACACTTTGAGATATAAAGCTGATTTCTTTCAAATACATATCTGTTGGTGGCGGAGAATTTATTCTCTTAGCTTAACACCCTTCTCTGAGACGTACGAGCTCAGAGGTTATGTAGTTGAAATTTATCAGCGATATATCCCAATTTGGTAATGTGGCATGCTGAGTGTTGCTGTGTGATAATCAGTGTTTGATCATTTGTGATATGATCATTTGTTTGATCATTTATCTTTGTGATCATAGGTTGATCATCTGTTGACCCAAAGCGTGGCTTTTTGAAAAAGCATAGCTTTGTGGACGAGACTTCGTCAGGACCTCACTACCCGGAAATGGTCGAAACAGGATCGTTGCGGCAAGGTTATGAGGGTCGCGCCCTTTAGGGTATGTCATTTCCTTCTGGAAAAGGGTGGTATTATGATATGGAGCCCTGATACTTACTCATGTGGATACACTTATTTATTATGTGTGATGTTGGATATCGAGCGCTCGGATAAAGGTCCCAAAGGACCGGGAGGTGGCATATTCGTGAGTTACCTGTTACAGGGGTAACCCGGTCTTGTTTGGCAGAGAGCAGTTTGTCTCTCGGGACGTCCCGCCAGAGGCGATCCCATGCGGTGGAAGGAAGTTCCTTAGCCTGACCATTTGTTGGAAATCCATTTCTCCAATACGGAACTTGTACGGTTTTAGTTGTAGAACCTGCCATCTACTTATGGTGGCGCCCCACTGTTTAGATGGTAGCTATAGTAGGCATAGTTCGGAATGTCTATGCTGGCTAAGATTAATATTATACTTTCGAAATGTTTTCTGCACTATGCACTAATAATAATATCCAATTGATTTTGCGTAGTAAGCATCTTTGACTATCATAAGAAGAAATCTCCTCCAATTCTGCGTTTGCATTGTGTGTGTGGCGGGAGGTCTTATGGTAGTTTCATTTTCCAAAAGCATTGCGGATTTCAACGTTTGAAAGCCTTTTGTGTTTGTTTAAAGATAAACTGTTTTTGTTGCTCACACCAGTCCCATGACCGATCCGGAGTTTATTGTTCCCTTCCTAAACTCTAGGTGCCCACTATTTTCCACACGGGCAGTCTAGAGTTGGGTTTCTTTTCAGATATTCAGGTTTAGTAGATTATCTGGAGCTAGTTCATTCATCGGAGTTGCTTATCTTGGAGTTGTGGATTCATTCTTGTCTGAAGATCATTTTGGAGTTATCACTTCTATTGATATTGTTCCGCTGCTGATGTTATCTTTTCTTTTCCGCTGCTATTTGTTGTATCATATCTCTGATGTATATTGATATTCATTGTATCACTCTGTTGTATCAGATATTGTATATCAATGTATTATTCTTTTCTTCCGCTGTGTTATTTACTTAATTGTGTTATAGCTCCGGCGAATCGGATTTGAACGGTCGAATCTGCGGCATTCTAGTACAATGTGAAGTACGGATGTTGATTTTCGAGCGGGCAAAACCCGAGTCGTCACAAATTACAAACCCATATAATTAATTGTCCTTTAAATCATTTATTAACTAACCATTAATAATTAATAAATTATTCTTAAATTAATTATCCTTAATTAATCACATTGATTAATTAGCCCTTAATTTATTATCTTTCCTTAATCACCTTCATTAATTTATAATTCCTTAATTAATTAATCCTTAATGACCCATTAATTATTTAATTAATTCAAGTTTTTAAATGTAACTTAAATTTACACCTTGTTTAAATCTTTCAAATTTAAATCTTCTTTTAATTTCAAAACTGAAATTCATATTTTAAAACTGTATTTTATTAAAAACTGAGATTTTAGATTTTAAACTTGGATTCAAAAAAAATCCAAACACCCAGTACAGGTTTACTTAAACAAAGCACCCCGAGTAAACCCCTCAAAAACCACGTGCCTGCTCCGAGTTTTCTCGCGAGAAACTCGCGTACATCCCTGCTTCGAGTCGCCTGGTAAAAATCACGAGATTTCCCCGAGTCGTTCCTTTCTTCCCCGATCACAAGAATTCCATGTGCACAGATCAATCACCGTGCACGTGCACAGCAGTTCGTCGACGTTCCGGCGAACCACATCGCCTCCCGCAAGTCACAAAACCACTCCACTCGCGAAAACCCAACTCGATTCAACGTGAAAAGCTCGAGATCGAAAAACACCCAAGCGTTCGAACTGCAATTCGAACACACCCCGAAGAAAATGCCTCGATTCCCTAATGTCGACCACCAGTAGCGATGCGACCGCCCACACCTCGGCTATACCCTCTTCAACCATTCCCTATAATTTCGTGCAGCTCGATCAAAAGGAGGTGTAGGAATCATCTCGTTCCAGACCCCACCCCAACTCGCAACTTAAACCCTAAACTCCATTCGTTCCCTCAATCCTTTAAATGGAAAAATTATTTAACATTTTTTCCAATAAAATCGATCGCCAGACTTACTTCGTGCAAAGTTTCAGCGATCGAAGTTCTTTTGATTCCTGAGAATTTAGACAAATCCAATTTTTAGTTCAACTCTAAACTTCTCCTTATACCCACCCCTAAAAATCATCAATTTAGTTTGAAAAATCCTATTTTCGTATAGGCATTACTGTGATGTATTTGAAGTAAGAATCCATCACTTTCGAAATTTCCAATTTGGTAAGTTTTCCTGTAACATTATGAATTTTGTACTGTATATTATTGTTTTTCTTCTCGGAATAATCTCATAATATACTTCTTACTCAAATACACATCTTTTGTATTGAAACTCAAGCTTGATAGAGATCAAAACATGAGGGATTAAATTTTGTTCAATTCGTTGCATACTGAACTTAAAGAAACAGAGGGAAACCTGTTTGACAGAGCTTCAAAATGTTTAACAGGATGATTTAATCATCAAAGCAATTCAAACTAACTTGGTCCTATATGAATTATTCTTGAGTATAAAAGATATATTTACTCACATAAATAGCATGCAACCAGATAAGATTTAGATTTTTAAAGGTTACTCACCTTGGCTTTTCAAAACAGAGAGCTTGTTCTTTTTGTTTGAAAACAGGAAACTTGAAACTTGCATTTGAAGCTTGCATACATTTTGGTTTTGATTTCTGAAAACTTTGAACAAGCTTGAACTTGAGAACTGAAATGTTTGAACTGGAATTTGAAAGCTGGAATCTTTACATTTCTTACTTGGTTAAGTAGAAGTTTTTGATAAAATTGTTGTTTTGATTGTAACATTTTTTTCTCTCTTGTTTAAAACTTTGAACTGGGATTTACTCAGCCCTTTGGTATACGAAATAAGTTGATATATGAGAAAAAAGGAAGTGTACAGGTGATGTTTTGTTTATACAATGTCATGGCTGAGGTTGCTTTCATTAAATGCTTGAAGCATGTTGCATTTATTGCTTTGTACCATATATACTTTCTTAGCTTTCAAACTCGGCTGAGATGATTTTAGTGGCTTGCCTGCCCATGCTTTGTACATAGTTGTTTACCTGTTTTGTTTACATAGGAATTGTATATGTGTAGTTTATACTTTGTAGACATTTTCTTTTTCTTGTTTGTACTTGTTTTACAAGCTTGTCTCGGCTGGGGTATGATGTTGTATTGGTTTTGTTTTGATTTCTATTTTATTTTAGTCTACACACTTACTGGTTTATAATTTTATTTTACTTTGGCTTGTTCATACTTCTTTTGTTTGTTTTTACATACTTATGTCTTGTATTTGTTTTTACTCCTATATGTACATAACATAACTTACTTGCCTTTACTTAATCTATTTTATTATTTTTACTTTAATACCAATTATATTGTATTTCTCTATATATTTATTTTATACTTGTGTCAATGTATATACTTAAAAATATATTTTCAAACCATTTATATTTTAAGATTTTTAAATTTAATTTATATATATACACATATACCAATTCACTCATATCTATTCCATATACATTCATATATACAATATTATTAAATTTAAATAATTTAATCCAAATTTAGTTGGATTCGGGGAAACTCGCTTACTTTATCAATTAATTTTACAATTTTTATCCAAAAATTCATTTAATTATAAATTTGAATAAATTTAAATTTCGGGGTCGTTATAAACTTCCCCTCTTAAAAGAATTTCGTCCTCGAAATTCGCAGGCACGAAAACAGCACAGAGATAGACAAATTTGATCTCCTATAATTCCTCAAACACAAGATACGGATTCCGAATTCAAGTCGGAATATCTCAGAATACATACCAATTTGTCCCTCTTCGGACTTCGGTATTCATAGAAATTTTAATAGAATTTCAAATTTTGGTTTCAAACGAAATCGTTTTATCGGTACAATTCAAATTTTATCCTCATACTTTATTAATCAATTTAACTCAATTTCAAATTTTCAATTTCAAATTCATTATGGTTTAAATCAAAAAGCTGATAAGAAACCGATGAAGATACTAAGTAAAAATTTTCTACAACGATTCGTAAGGCCATCATCGCACCGAAACCCCTTCTTGTAGCTAGTACGAAGAAATCAAAAGAATTTGGAAATGAATCAAAGGAAATTGATAGAAAGAATGTTTCCACTGTTGTAGGGTATTGACCATTTATAGTCGTATTCTCTTGTCCCCTATCTCGTCCTCTTCTTGCACTCATACTTACTATCAGTGGGTAGTAAGAGAATTTACTGAGGCGTTCAGACGGATATCTTAGAGATATACTCATTCTAGAGTTTACTTCACTCTATCTCTAATGAGTTACTTAACGTGTTATACTCCTGAGCTAAAGTTCAACCTTAGCTCTGATACCACTTGTCAAGACCCAAAAATCGACCTTCGAAAATCGGCACCCGTACTTCACTTGTACTCAAAATGCCGTAGATTCAAATGCCGAATCTGGTTCTCAGGAGCTTATAACAACATTAAGTAAATAACACAGCGGAATAAAAAGAATAATACATTGATATACAATATCTGATACAATATCTGATACAACAGAGTGATACAATGAATATCAATATACACCAGGGATATGATACAACAAATAGCAGCGGAAAAGAAAACGATAACATCAGCAGCGGATAATCTCCATCTTCAAAGCACTAATCCAGAAATAGCTTGAACTCCCAATAACGAGGCACAAAGATAAGCAAGTGCAGTCCGATCCAAAGACTGAACTAGCTCCAGAAAATCTACTAATCTGAATATCTGAAAAACCAAACTCTAGACTGCCCGTGTGGAAAATGGTGGGCACCCAGAGTTTAGGAAGGGAACAATAAACTCCGGATCAGTCATGGGACTGGTGTGAGCAACAAAAACAGTTTATCTTTAAAACAAATAGCAGAGAATTTTAAAGTCAATTCGCAATGCTTTTGGAAAATTAAACAACCATAAGACCTCCCACCACACACACAATGCAAACGCAGAATTGGAGGAGATTTCTTCTTATGATAGTCAAAGATGCTTACTACGCAAAATCAAATCATTTGATATTATTACTAGTGCATAGTGTAGAAAACAATTTCGAAAGTAGAATATAAATCTTAGCCAGCATAGACATTTCGCACTTATGCCTACTATAGCTACCATGTTCAATAGCAGGTTACCACCACATTCCATGGCAGGTAATACAACTAAAACCGTACAGGGCTCGTATTGTTTTGTTTGGATTTCCAACAAATGGTCAGGCTAAGGAACTTCTATTCCATGAAAGAAACGCCTCTGGCGGGACGTTCCGAGAACCAACTGTTCTTTGCCAAACAAGGCCGGCAACCCCTTTTCCCAAGGGATAAAAGAAACCTCAGATATGCCACCCCCGGTCCTTTGGGACCTTTATCCGAGCGCTCGATAACCAACATCACACATCATAAAGAAAGTGTATCCACATGAGTAAGTATCTGGGCTCCATACCATGATACTACCCTTTTCCAGAAGGAATGGTCATACCCTAGGGGAGCTACCCCTGAAAACCTTGCCGCACAATTCCTGTTTCGACCATTACCGGGTTGTGAGGCTCGACGAAGTCTCGTCCACAAAGCTACGCTTTTTCAAAAAGCCACGCTTTGGGTCAACAGATGATCAACCTATGATCACAAAGATAAATGATCAAACAAAAGATCATATCACAAATGATCAAACATTGATCATCACACAGCAACACTCAGCATGCCACATTACCAAATTGGGATATATCGCTGATAAATTTCAACTACATAACCTCTGAGCTCGTACGTCTCAGAGAAGGGTGTTAAGCTAAGAGAATAAATTCTCCGCCACCAAACAGATATGTATTTGAAAGAAATCGGCTTTATATCTCAAAGTGTAATGTCAGACATACAATCCATACAAGTCTGTTCCGGGATCGAACAGAACCGAAGGCACTTCTCACGAAGCCCTTGCAAATCCGGATAATTTCCAATCACGTCCGGACTTCCCGTCACTAAGGGTGATAAAACCTCTATATCGGGGATCAGCCGATGCAGAGTAACTCGATGGTAATCCTTCCGTTTTCAAAAATATCCGGTCTTCAACACCGGTCTTCAAATGCTATCCATATACGACGTATCACATATTCGGAATGGGTTATACGACCCAAAGGTACTCTCCCGGCTAAACCGAATAGTGAGCGAAATATTTTAAAACATATGGATATGAGATTTCAATTAAGTCACAACTTATTAATTCAACTTCTTTTTAAATGGTTTCCATCGATTACCATTTCAAATCTTTTCAACAAAAAGATTTATTTTAAACAACCTTCAACGGTTTAAACAATTTCCACATTTAAATCTTTTTAAACAAAAGATTCATTCACAGATTTTCCAAATTAATTTCCATTTCAATTTGATTAACTCGTTAAACCTCTAAATCAAGATTTAACTTATAGCTTTCAAAACAATTCCATTTCGGATGGTTTAGATAAATCATTATTTTAAATCTGTTAGAAATAAACAGATTCAATCCATAGCTTTCAAAAAGAATTCATTTATAACTTGGAAAAACCATTTTTCAATTCAATCTTGAAATTCCCTTAATTAAACTGGAATTTCATTTCTTATCTGAAAGCTTTTATTCTTTTAAAACAACAGTTTCATTTCAGAAAATCTGATTCATTCATACGAGTTGAAATCCTTTGGTTAAGTTCAAATTCTCAAAATTACATTTTTTTTATGGTTTAAATTCAGATAAACACATTTATAACATTTTCAATCCCTAGTTTCAAATCATAGGATTCAATTCCAAACTTGAATTCAAATTTAAATCAAATTATTTAAATTTTCAAAACTCGATTAAGTTATTCAAAATAACTTTTATCTTTGAAATTCTATTTCAAAAGTTTTTCACATTTAAACCCAAATTTCTAATTTCAAAATCAATTGAAATTAAAATTTCAATTTCAAAAACATCAAATTTACATTATCTGTGACTTAACCGATTTCCACGTGAAATCCATATTTGTGTGTGTATGGTGTAGTCCAGGGGTTCAACACAATAGTGCAACACAATGAATCATCACATATCAGAATACAGAAATATAATTCGATAAGCGGTATAAGAACAACGCTTATCGTTCATTCACAGATCATAGATATATATAAATTTCAGATAAATAAACTACAGTAAAGATTACACACAAATCAGAATATATCACAAAGCATCATAGATCAGAATATCAACAATTCAATCATCCAATCAAATCCAAATATTCATAAGTAAGGTCAGTTAATTATCTGATTTATTCAAATTTGATTAATTACTTATGAATTTCTAATCCAGGTTAATTAATCATTAATTAATTACAAACCCATATAATTAATTGTCCTTTAAATCATTTATTAACTAACCATTAATAATTAATAAATTATTCTTAAATTAATTATCCTTAATTAATCACATTGATTAATTAGCCCTTAATTTATTATCTTTCCTTAATCACCTTCATTAATTTATAATTCCTTAATTAATTAATCCTTAATTAATTAATCCTTAATGACCCATTAATTATTTAATTAATTCAAGTTTTTAAATGTAACTTAAATTTACACCTTGTTTAAATCTTTCAAATTTAAATCTTCTTTTAATTTCAAAACTGAAATTCATATTTTAAAACTGTATTTTATTAAAAACTGAGATTTTAGATTTTAAACTTGGATTCAAAAAAAATCCAAACACCCAGTACAGGTTTACTTAAACAAAGCACCCCGAGTAAACCCCTCAAAAACCACGTGCCTGCTCCGAGTTTTCTCGCGAGAAACTCGCGTACATCCCTGCTTCGAGTCGCCTGGCAAAAATCACGAGATTTCCCCGAGTCGTTCCTTTCTTCCCCGATCACAAGAATTCCATGTGCACAGATCAATCACCGTGCACGTGCACAGCAGTTCGTCGACGTTCCGGCGAACCACATCGCCTCCCGCAAGTCACAAAACCACTCCACTCGCGAAAACCCAACTCGATTCAACGTGAAAAGCTCGAGATCGAAAAACACCCAAGCGTTCGAACTGCAATTCGAACACACCCCGAAGAAAATGCCTCGATTCCCTAATGTCGACCACCAGTAGCGATGCGACCGCCCACACCTCGGCTATACCCTCTTCAACCATTCCCTACAATTTCGTGCAGCTCGATCAAAAGGAGGTGTAGGAATCATCTCGTTCCAGACCCCACCCCAACTTGCAACTTAAACCCTAAACTCCATTCGTTCCCTCAATCCTTTAAATGGAAAAATTATTTAACATTTTTTCCAATAAAATCGATCGCCAGACTTACTTCGTGCAAAGTTTCAGCGATCGAAGTTCTTTTGATTCCTGAGAATTTAGACAAATCCAATTTTTAGTTCAACTCTAAACTTCTCCTTATACCCACCCCTAAAAATCATCAATTTAGTTTGAAAAATCCTATTTTCGTATAGGCATTACTGTGATGTATTTGAAGTAAGAATCCATCACTTTCGAAATTTCCAATTTGGTAAGTTTTCCTGTAACATTATGAATTTTGTACTGTATATTATTGTTTTTCTTCTCGGAATAATCTCATAATATACTTCTTACTCAAATACACATCTTTTGTATTGAAACTCAAGCTTGATAGAGATCAAAACATGAGGGATTAAATTTTGTTAAATTCGTTGCATACTGAACTTAAAGAAACAGAGGGAAACCTGTTTGACAGAGCTTCAAAATGTTTAACAGGATGATTTAATCATCAAAGCAATTCAAACTAACTTGGTCCTATATGAATTATTCTTGAGTATAAAAGATATATTTACTCACATAAATAGCATGCAACCAGATAAGATTTAGATTTTTAAAGGTTACTCACCTTGGCTTTTCAAAACAGAGAGCTTGTTCTTTTTGTTTGAAAATAGGAAACTTGAAACTTGCATTTGAAGCTTGCATACATTTTGGTTTTGATTTCTGAAAACTTTGAACAAGCTTGAACTTGAGAACTGAAATGTTTGAACTGGAATTTGAAAGCTGGAATCTTTACATTTCTTACTTGGTTAAGTAGAAGTTTTTGATAAAATTGTTGTTTTGATTGTAACATTTTTTTCTCTCTTGTTTAAAACTTTGAACTGGGATTTACTCAGCCCTTTGGTATACGAAATAAGTTGATATATGAGAAAAAAGGAAGTGTACAGGTGATGTTTTGTTTATACAATGTCATGGCTGAGGTTGCTTTCATTAAATGCTTGAAGCATGTTGCATTTATTGCTTTGTACCATATATACTTTCTTAGCTTTCAAACTCGGTTGAGATGATTTTAGTGGCTTGCCTGCCCATGCTTTGTACATAGTTGTTTACCTGTTTTGTTTACATAGGAATTGTATATGTGTAGTTTATACTTTGTAGATATTTTCTTTTTCTTGTTTGTACTTGCTTTACAAGCTTGTCTCGGCTGGGGTATGATGTTGTATTGGTTTTGTTTTGATTTCTATTTTATTTTAGTCTACACACTTACTGGTTTATAATTTTATTTTACTTTGGCTTGTTCATACTTCTTTTGTTTGTTTTTACATACTTATGTCTTGTATTTGTTTTTACTCCTATATGTACATAACATAACTTACTTGCCTTTACTTAATCTATTTTATTATTTTTACTTTAATACCAATTATATTGTATTTCTCTATATATTTATTTTATACTTGTGTCAATGTATATACTTAAAAATATATTTTCAAACCATTTATATTTTAAGATTTTTAAATTCAATGTATATATATACACATATACCAATTCACTCATATCTATTCCATATACATTCATATATACAATATTATTAAATTTAAATAATTTAATCCAAATTTAGTTGGATTCGGGGAAACTCGCTTACTTTATCAATTAATTTTACAATTTTTATCCAAAAATTCATTTAATTATAAATTTGAATAAATTTAAATTTCGGGGTCATTACACTATGTCTTGCAACAGATGATTTTTCCATATGTTGTGTGAAAAAGTGGGATAATAGAAAATTTACCATATGTTATGTGATTACTGTTGTCTGATTCACTTTGTGGCATGGTGCTCATGTTTAAAAAATCAAGAGTTCCTGTCTAAGAGAACCATATCCAAGTGAATGTGGTTGACCCCTTGAAAATATAATTTTTGTAATCGAGTCAAAATAGTCGCTAATATATAGTTGTTTATCATTTTTGCTTGAAATAGCGAGAACCCTTTTTAAAAATCACATGTCATCTATTTTATACTTAAAGAATGGTTTCTATTTCTAGGTAGAGTACTTTCATGATAAAAGGAGGTTTTAGGACTATCTCGGTGTTTAACACTAGTATTAAAATGTGTATACATGAAAGCATATCTAGTACTATCATGCTTTGTAACAACCCGAAATTTAAGCTATAATAATTAATTAACGAATTAATTAAATAATAAAATAATTTTGTGAAATTATCAGAATCGAGCCATGGGGGTTGCACCATTGTGTCCGTGGTAATTTTCTGGTCAATTTCCATATATAGATTGTCAAAATCCGAGCTAGAACGAAGAAGTTACAAAAGAAAGAAATCAGAATATATATATATATATATATATATATATATATAAAGCTAGGTCGACCCTCCCATTAGCTAGGTCGACCTAACTCATACAAGGGTCGACAGTAAGGTCGACCCGCCTTAGTTATTTGGACGACATTTCGCCCAGATCAAATCGTGACGTGTTTTGTTATTTTTACTCCATCTCGTGCGTCCGTGCTTCCATCTGACGGTTCCCATTGAACCTATGACGTGGTCGCACCAGATTTAATCTTCAAATCCAACAGTCTGAGAACCACAAGTGACACTATAAATAAGACCCTAGACCTAGCTATTTCTCTCATTCGGATTTTCTCCATCTGGGTTCGTTGCCTGATGCTGGACCCTAGAAGAAATATTTTTCCAAGGAGAAGATCTTTTTAATTAAAATATTTTATACCCAAGAAGTGGATCCGGAAAGGCCAAGGAAAAGAGCTAAGGACCACAAGTGAGTGTTTAAGTAATTATTTTAGATTTTTAAGTAATTTAAAATAATAGGGTTCTCAATAGTTGTAGTTTTCTGCAATTTTTGAGACCTCTTTATATAAGTTGTTTACAATTAATTTTTAAATTTTTTTTCAGTAGATTTTTTTCAGCTATTTTTATTTATTTATTCAATTCATTTATTTACAATTATATACCATTATTTATAGTTATTTGTATTTCATTTACATCCGTTTTACGTTCGAATTTAGTCTGTAAATGTTAGTTTCTTTTTGTTCCTTTTTACGTGAAAAAATTAATAAAAAGAGGATAATTCGCTAACATGGACTAAAATATAAGAATACTAAATTTACAAAAAATTTGATGTAAATAAGAAGAACGGTAATAAAAAGAATATAGACTGAAATAGGCAAATTTGACATTTGCAAGCAAGTTTATAACTAGTAGTTATAACTAAGAAGACAAAACAAAAGGGAAATTCTAACGTAGGTTATAATTAAACAGAAAGAATAGAAAGAGGCTTATTTTAAAACTTAGAGTTGAGTTAATAAGCAAATATAGCAGAGATAACAGAAGAGGCTTATTTTAAAGACTTACACTAAGTTAATAAGCAAATATAGCAGAGATAACAGACGAGGCTTATTTTAATGACTTAGAATAAGTTAATAAGTAAATAGAGAAGAATTAACAGAAGAGGCTTATTTAAAAGACTTATACTAAGTTAATAAGCAAAGATAAAAGTAGGACCCGTACCGGTAGTATTCCCCTTCAGTCAGGAACTGATGGTCTCTCATAATAGATTAGGTGGGGCTGGGACACGCTTATGCTGTTTAGGGTAGATAAGTGGTCAACAGATAGAAGACCAAATCAAGGGATTTGGGCAAGGGGTGGAACTAGATTTTGTTTGTTAGGACCCGTACCGGCAGCATTCCCCTTTCAAACTAGGATTGATGGTCTCACAACACACTTAGGTGAGGTTGGGCAGGACCCTGTCAGACTAGGACTGATGGTTTCACAACAGATTAATATTGTTTAGGGTAGATAAGAGGTCAAAAGAGGGAGCAACAGATAGTGCGAGCCGACGGTGGCCGAGCGTGCAGCCTCGGTGCAGGGATATAAGTCGCTATTGAGTTCCAAAGTGCTACACATGTGTCCTTTTGCTGTGGGACCCACGGGATGAGACTAGCTCACGGTGGCACAACAGAGATAGAAGGTCGATCAAAGGGTAGAATTAGGACTTCGGCCTAATTAAAGTAGGATTAGGATTTCAACTTAATCAAAGCAGTTATCTAAGACAAGTGCAAACAGTCGAAATAATCAAAGCAAACAGTTAAACAATATTTACTTCCAGCTTTATCTTTTCCTTTATTTCCTTTTATACTAGAATTGTTGATACGTCTATTATCTCTACCTTTCTTAAAAATACTAGTAGTTACTTCCACTCACCAGACTTTTAGTCTGACCCACTCCTCTATTTTCCATTTTTCCCCCATTGGCCAGCAGAGGCAAGGACAATAGATTTTCAGCTTTCTTGGAGGGATATTCTTGGAGATTCTTCATGTATTCTTCTTTTTCAGTTTTCTTTTCATTTGACTTTTGGGATGTACTGGTACTTGTTGAGAGGGATGATTTTATTTATGTACTCTGATATTGTGACTAAGATGGTATTTTTCATAAGACAAATGTATTTGGTATTTTGAGACATATTTTGGTTATGACTTATTTATGAGGTTTTTAATTTTTAATAAGTTACTGTTTCCGCTATTTTATTTATTTGTCTTGTGAATCTTAGTCTCTGTAAAGTTTTAGTTATACCTACAACACACCACATCTTTTAGTGTGCCCTTTTGGGTATACTTAGTGGTGTGGGGTGTTTCACTTTGTATTAGAGCCTAAGGTTATAGGATTCCTAAAAATTTGTTTTAAAAGTAGAGTATTTTTAGAAAGTAACATATTTTCAAAGTATTTTTCAAAAAGAAACTCTTGTTATAGAAATAGTTTTTGAAGTATAAAAGAGTTTTTATAAAAATACCCTCAAAGTACAGTTCAACATTCTTTCGAGCCTAAATTCTCTTTTTTTTGCATAGCATGGCGGATGCCCCTAATCTTCCCGAGGGTGTCCAAGTCCCACGATGGTTTCGTAGATACCTTCAAGATATGACACCAGAGGCGCAAGGGCAAGCGCCCAATCCAACACCAGCGGGTGGAGATCCCATTAGTCCACCCGTAGTAGCCAATTTCTCTAAGCTATGCAAGGACTTCGCTAATCTAGGAGGCAAAACATTTTCTGGTACAGAGGATTTCGTGGAGGCACGAGCTTGGTTGAGAAGTTTAGAGAGGATATTTTGGCTATTAGGATTGGAGGACAATAGAGAGTTCAGGTTGCATCTTGGCAATTGAAAGGAGAGGCTTCTTATTGGTGGGAGATTGTTGAGTTGGAAGGTAGAAACATTGGTTGGAATGGGTTTCATGAAAGATTTAAGAGGAATTTTTTGTCGCAAGCAGAAGAAAGTATGCAGCTAGAGAGGTTCATTAGTTTGAAACAAGGAAGTCTTTCAGTAAAGGAGTATATCAATCAATTTAATGAGTTGTCATGGTTTGGGATGGAGCTAGTGAATACACTGCACAAGAAGGCCATGAAGTTTTCTAAGGGATTGAATTAGCCCCTCCAAGGGTTGTTATTGACGCATGTACCAATGGGAGCTACATACAAATCACTGGTGGAGATGGCCCTCATGTCTGATGCAGCTAAGGAAGGAGAGTCTAAGGAGGTTCCTAAGTCGGATAATTCTAAGAATAAGTGGTGGAAGGATAAGAAGGATAAGGATAAGAAGAAAGGAGGAGGACCTCAAAAGCAAATCAAAAAAGGCGAGAAATGCAATAGCTGTGGATTGGTTGGTCATTTCGCAAGGGACAATAAGAAGGATAAAATGAAGGGAAAGTGTTACACTTGTGGGCAGCCCGGTCACCTTAGTAGATTTTGTCCTCATAGGACGGGGCAGGGAGCGAGTGCACCTACAGCGCAGATTCAGGCTTTGGATGCAGCACCTTCTAGCAGCGGACCAGACAGAGGTAGGAAAGTCACCGTGGAAGGTTTAATCTCTATTTCGGATTTTCCTATTCGGACTCTTTTTTATTCTGGAGCATCACACTCTTTTATTTCTAGTTCCTTGGTTGATTGTTTGATATTAAATATCTCTTTAGTAGTAGACCTCATTGTTGTTTCAAACCCCATAGGAGGATCGGCACATTTATCCATGACTTGTAGGGGTTTAAATTTTTTTATCCTAGGCGTAGAGTTTGACTGTGAAGCCTATGTATTCGGATTTTCGAGGTAAGGGATGATTTTGGGGATGGATCGGTTATCCACTTATGGAGTGATATTGGACTGCGAGAGGAGAGTCGTTAGACTAGAGACATGCAGTAGTAGGACTCTCGAGATTTCTTGCAACCCACAGGGGTCAGTTATGTGGAGCTTCCTTTATTCCCTCGATTCATCACCAGTAGAGTTAGATTCAGTTCCAGTCGTCAGAGATTTTCCAGAAGTCTTCGAGGAGGTTAAGGGACTACCCCCTAAGAGAGATATCGACTTTAGGATCTATCTTAATGACAATGCTAAGCCAGTGGCATTGCCTGTGAGACATATGGCTCCTAGGGAGAGGAAGGAGTTAAGTAAGCAGATTCATGAGTTATTGGAGAAAAGCATCATCAAATAGAGCATATCTGAGTGGGGAGCGCCAGTCGTCTTCGCTATAAAGGCGGATGGTTCCCTTCGACTTTGCGTAGACTATAGAGAGTTGAATAAGCCCATAAAGAATAACCGTTACCCACTTCCTAGTATAGACGATCTTTTCAGTCAGCTAGTAGGATCTTAAGTATTTTCTCAGCTTGATTTGGCTACTGGATTTCATCAGCTTAGAGTCACTGACGATATCATCGGTAAGACAGCCTTAAGGACACCAGATGGATTCTTTGAGTGGTTGGTTGTGGTTAGTTATGCCATTTAAGCTAACCAATGCCCCGGCCTATTGTAGATTTGATGAGCCGTGTTTTTCGAGATGTCCTAAATAAGTCGTAGTAGTATTCGTGGACGACATTTTGCTATTTTCCAAGAGTATGGAAGAGCATGCTATTTATCTAGAGGAGGTTCTTCGTACACTTCGTGTCCATCGGTTGAGGGTAAAGTTCTCAAAGTGTCACTTTTGGTGAGAGGAGGTACGTTTCTTGGGGCATGTAGTTTCAAGAGAGGGTTTAGCTGTTGATCCCGCTAAGGTAATTGTAGTGCAAGATTGGAAGGCCCCCAAGAACGTTACCGAAGTTAGAAGCTTCCTAGGATTGGCTGGCTACTATAGGAAGTTTATCAGAGATTTTTCTAAGATTTCAGCACCGCTTACTCGCCTCACTAAGAAGAATGCGACATTCATGTGGGACGTAGATTGTGAGGATTCCATCACGAGGCTAAAGAAGGCCCTTACTAGTGCACCAGTGTTATTTTTACCCGACGGAGCTAAGCCTTTTACAATATACACTGATGCGTGTGGGACGGGTCTAGGAGCAGCGTTGATGCAAGAAGGGAGGGTAGTATGCTATGGAAGTAGACAGTTGAGGGCTCATGAGAAGAACTACCATACCCATGATTTGGAGTTAGCTGCCATAGTTTTCGCACTCAAGTCTTGGATGCATTACTTGTTAGGAGAGAGGTTCGAGTTTTTAATTGACCATAAGACATTGAAGTACCTATTCTCAAAGAAGGATTTAAACTTGAGGCAGCAGCGATGGATGGAGTTTTTGGCATTGTACGAATTTGAGATAGCTTATACCCCTGGTAAAGGGAACGTGGTTGCGGATGCGTTGTGTAGGAAGAGAGAAACCCTTAGTCCAATGTTCGTGGAGTGGAAGAGCCTAGAATTCATTTCCGCTTTTGATTTTAAGCCCTCAACAGACATTACCCCGGGATTGTTAGCAGCACTTGAGGTTAAGCCTACCCTCATAGATCATATTGGCTCGAGGAAGCGAGAGAATTCAGAGCTTATGGATATTCTAGATAGGATTAGCAGAGGAGAGGTCTCTAGACATCTCCAACGCTGTTCCATTGATAGTAAAGGGTGTCTAAGCAAAGATGGAAGACTTTGTGTCCCCCGCACTAGTGATTTGATGAGAGCAGTTCTAGTTGAAGCACACCATTCTCAAATGACTATTCATCCGGGTGGTCATAAGATGTATAGGGACATGAAGAGAATGTTTTATTGGAGTGGTATGAAGAAGGATGTGGCAGAGTTTGTGGCTAAGTGTCTTGTGTGCCAAACGGTTAAGGCGGAACAGTAGAAGCCCGGTTAATTACTTCAGCCATTGGATGTACCCAAATGGAAGTGGGATAGTGTTTCGATGGACTTTATAGATGGTTTACCCCGATCTAGGAAGGGGAATACTAGTATTTGGGTGATTGTAGATCGATTGACTAAGAGCACCTACTTCATTCCGGTTAAGAGTAACAGGACATCATCTTATTTGGCATCCTTATATGTTCGTGAGATAGTCCGACTTCATGGATTTCCCTCTAGCATAGTGAGCGATAGAGACCCTATTTTTACTAGCGAGTTTTGGAGAAGCTTGCAAGAGGCATTAGGGACGCAGCATAGATTGAGTACGGCCTATCATCCTCAGACGGATGGCCAAACGGAGAGAGTCAATAGAGTGCTTGAGTATTTGTTAAGGATGTGCATTCTTAATTTTGGAGGAACTTGGGAGGAGCATCTTCCTTTGGTGGAATTCGCTTATAATAATAGTTTTCAAGCTAGCATTAGGATGGCACCTTTCGAAGCTCTTTATGGGAGACCTTGTAAGTCACCTTCATGATGGTTGGAGTCTACAGAGAGATTGTTACTTGGTCCTGACATGGTTAGGGAGACCTCAGAGAAGATAGATTTGATTAGAAAGAGGATGAAGACAGCCCATGATAGACAGAAATCTTATGCAGACAAGCGGAGAAGGGATATTGAGTTCGAGGTAGGAGACTTAGTTTTCAATAAAGTGTCCCCACTAAGGAAGGTGGTGAGATTTGGATCGAGTGGGGAACTAGCTCCCAGATTCGTAAGACCGTTCCCCATTGTAGAAAGAGTAGGGAAGATGGCGTATCTAGTGAAGCTACCAGAGAGGCTAGTAGGAGTGCATGATGTTTTTCATATTTTGCACTTGAGAAAGTGCTTACATGACTCAGCTGAGATGGTGGAGCCTAGTCAACTTGAGGAGGTTGAAGTGGAGAGAGAAGCAACGGTTAGTCGTATTCCTACCAAGATTATTGGACGAGACATCAAGAAGTTTAGGAATAAAGAGGTCCCGTTAGTGAAGGTGCAGTAGGGAGATGATGTTGAAGACGCTACGTGGGAGGCTGAAGAAAAGATTCATACCTCTTATTCGCATCTCTTTGATAGTAAGTTTTATAATTTCCTATTTCCATCTTTAGTTGTGAATAGGTTCTTTCCTTTATTATACTTTGGGAGGGTAGATCTTAGGACTTAACCTATGGATGGTAGGACTAAATGTAAACATGTTATTAGAACATGTTATGTATGATGGATGCTAGTGGTTGCAAGTGTTTGCTAGTGGATGCTAATGGACGCATATACTTACACTAGGCACTATTATCTCTTAGGGATCGGCCTAACTAGGACACTAGAGCATATGCATATGGATGTGTGCACATTTGCATTTTATTTTATTTTATCCCATGGTTGCTATAAATGGATGATTATCATACGATTATTGCATTTAGATTATTATTGTAGCACACATATAGAACTGTCAGTTATCATTAGGAAATTTGCATTTGTTTGGATACATAGCATGAACATGATTACAAAAAAAGGAGGTCGACTGAATCAATAGACCGCCTAATCTTTTGCATTAGTTAGGGACATTAACACTACACTATTTGCATATATATATATATATATATATATATCATAAATTGCATTAGAAAAACTTAAGGACAATGGATGTAATGGATGATGGTTGAGTATTTGGTTGTAGAATTTGGATGAAAACATTTATTTCATTCTTCTATCCTTGGAGATTTCGAGGATGAAATCTTTTAAGAAGGGGAGAATGTAACAACCTGAAATTTAAGCTATAATAATTAATTAACTAACTGATTAAATAATAAAATAACTTTGTCAAATTATCAGAATCGAGCCACGGGGTTGCACCATTGTGTCCGTGGTAATTTTCTGGTCAATTTCCATATATAGATTGTCAAAATCCGAGCTAGAACGAAGAAGTTACAAAAGAAAGAAGAATTCAGAAGAAAAAATATATATAGGCCTAGGTCGACCCTCCCATTAGCTAGGTCGACCTAACTCATACAAGGGTCGACAGTAAGGTCGATCAGCCTTAGTTATTTGGATGACATTTCGTCTAGATCAAATCGTGACGTGTTTTGTTATTTTTACTCCATCTCGTGCGTCCGTGCTTCCATCCGACGGTCCCCATCGAACACATGACGTGGTTGCACCATATTTAATCTTCAAATCCAACAGTTTGAGATCTACAAGCGACACTATAAATAAGACCCTAGGCCTAGCTATTTCTCTTATTCAGATTTTCTCCATCTGGGTTCATTGCCTGAGGCTGAACCCTAGAAGGAATATTTTTTCAAGGAGAAGATCTTTTTAATTAAAATATTTTATACCCTAGAAGTGGATCTGGGAAGGCCAAGGAAAAGAGCTAAGGACCACAGTGAGTGTTTAAGTAATTATTTTAGATATTTAAGTAATTAAAAATAATAGGGTTCTCAATAGTGGTAGTTTTTCTGCAATTTTTGAGACCGCTTTTATATAAGTTGTTTACAGTTAATTTTTAAAGTTCTTTTCAGTCTATTTTATTCAACTTTTTTTATTTAGCTATTTTATTCATTTATTTAAAGTTATTTACTGTTATTTACTGTTATTTGTATTTCATTTACATTCGTTTTACGTTAGAATTTAGTCTGTAAATGTTAGTTTCTTTTTGTTCCCTTTTACGCGAATAAATTAATAAAAGGATGAAAATTCGCTAATATGGACTAAAATATAAGAATACTAAATTTACAGAAAATTTGATGTAAATAAGGAGAACTGTAATAAAAAGAATATAGACTAACATAGGCAAATTTGACATTTGCAAGCAAGTTTATAACTAGTAGTTATAACTAAGAAGACAAAATAAAAGGGAAATTATAACGTAGGTTATAATTAAGAAAAAAGAACAGAAAGAGGCTTATTTTAAAACTTAGAGTTAAGTTAATAAGCAAATATAGCAGAGATAACAGAAAAGGCTTATTTTAAATACTTACACTAAGTTAATAAGCAAATATAGCAGAGATACCATAAGAGGCTTATTTTAAAGACTTAGAATAAGTTAATAAGCAAATAGAGAAGAATTAATATAAGAGGCTTAATTAAAAGACTTATACTAAGTTAATAAGCAAAGATAGAAGTAGGACCCGTACCGGCAGCATTCCCCTTCAGTCAAGAAATGATGGACTCATAATAGATTAGGTGGGGCTGGGGCACGCTTATGTTGTTTAGGGGAGGTAAGTGGTCAACAGATATAAGCCCAAATCAAGGGATTTGGGCAAGGGGCACAACTAGATTTTGTTTGTTAGGACCCGTACCGGCAACATTCCCCTTTCAGACTAGGACTGATGGTCTCACAACACACTTAGGTAAGGCTGGGCAGGACCCTATCAGACTAGGACTGATGGTTTCACAACAGATCAGGTGAGGCTGGCACGCTTATGTTTTTTAGGGTAGATAAGAGGTAAAAAAAGGAGCAACAGATAGTGCGAGCCGACGGTGGCCAAGCGTGCGGCCTCGGTGCAGGGATATAAGTCGCTATTAAGTTCCAAAGCGCTAAACATGTGTCTTTTTGCTGTGGGACCCACAGGATAGGACTAGCTCATAGTGGCACAACAGAGATAGAAGGTCGATCAAAGGGTAGAATTAGGACATCAGCCTAATTAAAGTAGGATTAGAATTTTAGCCAAATCAAAGCAGTTATCTAAGACAAGTGCAAACAATCGAAATAATCAAAGCAAATAGTTAAACAGTATTTTCATCCAGCTTTATCTTTTCCTTTATTTCCTTTTATACTAGAACTGTTGATAAGTCTATTATCTTTACCTTGCTTAAAAATACTAGTAGTTACTTCCACTCACCAGACTTATAGTCTGACTCACTCCTCTATTTTCCCCTTTTCCCCCCATAAGCCAGCAGAGGCAAGGACAATAGATTTTCAGCTTTCTTGGAGGGAATTTCTTGGAGATTCTTCATGTATTCTTATTTTTCAGTTTTCTTTTCATTTGACTTTTGGGATGTACTAGTACTTGTTGAGAGGGATGATTTTATTTATGTACTCTGATATTGTGACTGAGATGGTATTTTTCAAAAGACATATATATTTGGTATTTTGAGACATATTTTGGTTAGGACTTATTTATGAGGTTTTTAATTTTTAATAAGTTACTGTTTATGCTGTTTTATTTCTTTGTCTTGTGAATCTCAGTCTCTGTAAAGTTTTAGTTATACCTACAACGCAACGCATCTTTTAGTGTGCCCTTTTGGGTATACTAAGGGGTGTGGGGGTGTTTCATGCTTATAGCCTAAACCGCTTTTATTATTGTGAGTTTTAGTATTTATTACTAAGGAAGATACATCATCTTTTCTTTTGTTGATATTCGTAACTTTCTCATTTAATTTGTCAAAATCTCTTTAGAGTCACAAATTTTCTTTTGTAAAATAACATTATTTTCTTTTAGAAGCTTGCATTCTTTAATTAAATCAAATTTCTAGTATTCAAAGTACTATTCTCTTTTTCATGAGACAAAAGTTTAGAAATAGATTTATCTAAAGAATTTTCCAGAAATATATTTTTATTTTGCAATTCTTCGATTTCCATCAAGAGATAAGTATTTTTATCATTTAATAGCTCATTTTCTTTTAATAGGAAATCTTTTGGTGAAACAGGTTCTTCCAATGTTTTTCAAAAACTTTAGTTGGCTTTACTAAAAAATTATTTTCTTCCTTTAAAATACTAATTTTACACTTACAATCATCTAGTTTAGCTACAACAATAGAATAGGCCTTTTGTGATGCTTCAAAATCTTTTAATAAGTTCTCATGCGTTTGTAAAGATCACTATATAAAGAATCTAAGCGAACCGATTTTGATCTGAGAATAGCTATGCAGCACATGTACCTAGATTTTATAGACTATTGCTTACTCTTAGAAATTTGTTTTTTCTCGACTGTCTTTGAGCTTTGACTGGATCTTCTCTTTTTGTACATTATTCTAGGATGTTGTTATAATCGGTAGAACACAAGACTCTGATACTACTTGTTAGTCGCTATTCATAAGATCGAAGATGGTCGATAGTAACAAATAATTGAATGCAGTGGAAATAGTAAAGTAGATCACACGGTCGATTATATACTGGTTCAGATCTCCCATTATATGTCTAGTCCCGAAGCTCTCCTTCGGTATTTCACTAGCCAAAACACCCTCACTTCACCTGGAGGAACATGTTTACAGTTTCTGCTTGAACAACCGAATAGGATCACTTCAATAACTATTACAGTAGTGTAACAAATGTTACTTTTTGACACAATGTATCTTGATATACATATTATCATTTTGATGTATAATGACTCCTATAGCAAACCAAGTGATATTGAGTGGAGGTATATAGGCTAAGGAGTTTATTCAACTAGAATATGAGATATGAAAAATGAAGCACAATGGTCGATATTATCCGTATCACATGAGTCGCTTGAAATTTGGACTCTTGCTTTTGGGATTGAGAGTTTGAGGTGTGGAAATCAAAGGGTGAAGTTGTGTATTTTGTGTGTTAATTCAAGGATGGTTAGTGGTAATTATAGTTGTCGTAGGGTTGCTAATATAGGTGTGAAACCTTTCAGATTCGCCACTGATGAAGAGAAGAAACTGCAGGTGCAAAGAGTTGTGAAGACACTTTTCATGAACTAGATGTTTACTGTGAATTCAATCGACTAAGTCTGTGTAAAATTCAAGCCTGAGACCATAGCCTTATTTAGAAGACCGATTAGGAGTTTTGCCAACTGGTTCAGCCGACCGAGAGCTTTATTCAGTCGACTGATCTAGTGTAAGAAACATTCTAGAAACCATAGCCATATTTCGAAGACTAAAATAGAGTTCGGTCAAATGGTTCGGTCGACTAGGAGTCATATTCAATCTACTTACCATGTGTATTTTTGTTGATCTTCATACTTGAGCTCTTCGGTGTATATCTTTTGGCTTCGATGCATTTCAGTGGTTTGTTGACACCCTTCTGAAGCTCATTTACTCTTCTGAAGCTCATGTACTCTTCTGAAGCAAAGCATTCTCTGATATGTGCTTTTATTCTCGTCTCTTCCATTGAATGCTTACTAAATCTTCAATTTACTTGATGAAATTATTAGTAGCATTGTTGTTTGGTTGTCATCATCAAAACACTATAGATACGGTTCTTTCATATACATATACATATACATATAAATATATATATACACATATAAATATATATATGTATACATATAAATATATACATATATATATATATATATCTGTGTGTGTGTAGGAGTGTTCAATGACACCCTTTTTTGAAGCACCCTTGTAGCCTATTGATTTCCACCACACATTCTGATTTAAATAATAGCATTTTCTCTCTCTTGCTCATTATTTTATTTAAATCGGATTATGTTGTAAAATCAAGGAGCTACATGGGGTCATGCAAAATAGGTGTGTCATTGAACGCTACTCAATACATATGTGTATATGTACTCACACATACACACACACACACACACATATATGTATGTGTGTGTGTGTATAATTTCTTCCTAAAGTTGTTATTTCATAAAAAAAACATATACATAGTATTTCCATTCTATAATAGATATATTATTATACATAAAGAAAGTTTTTTCTTTTTAAAATCGGTATGTCAAATGAATTCTTTATAATGGGAAAATTTTATTTTTGTCAAAAATGAAATTAAATTAATGATAAGTATGAACATCATAGTTTGTAATTTTAAATAATAATGAATATTTCAATTAATCATTTTGTAAAAATGTTAAATTTTAATTATGTACACAAGTGTAATGACACGCTCTTCGCACATTAAATGTCTTTTTAACAAATGGTATGTGTTTCAGACATATAAGAGAAAATGACTAACAAAACCATGAAACTAAAGATATTACAACCATATTTTAAAGATATAGAATAAAATTCTCAATTTTTGTAACAACCGGAAATCTTAACCCATAATAATTAATTCGATATTTAATTAAATAATAAAATAACTTTGTGAAATTATCAGAATTGAGCCACGGAAGTTGCACCATTGTGTCCGTGGTAATTTTCTGGTCAATTTCCATATATAGAACGTCAGAAACCGAGCTAATATGAACGAGATACAAAATAATCACAAAAAAAATAGGCCGGGTCAACCCGGGCACAAGGGCGGTCGACCCGCCTGCCCTTTTTGGGGGCGAACGAATGAACGTTCGTTCGAACGATGAGCATGTGTTTAGCCGACTTTACACATCATTTGCATTCTTTATTTAAATCCAGTCCTTCCATTCTTGCATCTGATGATTCCTATTCAGCTTATGACGTGGTTACATCCTATTCAATCCCCAAATCTAACGGTCTGAGATCCACTTCTATCCATATAAATAGAACCCTAGGCCTAACACTTTTTCTCATTCTAAGATTTTCTCCAATTGGAATCACCTTTACAGGAAGGACCCTAAAAGGAATAATTTTCCAAGGAGAAAATCTTTTTAATAAAAATATTTTAATAGCCTTAAGTGGATCCGGGAAGAGTTTAGGACCACAGGTGAGTGATTGTAATTATTTAATAATAGGGTTTCCAATAGTAGTAGATTTAGTACGATTTTTGGAATAACCTTTTTAAGTAGTTTATTTACAGTTTTTAGAATTATTTTCAGTCTATTTCTTTTAGCATTTGTTTCAGTTAATTTTAGTTAATTTCTGTTAATTATAGCTTTTCCATTTATTTACAGTATCTTAATTTATTTACTGTTATTTATGCATTATTTACATCTTTTTCCTATGATTTGGATTTTCTTCTATTTTCCGTTTTCTTTTGTTTCTCCTTCTTCTTCGCGTATGGATTAGAATAGATTAAACGCAAATTTGGATTAAATTATAAGAATACTAAAACAACAGAAGATAAGATGTAAATTGTAAGGACTGTAATAGAAATGGAATTGGATTGAAATTGTGATGTAAATATTAGAATTAGACTAAATTAAAGAGATTCGCCTTGTTATAACTTAAAATTATAACTAAAAAGAGTAAAAGATGAAAGAAGCTTATTTTCACACTTAGACCTTGGGTTAAGTAATAAGCATGATTATAACGTAGGTTATAATAAGAAATCAAAATAGCATGAGGCTTATTTTAAGACTTAGGATAAATTAATAAGCATAGATAGTCAGAATAATAACGAAGGCTTATTTAAAATAATTTATCTAAGTTAATAAGCAAAGATGAAAGTAGGATTCGTACCGACAGCATTTCCTTTATGCTGTTTAGGGTAGATAAGTGATCAATAGTTAAAAGGAAAGATCTGTATTGGCAGCATTTCCCTTATGCTGTTTAAGGTAGATAAGTGGTCAATAGTTAAAAGAAAAGATCCATACCGGCAGCTTTTCCCTTATGCTGTTTAGTGTAGACAAGTGGTCAATAGTTAAAAGAATAGATCCGTACCGGCAGCTTTTCCCTTATACTGTTTAAGGTAGATAAGTGGTCCATAGTTAAAAGAAAAGATCAGTACCGGCAGCATTTCCCTTATGCTGTTTAGGGTAGATAAGTGGTCAATAGTTAAAAGAAAAGTTCCATACCTCCAGCATTTCCCTTATGCTGTTAGGGTAGATAAGTGGTAAATAGTTAAAAGAAAAGATCTGTACCAGCAGCATTTCCCTTATGCTGTTTAAGGTAGATAAGTGGTCAATAGTTAAAAGAAAAGATCCGTACCGGCAGCATTTCCTTTGGGACACGCTTATGCTGTATAGGGTAGATAAGAGGTCAATAATTAAAAGACTAAATCATGAGGATTTGGACAAGGGAAGCAACTAGATTTTGTTTGACAGGGACCAGTACCAACAACATTCCAGTGTCTCACAATAGCCTGAAGTGAGACGAGGGCATGCTTATGCTGTCTAGGGTAAATAAAAGGTCAAAATGGGGAGCAATAGATAGTGCGAACCAGTGGTGACCGAGCGTGCTACATCAATTAGGGGAGATAAGTCACTATCGAGTTCCAAGCACTTAGTGTGTGTCTTTCGTAGACTGCATTACCTTCTGTGTAGGGAGCTATCTAGCGTCTAGTCTAAAGTAGGTACTATGGAGTAGCAGGCCGATCAAAGGGTAGAATTAGGATTTCAGCCTAATTAAAATAGGATTAGGAATTTAGCCTCATCAAAGCAGCTATCAAGGACAAGTGCAAACAATCAAAGTAAACCTGTCTTATTAATTGAGCAATAGTTTAATCATATTTATTTTAAGTTTATCTCTTTCCTATTTCCTTTATTTCCTTTTATATACTAGAACTATTGAAGGGTCTATTACTTTTACTTTTCTTAAAGATTCTAGTAGTTACTATCATTCACCAGACTTTTAGTCGGACCCACTCCTCTATTTTCCCCTTTCCCCCCATAGGCAATCAAGGGAGAGGACAGTAGATTGCGGTTACTCGGAGGATTCTTGGAGAAGATTTCTACCATGTATTTCTTTTATTCTAGCTTTAGCTCTTTCTGTGTACTGGCTTATTATGAGGGATATTTGTACTCTGATTTTTGTTGAGACTACGAGTTTTTTTTTCATGAGACATGTTGGGTTTTGAGGCATGTTTGTTGTATTTGGATTTTGACTTATTTGGTTTATGAAGCAATTATGAAGCTTTTGTTTTAAATAAGCTATTATTTTAGTTTCCGCTGTTTTTACCTATTTTTTGTCTTGTGAATCTTAGTCTCTGTTATTTTTAGTTATAACTACAATGCACCACGCCTTTTAATGTGTCCTTTTGGGTATATTAAGGGGTGTGGGGTGTTTCACATGGTATCCGAGCCTAAGGTTGCAGGGGTTCTTAAGAATTTATTTTAAAAGTAAAAGTATTTTCCAAAATAACTTCTTTTAAAAAGTATTTTTCAGAAAAGAACTCTTAGAAATAGTTTTTAAGTATAAATGAGTTTTTATAAAAATCCCCTCCAAGTCCAGTGCAATCTTCTTTCGATTCTTTCGATCCTAAATTCTCTTTTATTTGCATAGAATGGCCGACTGGTTCCGTAGAGCTATGGTACCAGAGGTGCAAGGGCAATTGCCCAATACAACACAAGTAGGTGGAAATCCCTTTAATCCACCCACATCAGCCCCTTTTTTGAGCTATGCAAGGACTTCGCTAGTACAGGAGGCAGAACATTTTCTGGCATAGAGGATTCTGAGGAGACGTGGGTTAGTTTTGAGAATTTAGAGCAAAGGTTTAGGCGGTTAGGGTTGGAGGACCGACAGAGTGTTCAACCTATATCTTGGCAGTTGGAAGAAGAGCTTAAGGAGGTTCCTACAAGCTCTAAGAAGCCATGGTGGAAGGGCAAGAAGGATAAGAAGAAAAGGGAAGGCCCTCATAAGCGAATCAAGAAAAAAGTGAAGTGCCATAGTTGCAGAATGATTGGTCATTACGCAATAGACTGCAAGAAAGAGAAGATGAGGGGAAGGTGTTATAGATGCGGGCAACCTGGTCATTGAAGTAGGAGTTGCCCCCTGTAAACGGGGCAGGGTGTGGGTGTACCAGTAGTACATATCCAGACTCTGGATACATTGCCTTTCAACAGCAGACCGAATCTAGGTAGGAAAATTTGATTTCTATTTCTGATTTTTCCATTTGGACTCTTTTCGATTCTAGAACATCACACTCTTTTATCTCTAGTTCTCATGTGGATTGATTGCAATTAGACATTTCTTTAGTAGTAGACCCCATCTTTGTTTCAAACCCCATAGAAGGATCGGCACTCTTGTCTATGGTTTGTAGGGGTTTGAAATTTTTTATCGTAGGCGTATAATTTGATTGTGATTTCTATGTTTTGGGATTTTTGGGGCATGGGATGATTTTGGGAATGGATTGGCTATCCACATATGGAGCTATATTAGATTGCGAGAGGAGAGTCGTTAGACTAGAGATATGCATCAGTAGGACTCTCGAGATTTCTTGCAACCCGCAAGGGTCAGTTATGTTGAGCTTCCTTTATTCCCTCAATTCATCATCATCAGAGTTAGATTCGGTTCCTGTCATCAGAGATTTTCCAAACATCTTGGAGGAGGTTAGGGGACTACCCCCACTAAGAGAGAGATTGACTTCAGGATTTATTTTGCTAGCCAGTGGCATTACCCATAGGGCATATGGCGCCTAGGGAAAGGAAGGGATTGAGCAAGAAAATCTGTGAGCTTTTGTAAAAGGTTTCATAAGAAGAAACATATCGGAATAGGGAGCGCCAGTCGTCTTCGCTACCAAAGCAGGTGGTTCTCTTCAACTTTGCATTGACTATAGAGAATTGAATAAGCTCATAAAGAAGAACCATTATCCACTCTCTAAGATAGATGATCTTTTCGACCAGTTAGTTGGATCTTCAGTAATTTCTCAGCTTGGTCTAGCCATGGATTTCATCAGCTTAGGGTAGTTAATGACAGCATTGATAAGACCGCATTTAGGATCGGACTGTGGAAATCCAAAGAGAGGTAGGCAAAGATTGGGGATGTACAATAGGTTTAGTTGATAAGAAAAGATGAAAACCCCTGTGTAGATAATTGCAGAAATTATAACCGTTTCATATAAGTGGATTTAACGGTAGTACCTTAGAATAAATCTAATGAAAGACTTTAGTAAGGAAATGGGATTTCCAAGGTTTAAGAAAAGTACTCCTAAGTTAGTAAGGACAAAATTCACTTTATGCCAAGCCCAATAAAATGAAAATTTTGAAATTTAAAAAAAAAAGTGGAATAAATGCAATTGTTAGAATTGAAAATTTTCATCGTTAATATTTTCTTTTAGAAAATAAATATGGGGTTTTTGAAGAATAGTATGAAATTTAAGTTGGTTTTTATATAATGAAAAATTGGAATTCTCTTTGAAGAATTATGGAGTGTGTGTGTGTGTCCATATATATATATATGTATATATAACTCACTAGTTTCTTTTTAAGTAAACAAAGATTTTAAATATAAAAACCTAGTGCATTAAGTATTGAAAACGTAGATTACAACTTTTATTGTTGTAATAAATGTTTTCGTGAAAAATAAGAGGAGTATAGGCTATAACACTATTGTTATAGTAAGTGACTCCCAAGAGAAATATTTTCACGTAGGTATATGAGATTTATTGGTATCTATTTGATTGAATCCATACACTAGTATTTTTGGGTTGTAGTAACGATGTTTTACGCAACATCTATTTTAACCCAAATAAAAATGTATTTTAAAAGATAATTTCTAAGTATAGAAACAAAATGGTCTGTAAAGTACACTTATTATTTTTAGTAAGTATAAGGAAATGTTTTTGCAGTTATGGGAATATTAAAACAGTTTTGAAGATGAGTTTTTATGAAAGGAAAATCTATAAGTTAGATATTAGAAAATATTTATCATGAAAGAATATAAATTAAACATACTTTAATCTATTGGAATGAAAAGAGTAATGGTATAATTTTCTATGAAACCAATAAAAATGTTCTGTGCAAGTTACAAGGAATACATGAAAGAGATATACAAGGTATGAAAAGCACCATATTTTGTGTAGCCTATTTCAAAAAATATAAAATAAGTTCCTTGTAATTTCACATAAACATGAAATTCTCTTTTAAAAGGTTCATAGAAGATTTTAGCATTAATAATTTCTCATTTGAGAAAGTAGTTCCAATACATTAAGGTATGAGACCATGAGGTATAATAAGAAGATGTTTTGAAACACATAAAAACAGTTTAAAGATATTTTAAAAGAAAATGGTTTGGTGAAAAAGTAAATAAGTTTTTAGAAATGAAAAACTTAATAAAAGTAGAATTTGAAAATTCAAATTTTTATAGAAAATAGAAAAGGTCTTCAAAAGAAAACGAGGAATAAGTTTTGGACTTAGAATTTGAAAGTTTTTCCCTCTAGGTTGGGAAATAATGTTAAGTAACCAAGTATTTTTGAATTTAATGGAAAATCAAAATAACACTTTTTAAAGACAAATATTTTTGGATTTGATGTTTTGAAAATTTAGAAGTCTTAGTTTTTGAAACGATAAATATCCAACCAAACTCTTATAATTATGGAGTATAGAGAAATCATTTCCTAGGTGTAACGGAAAAAGTGCAAGACCATGTAGGGGATAAGAGCGTGGAATGTATAGGACACTAGTAAGAATCTAGGAATGTTGATTCATGTGTGCAGATTAAAGAAGACAGTAAAGTGAGATGAGTAAGGTAGTAAGTCATACATGGTTAACAATGGATATTCTTGATTTTGGAGGAACATGGAAAAAGCATCTTTCTTTAGTGGAATTCACATAAGATAGTAGTTCTCAAGCTAGCATTAGAGTGGCATCTTTCGAAGCTCTTTATGAAAGATCGCACAAGTCGCCTTCGGATTGGATAGGGTCTACAGAGGGATTGCCTTGGTTCTGACATGGTTAAGAAGACTTCGGGGTGGATTGGTTTGATTGGGAGAAAATTTGTATTTCGTATCCGAATTCCTTTGATAATAAGTATTTAGAATTTCCTATTTCCATCTTTAGTTTTGAATATGTTCTTTCCTTTATTATCCCTTGGGAGGGTAGAACTTAGTATTTAACCAATGGATGGTAGGTATTGATGTAAACATGTTATTAGAACATATTATGAATGATGTATGCTAGTGATTGCAAGTGTTTGCTAGTGGATGCCAATGGACGCATATAGGTACACTAGGCAATATTATTCTTTAGGGATCAGCCTAATTAGGACACTAAAGCATATGCATATGGATGTGTGTGCATTTTTAATTTATTTCTATGGTTGCTATAAATGGATGATTATCACATGGTTGTTGCATTTGAATGATGTTTGTAGCACACATATAGAACTATTAGTTATCATTAGGGAATTTTTGCATTCATTTGGAAACATGGCACATACATGATTGCATAACAGGAGGTCAATTGAATCAGTGGACCGCTTAATCTTTTGTGTTAGTTAGAGACATTTACACTACACTCATTGCATAAGTAACATAAATTGCATTAGAAAAAAAAACTTAAGGACAATGGATGAATGGTTAATGATTGAGTAGTTGGTTGTAGAACTTGGATGAAAATATTTAGTACATTCATTTATCCTTAGAGATTTCGGGGACGAAATCCCTTAAGGAGGGGAGAATGTAACAACCCGAAATCTTAACCCATAATAATAAATTCGATAAATAAGTAAATACTAAAATAACTTTGTGAAATTATCAGAATTGAGCCACGGAAGTTGCACCATTGTGTCCGTTGTAATTTTCTGGTCAATTTCCATATATAGAACGTGAGAAACCGAGCTAATATGAACGAGATACAAAATAATCAAAAAAAAAGGCCATGTCGACCGGCCGGCCTGGGCACAAGGGCGGTCGACCGCCCGGTCGACCTGCTTGCCCTTTTTGGGGCAAACGAACGTTCGTTCGAACAATGAGCATGTATTTAGCCGACTTTACAAATCATTTGCATTCTTTATTTCAATCCGGTCCTTCCATTCTTGCATCCGATGGCTCCTATTCAGCCTGTGACGTGGTTGCATCATATTCAATCTCCAAATCCAACCGTCTGAGATCCACTTCTACCCCTATAAATAGAACCCTAGGCCTAACACTTTCCTCATACTAAGATTTTCTCCAATTGGGTTCACCTTTACAGAAAGGACCCTAAAAGGAATAATTTTTCAAGGAGAGAATCATTTTAATAAAAATATTTTAATACCCTCAAGTGGATCCGGGAAGACCTAAAGGGAAGAGCTTAGGACCACAAGTGAGTGGCTATAATTATTTTAGATTTCTTTAAGTAATTTAAAATAATAAGGTTTCCAATAGTTGTAGATTCACTACTATTTTTGGAATAACCTTTTTAAGTAGTTTATTTACAATTTTTAGAATTATTTTCAACCTATTTCTTTTAGCTATTGTTTCAGTTAATTTTAGTTTATTTTTGTTAATTATAGCTTTTCCATTTATTTACAGTATTTTAATTTATTTATTGTTATTTATGCATTATTTACATCTTTTTCCTATGCTTTGGATTTTCTTCTATTTTCAGTTTTCTTTTATTTCTCCTTCTTCTTCGCGTATGGATTAAAATTGATTAAACGCGAATTTGGATTAAATTATAAGAATACTGAAACAACGGATGATAAGATGTAAATTGTAAGGACTGTAATAGAAATGGAATTGGACTGAAATTGTGATGTAAATATTAGAATTAGACTAAATTAAAGAGATTGGCCTAGTTCTAACTTAGAATTATAACTAAAAAGAGTAAAATATGAAAGAAGCTTATTTTCACAAGTAATAAGCATGATTATAACGTAGGTTATAATAAGAAAACAAAACAGAATGAGGCGTATTTTAAGACTTAGGATAAATTAATAAGCACAGATAGTAAGAATAATAACAAAGGCTTATTTAAAATAATTTATCTAACTTAATAAGCAAAGATGAAAGTAGGATTCGTACCGTCATCATTTCCCTTGTGCTGTTTAGGGTAGATAAGTGGTCAATAGTTAAAAGAAAAGATCCGTACCGTCATCATTTCCCTTATGCTGTTTAGGGTAGAAAAGTGGTCAATAGTTAAAAGAAAAGATCCATACCGACAACATTTCCCTTATGCTGTTTAGGGTAGATAAAGGTCAATAGTTAAAAGAAAAGATCCATCCCGGCAGTATTTCCTTTATGCTGTTTAGGGTAGATAAGTGGTCAATAGTTAAAAAGAAAAGATCCGTACCAGCAGAATTTCCCTTATGCTGTTTAGGGTAGATATGTGGTCAATAGTTAAAAGAAAAGATCCGTACCGGCAGCATTTCCCTAACGCAGTTCAGGGTAGATAAGTGGTCAATAGTTAAAAGAAAAGATATGTACCGGCAGCATTTCCCTTGGGACACGCTTATGCTGTTTAGGGTAGATAAGAGGTCAATAATTAAAAGACTAAATCATGGGGATTTGGACAAGAGACGCAACTTGATTTTATTTGATAGGGACCAGTACCAACAGCATTCCCTATTTTCTATGGACATGCTGTCTCACAATAGCTTGAAGTGAGACGAGTGCACGCTTATGCTGTCTAGGTTAAATAAAAGGTCAAAAGAGGGAGAAATAGATAGTGCGAACCAGTGGTGACCGAGCGTGCAGCATCGATTAGGGGAGATAAGTCGCTATCGAGTTCCAAGCACTTAGTGTGTGTCTTTTGTAGACAGCATTGCCTTCTGTGTAAGGAGCTATCTAGCGTCTAGTCTACAGTAGGTACTATGGAGTAGCAGGCCGATCAAAGAATAGAATTAGGATTTCAGCCTAATTAAAATAGGATTAGGAATTCAGCCTAATCAAAGCAGCTATCAAGGACAAGTGCAAATAATCAAAGTAAACCAGATTTATTAATTGAGCAATAGTTTAATCGTATTTATTTTCAGTTTATCTCTTTCCTATTTCCTTTATTTCCTTTTATATACTAGAACTATTGAAGGGTCTATTACTTTTACTTTGCTTAAATATTCTAGTAGTTACTATCATTCACCAGACTTTTAGTCTGACCCACTCCTCTATTTTCCCATTTCCCCCCATAGGCAATCAAGGGAGAGGATAGTAGATTGCACTTACTCAGAGGATTCTTGGAGAAGATTTCTACCATGTATTTCTTTTATTCTAGCTTTAGCTCTTTCTGTGTACTGGCTTATTATGAGGGATATTTGTACTCTGATTTTTGTTGAGACTACGAGTTTTTATTTCATGAGACATGTTGGGTTTTGAGACATGTATGTTGTATTTGGATTTTGACTTATTTGGTTTATGAAGCAATTATGAAGCTTTTTTTTTAAAATAAGTTATTATCTTAGTTTCGGTTGTTTTTACCTATTTGTCTTGTGAATCTTAGTCTTTGTTAGTTCCAGATATACCTACAATGCACCACGTCTTTTAATGTGTCCTTTTAGGTATATTAAGGAGTGTGGGGTGTTTCAATTTTTTACCCAAAAATCATAAGTTTCTAATCTCATTATAAATATGTAATTCTAGTATAGTATTTTATTTACTATTCAATAGTGAAAATGATAGTAAAAAATATTTTTCTTCTGCTCAAATCAGGGACAAAACTTTGACTAAGCAATAATGGATAAATGTTTGACATTTTCGGGACATTTTGGACAGTTCATATTTATATAGAAAAAAGTGCGGCACCAAGATATTACAACCGTTAGTAAAGAAGTATTTTATTTTCTATCCAATAATGAGAATGTTAGTAAATCGAATACTTTTATTTTGCTCAAATTAAAGATAAACTTTGACTTGGAAATTATGGATAAATGTTTAACTTTTTAAGTGATTTTTGAATACTTCACATTTGCAACAAAAAAGTATAACACTAAAAAGTGTGTCACCAAAGACATTACAACAATTATTAAAGAATTTACACACAAAAAATGTGACACCACGATAATACAACCATTAGTAAAGAGTATTTTATTTTCTATTCAATAATGAGATTGATAGTAAAATGAATATTTTTCTTCTGCTCAAATTAACGATAAACCACGACGTAATGATTATGGAAATTTTTGACCTTTTAACGGCATTTTTATTATTCATGTTTACATCAAAAAAGTGTGATACCAAAGATAATACAACTATTATTAAAATTTTGTAATTTACATTAATTAATGGATATTGATTAGTTATTCTTGTATTTATTGTCGTTTTGAGGTCAGCATTAATTATTTTTTGTAAAGTTTTATTGTAAATTAAAATTATAATGGTATGAAACAATGGTTTAAAAACCAAGTTATTATTTTTACATAATTAAAATGTAATATGATTTGTAACATTTCGTTTAATCAATATTTCTTTTAATTGATAGATATTTATTTTGTTTATCACTTTAAAATATAATATAATTATTTCCAACGTTGATGTTAACTCTATTATCATAAGAATAATAATTTAATTCTATATAATAATAAATCATACTATAACAGAAAATCATATTTCCAATGCGACAATGGGTCAGCTTGGTGTTGGAAAACCTATTTCCGGTGCCCTACCGACGTCTTTTTTGACGTTGGAAAAACTAGCATAGAAAAATATTCCCGACGCCTTTCCGGCACCAAGCGTTAGGTGTTCTACGATGCCTTCCGATGTGTAACGACCCAGAATTTTGTACCATTCGCATCCATTATAAGTGTATAGGTAGACACTCATGCCGGAGTTGAATTGCTCAAAATACCGCGTTGTTAATTTAAATTTGGCAAAACTGAACATATACAGTAAATAAAATATCACAGATCACAGACACAGAGTAATAAGTGCAGCGGAAATAAAAGAGATAGTAGTTCATGAAGCTACTATATAAATATATAAGTTACATCAGAGTTAAACCAGATACAACAGAAGAGTAATATGATACATCAGATACAAAGCAGAATACATCACTGGAATCATCGAATATTTGAAAGCTGGATAGATAGCTGGATCTCCAAGCGAAGCTCCAACTCCAAGGGTGAGTCTCGAAAGCTGAACCACTCAGTCTGACCCGAGCGTAAGGCAAAAACTCAAAACACTCGAGTCAGGATTAACATTCTTATATTAATAAATCCAACTCAAGTGAAATAGCAATTGAAATACAAGTAACTCAAAGGATGTTTGGAATAATCATCCTTTAAGGATCCGTTAAACTATCTACTAGGTAGTAATGTACGATAAGTAAATAATGTCTATCAGTAATAATAAGATACCAAAATAGCGTTAAGTCATGGCCCATTCCACCCTTAACACATTTTTATTCCCAAAAGCATATTCAAGACCATAGTTTCCCCAAAACCGGAAGTCACCAGAGGGCAATCCATATACTAAAGGTACAAATCAAAATCGTAATGGTCGCGCATAAATGGAATACAAGTATGACAAGGCACATGAGGCAATACCCAAGGTAGTGATACTACCGTTCGCCTAATCCGGACTGGTGAGAACGCAACGCCGCAGCGCCCGCAACACCGTGAAACAACACTCCCAAAATCAAGGGTGCACCAATCGACAACAAGTATAAGTAGTTCGAAGAAGTGTGTCCACTTGAGGTAGCTAATCCTCCATTGGCCCGGCACAGCTCCTGTTTTAGTCATTTCCAATTTGACACAAGTGTCAAGGCTATCCATTATCGTTCTCTTTCTTCAATCATCACGTACATCATTCCAACCACTTCATTCTGGATCATCACTCCGCGTATAGTTATTAAAGTGGTTTTCGGTTTAGATAGAGAGTATATCCATAACCGAATTCCGGTCTCTTTAATAACTTCCGTAATTATTTCACCGATTGGTCGTTTATTTATTTCAAAACCAAATCAATTTCAATTTCAAATAGAATTCGTAAATCAACATTTCATTTGTCTTTCAAAACCAATTTCCAATAATTTACGTTTCAAAACTTCCAAATTACCATTTCAAAATCTTATAATACAATTCCAATTTCTATTTAAACAATTCAAATATTGATTCAAATTCGTATATAAATTTCATTCCGAAATCATTTAAATTAATTTAACATTCAAATCAATTTAAATCCATTTATCAATTTCATTCAATGTTCGTTAAGTAAATTTTCATTTAAAACAATTTCTGTTTAATTTCCAATTCATTAAATCCATTATTTAAATTCAACTTCCTTATTTCAAAACTTACAATTTGAATTAAATTAAATTCATCAAATCAAATCCTTTAATTTTCAAGTCTTACATTAATTTCAATAAATCACATTTTATTTCTTGTTAAAGAAATTCAATTTCACTTATTTACTTACTTAAATAATTTTCCAAAACTTAATTAATAAAGAAACTCAATTTCAATTATTTACGAAGTAAAATTCACTTATTCAAAAGTTCAATTTCTCTTATTAAAGAATTCAATTTAATTTAATCATTAAATAATTTAATCTTATTTAAGAATTAAATAAATCAAAACTTAATTATTCAATAATTTCAAAGTTTAATAATTTCAACTCAATTATAATTTCAAACTTAATTCAATAATTTCTCAAATTAAACAACATTCTTTCATCAATTACATTGTTAATATTTTGTTTCAGATTATTATATATTAACATTTTCCTTTCATTTAAAATTCAAATTTCAACTTCATTTCAAAACCATATTATTTATTCAAATAAAATTTTCATTTTATTTTTAAATCAAATTATTGACCGATCGGGTTTTTATTATTTAATTCTCTATCCTAGGTCAAAGTTCAATTTGGGTATTTATCATTTCAACCCGATTCCAATTCAATTCAAAAAATCAAAACATAACAAAGGGAACTTGCAGTGTGATAACTGGAATGGTGTCAAAGTAAATAAACAAGCAACAACAACAATAACAATCTAATAGTCAATTCAAATAATCCCGAAATAACCGTATTAATTCGCATTGTTATTTGTACGAATTAATATAATTATTTCTAGAATCTACACTATCATTTCATGTAGATTAAAGATTATTACATTACGGTTTTTACTTGTCATTCGATTCAATTTTAACACTACAACAATTTATCCAATATACGTTCAATGGTTCAAAGTGTAATTATCACTATTCTACATGTCAATTAATTTAACAATTAAAAGGGGTCATATTCCACTAATCAAATTTAACATATAAATCAGTTTTAAAATTGTTAACCATCCTAAATCCATTTCAAATTTGCATACTATTTATCATTTAACACTAACAACTTAACGTCCAATATAAACATCAACAATCAATCAATTATCAGCCAAACTGTATTATCATCGCATAAATAATTAACAGATAATGGTGTCAGATGTCACAGGTGAACTGATACAGGCAATAGCATATATAACAGTGTAATTAACTAACAGCAGCATATTTCAATTGTCGTTTCAATTATATTGAAATCAAATTTAATAAATAAAAGAACGTTAATAGTGAGTGATTGCTCACCTTTTGAGGCTAGAGAGATGAATGTGGATGGAAACGAGTTGTGAATCCAAACGAATTCCGAAGCGAACAAGATGGGCACGAATTCGACGATCAAAGGCTGCTTATAGGAATCAATGAGAACAAGATATATTATATATTTTTAAATTCAAAATCAATTTAAACACATATTTAAGTAAAATAATATATATATATATAATTATTCCCAACCTATATTAAATTTAAATATGTCTAAATAAGTTTCTATAAGTGTTTGCAGCCAAACCCATATGTACTTGTATGCATATTGTATTTAAACTCACTATATATATTGTAAGGATTAATATGAATTCAAATATTATAATTAACATTCAAAAGCTACATAACCTGGACTATATGATGCAACAATATATATATATATATAACCAACAGTTTATATACAACTTTACATATAAAACAATTATATATATACCGTTAGATAGAACAGCTATGTTGGCTGTATATATTCACACCAAATGTGCAGACCATGTACATACATATACCCTGACTACTCAAAATCAACATGCAGACACCATATATATGTGTGTGCAACAAACTATATGTGTACCCAACATGGTATAATGCATATGTTACAGCCCAATACAAAATTGTTATAAAATATGATATATGCATGCTAACCAAATAAGCAGACTCATTTTTTTTTTAAATATATGTAACTATACATATGCAACCAAGTACATATAGTATATCAAACCACTACTAAGCAAACAATTAACTTTTTCATATACTCAAGACACAACTTACGGATATACGCACTAACCGACTCGATGCGTACATTTTCAAATAACCTATACAACCCTTACATTAACATAAGATACTAGTATACTTAATAAAATATGCAGACTCCCATATATATAAAAAAAAATCTAAACACGGTGTCTAGTATATACAACAAGTATGACCTTATATATGCCACCCATATGTATTATTATTATGGGTTTGTGATATATAAACTTCAGATGAAAACATATACAAGCTTAGGCTTAAACAAATAGCGGATCTGTCAACAACATATGTAAGCAATTTAGAAAAGTCTGCTCTGTGAAACTACCGACATAAAAAAAAAATTCTTTCAAAAAGCAACATGTATACTATACTAACATATCAAACATACAAACAACTATTATACACATGTTAACTATAAGAGGAGAAGAAATAGATAGCAGCATCAATATAATACTTTCACTTTATAGGCAAATATTCAATTTGAACTTAGATTTTTATAGTTTATCAAAAAAAAAAATTTAAAACAATAGATAGATGTAACGCTAATAAATAAGATGTAAACGGACTGACCCATAATGCAAGCGAGCCATGAAAACGATAGGAGGAAGGAGGACTTCGAGTTGGAAGAAGTAGCGGCTTCGGTTTTGAAGCTGAGTGATTGCCGGCGGTGGGGCACAGGCACGGAGGTGCTCGGCGCGGGAGGTGGACGATGATAGGGTGAGGTTGAGGAATGAGGGCGGTTGAGGTGGTGGGCTTGGTGCAGGGGAGTTGACGCGTGAAGGTGGAGGTCGAGGTGGATACTTGGGGATTAAGGTGGAGGTTGTGGCCGCTAGTTGTTTGTGAAGACGTGGGAGGTGGCAAGCATGTAGGAGGGTTAGGAAATGAAGGAGACGTGGTCTCTGTGGGAAGAAGAAAGGCTACAGGCATTCAAGGAGGAAGAGCAGTAGTTCATTTTTCTTTCTCAAAGAACAAAATGAACGGTTGGACAAAATGGAACCATATATTTATGAATTCTTGGGAAAAACTATGTTTGAATTCAAGGCAACGATTTAAAACCGAGGACTGCTTGAATTTTGAACGGTGGAATATAAAAAGGTAAGGAAACCAAAAGGTTTAAAAACCGGTACCGATACGAAAATTGGTTTATTGATTTCACGGCGTACCGAACCTCAAAATTTAGAAATAAATGTACAGTGGTGATCAGCGCGACGAGACGATCCAAACGGTATATAGATATCAGTGGTACGATTAAATTATAAAAATTCGAATTTTCCAACTGACGGAAAATGCAAGAAAAACGCAAGAAAATAAGACTGACGGAGCCAAAGATGTCCGAATTTGGGAAAATGACAAACTGACATTTTTCTCAGAAGATGGTTTAGAATTTTTCTATGAAAAAATATTTAGGTTTCGGAAACATTTATTTTCATCGTTTTTTAACTGGTTAAATTGAAGTGAATTTACGCGCGAAATAAATTTCCATATTTTCGGACGAAAATTTACCAGTTGCTATGTTTAACTAGACGTATTCCAAATATTAAATATTTATTTCAAAATTTTATCGTTTAAAATTTCAACTAATTACGTTATTAAAACAGTTGAAATTTACGGGTCGTTACACTCTCCCCCACTCAAAACTTTTCGTCCCCGAAAAGGAACGAGGTAGTAGAATAGAAACAACCAGAAAGAAAAACAGATTTTAAATACAAAATAACAATTAATTTAAACCATATAAATTCAAATTTAAATTAATTGATATTTAATAATTTATTTAATCCATTTGATTTCACTAAAATCAATCTCAACTATTTCTAAATTCATTATCTTATTATCCAATTATCTTAAATTTACAATTTCTAAACCATAAATTTTGAATAGTCTTTTATTATAATCATATTTTCTTCAACAATTTTAAATTCTTCTTTATTCCAAATTATTGTTAAATTTATTCTACTTAATATATCTTATCACATATATTTAACCTATATAAATTAATTTAAACCATAAAAGTTTCGATTTAAATTAATTTACATTTATTAATTTCTTTTAAATTCAAGGTATTTTCATATGTTGATCAAATTTCAATTTTATTAATTCTTTCAAAACAAAATTTATTTTTCAATTATCTTATTATTCTATTTATCTCTATTAACATTTTATAATTAAAATTTAAGTGTATAACATTTATTATAACCACTCAAATTTTATTTATAAATTCAATTTATATTATATATTATCCAATTACATATTCAACTTCTGAATGATTTAGGTAATTTGTATTAGAATGCAGTTGAACAATATACAAATAAAATTTTCCAAATTCAATTATTCAAGTTTAAGTATTTATTTCAAATTTTGGTTTCATTTATAATTAAAATCATCCTTTAACAAAACTTAAGAATTATATTTCCGATTAACTTTAAACAATTTAGAGATATGTATAATATATTATATCAAATCAAATTAAATTTTAAAATAAGATACCTATATATATGTAAATCAAAATATACTGAAGAAATTCAAATCAAAATTTTTTTTTCCTCAAAACAAAATCGTAGCAAAGCTACAGAATGGTTTCTCCACTTCGAAACTCGAAAATGAATGTCGATGATGCGACCGCCATCACCGAAATTATTTTCCAGCGACAAAGAGAAAAACACTGATTTCAACATTTTAAAAATTCTTTGAAAACGATTTCTATTCGAAAATATTTTAAATACTATACACTTTAAAACCTCAAATCAAAGTTTGAAATCACCGAAAATTAAATTCTCAAATTTTTATTTAAATTCCTTTCAAATCCCAAATCAATTTATAACCAAGTTTATAAATTCAATTATTTATATTATGCAATAGTCAATGGTTTACAAAACAATAAATGAAAATCAAATATTATTATTTCAGACAACAAATTCATTAACAATTTAATTTAAAAAAATTTACACTTATATATAATATAATCATATAAAATTTTATTTCATTTACTAAATTTGAAAACAATATTGTGTCAGTTTGCTCTGTTAAAGTGTTTTAGAAATCCTATCGATAGCGTTGATCAGACGAATCGATCGAAAATCCAAATCAACATCAACAACTCAAACAACACAATATATTTTAAAACATTTTTAAATATAATTTTATTAATACAATTCCTCGCTCGATGATACAAGAACAGATTTCAAAATATGTATAGAGATTCAAATTTTGATGGAAATCAAATCAAAGAGACTTTTGATTCGAAAATAAGTTTGAAATAGAAGATAAGATAATTCAATTACCACAATCGTGAGATGGATGAGTTTATTTAATTCACGGGCAACCTTAACCGGGTCGTCCGTAACTTCAAGAATAAGACCGATGCTGAATTCCGAGGTAAATCAACACTCGATCTCAAAAGATGGAATTCAGGTATAGTAGGGAATAGATAGCATCGTAAACCGAGGATACAGAAATCTTCGGTAAATCGATGCCTATTATAAAGGAGTTTTGCTCCTTTACGAATTATTCGAAGATTGGCGAAACCGCCGATCTATTATAGATAACATTCAGAATGGAGTTATGGGGTGCTCCATGATTGAAAGAAGATAAATAGTGAAGGACACGAATGAAATTTGGGACCGTAGGGAACGTTCCAAAATTCAAAGAAATCGAGTCGAAAGGAAGAGATTGAAACTCGAATGAGAGTGATTCTGTAAATATTTTTACCCTATATGTTAAGTTTTTCCTAGAGCTACCAAAGCTCTGATACCAACTGTAACGACCCAGAATTTTGTACCATTCGCATCCATTATAAGTGTATAGGTAGACACTCATGCCGAAGTTGAATTGCTCAAAATACCGCGTTGATAATTTAAATTTGGCAAAACTGAACATATACAGTAAATAAAATATCACAGATCACAGACACAGAGTAATAAGTGCAGCGGAAATAAAAGAGATAGTAGTTCATGAAGCTACTATATAAATATATAAGTTACATGTAACGACCCAATATTTTCAACCATTCGCATCCATTATAAGTGTATAGGTAGACACTCATGCCGGAGTTGAATTGCTCAAAATACTGCGTTGTAAATAAAATTTGGCAAAACTTAGCATATACGGTAAATAAAATAAATACAGATCACAGACACAGAGTAATATAACAATACTGCAGCGGAAACAAAGGATAGTAGTTCATGAAGCTACTATATATATAACAGAGTTAAACAAGATACAACAGAGGTCTCGAATACAATAGATGTCTCAATACAATAATCAAATACCAGATCTGAATACATCACTGGATCGACGGAATAACTGAAAGCAGGATCGATAGATAGCTGGATCTCCAAGCGAAGCTCCAACTCCAAAGGTGAGTCTCAAATGCTGTATCACTCAGTCTGACCCGAGCGTAAAGCAAAACACAAAACACTCGAGTCAGGATTAACATTCTTATATTAATAAATCCAACTCAAGTGAAATGTCAACTGAAATACAAGTAACTTAAAGGATGTTTGGGATAACCATCCCCTAAGGATCCGTTAAACTATTTACTATGTAGTAATATTCGCTATTATAATAGTGTCTAAATAAGTAAAGTATAATCATATCGGAAAATAGCGTTAAGGGGATGGAGAACCTTAACGCGGTCGGATCTTAAAATCATAATCGTAGTAAAGCTCGATATGGTAGGTGACACGGCACAACTAGGCAATGCCAGGGTAGATATACCAATTACGCACACGGACTGATGGATACGCATAGCAGCCACTACCGTTCCACCTCGAACAACATTCCCAAATCGGAGGATGGCCATCTAGTCAAATCACAAGTAAGAGTATAATATCGAAGAAATGCGTCCGAGAAGAGGTGCTACCTCACTGGTCCGAGATCTCTCCTGTTTTAGCCACCTTATGCCAACTCACGGGAGTTGGGTCTACGTAACATACCTTAAGAACGTCGCCACCATCCTACTTCATTCTGGAATCTCCACCGCGTACACGGTTGTCAAAGTGGTTTTCGGTATCGACAGAGAGTATGTCCATATCCGATCCCGGTCTCTTTGCCAACCAATCGTTATTATAACACCGTGGTCGTTTCAAAATAGTTTATACTTTAAACCAAAATCATTATCATTTCCAAAACCCAATTTAATACGATATTATTTCACTTCAAATATCCATTTTCAAAATCATATTACTTTCCAAAGTTATAATGCTTTCGAAATCATAGTCTGGAAGTCACAGTATTTTGGCAATCATAACACTTTCCTTTTTTTAAACAGTTTAGATAATAAAATTTCGTTATAAAATAAATTAGTTTCCTCAAATTTCACAAATCGATTCAAATTAACTCGAATTCCAAAAATTTAATTTAATCAAATCTCAAATCATCAGTTTCAACTCGATTTAGCTTCTAAATAAACCATTTCAATTTATCGATTTCAAATACATATCTGAACCATAAAATAAGTCATTTCAATTTTTAATATATCTCAAAGCTTTAAATATTCAACATTTCAAACTAAATTCGATAAATTTATATACATATCAATTTCACTTTACAATTATTTAGTTTTGAAATATTAACTTAACATTTCCATTATTTTTGAATACACTTTCAATTTACAATTTTAAATAAACAAAATATCTCATTTAAATATTATACGTTTGAAATATCCATATAAGTCACCTTTTCAAATTTTCAAGTTGTAAAACACTTCTTTAAATTTCAAATTTCAATATTTCAAATCAAACTTATTTAAGAAAAATTCTTAAATAAATATAATTTCAATCAATTTCAAATCATTATAAATTCTATATTTGAAGATATAGATATTAAATAAATACTTAAACATCTTATTTATCAACTTTATTAAATCAACTTTAATGAATCTTTAAAATCAATATTTATCAAAACCATATATTTCTTTCCAAAACCAAAGAAATCATTTTCAAAACATTTATATATAGACCAACGGTGCCTGTATATAATTTTCTATCCTATGGTCAAGTGATACGGATATTTATCATTTCAATCCGCAATTTAAAACATATTCGGGTATATATCTTTTCAACCCGAAATCCCAAATTCAATTCAATTGAAAATCGCTTGGGTTTATCATTTCAACCCATAACGATTTCCTCCTATTCTACAGATCGTTCGGGTATGTATCATTTCAACCCATAGTGATTCTATACTAACAGGGAACTTGCAGAGTGATAACAGATATGATAATGAAATAACAATAGTAATAGGCAATATATCATCAATATAAATAACAGGTAATGGTGTCAGATGTCATAGGTGAACAGATATAGATAATGACATATATAACAATGTAAATAACTAACATCAGCATATTTCAATTGACATTTCAATTGAAATCAAATTTAATAAATATAAGAATATAAATCGTGAGTGATTGCTCACCTTTCGAGGCTAGGAAGATGAACGGGAAAAGAAACGATTTGTGGATCCAAACACGAATTCCAAAGCGAAACAAGATGGGCACGAATTTGACGATCAAAACTGATAGCTTGTAATTGACGAAATCCAATCAAACTGGATTGATGAAGGTCAATGGCATAAGTGAACTCATATATGTAACTATATATCTATATACATATAACAAATTATATGAAAACCTATTCCAAATTCAAACGCATATTAAAACCTTTATAATATGGAAAAATCAGTGTTAGATTTAAACATATATGCATATATCTAGATCAAAATCTATATATACCTATATGAAATTTAAAACCAATTGAACCATTGTATTACATTTCAAAATAATATTTATTATGAAAACCAACATTACTAACAGGTTATGATTTATACAAGTACATACACTTTATATTAAAACGTATGTATATTATAATTAAGACAATATATCCTATATGTATACTCATACCATTTGTACACGTGTTACCCTTCACAAAAACTCGATGTCAAACCCGATAGTATGTATATATAGGAAATATATACCAGTATAAGCCTTACAGCCGCATACATATATAACATAAGTGAATGAAATGGATGTATATATATAATATATATGAAGAAAATCCATGCTTATTCTTAAATTACTGTAACTCGTTTATAATGCATACAGTCACTACCCAACAGATTAGATAAAATTTATGTAAACCTATGAATTATAACTTAATAGATAGTTTGTACTTGTATAGACTAACACATATATAATTTTCATAGTATTGCATCTTTATATAAACGAAACACATATAAACTATATAAATACTTCTCTGACAACTTCCAAAAGCAAGCCAACTGTTATGCTTTTCTATGAAATTATATAACATTGTGTAACAAAATATATACCAGTTTAAATATATATACATAAATATAAGTATACAAAATAAAGCAACTGTAATATAGGAAACTATATTAAACCATCTTATATATTAACATATTATAACTAAACCATATTTATTCACCGATTATAGAAAAAAAAATATATAACTTAATCAATACTTAAGCCATGAAGTTTTGAACTTAAAACGCCTATATACCCATATAAAATCATAACTGTATATATTATAAAACTCAACAGAACCCGACATACTATCAATATCCCAATGTATATACAAAACAAATAAACAATATATAAGCTAAGAAAATCATTATGTATAACATTATTAATAAAACTGTTTCGACTACAGCCTACTTTATATAAACATTTAACATAATATATATGTCATATAATATATTGTAACCTGACAGGGAAGATGTATATGAACCAAGCATACCAAAATTTATGAACTTATATGAACCATACCCAAACTTATATAAACGTAACCCATGCACTAATATATAAAACTGTAACTATAATAAACTCACCTAACCAACGTATTAAACTAATATATACTATAGAATTTTGTACAGATAGTATAAAATATACTTACCTACTAAAGCATAACATAGTACTGTTGGTTATATAACTCACAACTAGGAATATGAACATTGTATATATATATAATAACTTATATAAACTTTATAAAATATAACTACATACCATACAAATCCATGAACAGAGAAAGTGATGTGGTGGCTTCAGTAGAGGTCTATAGGGTGGCGAAGTCGAAGAGAAGAGGTGGCTTGCGTGCAGCTGTGAACGAGGCTGGGAAAAAGCATGGAAGAGGAGGGTTCACGTGGAGATGGGGTTCAGGCGGGTCGGCCAGTGGGTTGCTTTGGAGTTTCTGGCGGTGGTAAGAGAATGTCGAAGATGGTGATGTCATGGAGGAAGTGGGATCGATGTCTGCGATGGCGGATGGCGATGTGAATCGTTGCAGGGCGCGCGGAGGAAGGCTGATTGGCGTGGGCTGTCACGTGGAGTGGGGAAGACGGGGTCGGGCTCGAGAGAGGAGTGGTGAGTGATGAGGTCTCGGGTGGAAAACGTGGGGAAAGAGGAAGAGCAATTGAAATGAAGGAGGTGGCAGGCTAATCTAATACAAATTTAGATTCGAAGAGACAGATCCGAGAAGAATGAAAAGGAGAAATAAATGGGCTAGCGTTTCGGTCTAGGAGAGAGCGATTCAACAGAATTTGAAATAATGGAGATGTAACCGATGACCATTGAATCAGCAAAAATTATCAAAGCAATTTATTATATTGCTTGGCCTGCACGTTCAAACTTGAAAAAGGCAAACGAAAGCTAACGGTCACAATTCAGGGTACCGGTACGACGCACTGTTTTATTGTTTATGTCGCGTACCGGACCTCAAAATACAGAGTTGAATATACCGTAGAGGTCAGCGCAACGAGACGATCAAAACGGTACACAGATATTAGTGGTACGGTCATCCGATCAAAAGTCGATAACCGGTACCAGAAATGCTGCTATTTTAACAGAAATAAGATAAACGGAGCAACAGAAGTCCAAATTTTGAAAACGAAAGATGATGACCTACTCAGAAGATGATTTACAAATTTTCTATGTAAAAATATTTAGGTTTGGAAAACGTTTTATTATCATCAAATTTAACTGATTAAATTGAAGTAAATTTACGCGCGAAATAAATTTTCATATTTTCGGACGAAAATTTACCAGTTGCTATGTTTAATTAGACGCATTCCAAATATCAAATTTATATTTCAAAATTTCACTGTTTAAAATTTCACAAAATTCAATTAATTAAATAAATAAAACAACTGAAATTTGCGGGTCGTTACACTACATCAGAGTTAAACCAGATACAACGGAAGAGTAATATGATACATCAGATACAAAGCAGAATACATCACTGGAATCATCGAATATTTGAAAGCTGGATCTCCAAGCGAAGCTCCAACTCCAAGGGTGAGTCTCGAAAGCTGAACCACTCAGTCTGACCCGAGCGTAAGGCAAAAACACAAAACACTCGAGTCAGGATTAACATTCTTATATTAATAAATCCAACTCAAGTGAAATAGCAATTGAAATACAAGTAACTCAAAGGATGTTTGGAATAATCATCCTTTAAGGATCCGGTAAACTATCTACTAGGTAGTAATGTACGATAAGTAGATAATGTCTATCAGTAATAATAAGATACCAAAATAGCGTTAAGTCATGGCCCATTCCACCCTTAACACATTTTTATTCCCAAAAGCATATACAAGACCGTAGTTTTCCCAAAACCGGAAGTCACCAGAGGGCAATCCATATACTAAAGGTACAAATCAAAATCGTAATGGTCGCGCATAAATGGAATACAAGTATGACAAGGCACATGAGGCAATACCCAAGGTAGTGATACTACCGTTCGCCTGATCCGGACTGGTGAGAACGCAACGCCGCAGCGCCCGCAACACCGTGAAACAACACTCCCAAAATCAAGGGTGCACCAATCGACAACAAGTATAAGTAGTTCGAAGAAGTGTGTCCACTTGAGGTAGCTAATCCTCCATTGGCCCGGCACAGCTCCTGTTTTAGTCATTTCCAATTTGACACAAGTGTCAAGGCTATCCATTATCGTTCTCTTTCTTCAATCATCACGTACATCATTCCAACCACTTCATTCTGGATCATCACTCCGCGTATAGTTATTAAAGTGGTTTTCGGTTTAGATAGAGAGTATATCCATAACCGAATTCCGGTCTCTTTAATAACTTCCGTAATTATTTCACCGATTGGTCGTTTATTTATTTCAAAACCAAATCAATTTCAATTTCAAATAGAATTCGTAAATCAACATTTCATTTGTCTTTCAAAACCAATTTCCAATAATTTACGTTTCAAAACTTCCAAATTACCATTTCAAAATCTTATAATACAATTCCAATTTCTATTTAAACAATTCAAATATTAATTCAAATTCGTATATAAATTTCATTCCGAAATCATTTAAATTAATTTAACATTCAAATCAATTTAAATCCATTTATCAATTTCATTCAATGTTCGTTAAGTAAATTTTCATTTAAAACAATTTCTGTTTAATTTCCAATTCATTAAATCCATTATTTAAATTCAACTTCCTTATTTCAAAACTTACAATTTGAATTAAATTAAATTCATCAAATCAAATCCTTTAATTTTCAAGTCTTACATTAATTTCAATAAATCACATTTTATTTCTTGTTAAAGAAATTCAATTTCACTTATTTACTTACTTAAATAATTTTCCAAAACTTAATTAATAAAGAAACTCAATTTCAATTATTTACGAAGTAAAATTCACTTATTCAAAAGTTCAATTTCTCTTATTAAAGAATTCAATTTAATTTAATCATTAAATAATTTAATCTTATTTAAGAATTAAATAAATCAAAACTTAATTATTCAATAATTTCAAAGTTTAATAATTTCAACTCAATTATAATTTCAAACTTAATTCAATAATTTCTCAAATTAAACAACATTCTTTCATCAATTACATTGTTAATATTTTGTTTCAGATTATTATATATTAACATTTTCCTTTCATTTAAAATTCAAATTTCAACTTCATTTCAAAACCATATTATTTATTCAAATAAAATTTTCATTTTATTTTTAAATCAAATTATTGACCGATCGGGTTTTTATTATTTAATTCTCTATCCTAGGTCAAAGTTCAATTTGGGTATTTATCATTTCAACCCGATTCCAATTCAATTCAAAAAATCAAAACATAACAAAGGGAACTTGCAGTGTGATAACTGGAATGGTGTCAAAGTAAATAAACAAGCAACAACAACAATAACAATCTAATAGTCAATTCAAATAATCCCGAAATAACCGTATTAATTCGCATTGTTATTTGTACGAATTAATATAATTATTTCTAGAATCTACACTATCATTTCATGTAGATTAAAGATTATTACATTACGGTTTTTACTTGTCATTCGATTCAATTTTAACACTACAACAATTTATCCAATATACGTTCAATGGTTCAAAGTGTAATTATCACTATTCTACATGTCAATTAATTTAACAATTAAAAGGGGTCATATTCCACTAATCAAATTTAACATATAAATCAGTTTTAAAATCGTTAACCATCCTAAATCCATTTCAAATTTGCATACTATTTATCATTTAACACTAACAACTTAATGTCCAATATAAACATCAACAATCAATCAATTATCAGCCAAACTGTATTATCATCGCATAAATAATTAACAGATAATGGTGTCAGATGTCACAGGTGAACTGATACAGGCAATAGCATATATAACAGTGTAATTAACTAACAGCAGCATATTTCAATTGTCGTTTCAATTATATTAAAATCAAATTTAATAAATAAAAGAACGTTAATAGTGAGTGATTGCTCACCTTTTGAGGCTAGAGAGATGAATGTGGATGGAAACGAGTTGTGAATCCAAACGAATTCCGAAGCGAACAAGATGGGCACGAATTCGACGATCAAAGGCTGCTTATAGGAATCAATGAGAACAAGATATATTATATATTTTTAAATTCAAAATCAATTTAAACACATATTTAAGTAAAATAATATATATATATATAATTATTCCCAACCTATATTAAATTTAAATATGTCTAAATAAGTTTCTATAAGTGTTTGCAGCCAAACCCATATGTACTTGTATGCATATTGTATTTAAACTCACTATATATATTGTAAGGATTAATATGAATTCAAATATTATAATTAACATTCAAAAGCTACATAACCTGGACTATATGATGCAACAATATATATATATATATATATATATATATATATATATAACCAACAGTTTATATACAACTTTACATATAAAACAATTATATATATACCGTTAGATAGAACAGCTATGTTGGCTGTATATATTCACACCAAATGTGCAGACCATGTACATACATATACCCTGACTACTCAAAATCAACATGCAAACACCATATATATGTGTGTGCAACAAACTATATGTGTACCCAACATGGTATAATGCATATGTTACAGCCCAATACAAAATTGTTATAAAATAAGATATATGCATGCTAACCAAATAAGCAGACTCATTTTTTTTAAATATATGTAACTATACATATGCAACCAAGTACATATAGTATATCAAACCACTACTAAGCAAACAATTAACTTTTTCATATACTCAAGACACAACTTACGGATATACGCACTAACCGACCCGATGCGTACATTTTCAAATAACCTATACAACCCTTACATTAACATAAGATACTAGTATACTTAATAAAATATGCAGACTCCCATATATATAAAAAAAAATCTAAACACGGTGTCTAGTATATACAACAAGTATGACCTTATATATGCCACCCATATGTATTATTATTATGGGTTTGTGGTATATAAACTTCAGATGAAAACATATACAAGCTTAGGCTTAAACAAATAGCGGATCTGTCAACAACATATGTAAGCAATTTAGAAAAGTCTGCTCTGTGAAACTACTGACATAAAAAAAAATTTCTTTCAAAAAGCAACATGTATACTATACTAACATATCAAACATACAAACAACTATTATACACATGTTAACTATAAGAGGAGAAGAAATAGATAGCAGCATCAATATAATACTTTCACTTTATAGGCAAATATTCAATTTGAACTTAGATTTTTATAGTTTATCAAAAAAAAAAATTAAAACAATAGATAGATGTAACGCTAATAAATAAGATGTAAACGCACTGACCCATAATGCAAGCGAGCCATGAAAACGATAGGAGGAAGGAGGACTTCGAGTTGGAAGAAGTAGCGGCTTCGGTTTTGAAGCTGAGTGATTGCCGGCGGTGGGACACAGGCACGGAGGTGCTCGGCGCGGGAGGTGGACGATGATAGGCTGAGGTTGAGGAATGAGGGCGGTTGAGGTGGTGGGCTTGGTGCAGGGGAGTTGACGCGTGAAGGTGGAGGTCGAGGTGGATACTTGGGGATTAAGGTGGAGGTTGTGGCCGCTAGTTGTTTGTGAAGACGTGGGAGGTGGCAAGCATGTAGGAGGGTTAGGAAATGAAGGAGACGTGGTCTCTGTGGGAAGAAGAAAGGCTACAGGCATTCAAGGAGGAAGTGCAGCAGTTCATTTTTCTTTCTCAGAGAACAAAATGAACGGTTGGACAAAATGGAACCATATATTTATGAATTCTTGGGAAAAACTATGTTTGAATTCAAGGCAACGATTTAAAACCGAGGACTGCTTGAATTTTGAACGGTGGAATATAAAAAGGTAAGGAAACCAAAAGGTTTAAAAACCGGTACCGATACGAAAATTGGTTTATTGATTTCACGGCGTACCGAACCTCAAAATTTAGAAATAAATGTACAGTGGTGATCAGCGCGACGAGACGATCAAAACGGTATATAGATATCAGTGGTACGATTAAATTATAAAAATTCGAATTTTCCAACTGACGGAAAATGCAAGAAAAACGCAAGAAAATAAGACCGACGGAGCCAAAGATGTCCGAATTTGGGAAAATGACAAACTGACATTTTTGTCAGAAGATGCTTTAGAATTTTTCTATGAAAAAATATTTAGGTTTCGGAAACATTTATTTTCATCGTTTTTTAACTGGTTAAATTGAAGTGAATTAACGCGCGAAATAAATTTCCATATTTTCGGACGAAAATTTACCAGTTGCTATGTTTAACTAGACGTATTCCAAATATTAAATATTTATTTCAAAATTTTATCGTTTAAAATTTCAACTAATTACGTTATTAAAACAGTTGAAATTTACGGGTCGTTACACGATGCATTAAACATTCCGATGCCATTTCCTTTCCAACAACTTTCCGACGCCATATACTTTTCGAAGCCTTTAGGACACCTTTTCCTTTCCGATGCCACTCCGATGTCTTTCTGATAAAGTTTTTTTTCGATGCCATAAGGGTGCCATTTTTAAAGTACTTTTTTTGGATTTTCCGACCCCTTTTCGACACCTTTTTGACACCTTTTTGACATCATTTCTGAAGCAATTTTGTTGCATTTTTTTTGTATTTCTAACCACAAACTCAACATCAAATAAATTCGTTTTGACAATGCTAAACATGCAATGATATATATATATATATATATATATATATATATATATATATATATATATATATATTTGTGTGTGTGTGCATATATATCAATTAAACAAAATAACATCACCAACAACATTATGAATCGACAAAAAACGATGATACGATCGACGAAACATTTAGGTAACATGCAACATTCATATTATCTACAATACAAGTTAAACTAATATCATATACAGGTAAGTCTATATGAAAATCATGTCCACATAGATAGATGAATATACATCATAAGTCTAAAGTAAAAAACCATAAGCATATCAAACAAAAAACGTCACTCATCTTATGCATGGTCCTGGCCCTAGCGATGCTCACTTGCTTGTCCAACCATGTGCTGCTCAACCAATCGGCTAAGCCTCTCATAATTTGTTTGAAGCATTTCGACTATGTCCTCCGTCGCTACCAACTTCTGCTCCATATGGGCAACGTACTGCGCTGATTGGTCTAGAACACTATTGTTGTCTCTACTTATATACTTCCACATTTATTTGATTATTTCAAATGCCAAACAATAACATTTGTTCATTGTCGTAATGTAATTATTTAATTGAATTTTAGAAATTACCATCGCAATATTGCTATAACTGGGTCTATAATCCGACCTTTTGGCTACAGAAATTGTGAGGGCGCGAAAGACTTCTTTCTCGAGCTTATATGTGATGTCCTCGCCTTTACTTTTTAGCTCGTCAATCCGAGCTTGATATTTTGTCTGATTTTTATTTTTCATACTTATTAGCATAAAAATCTTTATTATTAGTTGGTTTGGAAGCGCAATCTTTTGGTCCGATCGTGAACTTCCCAAAGTATCCTTCACTCATATATAATTCAAGTATTATCTATATTATTCTCTTTACGACCACCTAAAACAAAAAATAATTTCTGTTATTTCTAACATATTATTTCTACGCTAGACTGAAACAATTCAAACAAAGTTAAAAATTGAATATTTCAATGAATATATTTCTAGGTTTGCGTGTTCGCTAAAATGAAAATATGTCAAATATGTACATCAGATAATAAAAGATTCTTCTAGATAATTCAACACATCTTTAATAATAGTTATAATACCTATGATGTCATATTTTTTTGGTATCAACTTAAACTACAAAAAATTGCTCCTTTATCTTAATATCACTATAAATTGGATCCAACTTTTTTATAAATTCAAAATTCCCCTCTATAAATATTACCAAATCTTAATATCCCTTAAATATAATATATAATAAATAAACCTCCATAAATATTACTAAATCTTAGTGTAGCTTTAATATAGTATGCAACAAATAAATTTTCTTTACAAATTCAAAACTTCTCTTTACAAATATACCAAATATTAATACCACTTAAAATAAGATCTAACAAATTAACTTCTTTTACAAATTAATAGAAACAAAAATTAAAACTACCACCAATGTAGATGTTGCAACTAAGATAGAACCAGAAGAACAAAAATTCAAACTAACAACTAATAAACTTTTTGAATATGTTAAACATATTCACTTTATAGAAAACAATTCGCGTGTAAAACGCGTGACATCATCATACGTAAAGCGCGTGCGATAATGCTCGTATATGCATATACTATTTGAATCAAGTTTTATGAATGGCTTACTACAAATTACTTTCGTGGCATCGGTAATCCATCTAACAGTGGTTGATTCATCATTGCTTGAGTCGACCTTGTGAGTCGTGCAATAAAATTTCGAAGATGTTAGTTCCATGTTAAGATCTTCCCATTGAGAAATGAAAAAAATATGTTAAATAAGACAATATTTGAATGTCTTCACTACTAGTATTAAACAAGGCGATATGCAATATTTATGAGCTAAGAGCTATTCTCAGTTTTGAAAAAATTGAGCATTGAGCTTGCGCTCAGTTTTGAAAAAACTTAAAGAAAGATGTAGCAGATAGAGTGTTGGGAAGATAAAGTAAACTAAAATGAACAGTGGACTACTATCAGCATATAAAAATCACATATCACTCTTGTACTATTGTAAATCATGTTTAACCAACAAGTAGTGTTATATGATAAAACACAAATTCTGCCAATAGCACTATATGATGTTGAACCATAAAAATCACCGTTATATGATGTATAGTCAAACACGTAGCATTAAATAATTAACAAATTCGTTAATTTTTCAAGACCATAATGGCAGTTAATACGTATCATTCAACAATTTATGAAATTAGAAATTCTACTAAAAAGTAGAACTAAACCACAAACCAATATTGGTGCATAGTTTTAAGTCAGACACACATCTTTGTAACTTGCAAATATAATTGCTAAGCAATAGCTAGCTCTTTTGTTTTGTTTCATCGGTAAATATAATTACTAAGAAATAGCTCTTTTTTTGTTTCATAAATAAAAAATAAATTTTTTTTATATTTTAGGTAGCACCCAATTCAATTTTTTTTCCATAAAAAAACAAAGAAACGAAAAAAGGAATTATACAAAACACTAAACAATTATCATCACAAGGGGAAAAAAGCAAGAGCTAATAGTAATTGAATCATGAAGTCTACACCATTCTATAGTCAAGTTCCCTTTACACAATGAGCAACTACAAGTCTCTGACCTTTACAAACAAGATGGAGTTATCTTTTTCTACAGGATCAAAATATCGCAGGTATTTATATTAAATATATTAATTTTATCAGTACATACATATGTGTGTACATCTACACATACATATACATATATACATACACATAGATACATCATATAAGTTACAATCATAATTAAATAATAATCATTAATTCAAAAAAATTAGATGTCATGATATCTAAACATCACCAATATAATAATCAGCAATTCAAATTGCAAAGATGTAATAGTATAAAATATACAAAGCAGATCATTTTCAGACAAAAGATAAACAGTTAATCAATAATTGTTCGTCGACGGGAATTCTATCGGTTTAGAAATTCGTCGAATGAATTTAAATTTAAATTACCGCAAGCGCATGACGTACAAAAGTTAGTACATGACGAGTCCGGATCGATCCGTAGGGAATTGTTAGATTCTAAATTTCTATTCAATCAAATTAAACCAATAGCTAAAAATGTAAGAAAATGACAAAAAGAAAGTGATAAAAATATGAGAGTAGAAAGACAATTTAGAGATAATTTCCACTCTCTAGATCATATAAATCAACACAACATGAAATTATGATATTTCTTTTTTGGTCATTAGTTAGTTTAATTGATGTGCTTATCATAAGTATGGCGCATTTGTGCTATTAATTAGCTCAACATAAGCCATCAAATTATAACACACCCCTTAAACCATTTACAAACTCATATGAAAAATGACAACAAAGTTGAAAGCAAAATCTATTTTAAGTATAACCTATTAACTATGAATTAGAAATATAAACCATCAAATTTTGATTTCAACATTCACTTCATTACCATCATCATATGTAGATGAAGATGTAATTATTGTTTGTGATTGTTTAAGCATAGCCTATTTGGTGTCAAAAATATAGGCTATCAAATTCAAAGCAAAAACAACAAGTTAAACCACTTCAAGCATTGTCATTAAGCACAAAAAGAGAGATGAGATTACCAACTTATGTTGAATCTATATAATTAGAGAGCTTCATTACCCCAAAATTGAAGGGGTTTAGCCTCTCATATTTGTTATCATATCAACAAATATAGATTGCAACATAGAACAAAAACAAGAAGAAAAAGAAATCTAAATGAAATAAAAGCTAATTAAAAAGAAATAAAACTATTCAACTTGCATGAATAAATGAAACTACACTACTAGCATGATAGGGAATAAACAAGAAAAGAGAAGAGCGTGTATTGAAATTGCATAAAAAAAAGAATTACATAAAAGAAATGGCTAAATAGCCATGAAAAGAAATAGAGCTTTGTTTTATATTTCCTAAACTAATGAGCTAAGAGAGCCTAAAGAAGAGAGGAGGGTTACATGAAACATAAGGGGTATTTATACAAGTTTAAAACCCTAATTCACTTTTTTGGGAACTACCCAAAATACCCTATAAGGAAGTGTGGTGGCCAAGTTATCATTAACTTCAAATAATCATCCATTAAGTGTGCATGAAAATTTAATGGTCTTTTAGCATGTGCATTAGCTCCTAAGTGTACATTAAGGTAGGTGGGTAAGTGGGGTCCTCCATGATCATCACTTTGAATTATTTCCATCTCCATTCCTTTGTATTCACTCTTGTGCATGCATATCTTCATGAAGCCACTTGTAAAATTTACTAAAGTTCGTACAAAACAACATAGAAAATTCCAAGTAAATTTTCACAAATTAACAAATGCACAAAAATGACCATTTTGCCCCTATATGAAGATGAATATGTGACAATTTGAAAATAATTTGAATTTTGGTTTAAACAAGTTACAATACCCAACATGACCATTTATTTAATTTAAATATATTAAATATGGTGGTAAAAAATATGCACATTTACGTGCACATCAATAATACATTTCATTTTCTAACGTTAACAAATGTATTTAGATGTTTATGCAATTTTGTTGCAACAATTTTGACTCGGAGCAAACGCACAAATTCTTCAGGTTAGACTTAGAGCAAGCAAAGGAAAACTCGAGCACAACAACCTCATAGTTTTCTCAGGTCAAGCCCGGACCAAACACTCAAATTCCGCGGGTCCGACCCCAAGTTCGCTCGATACCGACCATGAGCCATGGATCAGTATCACTCCATGAAGCTTGAATTATGGATCATCGTGTGACTTTTCTTGGAGGACATACATGACATGCATGACATGCATGATGTGGAGAACGTGTAGAGCAATTTTTAAAGATCATTTCAGAGGTTTTCGCCTATAATTGAGGTGGAGTGCACTTGAAAATGGACTAGTTTACTCTTCTTCTTTTCTAAAATTTTGGACTTTGTCGTAGAACCATGTTGGTTCTCCACTGATCTGAGATTATCGCTCCACAAAAATCATAGTTTTTAAAAGTCACAGAAATCAAATAACAAAGTTTAAGTGGAAACACTCAAATCAACAGTTTGTAAAAGCCCAGACTAAACACTCAAATCGCACTTCATTGGGTGTTTGTGTCATTTTTGGTGCAAACATTTTGGTGCTTTCACTTAGAGAACTCGGATTTGACAACTTGAAACTTGAATTTGAAGAAGATGAAGAGGCCTAACCCAAGATATATGATCAAAGAAAGTCAGCAAGAACATAGGGGCAACCAGGAGGTGTCCTTAGAATCAAACCCCTATCCATCTATGTAACTAGAGATGAGGTGGAGAGAATGATAGAGGAGATGTGGGATAGAATAGTGACTCAATAAGAAGAAATGTTCAGTAGATTATTAAGAAGAATTGAGTAAGAAATGATGGCTAGAACAATTGGAAACTAGAACCAAAGGCTAGAAAGCAAAGCGAACGCCCCTGGAATCGGAGTGGAACAATTTGGAGCGACCCTTGTAGAGATACCTCAAATCAGTACCGATCTAAGAATCCAAAGGGTCACAATGGATTTAAATTTAGGATTGAATGATTAATGTTGGAGGAATGATGCTGACACCAGAGTGGGGGCCAGAATGTGAACATACAATAAAAGGAGTTGGATCCAGGAGTTCCCCGTTCGAATAGAGTGCATGATGCAGGCTTGGATCGGAGACTTCCATTGAATGATAATGACAGGATCACTGAGATAGTAAGATGGTTTCTAAGAAGTGGACCCCAAGAGCGGAACTTAAAAGATGTGAATAAGAATCCATTCACTCCAAAGATCTAATATGTCGGAAATCTGCTTGATTTCAAGCTACCGACCAAGAGTACTCCTTGATCGAATTAGATGCTTTGATGTACTGAATTGAGATCGATGAATGGATGACTAATGGACATGTGGGCTTGAAAACCACTCGAGCGTGTTGATCGACATCGATACTATATCGAAATAAAAATGGAGTTTTGTTATTCTCTAAAACTAAGAAAATAGAATGATAAAGCATGAGTCCCCTCATCGGAGAGCGAGCAGATGGACTCATACTGGATAGCAGGCCCCGTTACTAGAGAGTAAATGGATGGACACTCTCGAATAGCAAACCCCTTTCGCCAAAGAGTAAATGGATAGGTGTGCTCGGATAGAAAGCCACTTTTGCTGGAGAGTGAAGGGATGGGTGCACTTGGAAAGTAAAGATCTTCACCATAGAGTGAGTGGATGGACTTGTTTGGTCATTGGGTTCCCTCGTCGAAGAGTGACCAGATTGGATTGAACATGAACTAAAGATTCAAAGAGATCAAAAACATGAACTAAGGATCTGGAGAGATCGAGGATTAAACTAAAGATCAAGAGAGATCGAGAAATGGATCGGTAGTTAATTACACAATCTAAAGAAATCAAAAACTAGACTCTAGATTTGAACGCCATTTGAATTTAAAACGATATGACATATTCTGAGGTGATGGTGTAAGGCCTATGCGGCATCCAAAGATTTGAAAATGACATACCTTCGTTAGTGAATATAAGGCCTTTGTGGCATCCTTATGTCAAAAAAAAATCCGTAAATTAAAAAGCAATGCATAAGGCCATAGTGGAAGCCGAAAGTAAAATGAAAATGAAGATGAGATACAAGAAAGGGATAAGGTATGGTAGCCAGAAGTACGGTAAATAGGGCTTAAAATAATGTTAAAGGCATAAGGCCCTCGTGGTAGCCGAAAGCATAATTGCCTCGACATTCCTAAGAAATAGGATAAGGCCTAAGTGGTAATATTAAAAACTAATTTTAAACCTAGTCTTGATGTAGTAATAAGTATAGGGAACACTTGTATGTATATATGATATGAATTATACTATTAATCATGTTGATAAATTAAGATTGCTAAATAGAGGGGGGGAAAACCATTTTATGCTTTAGCAGCATTGTCTTACTATTTGTTGTGTTTACATGCTTTATGTCCAATCCGTGTTTTTATTCTTATTTCTCCCATAAACTCACGGATACTCATTGAGTAGGTTGAGTTTATGTTTTTGATGGATAGCTTTGGGTAGACAATAAAGCTTAATGAAGGCGAAGTAGGAGGCTTATTTGCTAATAAAAGTTGTTTTATGATTCCGTTGTTTAAGTGTACGTGACGGCATAATCAAATGCCGTACATGCGACTCTGCTTATATTTTGTTGTATTTGACCCTTGCATGGGCATGTTTTGGGTTAATAAAGACGTAAAAACTATTATGAAAACTTCTATGTCATGTAAATATTTAGTTGCTTTGTTTACTTAGATGGTTAATATACTAAACTCATTTTATCATCGATGGATAATTTCAAGGAGAGTGCAGCATATTGAGGTTCCATCTTTGGATTTTAGGATAGGGGATGTTATAATTTGATATCGGAGAATAGGTTGAGGGAAACCTAATTAAAACGGAGCTAAAATAGTTAGGTCTTTAGTAGAGAAAACACCTTGGCTAGGGTATACGCTACTATATATCGTACTTGTTCTTTGACGTATGTGTATATATAAGTAAATAAGAATGTATATCTATCCTTATATTGTTGTTTCACTCTCTTTCCTTCCATTTCTAACAAATACTTGCTTAATAGAAAGAGCAAGATGGATATGAGGAGTGGAAGACTCACACGAAGAGGGGAAAGTATGAGAAGAGTGGCCGAGAGTACTCAAACTAATGGCCAAGGTGGGGAGGCAACATCGAATGTTAGAGTTAAGGCATAGGTGCCAACTTTTACCATAAGGAATAAAGATATGAATGTGTTATTTTAGTAGTTTATGGCCAACCAAGTACAACAGCTAGTTCGGTAGTCAGCACCATCACGAACCTCGAAAGTTCCAAAGGGCCCAGTGCGAGATGTTAGAGATAACTTTGCTAAGATGAATCAAGACTTTCAAAGCTTTGGCGGGGAAATGTTTGATGGAAAAAACTAGCTTTAGAAGCAAGTGATTGGCCAAATATGTGTGAACGAATCTGTGATGACTTAGAGTTAACAAATGCAAGCCCTTCGCTACTCCTTTTTTTGTGTGCCAGTATAACTTACTCTCTCAACCTACTTAATCTCGGAGTTCATAAATGCCCAGAAGGTGAAGTTAGTATCTGGGAAGTTTAAAGGGCTGGCTTATATTTGGTGGGAGAGTGTAAAGTTGGAAGTTCCTGAACGAGAAATTACTTAAGATAGATTCAAGAAGATGTTTAAAGAGCAGTTCATTTGTGGCTTGGAATTGTCAACTATGTTTTGGGAGCTTATGGAGTTGCTGTATGGAAACATGTTGGTTCAGGAGTCTGAATAGAATTTTGATGCTCTATCAAATTATGGGGTGGATTTGATGAGAACACTAAGGAAGAAGGTGGAAAAGTTCATTCTGGTGTTGAGACTAGGACTAAGAGATAAGACCATCGCTCATCTGGCACTTCCATTCAAAAAACTGGTAGATATGGTAAGACGATATGAGCTTATATACACAAAAAGGAGGGGTGTAGGCCAAAAAGCTTTTGCTGACAAAAATAAGTGGTTTTCCTCATATCATAAGGGGAAGAAAGGCCAACAACCAAAGGGGACGGCCCAAGTTTGAGCAAAGAAGGATGTTTCTCAAGTCACTTGCTATAATTGTGGGCAAGTAGGGGCACTACGCATCAAAGTGTCCAAGGAAGAAACGAGTGGGGAAGGTCATGTGCTTCATTTATGATAAGCCTGACTATAAAAAGAAGGACCGTCCAAAGGTTAAAGCACATGTCTTTGCTTTGGAAGGGACAAAGGGAAGTCTGTCTGTCGAAGAGAAAGGCAAAGGCAAGATCTTAGAAGGTATGACTTTGATCTTTAGCATGTCAACTAGAGTATTTGATAACAGTTCTATACATTCATTTATAGAAAAGGACTTAGTTGATGCAAAAAGGCAAAGTTACCGTATGCATTTAGGTAGTTGTGACCCCTTGAGGTTCGATATCTGATATATTACTTGGAGTTAATAGCTGTTATCTTCGAGTTGAAGATTTGGAGACACTACCTTTGTAGAGAAAGATTCTAGATTTTTATTGACTATAAATCCTTAAGATATTTGTTCTCTTAGAAGGAGTTGAACATGAGGCGGAAGAGGTGTTTAGAATATTTAGCGTCTTATGACTTTGGGATAGAGTATACTTCGAGGATGGGAAATAAGTAGCAGATGCTTTAGGTCAGAAGCAACAATGATTTTTTTGGCAGTGAAAGAAGAATGGAATGTGTTAAAGATATTAGCTTCCTACAATATTCAGTTTTGGTCAAATGGTGGTTCGAGTAGAGCTTTTGAGACACTATCATGCTTAGAAGTTCAGTCCGCTCTAATAGCCGAGAAGCAAAGAGAAGATCCACTCTATGCCGAAAGAGTTAGGAACCCAGAGTTCGGAACTGAAGTAAATGGATGAAGGTTTCAAGGTTGAGGAAAGGGGTAGACTTCATAAGAATGGAAGGTTGTATATTCCGATCATAGGAGGCCTTCAGGAAGATGTCTTGAACGAATGCCATCGTTCAAAGTTTTTTATTCATCTAGGAGGTATTAAGATGTACCAAGATACGAACTGAAGCTTTTTTTAGTAAAGGTTGAAATGAGACGTTGAAGAGTTGTGAATAGATGCTTAACATGCTAATAGGTTAAGGCAGAGCATCAAAAACCAAGTAGAGTTTTGCTGCCTTTAGAAATTCTAGTGTGGAAATGAGCCCGAGTTTCTATGGATTTTATAGATGGCTTGCTGAAATCTAGGGCTAGAATGAAAGCATATAGGTCATTGTTGATAGATTAACTAAGAAAGCACATTTTGTAACATACCCTACTTCAAGATTCAAAAATGGATGACGATGATGCTGTAGTCATCATCGGAATTATTTTCAAGCGATAAAGCGATATCAGTGTTTTTTACAAAATTATGTAAACATAGCAGCTGAATAAATTTCATTACACATAATTTTCTTTACATTTTATAAATCCTAAATCATGCCTATGAAAGGGTAAATATAATAAAACACAAATAGTAGTGTCATGCTCGACGTATGAAGATGTTGACACGAACACCTAACCAGTTATAAACTCTAGTTTTGCAATAGCAGAATATAAAAACAACTTTTATTAACTAAAATCATCTTGCTTCGTCTTCGGCTACTTTATTCGTTGTCTAACGCTAACATGTCTAATCCAGAAACTCATCCTACGAGTATCCATGAGTTTATAAGAAATAATAAAGACACAAGTTAGACATAAATCCTGTTATGAGTAAAACTTTACCCTAAACATAAATTGAGTGAGACCATGTTGCTAAAGCACGTAATGGGTTTTCCCTTTACTTATACATTACGAAAATTATATCACATCATGTAAACAATCATCCACAACATGAGCATCCATACAACATCATTTCAGTTATAAGTATACCCTATATTTAATCCAATTATGAACCACATCATACACTCGTCATTCACATTTACACACATCACCTAATCACTTATTTAGATGGTAGACAAAAAGGTATCTTTAACTTTTTAATGATTACCTCCCTAGGCCTTCCTAACACTAATTTAATATTTTCCCGAACAACATCATCCAATGGAATGGCCACTCATTCCACCATGGGGCCACCTTGTGTCTCTAAAGTAGTTGAATGTAAGCACCCTAAATACATTCTAGCAAGCATCCTTACTAAGTGTCAATAGCCCCTCTTAGTCCTGAAACCGCTTTGGCTAACGTTATCAATTCATTTAAAATGCCACGTTGATCTTTTGGCACCTGACCATAAACTTAGTTTAAAGTTTGGTTTAACTGAATTTAACCTATAGACTTCCCACGTTGTGGTATGCAACCATATACCATTGAATTTTAGACATCATTAATCATGACACCCTACCATTTAATAACCCCATGAGTCAGTATATCTATACGATCTTGATTCAGTCCATTTCTTTCATTTACTTATTTTGTGCCCTACACATTCTTTAGATATAACATTTTCATCTTTAATTTAAATGATGCAACCACCATTTCTTAGCTTCCCTAAACTTACTCCATTTCAAATTTCAAATAAGTTTACATAATTTAAACCTTTAAATTTTCCTTTATAATTTCATTTCAACGAAACTGAAAACCAACATCTTGAAAAATGGCTTCGTAAATGTCATTAAAAACTTTCTTAGTTTATTAAAGAATTCAAATTTACTAATCACCGCAAGCATAGTTTAATAACTATTGAATGTTAACGTAACTTTGCTATCACATGTCACAATTACAATGTTATCGCAACCCATATCTACCGCAACCTATAGCTATCGCATGCCAAGTGGCAAATTCTAACTAAATGGAAAATGATATGCCTTAATGAAGCAGCATCTTTACACGACATTTATTTACCGGTTGCTTTTTTTTGTAATAGTAAATTCTGACTATAGTTGAAAATTAATCTTCATTTATTAATTAGTTCCTTAATTATGTTCTTAATTAAGGTTTGGTTTTCATTAGTCAATTAATTCATATTAAATCTATAATAAATGGAAAAATTTGCAAAAATTCATAGAAATTCTAAAACATCTTTTTCATCCTCTAGTAGAAATTTCCAAACAAAATACTTAATTTTTGTATTTTAAATTATTAATTACATTCGAATTTAACCATTTCAAACTAAAAACTTGATAGTAAATTATTTCTTCATCTAAAAATTACTAAATAACAATCCTTCTCTATTTTATCACTGGAAACATCATATTAAATTTTGTGGACATATAGATATGACTAAACCATGTTTTACCCTTAAACATGACTACATTCCTTTTATTTAAAACATACAACATATTTAAACTATATCTAATCATTTCAACATGTTTTTCAACATTTAAATCATTCAAACTAAACTAAATCCGAACCGAAATGGGTTTGGGAGGTTTTAGGGTATAGAAAAAGTTTGAAATATTTATTAAAATCTTCTCTTTTTATTTAATGTTGAAAGATTTGCATTTGATTTTTAATTTCCCCTTTCTCTCTCCCTTTAAATGTGGTTGGCCTTGGTTACAATGGAGTTTTCTTAACAGTGAAGAGAACTAAATGTAAAGGAGGTGGAAGTGGTATTTATATTAATGGTCTTTGTTGGCATCAAAATTGGCCACCAACTCCCAGCTATGTAAAAGTACCAATATCCAATCCAATCACAGAATTATGAAGAGAAAATGAAGAAAAAAATTAAAACAATCAGAAAGCAAGTAAAAAGAGAAAAGATTTATAGTGGTCCGGCTAACTCCGGCCTATGTCCACTCCCAGATAATCCTTTTTATTATACCGAAGTTTGTTTACAGTTATAATCCGAAATCAAGAATAAAATCGGTAGAGTGCAGCCTAGATTGAAGATAAAGAGAAGTAGAAAGAAGATCCTTTTTCTAACACCATGCCTGCTGTATTTATATGGAAGATGTGCACCGATCGGGCTGAAATTTTGATAGAAAGTTCGGGAGACCGGGATGAGGCCATCTAAAAATTTCCAAGCCCGTTAAGGCCCACAATAGGGATTTGTACCGATCCCTATTATTGTGTCCAAATGAGTTGCGATCCATATGAGGGTTGCCCCATGATGTTAGCTGCCTGCTTCTCAAATTCCATGCAATTCTGACGTACGGTTTGTGAGATAACGCATATTTAGTGAAGTAGTGTTGCTTGATTTCTGATTTTTGATTTCTACCGATCCCTCTAAGGGGATAGGTATCGATCCATCCAATCTCTTCCAAATGTCATGCGATCCCTAGGGGTATTTCTCCATGTTGTATTATGCTTAGCCTCTAAGTTTAATGCTAATTGGATTAGTGGAACTCGAGTTATTCATCAATCTTCGTTGCAATATGTTGTGAAGGCTAATTATAGCCGATCCCTATGGGGGGACATGTACTGATCCCTCCAATTTTCTCCAAATGATATGCGATCCCTATGGGGTGTTCCACATGTTATAGTTAGCTTGTCCACCAAGTTTCATGTCAATTGGATGTGTAGATGTTGGGATATTGATCGATCTTTGCTATAAAGTTAGATTTAGCCGATCCTTGAGAGGGAAGAGGGTCGATCCCTCTTTCTTCATCCTTTTGATGTGCGATCCCTAGGGTAGGCTCCCTATTGTCCCCTCATATTGCTCATAAAATTTCATATGCATTGGACTTATAAATTTTGAGATACTAGTTGTTTTCCATTGAGTTGTATCTACTTGGCTGAAATATGCTGATTCCTTTTATATCGATCCCTTTTTGTACGATCCCTTTCTTAGGTGAAGTAATTTGCCCATAAATTGTGCATACAAACTCCATACGAATTGAGATTTGAAATGTAGCCACGTGGGGCCTTCCTTGTCACTTTATACTAGTCTCACCCTGTTTAGGACAAAAATAGAGGACATGTACCGATCCTCTAGGGGTAGGGATATGCACCGATCTCTTGCCTGGACGAGGCCTTAATCCGTACTTAGAATATTATGGAGATTCTATCTTTTGTTATCGATTGATCATCACTTCATATCATTGCCCGCACTTGATTTCTGGACCTCACAATCATCTCTCTTGACAATGGCCTTGATAATCGTGAAGTCAGTTGGGTTAAATCTGTCTGTCTACTACCTTGCCAAAAGGTGGGTTAACACTTTGCCCCCCAAAACTTGCCTTGCGATAGGAAGATGTGTTTTGAATTGCCATAAATCCAAAATACTTAATCCATAACCCATTGGTAGCTGTATTTTCCAATGTAGAATCCAATCCAAATCCATGATCTCTACGGATTGTTTTATCCGAATCAACATCCATCCAAAACCAAATCCATTACTGTTCGAAACTAATATCCAAATCCATGACCTCTTCGGGTTGTTATCCTAATCCAAATCCTCGATCTCACCAGATCCTCGCCGAGCACAATCTATACTCAACGACTTAAGTAAGCTGGTCCATTGCATTTAAGCGAAGCGACCTACCCTTGCCAGGAATAGTCCATACTTGATGACCTTGATCTCTCCGGATCCTTGCTGAGCACAATTCATACTCGACGACCTGAGTAGGTCGATCCATTCACGTTCGAGTGAAGCGACCTACCCCTTACCAGGTATAGTCCATACCTGATGACCTTGATCTCTCTGGATCCATGCCGAGCACAATCCACACTTGATGACCTGAGCAGGTCAATCCATTTCGTTCGAGCGAAGCGACCTACCCCTTGCCAGGCATAATCCATACCTGACAACCTGTGTTATCTATAACGTTGATTCAAATTTAAACATTCCTAAGTCCATTTGCCAAAATATAAAATAAGAGTCCGTACAACCAATAAACCAGAGTTCGAAGAAAACAAGAAGAAAAAATAGGGAAAAGAAAAACTAATTTTACAAACCCGAGCACTACGGTTTATCATCATCTCGGAGAAGGCTTAAGGACCATCCTCGATCTCGTACATGAGTAAGTGACTTAGCCGTCCTACTGCGGAGTTTTTTACTTATTCCATGCCAACTCGATCAATTGATGACAAGTTGATGATGATGCCTTGATCCAGTGTCATTTTTATTCGAGGTGGACGATGGCTATCCTGTTGCACGTATTCCTCAATGTCTGTTTGATTTGTACACTATTTCATGAAGCAGTGTCGGGAACTGACCATTCCTCATGTATTCCTCAATGATATCCTTTAAATACCTGTATTAATTTGTATTGTGCCCATCCATTTCATGGAATATGCAATGCTTTCCTCATGTTTGTTTGAGTTTGGAGGGTTCTCTCCTTATCGGCCTCCGATATGGAAGGCGCCCTTGAGTATCCAGATATATCCATTCTAGGGTTTCATTCAATTCTGAGTTAGAAGAGAATTTGGGTTCCCCCCTCCGTCGCTTCGATTCATCGAAGCTATTATCCATGTTCCGTTTTCCCTTGTCCTTTCTTGAGCTTTCACCGAGCGGTTCTCCACCACATACTGTATTAACTTCTGCTTCCTCTTTATTAGTGTTCGCATCTTCTTGTCGTAGAAACCTCTTTGCTTCATGGTAGAATTCCCTGAAATCCAATGTTGGATCCTATATCAGTGATATCTTAAAATCTGAATTATCTGTAACTCCTGACACTACCGACATCAAAACCATCAGTGGATCTTGTTAATCCACTGAAACAACTACCACATTGAACCTGGTTAAGAAATTCTTGAGTGATTCTCCAGCCCAAGACTTTAGTAATGTCAATGTCATCACATTCTTGGGTGTCGTAATGTAAACCCGAAACTACTTCATAAATCTTTCGACCAATTCCGTACATGTGCTAATAGAACCGCTCTCCAACTGTTTGAACCATAGCGCAGCTACATCTGTTAAGTACAAGGGGAAGCATCATGATAGGACTTCTTTCGAAGTCTCCAGTACTTCCATGTGCTGTATATACCTCATCATATGCATAGTTGGATTCGACTTTCCGTCATAAGCTTCTAGTGTTGGTAGCTTGAATTCTGGTGGATTCCTAGCATTCCTGATATTAGGAGCAAATGGACTTCTATTTACATCCTCCAGATCCGTGTTCACTAATCCTCCTAGCATAGCTTGCCTGATCATCTCTACAAACCTATCATTGTCTTCCAGTGGTAGTCTCCTATCATCATGTCCAAGCTGCCTCCTGAGTCTACGAGGGAATTCTAACGTATTCCTCTAGACGAGCATCCAAATTCCGATTTGCACCAAGCTCTATGGGATTGACTGTAGATCCTCCAGTATCACGATCGACTAGACCCGAGGCCATGCCCTCATGTCTATGGGGATCGGTGCCGAGGGATCAGTGTCGATCCCTCTAAGATGGCCGGGGACTGCCCCCGGTTGCTCTGTTCCACTCCTTTGTCCAATAGCTCAGTCTTCATGCTCCCGGTTCTGATTTCCAGTGAATCTTGCTGCCTCAACTCCTTGATCCATAACTCTAGTAGTCCCTATCGTTCTAACTCCTTGGTTTTGCATTCTAGCATTCCTATGGCTCCAACCGGTCTGATCTGTAAGAATAGATTCTACATCATCTCCTCCTTCCTTTTCAGCAACTGTTCCTACATAGCGTCCACCATTATTTCCATTTCATCTTTAGTGATGTAGATAGACGTTTAATTAGCTCCAACTCCTGAGGAAACCTCATGACTCCCTTCATGATGGTCCTTGTTTGCGCCAAAAATGGTCCCAAACCCCAAATGTCGTGAAAGCACCAGTGTATGAACACAGATCAATAATATAAGATCACCAATCACAGATCTAAGTAATGCAAAGGACAGAAAATGAAGAATAATAAACTTCAAATAGAAAGAAAGAGACAAAGACACAAGATTTATAGTGGTTCGGCTATCTCCGGCCTATGTCCACTCCAAAAGTTAATCTTTTATTGATTTTCCTTGCCGGTTACAGATGATTACAGCGGATTACAATGGAGAAATTCGAGTACAACAGTGGCCTAGTGATGCAAAGGTGTTTTCGGCAGAGTCTGGACGTTGGATAGCCCAGAAGATCCTTTTTTCTGTAGGCTCTGGGGTGCTATTTATAGGCGCTCCATGCAAATATCTCGCTCAAACTTCGGGAGACTTCTTTTGGCACGTGAGTGGGCCCACGCGATCGATCCCATGAAGTTTCGGCTCGATCCGTGATCGATACGAACGTAATTCGTATCGATCAAGATTTTATCCAATGGAGTCGAAACTTGGTGTGAACATTCTTTGGCTTGTATGTAAGCTCTTTTGACAATTTCGTGGCATTTGGACCTGTGGATCTCGAGATATGATCGATCAATTCGTATCGATACCTGTTCGTATCGATGCCCTTCACGTGCATGCTGGTGATGTGGCCTTATCCTCAGGGTGTGATCCATTTTCCACGCCGCGTTGAACGCCTCTTCCTTCGATTCACACACATTTTCAGTTCGCATCCATCTGCTCGCATTGGTCACGTTCGCGTTCATCAATCTATATGCATCGACTGCTTCGTATCGATCGATACGAACCCTGGCTCCTAAACCCTTCATATCCATATGCATCCATCCACCCGTTAATGCCTTCGGTTTGCTTCGTATCCTTCCCATGCGCTTTATTTGCATCGATCTAGCAACGATCGATACGAAGTATATCTGTGCGTTCATCCAATTGATTCGCGCAGCATCAATTAGAGGTCCACTGAACTGAAGTCAATACGTATGGGTTTGATTCGAAGTATGCTGCTATCCCATCTTGATCGACACGAACACCATCGACTCGAATACACGATACGAAAAGCATCGATTTGAAGCATACTGCTATGCTCCATCCTGATCGACATGAAACCATCGAGTCGAACAAACCATCATGTGCCTGCCTGTTTGATCCAAGTTCACCGCCATCGAGTCGAAATCCATCTAATCTTTCTCCCTGATCGATACGAACGCCTTGTTCGTATCCATGGGTATCGATACGAAATGCATGGATACGAACAGTATCGATACCAAACCTGTTTCTTCCAACATTGATCCATCCATATCTCGAGCATACAAACTCCGATTGGCCTGAAATTTGAAACGTAGCCTCTCCTAGCCTTGATCATCATTCCCTATCGATTCCGTCTTGATTGGAGCTCGGTCAAATTTTGACGACATCGATCACAACCTTGTTTCCAATCGATTTCCAATCCTGATATCCATCCTTTTCCAGCTAATTTGTTGATATTCCAGCCTTGACCAAAGGGTGGGATAACATTTGCCCCCCAAAACATGCCTTGTGATAAGAAGGTGTGTTTTCAATAGTTCCGAATCCGATATCTAAAGTCCATGGCCATATCATCCAAGTGCATCGTTCTTGACTGCTCCGAGTCGGTGCCTGATTCCAAATCTAGTAACAAAAGCCTTAGCCAATTCCATATCCATCCGAACTCGACCGCCGAGTTCTGATCCATTCTTATCCAATAACCAATAACCGAATCCAGGACCTCTCCGGGTTGATATTCAAATCCGTAACCTCTCCGGGTTCTTGCCAGGCGCAATCCACACCTGATGACCGTGGTCCAGTGCCCTTGAACGTTAAATAATCGTCGTGGCTTAAGTCCTAAGCCAAATTCTGGTCGCTCCGGACACTTGTCGAGCATAGTCCATACTCGACGACCTGAAATAGCAACTGATAATATATGGCATATGTACTAGGCTGAATTCTGGTCGCTCCGGACCCTTGCCGAGCATAGTCCATACTCGACGACCTGAATAAGCCAATTCGCCACGTTCGGATGAAGAGACTTACCCCTTGTCAGGCATAATCCATACCCGACGACCATTTACCAATAACCAGATAAAAATCCAATCCAAAATCCAAATCAAATCGGGAAACCAAAAATCCACATCCGAAATCAAAATCAATATCCAAACATGAAAACAATCATCCAAATGAAAGTCCAAATCAGAAAATAAACAACATCTGGAGTACAAACCAAACTCCAAAACCAAGCCAGAAAAGACAAATGTCCAAACCAAAAGAAAAAGCAGATTTCGCAAACCATAGCGTCGCGGTTTATCATCGTTCAGAGCATGCCTAGGAGCCATCTCCGTCCCCGTACATGAGTAAATGACTTGGCCGTTTGCCTGTAGTTTGCTACTTATTTCATATTATCCTTGTCAATTGATAACCAATCGACCGTCGTCCCTGGGTCTCGCGCCATCGTTGTTTGAGGTAGACGGTGGTTGCTCCTGCTCCACCGCCGCATTCCTAGCCGCGACATATTGTCGCAACTGTCCATTCCTTACATGCTCCTCGATTATGTCCTTCAAATGCCTACAGCTGTTGGTATCATGTCCATCCAAATCGTGAAAAAGACAATGCCTTCCTGATGCCTTTTCACGTTTTGAGGGCTCTCTCCTAGCTGGCCTTCGATAGGGAAGGCGATTCCGAGTCTCCATGAATATCTGTTCCAACGTCTCGTTCAATCCTGTGTAAGTGGAAAACTTTGGCTCCCTCCACCGCTTCCTAGCTTTTCCTGATTCGTCATCCAGCTTCCTTTTTCCTTTATCTTTATCTTTATCCGAGCTTCCACTGGATGGCCCTCCGTCCTCAGCCGCGTTCACCTCCTTTGATTTCATATCTGAAAATGCATCTTCCTGTCGAAGGAATCTCTCAGCTTCGTGAAAGAATTCCCCGAGATCCAGTGGTGCGTCTCGTATTAGAGATACTTTGAAATCTGAATCCTCTTTGACTCCTGAAACTGCTGCCATTAAGACCATCAATGGATCTGGCCGATCCACCGAAGCAACCGCTGCATTGAACCAAGTTAAGAAAGCTCTGAGCGATTCATCTGTCCATTGCTTTACTGATGTTAGCGTCATCACATTCTTCGGTCTTTTAATATAAACCCGAAACTGCTTCAGAAACCTGTCCACCAATTCTATCCATGTCCTAATAGATCCTTCTTCCAGCTGTCTGAACCACATAGCAGCTATATCCATCAAGTACAGAGGGAAACATCGGGCCATAACTTCCTTCGATGCCCTTAGCACTTCCATATGTCTTGTGTACCTCATCAAGTGGTCAGTCGGATCAGCCTTGCCATTGTACAACTCTAGCGTGGGTAGCTTGAACTCTGGTGGGTTCCGAGCCATTTTGATTTCACGAGTAAACGGACTCCTGTTTACTCCTTCCAGATCCCTGTTTGTCAATCCTCCACGCATAGTTCGACTGATAATCTCAGCCAATCCAGCGTTGTCCGTCAAGGGTTGCCCTCCATGTCCCTGAGGGTATTCCGGTACGTATTCCTCATCACGTGCTCTTTCATTCCTGCCAGCATCTTGTTGTGCAGTGTCAACTGGAATTCCTCCATGAACTGGTCCATCGTTGCCGGGCGGTGTGCCCCCGAGCCTGCATCCATCCAGGTTGGCAGTTGTGTGCTGATCAGGGGCTGTTCCTTGTTGAGCTGCTACATTAGATTGCCTATTTGGTCCTTCTGCTCCAGCTCCGTGGATCTGAAATCCTGAAGCTCCAGTTGTTCCTACTTGCCCAAACTGTCTGAGGAGGTTCTGCATCATCTCCTCCTACCTTTTCAGAAACTCTTCATGCATAGCTCCCATCATCATCTCCATCTCATCTCTGGTGATGAAAGCTGAATTCTGATTAGCCCCTGATGATGCCTCCTGGCTTCCTTCATGCTGACTTCTCTCGGCTGTTTGTCTTCTACTTGATTGCCTTGTCATAGCTCTTTAGATCTGAACCCTTAAGCCTTCAAATCCGAACTCCAAATCTGGTATAGCGGGTGCTATTTGTTCTCAGTGAAAGCACCAAAGTGTTTGCGCCAAAAATGGTCACAAACCCCAAATGTCATGAAAGCACCAGTGCATGAACACAGATCAATAATATATGATCACCAATCACAGATCTAAGTATTGCAGAGGACAAAAAATGAAGAATAATAAACTTCAAAAAGAAAGAAATAGAGAGAGACACAAGATTTATAGTGGTTCGGCTATCTCCGGCCTACGTCCACTCCAAAAGATAATCTTTTATTGATTTTCCTTGCCGGTTACAGATGATTGCAATGGATTACAATGGAGAAATTCGAGTACAACAGTGGCCTAGTGATGCAAAGGTGTTTCCGGCAGAGTCTGGACATTGGATAACCCAAAAGAACCTTTTTTCTGTAGGCTCTGGGGTGCTATTTATAGGCGCTCCATGCAAATATCTCACTCAAACTTCGAGAGACTTCTTCTGGCACGTGAGTGGGCCCACGCGATCGATCCCATGAAGTGTCGGCTCGATCCGTGATCGATAGGAACGTAATTTGTATAGATCAAGATTTTTTCCAATGGAGTCGAAACTTGGTGTGAACATTATTTGGCTTGTATGTAAGCTCTTGTGAAAATTTCGTAGCATTTGGACCTGTGGATCTCGAGATATGATAGATACGAAATCTAGCTTCCTCAACGTCGTCTAGTCTGCATCGATCAATTCGTCTCGATACATGTTCGTATCGATGCCCTTCACGTGCGTGCTGGTGACGTGGCCTTATCCTCAGGGTGTGATCTATTTTCCACGCCTTGTTGAACGCCTCTTCCTTTGATTCACGCACATTTTCAGTTCGCATCCATCTGCTCGCATTGGTCATGTTCGCATTCATCAATCTGTATCCATCGACTGCTTCGTATCGATCGATACGAACCCTGGCTCCTGAACCCTTCGTATCCATATGCATCCATCCACCCGTTAATGCCTTCGGTTTGCTTCGTATCCTTCCCATGCGCTTTCTTCGCATCGATCTAGCAACGATCGATACGAAGTATACATGTGCGTTCATCCAAGTGATTCGCGCAGCATCAATGCGAAGTCAACTGATTTGAAGTCGATACGTATGGGTTTGATTCGAAGTATGCTGCTGTCCCATCTTGATCGACACGAACACCATCGACTCGAATACACGATACGAAAAGCATCGATTCGAAGCATACTACTATGCTCCATCCTGATCGACACGAAACCATCGAGTCGAACAAACCATCATGCGCCTGCCTGTTTGATCCAAGTTCACCGCCATCGAGTCGAAATCCATCTAATCTTTCTCCCCGATCGATACGAACGCCTTGTTCGTATCCATGGGTATCGATACGAAATGCATGGATACGAACAGTATCGATACCAAACCTGTTTATTCCAACATTGATCCATCCATATCTCGAGCATACGAACTCCGATTGGCCTGAAATTTGAAATGTAGCCTCTCCTAGCCTTGATTATCATTCCCTATCGATTCCGTCTTGATTGGAGCTCGGTCAAATTTTGACGACATCGATCACAACCTTGTTTCCAATCGATTTCCAATCCTAATATCCATCCTTTTGTAGGTAATTTGTTGATATTCTAGCCTTGAAGAAAGGGTGGGATAACAATCCTATATGCTACTTGTCTCCTTGTTGATTGTCCCACCATTGCTCCAAATCCAAGCTCTCTAATTAATTCCAAATCTAAACTCCAAATCAGCGGGGGCTAGCTCTCTCAATGAAAGTACCAAAATGTTGGCGTCAAAATTGGCCACCAACACCCAACTATGTAAAAGTATCAATATCCAATCCAATCCCAGAAATATGAAGAGAAATAAATGAAGAACAAAATTAAAACAATCAGAAAGCAAGTAAAAAGAGACAAGATTTATAGTGGTTTGACTAACTCCGGCCTATGTCCACTTCCAAATAATCCTTTTTATTATACTGAATTTTGTTTACAGTTACAATCCAAAAGCAAGAATAAAATTGGCAGAGTGTAGCCTAGGCTGAAGATAAAGGGAAACAGAAAGAAGATCCTTTTTCTGACACCATGCCTGCTGTACTTATAAGGGAAGACGTGCACAGATCGAGCTAAAATTTTGACAAAAGGTTCGGGAGACCAAGACGAGGCTGCCCAAAAATTTCCAGGCCCATTGGGCCCATAATAGGGATCAGTACCGATCCCTATTAGTGTTTCAAAATGGTCTGCAATCCCTATGAGGGTGCCTTGTGATGTTAGCTACCTGCTCACCAAATTTCGTGCAATTCCGACGTACGGTTTGTGAGATATCGCATTTTCAGTGAAGTAGTGTTGCTTGAATTCTGGTTTTTGCCGATCCCTCCAGTCCCTTCCAAATGCCAGGCGATCCCAGGGGAGCTTCTCCATGTTGTATTATGCCTTAGCCTCCAAGTTTCATGCCAATTGGATTAGTAGAACTCGAGTTATTGGTCAATCTTTGTCGCAATATGTTGTGAAGGCTAGTTATAGCCGATCCCTATGGAGGGATAGGTACCGATCCCTCCAATTTGCTCCAAATGATATGCGATCCCTATGGGGTGTTCAACATGTTGTAGTTAGATTGTCTTCCAAGTTTCATGTTAATTGGATGTGTAGATGTTGAGATGTTGATCGATCTATGCTATAAAGTTGGGTTTAGTTGATCCCTAAGATGGAAGAGGGTCGATCCCTCCTTCTTCATCCTTTTGATGTGCGATCCCTAGGGTAGGCTCCTTAGGGTCCCCTCATCTTGATCAAAAAATTTCATATGCATTCGACTTATGGATTTTGAGATATTGATTGTTTTCCTTTTAGTTGTACTTGCTTGGCCGAAATAGGTCGATCACTTTTATACCGATCCCTTTTTGTACGATCCATTTCTTAGGTGAAGTAATTTACCCATATCTTGTACATACAATCTCCAAATGAATTGAGATTTGAAATGCAGCCTCGTGGGGCCTTCGTTGTCACATTATACCAGTCTCACCCAGTTTGGGACAAAAATTGAGGACATATACCGATCCCCTAGGGGAAGGGATATGCACCGATCTCCTGTCTGGGTGAGGCACTAATCCGTACTTAGAATATTATGGAGATTCTATCTTTTAGTCGGTTGATCGCCGCTTCATATCATTGCCTGCACTTGATTTTTGGACCTCACAATCATCACTCTTGACTAATGGCCTTGATAATCATGAAGTCTATTGGGTTAAATCTGCCCGTCTACTGCCTTGGCAAAAGGTAGGTAACCGTCTTAAATCCCTCTCATTCATTCTCATTAATCTATTTCCATGAATAATATATTTCTATTATTCGATGTTCACATTTTAAATCATTTACCATTCAAAATTTAAATTTATTTATTCTCATTAATTAGTCGACTTTAATTGCTCTAATTACCTTTGATCCATTTAGTTAACTTTTAAAAGCGTCCTATACTTAATTAATCCAATCTTCCTTAGGTAATTATTACAATTAAATTAATTTAATTCCATTTTTGGTTTCCTTATTATTAGTTTATTTCCTCCTTTGCAAGATCCTATATATTCAAATATTAATTTGTTTGCCTCATATGTAGCACATTTAATATTTCCAATTCACGTTTTAAAATCTATTCCTATTATATATGACCAGATTTAATTACATGAAAATACCCTTAATGTAAGGTCTCATATGTTCAACATTTCCTTGCCTAATTTATTTCCATATTCTTTTTCCAAATATTTATATTTCCTCTTTATACATAAGGCTGAATTTAATTACCTTTAATATAAGATCTCCTTTATACAATTATTAAATTTTCTTTTTACATATTCACAGCTGAATTTAATTATATCTAATTGCCCTTAATTTCCAATTAATTGCTTTCCATTATTTATGGCTAAATTTTATTAGATTCCCTACTTTTTCACTCAACTCCATATTCACAAAGTGAATAAATGTCCCCTATATATGTTCCTTATTTAATCCATTCATTTTATTAGGTAATCAATTAACCTTTATTCTTATAATTAATTTTCTTAATCACTTATTCATTAATTTATGGGTATTTACATTCTCCCCACCATATATGAATTTCATCCTTTAAATTCAGATAAAGGAGAATAATAATCACACTAACATCCTTATAGTGCAAAGTCATCTTCACATAATTACACACTTGTACAAATGTTACATTACTACCCTACTAATGTAAATCATCAATCATTAACATAATACATCATTTCAACTACTAACACATAATCTTTTCGTGACATAAATACATTAGTGCCACTACTAGTATATACAATAGACAAACAAAACACATTGCTACAAACATTAATGTATAAAACAATTTGGGATAGATATTCCCGTTCTTATCCTCTACCTCCCATGTACAATCATCATTATCATCACTCCACTAGACATGAACAAGTCTAATAACTTTGTTTCTTAACTTCTTCATATCATGACCTATTATTCCTTTCGGTTGCTTAACATATGTCAAATCTAGTTGTATAGATAAGTTCTCCATCGCCATTGGTTCCACTACCATACCAGGGTCATGCACACATTTCCATAAATGTGATGCATGAAATACATTATGCACACCCGCTAAACTACTCAGTAACTGGTCTCTACACGTGAGTTTTCCAATCCTCTCAATCATTGAAAAAAAGCTACATATCTAGGAGCCAATTTCCCTACCATCCCATAGTGTATAACACCTTATATCGATGAAGCCTCCATGAACATATGATTTCCCACTGCGAACTCTATTTCCTTCTTCTCTTATCGGCATAACATTTCTGCATTAATTGTGCAATTTTCATTCTAGCAAGAATCAAATCTGTCTTCTCGATGGCATCTCTTACTAAGTCGAGTCCTAACACGAGTATATCTCCCGTGTATAACCAACAAATATGTGACTTACACGTCTATCATAAAGCGCATCGAATGTTATCTTCCCTATACTTGATTGTAACTATTATTGTAGGAAAAATCTACCAGATTGAAATGATCCTCCCAAGATCCTTCAAAGTCTAAAACACATCCCCTCAGCAAATCCTCTAACAGAAGGTTCGCCCTTTCCATCAGAACATCCGTCTACGGGTGGTAAGCCATACTCATGTTCAATTTTGTACTCAATGCACTTTTCAAACTTTTATAGAACTCACTGGCGAATAAAGAGTCTTGGACACTAACCATGTTTCATGGAATCCCATGGAGTCTAAAAACATTCTTCATATATAATTTTTCCAAACTAGCCGTCGTTCTTGTCGACTACACTAGGATAAGTAGGTACTCTTAGTCAACCCATCGACTATCACCCATATGCTACTATTTCACATCCTTGACCTTGGCAACCTATTAACAAAATCCATGACACTGAATCCCACTTCCAAGTCGGTACTTTAAGGGTTGAAGTAAACCACTGGGCTTTTGATGCTCAGCTTCACTTGCTACGTTTCACACTTCTTAACACATTCACCTACGTCTCTGTTCATCCCCCCTAAAAAAGAAAAGCTTCATATCATGGTACACGTTTGTCCCTTCAGGATGAATCATAAACTTAGACCGAGGACTTGCCTCAATTACCCCTTCCCGAAGATCTTCTACATTCAGAACACATAGTCTTCATTTCTTCTTAAGTTATCCATTTAAGTCTATCCTAAACTGTTTACTACCTCAACCTCCATACCCATCTCCATAAACTAATTCTTTTGGGTAACAATGTCTCTAATGTCATCCATTCCTTAGTCATGGCTAATACTCCATTCTTTTGATTTCTACTTAAAGCATCACAAATCTTATTCCCCTTTCCCAAAATATACTCAATATCAAAGTCAATTGCTTCCAAGAACTCCAACCACTTCTGTTGCATCATGTTTAACTCCTTCTAAGAGAATAAACACCTAAGAGACTTATGGTCCATGTACAACTCGAACCACTCTCCCAATAGATAATGCCTCCAAATCTTATAGCAAAGATCACTACTGCCAACTCCAAGTCATGAGTTATCTTACTTCATGCGGCCTTAATTGCCTTGATGCATAAACTATCACTCACACCTTCTGTATTAATATTTCATCCAAATCGGTTCCATAAGCACCATTATATATTACCAAATCTTAATTCTCCTCACCTATGATCAAGATAGAAGCATTCATTAAAATCTTCCCCGACTCCTAAAATGACCCTTCACACTTATCAATCCATACGAACCTCTTGTTTTTCCTAGTCAACTTAGTCAAGGGTGTTGCTATACGTAAGAAGTCCATAATGAATCTGCACTAATAGCTAGCCAATCCCAATAAAATTCTTATCTCCATTACACTCCTTGGCCTCTTCTAGTCACTAATAGCCTTTATCTTCAATGGATCCACTACTAGTCCATTCTCCAAAACAACATGACGAAGAAATTTAACTTCCCATTTCCAAAAATGACACTTGGAAAACTTTGTCGTTAATCTGTATTATCTCATTGTCTCCAACACCAATCTAAGATGGATTTCATGGTCTCTCTCATGCTTAGAATATACCAAAATATCATCAACAAAGACCAACATAATTCTTTCTAACTGATCATGAAAGATTCGGTTCATAAGGTCTACAAAGAACGTCGGGGCATTAGTTGGTCTAAAAAGAATAACCAACCAATCATATGAACCATATTTAGTTCTAAATGCAGTCAAAGAAACACTTTCCTCAGATGGAATCTCATTACCATATCTAGTTGCAAGAATAATCTTGCTCCACTCAAATGGTTAAATAGGTCGTCTATCCTAGGCAATAGATAACGATTCTTCACTGTCAACTCATTTAGCCTTCAGTAATCAATAAATATATGTAATGATCCATCCAACTTCTTTACAAATATCGCCGATGCTTCCCATGGTGAACTACTAGGCATAATGAAACTCTTAAGTCCAAGCTCCACTAGTTGCTTCTTCAATTCCTCCATCTCCTTAGGTTGCATTTTGCTAGGTGGTCTATAAACAGGTTGTACCATCAATATCAAGTCTATATGGAATTTAATTGCTCTTCTAAGCGATAATCTCATTACTGGTTCGAAAACATCTACAAATTCCCGAACTACTAGTATTCAACTTACCTCATCTTCTTGATCTTTCACTGCATATAACATCAATTGTGAGGACCGCCCTACACCTCCAGCACCCAATATAAGTAAATAGTGCGCTGTTGTAGTGCCCAACCGATGTAGAAAGATTGTCAAGGGTTGAAAAAAACAAAAAATTACAGAACCTATCGTATATCTCTCATCGCATCGAATATAATATAATATACGTTACCGTTATAAAATAGGAGAGAAAATGATAACAAAGTGAACCACATATCAAAGCACAGATCCACGGAGTTATATAGTACATGAATAGAGTTTATACAAAGCAGAAATATACTCAAATAAATTGTCTCATAATAGTAAAACCAACATTTTCTAGGCTCCACAATGTTGCACAATAGAATAAGTAATAGAATGTCCATATATAATACAAGAAAGCTCCATCCTGCTCGTCTCTTGCACTGTCGCTACATGTCACCTGGACCTACTGTCTAGTATATTCATTAAAGAGTACCCGAGAAAATAATAAGCAAAGCATAAACCTGAGTTGGACAACAATCTGGTGTGAGCGATAAGTGAATCTCAATATACTATACAAGTCAATACAGTAAGGAACAAGGGTATACGAACCATATCCGACCTATCCCTGCAATCAAAGAGTTAGCAAATAACGAACATAATATGCTACTCTACAAACATTATAAAGGTGTACTACAACCTAAGTACAATGATGGATGTCCAGGTATCACTATTCACAATACCTATCTTCAGTGACATCCCTAGAGTGATAGACTACTGGAGAAAGCAATCAAAGAAAATGTAGCATCCATTAAAGAATCCTCAATATCACTTAATATGCCCAGATATATGATAACCTGTATGACCATTCCTCTGCCAGGGATTAATGGAAAATCCCAAATTTCATTGTACTCGCTCACAGTCCGAAGCTGACACTAGACCCATGCCACTGGTCTAGGGTATATGGATCCATTCCACCGATCTAGGGTAGCCATTCCAAGTACCTAATAAGCGCCCTCACAATACCACTGCTTTCAAGTACATCAAAAAACACTCCGAGAATAAGCAATCCCTTAGCACGCATATTCGAGCCCCTTCCTTGTTCCATATAGTTTCAACAATCCTCAAAGACCATTCAACCTTCCTTTCTTTCAACAATAAAACAATTCAACATTCTATCTATGGGTTACCCTTCCTCAAATCTGCTCGTTATGGATAATCATTATCACGACTCCTTTCAACATCAAGCTGCCATCATCCAAATGTAACTCCATTCGCCATTGTGTTACCATCGTCGAAGTTCCGAAACCATCATCCTTCATTATGCTACTAAATCGCCATCGAACCCAAGCAAACAAACAAACACCTTCAACATGACCAGTAGAACCCCCACATTCCCATTTTGAAATTTCACAAACCCTGCTACCATAAATTCATGTCGGTACCGACCACAAGTGGTCGGTACCGATATCAATCCTTCAACCTAAACTTAGCCAAAATTTCATTAAATATTTTCCCTCCCGTTCTCTTCTTTTCGGCGTGCTTAGAACTCCTTACTTCATTCCATAGCACACAAGCTCCAAGCTTTGACTAAGTGCAAGAAAAACAACTCGGTACCAACCAAACGAGGTTGGTACCGACTACCTTACTTAGCCAATTTTTTTTGCCTTTCCACTTCCAACACTTCACTCCGTCAAGTCCCTAAAGGAATCCTCGAAGTTTCACCCCTTCTGGTCGAATGTAACTCCTTACCCCGACTTGAATCTCCTTTATCCCTATCTGAAATCCTTCCCATTTTCAGCCCAAACCATGACCCGAAGTCTCTAACCCCTGACCTAAAGCAACACCACCAACCTAAATTAAGTTCGTCACCAACCTGAATCCCTCCATTCAAACCACTCGCGACCTTAAGTACAAGCTCCCCACATTCTCCAAAGCCCTTCCTCTAAGTTTCAACTAATTTGGAGTTGTTTTGCCTTCATTTTACCAAATTCAACGACCACTTTCCTAACTACCTAAAAGCACTAGCAAATCATATCAAAGCAAAACATACAAAACAATATCATCCATATACGTCCATAACACAAGCATTCCAACCAAATATGATTTGCACACAAATTCTAGGCTAGATCTAGTTTTACACTAACATGCGAGTATGATCAAAAAGGGTTACAAAACCATATAAAATCCATTTTTAATCTTCAAAATTCAAATATAAATATCCTTCTTCATCCTCTCTCAATAATATGTCTGCTTCATATCTGTGCAGTTAATGCCCCGCTATATCCCCGCTATAACTCTGATATATCTTATAGCGGATTCCTACCGCTACGATTTTTCCATATATCCCCAACATATAGCATTTCCGCTTTAATCCCCGCTATTTCCGCTATATCCCGTTTCCACTATATTCCGCTATTTCCGCTATATCTTCTATAAAAAATTGGATTGAAAAATGATATTTATACGCTATAAAAATTATGAAATTAATTAATTTCATTGAATTTTTGATATATGTTTAGAAATGATAATACTCTAATATTCTACTAAATTAAATTAAGTTATATAATAGTTTTACGTTCATTTACAATATATTTATGCATATTTTTATTTATATTATTTTTGTATTAATTATAATTCAATTGAATGTTAATTTTTCACATAATTACTATCTATATATTTGTAAAAACAACAATATGGGATTTATATGCTATTTTAGAGTAATCTGATATATCCCGCTATATCTTCGCTACATCCCCGCTATGACTTTCTGCACCTCTACCGCATTGAATCCACCAAGCGCTTTAACTGCACAGCTTCATATCACGGTACGTCTTATTATGCCTTGATATATAGTCAATCTAGAATGATGGCTTTCTTGTAGCATCTCATCTCATAATCCATCAACATCAGGAACGAACAATCTCCATCCCTATGGAGCCAACCATTTCGATCGAGTTCATATAGCTTCATCTCTTCAGACTCTGCTCCATCTTTCATTTTTGTCATGATCTCTGCTAGTCTACTATCTTGCCTCTGAATAGTACTGATCCGCTCAATCAAAGTAGGTCTGATGGTCAAACTCACTAAATTATCTAGCTCTACCTCATAATGAGGTCTAATGTCATAACCAGTAGTTTACTCTAACTACTTCCATACTAGGAACATCACTCCAAACTGACATGTCTTCTACTCAATGCATTGGCGACTACATTTCCCTTACCAGGCATTTAAAAAATACTAAAGTCATAAAAGGACAAGAACTCCAACCATCATTGCAGATGAAGGATGAGATCCTTCTAATAGAAAATGTAACGACTTGGTATTTTCAACCATTCGCATCCGCACATGTTGTACTTGAATTGCTCAAAATATCGGATTGTTAATTTAAAATTTGGCAAAAACTCATCATATACAGTAAATAAATAATCACAGAATCACAGATACAGAGTATATAACAGAATGCAGCGGAATAGATAAATAGTAGTTCATGAAGCTACTATATAAACAACAGAGTTTGAAATAAAATACAACATAATCTCAAATACAGACTGATGACATCTCCGAGCCAATCAATTGGAAAAGCTGAAAGCTGAATCGATAGTTGGATCTCCAAGCGAAGCTCCAAACTCCAAAGGTGAGTCTCAAATGCTGTATCACTCAGTCTGACCCGAGCGTAAAGCAAAACACAAAACACTCGAGTTAGGATTAACATTCTTATATCAATAAATCCAAATCAAGTGAAATATCAAATGAAATACAAGTAACTTAAAGGATGTTTGGGATAACCATCCTCTAAGGATCCGTGAAACTATCTACTATTTAGAAAGATACGCTATTAACAACCAAATGCCATTATAACACCGTGGTCATTTCAAAGTAATTTATACTTCAAAACCAAAATATCATCTCCATTTCAAATATATATATTTTCAAATTATAGCACTTTCAAAGTTACAACACTTTTTGACGCAGCGGATGTTACAAAAACAATGCAGATCGTTGAAAGTAGTAATCGGTGGATTGGAAGATACTGAAATGCCCGAATTCGTTGATCCGAAGATACCGAACTCTAGCTATCCCGAACTCGTTGATCGCGCACGATACCGGGTTCAAAGATCTTCAATTCTTCAAGCGTTGATCAAGCGCACTTGATTCCGCGAATCGGCTTCTACAATCATTGAATCGAGCGCACTCGATTATCTGAAAGAGTAGATAGGAGATTACACTCAACTACCAATTTGAATGAAAGCACAAAGCAATCAAAAGAGAATTTTATTCAATATTCAACTACTTTTACAAATGACCATACATGCCTATTTATAGGCTACAACTCAACACAACAGAAAACTTCAAAAATATTACAAGTACTTAGGTCGGAAACGACCTATAGACGACTTACGACCTATCTAAGGTCGGCGACCTAAGACAAACAACACAATACAAGCCTTGCCGACTTACAAACATACAGGTTACGACCTAAAAAAGATACAAACGACTCAAAGACAAACGGCTCACGACTTAAGAAAATTTACAACACATTACAACGACTCATAGGTCGTACACGACCTAAAGTACACAGCAGCTTCCCATCAACGACTTACAAACAGAACGACTTAAGACTTCCACGGTTCAGATTAAGTCGGCAATAGAATCCAACGGCAACAGCTACAGCGACTTAAAAACATGCGGCGACTCAAAGACACCAATGGTGGAGATTAACTCGGCAGAAAATCCAACGACATTCAGGCTTTCGCGACTTAAGAACATGCGCATCAGAAACTTCGCGACCTAAGCTTTAGGTCGGTAACGACCTAAAAAAAACATGTAGCGACTTAAGGACTTCACGCCTTAACTTCTTGCGACCTGGCTCCTTGCGACCTAACTTAGGTCGTTCCATTTTAGCTCGTAGTACCTTTAACTCGTTGAGTCGTTCGAGCGTTCTACCTTCCAACTCGTTAGGTCGTAGACATCCTTCCATAAGTCGTGAGCGACCTAAAAACCCATTAGGTCGTGAGCGACTTAAAACTTCAGCTTTCAACAAATTAGGTCGTAACTCGTCTTCAGTAGGTCGTATTCCATTAGATCGGAGCTCATTAGGTCGGAACTTGTTAATGTGACTGGAATGACTTAAGGTAGCTTCTGTTATCTTGTTAACTCGTAGGTCGTTAGGTCGTTTTCGACCTAAGGAATGGAAGGTCGTTCGCGACCTAAAGAAACTGGCCAATAGCATTAGAATCTTATCCCGGTAGGTCGCTGGAATGATGTAGCTAGGTCGTAACGCGCCTGAATGACTTGCCAACTCGTTTTCCTGCATTTTCATCTCCTTAACTCGTTCATTCTTCCTCATATTAAGTCGGGCGCGACTTAGACTTAGCTTGTGATCATGGTTAGGTCGTAGGTCGTTGGAACGACCTATAGTATCATGATGCTGGCCTGCATCATCTTCCTCTGGTTGGGAGAAATTCGTCCTTGAATTTAAAAGCTTTCTTCTTCGAGACGATGTCTTCCATTCATTATCTGGTTTGACACGGCCCTGGCGATAACCATTCTTGAGATTAAACTTGTTTTTTACTTTGGATGTTATGGTTCGAGCTAAATAATACATGGAATTGAACAGACGTGGCATTAGGCAGGCAACATAAGAAAGTGATCTGAGGGAGATGGCATATGAAAAATTGCGGAATAAACTAAGCACTAGATGCCAGATCCACTTCAGGTAGCACAGAACTTCATAAGAATAGGGTCGTATACCATATTGCTTGTGCCAATAGGAAGATGTGATATAGAACTAAAACGTGTCGAAAATGTGAGACGTTATAAGGAAGTTTAAAATCATGGAACGACTTGGGTAATCACGACCGAAAAATTGTGATGACTCATGCTCAGATTCTTGTCTTTCTTTATCCCGTTCAGATGTGTCATCCTCTTGAATCTTCCCTTGATGTGTTGCATCAAACTCCCCTGACTGGAATGAACTCCCTCTTGCTTCTACTTCAACATATTTATGTTTATAATTCGGTTCCAAGCAATCGACATTGGCAATGTTAGCAGCGTGGACATCATCCGACAACTTCAACTGACAATCATTCACTTCCTCCTATTGTATCAACTCTTCTTGTTCTTTCAGACACATAAGATCATACGATCCTAGCAGTAAAATAGCATCTGGTACGAGTTCAGTTTGAGGTTGGATGTCCTGTAGAGATGGTAACTCTTTGGAAAACTCCTCAGAGTATTCGACTTCAGACTCATCGAATTCTGATCCAACTTCCTCATAAACATCAAAATCTTCACTCGTTCCTTGCCCGGATAATACAAACAAGTCAGTACTAATTTCTACCTTTTCGTCAGGCTCTTCCAAGCATACAAGACTAGATTCTTCAAGCAGTTCCTCAGACATCTCATCTTCACATTCTTCAAATACTTCATCTTCTTCTGGATTCTCAAAATCAGAATCTTTTCCAGGTTCAATCATCATTGACAACTCATCATCATCTTCCATTTTATTGATGAACTCTTTCAAAAATAACAAACTATCTGATTCTGCCTTCTCTTCTGTTTCACTCTCACTTTGTTCATGCTCCTCGGAAACTAAGGAATTTATACATGGCTGACTCTCATCCATAAGCTCAGGTGTCAAATAATAATCCTCCATTGTCAAATGAATTTCCTTCATCCCGAACACAGCTTCTTCTTCCATACTATCAACATCAAACTGTGGCAATGAAGAGTAATCAACTTCTACCTCCACATACTTTGACTCAACTTCTTCTTGATCGTCAAATTTCGACGGTTCATAAAAGTCAATTTCAACGGTCCCCCACAACAAGTTACCTCCTTTCTCTATTGACAAAACTTCTACTCTCCCTGATAAAGATTCCTCAAATCCTGGCAAAAATTCTTCATCGTCGTCAAATTGTGGTGGTTGATAAAAGTTAACTTCATCAATCAAATTACATTCTTCGTTCTCCAACTCGACCTCTTCATCTTCGTTGTCAAACTTTAGTGGTAAGGTTGCGAATGATTCTGTATGTCCGACCACTTCAAATTCTTCTAATATTGGTTTAACCTCCTCGAGAGTTTTAAGCTCCTCACTTGCCTCATACCTAACCAAGGTTTCAGCACTACCTTCCGATTCTTCAGCACTTTCGCCGAAAGGTAATGGACTAGTTGATTCCTCTTCCTCTTCTGCCTTGCTTTCAGTTGTATCATCCACATCCTCACTTTCACATTCTTCTACAACAAAGGGTTTCTTCTGGGACTTTGTACATTCAAAACTTCGATGGCCAAACTCCTGACAATGATATTGCTTAACTCGTTCATCAACAGTTGCCTTCGTGATTCCATATACAACTGGTTCATTGACTCTCTTAAAAACATTTCTATTGTAATGAACAGCATGATTTTGATTGCTGGAGTTTGGAACCACACCCTTTCCTCGACTCCCTTGACTCAACTTCTGCAATTGTTGATCAAGACGAGCTTGATAATTGTAGGGTAAGAAATTTGCCTTCATCATCCTTTTCATCTTATCCCACTTGACAACTTTAGACTTCTTCATCCTCTCTCGGGTTGCCTTAGTTTGTTGCCACCAGTCCATGGCTTTTCCTTTCAAACTTGCAGCAACTAACTTCACTTGACGATCCTCAGGAACGTAGTTGAGCTCAAAAACATTTTCAACCGTGGATAACCAGTCCAAGAATTCCTCTGCTTGTAGTCCACCTCGGAATTCTGGAATCTTCGTATCCTTTCTTGATTTCCATGTATAACCATCCTCTTCAATATTCTTGTATCGATTTTGCCCTTGACCAGAATATCGAAAATGAACACGATCACCATAACTTTCCTCTTCAAAATTAGTTGAACTTCATCGTCGATTCTGAACATCGACTCTTCTATGCCCATGCACGTCCTCTCTACTTCTTTTCTCATAATCATAACGTGGCGACACTCTCCGTTGATTTCGATTCATGTCAAAGTTCATTCTCTCTACTTTCTCGAAATCCTTATTGAATCTTTCATCACTACGTTGCTTCTTCTGTTCAGGATCTTCTTTCTCATATAAATCTGCAACACTATGATGACGGTTAACATATCTCGGAGGCATGATCAAGCCTTCAAACTTTGAATTTCGGCTCCACTCCAAATTCCAAACACCTTTCGAACTTAGATCCAAAATGAAATGGATCGACAACTTCCACTTTGTAGCAAATCGCGATGAACACGATGGACAAAGTTTCGGCTTCCAATACCAATTCGATCAAACAACTTCGATCAATGATGAACACTTCACTCTCAAGCACGGCTTAACACTCCAAGCTCGGCTATTCACTTTCAAACTTCAAATTCTTGGCTCCAAGACTCGATCTAACTATGATTGGTTAGAACAAGCTCTGATACCAAACTGACGTAGCGGATGTTACAAAAACAATGCAGATCGTTGAAAGTAGTAATCGGTGGATTGGAAGATACTGAAATGCCCGAATTCGTTGATCGGAAGATACCGAACTCTAGCTATCCCGAACTCGTTGATCGCGCACAATACCGGGTTCAAAGATCTTCAATTCTTCAAGCGTTGATCAAGCGCACTTGATTCCGCGAATCGGCTTCTACAATCGTTGAATCGAGCGCACTCGATTATCCGAAAGAGGAGATAGGAGATTACACTCAACTACCAATTTGAATGAAAGCAAAAAGCAATCAAAAGAGAATTTTATTCAATATTCAACTACTTTTACAAATGACCATACATGCCTATTTATAGGCTACAACTCAACACAACAGAAAACTTCAAAAATATTACAAGTACTTAGGTCGGAAACGACCTATAGACGACTTACAACCTATCTAAGGTCGGCGACCTAAGACAAACAACACAATACAAGCCTTGCCGACTTACAAACATACAGGTTACGACCTAAAAAAGATACAAACGACTCAAAGACAAACGGCTCACGACTTAAGAAAATTTACAACACATTACAACGACTCATAGGTCGTACACGACCTAAAGTACACAGCAGCTTCCCATCAACGACTTACAAACAGAACGACTTAAGACTTCCACGGTTCAGATTAAGTCGGCAATAGAATCCAACGGCAACAGCTACAGTGACTTAAAAACATGTGGCGACTCAAAGACACCAATGGTGGAGATTAACTCGGCAGAAAATCCAACGACATTCAGGCTTTCGCGACTTAAGATGCGCATCAGAAACTTCGCGACCTAAGCTTTAGGTCGGTAACGACCTAAAAAAAACATGTAGCGACTTAAGGACTTCACGCCTTAACTTCTTGCGACCTGGCTCCTTGCGACCTAACTTAGGTCGTTCCATTTTAGCTCGTAGTACCTTTAACTCGTTGAGTCGTTCGAGCGTTCTACCTTCCAACTCGTTAGGTCGTAGACATCCTTCCATAAGTCGTGAGCGACCTAAAAGCCCATTAGGTCGTGAGCGACTTAAAACTTCGGCTTTCAACAAATTAGGTCGTAACTCGTCTTCAGTAGGTCGTATTCCATTAGATCGAAGCTCATTAGGTCGGAACTTGTTAATGTGACTGGAATGACTTAAGGTAGCTTCTGTTATCTTGTTAACTCGTAGGTCGTTAGGTCGTTTTCGACCTAAGGAATGGAAGGTCGTTCGCGACCTAAAGAAACTGGCCAATAGCATTAGAATCTTATCCCGGTAGGTCGCTGGAATGATGTAGCTAGGTCGTAATGCGCCTGAATGACTTGCCAACTTGTTTTCCTGCATTTTCATCTCCTTAACTCGTTCATTCTTCCTCATATTAAGTCGGGCGCGACTTAGACTTAGCTTGTGATCATGGTTAGGTCGTAGGTCGTTTGAGCGACCTATAGTATCATGATGCTGGCATGCATCACTTTTGAACCCAAAACACTTGAAATCATAATTCTTTGGAAAACCATAACTTTGAAATCATAACTTCTTCCACTTAAACAGTTTAGATATTAATAATAGTATAAAAAAATAAAATCATTTATAAAATAAAATAGTTTGTATTAAAATAATTAGTATATTAAAATAGTTTATATAAAAATAATTTTATATTAAAATAGTATATATATATATATTAAATAATTTATAAAGTAAATTATTTATAATTTCCACAAATTTCACAAATCGATTCAAATCAATTCGAATTCCAAATTCAAATTTAATTCGATCTCATTTCAACAATTTCTATTCAATTCAGTTTCTAAATAACAATTTCAAATTATATCGATTTCAAATACAGATTTAAACCACAAAATAAACCATTTATGTTCCAATATATTTCGAAGCTTTAAATATTCAACATTTTTAAAGCTAAATTTAACAGTTTCATATAGATATTGATTTAACTTCATTATTATTTAGTCTTGAAATATTCACTTAATAAATTCAATATTATTTAAATAACCTTAAATTACATTTTACTAAATATGTCCTTCAAGTTATTTAAACGTGAAATATTCATTTAATCACTTTAAATCAGAATCAAGTTGTAAAATCATATCTTAAACCCTCAAATTCAATAAGTTTCCAATCGATTTAATTAAACACAATTCTTAATTAAATACAATTTCGAATAAATTCAAATTTATCTTCCCAACCTTAACTTGTAGAATCATTATAAAAATCTATTTTTAAAATAAAATTGTTAAATAAATACTTAAAAATATTGTGTTTTACTTAAATCAACTTGACTAAATTTAAAGCTCATTATTAAATCTATTTTGTATTAAAACTTATTCACATACATAATATTTTCAACTTTAAATAAAACCATATATATTTCCTTTCAAAACCATAGAAATCATTTTTAAATATTTATATATAAACCAACGGTGTCTGATAAATTTTCTACCCTATGGTCAAGTAATACAGATATTTATCATTTTAATCCGTAATTTAAATATATACGGGTATATATCATTTCAACTGGCAATCCCAAATTCAATTCAATGAAAATCGCTTGGGTTTATCATTTCAATCCATAACGATTTTCTCCCATTCTACAGATCATTCGGGTATGTATCATTTCTACCCATAGTGATTCTATTCTAACAGGGAACTTGCAGGGTGATAACAGATATGATAATAACATAACTAGCACATATCATTAATATAAATAACAGATAATGGTGTTAGGTGTCACAGGTGAACATATATAGATAACAATATATATAGCAATGTAAATAACTAACATCAGCATATTTCAATTGTCGTTCCAATTGAAATCAAATTTAATAAACATAAGAACATTAATCGTAGTGATTGCTAACCTTTCGAGGCTAGAAGTGGACGATAATATGATGAGTTACGAATCCAAGCACGAATTCCAAATCAAAGCTAGATTGGCACGAATCACGATTAAAGCAAAGTTGAGCTGGTAATTATGAATCGATGAACAATCAGAATTGGAAGATATGAATTTAACTATATATATATATTTCAAATCTATATTAAATCCCTAACCAATAAAATATCCATAAAATTTTGAAAAACTAAATTCACATATACTTATATATAGACTAATGTACAAAAACATACCCTTATTTATATAATAGACATATATATAATATGTATAGAAATAACAAAATCAATGATACCAAAATATACACATATATATCACTACGTATGAGTATATCATTGGAAATATAGATATATATATATATATTACTTCCTTACATTTTTATGTAATATATACAACCCACATATACGGTAACCAATATATAGCACTGTAACTATTATAACTAAAATAAACTCGGTAGATAACTTATATATATATATAAGCTAATATATACACAACCACATTACTTTTTTTCTTTTTTCTCCTTTTTTTTGTAAAATAGATTTTTAAAACAAACACATACTTGATTTAAACACTCCCAGTAACATTTGAAACCACTACATATATACTGAAAAACGATGTTCACAGCCGATCTCTTACTTATATAATATAAACTTTTCATATATATTAACACGTATTAACCTATCGTTGATACTACTTAAATCATAAACATCCCATCTAAACTAACATATAAAACTATAACTTTATAATATATAAAAAAACAACTTGATATGTGTATATGCCGACACTATTTTAAACCTGTCTATATAAAAGAAAAAACTACAGCTCATAAAAAAAAAGAACAAAAAAAAATATAAATCTGGAAACATATGTGACAGCAGCTAAAATGTATATAAACTTATATAAACATACATATAACCTTTATATATATATAGAACAAACAACATTTATATCTTATATACAATGAAATACAATATTGAAAACTATGCCTATACTAAACTTAAAATTGAAATGCACAGGCTAGTATAAACCAGAGGACCCAAAACAACTTATACATATATATAAAGCATATTATCAACTAACAGTAAATATCTATATAACTAACCTATATATATACTGCCATACAACACATTACCTTCTACAAGTTCAAGTATAAGGGAGAGATGGACTCCGAGAGGAAAGAGGCTTGGAGAGTTTCGGCAATAGGAGGAGAGCACGGCTGTGCTATGCAGCGGGAAAAAAAGGCGAGTGACGGGGTATGGCGCACGGAGGAGGGCTAGAAAGAAGGACAAGGCGAAGGTCAGGGAGGTCGCTGGTTGGTGGTAGGCGGCTGCTAGGCGAAATGGGCTTGGCGAGTGGAATAGAGGTGGTGAATGGTGAACGGGTAGAGAGCTTTCAAAAGAAATGGTGAGCAAAGGTTCTGGGAAATCATCAACTGACATTATTTTTTTGAAGGAGAGGGGGACGTGCGTCAGTGACAAAATGAAAAGGAAGATGGTGAATGGAACATTGTACCTACCAATTTAATTCAGGAATTAATAAAGCAAACAGTAAACAAATGGAAGGACAATCGGTTTGAATTTTGAACTGGTGGGATAGTGAAAGTAAAATGGTTGAATTTTGAAAAATAAAGTAAAGCGTCCATTTGTTGTCTCACGGCGGGCAAACCAATGGACACAGAGAACCCAAAAGCTGAAATTTCATAACCGATATGGTTATCCGTTTGCGGTTTTTGTCACGTAACGGACAACGAAATTGACAATTGAATATACCGTAGAGATCAGGACGACGAGATGATCAAAACGGTATACAGATATCAGTGGTATGATCGAGTTATCAAAAGTCAAAAATCGGTACCAAAAATGCTGCTATTTTGTCGAAAATAAGGTAGACGGAGCAATAGCAGTCAAAATTTGGAGAAACGAAAGACGACATCTCACTCAGAAGATGATTTACAAATTTATTGTATAAAAATATTCAGCTTTTGGAAAACATTTTATTACCATCAAATATTAACTGATTTAGATTGAAATAGAATTTACACAAGAAAATAAACTTCCATATTATTAATTGAAAATTTACCATTTGCTATGTTTTTAAATACTTATTCCAAATATAAATTTTTTATTTCAAAATTCGATTATTTAAAATTTCACAAAAATTCAGTTAAATACGTTATTAAAACCAATTAAAATTTATGGGTCGTTACAGAAAAGGTACTACAAGGATTTGCAGTCCGTGAACAACTCGAACCTATCTTCTAATAGATAATGCCTCCATATGTTTAAAGCAAACTCTGTCATTGCTAACACCAAATCATGAGTTGGATACTTCTTCTCATGCGGTTTTTGCTATCGACTAGCGTAGGCGACAACTTTTCCCTCTACATCAACACCACTCCTAATTCAGTACCATAGGCTTCTATGTATACTGTCAGCTTAGAATAGCCAATACTGGTGCACTCATCAATCTCTTATTCAAACTCACGAATGCATGCTCATACATTGCATCCTAAATAAAAGTCTGACTTTTCTTCATTAAATTAGTCAACGATGCTGCAACTTTGGAGAGGTCCTTAATAAAACATCCACGGTATCCTACAAATCCTAAGAAACTCCTCACATCAGTAGCATTCTTAGGTTGTTTCAATCTTGAACCATTACCACCTTCGTAGAATCAACCGTAATGCCCTGCTCGGAAGCGTCCCAAATCCAAGAATCTCACTTCCCTCTTTAGAAGTAGCACGTTAAAAACTTTGCTTTCAACCCATGCTTTCTCAAGTGCATCCTATGTTCCTTCTCCATCCTAGAATAGACCAAAATATCATCCATAAACACAATCATTAACTTGTTTAGTTGATCTAAGAAGACATGGTTTATGAGATTAACAAAATATGCCAAAGCATTGGTTAGCCCAAACAACATAACTAGCCATTCATAGAAACTTGATGCTATACGAAATGTAGTGATCAATGCACTCTACTTTGCTACTCTTAGCTGGTGAATACCTATCGCGATATCCAACCGAGAGAACACCTTCGCACCATAGAGCCAATAGAACAAGTCTTCAACACCAGGTGTGGATAATTTTTCTTCCTCGTCACTTTATTCAGCTCACGGTAATCTACACACAACATCAGGATGCCATCCGCCATAATGGCAAATACTACAGGTGCTTCCTACTAAGATATGCTCCTACGAATGAACTCTCACATCAACATGTCATTCACTTGCACCACCAATGCCTTCTGCTCTTTAGGGGCCATATGCCTCAAAGGCATAACTATTGGCCAAACATCCTTCACTAAGTCCATGTGGAACTCAATCTCTTGATGTGGTGATAATACGGTCGCATCCTCAAATATATCTGAATACTATCTAATGATAGGCGCAGATGACAACTCGTCCTATGGGACCTCGAGCGTATATAGAAAGCTAACCATAACATCATCCTCCAGGAAGCAGCCAATTGTTACCTTTCACCCCACCTCGGCCCTAATCGTCACTAACAACTTCTTGCAATCCACCACTATAGCATACTTCCTCCGTTAGTCCATCCCTAAAATGATCACGAAGCCAATGAACTCCAAAACAAAGCAATCAAAAATAAAAGAGCAACCATGACTTGATAAGACCAAATCATGACAAGCCATACAAAGACATGAGACCTCCAACAAGGTTTGCCACTACCAAAAGTTAGTCGACTATTTCAGGTTTCAATCCCGATCTATCTACCAGGTCACTAGATATAAAGGAATGTGATTCCTAGGTATCAAACAAAACATGCATGGAAACACCATAAATAGAAAGCTTACATTGAATAGTTACACTCTTCCTTTTCTTCTTCATCGAGGGAGCACTCGATGAAGTTGGGACAACATCCAAAGCATATGCATTCACTACTTGCTTCTGCTAGACTTGTTCTGGGCAAATCTCTTGCATATGTTCGAACTTGACACGATTATAACACTTCTTTTTTCCATTAGCTTTGTAGTTTTAATCACATGGCCCATTTTAGAACCTAGAATTCTGATGTTTTGATTGTGACAACTATATAAGTAAATATTATATGAACTAACCAAACTTGTAGGAGAAGATATTGTTTTTACTCAAGAAATAGTATAACAATTTGTAGACCAGATTCTGGATTGAAGCTTTAGCAAAGTATTAAGTTTAAGGTCTGAGTTTAGTAGTAAATATATGTTAAAATCTCTCTGAAGTGGTATATGCACATGGACATACAATATAAAGTTTTTCAAAACATTTAGATAAGCTAGAAAACATTAAAAACAGCCAGCTGAATAGCATAAGTCAACTGGTTGAATACTGTGCATGCGCACAAATTACTTTGAATATTCAGATGGCTGACCATGCTATTTCAGCCGGCTGAATTGTGTTTATTTCACACTGTTTTCTTGCTGTTTCGATTTTAAATCGATTCAACTGGCTGAGGTTCTCCATTCAGACGGCTGAATCTTCATAACGGTTATATTTTCAATAGACACTTCAATTTAATGAACAGAAACAACTCTTGATTCAAGAGTTGCTTCCATATCTCTTCATGGCTATCGTTCATGTAATGACCCGTATTTTTAACTATTTTAAATTATTAAATTTAATATAATTTTTGAATAAAAATGGTTAAAAATAAATGTAACGACCGGATTTTTCGTTGTTCGATTTTGAATATTTAAATGGTTTTAAATATTGAATTTGAATTATAAATTTATTTTGAATATGAAAATATTGGGTTTATTTATAATATAAATTCAGAATTAAGTATAGCAATTTATTGGATAATTTAATTATTGAAGTTTATAATTGAATATTGGGTTAAATAGTGAATCTGGAGATTTAAGCTTGATAAAAATAATTTAAAGACTTATAAAATTTATATTAATAATACTGAAGACAATGCAACTTTTAAAATTTAATTTTAAAGTGATTTGTTCAGTTTTAAAAATATGTCGTTAAAATTGACATTTAAAAATAACCATCCGGGGCATAGTCTCAGAATTCGACGAAACTAGTTCCATCGGATCCATAATAGTGTATTATTATCAGATTTCAAATTTCATAGTGTTTGGAGTTATCGTTTGATCATACAGAATACAAACACGTTGAAATTTATATCGAAAATTCAATATAATAATTTGGTCCAAAAAGCTATCTTCTACATACGATCGAATTAGGACTCGAAACCTTTTCAATCGTGTTCGGAATAAAGGTATAACATTATGAACGTCTACCGGCACGCTGCGATAGAGGTTCGAGATTTTAAGCTACGTAAGCGGAATGATTTAAAAATTTAAATAATATAATTATATGCATTGATTGATAAGATTTCCATCAGTTCTTTTTGCCTTCATTTCAGGTCACTGTAGATGACCTATTGGAGCACGTAAGGTATCTTCTCTTTTTTTTAAGGGGCATGGCTGAACATTTCATTACAGTAAGCAAAACAAATTCAAAAAAAAGGAGGAGAAATAAAAAAAATTAAGTCGCATATTACCTTATCCTTTCACAAATATAAATCGAGCTCTTCCCTTTTATTCTGGTAAGCAAAATCCTTCTTGCTCACAAAAAAGAAAAAGAAAGAAGAATGGTTTCGCGACATTGGCCTAAGGGAAAAAGGGAGGTCGGCGTTCGATTTGGGGAGGGGGTTTCGTGATTAACGAAATCGTGAGGGTGAAGCAATGAAGGAGGGCGGCGAAATCATGAGCCTGGGAGGTTATGGCTCGAAGGCGAGGGACGTGAGGCGAGTGTGCTTCTCGAATCGCGCACGAGGGTGGAAGGGGATGGTCGCATTCCAGCTCGAGGGTATCGCGATTGGATTCTGTCGCATATGTATTCTCGAACGCGGCTGGGACGCGTGGCATTCGACAAGTAGGTAGTGAGGCATCTAGGGGGAGAGTGGAGCAGTAGGGTGGCGATGGCGGTAGAAAGTCATGGTCGAGCTCGATGGTAGTTGGGATGGAGGCGATGGTCAGTGTTGGAATTCGATGGTCGCTGGTTAGGCGAAGTCGAGGGTCACTGGATGTGGGGGAAAGTCAAAGCAATCTTGGGGTTGCGTGCGTGTGAGGGGATGGCGCGCGTCCGTTCATCTCGTTCGAGATTTAGGGGTGAGATTTTAGTTTAAATTTTTATTAAATTAGACTTTATAATTAATTACCTCGTATAGTAATTTATAATTATTTCTTTTATATATGATGTCCAAAAATATATTAAAACAAGTCGAGATTGGAATGGATTGCCAATACAATCAAAGGTGAGAATTTCTCACTCTTTTGGGATTGCCACGATTAAATTTAAATATTTAAATTTAAATTATTGGATGCTGGATTGATTGATAAATTTATAATTTATCTGTTAGTTGACTATATATATAGTAGTAGTATATATATTAGTATTGGAGTGATATGCTAGCATATATTAGTGGATGAGACCCTATGCGCCCCGCATAATAGCGGATGACCCTATATACCGCGATATCCCCCTCGAAGTGGGATTGGTATTTTATTGTTGTCTAACATCTGTGGATGCAGGAAAAAAACATGTTGGAGGGATCCAACTGGATTCCTCAAATATATTAGTATTTTTCATACATATAAAATGCTGGATTATTGCGTGTTGTAAAATTTTAAATGTTAAAATAGCATGGAAATTAATTTTGGATATATTAAATACCATAAATATTATCTTAAAACTTTTATGGAATTAAAAGGAGATTTTTAGTATAAAATATGTATATCGAAAATCGGATTATTTAAAAGAGGTTGGGTTGAATAAGAAATGGTGAAATTTTGATCGTATTAGATAATGCGGAAAAAAAAAATTTAAATGGACAAATTTAAAATGAATTATATTAAGGAATTTTTAAAGATTGGGTTTTGAAATGATATTCGAAAAATATAGAAAGAGGTTGAAATTGATATTAAAAATAGAAGGGTAAAAATAAATGAGATTTATAAGAAATTGAATTTATAGAAATGGAATTTTATAAGGGAGATTATTTTAGGGAAACTCAAAGGAGTTATAGAAAATTTATAAACGTAGTTTATAAATGAAGGAAAGTGATATCGGATGATAATTTGGGAATATAAATTTTACGGGAAGAATTTATATTGGAATATGAAAATAGGGTAAGAAAAATAGTAGATACTATTTTTAAAGTGAAATTGTTAAGGAGACCGAAATGGAAGTAATGTGATGGAAATCGAGAAGATTTATAAATTGAAATTTGGTTATCGAGATTTAAAAATTTATTTTATCGATAAGTTAAAATTTTATTTTAAAATGAAAATTCTTATTTATTAAACTATATAAATTTCAAGGTTAGTTGGTATGGAAATATTTCAGAAGTGAATTTTTAAAATACTTAATATCTATTTTAATAAAATCCTATATGTTTAAACTTGCTTTGAAAAAATGATGTTATTATAAAGTGTTTTCAATATTTTAAATGATTATTTGAATATGTCTTAAAAATAAATTGTTATTATTTTTTTAAAATACTTATTTTTATTTACATATGTATATATATAATGTTTTGAAAATGTTTTAAATTTATTTATAAACCTTCTCGGAAGTCTGGAAATGGGGTTATTCAGTAAATATAATTTATAAGAAAATTCTTAAATAGAATTGGGAAGAAAAGTAAGAAAATTTCCGAAGAGGTTATACAAAAGCGAACTTCGAAAAATGAAATAGAATTCATTAAAGAAGTAAAAAGGGAAATTGGAATTATATGTAAGTATAATTGACTTTGGAAATATTGAAGGGAATTAATTAAAGAATTCCAGAATTTATAGAATTCGTGTAAGCGGGTTAGGAAATTTACAAATAAATTGTAAATGTTTTTGGGAAAAGGAATAGGGGATAGATGGAATACTTCCTAAGTGTTAATTATAAGATGAAGTGGGAAAAAAATATTCTAAGTATTGGAAAGTGATAGAATATTCCGTTGAAGAATAAAAGAATTTGAAAACTGTTTTCAAAATGTTGAGGTATGGGAAGTAATGCCTTACAAAGATAATTTGGAATAAACTCTGGAAAAGTTGGAATAATGCCTGATGATTGCTTTTGGATGTTTATTAATAATTAAATAACCGACTTTCAATTTTGGCCAAATTCGTTAATCGTTTCGAAGAGACCGAGATCAGATTTAATTATTCGAAAACCACTTCGATCCGGTTTGAACGTAACGAATGAATACCGTGAAGATGATGAAGAAGGTGACTCGGTTTGTTTAGACCTAGAAAAACTTGTATGGACGAATGCTATCAGAACATCGTCATTGGAGGACGATGAGCATTCTAAGTAGAAATTTGTTCTTGAAAGGTAATGCTTAGCCTCGAACCTCATCAACCGAGAATGACTAAAATAGGGGAGATGCAGTAAGGCTAAGTGGGTCGCACCCAAGTAGGGTATGTTATCACCTTTCTAGATGTCCTCGAAAACCCTATTTATCTTATATATGGGTACACATGAAATAAGAAGCGCTCGATGGTAAGGGTGGGAACACCCAGGGTGATAACATATCCGGTCTATCCAGGTTAGGGGTAGGCCGATCTTGTGAGCAGGGGATCCCGGCGATTGTCCTCGGTACATTGTTTTAGAGGTGTACTGTGGTGGGCTGAACCCCAGTGGCCTAGTCATTCGATATAATCCATTCTCCAATAAGCACCGTACGGTTCTGATTGTGCCCAACTATGCTGAAACCTGAGATGCAAGCATTTCAGCTATTTTCTATTTACTTTCTACCGACACTATTATAATATCAGACGGATTTGATAAAAATGTTTTGGTTATTGTAAGGTAAAAACCCGTCGTGTTTATGTGTGACGTGGTCTTATGAGATACCTTTGTTTTTCAAAGGATTTTGAAAAGTTAATAATTCAAATTGAGTGTGCTTTCTCATGCTGGTTTTCCAGACTGACTTAGGTGTTATTTTATTATAATGCTCGGGTCAGACCGAGTATTACAGATTCAGGTAAAATGCTATGGAGCTTAGGAGACGAGTTGGAGGAGTTCAGACGTATATAACGTACTTGGTTATTTCCGCTGTGTGAGGACAAGTTATTATAATTGTCCATTTGATGTATTGAATTGTTGTACTCTGATAGAAGTATGTATATTAACAGTACAGTTCTTGTATTTACAATCTGTTATTATATATTATATTTTGTTCCGCTGCGATTGTGAGATTCTGTGTTGTTTTGTTTCCTTTCTTCTACCTTTTTGTTTTCACCCCTAATAAACTGGTATTTCCGGCACTCGACTACTCGGCATTCGATACAGTGGACGAATTGATGTCGATTTTCGAGGGTCGAAAATCCTTGGTTCGTTACATTTGGTATCAGAGCTGAAGCTTAAGCGAGAACCTTGGCTCTAGTGGGGATTACTCATTAGAGATAGAGTCAGTAGTACTCTAGAATGAGTTTGAGTGTATTAATAGATACGAACACGTATTTGTTAGTGAATATAAAATGGTTTTATATTGGGTTGATTAATCTGTTAAGTGGTATATAAATTCTTGTCGAATAGTGGGACACTAGTAGATCGATAGGAGTTTCTAAACACTTGTATAGAGTAATTCGACACAGTATGGTTTTGAAGTGGGTAAATGAAATAATTTTACCCAAATTATATTTTGGTATAAAAGAAATAATTTTCTAAAAATTATTATAGTAGAGAGTTTGGTTATTATTATTATATAATCAAAACAAGATTATAAAATTGCAAATGGTTATTAAAAACAAATTAGATTGTATAAGAATGAGTTATACAAGTGAATAAAACTAAAAACGAATTAAAACCAGAATTTGGTAAACTAAATCCCAGAGATTTTTGAAATGTTTTCCAAAGTAATTTTAGATAAATAATTGTATTATTATTTGGAGATATTTTTGAATAGAAAATGTTTTTAAATGGATTTGGAAGGGATATAGCACTAAAATCACTTCGGTCGCTGGAAAATAATTCCGATGATGATCACAACATCATCGGTGTTCATTTTCGAGTTTCTAAGTGATGGATTGCCACCGTGGTCGTTGTTTTTGGATTGTTTAGAGGAAAAATAGGTTTGTTTTGAAATTTCCGAAGGAGAATTGTTTTGTGTAACGACCCTGAAATTTCAAAAATTCAAATTGAAAATATTTAATGAATTTTAAATATTTGAATGATGAATTGACTCGAATTTCAAATTTTCAGGATAAATTTGGCGATTTAATTTTAGGATTTAATCTATTGAAAATTTAATAATAATTTGAATCGGGATTTATAAATGAATGTAAAGGAAATTTGCTTTGGAATTTTAAAAATCAAATTTATCTTATTCGATAAAATTTAAAACTCTACATTTTTGAAATTGATATGATAAGATGTATGCAAATAAATGTTATATAGATAAAGATGTTAAAAAGGAAATAAAATTATATCTACAAAATTTAATAACATACTTTTTTTTTATAAAAACAAAATAAAAGAAAATGAAAATACCATACCCTAAACCCATGCCCTAGACACGATCTACTCTGTCAAACCCACGATCTTTTTCCCCCTCCTTATCTCTGTTAAAACACGAAACCCCCGCCCTCTTCTTCATATCAGTAAAACGAACGAAGAAAAAAAATGGTGACTCCAAAAATTGGAGCTTTCAGCGATTCTTCGATTCTCTGATAAATAATGGCGGCTGTGATCCTTTTCTCGTTCGATCTGAAATGGAGTCGGCTTTGTTCGATGTTTCTTCGATCTGAAAAATTAGGGCTTGACAAAATTTGGGTCGCCGATGTTTGTTGATTTGCCTTTTCCTCTATTGATCGGCCGACTGCTCGAGCTAGCTTCGGCTGCCTCTTCGTTCTAAGGTGAGTAGTATACTCACATCTAATTCGAGTTGGTTAAATTCGTTTGCTCATTCTATTTTCGTGTTCGTCGGCTGTGACTTGATCTCATGGATATTGAAATTTCTGTCTTGTTCTTGTTTTGGTTTGATTTCTTGTTTATTTAGTTTACACGGTTTTGATTTTTGTATCGTTCGATTCGTTTTGATTCTTACGGCAACAAAACTTCCCTCTTTTTCTACTTTGACAATTTCAAAGATGTAGATAAGCACTTGATTATTTGAATTCGATTTCATATTGAGTCCCACTGTAACGAACTTTCACATTTTTAATCTCAATCAATATTTGTTTTCGTGTGGTTCCTTGTTGACTTTACTGCGATTTCTTGCTTTGGTTTACCGGCCCTTGGGAGCTTCGTCTCTGGCCATCTAATTTTGCTTGAGCATTGCGCATATAGTTGCATTCCATTACATGTTTGAATTCCTTACTGTCCATTTATGTTTTTGCATACCTTGTAGTTGTTGTACTTGTCTACATTGTACTCGAGTTGATCTTGTACATTTGATAGTCGGATCCTTGTTTCCTTTTGTTGTACACTTACCTTTTGGTATGGCAGTCTTCATCCCAGGCAGTCTTCATATTGCATTTGCATTTGGGCTTATGTTTGAAACTGATTCCTTGCATATGCTCCTGTTAGGATTGGTGTAGTTGTTTCCATTTGCACTCAAGTTCAACCTGTAGCTTGCATTGTCAGTTGCACTTCATTGTTCATCTGATTACTATACCCTTGTAGTTGCAGTTTTACATTTGACTTCCTTGTTTACTTTGTTGACATTGCAACTGTGTAGTCGAACATTTGAGTCCTTCATTCCAGGCTTCATATTTGTACATTGATCTGATCTGTTGTAGTTGCATGTTGTTGCCATTGTAGTTGTACTGTCATTGGTGTCTGCACTTGAACTTGGTCTTGTACTTGTTCACTATAGTTGCATTTAAGTTGTTACTTGATCCACTTGAACTTGAGTCCGTGGTTTTGTTGAAGTCCAGTTTTGTAAGACTGTTGTACCATGATTTTGAACTTGCCTTAAGTATAATTTGGGACTAGTTTATATGATGATTTTTGGTTGTTTTGTATATGACATTTCACTACTGTATATATATACTGTTCCCTGACCATATGACATTGGCTTCATTACCTTGTTGCTCCTGCATGTAGTTTGACCATTTATGTTCACTGTGTATTCATGTGCATTGATACTCTAGTCTTGATTCATTGTTGCTGTGCATTCATTGTAGCTGCTTCCCTGTGCACTTGTTCTTGATCATCTCTGAGTTCTTCCCTGTTGATTAGCTCATCTGGAATTTTGTCGTTGACCATGGCCTTGACATTATTTACTGTTGATCATTCTGTCTAGAGTAGGTTCTGCATTCATGCACTTGATTGCTGTACTTGATTCATCTTCTCTGTTGTAACTTGACTGGTGTACATTGATGATGTTGAGCTACTTGTAGCTTGACCATTTGTAGCTGTGCACCTCATTGTTTACTGGTTGTCTTGCTCAGTTGATTCATACATGCTTGCATCCATGTAGATGTTGACACTGGTTGTAGTCTGGTCTTTGATACCTGTCTGCATTGCATATATTTGATATTGCAGTTTATTGAGGCACTGTTCTTTGAGTTGCTTGTTTATATTGCTGTATCCAATTTACTTCATATTAACTTGAGTCTGCATTTGAGTTCATCCTCATTTGTATTGTTGCAGTATCATGATGACAGACTTGATCACTTGAGTTTGCCTGCTTGGTGGCTTTTGTTGTTGTCCAGTTTGTACTTGTCTTGTTGAACTTGTACATGCATTTGCCTTGTTGCAGTTACACTTTGAATTTTGATCGAGGCCATTTGCATTTGTGTTGAATCTAATTTTGATTTGATCTTGTGCATTGAGTTGGCAAGGCAGTGCACATGTATGTACGTGTGTACTGCAGCCACACAGTACAAATTTTAAATTGATTCTTCTTTTGTTCTGATTCATTGATTCGTTTCATATTTCGTATGTCGTATTGGCGAGGCCGTACACATTAGCGTGTACGGCAGCCAAACAAACTTGATGTTTTGCTGTTTCTAAAATTGTTTTAATGTTGAAAATTCAAAATATTTTGAATTGTATTTTGATTTGGTTTAAATTGATAATTTTTATTGTTAATCGCCATTTTCGGCAATTCCATTCTTTTCTAAATCATCTTCATTTAGAAATCTTTGCATCTATCTCTGTTGATGTTTTAAATCTGCTGATTTTTGTTTAACACTGTTAAGTGTTATATCGACCATCATCCGATTTCTTTGTTTAAAGAGTCGGATAGACGGGAATTATTTTGACTGTCGTCTATTTGATTATCTTTGCCTCTATGCATTAATAACTGAGTTTTAATTAGACTGACCTGTGTATTATTTTCTTTTGAATGTAATACTCGGGTCAGACCGAGTATTTTTACAGCTTGAAGATTTTCAGGCAGCGAAGTTAGAGAGAGAGAGTAAAGAATCACTTAAGTTTTCAAGAAAATTGTATTTTAAGATATTTCGCTGTATCAACTTAATACATTGTATAAACTCTGATGTATGTAAAAAGATTTATAGTAATGAAATATTACAATTCTGTGTTTCTGTGGCTGATTCTGTTTAAATTACATAAACTAAATAACAATCCGTCTTTTTGAACGTTTCGAGTTGGTTTAATTACCGACTGGAGGCGGTCAGAAGGGGGGAATGTTACAAAGTGGTATCAGAGCTTTGGTTTACACAAAGCTTAGTTTATGGCGTTTAATATGAATAGTTACTAGAATCACTTTAAAGAAAACGTTTTTCAAATTTAAAGAAGTATAAATTTGTTATTGAAAATAAGAAGTATTTTGAAAATTCAAATCCTTTACGGAAATATCCCTCTCTAAATTTAGGTTTGCGATAGTTTCTCTTCGGTAAAGGTCTCAGATTTAAGTCCCGATTTAATTCGAAAACCCATTATCGAATTTCTGAGATTTATGGAAAAGTGAATTAATGAATTGTTTTAAATCAAATATTTTTGAATATCTCCAATTCAAGAATAAAGATTTTTAACTTAAGAAAAGTTAAATTGAATTGAATTAGTATTAATAAATATATGATTTGAAATTTAACTAAAGGAAAGTTAAATAAATCGAACTTGATTAGATAAATTATTGAGATAGAAATTTAAACTTAAAAGATAAGTGATTATATAATATGAATTGGGAAGTTTAAATTAATAAGTTGTATAACTTATAAAATGAGAAAATTTAAGTAGACCCAATTGTTAAAATGGTTAAACAATTTTGTTAAGTAAAACAAAATCTGAATTTGGAATAGTGAAAATAAATGCAAGTGAAGATGAAATGAAACATAGCTTAAGTAATGTTGAATGAGGTTGAATTTGATATCAAAATGAATTAATAAAGTGAAGTAATGAATATGAATTTGAGTTATATAAAGGAAATTCAACTTTAATTGTAAAAGTGAAATAGTGAATAAACATGGATTGGAAATGTGTTGTTAAGAGTTGAATAAAACTCAAGTTAAGAAATTATGAATATGGTGAATACTAGAATTCAATCTGAATTAGAATATAAACCAATTGAAATTAAATGTGTTAAACCAAATTGAATGTAAGCAAAGTAAATAAATTTGGTGTTGCTAATTGCTTGTATAGAAATTCATTAAGTATTAATGAAATTGAATTAATGGAAATTTGAAGCTAAGTAATTGAATTCTAATTGAAAGATAAGTAAATTCTTATGGCTTGTTAAATGAAGTATATCCACAATTTTGGACAGTGGATAATCTTTTAAAAATATATAGAAATGTTGTGAATATATTATTGAATAAAATGGACATGTTTTTGGGAAAGCGATATTTTAAAACGAAGTTAATTGTTTTAAAAGATGTTTTAAAAGGCATTGAATATCGAAACCATAGATTTCAACATTCACTGTTGAAATAGACATTTTCGAGAAATAAGGAAATGGTGGACTATAACACTATTGTTATAGTAAATGATTTTCGACAGGAAATGTTTTGTATAGTATTGGGATTTATACATCTATCTAAATTTCGAATCCCTATACTAGTGATTTTGAGTTGTCGTAACGATGTTTTACGTAACATTCGTTTTAACTCAAATAAATGAGTGAAAGAGAATGATTTCCTTAAAGATGAAATATATACTTAATTTTGATTTAAGTATATCGAATATTTTCAAATGTTGAAAATAAATTAGATTTGTGAATTACTTATTTTTAAATAAGTATGGAAATGTTTTTCCAAATATGAAATCAAATGTTGTGAATATATCTCGTGAGTGATAAATGATTTGAAATTCATTTTCAAAGTCGAAGTTGAAAAAGTTAAATGAGAAATTTGAACAATTAGTTCAATTTGAAATTTTTCAAAAAGATTGAATCGTAGAGTTAAAATTGAGTTTAACTTCGACATCAAAGACAATATAAATTGAGTTTGGAATTTCAGATGATGGTTTGGATTGTATGTCTAACATTGTGAATTGATGACATAGCAATTGATCTCTATTAAATATATATCTGTTGGTGGCGGAGAATTTATTCTCTTAGCTTAACACCCTTCTCTGAGACGTACGAGCTCAGAGGTTATATATCGGTAGACATCAATTCTGTGTTGAGAATTGACGATGTAACGTGAAATCCAAATCGAATGTGAAAGTCGATAATAAATGGAATTATGAATATGAATTAGGTTTGAGATAACCTTAAACTTCCAAATCGACTTAGAGGAAATTTTTGAAATCCTCTATTTGTTATGGATATAGGATATGTAGGTTTTCAGAACTAATATATATGAAGGCGGTAAATTTGAAAACCGTTAGTTTAGAAAGTCATTGTTATGGAAATCTTATGTAAGCTTACATAGATATGATATGTACGAAATGTGAAATGAAGTACTACATATATATGACATTATGTTTTCTAAACTGAGGATATGGAAAAGTACCTTCCATTTATTATTTGAGAAGGTTTTGGAACTCTCGATGAGTGTCCATTTGAAATTCGTAGCTACGTAGAATTTCCATTTAGTCAGAGTGACTATTTGAATCGGAAATCCCTCGAGATGGATCATGTCGATGAGATCAGATTGATTGATTAGCGTAATTTGAGGGGCGAGATGCCCACAGTTACAAGCGATTCCATTGGGATAATGGCGTAACCGCCGGGTAAACTGCAATCTAAATGCCAAGCGAAATTTGAGGGGCGTGATGCCTACAGACACAAGCGATTCTACTGGGATAGTAGCGTAACCGCCGGGTGAACTGCGATCTATGGCGACAACCATGGCGAAATTTAAGAGATGAGAAATCTACAAATTACGAGCGACTCTACTGGGATAGTAGCGAAACCGCCGGGTAACTGTAATCTATGGGGGAACGTGCTTTCCATATCCATTTTTAAAAGAATTTTTAAGTATTTTCACTGGGAATTGAAGCAAGTATATTTAGTACTTAGAGATTTTTAGTCCTGCGCCTGGCCAGCGTATGCCTAATGTTTGTAAGAACGACAATAGACTTGTTAAATTTCGAGTTAGCAAGTATTTTCAAACTTTAAATAGCAAATCAATAGCCTGAAATTTAAGATTTCATAATTCCAACTTAATGAACTAAGGAAGAAGATTTTTAAATGTTTTGAAAGTCAACAGCTTTGGAAAAGATATAATATGCAAATCTTTAGCATAAAGAATTTCAAGAAAATTTGAGTTTTGTAAGTCGACAAATTTGGTAAAAGACTTTTGCGTTTTAATTGTAGAAATCAATGAACAAAACTAGTGAGATTAAACAAATAGAATGAATCCTATATTCATTTATTTGTAATAAGTTTCAAGCTTAGAAAAATTGAGTAGGGTATAAATATTGATGAAATTTTAACAATCTTTCCTTTTCGTGGACGAAAAGTTTTAAGGAGGGAAGATTGTAACGACCCTGAAATTTCAAAAATTCAAATTGAAAATATTTAATGAATTTTAAATATTTGAATGATGAATTGACTCGAATTTCAAATTTTCAGGATAAATTTGGCGATTTAATTTTAGGATTTAATCTATTGAAAATTTAATAATAATTTGAATCGGGATTTATAAATGAATGTAAAGGAAATTTGCTTTGGAATTTTAAAAATCAAATTTATATTATTCGATAAAATTTAAAACTCTACATTTTTAAAATTGATATGATAAGATGTATGCAAATAAATGTTATATAGATAAAGATGTTAAAAAGGAAATAAAATTATATGTACAAAATTTAATAACATACTTTTTTTTAATAAAAACAAAATAAAAGAAAATGAAAATACCATACCCTAAACCCATGCCCTAGACACGATCTACTCTGTCAAACCCACGATCTTTTTCCCCCTCCTTATCTCTGTTAAAACACGAAACCCCCCCTCTTCTTCATATCAGAAAAACAAACGAAGAAAAAAAATGGTGACTCCAAAAATTGGAGCTTTCAGCGATTCTTCGATTCTCTGATAAATAATGGCGGCTGTGATCCTTTTCTCGTTCGATCTGAAATGGAGTCGGCTTTGTTCGATGTTTCTTCGATCTGAAAAATTAGGGCTTGACAAAATTTGGGTCGCCGACGTTTGTTGATTTTCCTTTTCCTCTGTTGATCGGCCGACTCCTCGAGCTAGCTTCGGCTGCCTCTTCGTTCTAAGGTGAGTAGTATACTCACATCTAATTCGAGTTGGTTAAATTCGTTTGCTCATTCTGTTTTCGTGTTCGTCGGCTGTGACTTGATCTCATGGATATTGAAATTTCTGTCTTGTTCTTGTTTTGGTTTGATTTCTTGTTTATTTAGTTTACACGGTTTTGATTTTTGTATCATTCGATTCGTTTTGATTCTTACGGCAACAAAACTTCCCTCTTTTTCTACTTTGACAAATTCAAAGATGTAGATAAGCACTTGATTATTTGAATTCGATTTCATATTGAGTCCCACTGCAACGAACTTTCACATTTTTAATCTCAATCAATATTTGTTTTCGTGTGGTTCCTTGTTGACTTTACTGTGATTTATTGCTTTGGTTTATCGGCCCTTGGGAGCTTCGTCTCTGGCCATCTATTTTTGCTTTAGCATTGCGCATATAGTTGCACTCCATTACATGTTTGAATTTCTTACTGTCCATTTATGTTTTTGCATACCTTGTAGTTGTTGTACTTGTCTGCATTGTACTCGAGTTGATCTTGTACATTTGATAGTCGGATCTTTGTTTCCTTTTGTTGTACACTTACCTTTTGGTATGGCAGTCTTCATCCCAAGCAGTCTTCATATTGCATTTGCATTTGGGCTTAAGTTTGAAACTGATTCCATGCATATGCTCCTGTTAGGATTGGTGTAGTTGTTTCCATTTGCACTCAAGTTCAACCTGTAGCTTGCATTGTCAGTTGCACTTCATTTTTCATCTGATTACTATACCCTTGTAGTTGCAGTTTTACATTTGACTTCCTTGTTTACTTTGTTGACATTGCAACTGTGTAGTCGAACATTTGAGTCCTTCATTCCAGGCTTCATATTTGTACATTGATCTGATCTGTTGTAGTTGCATGTTGTTGCCATTGTAGTTGTACTGTCATTGGTGTCTGCACTTGAACTTGGTCTTGTACTTGTTCACTATAGCTGCATTTAAGTTGTTACTTGATCCACTTGAACTTGAGTACGTGGTTTTGTTGAAGTCCAGTTTTGTAAGACTGTTGTACCATGATTTTGAACTTGCCTTAAGTATAATTTGGGACTAGTTTATATGATGATTTTTGGTTGTTTTGTATATGACATTTCACTACTGTATATATATACTGTTCCCTGAACATATGACATTGGCTTCATTACCTTGTTGCTCCTGCATGTAGTTTGACCATTTGTGTTCACTGTGTATTCATGTGCATTGATACTCTAGTCTTGATTCACCGTTGCTGTGCATTCATTGTAGCTGCTTCCCTGTGCACTTGTTCTTGATCATCTCTGAGTTCTTCCCTGTTGATTAGCTCATTTGGAATTTTGTCGTTGACCATGGCCTTGACATTATTTACTGTTGATCATTCTGTCTAGAGTAGGTTCTGCATTCATAAATGTTGGCATTCATGCACTTGATTGCTGTACTTGATTCATCTTCTCTGTTGAACTACATTGATGAACTTGATCATGTTGGTGTTGATTTTCTGGTTGATGTAGAAGTTTGTAACTTGACTTGTATACATTGATGATGTTGAGCTACTTGTAGCTTGACCATTTGTAGCTGTGCACCTCATTGTTTACTGGTTGTCTTGCTCAGTTGATTCATTCATGCTTGCATCCATGTAGATGTTGACACTGGTTGTAGTCTGGTCTTTGATACCTGTCTGCATTGCATACATTTGATATTGCAGTTTATTGAGGCATTGTTCTTTCAGTTGCTTGTTTATATTGCTGTATCCAATTTACTTCATATAAACTTGAGTCTGCATTTGAGTTCATCCTCATTTGTATTGTTGCAGTATCATGATGACAGACTTGATCACTTGAGTTTGCCTGCTTGGTGGCTTTTGTTGTTGTCCAGTTTGTACTTGTCTTGTTGAACTTGTACATGCATTTGCCTTGTTGCAGTTACACTTTGAATTTTGATCGAGGCCATTTGCATTTGTGTTGAATCTAATTTTGATTTGATCTTGTGCATTGAGTTGGCGAGGCAGTGCACATGTATGTACGTGTGTACCGCAGCCACACAGTACAAATTTTAAATTGATGCTTCTTTTGTTCTGATTCATTGATTCGTTTCATATTTCGTATGTCGTATTGGCGAGGCCGTACACATTAGCGTGTACGGCAGCCAAACAAACTTGATGTTTAGCTGTTTCTAAAATTGTTTTAATGTTGAAAATTCAAAATATTTTGAATCGTATTTTGATTTGGTGTAAATTGATAATTTTTGTTGTTAATCGCCATTTTCGGCAATTCCATTCTTTTCTAAATCATCTTCATTTAGAAATCTTTGCATCTATCTCTGTTGATGTTTTAAATCTGCTGATTTTTGTTTAACACTGTTAAGTGTTATATCGACCATCATCCGATTTCTTTGTTTAAAGAGTCGGATAGACGGGAATTATTTTGACTGTTGTCTATTTGATTATCTTTGCTTCTATGCATTAATAACTGAGTTTTAATTAGACTGACCTGTGTATTATTTTCTTTTGAATGTAATACTCGGGTCAGACCGAGTATTTTTACAGCTTGAAGATTTTCAGGCAGCGAAGTTAGAGAGAGAGTAAAGAATCATTTAAGTTTTCAAGAAAATTGTATTATAAGATATTCCGCTGTATCAACTTAATACATTGTATAAACTCTGATGTATGTAAAAAGATTTATAGTAATGAAATATTACAATTCTTTGTTTCTGTGGCTGATTCTGTTTAAATTACATAAACTAAATAACAATCCGTCTTTTTGAACGTTTCGAGTTAGTTTAATTACCGACTGGAGGCGGTCAGAAGGGGGGAATGTTACATTTTGGGATGGACTCAAGTGAAATTTTAAAATTTCAATGGAATGGTTTGTTGAAACGAAGGGTTATATATATGTATATAATTGATTTCAATGTGATTTAAAATAAATACTGGGTGTTTGAGTTCTGGAATCCTTATTTAGATAGTTTAGAAATCATCAGGGAATAAGTTATAAACTTATAAATTGAGAATGATTCTAAATAAAGAAAGAAAATATGGAAATTGAGTTTTTGAAATGGATTTTAACTTGAGTAAAGTTAAAATGGATAAAAATTAAACGTAAGCAAGCAAATAGGATAAATAAATAAATGAAGTGATGGTGATAATCGAAATAAAGGAATTAGTTAATTAATTAAAAAGGATTGTATGAATTTAATTTAACATATGAAAGTTAAATAAATTGAATGGTAAAGAAGATGGTGTGGAATTGGAAATTAACTCAAGCTAAGCTAAATAAAATTGAATCGAGTTATAGATAATTTTGAATGGAGTAAATAAACTTCAAATGGCTTATAAAAATTGAAATGAATTGAATAAAAATATATTTAGGCTATAAATAAATCTATAGTCTCGAGTTAAAAATAAAATAGAAACATACTCGAGTATAAAATTGATAAAAATGTGGAAAATAAGTTGCGTAACTTATAAAATTGAAAAGTAAAATAGAAAATCCAAAATAAAATGATTTGTTATTTTGGGTGAGGAAATAAAAATCCAAACTTAAATTTAAAATGAATTTGAACTCAAGTAACCTGAAAGAAGTGATTTTTGAAGTAAAGTCAGATGTGGAATTATAAATAGGGCAGTGAACTAATTAGATAATCAATTAGTTAATCGAATATGAAGATGGAATTTAACTCGGTTAAGTTAAAATTTGGATTGTGGATTAAAAATGGATTTTTGAAATGAAACTTGCATTATAAATAAAAATTCGACTAAAATTGTAAGCGAATTAAATATAATTGGAAACGTGATCGAATGAAATGAAATTGGATTGATTTGGTAATGACTCGAGTTATAAATAAATCCAATTGAAGTGTAAATGAATTAAATATTGCCATGATATCACTTAAAAAATTTCAGGAATGAATACGAGTATGGAATTAGAAATTTGAAGTGGATTGAGTGGACGAACTAATTAAATAAATTAGTAAATGGAATGGAAATAATTGGATAAGAATCAAATTAAATTGAAATGGAGTTTGTTGCAAATAGAAATGAACTTTGTTGGTTGAAATGATTGAAATAAATAACTTAAGTTAATATTTAATAGAAGCTTGGCTTCGAGTAAATTTATGAAATGGCCATTAAATAAAATTGCATTGAATGATTTCAAGCCAAGTAAAAGTTGATTTCAATGGAATGCAAAATGAATTGATTGAGAATCAATTCGAAATGGAATAGAATTAGATATAAATTGAGTTGGAGTCAATTTAAAAATAGTTATAAACTAAAATGACTATTCTATTAAATGAATATCACCGAATTTGCATAGAAAATTTGGTGTTTGACATAAATGGAAGTAAATAAAATTTTATAAATTGATAGAAGTGAATAAATTGATTTTTAATCAATTTGGAATGAATATTAATTTGTTTAGTACAAATATGAATTGAATGTAAGCAAATTGGGTTGTAAATCATTTCAGATTGAATGAAATGATGTATGTATTGATTGAAAGTAATAAAATGTATGTCAAGACCTTATAATTGCTTATAATACATGTTTAGCGTGATTGGTTATTGAAATTCATGTGTTGTAGTTGTTTAAATAAATGAAATGTTAGAGAATTTCATAGATTTGGTACTTACGTGTTGAAATTGAGTAACCACAGGTACCAAGAGCTGCATTGCTTGACTCTGATTTCGCGAGTTGCAAGTTTTTAACTTTTAAAATTGAATTTAAAGTGAATAAATTTATTTTGAAAAATAGGTTGTTTTAATTAATGTGTAAAAAATAGTCTTTTTGGGCACTATCTTGGATTTCGGCGAAACAAATTTCATCATATCCATAGTAGTGAATTATTATAGGATTTCAAGTTTCGTAGCGATCGGACTTATCGTTTGGTCATGCGAGCTTAAAACGCATAGAAATCAATTAAAGGATTTTAATTAAAATAATTTGATTTTGAAATGCTATCTTCTAAATACGATCAAATTAGGCCCCGAGACTAGTTCCATTGCGTTTGAAATAGGGGTAAAACATTAAGAACGCTAGGCGGCACACTTCGTTTGGAGTTCGAAAATTTCGCGGGTCAATTGGGTCGGAGCTTATATAAGGCCACGTTCGTTTAGTCAAACCCTAGCCCATATTTCTTCAAGTTACCGTTTCTATTCGATGGCCGAAAATCCTCCCTCTTTCTTCCTTGATTTCTTCCAATCCACTCATCAAAATCAAATGCTGCCAAAAGGAAAAAGGAAGATCTCAACCTCCTCTACGAGATGTTCAGTTGGATCGAAGTGGTTCGCCTCGAGATCGCAAGAATCGAGGCGAATAGGTGGCGCGTACTTTTGGGTTTTGGTGGCAAATGAGTGCAGCAGAGGCGGCGCCGTCGCCGACGATGGTGGAGCGTTGAAGGGCGGTCACGGCAGTGGTGTCTGATGGAGTTTCGATGGCTTCAGGCGGCGCACGCATGGACGTTGGTTGTCACATGGATGGGTTCGGCTGTGTTCGTAAGAGGGTAGCGTGAGCGCGTACGAGGGAGGGTGGGAAGCTGATTAGGTTTAGTTTAATTATTATTTAATTTTTTTAATTTTTTTTTAATTTTATTGTTATATTAATTAAAGCGTAACTTCTTCATACGAGGTCCGATTCGAGCGAAACAAGTCACATTGGGTTCATATCGACGAGGACTACGTCATGGAGCTGAATTGAAGTTTAGTTTCAAATAAAGGTGAGTGTTACAAACCACTCACGAAGTACTAAATTTCCTATTGCATGTTAAACCCATTTACAAAGTGATAAAATTATATTGATTGCTGTTTGAAAATTTAATTGGTTGAATTTGAATTGATTGACAGTTAAACAAACATTTAAAATTTGGTTGATGAATTTAATATTAAAATTTATTGTGTAAATTGACCTTCAAAAATTGTTAGGAATTTTACTGTTAAATGGATGATTGGAATTGATGGTAAATGTGACGTTTAAATTTGATAGAAAAAAATTTGACATTTTAAACACTTATTAGATCGTCATCTAAATTTTATATTTAAATCAATATTGGATTGCATATCACCTTTAGTTAAAAACCCTGACACTGATAATTATTGATTGTTTTGTGATATGGTTGAATTGGTTGATTTGGATGTTAACTTATATTGTGATGGTTGATATTGTTTATTTGATGTATGTTGCTAGTGGTTTTGATATTTCTGTGTTATCACGCTCTTATTACCACTATTGATGTGATTGATCACCTGGACATTTAAATTTGACATGGACGTTGGATATCCTATTTGATATGTGAATTTTGATGCATAGTTGACTGTTTTGGAAAATTGTGATTTTGTGATTCTATCGCCGTTCGACGAAAATTGAGTTTTATCTTTTGAATTTTTAAAAAGGCTTTAAAATCTAACCTTTAGAAATTTATATATTATTTTGTGAATCAAATTAAATTTAGTTTTTGAAACTAAAGCGAATCTCATTTATATAATTTAAATTCAAATTTTTATAATAATTTTTTTTTCTAAAAGAGCAATAAAAGGGTTTGCAAATTGTTTTACAACATTAATAAATAAAAAGGAAAGGTTATAAGAAAGCCGATGTTTGAAATCCAACCATTAAATGATTTTGATACTTGATACGATTGAATTGGATTATTTTAAAATTCGAGCTTGGGAAAAATATTGAAATTCAAATTGTTAAAAGAATTTGGGTAAAGAATTCAATTTGAAATTCCAAAGTTATAATCGATATATGATTTGAATTATGGAAATTAGATTATTTTAAAGGATTTGAATCTAAAAATTCGAACATTGTAGTTGATTTGATTTAAGTGATTTAATCGGTGTATTGATATTAGACTCGTATTTATATAAATTGTAGTGGTTTTGAAATGAGATTTGAATTGAAACTCGAGCCACTAAATTAAATCATCTGAAATCGAAATTGAAATTGACTTAAATTGAAATCGAAATTAAATGAAATTGTAACGACCCAGATTTTTCGTCGTTTGATTTTGAATATTTAAGTGGTTTTAAATATGCATTTGGAATATAAATTGATTTTTGAATATGAAGATGTTGGTTGAAAATTTTAAAATGAATTTTAATTCCAAATATAGCGATTTGCTGAATAAATTTAATTGTTGAATTTATAATTGAAAATCGTTATATAATTTGAAATTGGAGTTGTTAATAAATCGAAAGGATTTCTAATGTTGGTATAAATTCTATTAAATTATAATCGAGTTAGTCGGATTTTAAAACTGAAATTTTAAGCGATTTCGTCAATTTTGAAACCGTCGATTTACGACGCATTTAAATAGCAATCCGGGGCACAGTCTCAGAATTCGACAAAACTAGTTCCATTGGATCTATAATAGTGTACTATTATCGGATTTCAAATTTCGTTGCGTCTAGATTTACTGTTTGGTCGTACGTGATATAAACATTTTGAATTTAATATCGAAAATTCAATATAATAATTGGGTTCAAAAAGCTATCTTCTCCATACGATTGAATTAGGACTCGAAACCTTTTCCATTGCATTCGAAATAGACGTATAACATTATAAACGCCCGGCGACACGCCACGATAGGGCTTCGAAATTTTAAGTTATGTAATCGAGATAATTTGAAATTTTAAATAATATTTATACATTGACTTGACCATTCCATTCACATCAGTCCACACAAACTTATCTTCAACCATCCCACCTATCACCATACCATTTCAAAGACACGTCCTCTTCTCTTCAAATCAGTTCAAATCAAATTGTTCAATACATGCGACCCCTCTTCCTTCCTTTTTAAAAGCCGACCTCGTTCACCCCTTCGTTCAAAAAAAGAGAAATAAGAATGAAATCTCGTTTCATCAAAAAAATACTCGATCGAGTTAATTCGCGTGAGGCTTGGGTCGAATTCGAATTCGATTATCACGATGTAGGCCTGGTAGCATCGGAGAGAATTAGGCCTTAGCTCGGCGTTCGATTTCGTCTAGGGATGGAGAGCGGCGGCAGTGAAGGGGGGGCAAAGCGCGGCGGTCGCAGCAGTTTAGGGTTTCGTGTGGAGGCATGGTCATGGCATGGGAGGTCGACGATAAGAAAATGGCCGATGTGGTGGTGGGCGACAGTGAACGAGAGCGTGAGAAGAGAAAAGGAAAACCCAACTTTGCCTTGAATCAATCGTTTACTGTCGAATGTCATCTACAAGCTCAGTTCCCATCATTTTTCAACCTGGTGATGCAGTCCACATAGTCATCGGCCCTGGTGTTTCCGACTCTGGTATTAGGAATGCTGCCGATTCTGTGTTGTTCAAGCAATGGCTGAAACTTTCAGAGTGAAACAGGCCTTTTAGCCAATGGAAAAGTGTGTTTGAGACAGGTGGAATTCTAGGAGTGGATAGGTTTGGAAAGGTATAGTGATTAGCTTTAATTAATTTTATTTAATATAAAATTAGCTAAGTATAAAATTTTTTAGCTTATGAAAAATTCATTAATTATTCATACGAGGTCCAAAATGAATAAATCAGTCGTCTGAGATTCACAACTGAATAATCTACGCGATGGGATTAAAATAGGAACGGATCGCAATTAAATATCAAGGTGAGAAATTCTCACTCATTTGGATTACTAAAATTTATTTTAAATAGTTAAAATAAATTAATGAATAATGGTTGAATTTATAAATTATTATCTGGTTGGATGTTATATATATATAGTAGTATATATGTTAGTAGTTGGAGTGATATTCCAACACATTATAGCGGATGAGACCCTATGTGCCCCACATAATAGCGGATGACCTTATATACCGCAATGTCCCGTGGAATTGGTATTTTTATGTTGTATTAACATCTATGGATGCAGGAAAACAGGTTGGAGGGATCCAACTGGATTCTTCAAAATATTGAATTTAATTTCATATATTGTGATATATAGTTTATGTAGAATAATCTATTATAGATTATTGTAATGATTGGAATTATTGGATGCTATTGTTGCACTAGCCAAAATTTTGGTACTTTAAATACCATAAATATATTTTTTAAATTGAAAGAATTAAAGAGAATTTTTGATATAAAAGTATTTATACTGGAATTGGGGGTATTTTATAGAAATTGAGTTAGAATAAAAATATATTTGATTTTTGGTTTTACTTAACTTTTCGTGAATTGTTTAAATTGAGATTCTAAAAATGAATTATATAAAGGAATTTATAAATGATATTTTGGAAATATAAAAAGGAGTTGAAGTTGATATTAAAAATAGATTGGAAGTTATAAATGGGATTTATAAAGAAATGGATTTAAAAATGGAATTTTATAAATAAGATTGTTTTTATAAACAAGTAAAACTCAAAGGAGTATAAAAATTTATAAACGATGTTTATAAATAAGGTAAGCGATATCAGTGGATATATTGGGAAAATAAATTCGTAGGGTGAATTTATATCAGAATGTGAGAATAGGGTTGAGGAAAATAGAGGATACTATTTTTCAAAAGTGGAGATGGTTAGGAGAATCGGAATGAAATCAATGGGTTGTGAATCGAGAGGAATTTATAAATTTAATTGGTTTTTGAGATTTTAAAAATATATTTTTATTTAAGAAGTTAAGTTGTTTTTTAGGGGAATTTTCATTTATTAAACTAGGTGATTTTAAACTAGTTAGTTTTGAAAAAAAAAGTGGATTATCCAAATATTTAATATTAATTTAAATAAATTCTAATTTTTATAATTAGCTTTGTAAATTGATTAGTTTTATTTTAAAATGAGTTATTGACTTTTTATTTAAAGTGTTTTAATATTTTAAATAATTACTTAAACATATTTTAAAAAATGATTTATTATTCTTCAAAAATACTTATTGTAGTTTTGAAATGATCGTGATTTATTTATAAGTTCTCTCGAAAATATGTAAACAGAGTTGTTTAACGGATATGATTTTGTAAGTGAAATCTTATAGTGAAATTTTGGGAACTTAAAGGAAATTTCCAAAGTATTTAAATATGGAAACTTCGGAAATGAATTAAAGTTCATAAAAGGAAGTTAGAATGAGTAGTCGAGATTTTAGACGAGTATAAATCAATTTTGGGAAATTTTAAAGGAAATAGATTAGTGAATTCCAGAAATTTGAAGAATCCGTTATAAATGAATTAAAGGATTTTCAAACCAATTGTAAAGAATTTGGAGAGATAGGAAATTAATAGGATTATTTTCCTAAGTATTGGGAATGGAATGGTAGGGGAAAAATAAAGTTTAGCAATATTTTCCCAAGTATTGAAACAGAAGATTTTGGAAGTATTTTAACAACGAGATGAGTTGTATAGGAATACTTCCCTAAGTAACGAAATTTTAAACGGAACTGGGAAATATTTCCATGTGTTGGATGATTTGAAATATCTTGTTGTTAATCAGCTAATTTTCTATCAACTAGAAAATAGTCGAAAAATTCTGAAATAAATTTACCGCAAGCGCACGGCGTACACTTGTAGTACGTGGTGAATACGGGTCGATCCATAGGGAATTGATGATTTTAAAATTTTATTCAACCAAATTAGACCAAATGAGGAGAAATTGTTAACTAGAAATAAAATGAAGCTAAAACTAGAATGAAAATTTGATTTAAAAACTATTGAACTAGAGAACAATTTAGAGGCAAATCCACTCTCATATTTTTGTAAATCAACAAACAAATAATTTGTGGTCTCTAGCTTTGATATTAAGTGAAATATTGTTGTATTTATCATAAGTATGGTTTGATTATGTTATTAATTAACATAACTCAAACCATCAAACTATAATACAACAAATAAACCACTTATAATTCTCATGAAAATGAAGTCAAAGCAAAAGTTATTTTAAGTATGATCTATTTACTATTGTAACTACTAATATAGATCATCAAATTTCATTTTTACTTTAATTTCACAATCAAAAATGGATTAGCAAATGATGATGCAAATTGTGTTTATGTTGAATAAGAATAGCTCATTTGCATAAGCAATATAAGCTATCAAGCTCACTTGTATAAACTTCCATCAAAACTCACTTCATGAAGCATAAACCAAATGAGATCATAAATCATAAAATGTTGAAATTACATAATATTTGCGAGATTCATTACCCCTAAATTGAAGGGTTTTAGCTACTCGTTTGTGGCATTGAAGCAACATAAGTAAATTTCAACATTAAAAAGAGAAGAAAATAGAAAAATAGCAAAGAGAATGTAATTAAACTACTTACAACAAAAGGAATTAAGCTACACTACTTGCATGAATGTAAAACTAATCTACTAACAAAGAAAAGAAAGAGAGCATAGAAATAAGCATCAACATAAAAACAAAGAAAAGCATGTAGAAAAGAGAGGAGAAAGAGGCTTGGAAGCCATTTTTATTTCATAGAACATTCCCATTACAACTTGTATTTTACATTTCCTAACTAATATGAAAGAGTAGTTGATGTTACATGAACATAATGGGTTATTTATACAAGCATGAAACCCTAATTCATAATTTGGGGAGTGCCCAAACTACCCTTGAGAAAGTGTGGAGGCCAAGTAATCATTAGCTTCTACTAATCATCATTTAAGTGTACATGAAGCCATTAATTCCATAAGCATGTGCATTAGCCTCAAAATTGTACATTAAGGTAGGTGGGTAGGTGGGGTCCTCCATGATCATCACTTTGAATTATTTTCATTTGTTCTCTTCACTTTTGTGCATGTATATATCATCATGAAACCACTTGTAAAATTCACCAAATTTCCTACAAAACAACATAGAAAAGTAAATTTTCACAATTTAATAAATGCATAAAAATGACCAATTTGCCCCTATATGAAGATGAAAATGTGGCAATTTGAAAATAATTTGAATTTTGGTTTAAACAAGTTAAAATACCCCATATGATCATTTATTTAATTTAAATAGATTAAATATGGTGGTAAAAATATGCACATTTACGTGCACATAAAATACCCCCACACTTATCTTTTTATTCGTCCTCGAATAAAAGAAAACTAAGATAAATCTGTTTTCGTAGGGAGCATGATTGCATTGAGCATATGCAACAAGCCGTTAAACCTCTAGGTGTCCCCAGTAGGACGAGTGTTGTCTGTTGAGGGTTTTCAGCGGATACTACCCTCAAAATCCAGATGCAAAGTGAAAATATTTACAAAACGCAAGATTTATTTACAATAGGATGAATGCAAGTTCTTGAAAATATTTACAAATGAAGGATTTACTCTTAAATCGACACAAATAAGTTATATATAAGACTTGGTCATTATCTTGAAAATTTAAGTCATTTACTCGTCAAAATTTCCAACAAAAAATCAAGTTATCATAACAAATAGACAATAGTTTAACACGTTGTTCCGGTTAATGACAAAGTGTAACTATGAAATAAATCCTTAGTTGATTATCAAAGTTTGTCAAAGTGATATTCTCATTTCTTTTCAATAACAAGTTGAATCAATCAAGTTAAAACGGTGCTTGGATTTCACTTGCTTACTCTCTCTTACTTGAAAATGTCATTGATATTAACAATATTTACATATGCTGTGGTGACCCTCTCCAAAACACATAGATTTTTTTTTCATACAAAAGGAATTCACCACTAAACCCCATTTCTTCTATATTTGAATATTTAAATAATTTCCAAATATTTTTCCCAAGACCCTGGATTTACCAATATAAACATATCAGTGCACAAAACAGATTTAGACAATTACATATTTGATGATATATAATTGTTCCCCTTTTTGCCTTTCAGAGCTAACAAAATTGCAAAAAGAATTTGAATCAAACAGGCAACAAATTCTATATGTGTGTTGACAACATAACTATTTATTCCTTCCCTAAATTGTGTTCTACTGCCAGTGATATATATATATTTTTTGCAATTATATTACTTATATGTCTAATTTTTGCAATGCTCATGGTTTCTAAACTTTCTGCCTAAATAAGTCTATTAGCATTGAAATGGCATTTAATTGTTCTTATGACCTTTATCAAGTACTTGTATGGATTTTACTTCAAAAATTATACTTGCAGGCATGAACATTGGAACTAATTTCTATTTACCAATTCAGGTTGAACAATTAAGGCCATGCTGCATTTTTAAGCTTAATCATGGTGCAGACTTGAGTACTTGGTGTTTTATTGCAAATGCTTGGTGTCATTTGAGGGATGCTTGGAGTTTTTTTTGTTCTGGAAACAATTACACATCATGAGTTGAAATGAAATGGTTCCAGGCTGCAAGAGTTTGACCCATGGCCATCTAGGCCGGCCATAGTCCCTCTTTTACCACTTGCAAACCCATATTCCTCATATTAACAAACTTCTACAAAGATCTATTCCTAACACAAGTGTTTCTGCCTAATTCAGATTTCCTGGAAATGCATCCATATATGTTTTCAATCCATTAACGAAAAATACAATTACTTCCAAGTTTATTTCTTTCATACATTTTTTTTTGAAATCAAATACACAAATACATGTTAATCAATTTTTTTTTTGCTCCAGAATTCATGCACATGCCTGTATCACTTACCTGCCATGCACAAATTCATTTCTCTTAAATACCCCTACTCAAATCTTGTGAGTTCATTTTTAAATCAACCACCTTAGCTCTTTAATTTTCATAAATCATAATATAAATTCAGGCAATAAAAATAAGAGATTATCACATACACATATCATATTTATATGATATGTCCATCCCCTTGTTTCTCCAAATCAGACATTCATGAAATCAGCAGTTAACCATACATCATCAATGGTCATTCAAAACAGGTTCGCTTAAGTACATATTTTAATCCACACACTTATAAAACTCCCTACCAATTAACTTCAACTACAACATAAAACCTGACTAATAAATTCATTACAAAACAACTACAAATTTAAAACTAGTTTCTTTTATTTATACTAGCAGCTAATGCCTTCTTCATCCATCAAGCCAACTTCAATTTCCTGCAAGCAATTCACTGAGCTGCCCCAATTTCAATGAGACACCCAGATGATTGCAAGGGCAACCAAAAGGGTCAGTTTTCACTGGTATGAGCATTTATCAAATTTATGCACATATTCATAATTTTTGTAACTTGCAATGTCTTCCTAATTTAGCAGGTTTCATACTTAGCATATTATTGGTTAATACCAAGTGATACAAAGGCTCATTTATTCATTCAAACAATACCCAACAAAACAATCAAAATAAATAAATAAATATATAATTCTTGATTCATTTTTCTCCATCTCTGAATTAGTAATCTCAGATTTTATACTCCCAATTTCATCCAGCAATTAATCAAAGCACAATATTTAAACCTGATTGATTTAACTCCATATCTGGATATTAATAATCCAGATTTTTAAACTCCATTCCCCATTTATTTTATGGTCTTTAACTCCTTGTCAAATGAACACCATGTATGCATCGTGAAGGAAACTCCCAGGTTATTTAATTTATTCCAACACACAAAGGCCTCAAGGTGCAGTTGCACCATGCATATACTTACTCCCATCTGAAGCAAGCAGATCATTGACTAACTCCCAAATGACCAATTTAATTTTTTTTTAATAAATCCCCCTCCAGTTTCTGCTTATTTTATTAAGCTACTATTTATGAATTCAGTCATAAAAACTCCCAATTCATTCATATTTCAGAAAGGCTTATCTTCTTTAATACTTTCTGGTTCAACCCCATGTTCCCCCTTTATTTTCCTTAATGCAGAAAATACCCCAGCCTACCTATGGTTTTTTCCTCAAAATAATTTAAGCATCATGATCATACTATCTTTCCTCTATATTATTGTGAATATATGAATAAGGGTTTTATTAAGGAAATCCCTCAAAAACCTAGAAATTCTCCTCTGACTTATGATTTGAATATTTAGTTTAATGCTTCATTATCCAAGAAATAAACATGAGCTAGATCTCTGTCTTGCTGCCTATTTCCTAAATAATTTAGATCCATAATTCATAATAAAATAGAACATAAATGCTCAAACCATTTTAACTTTAAAAACCCACATACAGATTAAAACCCCAAACAAGAATGCACAAACAAACATCCATCTCATCCATAACAAATCATTTCAGAGGTTTTAAATAACTTATAACATTTTAGGCTGCCTACAAGAGGACTTAATGCCATTGCATACAAAGGGATAAATACTCACCTAATGTTCTCCTTTTACCGCATTAATCCCCTGAACATCAAATCCTCCAAAGTCTCAAGCTAATGTTTCTCCTATTTTTTTTTTTTTTGATCCCAAGAGAATGGTGGATATGGTCATGTGCAAGTATTTATAAAATCATTCTAGGGTTTAAGAAAAATGGGTAATTTCCTTGATGCCCTTAGATATTCATGCACAAATCATTTCCCTGTGTGGTCCTTAATTGGAAATGCACACTGTTGGTTACTTCAATTAGTTATTTCGGGAATCAAGCATTTTAAACACTTCATACTATTTTCATGACTCTATTTTACTCATGCCATATGCATGTGACCCTTTGTTTATTTTTATTTCTTATAAGTTTAAAGAAACTGCAAACCCCTTTGTGTTTTCTACCTAACTACCATTTCCATTCAATCATGCATGCTATCATACATAATCATGTAATGAAAAATCATTCACACTATGTTATTTGCTTGAAATAAATATAAGATATGGAAATTCTTATTTGATCCTGTATGTACATTTTTTTTCTGCCTTTAGTCAAAACAGTAACTCCTCACACATCTTTATATGTTAAAAAAAATCACATATTTTGTGACGCCCCACCTCTATGCTCATAATAACAAAGAGTATTAAAGGAAATACTGTCTATTATTACGAAGAATAAGGCTGGATAGGAGCGACCATCCGTAATTGGCCTTACACTAATATTGGTTATCTCGATAGGAGTGGTACATACTTTTTATTTTTCTTCTATTATTTATTTACTCCCATCGACACACCCAATACTTAGTATAAAACGAACTACGACGGTTCATAATAGTTTAGGACATTAGATATAACAATAACACAGATAATATAAATGCGGAACACAAAATAACAAAAATCTCATATATATAACCGATGTCAGTTACAATATAGTTGACACGATACATATGATACAACTACAACTGTCGACTCTAGAAGTTATATATACAAGTACATTATCGACTAATATACATGAATACATATCGTTCTATACAATGACATGACTACTACAAAATGACACTGACAACTTCAAAAGATGTGAGAAGTCTTCAAATCCCAAACAGCAACTCAAAGAAGGAAATCTACAACCTGAAATAACTCGGGTCTGACCCGAGTATTACATTCAAAAGAAAATAATACCCAGGTCAGTCTAATTCAAACCAGTTTATTAGTGCATATAGGCAGTAATAATTTAAATAGACGACAGTCACAATAATTCCCGCCTATCCGATTCTTTAAACAAAGAAACCGGATAACAGTCAATATAACACTTAACAGTGTTTAACAAAAATCAGCAGATTTAAATCATCAACAGAGATAAATAAACAATTTATCAAATCGACTAAATCAATTTAAAACAATTGAAATTGTCACTTTAAAACCATCAAAAATTCGATTGGCTGCCGTACACGCACGCGTGTACGTCTTCGCCAATATGTTATAAAAATCAATGCATCACGAGCAAAGAAATGTCAATTCAAAAACTGTCGAGTTTGGGTGGCTGCAGTGCACGCACGCGTGCACTGCCTCGCCACTACCGTACGTCGAAACTGCAAAGGTCAAGTCACTGCAATCATGGCTCAACTCAATGCTACAAAAGATCAACAGTATGCATATGAAGTATACAAGTGCAACAGTGTGGAAGTAAAACAATGATGAAACTGAAAAGTGCAACAGACCAGACTACACAAATACATGGAACAATGCAACCCACCAATGAACACAACAGTGACAGGTCGAAACAATGAATACAGGCAGTGCAACAGAGCTACTCCAGACCAGGGCATAATGAAGCAACACTCAAGTAAACATTATAGGCCGAGCACTAATAGAAGGAGCAGTGATGTCAAATTACAAACAGCAGCCTCAACATATATGACCAAAAGGTTAAACAATATGAAGTGCACAACAATGCTATAACATACTACATAAATGTATGTATACATACCAGCAATGAAGATCAAAGGAATGCAGACCTAGGCTACACAAACCCAGACTCAGATAAACTAATGGCCGAGTATTAGTGAATTGATCAGAGTTCAACATACATGAACCACAATAATATGCAAACTCAAACTTACAGAGGTGCAGACGACCAAATAGCCAACGTGAATCAAACCATAACAGTGCAAAACCAAATGAACAAACGAACTGCCAAATCTCAGTGAAACTCAAGCAAGTGTACAAATGTATGCATACACATATATGACTACAATGCACCAGACTCAATTGCCACGCAGTGGCAATCTACAAATTAGGACCAGGAAGTGTTCAAAACCGTGATAGACAAACCAACTCCAGACTCGAGTGCTTCAAAATGATCAAAATGCCTCATAGACCAGACAACGAAAGTCCATGGGGGCTACAATACAACATGAATGCAAACCAGTGTGAATGCAAGCTGCAAAGACCACAGACGTGAATGCGCCACATAAACAAATGCACAGTGATACTACAAGAGTGAACACAACTACAACATCAAGTGCAGACTACTAATTCAAGTCCAACAGACCAACTACTACATGAACCAGAGTATGCAGGTTACAACTTCAAAATCAGTGGACAAGTATGGACTGAGCCTGAGCTCGAGCTATGGAACTACAACCATACAAACTCTACAAGTGCACGCAACAATGCAAATGCCACAAATCCAAAGACTCTACAATGTTTCATGCAAGATGATACATGATAAATGATCAGATAAAGACTGCAATTCAATAACAATGCAACCAAATACACTAAGACATGATCTGATGTCAAAGCCAAGTGGAAGACTCAGTGCAACTACAACAGAATGAACTACAAGCTACAAGTATGCAGCAGGTCAGCAAGTGCTCAGGAATGAACAAAACAAATTGGCCAAAGTCATGAATCAGTAGAAAATCGAACAGGGTCGCAAGTGGAGCAATTCAACGTCACAAAATCAAGTGAAGCTACAGGTCAAAATGCAAGTGTCCAGACAACAACAAAAATGCACAAACTTAAGTGACAAAGCATGCCAGGGAGAAATGCACTAAGCAAATGTCACGATGTCACAGCAGTAAACTCGGAGGTGAAGACGAGATATAAACAAATGTCAAAGCCGGAAATTCATCAATTTATACGAACTCGATAAAGTCAAAGAAGCATCAATCATCGAAACCTTATCACGTAATCACAACAGAAATAAAATCGAATGGCCTCGAAACTTCAAATCAATGTTGTTTTATTAAGCAACCAAATACACGAAATTGAAGAAATCAGAAATCAATAAGCTTTCAATTAGATGTGAGCGATAAGAAATCACTCACCTTTGCCACGAATTGGAGTAGTCGAAGAAGCAACCAAGAAGAAATCGATCGAAGTTACTCGCGATTATTCACGCGATCCCTTTCTCGATCGAGCAGATCGGCAGCACGTCATCACGAAGTGGAACGAAGCCCTAATTTTTGACGAAGCGGAGGAAGCGAAGACGAAGAAAATGCCGCCATTTATTTTCTCTCGTTTGATTTAGGGCTTGAGAACGAAAAATGAAAAGAAATGGGAATGGGTCCAATTTCTTTAAGAATGGGACGGGTACATTTGTTTTGCAAATTTTTCACGGCTTCAAACATTTGAAAACGTGGGCCGAGAATTTATTTTAAAGTCTGTCAACATTTAACAGATTTTTCAAAAGAGTTTCAACTGGTTAAATTAAAATTCCAAACAGCGATTTGCTAGGAAAAGCAATCGTCTAAAGACGATAATTAATCGGTACGAAATACCGGGTTGTTACAGACTTCCCTCCTTAAAGAAATTGCGTCCTCGCAATCATAAGGAATAAATGGACAAAAGGTAGCAACCAAAAGAGCATGACAATGTCGAATGTATAAGCAAAGCAAGTGTCAGCGGGGAAGTATTAGATAAGAAATCAAAAGGTTCGACTGCTTCAAATCAAAAGAATCAACATCGTGGGAATCAGGGATCAAAATCAGACGACTAACAAAAGCAAGAACAATCGGGTTCCAGCAACTAAAAGAGAAGGAAAAACAGAGCAGAAATCCCATACAGAGCACGAATTGAATGTGAGTAAATCAAATTACTCACCTGAATCGCCAGAGAAAAAGACGAAGCTCAAATCTCAAAAATCGCAAATATTCAATCATAAAAAACGATAATCAAATTTCTCAAATCAACAAATATTCGATTATCACAAGCGATAATCAAATTTCAAATTCAACAAATATTTGATTATCACAAGCGATAATCAAATTTCAAATTCAACAAATATTTGATTATCACAAGCGATAATCAAACTTCTCAAATCAACAATTATTTAATTATCAAAAGCGATAATTAAATCTCAAATCAGCAAATATTTAATTATCAAAAGCGATAATTAAATCTCAAATCAGCAAATATTTAATTATCAAAAGCGATAATTAAATCTCAAATCAGCAAATATTTAATTATCAAAAGCGATAATTAAATCTCAAATCAGCAAATATTTAATTATCAAAAGCGATAATTAAATCTCAAATCAGCAAATATCTAATTATCACAAGCGATAATTAGAAACAACAAATATCTGATTATCAAAACGATAATCAGAACTCATATCAACAAATATCTAATTATCACAAGCGATAATTAGAAACAACAAATATCCGATTATCAAAAACGATAATCAGAACTCATATCAACAAATATCTAATTATCACAAGCGATAATTAGAAACAACAAATATCCGATTATCAAAAATGATAATCAGAACTCATATCAACAAATATCTAATTATCACAAGCGATAATTAGAAACAACAAATATCCGATTATCAAAAACGATAATCAGAACTCATATCAACAAATATCTAATTATCACAAGCGATAATTAGAAACAACAAATATCCGATTATCAAAAACGATAATCAGAACTCATATCAACAAATATCCAATTACCTACAGATAATTGGAAACAACAAATATCTAGAAATCAATTAAGAAGACTAGAAAATCAACATAAAAGCTTGGATCGATCCCATCAGATGGCGAGTTTTTAATTCGCCGCACGTGCAACAACATATGGCCGAAGCCTACCAAGTACTCAACATAATTTTGGCGCCCAACAAATGACCCGAAGGTCCAACATATGACCCGAAGGTCTAGTACTGGTATTGACCCGAAGGTCCAACATATGACCCGAAGGTCCAACATAGTGGCTCGAAAGCACATGAAAGCATCAAAATATTTCAATTAACGAGTCCGGAATTAACCAAAATAGTAAACGCACATGTTCCATAACCACGAGTTTTACTAAATTGTTTAATTTTCTTCATCGTTTCCTTGAAAGTGTAAAATTCATCAAAATCATCAAAACAACAGATATTCAATTAACGAGTCCGGAATTAACCGAAACAGTAAAAGTGTGGTTCCATACTCCGCATTTTTGCTAAATCGTTTAAATCTCTTCATCGTTTCCTTGAAAGTGCAAAATTGTGTATTTTGTAAAAATACACTTTACATTCTCAAACGGACAAGTCCGGAATTAAGCGAATCAGTAAAAGAAAGGGGTCATAGTCCTCGATTTTGCTGAAACGTTTAAATCGCTTCCTCATTCTTTTGAAAGCGCAAACTGTTAAAATTTTTGAAAACAATTTTATTTATTTTGTAAAAATAACAATTCACATTCTCAACTGGACAAGTCCGGAGTTAAGCGAAACAGTAAAAGAAAGGGGTCATAATCCTCGATTTTGCTGAATCGTTTAAGTCGCTTTCTCATTCTTTTGAAAATGCAAACTGCTAAAATTTTATAAAACAATTTTCATTTTAAAATGATTTTCCAATCACGTGATTAAAACAGCAAATCAGTAACAATTTCGATAAGGAAATTGTACTTCTCAAAATACCGTAAAAACGGTTACAAATCAGCATTGCGGAATAACCGCTTGAAAATCCACTTTTTAAAATTTGACGGTTACGGAAGCCAAAGCGACAGTAGTTTTAAAACGTCAAAATCACATCAAAACAATCTACATCAAAATGTAATGTCAGTGAATTCTCATTTATCAAAATGCCACAAAACACCGTACTTCAAAATATAGCATTGGTGTAAAATTCCGTTGTAAAAATAACGGCAACAAAATACGTTTCATAACCAAGCATCGGTTCAACGTAAAATAAATGCAGTAACGTGCAATTTAAATTTTTGCACGTACTACAAAATGAACAAAGAATCATTCAAATGTATCTTCAATGAAGATAATTTAAAACAACAAAAATCTAATCAATAGATGATTAGTACTAAAGAAAGCCAGCGGAAATTTCAACAAAAATCACATATCTGCAATTTCTTCGAATCCTCAATTCGGATTCGAAGTTCTCAAGGAAACAAAATAATTACAGCTATGTAAACAACAAATGAAACTCTTATCAATTTCGTATTTTGATTTTTTTTTTAAATCAAAAAGATTATCAGTTGTACTCAGCGAAGACAGTTTCACTGTTTTCGCTGCGCACTTTGATAAACAGAACACAAATCAATCAAATCATCAGAACACAATTTCACTATTATTTTTAAACAAAGTTATTTAAAAATTTCATCCAAATTTCAAAACTTTAGTTTTGACTCAAGCACAAATAAAACATCGACCAATAGTTGTAACATATGTTCCTTCCGAGTTAAGTTTTATATTATGTCCATAAACCCCAAGCTCTAATACCAACTGTGACGCCCCACCTCTATGCTCATAATAACAAAGAGTATTAAAGGAAATACTGTCTATTATTACGAAGAATAAGGCTGGATAGGAGCGACCATCCGTAATTGGCCTTACACTAATATTGGTTATCTCGATAGGAGTGGTACATACTTTTTATTTTTCTTCTATTATTTATTTACTCCCATCGACACACCCAATACTTAGTATAAAACGAACTACGACGGTTCATAATAGTTTAGGACATTAGATATAACAATAACACAGATAATATAAATGCGGAACACAGAATAACAAAAATATCATATATATAACCGATGTCAGTTACAATATAGTTGACACGATACATATGATACAACTACAACTGTCGACTCTAGAAGTTATATATACAAGTACATTATCGACTAATATACATGAATACATATCGTTCTATACAATGACATGACTACTACAAAATGACACTGACAACTTCAAAAGATGTGAGAAGTCTTCAAATCCCAAACAGCAACTCAAAGAAGGAAATCTACAACCTGAAATAACTCGGGTCTGACCCGAGTATTACATTAAAAAGAAAATAATACCCAGGTCAGTCTAATTCAAACCAGTTTATTAGTGCATATAGGCAGTAATAATTTAAATAGACGACAGTCACAATAATTCCCGCCTATCCGATTCTTTAAACAAAGAAACCGGATAACAGTCAATATAACACTTAACAGTGTTTAACAAAAATCAGCAGATTTAAATCATCAACAGAGATAAATAAACAATTTATCAAATTGACTAAATCAATTTAAAACAATTGAAATTGTCACTTTAAAACCATCAAAAATTCGATTGGCTGCCGTACACGCACGCGTGTACGGCTTCGCCAATATGGTATAAAAATCAATGCATCACGAGCAAAGAAATGTCAATTCAAAAACTGTCGAGTTTGGGTGGATGCAGTGCACGCACGCGTGCACTGCCTCGCCACTACCGTACGTCGAAACTGCAAAGGTCAAGTCACTGCAATCATGGCTCAACTCAATGCTACAAAAGATCAACAGTATGCATATGAAGTATACAAGTGCAACAGTGTGGAAGTAAAACAGTGATGAAACTGAAAAGTGCAACAGACCAGACTACACAAATACATGGAACAATGCAACCCACCAATGAACACAACAGTGACAGGTCGAAACAATGAATACAGGCAGTGCAACAGAGCTACTCCAGACCAGGGCATAATGAAGCAACACTCAAGTAAACATTATAGGCCGAGCACTAATAGAAGGAGCAGTGATGTCAAATTACAAACAGCAGCCTCAACATATATGACCAAAAGGTTAAACAATATGAAGTGCACAACAATGCTATAACATACTACATAAATGTATGTATACATACCAGCAATGAAGATCAAAGGAATGCAGACCTAGGCTACACAAACCCAGACTCAGATAAACTAATGGCCGAGTATTAGTGAATTGATCAGAGTTCAACATACATGAACCACAATAATATGCAAACTCAAACTTACAGAGGTGCAGACGACCAAATAGCCAACGTGAATCAAACCATAACAGTGCAAAACCAAATGAACAAACGAACTGCCAAATCTCAGTGAAACTCAAGCAAGTGTACAAATGTATGCATACACATATATGACTACAATGCACCAGACTCAATTGCCACGCAGTGGCAATCTACAAATTAGGACCAGGAAGTGTTCAAAACCGTGATAGACAAACCAACTCCAGACTCGAGTGCTTCAAAATGATCAAAATGCCTCACAGACCAGACAACGAAAGTCAATGGGGGCTACAATACAACATGAATGCAAACCAGTGTGAATGCAAGCTGCAAAGACCACAGACGTGAATGCGCCACATAAACAAATGCACAGTGATACTACAAGAGTGAACACAACTACAACATCAAGTGCGGACTACTAATTCAAGTCCAACAGACCAACTACTACATGAACCAGAGTATGCAGGTTACAACTTCAAAATCAGTGGACAAGTATGGACTGAGCCTGAGCTCGAGCTATGGAACTACAACCATACAAACTCTACAAGTGCACGCAACAATGCAAATGCCACAAATCCAAAGACTCTGCAATGTTTCATGCAAGATGATACATGATAAATGATCAGATAAAGACTGCAATTCAATAACAATGCAACCAAATACACTAAGACATGATCTGATGTCAAAGCCAAGTGGAAGACTCAGTGCAACTACAACAGAATGAACTACAAGCTACAAGTATGCAGCAGGTCAGCAAGTGCTCAGGAATGAACAAAACAAATTGGCCAGAGTCATGAATCAGTAGAAAATCGAATAGGGTCGCAAGTGGAGCAATTCAACGTCACAAAATCAAGTGAAGCTACAGGTCAAAATGCAAGTGTCCAGACAACAACAAAAATGCACAAACTTAAGTGACAAAGCATGCCAGGGAGAAATGCACTAAGCAAATGTCACGATGTCACAGCAGTAAACTCAGAGGTGAAGACGAGATATAAACAAATGTCAAAGCCGGAAATTCATCAATTTATACGAACTCGATAAAGTCAAAGAAGCATCAATCATCGAAACCTTATCACGTAATCACAACAGAAATAAAATCGAATGGCCTCGAAACTTCAAATCAATGTTGTTTTATCAAGCAACCAAATACACGAAGTTGAAGAAATCAGAAATCAATAAGCTTTCAATTAGATGTGAGCGATAAGAAATCACTCACCTTTGCCACGAATTGGAGTAGTCGAAGAAGCAACCAAGAAGAAATCGATCGAAGTTACTCGCGATTATTCACGCGATCCCTTTCTCGATCGAGCAGATCGGCAGCACGTCATCACGAAGTGGAACGAAGCCCTAATTTTTGACGAAGCGGAGGAAGCGAAGACGAAGAAAATGCCGCCATTTATTTTCTCTCGTTTGATTTAGGGCTTGAGAACGAAAAATGAAAAGAAATGGGAACGGGTCCAATTTCTTTAAGAATGGGACGGGTACATTTGTTTTGCAAATTTTTCACGGCTTCAAACATTTGAAAACGTGGGCCGAGAATTTATTTTAAAGCCTGTCAACATTTAACAGATTTTTCAAAAGAGTTTCAACTGGTTAAATTAAAATTCCAAACAGCGATTTGCTAGGAAAAGCAATCATCTAAAGACGATAATTAATCGGTACGAAATACCGGGTTGTTACATATTTCATGCTAATTATTTCTAGCATAAATATAAGACATTTGAACCTTTTATTAAACTTCATTTTATTCTGTCTTCAAATAAAACAGAAAACACCCCATATATTAAATATATGTATTTATATAATTCTTTGGACATGGAACTACATTTGATTTGAATCCCAATTTTTTTGTAATCACCTTAACTCCTTGCATTTTATCAAACAGAAGCTCCTATGCACATTTTATTTATTAGCAAGCTTTTTCTGTTTTAATGCATTATATATATATATATTTTATAATTTCAGAATTCTTAAAATAAATGTGACTTTCATTTTATTTTATTTTTTTATTTTCTTTTAGGGTCATTACATACCCTCCCCCTTAAAGGAATTATGTCCCCATAATTTCTTTCTAATTCTTCAAATAAAAGCACTAATCCATAGTCTGTTCAACTCCATACTCACATTTTATGATAGTAAGCAATATATAAAATTATTCAGAAAGCTACCATAAAGCTACTTAAACATACCTCTTCATCAGAAAACAAATTGGTGTATTTAGCCCTCATTTTATCCTCAACCTCCCATGTACAATCATTGGGGTCCAAGCTC